>OU026114.1:5000000-6250000 GCA_907269095.1 Blastobasis adustella | reverse complement strand
TTCAACACACATTACACTTTTTATATAGCTAAAAGCGACCCCACGATAAAACATGGATCCAGCAGGCGACACCTTGTGACGGACTCTTCGGCTTTATACGAATTTCAAATTATATTTTCAATACTGTCTTGGCCGTTGTCAAAATTTTGTTTTTGTAAGAATGATTTGTTTCGTGGATTAATTTTAAAATATTATGTTATCAGCGTAGAACAACATTTCCAGCATACATATTGACTACTTAATGTGAATGCTGGAAATATTATCTTGACCTATCTTCCATGCTCTCCACAAGAACATAATGCCCCTACAAGTACTATACCCCCAACCTAATGGATTGTTCGCCTAACATAATCCGCTGCCCTAATGCTTTTAGTGAAGACTGAGCCTATCTTAATCTATGTATCTATCTAATAGTTTGAACGGCAAACAAGAATAACAACAGAAGCGCCAATAGAGTAAAAACCATATTCAGGTACAAAATAAATAAATATTCTTTAGTAACTTATCGCCGAATAACTGTTAGAATCTCTTGACTCTGTTCTGCCAGAATTAGAAGGCACAGATTTCAACATCTAGGGCAAGCACTGTTCGCTATGATTCTGGTCTTCTCTAAATAATTGTCCCGCTTGCGTTATGATAATATGCAACTGTCGCCGAGGCTACATTCCATGTTCCAATGACTATTATACAGCGTATGTTCGTGCAGTTTAATCAGTGCTAATTACAGGACACGTATTCATTGGTATTCACATGTTATACGAGTAGGCAATTCCAGGCAGGCTTTGATAGTTTATAGTAATCTGTAACTGTTTGTGTAATTATGAATGGCGAGCGAACGCTCTGTGAAGCCGGCCAGAGTGGAATAATACACGCAAACTAGCCGATGTACAGTGAACAGAATATGGACTGACCAAAACCAGTATAAGATGTGCTACCGTATCTATAGACGCGCTTAGTAATGATAGCTCCTTGTTTACTGTATTTGGGTAGGCCGATAAGGCAAGATCTGCACATGGCTGCCAGTCAAAGTTCCATTCGGCCGTAAGCACTGCTATACTCACCTAAGGTAGAATCTTTAAAAAGTAAAATGAAACATAATAATTTGAAACAATCGCTGCGGTATACGAATAAACACAATCTGTGGAAATGCGAAGTACTTAATAATAATGTCGTAAACAGATTCATCGTAGACAACTAGAAACTCGACAATTCAAAAGACAAATGACGTAATTACTAACATTATCCCTTCAAACTTTCTTTCTATGACAATAGCATGATATTGCTACAATTGCCGCGAGATATTATTGTAGCGACTTGTGACGATGTATGTGTTACTTTATAATACAAGTACGAGTAAAATATTTAATATTACAAGCAATCGTCGTTACAACATTGGTATGTAAGACTGTAATATATATAGTCTCTACATATTCTCTAAATTAGAGAATACGTGAGCCAACTCAACCTCCAGATTTGTACATGCTAACTAGGACATAAATGCTTCTGTTATTTGTAATTTAATTCTTTGAATACTACATAAAAACGAGTTAACGAGTTAATAATAAATAAAAAAGATGAAAGAAATAGGTACACATCTTTCTTTGATCGTCACATTGATATCCGGTTACATGGCATACATGTGAAGATCGATATATTAAGATAACCTATATTAAATGTATACGTATTTCCCTAGACTCATCCAGCGACATAGACCGCATAACGTCTAGAAAAAGGCGTAATAATTAATGTATTTATAGGCTGACGACGGTGAACCGATACTCCATTTTCGAACGTCAGACCATAAACGATTCATCGCACTAGAGTTGCAATGAAACCATTTCCACAAAGGAATTGGTGCATTGACCGCACCTACACAGGGTGGTTTCTAATCACAAATAGTTATTACAGATGTCGGTCGGCGGTGATTGCATGTGGTATGGTTTGTAGCTCTGTGACGTCCGCAAGTTCGGCTTTAGGTACTAAGCTTCCGCTGTCTATCAGTGCGTCTGTCTGTCACGTCATACAGACATGTATCTTTGGACCGTAAAGAACACGTACATGGAATTTTCACAGAATATGGGTTTCTACGATCGCTATAACAAACAAAAATTTAAATTGAATAAGAAATTTACCGGAAACATGCTTTTTCAGAGGCTATCCTAATAATTTATACATATGATCACGAAAAGTTGTATGATTATACTGCTAATACTAAAGTGTAAGTAAGCAATAAGCCAAGCCAACAAACTTAATTGTCGAGTGTGCACAGATTTCACGCGAAATGGTTGCGGCGTCACCGCAAATAAAGCTGCTAGGAGCTCAAAGGTTGACGAGTATTGCCAGCCTCGACATTATGCCAACTGTAATTAATACCTTTGACAGATAGTTTCCCCGTATTCTCAAATGCATACTAGTGAAATGATATGGCTACGAGCATTTCAGGCGAAACTCATATTGGTAATTAAAGTCACATACTAGGAATCCCCTGCAAGCGCATTAATGTTTCGAATACGCAATTTCGAATCGAGCTACGTGCTCATTTCTGTTTATACGAGCAGACATTGACTAGTAGTGTAAATTTCGGTATCGGCGAAGCTGATAAGAGCAAGTTTGCATTTTCATAGTGATATTGGTATTCGGCAGAGCCCTAGATAATACTTAATGCTATTTTGGCTACAAGACCGCCATTGTACTTTTAGTGCGTGAAGTATAAATAAATAAAAGAATTGAAAAAGAACATCATGTCTGACGTTCCGCTATGGCTTTTCTTTTCAGCCGGAGTCGCGATCACAATGTTTTCAAAAGTTTCTTTAAAAGCTTTGTTGAGTTCGATTCCGAGCAGCTTTCCTTTCCTTTGCAGGTCCCCACGTTTCCGATTATATTGTAGAGAACAATCTCTAGAAAAATGTATTGTTTTATTTATTATTCGCCAATTTTTAACTACCTAATAGTATACAACGCGTGATTTTCCATAGATAACGTCAGTAAAGAGATACATCTTGTACAAACTCGGTTAACATTTTTTCACCACTGTACGTTGTTGGCAAAATCTGTGGAGAGTGACCACAAAAGCTGGAATTAAAAACATTTTATCGAAAATAAGGATTGTTGCGCTCGCTTGTGTATCGGTGGTGAGTAAAGGTAAGCAAGTTGTTAGTCTATTTTAGTGTACTCTCCAGTTCTATAGCGGTTCGTGATCCAATATTTATTGTATACCCGACTTGAGTCCATAATCTGCACGTTAGGATGGCGTTGAAAATAATAGAAAAGCTGTTACTCTTTTTTTATTTATGGTAGTATGCCTTTATATTAGTCGTCTTAATAATAATATACCTGTCAATGGATGGTCAAAAGTTAAATATACTGTTTATTTACTTTACGGTGTTGGCGCGACATTCTTATTTTCTGGTTCACTGATACGACAAAAAATTCATTCTTCATTCATCAATCATTCATTCGATCGACATTCCTCTAAATTGACTTTTCAATTAAATTACCTGCCTTACCGAAAGGAGATAGATACATTAAAAAGTTTCGAGAAAAACTAGTTATGGTTTTTGCTAGCGGGCACAGGCGGCCTTATCGCTGCAAGCGATCTATTAGGCAACCTTTCCAACCAAGTCTAAAGAACCGCTTAATACAGGGGCAAGTCAAAAACATGGACTTATACTAGGAGCAGTGCAGCTTGCTATTCTTAGTTCCAAGTCTTAGCTCTTATAGGATATTACAGTAATTAATCAAGATCGCATTTACTGGGGTGTAACGCGATCCTCTACTCAAGTCCCGGTTGTTAGAGTGCCTAGATTCATGGAACAACATCCATGCCCCTTAGCTTTTAAACGTAAAAATATTTACTTTACTTTACTTTAACGTGCTCGCTGCAGAACATCTAAACAAATCCTTTTGAAGTATTTAATATTTACAGCTCTTTTTAACCGACGAGCGTTTCCAAATATATAATGAATATAGAAGAAGCGCAAAAGTTTTATCAGGAATTTCAGCGGTAAATAATGCGAGAGTGTAGAGCTGTGCATTATTAGTTATTGTATCTGTTTAATGACATGTTCGGGTGACACGCCTTAGGGTGCGTCCAAATCTCGCAATCGCACCCGTAACGATTAGAACGGGTTTGTGCAGATACAGGCGTGGAATGTACTCGCGGGTGTTTTCTATTGGAAATAAAATTACAGAATAATTTAGTTCGTTCATGAAGGTTTTTACGAAGACTAACGATGGCAGTATTCTGATACTGCCTACAGGCAATTTTTTTATAGATGAAAATCTGGGGAAGGATAAGGCAACTTTATATCTTCTATTATAATGAAAAAAGGGAAATTGTGTGGATCTTGAAGTACCTAATCTCCGAAACAACAGAATTATATCTATGGAAATAGTGCATGCGGACGAAGTCGCAGAAAAAAGCTAGTTAAAAGCAAGGAGAACAAGATATTTATTCATAAATTCCAAAGTTGTTCAAGTTATAGGAAACAAGATACCTACGAAAATACGAGGTTCGTATTATTTGTACCTTTAAGTCCCGCCAGGCCCGCGGGCTGAATGGGATGTAGGCAAAATAGAATAAAAAGTGTTTTAAAAAAATTGGTTCTTGGAATTCGTGCCCAATTGTGACCTTAGCAGCTATAATATGTTAACTCTAACAATGCTTTTTTTACCACGGATTTTAACCTATAACAAAATATTTTTACACACGTATTTTAAGAGTGATTTAGGGTATTCTAACAAAGTTTCGGAATGTTTTAAATACATTTTGAAACTACTATTAGCCTGAGGAACCCTTTCCGCGGAGTAAAGATCGTGCGCTAGGCTGGACTAGAATAGGTCCTCTCTCTGATGAAAATTATAAGCGAGTCAAATAAGACTCGCGCCAAAAATTTGTTTTCCTTAAAATTCTTTGATAACGCATCAATTTTAGAACGGGCCCTTATAGTATCTGCACGGACAGGTCGCTAGCGCGTTTTATTTGGCGCCCAGCGCCCTCTCTCGTATACGTTAAGAACCAATACACCTGAATGCTAACCCTACCAAAGAGGGCTCAATGATAAAAAGTGTTCTTCGACTGAGATGCAACAGTATATGTTATTGTTCACATCGAACTAACTATTGCTATTATGAAAGCAATTTAGTTGATTAGACGGTAGAGCCGCAGCAGCAGTTGTCTCGCTCCAAAACAAAATGCAGTAATAGCCGAGTACATTAAGCACCAAGCGGCCAAGTGTGGAGATTATGGTAAAACTCTTCCATGATATGGAAGAGGCACAAATCTAGCAGAGGACTTTATAGGCTGATGCTGACAAAGAATGAAGTAATTATAGTATAGTGACAACTAGTACATAATTATGCTAAATGTTGTTCGGTGATCTGATCTACTACTCAGCAATAGTGAAATAATATTCGAAATCGATGAATTAAAAATATACTAATAATCCTATCAACAACATCTCATGTAAAATTGGTTCGCCAAGCCTCGCAAGCTCATAACATAACGGTTCCAATGTAAATATTTATTCATTTATTTATTAGTTCATTTCACAGTTATTAGATCTCATAAAGAGCTAAGCCTCTAACTCAACGAACCCTACGTTATGGTCAGAAAGTATAAGTTACATAGACTCAAATGTAGCTCTATCTTAGCTCTTACTACAGGGCAGAGCTGATGCTAGCTAGAACGTCGGTACCACAGAGCAAAAAAAAATTGCCAGTCTTAACCATGAAGGTACCAACAAGGTTGCATCTCAGGTTACCTGAATTTCGCGGCTAAAAGCAGGACAGCAGATAGCAGCGATGGAAGACTTTCTTTTGCTGGAGGCGCTTGGAACGGAAGGACGTGCTCACTACCCATTACCTGTGTTCATTTCATTGTGTCGACTTTTTTTGTAAAATTAATTGAGAGAAATTTAGGTTTTGTTTTGTTGTTAATATATTTTTTTATGCAAATCCCTTGGATATTTGTAACACTACTTTATTTTGCATTGTGCTTTTATTTAAAAAAAAACTTTTTGCAGCATTTGTAAACAGCTTTGGGAGCACCTTTGCGTAACCGAAGTTGATTTATAAATCGGCGCAATAAGGTTTAAGTTTGTATGAACTTTAGAAGACAAATTGCTGATTTAGTAGTTACCCATACCGAGTTGTACTATCGTAAGTTCGCATTGTAGCGACCGGTAGGTCGTGACAAAATCTAGGCCATAGTAGTGAAAGGGCGTCTTGGGCTGGACATCGCGTTTAACTTTACCCATAATATACCTTGGCAAGGCACAACATTTTCGACGTTGGTATTCGTTGTCGATGTAATTATTTGTCATTATTAGTACTATTAGGCGGTACTACCTATTTTGGCAGGTATGAAAAGTTAGTATCATTTATTTAAGAGCTTCTTCTTGCTCGTAGCGCCATCGTCGTCCCTTGCAGTATTTAAATCATAAGTAATGAATTCGTATGAAGCCGTAGAGAGTACTTTAAGCGTTAGAATGAGAAACGTTAAGTGGGACGTGATAACGCTGGCTGGACGAAGTGATGAAGGACCCACCCTATCTTCGTTCAGGATTGGAAGGTGTGGCAGTTTTTTTGTGTCGGAGGCCTAGATCCTCTTTGGCTCGTTTAGCCAGCGTAGTAAGTAAATTATTACTAATCATAGTATGATCAAAATGCTTCACTAAAATAAAATAAATTATTAACTTTGATAAAACTAAAATTGATAAATAAAGTTATTGTTAAGTAGCAATATTGATTTATTACTACATTAATTCACTCGATTTGTCCCTAATTCGTCATATTCCGTTATTTAAGTACTTTAGTTTGGAATACCTTGTTGGAGTAAGTTATCTTTCAACAAAGAGTAGAATGTTTTCTAAAAACAAAATATTTAACCAGATCAGCAAAAATAAAATTTAATGTCCTTCAATTGAGTTAGGTATAAGGGAAGCTTATAATAAATAGGCCAGCTCTTTGATTTGTTGGCACGGAAACGAATAGGGATAAAAATCTATCCTCGCCACTCAAGGCCACTTATTTAAGTCCCCTCGAGCCATCTTCGTAATAAATAAGATACCTATACGTCGCCATGTTTTCCGTGATTCAGAGTATGAAGAACTCTCGACATATTTTTGACGATCTGAGTGGTTCAGTTTGTTAACATACCGGTCTGCCACGAAGAGGTCCCGGGTTCAATTCTCGGCCAAGCAGAAATCGAAATGATGAATTTTAATTTCTGTTACGGGTCTGAGTGATATATGTATCATAAGCATGTTTTTAAAAGTATATAAATAGTTTATCAGTTATCTAGCACCCACAACACAAGCTTTGCTTACTTTAGGGCCAGATGGCGCTGTGTGAATTGTCATATATAATGTGACACTTTCTTCCAAGCTGGAGCAGTTGACTTGGAATTCTAAGTAATAGGTTAGATTAGCACTATTCGGGATTACATAAGAAAAATAAAATTGAAAAAAAGTTAAGATTTGTAGCAACAGGAGTTAAAAAACCATCACAGGGTGTCCATTTTCTCGAAAAAAAAGAAATGCCTATAATTTAAAAAATTCAAGACTTCGATTTTATTTTTTATTTTTCTAGTAACTATTATGATTTGGACTATCACCCGATTCCGGCTTGACGTCGACTTACGGGACACCCTGTAGGTATATAATTGTTATTGCTACCTTAATAAATACCGATACCAAAAATTCGCCAGACAAAGAAATACAACGATAATATAACAACAGCATCACATCTATCTCCATTCCTAAATACAGGAGTTGAATCTCAAGTATTTTATGGTGCGCCATCTTCGCGGCTGTAACACGAATAATAAGAGGTTTTGTTGCCGCACTGAATTTATGTGCAATATAATCTGAACTGACACTGGTAATAAAACTGTAGGGTTCGTGTCGGCAATCATAGTTGTTCAGTTAATACTACCAGTAGGTATGACGGCCGTAGTGCTGGGTAGAATTACTCTAGATCAGAATTTCTCAAGTAGTGCAATGTGTATCCTTAAGACCAGACGCCATTGTCAACGTGCAGCGTATCCTGTATGAGCTGTTACTCTAATTTTTAATGACACTGTGGACAGTCCTTTTCTTCTATACAAACTAATATTATAAATGCGAAAATGACTCTGTCGGTTACGTTGTGATGCCTAAACCTCTGACAGCTTTGAATTTTTTGATGATATTTGATGGTGACCTGGCGAAAGACATAGGCATAGCTTAGGTCCTTCCTATGCCAAGGACATAGGTACGGTAAATATAGGCCTGATGCCGCTAAAAGCAGTCTGCTTCCACGATATAGTATCAAGCAGGTATTCAAATTTTACTTTAAACTTGATTTTTTGTCGAGGGACCAATTGGACTGTAAAAACTGGTAAACTGTTTAATCAGTAAATCAAGCAATTAACAAATTTCATATAAGACTTGAAGACAATGAAGATAGTTTTTTGATCTAAATAATAAATAAATACGGTTTCTCGTAAACTTGCTCGACAAAGAAGAAGAATGAAAATAGTAGACGGTGGTCAATAATCAATTAAACTCCGTTGCGGGCCGGTGCCGCCACGGGCCGAGCGAAATATGGTAGGTAGTTACCATACGTGTGTGAATATTGCGTAGTCAACGGTAGTCTGCTTTGCTGCTCTGTTGAATTCTATCTTGAACTGATACGAAGTAAAACTAATTGGGAACGTCCACCTACATCTGGAGCTCACTTTGATTCCACAATTGGAGACACTCGGTGGTCCAGATTGAATTGATTGTGGAAAATACGATCCAATAGTCACGTTCGATTCTCCGTAAGGTTTCTGCAAACCCACGAGGAAATGGAATGGAATAGGATGGAAAGTTACAATTAATGTTGATTCACTGCAAACAACAGAGGCTTTTATCAGGTATTTCGAGGGCATCGGGCATTTAGAGAGTTCAAGGTAGCTATGAACCATACAAGTACCGTAAAAAATCATAAAAACCTTTAAAGCCGTTTTAGAACACTCACTAGAATTGAATACCACGTACGAAGTAGCTAGGAAACAGAGTTCTTTCAAATACAAATTACTAAGCATAAAAAAGTAAAAGTTACGTGCTTAAAAGACCGATTTAGACAGCATTTAAAAGTAGACAGTTTTATAATGACCTAGCTAGACAAATAAACACGTAATAATTTAAAGCCTAGTCGGGTCCGAATTTTCACTTACAGTGAATATTCGGGATATTACTATTGAAATTCCGTGTATAACTTGTTGACTTTGATTTTCGCGAAATATTGGAATTTCGGGATATTAATAATGTGAATTCCGTACATAAATTACTTGTGCATTTTGATTTTCGCGAAATTGATAAACGGGGAAATTTCGTGCATAACTTATGCATTTCATTTTCGTGGAAATTCAATCGGCCAATTCCGAAAAGGCAATCGGTTTGATGCAGTTTACAATAATGAAGCATTTCATTGATGGAAACCTCTCTGAAATTTATTCACTGGAATTTACGTGAAATGGACAGGAAGCGATATTTGTATATACCAAAATAACGTACAAAATGCGTGTAACGTACAAACTAGAGATACGAGCCGAATCCTCCCGAAAGCCGAATTCGTGATAATCTTGTTTTGGGTCGTACGTACCTATCTACGTTTACATTCGATCGTTTGACCGAATTTGGTTGCAGGCCATAGGTCACCGACTAATTTAAACAGGTATTCCAGAACTGTTTAACACAATAATTTCAAAATAAGAACAGAATAATTTTCCATTCGCTTCCGTTCCGTTCCCGAAAATATAAATCGAGCACTAAACAGAGAGGTTAAGCAGAAAGTGAGAAGCTGGAATCTTACCTGTTTTCTGGAAGCTCTGTATATTAGGTTCTCTGGTACATATTCGGATCGAGTCTGGCGTTTGTCCTTGTTTGGTTCGAGTTTTGCGGTATCTTCTTTCCCTTTTACTTCTGCTGCATGGGCACATACAGAGAGCACTGAAACAATACAAACACTATAGTTTAGTTGAGTAGACAATTATATAGTTTTACTATATTTATATAGGTACGACGTGCACGACCGTAGTATGCCATCCGTAAACCAGGACACACGTCAGAGAGCTCGTTGAATTTGTGGAGCGTGAGGCACGGAATTTATTTATTAAAAGGAGTATTGGATATCCTGGAACAATAATAATGAAGTATGAACAGGTAATCTCACTGTTAAGTTTTATATAGTGCTGTACTATAAATAGTGATCTTGGCGTTAATGTCCCGATTGTGCTCTCGAGAACGAGGGCCCGGGGTCCGCCTTGACCATGATCCAGGATTTGGCAGGTCAGGTATTTACAGTCGACTGCCATCTAACCTCCATGACCCTGCTACCAGGGGAACCTGACCAGATTGGATTATGGTTACAAATTCAGTTGCCTGAATTTGCAGGTTTCATCACGATGTTTTCCCTGACCGTAAGAGCATCGGTTGTATTCAACTAATGTACATAACTCAGAAAACATTCAAACAAACATTGGTACATGGCCGCAGCGGGATTCGAACCCGGTACCTCTCGCTCACGAGTTGGATACTCAACCGGCCGGCTACCGACGCTCCTTTAAATAGCGCTGTACTATGCCCTACGATAAATAAATACTACAGGCTTAAAAATGTATTCTACTAACCTCCCTTCCCCGGCATCGCACAGGTGCAAACTTTAAAAGCGCTACGATAAGCGGACTCCGATCCGCTTTCGATAAAAGGTACAATCCTATTTCAAAGGCAGCTTATGCATTACAGATATCCGAATTCTTTCCAAGTTTTAGATGGTCCGCCAAGAAAATTTGTCGCGTGGCAAGAAAACTACCGCCCTACGATAGACCCACTATAGACCCACGATGTTTTTTTTAATGTTATTCAGCAGACAAACAGGCAAACGGTCTACCTAATGTAAAGTTGTCACCGTCGCCTATGGACGTCATCAACAGCAGAGGAGTTACCAATGGGCTGCCTGCCTCCGAAGAGACCTCTTATATGCCTCTTGAACGATTCCATGTCATAGTCACTATGGCTGGGAGCGCATTGCACAACCAAATCGTATGAACGAGAAACAATATTTCGTTGTTAATCGATGTAAAAATAATAGCGATCTTTAGTAAAATCTCGGAACGTGTCATTGGAACGCCAACGTAACTTGATGAATTATTACAATAATTGCTTTGGCAGTGAAGGGGCTCGCCTATTTCCTGCCAGAGCAACGTGTGTTACGGGGTTGGCAACACGCTAGTGTAATCCCTGATATTGCAAACGTCCAGGGCCTCGAGATCGCCAATTTGCTTGGCTCGATTGAATTGTAATCGGATCAGAATAGTAAATTGGAGCAGAATACCAGAAACGATTCGATTACATTTCAATCAGGCCACTTTGCACACGAAAGGCCCAGGTACGGTTATTGAAAGAAACAAAGAAAGAAATAAGACATTACTTAGACCACTAATTACTAGACTTAGAGACCATGACACAATCATCTTGGCGTTAATTCCCGGTTGTGCTTTCGAGAACGAGGGGGTCCGCCTTGACCATGATCCAGGATTTGGCAGGTCAGGTAATTACAGTGGAGCGACTGCCATCTAACCTCCATGACCCTGCTACAAGGGGAACCTGACCAGATTGGATCACGGTTACACATACAGTCGCCTGAATGTGCAGGTTTCATCACGATGTTTTCCCTCACCGTAAGAGCATCGGTTAGTATTCAACTAATGTACTTAACTCAGAAAACAGTAATTGGTACATGGACCTCTGGCTTACGAGTCGGATACTGTAACCGCTCGGCCACCGACGCTCCTTAGAGACCACGAAACGATAATTGGGTACAAAAAAATCAAGCAACTAAGCGTACACAACAACAAAAAATGGTTTACCACCAGGCCTGTACCTACACAAGTTTATCACCTTGTTGGTTGAAACAGTGTATTTTTACAAGCACTCAAAATCTTAACCATAAATAAATCCCACTATACATTTCTGGAAGCCCAAGTTTAAAGTGTCAGATGCAAATAGTGACTTGACAGACACCAGCATATTTGCTCAGCTTGGCGTTCTCAACTGATCTTCGAATCAAGTCAATATTAGCATCCAGGATAAACCAGCAATGGAAGAGTCGGAGGAAATATTATAAGCATGTCAATAATATATTTAGTTCCGGGATACATGTCAGAGGTACGTCAGTATGTCGTGAACTTGTAAAACCTTTCGAAAGCTTTTCGGAAGTGATATTTAAGTTACATAGTGTACGAAATTAAAATACTATTCAATACCTACAAGTACAAGTCATTGTAAATAATTGAATGGACGATGTTCAATGAATTAAAGTTTATTGCTCATTTCTCATTTCGTATTTCTGTGTATAAAATAACTTTTTTATTCACCGTGATGAAGAATAATAAATATTGCGATTATTGTAGGTAAATACTCTAGGAGCATCGGTGGCCTAGTGGTAAAAGTATCCGACTCGAAAGGGAGAGGTACCGAGTTCGAATCCCATTGACGCCATGTACCAATGACTCGTTTCTGAGTTATATACGTTTATTGATCACTAACCGTTGCTCTTATGGTGAGGGAATGCATCGTGACGAAACCTGCACATTCTGGCGACTGAATGTGTAACCATGATCCAATCTGGTCAGGTCCCCTTTTTAGTAGGGTCACGAACATCAGATGGCAGTCGCTCCACTAAGTAATTGCCAAGTCTGTGAAATTCTGGATCATGGTCGAGGCGGATCCCGGGTCTTCGTGTACGAGAGCACAGCCGCGACATGAATGCCAAGATAATTTTTTACTTATATTTGTAAAATAAAGACTTCATTGAAACTTAATTAAACCCTGTCTTCTTTTTTATTAAAAATTCTATGCAGTGTCAGAGTAGACAGTCTGTTATATAAAATTACAGTATCACATCTGCAAAATAAAGGAAGTATCAATATTTTGTAGTAGTTCTGACAAGAGAGCCCGCGTGAGCTACCATCTACCTATTCTGCCGCCTTCGTATTCTGGCTTGCAGGAGACTGTACTTAGAGTGCGACAGTGGGCAGTGTCAACGCTTTCTATCAGATTGGTTATAAAATATACTCCTTGTTCGGGTAGGGATTATAAAATATTAGTGTACCCGGCGCGACTTCGTTCGCGTTCACCTACTTCACCACTAACTACCATATTTTTCTTGCTCACAAACCTTCTTCTGTTGTCGCATTACAATCCGTTGCGTAGTTTACAAGATATAAGCGGCGGAAAGGGACTTTGTTTTATATTATGTATGTATAGACTACAAAGTGGAACCAAGCAAATTGGGCGAAGGAATCGAGTAGATTCAGCAAAACGGGCCCCAAACCAATCTAGCCTGAGCCCGAACCGACCTCAGCCCAATAAATTAATTAACAAACGCTGGAAAACCGAATGGAGACCAAATAAAATGAATTGTAAAGCGGAGAATAACCGCGACTTCCTTTTATTATTTCTGTTTACGAGCCGTATTCTGCTTACATGAGAATTTTGCGCGGATAAAGAGGATTTCAGTTTTACAATGATTGATGGAAGCTGTTTATTATACCAGTATTAAATTATGAAGGTTCGGTGCTCGCTGTTGCACGAGAATAAATACTATGTAGGGGACGGGTGCCTATGATAATAATCACCTTGGCGTCATATCCCGTGCTCTCGCCCGGTCTCCGCCTTGACCATGATCCAGGATTTGGATGATCAGGTAATTGTAATGGAGGGACTGTTATCTGACCTCCGTGCTCCTGTTAATAGAGGAACCTAACAAGATTGGATTTTAGAGCTTTTTTTTACGAATTACTGTCTGTCTATTTGTTTGTATGCTTGTCTGTTCAAAAAGTACTGAACGGATTTTAATTTGGTTTTAACAGTTTCGTAGCTTGAAGTTCGAGGTATAATATAAGCGATGTTTCATACAATTCAGGTAAGAACCAGATATACAGCTTGACCTCCCCGTAGTACTAGCATTCATACAAAACGGAGGTCATATAAAATGTTAACGTGGCTAAAAGCTAAACTGTCATAAAAACTATTTCGAAGTCGCGAGCATAAGCTGGTAATTAAGTATATCCAGTGGCTCCAGAGAAAACAAGAAAACAGACAGAGTAGAGACATTCCTTCACAAAGGTACCTCTACAGAGAATGAATTGTAGTACTTGTTCGGCCTTGTAATCTTGTCAAAATGAAAATTAACCTACTTTACCTCCATACTTTAACTCACATAGTTAATGTTCTGGCCAGTCTATGTTAACCACAAAAAGTCTAGGTAAATCCAATACAGCTTTTGATTAATATAAATGAATTATTGTTTATCGTTAGCTTTATTGAGTCTGATGCAACGTTAATGTGGCTGATGGTTATGGATTGCACGCGATTCGATCGGTGAAGGTGACATTCTTGTTGGCGAAAGATGTTACGGAATCCTCCGTTCCTTGCCGCCAAGGCCGCGCCGGCGTTGACCGTCGCCGCAGCGTCAGCAAACAAATATAACGCATTATTTCTCTTTTTTTTTATACCACTAAGGTGGCAAACAAGCTTACAGCCTGCCTGATGGTAAGCAGTCAATGCAAGACGTTTACAATACCAGGAGCATCACATATGCGTTGCCAACCCCGTGAAAACCTTTTGACCCCTTTCTTGACGAACTCCATGTTGTACTCTCCAGGGCAAACCTCTACAGTTCATTCCACAACCTTAGTGTGCGTGGGAGAAAGTTCCTTTGGAACCGCACAGTTCGCGATCCATTTAGCTTCAATGTACAAGGATTAACTCCCCGTCGGTGGCATTGTTTTATTTTCAATTGGAAGTATTTTCATTTGTTTATCCGTTTAAAGTCAATACTGTGCAGAAAATAAATACATCAATTACATTGAGTGCAATGCGGAATATTGCAGCGGGATTTGTGTGCAAACAACAGCGAAACATTGATTCAATTACTTAGCTTTACCTGGAAAAACTTATGTTTCGATGTTTCACAGAATCGTTATCCGATTAAGTGATCTGTCTTTTCCTTTTATAAACTCGTTTTCACTTTGTGACATTTCCTGCTGTGGGATTACCAAAGGATTTTGTTTGCAATTTCAATCACATTTGATTGGAATTGCAAACAAAATCCTTTCATTCATTTTGCTCGAGTGTTAAGCTGTTTGCGCCGGAAGAGGTGGCTTTTCCCACGGCTTTATGAACAGCGTTCAGAATAGTTATGATCACACTTCGGTCTTAATCAAAATTCATAGTATAAAAGGAAGTCGCTACCCGCCGTCTGTGCCTATGTACACTCCGATCTTATAAAAATGCAGTTTTTAACAATAGCTAGAGTTATTCAAGAGGAAGATTTATAAACAAGACAAACAATGTTAGGTATAGGAAAAGTAAGTGTAGGGTAGGTGTAGGGTAAGGTAAGGATAAGACGCGCCGGGTTCACTAGTATATTTTGAATAAATATGACATAACTGTATCGTTACTGCTGATCATCATCATCTTCAAAAAATGCCATGGTCAAAATAGGTCATTAAAGATTTAGACAAGTAACAGCTTAGTTCAAACGCCATTTAAAAATTAGTTTTCGAAAAAAGCAAGATTGACTTAGATATTACATTCATTCAGAGCACAAAGGAACTGAACTATGACTAGTCTAGTTTACGCAACACAATTGGAACAGAAGGATCTCTATCTTGCGTTGGCAAGCATCTGCTATGGGTTAAAAGTTATAATTTTCACAGTTACTACACGCCAGTGGTCCAGTTAGAGTGGCGGTCCGTATTTGGTGTAACCGACATTTTCGAGTGCATTCAGATGTTTCGGAACTGTGTCCTCTCGGGTAGCTGCGGCGAGGCCACTGCTGACCGTTCACGTACACGTACCGTCGGCAAACAAATGTGGGATGGAGTGGTAACCGAAAAAAGAGGAATTGTGTAATAAAATGGGGATTAAAATTTGGGTCGCGCTAGACTGTTGTTTGTCTATTGTCTGTAAAACTTCACGGCAAAGAGATAATTGTAAACAGCTCTAGTACTAAAGAATCACTACAACAACACGTCACAACAATTCGATATTAACTTGACCACTCTATTTCATCTCACTGTGGACACCCACGCACTAAAGTAGATAATAAACAGACACTAATCGACTAGCAGTCTATAATTTCATTCTCATTGAATAAAATTTGCGTAACTCACACTCACACTTCTCTAAAAACACAAGTTAATACCACGCATAATTACAAAAAGATAAATTTTAACGACGAGGCCGTTATGGCGTTGCTTCATCGTGCCTTCTAGAGAAGTCGAGTACAGCTCAGCGTGAGTGATAAAGTAAAGTTACTTTGTCTCGTATATGGCTGATAGAAGGTATGCTATTATTCTAAGCTGTGAGTCATCCAAATACAATAAACAAAAAAAATATTAAATTAAATTTAAGAAAATTAAAACTGTTTGTTCTGCCGACGCTCCAGCGGGCCGCGGATCGCCCTAGTTCCCACGTATGGTGGCGCGTGCATAATGCCGCTGTTAAGGGCCAGTATTCTAATCACACAACGCTGAATAGAGTGGAGTTATGCTGGGAGACGGTGTTTTGTAACTGTAAGCCGAACCCTGTTGGTTGGACGGATTTTTATAGTAGGTTTTTCCGGCGGCTTCGTCTGCCTAAAATTCCAAATCCGTTCCCTCGAGAAACACGATGAATTTCGGGATAAATTAACGTCTATGTGCTGTTCTGGGCTAGAGCCCAACTCATAAGCTATATTGCTGCCAAATTTCATCAAAATTCATTAAGTAGTTTTTGAGTGAAGACGAACACACATACTTACAATCTTTCGTTTTTATACGATACCACGAATAAGGTGGCTACAAACTTGCGACCTGCCAGCTGGTAAGCTCTTACCGCATTCTATTGACGTTTGCGAATCCTCCTCGCGTTTGCGGAATATGCGGAATATGACGTTAGACTGGTTTTTGAATTGAATAGAATAACATTTATTTACAATGCTCAGTTTCTACGTAAAGGATGAAATGCTTTCTCCGTGTCGAATTTAATATAGGTCGAATGGTATAATTTTAGTTGGCAGAGGGATTTATGTCTAACAGTAACAAAATAATGCGTTAGTGGAAAAAAAAACTGTTACCAATAACATATTGGGAGCGTAGGTTTTTTGTTTGTAAAATTTATTACAAAGATTTTTACTTCGTTATGTGGTGGAAGCTGATAGAAATGTGAAAAATAATATGATGATTGTGTTACGTATGGATGTAACGTATGAATACCGACAGACTTTCTGTATACATTTTCGATTAATTGTAAAGAAAATTAAGAATTACGACAAATGATTCAATGCAACCTTTTATCACCTAGTATAAAACAAAGTCGGTTCCCGCTGTCTGTCCCTATGTATTATGTAAGCTTAGATCTTTTTAAGTATGCATCGAATTTAACTGCGGTTTTCAACAGTGGATAGAATGATTCAAGAGGGAGGTTTATAAGCAAGAAAAAAGAGTAGGTCGGGGTAAAGTAGATGTACGCGAACGGAGTCGCGCCGGGTGTACTAGCTTAAAGCATAAAAAAACAACTGAATTATGTATTTATCTCAAAAATCAGCGATCGTAATGAATCGTCAATATGGCGCACAAATTCCGTCACGCTGTTTTGGACCACTGACAGTAAAACCGTTATTGGCGACTGTGATTGGCGGCTGTCTTAGACTGAAATAATGTTACAAGAATTAATATTAAATCCATTTTCAGATTTTCGATAGGGAATAGAAAACAGCCCGTTTCGGTTTAGTGGAATTCTATTAATTACATCGTTTTTAGGAAAGGTCAAATAATGTATTTTATATTACTATCAGCCATATTTATGATATTTTGCATTAAGAACTATTTTAGTTCAAAAAACGTTCAACTTTATGGTAACAGAGACAGCAGTTTAACTTAAAATTCCTCTCAGAAACTTGACTTGTAGAAGCTAAACAGTCATTAAAACTATTTCCAAGCGGACGAAGTCGCGGACAAAAGCTAGTATTTAAATCCAGTGGCTCCAGAGAAAGCAAGAAAACAGACACAGTAGAGACAATCCTTCACAAGAGGTACCTCAACAGTGAATGCGTTATAGTATTGTATGGCCTTGTGACCTTGTCAAAATGAAAATTAACCTACTTTACCTAATTGAACTAGGCATGGTTGTTCTGGTCACTCTATGTAAACCACAAATAGTCCATAACCAAAATATAATGTAAATAACGTTGCCAACCCAATTCGAAAGCAAACATAATTGGACTAAGTGCCAACCAAATGTATCTACCGATGTCAGATTCACAACATCGCGATTCGTCTACTTACGCAACATTGATATACAGACGAGACGAGTATTTCAATTTATTTTAAGACGATAACTATTGCGTAGTTGACGTGAATATACCACTTTGGTATCAAAGGGTTAAATCAGCTAGACTTGAAAATAAAAAAATTTGCAATTACAGATAAATATACCCAATGGGAAATACACACTTTAACTTGTTTCATCTGCGATTGCAGTGGTTGAACTTTATCCGCAGTGAACATTTTCAAAGGCAAACAAGATCCTTACGTATCTATGTTGTAACATTAAAATTGATACGCTAATATTTATCAAACTAAATTTAGGTCGAGATATGACACAACTAGCCTCTTAGTACACATACCCTGACATTAACGATGTACGCCCGCAAACCGAAAAAAAAACAACGTAACGCATGTAAGACACGGAAATGTGTATGAAACACCTATTTAGTGTGCTTTGCAATGTATGCAATTTATTTTCACGGAACACCGCATATTCGAACCCGAGATCGGCGTGCGTTGTCGTTCACTTTTACTTTCCATTCATATTTGTCAATCGGTTCCAATAAATTCCGCTAATGACTGCATTAGTCGGTACATCGCGGGTAAAAAGCGCGGATTGCGCGGCCGGCCGGCGCGGCCTGCGCAGAAAGTCGAAAGTGATCGCGTGCGCAGTGGCGTTCCACCGACCACAGTAAAAGTAAACGACTTCCTAATCGCGCACCGGACAATGGGCAATTATTCACCCATCACGCGAGCGCGGGATTCGGAACACTGTGTCAGCGGCGAAGGTCAAGTTTGAGCGCGGTTTCTCCGATCGAAGCGCAGCGACCACCGCCGCTCATGAAAGCCACCGTTTTCGGTGAAACCTTCACTGTGTGAGACGCAACGCAAAGTATGCAATCCAGTGGTGCTTAAAAAGTTGAACTATCATTCTAGACAATACAACTGTCTGGCCTAGTCTAGAGAGCCGGTGAAACTGCAATACTAGACTAGATAACGATGACTAAACGAGTCAAGATGTTCGGTCTTTCTAAATAAGTCATTCGTGCAACGGAATTTACTCCGCACAATCCCCACTTCTTAGTACACGAGCAAACCTCAATTCCGCCCCATTCCGTCCCTCGTCACATTTGGAACCCCAGCGCTGTAACTGCTCACTTGAATGTATAGAGGTACCAACAGAGGGCTCACGGTCAGCCATCGTGGAAGACAAACTGCCATCGGGACGGAACTCTCGCGTGTAGGGGCGACACAGCCCGCCGCTGTCTCTTCACCCACATAAATCACGTGCCTCATCGAGGAACCGGAACGTGAGAGAGTGTCACCAGCCTTTGACCCGGCGCGGTCGTTCGCCGCCGTGCAAGCTCAATGGAGTACGCTCGACTTCTATCACTGTGTATGCATATAATCACGCCTATAGATACTTTGTAAGAACCGCGATGTTTAGCTGTGTACAATTTTTTTAAGGTTTACGGGGTGGAATCCGAAAAGTGTACGTGTACAATTTTATTTAGCCGACACATTTGTTAAGCTCGTAACCCGGCCGTTTCATGTTACATACACTGTACATACTTAGCTAACTGGTGAAAATCAAAATAGAAGTACTTAGCTACATATTAAACAACAAATATCTAAATCCGTACCTTGCACTGCTTGATAGTTTGACAAAAATATGCCTTATACCTGTCAATGTAGTTTGCTTTTACTAGAGCAAATAAATTTAGGTTACGCTTAAAATATTATGAATTCAATGTAGGTACATCTTAGTATATAACATTTTCCATCGTCGGATATTTGATCTATTTCATGACCGTGACCTGAATTGCGACGTGAACAATACTGGGAATCCCACCATTCGCTTTTGGCTAATTGAATATTGTGGTTTTGCGAGTATTGCATATTCAGCAACGCGGACGCGACAGCACCCGTTCGAAGTATCGGGAATGTAACGGATATTAGTTTCTCTGCTCCGCTAAAGAATTATTCGGAATAACTCCACTGGTTTTCGATTACCTACTACTAACTTTAAACATATCGTCCTGTTTTCGTCTGCGGTGTTGTGATTTTACCATAAATTGTGAGGTCGTCTGAAAAATAAATGTCTTTTTTGTGGTCTAGTTCAGTGATGTAGTGCTCACTACAAGTACCTACAATACCTACGTAATCTCCCATTGGTTAAAAGTTATTGGAAAACGACAATCTTATGCTCTTGCACAGGTTGTAACTAGTATTTATTTGCGATATCATCTCCGTGTACTTCGATACTTTCGCGGTGCATTTGAGGATGTGCATTTGAAGATGAGCATTCGAAGAAAAGTTCAGAATTTATTTTATATTTTCCGAGCCGTTCGGCGAAAGATTGGCGCTTCATCTGAATTTGTTCTGATAAAAATTGTGTTTACAATACAATAAAAATTGTTTCATAGAGTAACCTGTACAAATGTAAATTAGAGTAGTGGTCTATTTTTGTCAGGTTAAATGGAACACAACCTGAGCCCTCCAGCGTAACCGTACGCCTTCGTAACCATGCTTATACTTACTGAGAAGTTCGCCACAAGACCTCTATATAGTACTAACCATTTTACTAAATCGCAGTGTGTTGCTACAACAATAGCTTCCTTCACAGCAAAGGTACAATTGGCAAAATAATACGGTCCACATCCGTAACTCGGCGGTGATTGCATCCGTCAAGGTTCCTTACTTCCCTCGTGATGTCATAAAATTGTTTTTGCATCAAAGTTTCTAAGTACGACTTGTCAAAAAACTAGAATTAAGTGAAATAAGTTAGATTTCGATGTTTTCTATGTATGATAACGTGAATGCTACTTATGTTTAGTGGCAAAAGTGTCTAGTGATACAAGTGTAATGATCAATGCACACGCGTTTCATGCGACGTTTTACACAAACATAACTTATCATAACGCCCAAGTGCGTGCTAGTGAAGTAAAAAGTACGCGTACGTAATATCGTGGAGTATATGCATACACGTGATACAAAAACATCCACGTTACGAGCAAGTGTGATGAAAAAACGCTTGATTAAAAAACCTATGGCGCCGCAGAAGCTACAGTAGTACAGTGCACGTGAAAACTCTTTGATGTATTGTAAAACATCAATGTTACGGTTTAATTAAGGTTCACTTTCGCGAAGCGATGGCGAGGCTTTCAATATTTAACAGTGAAGCTTTCAGCCCACTTTCAACAGTAACACATTTCAGGGAAACAAATTTTGTCTCCCAGAAATGTGTTACCGTAGGACCTCTTGCCACGCAAGAGGTCCCGGGTTCGATTCCCGGTCGGGCAGAAATTGAAATGATGAATTTTAATTTCTGTTACGGGTCTGGGTGTTCTATGTATAATAAGTATATATTTATAATTATTTAAGTAGTATATCAGTTATCTAGCACCCATAGTACAAGCTTTGCTTAGTTTGGGGCTAGATGGCGCTGTGTGAATTTGTCCACGAATATATTTATTATTATTATTATTAAAGCAACGGTCCATAAATTTAATTAAATGAAAAATGGATGTCGTTTTATTTTTAACTATATTAACTCAAGAGAATAATTTAATTAGTTGTTCATTACATCGGATATGGTTTTACGCTCAATTTAATGGTTTTCGTCATGTTTTGCAAGGTAAGTGATTTAATTTTATCTTAGCGTTAATGTTCCGGTAGTGCTCTCGGTCGCGAGGGCCCGGGGTCCGCCTTGACCATGATTCTGGATTTGGCAGATCAGGTAATTATAATTACAGTAGAGCGACGCCATCTGACCTGCGTCACCCTGCACCAGGGGATCCTAACCAGGTTGGATCATGATTACACAATCACTCACCTAAATGTGCAGGTTTCATCACGATGTTTTCTCTCACCGTAAGAGCATCGGCTAGTATTCAATGAATGTACATTACTCAGAAAAAGTCACATGGCCGCAGCGGGATTCGAACCCGGTACCTCTCGCTTACTAGTCGCTTACCTTAACCAGTCGGCCCCCGACGCTCCACGGTAAGTTAGAACCATACGACCTCTGTACCTGACTCGGTCGCCATACTTCCATTTTTGTAAATTGGACCCCAGTGCAAGGCTTGAAGCTCCAAAAAGACACATTCTCTCACACTCTCAGAAAGAGGTGGCCGTATTCTTCTCAATTTATTTTGTATATCTCCATTCAATGAGCGATTATCACTTCAGCAATTGGAGATAGGGCTCACCTACGCCTAGTACACTAATTGACTTTGTGCCGCCTGCATATACAATATACATGCAGGCATACCGAATCGATATGACTTCTCCAGTGTACGCTCCGTAAGGAGTGACGCTGAGCGCACCCCGTCCCTACGGGGTGTAGCATCCGATGAAACCTGAAAGGCCCTTCCGGCTACAGGTGCTCCCAGGGGGTGTTTAGTACGTGTGCGCCTAGGTTCTTTTTTGGCGAGTCGTGCATAACCAGCTGGCCGGCCAGCTGGTACTCATGAGAGTTCACCTCCTCCCTCCCAACCGCTATACCGGAGGGTGACCATTTCCACTTGCGTTGGGCGCAAAAAAAAAAAAAAAAACAAAAAATTTCGTCAAAGACAAACAGTCAAACATTGAAAGCTTTAATTGTTTGACCAGTTGTGTATCCTTGGCAATTAAGCCTTATCATAATAGTGGGACTCATATTGAAACATTGTGGTGCATTATATTACTTTACAACTTACATTATAGGTCATTAAAAAGGGTAGACTCAGAGAATAATGGGAAAAGCTAGGTAGTTACATATTCATTTATTTATTTATTTAACAGTTTATTGTGCACAAAAACAAGTAAACAATACAATTCATGTGGTAGATAGATTAGAAAGTATGATATCAGTAACAGAATTGATATCGTTCTATAAACAGTAAAACTGACGTGGCAATTATGAATATTTTATGAATGTTTTTTCTTGATTGTAGAAGGTAAAATGGACGAGACGGAGAGAGAAAAATGTTTCAGTAACGCCTGGGTATAATCGGTGCATATAATAAATTAGTTTCGCTGACATATAAAAAATTAAGCTTTAAAAGTGCACGAACCATGCAGAAATCGTGTACGTCTGTACTTATATACTTTTACAAGACCCCCCCCCCCCTCATATAACTTAGTTAAAATGTTATAGCAACAGAAATAAACGCTGCCACACCTAACATAATGCAAAATACAATTACAAAATGGGGAGTGACTAAATCGTAAATTTCATTTTATATACATACTGAGGTTAAACACCACGTTAAATGTGAAACATCAAATCTGCATTGTTAAATTTTACTATAATGTTTGTGTTATTCATGGAATTCGTTTTATTAATAAAATTTAATGTAACAAGCTAGACTCACAGCACTGTGCACATTTTCAAGGTAAAACATACCTGTTCATAGTGAAATACCTTTCATAACGAAACCAATGTTTTTTATTATGTTTATTAATTCGAATTGATGTCCATATTAATAAATTATCGTATATTATAACGTCATAACTGTTTTGCAACATCACTTAAGTTTTATATCGTTGTTAATGTGTCGGTTCTGATTGACTAGCTGTTCCTGTGTTACGAACGGTAATATTTTTTCCGAGTATACTTTCTTCTCCATCAAAAGCAACCTTTTCATAGTAAAAAGAAACAAAAATGACAGTTCATTTTATATCGGCCTCCAGTATCCCCTAGGCCTAGCCCCTCGACACCCAGGATCACATCTTAGGATGTACTAAACGATCAATTGGCATTAACAGACATGACACAATTATTTTTTTCAACAATTCCTTTCAGTCGGCAATATTTCGAAATTCGCCAAGTTTTATTTATAATGATATCATAGTTGTAAAAAGACTCAGATATTCTAACAGCACGATAAAAGTCCGACGACAGAACTACTGAACCGAACTAATGAGAGCAAATTTAATACGCGTAGCCTGTTATCACCTACAATAACAACTTCATATTTTCTTTATTGGAGCAAATATATTCGATAGGTAATGCAGCTACAGGTTGATTGATAAATAAGCCTAACCCCTTTACACAATAATGGAAACGATTCATGCTTATATTTGTGGAGAGGCTTCTTATAAGAATCTTCTTTACATAATATAAAAAAGTAGCTTCCCGCCGTGTTTGTCTCTATCTATGTTCGTATCTACGCTTAGATGTTTTAAACTACGCAACGGCTTATAATGCGGTTTAGAACAATAGATAGAGTGATTCGAGAGGAAAACGCAACCTACCCTAGATAAATAAATAAAAAATAAATAAATATTTGTGGACAAATTCACACAGCGCCATCTAGCCCCAAACTAAGCAAAGCTTGTGCGATGGGTGCTAAATAACTGATAAACTACTTAAATATTTTTTTAAATACACACTTATTATACATAGAACACCCAGACCCGTAACAGAAATTAAAATTCATCATTTCAAATTCTGCCCGACCGGGAATCGAACCCGGGACCTCTTGCGTGGCAGACCGGCATGTTGACCACTGAACCACTCAGGTCGTCAAAGATAGGTGTAGGGTAGGTGTTGGGTGGGTGTTGGGTGGGTGTAAGTGTTGGTGTAGGATGGGTGTAGGGTAGGGGTAAGACACTATGCGAACGAAGTTGCGCCATGTCCTGCGCGACGTCTGTAGCTTCAATATTCTTTCCGTGCGCACTGCGCAGAGGACAAACAAACTGTTGCGAGCATAGTTCATGTAATTAATAAGCGTATCTACCTATATTAGAGTAACAACATATCCGCCTTGTTTAATCACAGGTTCCTACTGATTGTGGCTGCGGCCACCGTTTGCCCCGCCTGCAATCAATCCTGCTTCATAGAAGCTTGCTTGCATAATACATTATTGGCATCGGATAAAGGGAACTATGTACTTACCTATTCGCTATTCTAACTAGGCGTCATCCTGGTTGATTACTTATTTATTTGTTTCCAGAATCATGTATCTGTATATCATATCTGTGAAACTTGAAACTGTGGAACTTCGTAAGGATGGATGTCTGGAAAAGCACTAAACGAATTTTGAGCTAATAGTTCAAAATGGGACATAATTTCTCCCGAAATACAATGTGGTTACCGCGGTATCCGAATTTTACGCCGACGAAGTCGTAGACGCAAACTTTCTATTACATAGCATAAAACAATGTCGCTTTCCGCTGTCTGTCCCTCTGTAGCTATGTATTTCTACGCAACGGATTTTAATGCGGTTTTCAACAATAAAGTGATTCTAGAGAAAGGTTTATAGAATATTACAACACGCGAACTAAGTCGCGGTGGACTAACTAGTAGTGATATAATTTATGGGTAACTAATTGAATAAGTATTAGTTTTCCGTGTAAAATTTATAATTTTGCAATTTACACGTTAATTCGCTGTCCTTGGTAATACGTAAAATAGACCGATTTAAAATTATAAATGAGACTTTATTATTAACATCCATCTGATGTTATATCAATCTAAAATTGACAGCTAACAAATGCAAAAAACGACCTTGTTTCCTAGTAGTTAATTGCCGATTAATTTATTTAAATATATCTAAACTTAATACAGCCGAGGATCTAGTTCTAGTCTAATCATTACCTTACATCATCGCGGTATGTCCACACCAAATATATTCGCAGTAGGTAGTGTTTCATGTTTTCGAAAGCATTGATCTAGATCACGTAAACACTGTAATTATAATGGTGATGTTTCCTACATAAATTCCTATTGAACACGGCCTACATCGGTGCTTTCTATGATTTAAAAATAGGTCGTCATTAGTTTTCATTTGTGTTATTATTTTCAACGCACATGCACGTAAAGCGGCCATTTTTGCACTGATTTTTGACTTATCGGTCCACAAACCGGGTAATGCAAGTGCACTGCTTAGATTTTTGTTCTAAGTTTTATTACGTTCACATTGAAATATTTGCTAAGAAATAGACGCTATTATTTAAATATGCTAATAAATCGTTTTGGTTTATTAATTTACTAGTTAGCCCACCGCGACTTCGTTCGCTTCATTTTGAATCACTCTATCAATTGTTGAAAACCAGATTAAAATCCGTTGCGTAGTTTAAAATATCTAAGCATACACGCATACAGAGGGACAGACGGCAAGCAGCGACTTATCTATAAAATAGATTTATATTTTTCGAATGATAACCGTTTAATAAATAGATGTATCAATATCTCTTTCTTCTTTTCTACACAAAGTTCACAAAGTTTTTAATATTAATCTGTTGGTCTATTGTATTTGCCTTTCATTAGGTGAGTTGGTTTATTGTGATTCTATCTATTGTATTTTCCTCACAATTTAAGCTTCTAACTTCACGTAAAGATCTCTCGTGACGCTAAACTACGCTATCACCCCCGACCGAACTAATTTTGAATTAAAATTCAAGTTTACAAGTTTGGTTTTCCATTAGGGTTCCAGCTGTGACCAGAACACCGAGGACCCTTGTTTAACGATAGACAATATTTTATGATAGTGTCCAGAATTAAATAAATGTTAATTGGACAGTATAGATCTTCGAAAACAAGCTAAGTAAAGATATTAACTTTATTAATTAGAGACTATAATATGTTCAAACCTAAAACTACCATTTAGAAACCTAAATAAAAATGTTACATACAAAATATATTTACTGATTCTAGATCGATGCCAAGCGGGAGCATTCCCGGAACACTGACTGCGTTACCTCGTTGAAGTTTAAGCTCATTATTTAACGATAGAGCTTGTTGGTTTCAGCAATATTGTGGTTCGACAGGACACTAAATTGATAAACGATCTCTGCCTCGTATGATGGATATCCGGGTATAATTAACAGTTCGGAATATTGCGAGGACAACCGCCAACATCGGCGTAATTTATGTTAGTACTAGACCGGCCTCAGCTAGCATAAACTAATCTACGAATAACGTCTAGTACCGACACATTTCCTGTATCACAAGTTTGTAGAGACTAGATCTTAAATGACAGGGTTTATGAGACCACGTAACTTATCTCGAAAATATATGGGTCATAATTGCGATAGCCAGCGCTGATATTTTTAATTGCTGTTTTAGTATTTCCTCGACGCGACGCGTTCACGTTGAAAAGTGTGCCTGCGCGATGCGCCGCGCCGTCATGCGCGTAACTACTATGCTGTCAATTATTTTTTCCCCGTTGAGAGCATATTATTCTATTATCCGACGCGGTTTTTGCCGGCGACGGTACATGCTCGCAGTGTCCAGCAATCCATAGTAATTGATGTCTAAATATTTACCGGTTTCTCAAAATTTATTGGCTGCTCTCACGGCATGTGAGGATGACAACCATGGTGTTTGGCTTAAATCTAAATTTATTCTAAAATTAAAAATAAATAAATTCATTTTAAAATTATAGCTTTTGCTCTGTTGGCCCTGAACCAATGAGGACGACGTAGGCACTATACTATAAATATGCAATACTACTGTCATGGGACGCGGTTGGCGAAAGTTTGTGGTTTCGAGAAACCATATAATCTATTTGTCATTTCAAGTAGATGGATTGTGACGGAAACCAAAATTTCTCCATTTTCGTTAAAGCTAATATCATACTTGTAGGTAAAGGCTTTGCAAAATATATCGATAAACGAGTTTCGGGTTTAGAGGCGAAGACTTAGGAGAGAGACTTGCCCAACATGATGACTTGACTTGATGCAGGACTGTGATGGTACAGTGTAGTTTTAATAATGCAACCAAGTGTAAATTCGTCTCATTGAATTCAGTATTATTATTTGTTTAAATATCTTCGTTACATTTTCAAGACATGGTCCACTAGATGTACCGGTTAAATTGGCCAACCGGATGCAGAATATAGGGTAGAACATTTATCCAATCAAGAATAATATTATTAAATAGAAATCTCTTTTGCCGTAACTAATTTATCGTCTATTAAATCGGAATAAAACTCTTAACGATACTGGAAGAGAACATTGACGCCTTGAAGCTTGAATAACATCACGCTGCATACCGAACAAACAATATATATCATCTTTGAAAAAAAACTAATGAAACTAGACTATATATCCAATGCCACCACTTCGCGATTGAGTTACTTGTATCTATATCAAGATGAGCGTTTCGCAACATTAACTTGCGATGTCGTGACTAAGCCAGTGCTTAGAGTAAATTCTTACGTTTCATTATAATGTATATCTTGGGTCCAGCGTTTGTAACCGAGGCGAGCGAGATCATATTTGCGTTTCCACGTTCAGCTCGTCCATATTGAGATAGCACATGGAATTATTAGATTAGAGAGACAACGTTGTTTGCGAAGGTTCCTGTTTACATAGTATAAAACAAATACGCTTCCCGCCGTCAGTCCTATGTTTGCTTAGATATTTTAAAGTAACCAACGGATTTTATTGCGGTTTTCAATAGGTAGAGCGATTCAAGAGTAAAGTAAAAAATAAAAGGAGAGAAGGAAAAAAGGGTAGGTAGGAGTAAAGTAGGTGTACGCGAACGAAGTCGCCCTCGGTCCACTATTATAGTCCTCAATATTATAATGTCACGTTTTTTTAAGCTAGAGTCAATCGTAATGTTACTGTTTCCTGGTATAAAAATCTCTTTTTAGTGAAAAGATCGGCTTGTTCCTTCTTCTGCCCATCGTAACTTCGGACTACACGCGATGGCCATTTATTTACCAGTCGGTGGTAAATCAATGGCTATAGCGGTCAAAGACTTCTTATTTAAAAATTGGCTATGGCTTACCATGTTAACATACATTTTCGGAATATATTACGAAAAAAAATTTTTAATTCTGTTAAAATGTGCAATCCATCCAACCCCAAGGTCACACAATTAACTTTCCTAACTTTTTTTTTATCTTCCCCATTTGCTCCCGAAAAGTGACCCCCATTGCAGCTGTCCATTAAAGGTAGTGGACTTTTTAAAACTTAAAACAGACGGACGCACGAGTTATTCTATAAGGGTCCAGTTTTTTAGAACGTACGTAACTCTAAAACTCAAAGTACAAATAAGTTCACAAAGAGCTCTCGTGGGACCTCAGTCCGCCGCGACCCGGCGCGGACCACGACAATTACGAATTCTGTATCGGGTGAAAGCCAAATTATATGCTTGCTAGGAAAACGTCGAATTAACTTGAGAATAGAGCTAAGCAACAAGTAAAAGTAGACTACTAGATTACTAGTGTGCTGCGATTTCGTGTCAGTCGTGAATTTGGCATATAGAACGTACCCAAAAGAAAAGGAATTAAATTTAGATAGGTATGTGCGCAAAACATAGATGCATGCCAGTGGGATTTTAACAATTTTTAAAGCAAAAGTTTGCTCCGGTGTTTGTTCTTTACTAGTTTTTAAAAGGTCCTCAAACATGGAATACGGATGTTGAATATACATTTTTTAGAGTGGAAAACCTATGTACGGTTGATCACGCTAAAAGCCTTTTTTTAAACTACCGATTGAAGATCGCAGTGTTGATAACTGTACTTTGCTCTAAGGATGTCCTAGCTAAATTACGTTTACGTAAAAATAATCATCTTGGCATTAATGTCCTGGTTATGCTCTCACGCACGAGGTTCCGGGGTCTGTCTTGACCATGATTGGATCATGGTTACACATGGAGTCATCTGAACCTGAATGTGTCGGTTTCATCACGATGTTTTCCCTCACCGTAAAAGCATCGGTTGGTATTAACTAAGTACATAACTCCAAAAAGAGATATTGGTACTCGAACCCGTTACTTCTCGCTTACGAGTCGGGCTCTGTAATCACTCAGCCATCGACACTCCCAAGCTAGCCAATCATCTACACAGCACCGATATATACCAGGCACCGACCGAGGACCGATGATAGCAGGTCTAGGTTTACAGTTCGTCTCTAATTCCTTAAGCCGTCTTGTATTTGTGTGTCCTACTCAACCGTACACCACGCGATCGTTGCAACAGTCATAACCCTAAGCATCTGTGTGTGTACGTTGTCAGTAGTCTATTCTATAAGCTCTGTGATGGTTTGGTATCGGAGCTTTGGTTCGGTACACAAAGACGAGCTTACGGCACGTCGGGCGAGCGTTTTTCCATACTACGGCCTCAGCGGCCCCATTCTCTCTGGGACGAATCCATTACCACTCTGCGAGCTGTGGACATGCACGCGCATAATATGACACATTTCTCGGACAATATTCCATTCAGAATTATTTATCTCAGACACACATTAGGGATGCATCTGTGACAATTGTGTTAGAGATCGAGGCGTACCTACACGTGTCGCAGTGAATGTAGGTGTCGTTTCCGTTGTATTGAGAAAAAAACTTGGCGTTAATATCCCGTTGTGCTATCGTGCGCGAGTGCCCGGGATCCGCCTTGACCGTGATCGGGATATGACTGAAGTAGAGTAATAAGACTACCATCTGATCTCAGAGACGCTGTTAACAGGGGAGCCTGACCAGATTGAATCACGGTTACACATTCAGTCGCCTGAATGTATAGGTTTCTTCACGATGTTTTCCCTTACCCAAAGCGCAATTTGGAAAATACGCGCCCACCCCATTGTGATTACGCGCGGATAATATCGTCAATTTTAATAAACATTGTATTCCTCGTAAATCAGCCAACATAAAATAAATCAATCCTCTATTTCTCATTGAAAATTTGCCCTTCGCATCCTAATCGAATTCGTAACACGACACTATCCCGACATCGCTCTTCAGATATTGAAAACACTTGCTAGCAGGGACGAGACACAATTAACGTCATGGTGAAACAGCATCATTATGTTGTCAAAACAAACTCCCACGACAAAATTTTCGTAACACCTGAATAGCATTACAATCTTCCACGTAACTAATTCTTATCTAAAGATCGGATTGTGGTTACTTAAAATGACACAACAGCGCCAGACTAATTGTGAACGAGTATCCTTGTATGAAATCTCTTCTAATGTGACCCAGTTTGGGTGTTAAGCCAACACGCGAAACGAGAGGCAATATTTAAGAGGCATTTTAATGAGACTGGAAGGAGCAACTACCAATTTAGAAAAAAAAAGTTTAGTCCAATTATCTGCTAGACAACAAGTGGTACTTAATCTTGTTGATGAAATATCAATGTGTTTAGTAGACACAATAACTTTTATTGCGTTACAAAATGCTTGTATTTCAACATCAAACGCATAATTAAAAAGCTTTTGTCTGAAAAAGAGAAACACAAAGTCGTAATTGGTAGCGATTTTAATTTGCCTTAACGTTCTCTGTGATTTTCCGGTAATAATTAGCTCGTAATTAACGCGTGATCAAGATATTGCTTGTCAATCGATTCTCAGTTCGAGGGTAATGTATGGACATGACAAATTGATTACTGCCATAGCGGAGATGATTAGTAGCAGTCCGAGAGCGAACAAAAGGCGCTCGGGGCCACGCGGTCGCGCGTCTCACATTAGGTTTGATTGTGCTCGTTGTCCCACATTAATTAGCCCACTTTTGAAGGCTGCCCGAGTTCTTCAAGCCAACAACACTCACATTTTTGCACCAAGAAAACACTTAACCAGCGGTAGCCTCGCGCCGCCGCAAAATATTGCATTTTCTAACTACTCGTGCTACAGTCACTCCGCACTATCCCTGAACAAACAAAGGCGTATATCTTCATTTTTAAAGTCACTCAAACTTGGAAGGGGTAACCTATCGCTGTATTTTATGGCTCTTATTTTCTTCTCGTTCTTGTTTTATGACAACTGTTATCATTAGAGGTACCGATATCGATAGCTGGCCATGCCCTTTGAAGCAATGAACACTTGGTGATAATTATAATGACTGACCGAATCGTGAGCGGGATTCGAACCCGGGTCGTCGCCTTGAAAGGCAGTCGATCTCGCCACTCGGCCACCACGGTATATTGAATTTAATAATCACGAGAATTTGCTAACGCGAATTTAATAAGAAAATATTTCTATGGATGTGTGCAGTACATCGACAGTGTAGGAAAACTAATATCTGAAAACACCAATAATAAAAGTAATTACAATATTACAAAAACTAACTAAAAATAATTTTATAGATAAATCAACGAACCTAATAAAATTCCGCGGTATTAAGGAAGGTGCCCAGTAGTGCCCGCATTATATTGCCCTGCCGCCCAAAGTGGAGGCCGGCCACCTAACAGTCTTAGTAGGCTAATAGTCCTAATAGCTCCCGAAATAGGAGCTGAGCGCCTGGTAAGTATTTAAGATTTTAAATCTCCTTTTTGTATTTATATTGTAATAAATTTATTGTGAGTAACGAAGTGCAGTAGAGAGATTATCCACCCCGTGCATGGATTAGAATCTATATAAACCACGAGGTTAACGTTCTTTAATCGGGTTACTGAAAATAGAATTGTATTTTTCAGAGGAAGAATTAAATGCGTTTCCATTAGTTTCTTCTTATTTTTTGATACAAAATAGCGTTCTTGTCCAGGGCGTTCCTGACTGTCGAAACTCAGCGTGGCCTTTGTCCTTTCACGCGGATTTAGGCTAAATAGAAGCTGCAGTATTCAGTTTTTGAATTTTAAAAACTGTAGCTCTGTTACATTTTTTTACACAAGGAGATTGACACACTTTGTTCTTTCCCTGTTTTTAACGTCGAGCGTGTACAACGGAACAAAAGAAAATGTAGGTTACCTCCCGGACCACAGGAGCGCTCAGTACCTACACTTTATCAGAGGGTAGGGTTGCCAAATTCTTGTTTGTTTACCTAATAATATAAATACATAATTTAACCTTACTCAGTTCATTTTATTCTAACTGATACAAATTTTGGACACTGATGACTATTCGTTTTCTGTAGGTATGTATAATGTAAACTATAGACATTGGTTCCAAACTCACCTTTCGTGTGTTAGTTACTGAGATATTAAAAAACGATAATTTTTGATTTTTGATCTTACTGTTCTAACAGCCACAAACAATGCAAGACATTTAACGGTGGTCGTAAATTGCGTCATAAACACCAAATATCGCTCACAGCAGTGGTCATAGAAAAAGACTATCAAACTACCCGCAGTGGCACGGCCCTCAATAAACTGTCTTGACATGTTTAAGATTGAATGTGCGCACACATACATGCGCCGCGCGATGTACCTTTGTTCGGAGTTATCCTACTTTAAATTTTTTTACTTTGACGAAAACGTGTCACTATTTTTTTTACGTTAATGCAACGTTTTTTTATGGACACTGTCAACGTTACCGTACAATGGCATTGGAAAATTATTATTTTTAGTTTCTTCTTCTTATCGAGTCAATGGATCAAACTCTAACTCACACTTTATTCGCCCAGAGGGCTGAGTGTCGGTTTTGCTTCGATTTTGCTATTATGTGGAAATTAGTGTGAAGAAAAAAAACTTCATTTACGTGCCACTAGACGGCGCTAGACATTTTTTCATACTAATTTTCACATAAACGCAGACGCGGTAGTAAAGTAAAATCGAAGCGAAACTCACACTAAGCCCTCAGTACACGAAAGGAGGACGCAAGGAGCCTCCCCGGGCGGCGTGATTGAATCGTTTCCTCTAATCCCGATGCCCGGCGCCCCCAGGTAACAGTTAGATCCGGTAACGCAGGATCTAGCTGGCAAATAATTACACCACGATGGACCTAAGCACGAGCACCTTTCAGAGCTCAGCATATTTTAGCTATCGTGAAACATCGATTATGATTGGATGTAATAGATAATATTAAGCTGCGTCAAAGAATAATTTTAACACTATGGTAATGTATGTAGAATATACATCCGTCCGTAACCAAGTGGTAACCAAGGATATTTCCATCACGTTTGACATTTAGATTTCTTTTGTTGCGAATTGACCGCGATCGACATCCGGACAAAGCGATTATTGATAAAAATCGATCATTAGTGTTGAAATCCCATAAAGCTATTGTTAATCAATTCTCTTTCGGTAAAGACTATCTCGTCAATAAGATTCGGAACGTACTTAAAAAATAATACTACATACAAGTACAACGTTATTTGACACTGTTTTGTCTCATTTTTATGCGAAACGGTGCTTCATACAACACTACTTTTTGAGGAAATACCGTAGTTTATTGAACACATTGCAATAACTTAGACCCTGCACTGAAATCTGTCTACATTAATGTTTTATAAAGCAACTATCGACTCGCCCGGAATCGCACGGAGGGCTTTTCTCAACTTCAATAACATAAAAACCCGATGCATGGTTTAGAAGAAGCCGGGTCCGTTTATACGTCGCCGCTTACAAATCGCGTACACGTCGCGTCCTCAAGTCACCGCGTAGCGCCCGATCAGAAAACACATAGCCTACCGACACGGTCACTGTGCGGACATTGTGCGTTTGTTTACAAATAAAAAAAATAAGCAATGTAATTCAAAAACACAAAAATTGCATAAACATTTGGGACTAATCATGCAGAAATTGCGTATGTCTGTACTTTGTATGGGCTCGTAAGCGGACAGACAGGCAGCGAAACAAGCGAAGTTACTTACATGTATTTCTGTATAAACGTGGTTTAATTACAAATGACATTGTTCGTTACCCGTCGCTTCGTTGACACAACGTTCGACACTTTGTGAAGTTACAATTTCCTACTGGAACATTTTCAACTGACCCAAAATGACTTGCACTGGAATGAATGAATGAAATTGTTCCCATTACTCTCTCAAGTGGGTAGGTACGACCGGGAATAACAGCGTATTTTTAATTTAAGCTGGGCTAGAATTGTAAAATACCTGTCACCCTACACAGCTCCATAGTGCGCTATCCAATGGAGTTGTATTGTCTATCTCTAGTGCTTAGAACCAGTGTAGCGGTTCCGATCCTGTTGTTCAAATTTCTTCTTTCTCTTTTTGCTCATTTAACTATTGGGGTGTTCTGTTTTTGAATAAATTTGAGAGGTAATTTATAACTTATTTACTTAACTATTTATTGCACGCAAGAAAGAAATACAGAGAGATAACACAAATATAACTGACACAACAAGCACTACCTAATTCTAAAATAAATATCTAACTAATTTTTAATCCACTGAGTGGTGCGGCATATGCCATTCCGTGCAGTGCACTTCATAATAATTTTCATCAACTGCAACTGGAAAATGGGACAGTAACAGAACATAAACTCTCGCAATATGAGAAATTTGTTCATATTATTTATGAAATACTTCTTGCGTCACCCGTGGAGTTTTAGCGGACCCTCTCATATAGTAAAATCACAAATTCCAATTAACTCAGGGAAACGCGAGGGTCTGGCGTTAGCACACCCGGGTCCGGAATAATCCTTATCAAAGTAGACCTGGGTATTTTTTTTAGATCCGATCGTGGTTCTGGCAGCTCGAGCCCGCTTATCTGCAAAGATCTGCGGGAATGCGGACGCTACTGGCATTGAATTTTATTTCCGGCGAGAACATCCGTGTTTTTCATTTTTAGATCTAACGGTTTATTCCAGTCGTATATTTAACTGGTAATATTTAATAGGGTGGAATATATGCAGTTCCTCTGCCCCATAAACATTATTAGACTCCTTGTATGAAGTCGATAGACGAGCTGAGTGGTTTAATTGGTTAACATGCCACGCATAGGCCCGGGTTCGATTCCCGGCCGATCAGAAACTGAAATGACGAAATTTAATTTCTGTTAAGCATATAAGTATGTATTTAAAAGTATATAAGTAGTTTAGCAGTTATCTAGCACAAATCAATCTTTGCTTACTTTATGGCTAGATGGCACTGTGTGCGTTGTCCAAGAATATTTATTGAACTTTATTACCATCGAGAAAATCCGTGTTTCATTTTTAGATTTAACGGTTTATTCGAGTGATATATTTAACTGGTAATATTTTGTGGGTGGAATATCTGCCCATAAACATTTTTAGACGTCTTGTATGAACTCCGAAAGTCGAAGAGTACTAACATATTACGGTACCTTATTCGACACAGCCGATCACCACAAGGCTAGTATAAAAATCCTTATGGATCTCCCTATAATTCCTTGAAGGTCTCATAGGGTCACAGGTGCACGTCACAACACGTAGGTAAGTACATGCAACGATTCCCTGCCCATTAAAACCTCCGGAACAGGCATGCAAATGTTGCGTTTAACCGAGTTTTAATTGGTTTCCGTTGCAATAGGAAACAGTAGTTTAAAACTTGTCTTTGAGCTCAGAATTGTACAACTAATAACTATATATCTGACTGGAGTGCCGCGCTAAGGTCCGACAATAAAGGATCGAATGCTTTTATGTAATTAATCATAATACTGTATTGTATACACGTAATTCCGCTTCGGCCATGTACCAATAACTGTTTTCTAAGTTACGAGTATGTACATTAGTTGAATACTAACCGATTCTCTTACGGTGAGGGAAAACACGTGATGAAACCTGCACATTCAGGCGACTGGATTTGTAACTGTGATCCAATCTGGTCAGGTTCCCCAGGTAGCAGGGTCATGGAGGTCAGATGGCAGTCGCTCCTCTGTAATTACCTGACCTGCCAAATCCTGGATAATGGTCAAGGCGGACCTCGGGCCCTCGTTCTCGAGAGCACAACCGAGACATTAACGCCAAGTTGATTATTTACTGTATTATATACACGTAAATTTTCCAGATAGGACACACCGAATACACGTACAGTCATACAACTAATTAGGTGCCCCTTACTCCATAAATTATCAAAGGGATTGTCATAAAGTCGGGGGGTCAACTAATTAGTTGAGTGACTGTACATATAGGTATCGGCCATAAATAATGCATATAGGCTAGTTTCGGCTTCTTTCGGCTTTCGGCGTGCGACAGAGACGACGCTCTATATCTCTGTATATCATTATTGTGTAAAATAAACAGTTAAATAAATAATGTTATCCACTCAATTTCAGTGTTGTTGTCTCCTTTGCAGACCGTACTGCTCTAGGCTGGATGTTAGACCTTTCTTGTAGTACACGTAATACCCAGTCATCGTTTGTGTCTAGCGGCTCGTTAGTAGTTTCCTGTAACTTGATCCGTCAGAATTCACCATCGTTAATGCAAGCAAACTGTCCAGCAAAGCAAACAGAAACAGCTAAAACATCATACAAGTGGACTATCTCGGCTTCGACGGTCCGCTTTCCTGCTGTTTCTTCCCCACTTCTTAATATAATACGGCAGCTAAGCAGGCATGCGGGCCACCTCATGGAAAGTGGGTCGCTACCAATGAGTTGCCCGCCTCTAAAGGGACCTCTAATATACCTCTGGTTAGATCCCATGTCATAGTCCAAAGGAAACGCTATGGCTGGGAGCTCATTCGAAATCCTCGTTTTCGAATTCTTCGCCCGATCGTCTGCGTCCTTACTTTGTAAGCTGCTCAACACATTGCTTATTTGGTCTCCCGCGGAATCGCTTATCTGAGACCGGTAAATAAGGAACAAAATACTCTTGACCAGTTCTCACAAAACTCTCTCTCAAAACTCACGTCCATCCGGTGTCATCGATCTTGCCAGTAACAGTTGAGATATGTAAGTAATTTGTATCTTCTCTTCAAAAAGGGTAGTCAAAGGTATGTAGAGAGAGTCCATTGAGCAATGTCTATTCGTTAGGAACCAGGTTATATTTGCCGCTTATAAATATGTTCAATACAGCGGTAATTTATTTTCTACTACTTTCTATCGTATTAATAACCCAATCGCCAAGTTTTTTTTCTCTATTCAACAGCAATTTCCCGATGCATAACAAACAAGTATCGCCGTATGTATTACTATTTGCATTTTTCCGTCCGGCAACAATGTATTCCTAATCAAACAATACATGCAGCAATCCCACTGAGTGTTTGCATTCAAAAGTGCACTCTAACACTCAACTCATAACGTACAATATTATAACTTCGCCAGCTGTTGCCAACTGTATTGTCTTAGAGATACCAATCTATTAATTCTCATGGAAGGCCTTCAGTTTTATGATTGCTAAAAAAATATTAATGAGATAAACGAGTAACTAAGCAGAGGGCTCTGAGACGCGTTAATTTTTTTTATCTTGTAATTGGATAAAGCTTCTTATGATCCTAAAACATATTTTTCTTCTGTTATTACGATGTAAAATAATAATAGATTTTAATATAAAATAAAATGGTAAAAGCGGATTAGAGCTTCTAGATATTTATTTATTGTTTCTAAGGGGCTTGTGGGGCCCTACTGTAAGCTCGTGGTTCCCCTGTTGATAGACGAACCAGGCCAGGCACTGGCGAATCGACTCTTCCCTAATAGACTGAGTGGGTCAGAAAAAGCCAAAAGACGACATTACAAGTATATAAAGGACTAGTGATGCTTGAGGAGAATGAGAATCCTGGCAGACTCCGGGATAAGCTATGATGGCTAAAATCTAGTATAAGTTTGTCAAGTATCATCATCATCATCATCATATCAGCCAGAAGACGCCCACTGCTGGGCATAGGCCTCCCCCAGAGATCTCCACAAAGGCCGGTCCTGTGCTTTTCGCATCCAGCTGGTACCTGCGATCCTTACCAGGTCGTCAGTCCACCTTGTGGAAGGCCTACCCACGCTGCGTCTTCCGGCACGTGGCCGCCACTCGAGAACTTTACTGCCCCATCGGCCATCTGTTCTTCGAGCTATGTGCCCTGCCCACTGCCACTTCAGTCAAGTATGTCGCGTCTCAAATACTTTGTACGATGCAAACACCGTGTATTCGGCGCACTGTCTAGTCGGCGCTATATTTTATTTACTTCAACCTAGTTTACTTATTTTAGAAGTTAGTTGTCCACTACGCACCAGACAGTGTATACAATGGTATTAGGTATGGTAAAAGATGTAATGTTAATGAACCATTGTTATTCACTTACTATATCTATTAAATCAATCAGTGTTCAAGGTAAAGTGTGTGTTACTATACTCACTCAAATACTTCAAACACAACATCATCAACCATCATCTAAAGACTGTACGGCCACCATAACGCTTGCGCGCCGTTCGCGAGCTGCGCGCAAGGGACGCGTGTGTACGTACAGTCATCTGCAGAGTGAATGGACCCGCCTATAATTTAATATATGCTGAAATTCAAAGCGTCACTCGCGTGGTGTTGCAGAAACTGCACGTATAGAGTTCGCGAACCGTGCCTGCAACTGTACATTCTAAAGTACCATTGCCCACAGGTCCCGTGCCCACATCTCCGGCAGTGCCTGTGACAATCTGAATTTATTTTGAATTTGACCTGGAGAAGAAATTTGACCTTTAAATTATACTTCAGATAAATTTTAATGACAACCTGGGCACGATGGTACAAAAGCATAAGAACAGAGCCCATATATTTTTGTGTAAACAATATTGTTAATAAAAGCGAAGAAAATTCAAGATAAACTAAAAGGCTATATTCGTCTTTAAATTCGCAGTACTGAGAGCATGACCTACATGTTTAGAGATTCGCAACAAAGAGGTTTAAATATCATAACCAAAGAATCCACCTACGACAGTGCACTGCTAGACATATTACGTGTCTCCTCAAAGAAAATGGAGCTGCAGCTTGTATCATCATTAACCCAGCTTCATTCTAATTTTACCGGATGTTTTGACACCTTATTATTACTATAAGTATTTACTTAGACCGAATGTGACTGTCATTACTGAGCTGCGGTAGGCACGCAATTCGTAACGGAATCCGCACCTGCGACTCGAATTGGCACGCCGCCTTTCTATTGTTTGTTATTTCTACCTGATTTTGTTTATACTGCATTACCTAATTAATCACAATAACTTCAAAACGAAAAAATTACCTTGAATTACGTTGATAGGCTTCGAACACTGCGAAAACAGTCTCACAATGCGAGGAAACAATAATAATTCGTCAATAGAAATCCTTCAAGCCAGGACAGGCGCAGTGGGCAAACAACAAAGCGTTTATTGTAATTACAATATCACAATCACACGGGGAAATCTCAGACGGTGTTGGCTTTAGGAACCGAGGGCATTCACTGCGTAGCAAAACAGACGCGAGACCTAGGTGCCATTTACTTGCATGCATACGCGGCTCCTTGTCCCATCTATTGTTCCGCTTGATTCCAAGAACCCCATGAGATATTCGATCAAAAACTGTTATCCACAGTTGCCATAAATTCAACACGAATACGTAAGTTTTTCCATTTACCTATATTAGGCTTACCACATACGTTTTCCCATTTACCTATAATAAGTAGCTATTGTTGGTGGGTTTCTAACAAGCGGAAGGTTAGCTAGGTACCTAGGCTGTGTTTCAATAGGTATAGTGAGAAGTGCACAGATGTGACTTAAAATAAATATAATTGTATTTGTAACCGCCTACTCTCTTTATGTTATTTTACATGAACTGAGGCATATACTGATGGCATATACTTTGAGGCGTTTCCTAACATTTTCCTCGGTTCTAATATGGCGGATGGGAAATTCCATGGGGAGGAGGAAGGGCTGAGAGCAATTACTTACTTTAATTAAATTCATGAGTATTACATAACCCTTAAACAATGAATATTAATAAAGCGTATATGGTGCCCGACAAAATTGTATGTGTGTAAAGTAGTAGTTTCTCTTTCGTAACAATCATCACAACACGTAAAGCGAGGTACTCGCGTTTAAAATTCAACATACAACTAGCGTTAATTATCTCTGTTACCGGATTATGGTTTACAATTTGCTAGATTATCTCAAGTTCCTCGTGAATTATTTATTATGTACTTGCTTAGGCGCACATGCAAATTTGAATTATTACGAGAAGCGTTACAAAACTTGGTCCTATGGTGCTATTTTGGGATATTTTATTGTATGGCTATGGCAAAGTTTATGTTACGTATCTAAAATTATTATTTGAGGGCATGGGAAAACACCGTGTCTTGCTATTGTTGAATTTCCCATAAAGCGCTGGGCTGCCCACGACGGCCGGTGCGGGCGGCGCGCGGCGGGGGCGCGCGTCCGAACCGAAACAAAGGAAACTCGGCCAATTATCTCCCGCATACCGGAGTTAGTAATAAAATCCACACGAAGCCGTCAATGCTCGCGGCCTAAGTATAGCTCTCCTAATGAACGAGCTATCCCAGCAATGTCATACTTGTATGATCCGTTTACACGTACGCCGCGGTCCTCGCGCCGGCTGCATTACTGACATAATCTTATTAAGAACACGTAGCTATCTGAAACATGGCATCTCGACGGAGATAGTATATCAGTGAAGAAAGCGTAGGATCGGATTTATACGCGGCCCGTCCGGCTCGAGACTCGTTTTCAGAAAAGAACCGCAAACAATTTCATTATACGGAGCGAATGTGCAATTTGTTGATTGATTGCCAATTTACTTCTATTTATAAGACTGTGATGTCCGGGCTCCCCAGCCTGCACTCAGCGCTAATCTGGTTAGGCTAGTCTTCGTTAGTGGGGTGTTTGCGAAACACTAGGGAGGGAAGGTTGGTGCGGAGTGTCCTTCTCGATGCAATTGGTTATTAATCAAGTGTGTCTAATAAGGCTGGTTATGACAACCGTAATGAGTCGGGTCTCACAAGAGAGGCGGCACACGGCGGGATTGCGTCGCGAGGGCGTCGTTTCACAATCCGCGCATGCCGCGGCGATACCATCAACGGCAACAGATAATTTGAGAAACACTAGCACTGTTGCTTCACGCCTCAGCGTTCGCGGAAATGGAAATTTTTGTTCGAATCCGACAAAAGTGAGAAAATTAATAGGCGTGTGTTTAGTTTGTTCCGCTTTTTAGATGGTGGCTCAATTCATGGCGTCGTCGTTTATAATTATCCTGCTTGAATGTGGCCTCCTACATGTTGGTGACATTTTTAAAAATAATCCATTAAAATTTAAAAAAAAAACCTAAAATCGTACAATGCGGTGTCCGATAGAGTAGAATAGTATTTAACCCCTTCGACTTTCGGTTGTTGTAAAAGGTGACTAATATCTGAGAGGCTAACTGGTTAGGGCTCCCGTAGGCCAGAGGAAAATGGACAGCAGCGTTTTCTGTTGAGTGTTTTCAGCACTGCGATCTCCTACCCGCCTGTCAGGCGTGGAGATTATGGTAAAACCAACCACTAATGTGGAGGAGAATCAAATCTAGTTGTGGACTGATATGATGTTACCATAGTCTGCATGCAACTTCGCAATTAAAAACGTACAATGGGAAACTTTCCTGTCTATTTTTAAATTCGTCAAAATTAACGAAATTAAGCAATCATAGTATGGAACGCAGTGCGTTCACTTAGCAGGGACCCATAGTAACGCCACTGTTGAAATACGGGTGTTAATCGCCTTGTACGACATCCATGACCGGAAGGGGTTAGTGGTACATACCACTCTGCTGGCCAACAGCTGGACACGGCTAAATTTGTATGAATAGTTAATCTTATGTTGAGTGGGACAGTGGAGTGACGGTGGCCTAAATGTCTTGCGCGTCCTCCTTGTAACAATGACTTTTTCTGAGATATATACATTAGTTGAACACTAGCCGATGCTCTAGGGAAAACATTGTGAGGAAAGCTGCACATTCAGGCGACTGAAGATTTCAATGGCATGACAATGGCATAGAAACGTAGAAGTAAAGGTTTTGGCGTAGAAATGACTGCAGTCAATGAATGTCATGAATAGCGCCATAGAGCCGTCTATCATAAAGAAATGCATTCTATGCAAAAGATATACAATGTTGCATTATTTATTGTTATACGGATGCTTGCGGTTGACGTAGATGGGTGTAGTACATAACAATTTAAATATTCGCTCATGCTTATCGAAGTCGCTTTGGCTTTTTTTTTTCAGAGTAATCCAAAATTGTGATAATATATCAGTATTCTTATCTGTAATTTTCTAAATAATAATTTTCTTTTCGGTAAATTCGTTAATGGTAATGAGTTTTGTCGATTGGATTTAGTTTGATTTCGGATTTTCGACACAGTTTGAATAAGGAAAATCTGGAAGCCCGAGGTATTGGCGAATAAAGAAAATTAATTTCATTCCAAGTAAACCCGGAAAAGTCTTTGTGACTTTTTAAATTTCAAACCATCATTAATAATGAGGTTGAGTATTATTAATTAACGGAAAATTTCATTATAATTCACATTTGTAAGGATATAATTTACTGCTTTGTGACCCGATTGATACTATATATTCTGTCAATAAAAAGCTTTGATTTTTCTTTGTAAATAAAAAAATTGATAGATTAAAAAAAAACACTGCATAAAAAATTGTAAATACGTTTAGAAAATATAAAAGAACACTAAAATAAAAAAATAACTCACCAAGAAAGACGAGAATCTTCATTTTCATTTTCGCGCGTGTATACAGACACAGTGTTTCTAAGCGGGTGGTCGCGTAGTCGGCGCAATAGAAATCGATAGTGTCGTGTCGTGCGTTCGACGCGCTATACCGCCGGGGCGCGTGTGCCGCTGTGCGGGCGCATGGCCACCTTCACTTTCTACGGTGGGACTGGTGGGGCTCGCGCAGCCCTAGCACCGGGAAGCAAGGGTTTGTTGACACCACCGGTTGGCGATTGGCGGTTCGCCACCGGTGATAATCGGACGCCGCATAATTAGCCGGCCGATATCTCGCGCGACGAAATTATCGACACGAGACTCGACAAGACTCCATCGATGCTCGACATTCCAATGCTGCTTCCGGGTGGCGTGATAGGCGATGTTATATTCGCCTTTTCACAGATGTAGGTAAAGGCGCCTTACTTTTTGACCCAATTAAAAGTTATAGTGCTGCATCTTCGGCGTATCGTCGCTGCCCGTCCGGATTCATGGCGGTCAAATGCCTGCCTAATATATGTACATAGATAAGTGTAGAAAAAAAAATGTTACTTGGTCTCCATATACGGCGTATTAGGGACAGAAAGTTCAAATGATCTCGGTATGTTCTGTATTTCCCAAACTAAATACTTATTTGTGTTTTAAAATGTTTACAATGTACTTTACAAAAATTTTCTACGAAGAAAAACTTCATCTGTCACTCAACACTTTACGCCAGACAACTCACAGGAGTTGACATACTAATTCTTTAATTAATAGTTTTAATAGCAAATTATATTCGTAGTATAACACTAAAAATAACACAAGTATTTATCATGACTGCACACATTACATACACTCATTTATGTAAATATAAATTTAAACAAATATCAGCAGAAAGTACCCGGAAATACCACAGATAATAATTGTAGGGCTCTGAATATGCAGTCTATTTGGTTGGCTGGATGGAGTGACGTAACGGTGTGTACCAGTTGCAGAAAGATTCTAGGAAAAGCCGAGTAAACCGATATGCTGTTGTATTCGGTTGCGGTGCACGTGAGCTTGAGGTCAATCAGCCTCGTATGCCTGAAGCGAAATATCTACGTTGAAGACTCTGAATTTACCTGTTGGATGCATTCCGAACTTCGTAGAACTGAATTACATCCAAAATTTAGAGCAGTAAGGGATGCACGTGCCACACGCACATATAATTTTGAGGCTTGTTGCCAGGCGCTCTATGGGAAAGATGCGAAAGATCGGATTCGCATGACCGGCCATGGTTTAGAGAAAACCGCCTCGCAGCGGGCTGATGCCCGAATTCGATAACGCGTTCCGCTGGCCTGCTCGCCTGGCTATCTCCATGTACGCCTAATTAATTCACCAAGAGAAAATGGCTGACCTTCTGTTTTGTTAGTTCACGCATAATCTTTTGCACAACAGAACTAATAATTAATAGAGTCGATCTGACATTTGGAGCTCCATTTCAGAATCGCTCGCCTTGTTTCGAACGGTGTTTTATTTTGATTCGCGGCGTAAAAATTCGATATTTTTATGCATGATGCCGATTTTCCCTATTTTTGAACGATACTCTTTCGGTGTTGTCTATGTGATTTAAAAAATATTTAATTTTTCATGCCTAAAATCAAAATTGTAAACCGTTCGAATCGAGGTGAGCGATTCAAAAATAGAATCCTAAGTGTTAACTTCCTGTGCGTTTATAGGTCTGTTTCACCGCAATCACATCTCACAAAAAATTTGAATATGTAGGTCTTTTTGTCTCAGAATGCTATGTTGCTGTAATAACATCAGCGTAACTTGATCTTTCCATATCGCAAGGCGTCATTAGCATGGTACAGTGATAAACGAGTGCCTGTCTAGGAGATGGAAAGAAATTACTGTTAGTAATAGGGGGAGTCCGGGAGAGTGTATCAGCTCTCCACTAAGATGCTCATATTGATTTTGATAATTACATATTGCTATTTTTTATAAAATGTGTCTTAAGCCGAACTAAAATCATCTTGGCGTTAATGTCCCGGTTGTGCTGTCGAACACGAGGGCCCGGGGTCCGCCTTGACCATGATCCAGGATTTGGCAGGTCAGGTAATTACAGTGGAGCGACTGCCATCTGACCTCCATGACCCTGCTACCAGGGGAATCTGACCAGATTGGATCATGGTTACACATCCAGTCGTCTGGATGTGCAGGTTTCATCACGATGTTTTCCCTCACCGTAAGAGCATCGGTTAGTATTTAACTAATGTACATAAGTCAGAAAACAGCCATTGGTACATGGCCGGAGCGGGATTCTGGCTTACGAGTCGGATACTCTCGCTCGGCCACCGACGCTCTCGTCTCGACGTGTCTTAAGCCGAACTATTTAGTTAAATTTTCTCCTAAGAAAGTTTGATATAACTATATATATATATATAAATATATAGTCAGTTATATACGAAGTGTAAAAAAAAATTTTGTTAATTTCTACGCCTGGGTGGGAGATTTTACTCACCAAGTAGGAAGACTGTCTGGGTAGTATGAGTAAAATAATTATTAAAAAGGCCGTTAATTTTATAAATGCGATAATCATGATAAGGCGCTACAAAATAATGTTACAAAATACAATGACAAAATTGCGAACTTTAAGTATCTTTGAGGTATGAATAATTAAAATTATGGGTGGAACACTTATTTGAGTTAGGTCATAGTTACTGTGACCCTAATAAATAATTAGAAGCCTGTTTCTTCATATAAGTATGCCTCATAACTGTAATTATCCTGGCTCACTTGGCTCTTTGCAATGTCGGCGATTGGTATAAACTTTAGTGATCCTTTGTTAGCACGTCGCGATTTACTGTAAAATTTAATAAAATACTTTCCTAAAAAGTTGTTTATGTAAGGACACTTGTTTATTATTTTGTTAAATATATAGAAAGAAATAACAAGATACAGCCAGTTAAAATATAGCGTGACGTCACACAAGGACGTTAGGATAATTTACATGACGATGTGACGTCATCAGCCCCACTCCCCAACATTGGCGTTATATCTAAGCAAATTTTTGTTTTTAAGATAAATAAAAAGTATGTGTTCAATATTTTTCAGGTAAAAATCCTTTATTGTATTAATTGCATGGAAAAGATTTACAACTAAACATGTCACGTTAAATTAATGTTAATAAATGTCAATATCATTAAGTAACAATACAACCGTCAACACAATGTAATTCACAATAATGCTTCGTCCAAAATGCGGGTAGTCAATGAGGGTAATAAATTTAACGTGAAAGAAATGGGAAAAGGAAAACCAGCTATAACCAAAATAATCTGCATAAGTCACAATGACTACTCGAATAACCCCACTAACACCACGCTCGAAAGTGCCCATTATCGAAGCCGCGTAGAAGTTTGCTGAATAGCAAACGAAATCCGCTGCACGAGGTAGGACCCAGAACATGGACCCAATCCATTTCCCGCCGACGATGACCCACTTCGGCAATGAATACCTTTGCCTGCGACCTCCACGCCCCTGCAGTTTCCACTGCCACCGGAACAAACAGGTACGCCGACTTCAATCCAGCATACTTCACATGTTTAGCTTGGGCCTCGTCTCCGCAGCACAGCCTCAGAGTTGCTGCATGATATTTTTTTATAACTAAATGGAACAATAGTTTTTTTACTTAGCTTATTGTAATATGAATTGTATTATTCCTCCGCAGATCAGATAATAGGCAGCAGCGTTTAATATTGCGTGTGTTTGAAATCTGCGATCTCAAAATTAATCTACTAACATGGAGGAAGCTCCAGTCCACCAATGGACTGTTTTGGACTGTTGATGATGATTCTGTTTCTGTTGTGTTGTGTGTTTTGATCCACCAATCCACTAAAAAGGAGGATACTCCAGTACAGCAATGGACTATTTTGGGCTGATGATGATAATGATTCACTGTTGTGTGTTTTAAAATCTGCGATCTCAAAATCAATCCACTAACATGGAGGAGGCTCTAGTCCAACAATAGACTGCTTTGGGCTCATGATGATGATGATTCACTGTTATGTCAAAAGTGCGATCTCAAAATCAATCCACTAACATGGACGAGGCTCCAGTCCAGCAATGGACTGTTTTGGGTTGTTGATGATGATGATGATGATAATGAAGATTACATCAATAAATGAGATGCCTTGTCATTGTGCAAATTGTTTAAAACGAAAACAATTTCTCAACTGTAGACACTAAGAGCGACTTGCACCAAATTCTTAAGCGATACTTTAAAAAACTAGATACAAAAAACGTCAAAATCCATACTTAAACGTCTTTAAGAATTTGATACAGGCCGGGCTAAGAGCAGCTTACACAAAGTTGTACTAACACAAAAATCTTCATACAAAAAACCTTAAACGTCATTCTTAAGTATTTAAGAATTTGGTGCAAGCTGGGCTAAGTAAAGTTAGAGGTCGAATAAAAGGCTAATATAAGTTTTCACTGAGGTTCCTTTACTCTGAGGACCGTCAGCTTATATTAATACTCACTCGTTTGCCTTCGACCACAGAGAAAGTGTAGGGTTAAAGTTTCGGACAGTTTTACTTAACGTACTTAGTACAAGGCTTTTACTTTTACGCCTAGTTATTTAGTACTGTTATATTTTATGTAGATAAGAGCTACTACTATGTAGAGCTTCGGTTGCCTAATGGAGAGCGGGTCCGATTGGTAAGCGAGAGGTATCCAGTTCGATCACCGTGCCTTCATGTACCTATGACATTTTTCTCAGTCTGTTACTGAACGGTTCATCAAATAGCGAGAAAAATAAAAAAGTAACAAAAAAGAAAACCTACTCCTAAAATATACACTAAAAATAGTTATCTAAGCGCCTGGTCGAAGTTACGAATCACCAGCAGGCTGGCCTCTTTTTTGGTCAACGCTAAAGCCTCGCTATCCAGCGGGGCAACGAGGCCAGACTGCTGGGGACTTTTCCAAATTCGGGGGACCTGGGCCAAATTTTTTATCTTTAGTTAGGGTTAGAGTAAGGTTATTTTTAAATATTAATAATTGTTGACAGTTTATTTAAATAAAACTAAAAATAGTGTAATATTATCTTTGTAACTTACAGTAGTCAGAAAAATTATTAGCGACATTTTAGCTTTACATATTTACTACTTATACTTTGTATTTCTTTACGCCAAAGTAAGGTATCAGCTTACGCCACGAGTGAGTGAATGTAAAATAAAGTAGTCTATTCACATTATGAGAAAAAATCGGTGCAAAAAAGGTCGCTTCACAAGAAAATAATTAAAAGTAACAGGAACTCCACTAGGTGATTCGATCAACTAGACTAGTGTTACAGATAACGCACTTTCCTCTCAGCCTCTCTGCATAATAAAATTCGCAATGACGTAATATTACTGCAAGAATATAGCCGCGATTAGCAAACTGAAGTGACAGGGTGCTGGCCATATCTGCCAAGGAATCGACAACGGCTATATTCTGATTGGAGGTGGAGGCCACCGTTTGGCCAGATGGAGTAGGTAACAATTTACGAAAGGCTGCATATTGTGGAAGTTGGCAAGCCGAGGACAGGGTGTCTCGTGCGTGAGAGCTCGGGGTCCGCCTTGACCATGATCCATTGATTGGCAGATTAGGTAATTAAACGAGCGACTGCCGTTTGTTAACAGGAACCTGACCAGATTGGATCCTGGTTACACATTCAGTCGCCTGAATGTGTACAAATGTTTCCCTTGCTGTAAGAGCATAGTTTAGACTCTGTGACCCTGTTAGCAGCTGAACCTGACCAGATTGGATCATGGTTACACATTCAATCGCCTGAATGTGCAGGTTTAATCGTGATGTTTTTCCTCACCGTAAGAGCGTCATTGCCCAATGCGGCCATGTACCAATGACTATGACCTAAATTACCTACATTAGTCCCAATTCGAACCCGGTACCTCTGTCGGATACCTTAACTACTCGGCCACCGACGCTCCTTGATAGTTCATTAGTATGTAGGCTGGTAATTAAAGCCACTTACTATTTGGTCGCGATCATTGTTACACTCAGGCACTGTCTCCTTCTCAAAACTCTCAAAAAGAAGGTATTTATCCGTACTCCACCGCGCAGATCCTCGTAAGCGTGTCTGGTTACTTTTCAGGTAGTCACAGTAAAACCGCCTTTGAATGCTTCCTTTGTAATTAACTTTTTCGTGATTCGTCGAGTTACTAATTCCTCGTGCTCCTATTTCGCTGTATTCCGAACTAGACATACATTCATATGACGCACCTAACAATTGTGACCTGATTTTAGGACTGTCGTCAGTAGCGAAAATTAACTTTGAATATGATAGTGGATGGAGTTGTTGTATAACTCCCTTTTGTCTCTATGTTTCAATGCAGTTTCGGTCCAGCTAGTTTATACCATATTCTGTATTTTCTGCATTTCTGTTGAGTTTGTGCACTGACTTCGTAAAGCTGTTTTCTCGACAAACTTATTTCTTGTTACATTTACTTTATTTAATATCGCACAAAACTAAATGAAACATAGAAGCCTGTGAAGGCACAACTTTTCAAAGCACCGAAATAAAGTAAAGTAAAGTAAAACACTTTCAGTGGAATTAATTTTGTGAATAGAAGTGAATAAAATTGAAATTATATATTTTCGTTTCACACCTACACCATTTCACGTAACCAACTATCTATTACCGTTCGATTTCTTTACACACACAAAATCGCTTTTTCGATGCAAAATGTGTCCTACTTTTTTTAAGCTGTTTTTTAATCTTAAGCAAAACATTGCCAAAACCATCTAAGAACACACACTTTTTAGTTCTTCTACTCATTATTAATACGTTGTTGGCATTTGATTAAATGGTCGCTCGTAAATCGTTAGAGCTGCCCACATTCATCTAGATTTCATAAGACGAACCAGTTCAAGATCAGTCTGCATTAAAACATGTCAAATTAATGATAGCAATGGCCATTAGAACGTGAGTCGTCGATGCAGAATCGATTTGCTCCCACACCGCGGCCTACGATGGCTTACTATTAAATACCACCAGACTACTTAGTGGCATGTTTGCCGTTATTGGTATTTCGCGGTATCGTCAATAGGTAGAGTAATTGAAGATGAAGGCTTATAGAGTGGGTGGGTGGGGGTTTAAAACAGGTGGAGGCTAGGGGTAGGAAGCCACGTGAACGAAGTTGCACCGGGCCCGCTAGTAGTTTTATTACAAAATGCATATTGGAAATGATGATATTGATAAGCATCTTCGCTCTCAGCGCTTTTGTACGGTTTCGTTTCTTTGAAATTTCACCTTTGATGTTGTGAATATAGTTCTCAATACCTGGCTGCGTTGAAGCGTGGGATGCCACTGGCATAGTCTCTATAGGTTTTCAGTGTGGCCTGTTCATTGGAGAAATTTAGGACTCAAATGTTTAAATACATTTTCAAATCTACCATCGCCATGGAATAACCTCCTTAGAAGCCAAGAAGTTAAGAAAGATGCAATAGGCAACCTGGAAGTCATCAACCGTTTACCGATGACCGATGCAAAAAACCTTTGCTAAACAAGGCTTCAGGCCAGGCGTCACAGCGATGCTACTGTGGAGTCCCATCTCCAACAAAAGCGCATCTGCTCTCTTGATCATTGTGCCCTACATTCACTAAGGAGGAATTGTTCCAGACAAACAACGCAATTACCGTGCCAAGTAAGTAATAACTCAATATTAACAACGGTGCATCCTTCCACATCGATTGATGTTTTAGAATTTATTTCTCTTTCTTTTTCCGGAAGAGAAGAGAATATACACCGGAAACTCTTCTCTTCTAACTCGTCTTGTATGTCGAAAAAGTGGACAAATAAACATTTGTATAGCAAACTTTAAAAGGCGCATCGCTGAGTTTAATCGATTGAGCTCGTACTCGTGTAGCTTTATGCATGTATGTGACGTTCGATGAATATTAAACAAAGCGATTAATCTGAGAGAATAATCTCTCACTCTTTCCCTGAAAGAAGTTATTTCCTAGTATACCATCCTAATAAAATGTCAAACGTGTATGAGATACCTCCAATTTGAGTCACGTACAAAACCAGGACTTACTTATGAACGAGTTGTTTTTCGCTCTGCTGGCGTTCCGAGGGATCCTTTTACTTTTCCGGGACGTATAGAAGAATGTGTGACCTATATGTGATAGAACTTTCGAAGTCTATTAATTTGCGCGTTCAAAGAAAAAAAGACAAAATGCTCTGTGAAAAGGTCTGTGCCTGAGATTTTTCGCGAACACGTCGCTTTTTCATTTTCTTTTCGACGCTGCCGTAACTCTCGCATTCGCTCGGCACTGGATTTTATAGGTTTTTTAATTACATTTGAAGCAAGCTCTCCTCCGTTTTTCATTATCTCTAATTCTGAGCACATTTACAACTCATATGTGACGATATTTTGTTATTACAATTTTAAATTCATTTCGTGCTACACATATATTCCGGCAGACATTATTGCATGTTCATATCTTTGTTAATCTGGAGATTAAAAACGCGTAATGACGCGTCGTAATGATAAAGATAAAAAAAATCTCGAAAAGAGTATGAATAAAATGTTAATTAAAAAGGCTTTTGGTCATACTTAGCTCCCTTAGCAACAAAATTAGCATTGTTGTATTTCAGGTTGAAGTAAAGGCAAAAATTCTTTATTCTTCTTTATTCTTTCTTGTACACAAACATGACATCATTATACAGTACAGTAACAGAGATATACAAAGGCGAGCTTAACTCATTAATTGAGTTTTGTACCTACATCTTGCTAGCTTGCGATTGGATGGAAACAAAGTTGCCTATGTCCATGGCCAATGTAAAACTATCTCCTTACCGAAATTACAGAGTAACAGATTACTTTTACATTTACGACATTAAAGTAGGAAAGTGGGGATTTATAGGGATAGTCATTAGGTATTGTGGGTCTTTGTCCAACAGTTGACTTGTTCCTGTTGATAATGATGATGATGCCTCATTTGGAGATTGCCACATAACATGACTGTTGCGATGGTTGACGTATTTCATACGAGTTTACATACGTAATATTAGCTGCGACGACTAGAGGTTTTTAAAAAAAGTCGGTAAATACCGAAGTAACTTGTACCGTAAGTCTTATTTATGAACTTTATTATTTTGGTATAGGTACTCGTTTACGGTAAGTGCAACTCGCTTGTGGAAGGATCTGCCGAGGTAGATCCGACAGTCTGAGCCATGACCAGTTTTAAGTCAAACCTCCGTAAATACCTTTTAGCGAAAGATTTGTGAAACTTTATTTAAGTATACCTACATATGTACGATTGTGTCATGTTTTTGGCTGTTTGTTGGTGTTCTGATTAATGCGGAACGCATTCTCTTGTATTCTGTGGCTCGACACTACTTGCTAAAAAAATTCTGTTGCCCGGACGAAATCCCTTGTAGCGCTAAGGCCGCCTTTGCTCTTATGTATTTCTAATAAGGCAATTGTATACGTTTGCAATGTATTCTGTATCATTGGCCCTAGGGGCTTTCAACTACACGCTAATAATAATCTGCTAATGCGTATTGCAACTAATCCGCTATTGATTTTAGATCAGCGTCCTAGTGTTTCACAAAGTGCTGCCGGCCGTCCGGCGATCTCGTTACATACCAGATGGGTTTCGCAAATGTTACATTCAATGCCGTACGCCATCTTCCTCTACCGTTCGAAATTAGGTGCAAATATTATACATTTCTGCGTTACGTTTACGAAACCACGAGAAGCCGGTCGCATTATTCTCATTGCGTCACTTTGCTATACTTTGGGGAAATAAAACGTTGCGCTCTCGTTCGGACCGTACCTCATTTTCATATATATACGATCATTAGAAAGATGTTACATGAGCGCTCGGCAGGCGCATCTTGTCACCGGCCCAGTAAATAAGTGCGGCATTAAAATTCGGAACGACTCATTAACAGCCGTCAACGTAATACCATCAGTCATCAGTTGAGTTATACGGTTATACGCGCATATATTTTCATAATATTGTATGCTACTTTGGTGCCTGGGTGGCAATAAACATTTTTAATTGCGAGTAAAATTATGTCTACAACTCAACGTGGCCAGTTAACTAAATATCTGGTGTATTTGATCTTTTTTCTTTGCTTGTAATGAGTAGAATGTACATGTGTGAGTGTGCGTTTACCTAACTTACTTGAAGAAGTAGTCGTTCTGTACACTCATTCTATAGTAGCTAAACGATATTGAATGAGAAGAATTAAAAAATACTATATAGCTGGTTTAAATTGAATAAACTCTACCCCTACTCTACCCTACACTATCCCTATCCAATACTAGCCTACCCCTACCCTATCCCGACCCTATACCTGTCCTACCTATTTCTTTTGAAGATAAAAAAATATATAAATTTCAATATTTTATGGTAAGGGTGTTAATTATATCATGGTTACATCCCAAAGATACTCAATCCTTTCGGATATGCAAAAGTTATTATTTTAAACACTATAATATTATTTAGTCTTAACTATTAGAAAAAGTTCGTTTAAATCTTTATAGAATAAAACGTCGTTTCAAGTAACCATCAGTCTTTAAGTTTATTTTGGAAAAAGTTGAGCAAGTAAACTTTCCAGGCTTTCAGGCAGTGCGTATACTCCTTTATGACCGATTAGTATTGATCAAGAACAGTGGCGAGTGGCGAGTACAAGGATAGTGGCGAGCGCTGTTTACACTAAAGTGAGTCTAGTACCATATCTGCTCCTAGACTCACTTTATTTTACTCACTTTAGTGTAAATTTTCACTTTATTTAACTACTGTATACAATAAAATATGAAGGAAAACACACAATCATAAACGACACAACAGGCACTACTTATTTCTAAAAATATTTTTTATCCAGCTGGCCTAATTTTTTATCTTTTTGGTCCATATGGACAGATATGGTAGGTAGAGATATTAAAGCTACCTTCATAGACATTGACAAACATTTTTTGCTTTGTGATGTGGACGAGCACGACATGCGATGTAGGGTAGCCAGCCTGTCTGTCTTCTATCGCATTCACTTCTGAATCTTCTGCTGCCAGCAGCCCCACGAACTCGTACCATCGTCGCCCTATTTACCATCGAATAACAAAACAACGAGGGGAACAAAAATTTACCATCTGTATATGGTAGACTTCCCACCATCGCGAGCTCAGCGTTTTGCATCAATTTTTCTTATACACGCTGCAAAGGACTGGAATACTCCACCTGAGTTGCCCCAATAACTATAAACTTATGGTCTTCAAGTTAAGAGTGAATAGATAAGGTAAGCAAGCTACATCGTCGACCTCATCGTCGCTTTCCATCAGGTGAGTTGTAACCTCAATTGAGGTCAAATGCAAGCCTATTGATAATAAAAATCAACAAATACGTGGAACTGAACTTAAAATTATCTTCATTCTACGTACCACAAGAAAAGGAAAAGATTAAAAAAAAAAGTGAGTATAACAGAGGGTCAACGCCTGTAGAGAAGTAGTCATCATAATCCTGCCAATTAAAGCGCCTGTGGCCCGCATTGGTACTACAGCGATATTTCGTGAATTTGTTTTCATATAACCATAATGTGTATATATTCATATGTATTTAACTGCTGTAAAACTGTGAAATAAACGAATAAATAAGTAAAAAATAATATTGAGACTAGAAGGCACTTTTTTACTCACAGGAACGTTTCTTTGCTCGATTCTTAGTACCGCCGTAGTAAGTTACGCAGTAGTTACCTAAGGAATAATTAATTTTCTAGAAACCTTCTAGTTCTTGAAATTGCAAGGCAGGTAATCAGAGTTTCTGTGGCTCCTGAGTTTAATTAAAAAACTAAGTACAAGTAGAGCATACAAAACTAATCATAAATAAATATTATAAGGTTAAGAAGTTCTAATTAAGAAAATTGTGTAAAATTCTGGAATAAATTGACGTTGCTGTGTTGAATTCCACTAGCCTCTGGGTACGGACCGGTCAGCCATCCAGTTCCCGGACATTGCGAGCATTGCTTAACCGTAGGTATTATCTGTAGCCGAGTTATGGTTAACATGTTATAGTAAATTCGAGTAAAATAGATAAAGTTTTATATTTCTATCCTTTCGCGATTACGCTAAATAATGCCGGCTGGAACCAAGCTGAAAAACAATTGACCGGACACCGTAGAAAGACATCCGCATCACGCTAATGATTTGACAGCGTGTTGAAACGAAAATGAAACACAATTGGATCGCAGCGGCTGTCACACTAGAAGTTAGACAGACGCTATTTCTTTTCGTTTGCTGTTGAACAGTTTTTGACATGCTTGGTGTTTATTTCTGAGTAAAACGTAAGAGTAATGTAAAAGTTAGACGTAATAAAAGTGCTTAAGTATAACATGGCGACTAGGCAATTTATTCAAAGATATAGGTTGTCGAAGGAGTTTGTTGAGTTAATAATAGAGTTGACTCCTCACACGCATCCGAGTCACATGCTCGGAGTCTCTCTGAAGGAGAAAATTCGCTACGAACTTATTCGACAGAGAACCAAAGGCGACGCCCGAATTTACACGTATATTGGAAATACTAGGATGACATCTCTGTAGTTTTGGATAAGATTTCGTTGCAGGTTCAGCCATGTTTCAGCTTAACTTTTGGTTAGCATTTGAAGTTTAGGGTATCTAATACCATAAACTTGCCTAGTTTGATACCGAAATTCGCTCAGCTGGAACGAAATTTGACGATGATTTTTTAAGCGTTTTCTCTAACATGCGAAATCAGTATTTTGATGCATGACTCTGATTTTTGTTTGAGTTTACTTTCGGTGCTGCCAATGTAATTTAAAAAATATTGAATATATCAAGTCCAAAATCAAAATTGAAAACCGTTCAATTCGAGACAAGCGGTTCAAAAATTTAGATCCAGGTCATTTTGTGCATGCCGTCATTGACTTGTCAAAAGTTCCGAAAACCAAATAGGTTTGAAAATCACGTATTGCTTTAAATAAACGCTATCCAACATTAGAAATGTGTGTCTGTCTCCTATTCCTTGTTTGCATGTAGATACCTATGTAACATTTTCACGCATAAAGGATTTGGATAAAATTTGGCTCGGAGATAGATGACATGTTGACCCGAATTAACCCGAAAACCCGTTGCCGTGGAAAAGCGGATCAAACAAAATAGTATGCGAACGAAGTCGCTGGTTTAAGCTTGTATTATAAATTTGACACTAAGTTTGTCTGGCTGTTACGTTGTCACGCCGCCTAAACAACTGAACAAAGTTAAAGAAAATTTGGCAAGCAGATTGATGGCAACTAGGGGCAGGACATAGGCTATCGACCCATTTATATGCGGATTAAACCGCGGTCTAAAGCTAGTCAAGCTAAAATACAAATTCAAGGACTCGATCTAGTCACGGGTATTCACGTTCAAAGGACAAAAATAAAGCTTTATAATATCTGTTTCTGTTCTTGTCATTTTGGTCACGTCATTAACTAGCCAAATAATAAATCCAAGGCAAAAATTGTCAACAGTTGTTTCGAAAATAACGCGAACGCCTATAATTATTAGCCTCCTTACGTCAGATAAAGGAAAGAGGCTGGAACGCCGCAGATGCGACGAAGTCCTGCAGCCCGCGTAACTCGAAATAAACGTCGGCATCTGTTAGCAATCACCTCAATCCGAGTTAGGAGGTCGCCACAGAGCAAAAAAAAATTAACCACGAACTTTCCAATCCCTTTGGCGGTAGCACCCCCAGCATCTGTCACCAAATTGACCAATGTTCACGTAGGCAATTTTTGTAAGATCGGAGGTACTAAAACTCATCATCATCATCAACCCCTACACCTACCCTTCATGTGGGTACGAAAGGGAATTTTATTTGCAGTACATTTTATTCCTAGTGGGACTCTTGGTACTAAAACTGAATATACGCTTGAAAATGTAGATGGCATTAAGTTTTTAAGTTTATACATTACAAACAAAACGACAAACAATCGAATCTTTTCTCTTTATAGTATTAGTATGAAATCTCGTCGATTGTACCAATGTCTGGATTGTTAGCAACATACTAATAGAGCTCGTTGATGTCTTTTGTAAGCCCTACGTACAATGCTACGAGGAATGTGCAATTGTAGCACAACTACATCACTCTAACAAAGCTAAACTAATAATTCGTTTTTGTTTGAGCGTGGTGTCGAAAGGCACTGAATCGAGTTCGAAAATTGATTCACTAATAGGTAGCTCCATTTTTCTCGAGTGCTTTGAGGTACTGTACGTCCCGGAAAAGTAAAAGAATATCGCAATGTTAGCAGAGCGAAAAACTACTCATTCGTGAGTAATGGCCTTGTAGGTGACTCAAACGTGAAGGAACTGAACTGTCATACTGTCAACTATTAAGCAATGGATCGGTGTTATTCCACTCGGAGACCCCTCTGAATCTATGAATACCGTCTACTGTCTTTTCCAAAGAAGCGACATTTTCACAAACATTGTATAGCTAAACCTTAGAGCGTCGGTGGCCGAGCGGTTGAGTATATGACTCGTAAGCGAAAGGTATCGGATTCGAATCCCGCAGCGGCCATGTACCATTGACTCTTAACTAAGTTATGTACATTAGTTGAATTCTAACCGATATTCTTACGGTGAGGGAAAACATAACAGTGAAACCTGCAACTTTAGGTAACTGAATTTACAGCATGATCCAATTTGGCCTGGTTCCCCAGGGTCACGGAGGTCAGATGGTAGTCGCTCCACTGTATTTACCTGATCGCCAAATCCAGGATCATTGTCAAGGCGGACCCCGGGCCCTCGTGTTCGAGAGTACAACCGGGACATTAACGCCAAAATGATTTTTTTATTGTATTGCTAAACCTTAAACTTCATAGACGTTTACGAAACGTTACTATTAGTAGTTTATATTACAGATTTTTGCTAAATAAACAATTGTATTCAATGAAAAGCGAATGCACACGTGTAACTAGTGCTGCCATCTATTATAAAGGCAGGTAAACAACTGAGAAGCCTGTATTGCCTTCAGCCACGCGCGGCGCAGCGTCGACTCTTAGGCCGAGCGAGGCGTTTTCAAGGAACAGTTTAGTTCTTGGTGGATGGCGTAGATGTCACTAGTTAGTTAACAGTATTGAGCGCTTTTGTAATTTGTAACGTGTCGATATTAGTGTTGAGACACACTGATGAAGAGCGCCCCGCGGCGTACTGCACGATGTGGTAAAACTTGTTACACGCCGAGCAATTTGTATGCAAGTACATTGACGGTGAAATGTCCCACTGTGCAGCGCGCCGCGCGGCGCAGTGCATGATGGGGCAAAACCCGCCATCCTAGTCCGAAATGTCAGTTCTGTATGAATTTTCTCCACGTTTTTCATTTGGCCCCGCATCGTGCAGCGTGCGGCGCAATGTCAGCAGATGTCAACATGAGACGTCACATTTGACTGTTTCTTTTTACCAACAGTTCGAATCTTTCCTCCTTATGTGGCACAGTTCACACATATATCTGTCTACTTTTTATAGTACAAATACAACGCGTGTGAATGAAATAGGAATCCGACCTTGTCAAAGAAAGTTTAACCGCTGATGTGTAAGCCCCTCTTCTTTTTCTGATTCTGTATTAATATCGTATTCGTTTCGTTTTCGTGGTCTTTTCGTCATCCCGAATTATAAATATGGCGTGTTTGGTTCTGGAACACTAGTTTCTAAAGAGAAATGATACTGCTAGTCAAGATCTACGTTTCGAATGACAGGTGTCAAACTTTTGAATGATCGCTCCTAGAACATTAGTTCCTGAAGAGAAATGATAGTGCTCATCAAAATCTACATTTCGGATGACAGCTGTAAAACTTAATACTGTGGTAACTCTGAAGCAATCGCTCCTAGAACATTAGTGGTGGTGGTGGTGGTGGGCGTACAGGTTTGGCACCATAGTAAAAAATTATAGAAACTGTATGCTGTATCTGAAAATTGCATAATATTTTTCGGGCCGGTACTTTCTGTGTTTTAATCCAAACTGAATGATATTCTTTTCGTACGTTTCTCTTGGTTGCATTTGAGTCGGCAGATTTAAAAAAATTCCATTCACTTTTTACGCCTACGTGTGAACACACAGTCGAGAAGACATATGGTAAATAATTATGCGAGTCGTTTAAAATAACGCGCGTAAAAGGATCGAAAAAGCTCCCGTGCAAACGTTGCCTAACTTAAAATCTCTCGTGCGAACGTTGCCTAATTTGAAAAACCAGAATAACACCACCGTTTCTTTGGTTGTCACCGTGACGTGACACCGCGCAGAGCCGCGCAGTGCACTGCACTGCGCGAGTGGACATCAAGCCTAAGCCCGTCCCCTTTTTTCTGATTCTGTAACATTATCGAAGTTGTTTCGCTTTTGTGATCCTGTCGTCATTTTCTTCTCAGTTTATCCCGAATTATAAATAATGCATGTTTGGTTTTAGAACACTAGTTTCTAAAAAGAAATGCTGGTACTCGAAGAGATTGGATGCCAGCTGTCAAACTTAAAACTGAAATAACTTTTATCTACACTCATAGCGTAATGTTCGAATTACATATTCGAAAACAGTTGTTTAAGGATACACTTTTTTCACGCCAGTCTATAAAAATTTAAAAAATTACTTTTCGATACAGCATTTTCCATACTATTTTCATTACAGCTGTATCGAAAAATAACTTTTTAATCATTATACTTTTCTTTTTTAAATTTTTGTCGGGTGCCGGGACACGGCTAAATAATAGTAGTTTATGCAACTGTCATATAATACCTAATTATATGCAGTTGCATACACTACTTTATCTACACTCATATTTTAATGTTAAAATTTCGTTCCTAGAATTTTTTCAACTTTGCTGGAAGTAACTGCGAGTCAGTTCTGTTGTATCTACGCGTCGAGGATATCAAGCAAAATTCACTTTACTACTTTCACATTTATCTATTTATTTGCTTCAAACAAGAAAAAACATTTACAAACACAAATTACAACAATTAGAAAAAATATTCTGTTTAGCGGGAAAATAATTCCATATGTACACAATCACAACCACAGACTATGAACTGATCACAAATATAAACAGGAATTTTGAATTTGTTGAAGACATTGAGGTATTCATCCTACATTTAGCCGTATCCCGGCGCCCGACAAAAAATTAAAAAAGAAAAGTGTTGCATAATGATTAAAAAGTTATTTTTCGATACAGCTGTAATGAAAATAGTATGGGAAATGCTGTATCGAAAAGTAATTTTTTAAATTTTTATAGACTGGCGTGAAAAAAGTGTATCCTTAAACAACTGTTTTCGAATATGTAATTGGAACATTACGCTATGAGTGTAGATAAACTACTATTAAACAATCGCTCCTAGAACATTATTTTATTTCCTGATAGTAAATGATAGCGCTCCTCAAGATCTGCGTTTTGGATGACAGCTGTCAATCTTAAAACTGTAATATCTCTGAAACTATTGGTCCTATAGTTCCCGGTTGTGCTCTCGAGAACGAAGGCCCGGGGTCCGCCTTGACGATGATCCAGGATTTGGCAGGTCAGTGTAATTACAGTGGAGCGACTGCCATCTGACCTCCATGACCCTGCTACCAGGGGAACCTGACCAGATTGGATCATGGTTACACATCCAGTCGCCTGAATGTGCAAGTTTCATCACCATGTTTTCCCTCACCGTTAGAGCATCGGTTAGTATTCAACTAATGAACATAACTCAAAAAAAGGTCATTAGTACATGGCCGGAGCGGGATTCGAACCCGGGGCCTCTGGCTTACGAGTCGGATACTGGAACCGGTCGGCCACCGATGCAGTTTTGATAGTGGACCATAAAGTTCTGAAAATACTAACACCCGGTTTCTGAAACGTATGTCACATTTGACAATCTGTTAAACCACTGTGGGTTTCTGAAAGGCCATTCACCTTAAGAGAAGCTAATCGATCGTTAACAGGTGGTCGTTTGGCTATCCCCCGCTGAAATCAGTCCCATTCATTAACTCGTCTATGTTTTGTTTCTGTCTAACGCATAGATTTGTCTCTGTCTCTGTCTGGCCTTTTGAAGCCAGAATCAAATGTGATTTTCAACTTTTAGATAAAACTGAGAGCGATTGTAAAGTTTTCATGTAAAATCGAAAATTATCTAAAAAAATATATAGAGAGAGAAAAGATAACATATTAATGTTATAGGGTCACGAGTTCCAGTGTGTCAGTAATCCTATGATCATCATCATCATCATCTTTAGGCAGGTAGATAGGTCCGGGCCCACTGCTGAAAATAAATAAAATGGGTAAATTGGCCGATTTTCGCTTATTAAAATAACAAGACGATCACCATCATCATCTTGGCGTTAATGTCCCGGTTGTACTCTCGCGCACGAGGGCCCGAGGTCCGCCTTTACCATGATCCAGGATTTTGGCAGATCAGATAATTAAAGTGGAGTGACTGCCATCTAACCTCTATGACCCTGCTACCAGGGGAACCTGACCAGATTAGATCATGGTTACACATCCAGTCGCTTGAATGTGCAGGTTTCATCACGATGTTTTCCCTCACCGTAAGAGCATCGGTTAGTATTCAACTAATGTACATAACACGGAAAATAGTCATTGGTACATGGCCGGTACATGGCCGGAGCGGTATTCGAACCCGGGACCGCTGGCTTACGAGTCGGATACTGTAACCGCTCGGCCACCGACGCTCTCTCTCGACGCTTGCTGTTAGCAAACAAGTATTCGTTCGTATTCGTACTTCGTTTTTCATTTCAGACGATGCTAGCGACCGATATTTGCCCTACGGCGCTTGAAAAGAGATTAATTAACGTAATCCTAATTCAATAAATTGGCAGGATATGGCGCAGGATAGGAAGAGGCGGTGTAAGTAAGTTAGTAATTCAAAAAATACATTTTATTTTCATTAGTTAGCAAGTGTATTTTCGCAACACCACTCGACGGCTGACAGCCCACGGCGTACCGCGAGTAAAGCCTCTCCGCCATGCCTTTCCTACATCACAAGACATTACTTCCTAAGACTATATCTATATACTTATATAAAATCAATGATTACATCACATGATTACATTACTTTGTCTCTCTGGGTATTTTACTTTGCCGTGTCTGCTAATCCTACATGTCGGTGTATTATTGGCTTACTATTGAAACACATTGCTTTATTGTATGTAAAAATGGGAAACAGCATAGCAAATATGACGCAACAGGATGCGGTTGTTAACCCCTACGCAAAAGACGGGAGTTATAATACGTAAAATCACACTTAAAACCTACTTAAGACATACTTAAGGCTAGGTCTCTTAGTTTAATCATATTTTCAATATGATTCTATCAACAAAGCCAATAAAATATCTATGCTTTGTCACATTGTTAAAATGTTTCGTATCAAAGTTTCACAGTAAGGGAGCTCTTACTTGATTATACCCAGATAATTATTTCATACATTCATTATTGATGATATTTAATGAAATATTGAATAGGGATTACTTATTTATCATAAATAAATAATTAATGACATTATAATTATTATTGAATGACATTTTGTATCTACTTTTAGTAGCTAGATAGAACTACTATTGATATTTTGAATAATATGCTTGTTTATGATCACGACATTTATTAACATTTATTAATATAATTACATTTATAATTACAATTTTGTATCAAATTTTATTTATTATGTATCTTAAAATGGTAATTCATTTAATTAAGTCTGTAGTACAACAGTCAAATGTAGCCGTAATAAATGTATTGATCAATACCAACTAAAATAAATAAATAAACTACACCCGATGAGTTACACATACAAATTGAATTTCGACTAACATGTACAGCATTAATAATAAAAAAAATCTATATTCAGGCAAGAGACCCATAAAATACATGAATTCAATACAATATAATAATAAAATGAATCTTTTACACAGTTCACTAATAACTTAAATCGATATCTTAAATAATATAGGATAATAAACCTTGTAAATGTGAGGTATTAACACGAATTCATTCGCAAAATATTGCACGCTCTAAAACAAACAAGTATTCGCTCTTAGAATAGAAAATATAAGATATATGTATTGACCCGTATATGTATAACGCGGGTGGATGCAAGTACAATGCAACGCCGCGTGCATGAGAGCCTCAATCGATCGCCTGGCCGGCATCACCCACCTCCCGTCCACCTCCTGCACCGCATGCACAAACAATTTCTGCATGCGGTTCCCAAACTATATACTATTGTGAAACAAATTATAATTAAAATTGCAACAAAAGTTATAACTATAGTAAATAAAGTATTAAGGTAAGTTACCGCAGTTCTATTATTTGTTCCAAGTCGTCTTCGCTTTTTATAAAAAAGTAGTCGGAGTTTTTGCATTTTCTGGCCATAATTTTTCCGTGTTTGACCCATACGTATTCGAAGTTGTTTTCTTTAGCCAGGTTCTTCGCCTTTAAAAGAAGGATTTTGTTTTGCGTAGTCAGGTGATCGTTGACAAAGAACTTCCCTTCCGCAGTGAAACCCAGATCCTCAAGATTATCTTTTCTGCTTGCTCGTACCGCTGTGATAAAATTCTCTTTTATGTGTTTGTTGATGAAGGATACTATGATCGGCTTGTCAACATTCGGCACTCTGGTTGGAATACGTGCTGTGTAGTTGATTTCTTCTTTTGTTATGTTGACATCGCTGATTTGTCCTATTTTTATGGCAATGTCATAAAGATCTTCGTTTTGTATTTTAGGAATACCCCGGATTTCCACATTGTTGCTACGAGCCCACTGGTCATGGTCGTGAAGCTCTTCTTTGAGGCCTGCAATTTCTGCTTCAAGAACATCGACATAACTTCTTGAGTGGTCCACAGCGAGGACCTTTTTCTCAAGGATTTTCATATTAATAGATAAGCTAGCAATTTGCTCATGAGCCATTTCAACGGAATCTTTTAAGCTGTTAATGTCCGACACCATTGTTTTTATGGTCTCTGTCAACGAGGCCAAGGGGAGCAACTGCTTCATGATTTTATTTATTTGTCCTTGCATTCTGTCCAGTTGTTCAGGAAGTTGCGTGTTTATATTTGGGGAGGGTAAAGGGTTGCTCTTGCACGCGGGGCAGCGCCATGAATTTTTCTTTCCACGTAACTTACGATAACCATTTTGCGTTATCTCGGAGCACTGAAAGTCAAAGCGCTGCTTACAAACACTGCAGAGCGTACCATCTGAATATTGCTCACCACAACTAGCACAGGTAAACATTTCACCAAAGTTTGGGAATCGCTGGAACACCTGAAGAAGGCAAGTAAGCGACTATTTACGAAGGACGCTGATCGGCAACTGCTGTGCAAAATATGTGCAGCAATCATTCGAAACGCGAATGCACACGGTGGACTAGTGCCGCCATCTATTGTAAATTCAGATAAACAACTAAGAAGCCTGTATTTCGTCCAGCCACCAGCTCAGCGCACCGTTGACTTTCCGGTTGGACGTATTGCTTACTAGCATTGCGCGTTGGAGCTGGTGAAAGTAACAACCAGTATCGTAGTGCTGGAACTAGGTGGCGCTAGGTGTACTATCTCACCATAAAACTCTGAAAATACTAAGTTTTATGTAAGTTATATTTTTAATTTCACGCGTATTGCACGACACCCTCCAGCTAAGGCGACTTGCAAAAAGCAAGCCGAGGCGGTCCTCGGCGTATAGATGCATATTGGGGAAGCCTATTATGTTGTACCAGTTTGCCCCGCAAGCCTACAATGGACTAGCTTCACAGATATGAACATCTTGGACTACCTGAGTGATTAACACGCCGGTCTGCCACGCAGATATCCCTTGATCGACTCCCGGCCGAGCAGAAATTGAAATGTCGAATTTTAAGTTAACCAACTGAACCACTCAGATCGTTCTTTATTTATCTGCAAAATTAATTTTCAAGCCATGTTTTGTCAACATTTCATAAAGATTCTCCTAAGATCTGATATGAAAATAAAAGTCGTAGTCTCGCAATTATTTTAAAATATGTACTTACGCAAGGAGGAAGTGTAGAGATCTGTTTGCAGAGGGAATTTTAAGAGGCCAACTAGGTGTAACTTAGTTTACATTCCCGTTTTAGGTGAGAAGGCACAGAAGGTCGGGAGTCTTGGGTCATCTCATTACTGAGGAAATGGTTGAGTCGAAGATGCCTATGGGTACTGTGAGTGTTAAGGCTTTAGGTTGAATGAGTCAGCATGCAGTAGTGAAACAATAGGTACTGAAGGAAATATAAGGTTGTCTAGAAGAGATTTCATTAGTGATAAGACCGCACTATGTACTGCTTACCATATGTTTTGTTTCTGTGTATATGTCCTTTGTTGTGCAAATAAAGAGTTTTTATTGTGTTGTTTATAACAGACTAATAGACTTATCGACTCAGAGAAAAAATAAATGTTCTATTCAAACATTCAGTATCAGTGCACGTTTGTTTTGTCTATACTATGTATATATATAAGATATGCTAATTAAATAAGAAATAAGTAAGTAAATAAAAAATAAGCTAAGCTAATTTTTTCTTCAATTTTTTTTATAACACTAAGGTGGCAAACAAGCTTACGGCCTGCCTGATGGTAAGCAGTTACCGCAGCCTATGGGCGCTTGCAATACCAGGGGCAATAATCCACTCGTTGCTGACCCTGTAAAAACCTTTTTACCCCTTTCTTGAAGAACTCCCTGTTGTACTCTCCAAGGAAAACCTCTCCAGGTAGTTCCACAACCTTAGTGTGCGTAGGAAAAAGTTCCTTTAGAACCGCACAGTTCGCGACCAATTTGGCTCCAAGGTGTGATAATATCAATTAATAACTAATTCCGGTACAAAATGTAAATATTACTTTTATTGTTGTATTAATAAATACAGTCATAAGCACTAACCTACATTAAAATTGACCTACTAACATCGATACCTAAGACACAGGTAAACTACTTACTTAGTTTAGGTATCTAGTTAATAAGAATTTAGCATGTACCTATATTAAACCACTTAATAACTAGAATAATAAATAAATTAAAATTGTCCTCCTAAAAAAATTTAACATAAGAAGGTACTTATTAACGTATATTTAACGGTGTAAATTTTAGACTTAAGTTTTTCTTGAATAAATTATTATTAGTATTATTAATGAACTCCCTGTCGGTGGCGAGCGGTGCGATGATAGAATGTAGCTGTAGGCATCATGTCAAACAGTTCTTCAGAACAAACACCGTTGTACAAGCGATAGAACACACAAATTGAGGCGAAATCCTTCCGTTGACTGATCGGCTCAATACCACTTGTGAGCATAGTATTATCGACAATTCTCACAGCGCGCTTTTGGATTGAGTTACAAGAACCAAGCTGATATGCCGGTGCTCCCGCCCATATATGTGAGCATTACTCCAAATGGGGTCTGACTTGAGCCTTATATAGGAGAAGCCGTTGCCCTGGCGTGAAGTATTGCTTTGTTAAGCACACCCATCTTTTTAGAAGCAAGCTTGACCTTTTCTTCCAAATGACTGCGAAACTGCGTCACTGGAGATGTCGACACCTAGGATATGTATGCCCTTAGAGATGGTAAGCGGTGTATCCTGAAACTGAGGAGCTACGATGGAGTTTTCTTGGCGGTGAACGCGCATACTTGTGTCTTAGTGGGGTTAAATTGGACTTGATTAAGTAGATTTAGCCCTAATCGGAGATATTAGATAAAGTACTCTCGATTTTAGACACAAGTACTTCGCGATTTTCCTCCACTATAGCACGAGGGATATTGGCACGACCCGTATAGACATAGACATAGACATAGACGTATCTTTATTTGGTCCAATAACACATTAAAAAAAAACTTAGAACTAACATAATAAGTACATAATAAGGAAGCAGGGCGATGCATCATCGGACCAAATTGGACCAGCCTCAGCTTAATGCTATGAATGGCAGCAGCCAAACACAGCGCTGGTTTTCAGACTGACCCATAATAGAGCTCGATGCGCGCACGACGCGAACGACGTGCTAATGCAGAAATGATATTAATTCAAATATATATAATACAAAATAAAAGAAAAGAAATATATATTTATAGATGTAGAATCTGTAACTTAATATGGGATAAATAATTGTATATACCTTATTTTTTATGAAAACCAATAAATAATATATGAGTATAATTTATTACAAAACGCTGTTTCTAACTGGACTAAAAAATGGCTAAAAAGACAAATAAATGAAAATAATAAACAAGCGATAAACGCAATCACATCCTGGCCAAGTAAGTGGGACGTATGCGCGTACCAGGGACCAAATCTTTTTGATAATTTATAAGAAAACTTTTTGAGACGTATAAGAGACGTCTCCAGTACTGTCATTCGCATAGCAATGAATGCCGTCAATGGACAGCTCATCATTGACATGAAGGAGGAACAGAGTTGGTGCTCCGAGCCTTGCGGTACACCAGCAAGCTATCGGATTGGCCGATTAAACCACGGCCGTCTCCGTGCCCCAGCAGCCACTAGCGGGTTAGGAATGCATCAGTCCATACTCGCTAAGATGGTCTCGGTGACTGCGGTGGCACATGTATCAAGATCATCCGACTCAAAGCAGAGCTGCCTCCACTACGATGCGTAAAATTCACGCAATCCATCCCAGTCTACTGACTTATAGTGCCAAACGCGACGCCATCCAGTGGGCCCGGAAGAGTGCATAGTGTACAAGGCACTTGTGTGCGCATAAGGCAGTGATCCGACGAGCCAAGAGGCGCATCCACGAATATGGAGTACCCACTGGGGCGCGTAGTCAGCAGAAGGTCCAGCAAGGAACTTGAATGGTCCTCAACATCTGGGATTCTAGTTGGAGATTTAATCAATTGTGAGAGACCATAGACCAGAGCAAATTCATGAGCAGACCTCCCCGCATAGTTAGTGGACTGAGAATCGAGCCACTTTGTATGGTGGGCATTAAAATCTCCTAAAACAACTAACTTGGCGAAAGGATACTGCTTAAAGACTTTATCAGTCGTCACCATCAGGTGCTCAAAAAGTCGCTTTGTGACCAAATCACCGCCATGAGAAGTATAGGGCTGCGTAGATACGGGTGTGGCCACCGTAATCCACACGAACCCACATAAGTAACAGGTCCCTGTCTTCAAGGCCGTATAGACGGCGTCAACAGATATCCTCCCGAATGAACATACATACCCCGGCACGACGCACAAAACTATGCTCGAGCTTGTACCCGGGGTATGTTAGGTATGATGTATCAGCCGGGCAGGATATCTGTGTCTCCGTCAAAAAAAGGGCCGGCTGCGCAGACTCGAGGTGTTAATAGATTGCGTTGATGTTGCTGTGAAGACTCCTAATATTGCAAAAGTCCACCTTCAGAGTGGATGGGGTTGCCGTTGTTAAAACAATTTTCTTCTTTTCTTCTTGGCCATGTTTTGGGAGTAATTAAAAGTTTGAAGGGGAAACGTTGCTCTGGCAGCAAATAGGCATAGGGCCTGTCATGACTGCCATGTAGGCTGTCAAGTATACGGTCTGCTGGTGCGACGGGCGGAAGAGCCCCTCGTCCCCCCCTGACGTAAAATCCGAGTCCACTCCGGTCTCCTCCTCCGGCACAAACATTACGCCAGGGACTTTTCGTGAGACTGGCAGCTCAGCCTCCCAGGGCGGAGATTATGTATTCCCTGGGTTCGGGAGCCCGTTCAGCCTGCGTTCAGGCGGCTAGCGGACAGCCGTTTCACTAGGTCTCCCTGTCCGCCGCGCCAACACACCGCCCCCGCTCAGCCACGTAACAGCGAAAATAAAAGAACGGCCCCTCCACTGCCAAAGCCACAGTTCCCCATGAAGCACTGGAAACTTACTACACAACACTATTAAAATAAAATACTTCCCCAGTCGGGCAGGTCCAATTCGAGCGGGATATTCCACTATGCCCAACCTCTCTCATTATATTCTATAAATAATATCCCTATCTATTCTAGCCCTTTCTATTCTATGAATAATACTAATTACTAATAATATTATAAAGAGGAAAGATTTGTTTGTTTGTCGGTTTGTTTATTTGTAATGGATACTCTGAAAACCTATTTAACCGATTTTAAAAATTCTTTCACTCTTTTAAAGCTACATTATCAGCGAGTAACAAGCTTTATTTTATATTGAAAAATCAGAGATCTCTAGGAAAATGGCAATAAAATAACCCAATGTCACAACATATTTCATGTGCGCAGATAATTCAGAATGGCTGCACCTATTTACCTAATTATTTTTGTTGGATAGGTAGTTATCAAAGTTCGTATTTAAAAAAAGGGTAGGAGTAGATGTAGAGTAGGGTACAGTAGGTGTACTGTAGAATAGGGTAGAGTAGGTGCAGGGTAGTGTAGGAAAGATTAGCCGTAGGGGTAGGACCATACGCGAACGAAGTCGCGCCAGGTCAATTAGTAATTCACAAAAGCGCCTACTCATTGCCTCCAGTAGCTCGTAAAAATACAGACCATAAAGTTCATATTACAACGGCGGCGTTCGTTCAGCGTAAATTGTACACATTCAATATACACATACTATCAATTCTGTTGGATGGAGTACAGAATTCTGGAACAAAGCTCGGTATCGTAAGGAAACTTCCATTGCAGTAGTTCCCTCGGGACGACTTCATCATTTTCCTTCATGATTTCCTTTTTCATACTTGACACTTTCTCTGCGGTTATCTCGCAAAGCATTTTATCGGTGTGTAAGCGCTCTATGCTTTCCACCGGGTGGCCTTCCCGTCATGAGGCTAGATCCAGTGGCATAGTGAAGTGGCTTGTTCTAGCCAAACTTACAATACACATCCTCAAGTGGCATAAAGTCCTCCCAAAACTGCATCTCACACTGTTAGTTTGGCTTCATCAAATATTTTTGATCAAGCGGCATAGGCAAGCGGATATTGAGAAGCCACTAACGACGAACTAGTGGGCAACGGGTACCAATCGTTAAATAAAATACACACACATTGTTTTTACAATTATTTATTTCTACTTGACTAGCACTACCTCTACCGAATCACGTAAAAAAGGTAAAAATCTTGATGTTTTACAGCATATGCTCTACAGCGTTTTGCAATTATCAAAGTGCAATTAACCATTTATTAAATAAAGATCCTTAAATCCTATTTCACATCTATGAAAATACCCAAGCCCTAAAAAAAGACTGATTTCTAAATTCCTGTTCAAAGTTTTTAATTTTGTACTACAGGCAAACGTCTTTCTGTTCAATTATACATGGTAACAGAATTAACAAGAAATTATCTACATTTTTATCTATTTAATAACAATGTACAATAAAAAGGTCCGTCAGTTTTCAAATGTAATTAATAGTTCAAATAGTATAGAACACAGAACGTGTCTCAAGTACCTGCCTCTCGTCTTAATATCTTGCATTTAGACTTTAGGGACTTGTCCCATCGCAGGCGATAAGCGAGATGCAAAGTAGAGCTACCTAGAAACGAGTTGGTAACCAGCGAGAAGCAAGTGTGTCTGAAATAGGGACATTCTATACTGAGACATGGGTTTGTAATCCCACCCGAAGTCTGCGGGTCTTTTCCGACTTCTCTTCGAAAGAAATATTTTCTTAAAGCGCGGCGACAAAAGACTCATTATCTCTTATCGCAGCGACAAACGAGTCCTCGCCGACAGTGTGAATTGTCAGCGATCAATATAACTGGACTGTACGCCTAGCACAACTTGTTCTCGCGTGCGATAAGCGAGAAAAGGCGTGGAAACAAACACTTTCTCGCACCGCGAGCTGTGTCGTGGACACACTTCTGCTTGTCGTGCTGGAAAGATTTTGAACATAGAGCATAGATGGAGCCTCGAACTATAAAGAATGTACACTGTCAATCTGTCAATTGACTCAATGTCATACAAAAAGCTAGTCATTAATGTGACCAAGTTCACCAAATTAGACAATAGCAGTGTATGGAGGAGTAATTGACAACGCATAGCCGTACCTTTAGGACACGTTTTATGCACCATTAAAAAAGGAACAAAATATATATTGTGACTTCAGCTGTGAGTACGCTCATTCTATGCCTATATATCCAATTTATTTGACTGCATACCTTTTGACACGGGATCTATATCTAGGTACTGTAGATTTCTTGCACGAGAAATCTAAAGGTCGTCACTTTCTTAATCGTAGTTGGTGAGACACCTGAATTAATGACGAACCTTTTTATACCGCAATTATACATTCTTTGAGCTGATCAATAACAAGTGCTAAGTGTATGTAAATAAAGATTATTATGTGGCAAAAACGTAGAAGAATTCACGGAATTAGTTGTAATTGGTAACTATTATGGCGGCAAATACGGTTGACGGCTTTTTTTTTGTAAAATTGTAATTTTTCACTAATGTCGCGTAGACACTTCACTGTCCATGTTAACATTGATTTTCTTACATTTGGTTTCTATAGTAGTATTTTATGGTAAACATAGGTACAGCCATAAGTCATCAACTTCATTTTTTCCAAGACCCAGCTTGCCCAAACCCAAGATAGGTATTTAAAAAATTGTTGATCTTACATTGAAATATCAAAACATCCTCATTACAACACTCTAAATTATGTCATTAAGTTTTTATGCCGCAAATTCATAAGCCGATACGTACCTACTTATGTATTATACTAAATTTGATCGCATGTCATGTGCGGGCACATAAACACAAATTTTCACTGTTTCAACTGTTCTTACACTTTTGTGTCATAAATTAAAAAAAATCTACAACAGAGATTTCCAATAAAAGCAAGGTTACCCCCCTCGAAATGCGTTTAAAATTAGAATATTTTAATCTGCCAAAGCCTGCTGCTATTGGTCCGTCAGCTGCGTGACGTCACAACTCCTGCGCTTCCCAAGCTGGTGGCAGAGCTGCGGGGAGCCAATGATGTCACCGAGGAACACGCTCAAGAGATAATTCTCCTTCGCCTGATCCGGGGATCTCTTGTACTGTCTGGGGACAATGGAAAAGATAGGTTAGGTTAAGTTAGATTATAAGTTATAAGTACGTATAGATACACGTAATAACAGGGCTTAGATTACATTTGATATATCCGGGCCCTTAGTGTCCGGCAGAGTACAATAGCATCAACCCCTTACACTTGTGGGAGTCGTACGATGCGACTAATGTTTTCGAGGCAAAATATCTAAGAGTCCCGTAGGCTGGAAAATAGGTAGTAGCCATTTAGATTGTTATATTTATAACACTGCGATCTCCAACCCTGCCAAGCGAGGAGATTATCCCACTCTTTCGTGGGAGAGGCCCTAAGTCCTGCAGTAGACTGTTATGGGCTGTGATGATGATACCCGGGCATTCTGCGTAACTCGATACAACGCGTGAGGACCAACCGAGCTTTCACAAGAAAACACTTTCAGTTTTTACAGATCACAAGCGGCTCGCCCCGGCTTCGCACGGGTTTCTCAGCTTTTCTTTACTATAATAAGCAAGTAAACCTACCGGAAGAAATTATGTAACTGATGGTGAAAACCGCATCAAAATCCATTGCATGGTTTAGGAGAAGTTAGTTAGATAGTGTTAGGAAAGAGATTTTATTTTTTACTACTGGATAAGGAAACATTGGACCAAAACGTGTTGCATTTGAAATGCACGTCGATGTACTTACCGCAAAATTGCAATTAGGTACGTGCGGTTCTGCGGTGCTGTTTGCAGCGACGACGTGCAGATAGAGTGCAGTTCAGAAATGCGAAATCTCATACCAATTGGGTGTTCGTATATGAAACATATATAAGTATAGTATTTGTATATGACTAATCATCATCATCACAGCCCATAACAGTCCAATGCATTTAGGGCCTCTCCTACGAAAGTGGTAGTTATTGCCACAATCACCACGCTTGGAAGGCGGGTTGGAGATCGCAAATGACTAATATGTAAATGATTATACAAACAAACAATTATACAAACTCAACTCGACTTAATTAAAACTTCTTGCTAAAAAGCTTAATAGAAATAATTCTATGTTTTCATACTTACATAATCACATTGTTCATATTAGGTTTAAATTGGTTACGTACATCAACGAATACGTAATAAATACCCTTGACCTTGCTTAGCCTTGGCATCTAAAGCACGGTAAGCACGCGAGTATTAACTTCACATAAATACTATAAATAATTTCACAAAAGACTCCCTGATAGTCTATGCGAAGCGAGCAGTGAGTAGGTATAATATACCTACAGCTTTCACGTATATGGTTCGAATTTGCATGAAACGCAATCCCGTGTCAGCTTAAATCCTCGCTTCGGATACTGCGGAAACCACAGAGCAAAGTCGTGTAATGAAGAAGGAAATAAATCTCCATACCCTCCTCGAATTACTGTACAACGACAATCTAATATCAATGGTACTATCTAGCGCGACAAACACCGTACCTATAACAAAAATAACTACATTTACTGAGCCAAATGTATCATTTGTCTCAATAGCTTCTAAATCCTTCTTTATTTCCTGACAATTATAGCACTTATTTAGCAGGAGTAAATTGGCACAGATGAAGTAAGAGATTAGGGCAAGCGAATGTGTGTCTTATGTGTTGGTGAATACGGTTGGTTCTTGGCCGGCGAATGGAGCCGCTAGAACAGTGAAAGTGTTTGCGCTGTTACATAACACCTGCTCACCTCGACAGATCATAGTGTCTATAGTCTCTCAGATCTGGCGATTCTGAGTTGAAAATGAATAAATTTTATGTGAACTATGGAAAGCATGAGGAGGTAATTTATGACTAAACTCTGCCAAAGAGGCCTTTCATGAGGCTCAAGAAGCGATGGATTGGTATCGCCGAGTCGGATGCGAGTTTATGATTTATTTATTTATTTATGATGTGAGTTTGCTGACGACCGAGCGAATAGGAGCGGAATTAAATGGATGAAAGCGGAACTGGTTTAAGCCGGGATTGACCGCTAGGAGGATGATGGTATTGTACAGAGTCTGTCGCATATAATATAGATACAACACGTAAAGCTTCCGGAAGTAATTCTGCAAATGATAGCGAAAACCGCAACAATCAGTTGCGTGGTTTAGGAGGAGTTATCGGATAAACAGACAGATAGACGCGGAAAGCGACTTTTTTAATAGGATGTAAGAATATAATGTGTTCATCCACATCTAATACGTAAATTGCGGGTTACCGGGGCTGATTTTTCTCATCTGCCCCGTCACCGGGCCACAACCGTTGCAGGTTAGAACGACCCGTTTCTAGGTGCACTCCCTTTTACCAGCAAGTTCGCAAAGTAATGGCGTCACTACCTGGTCGGTTCGCAAATCTGTCGCGGGCATTGCGTGACCGCTGTCCCACTTGTGGGCCAGTGGGCTGTAGATGGGTAACTCAGCGACATTCCATGAGTCAACCCAGTGACTCGTTCGGTCTCTCACTGCGTTGGCTTGTTGTATGATAATTGGTAATTACTAATTACTAATGCACAGAGTCACACACTTCGAGGAATAGCATTAAATAGGTACCTTTCATCAGTTTGAAAGCAAACATAAATGCAAATAGCGTTTCTTAATGATAAACTCGGCGATGTAGGTGACACTCTCAGGACTACAAATTCTGAGGAGCTCAGTTTTGGATTTAGCGATTTTATTCACAAATATTTTTATAATTACTCCAAGCCATCCAAAAAATATTTACGAGTGCGGTACCTAACGCAAAAAACATGCGTAATAAACTACATTGAAAGATAAACATTGTTTAAGTAACAACGGTCAATATTTAAGCGCTGTGCTTAATTAAATTATTTTTAAGAGCATCATCATCTTCATCATCATCAAGACTTAAGGCCTCTCCCACGATAGAGAAGGTTATTGCCATAATCTCCAAGCTTGGCAGGCTGGTTGGTAATTGCAGTGTTATAAATATAACAACAGCAGTGTTGTTATTATAACAATATAATAACATCACTGCTGTCCATTTTCCAGCCTACGGAAACTCTAGAAGTTTTGCCTCGAAAACATCGCCTTGTACAACACTTACGAGTGTAAGGGGTTGGTGCTATTCCACTCTGCCGGACACCACACGGCCACTTTACGGAAATTTTTACGAGCATATGTGGTAAAATATATATTACAAACAATCGTTACAACGAGCTCGTAATATTAATTCTCTAAAATTAATCAAAACCACTTGAGGATTAGAATAGAAATAACTTTCGGAATTAGTACCGTTGAGTAGCGTACTCCCCAAGTTCACGCGACCCAAACACACAAACAACTGGCAAACACGTCTGTTTATCGAGCTAGAGTAAACAACATCACTATTGTTGCACAGTTGGCTACAACGACACAAATCACAAGCAGAGAGTCCGACGTGACATTGATGTCAATTCGGGTTTTGCAATGGTCATAGAAAACCGTCTCTGTGATGGGCAGTCGTGTCAAGGCCGTTGGCGCAACCAGTCCGGCTGTTCACTGAGCCTTTCTCTTTCCAAGATGCACTGGATTGCTCTGAATTCTGGTACAAATTCGCTACTGCGCTTACGGTTTTCGCATCGCTTTAGAAGCTGGGTTATTAGAGACGGGGGCGTGGTTGGCAGTTACTAACATTGGCACATTTGCAATTGTGGCTGTATGTAACTGGCGTGCGTTGCTATAGGTGTTATTATAAAGTAGCAATGTTGTGCATACTTGTTTATTATGCAGTTGTTTTTAATTATGTCATTGTTACCGAATGCGGTAATAAATAATTATGTTACCAATATGTTATAAGCCACCTATTATGTTAAAGAGGATTACGTTTGATGTAATGTTAATACACTTCAAACAAATAACTTTACTTTACTCGTAGATAGAAAACAGATCCGCAGATACACACGTCAATCTCATAACATCTCCCTTTTTCGTCGGGGGTTAATAAAAGAAGGTTTGTTAAATTTACCACACACTGAAAACAGAGACCAAAGAAAAATCCCGTAGTACCTATGTATTAACTTTCTAGTACTTATTTAGGAGCGTCGGTGGCCTGGCGATTTTGGTATCCGACTCGTAAACAAAGGTTTAGTTTGTAATATAAACCTCATTTTAATATAGTTTTTGTCTCATGAAGTTATATAAGGTAGTTTATGAAATATCGTCGTTTATGGCAGTGACCTAAATTTTTTTGATCGTTAGTGTATTTCAACGTAAAAATAAAATAGTGGCAGATATGCATAAAGACGTGTCATCATCATCACAGCCGATAACAGTCCACTGCAGGATTTATGAAAGGGGAGGTTATTGCCATAATCCGCCCGCCAAGCGTGGAGCTTGGCGGGCGGGTTGGAGATCGCAGTGTTATAAATTAGCAATGAAGAACGCTGCTGCCCATTTTTCAGATTTTAGAAAGTCTATATCTTTTGTCTCGACAACATTAGTCGCCTTGTACGACACCCACGAGTGTAAATGCTTGATGTTGATGGGTTGATGCTATTCTACTCTGCCGGACACCACACGGCCAGACGATAATGTACGCGATCACAACTGTCATAGTTTGTACTCGTATACTTTACCTATTCATAAACCCTAAACATACCAAACCAATATCGGAACTGGCGATGCCGTATTTGTAATCTACACCAACGTACGAAGCTGCACTTAGTAAACGATTTGTGCAGGGCGGGGCGCCAACGGGCGACCTGTCCGATCCTATACAACTTCGATATTGGAAATCGGATCACGACCCCCTCTACGGATTTAACATCAATATCTATAGAGGATACTGGAAGCTTGGAGGCAAATACCATTTATTGAGTTAGGCGACGAGGAAGCACTTCACTTTGCATTTTTGTACACATGGTGTAGTAAAAATGTAAAAATGTAGCCGGTTTAATTGACTCCAATTGGTTTTGATTTTTGTATTTAACTGTACCTTGTAACAATTTATTACTACCTATGTGTCAATATAAAACGGAGCTGGCATGTAAAACTTTGTACACACGTTCCCAATAAGTTAGCAAAAAAAAACTAGTTTTGTAATCATGAAGAACATTTTGAAAAATACTTAGGGGATACGAGGCTTGTGGACGTCTCTGAGGGAGGCCTACGCCCAGCAATGACCATCTTTTGGCTGACATGATGATGATGATGCTGCTTAGTTATATTACTTCAAAATAGCTTCTTTGTTAGACAAGGCCTTCTGACATATTTTATGAAACCTACGTATGATTTATTCCATATTCATCGATTTTGATTTTGCTTTTCGTTGCGTAAAGCGAACGTTTATCTCTCGCAAACATAACGTTACAAAATACTATTTGGTAAATACAAAGTAAGTATTTCTCACTCGCTTAAGTAATAATTAAAATTAGCATAATAGTAATTCGCATGCAGGCCTAAGCTATGTCAATATTGTTGTACCATTGCATAAATTAACGTAAAAAAAACAACAAGAATGTCAGACAGACTTTTATGTTGGCACACAGGTTTATGAATGTAATTAACAATAGTATAACTACTTTAGTAACACAAGTAGACGCAGTGCTGTTTTACTTGTCTGTTATTTGGATGTACGGTTACGTAGCGGTAATATTAGTAATTTCCGAAGATCTGGAAGATCTGGAGGCCCATACCAATTCCATGCCCATCTTCCGGATGATATGATGATGATGAATATTTGGAAACACATAAATAAATTTCTATTTTATCATTATTATTTAATTTATGTTGTTTAGTTGAGTTAGAGCATAGCAAAATAGAAGGATCGTTTGAATCATTGAAATCGCAGACTCTCTTTCCGTGGTAAACCACGGGGAAACGACAATTCTAAATCTATACAGATTTTATATTATATTTATTTGAAGTAGTGAATGGCATCAGCAATTGTTTTTAATTAGGTTTGTATTTAGGTAGGCCAGTGAATTAGGTTACTTTGCATCAACTCAAACCGACTTGGTCTTTTATGTTTATTTCACTTTGTATGTATGTATGTATGTATGTAATCTCTTTATTGCATCATTGTACTTACACGAAAGCATCTTAAACTAATAAACTAAATTTTATAGATGTGGCTGTAATAGGTTCAGCTTTTAGTCTTATTACAGTATCATTTTATGCCATTCTATAAAACGTTGAGTGAGTTACTTCAAAGTTAATACCTTAATATATTTTAGAGACGACTTTGTCAGTGTTTGGAAATATAAATGTTTGGTGGATATTGTTTGTTACTTTCTTACGCATTTTGAAGATTTTACAGTGTTATAGCTCACCTATATTTAACTATTATTTATCCCATTCACAAGGGCCCCGGGGGACACCACATAACCGAATATTACGCGAACAAAGTCGCGAGCAAAAGTTAGTCATCATCATCATCATATCAGCCAGAAGAAGGTCGCCACTCGAGAACTTTACTGCCCCATCGGCCATCTGTTCTTCTAGCTATGTGCCATGCCCACTGCCACTTCAGTCTGGCAATCCTTAGAGCTATGTCGGTGACCTTGGTTCGCTTGCGGATCTCCTCATTTCTGATTCGATCGCGCAAAGAGACTCCGAGCATAGCTCTTTCCATTGCCCTTTGGGTAATAGTGAGCTTTCTTATAAGGCCCACAGTGAGCGGCCACGTTAGTAGATACTTTTATTTTGCAGAGTTTAAAAAAGTAGCTTTTCGCGTCTGTCGGTCTGTTTAACCGCTAACTCCTAAACCACGCAACGGATTTGATGCGGTTTGCACTACCATTTCTCCCGGAAGGTTCATATGCATAATACCTACTTACATTTTAGTAGATAAATCCCTAGACACTCCCGATAAATAACATCTAAGATATCAGACCGTCGACTGCATGACGTAGTTCGTAAAATCGAAGTTAGGTTCAAAATTTGTCAAAAAGGACACAGTCAGTCCTACATACCTAAAGGGGACAGAGTCCTATCGATTTCTCCTACTTCACGGTTTCTACTTGCGTGACTAAGCTATAAACAGCGAGCACATTAGCAATTATAAGGATTCTTGGGTCATTTATAAATCGATTAACGGTGATAGGGGTAGGGGAGACCATACGTCGTTTCATTTGTCTTCTCCTCACCTCTATACGTATTCCCCCAAGTAACTTTATTTATATAAACATGTAGGTACGTAACGTTGGCTGAGGTAGGCTGAATAGGGAAAAAGATTTAACTACTGACTGCCTCGTCTGAGCTATTAAAATAGTTCACAATTGCGGAACGGATCATCTTTTGTAACGTTAAGTAGGCTTTAACATTAAACGTGCGGGGAGTTTGGGATTTGGGCTCTATTAAGTAAAGAAATAACCTCAGTTTACGGTATGGATTAATAGTAATTACATTCGCATAGCTCGAAGGGATACGTGGGAAATTGGTTTCTTAACCTACCGGTATCCGGAAAAGGATCCCGCTGGAGGATATCGCTAAGTAGAATAGTAGTCGAGAGAGCAGCTTATGTCGGATTCTTTAGTCCAAAATGGAGGAGTCTGAAAGCGGGATCCAGGCAGAAGCCGGGTCTGACTACTAGGTTAATGATTGTTGTGATAATAATTCGCACAGCTCGTAATTTTTTTTATGTTCAATGTAAATTATCATGTCGTTTTCTTTCTTTCTTTCCTCACCTGAAGATGTCAGGCAGGTCCAGTGGTGGTCGCGGCCTCGTCTGCGCCCTGGTCGCGTACTGCGCGCAGACTCGCTCGAAGACGCATGCGCGCGCGCCCATCTCGGCCACAATGAACTTCTCTACCTCCTGGGCCTCCAGCGCGCTGTCTGCTACATCGCCGATCAGTTGCCGACGTTGTCGTGAGCGGTATGTGGCTGCAAAAAGAGATTAGAGGTTTTTGGGTGTGTAAGGTAATGAGGTATGAGATGAAGTGCCGCTGTGTGGTGACTGGCAATGGAGGATCTATTGATGGATGTTGTAAAAGATTACTAAGGCAGCAGCATTTTTTAACCTCCAACCCGCCTGCCATAGAGATTTTGCCAATATCCTCCACTAATGTGGATGAGGCTCAGGTCCTGCGTACCAACATTGCCAGAACTTCGAAAAATTTAAAGTTTTGTCCCGTTTAATAACTACCCGCGACAAAATGCGCTTGTTCCAAGGTTTCAAAAGATTAATAGGTATATTAAGTTTATGATAGTCAGGGAAACTCGGATAGAAACCGAATAGCGCTTTTTGATAAAAAAATAACAACACACACACACACACAAGCAAATTTTATTAAGATAGAAGATAACGACCCGACCCAATTATTGTGAAATTGGGATGTCCTTGACTCAACAACGATTTATTAATTACCCATAATACGCAAATTAAAAATGATTACTCAAATCAAAGAGAGACTTTAATTGTGTTCTCTAATTGCTAGATTATATGAATCACGTGGTATTTCTATCTGACCTACTTACTTTTAACGATCTATAAGTCGAACATCTGCACCTAGTCTTGCCTAAAACTACAGCTACATAATAATATTTCGCCAATTTCGCAATTATCAATTAATTGTTAATCATTACTAAATATAATTAGCAGCATTAATGAACAAGAGCATGGTTATTTGGTGCATTGATATCACAATTTAATATACCGATGAACGTTATATTTCTATTAATTGCCATAGATACTCTACACATATTAATCTGAAAACTGAATGGAACCAGTAATGGGTTCGCTGAAAATTAATACGGATTACTGTCGCCACTAACCAATGCGGCGTCGTTGACCAATACCCAATTCAACGAGTTATGTAATCAACGTTAACACCGAAAGAGCGAATCATGGCGCATTAACTTCATTGATATCGAAATTCTTACTATCGAAGACGCAATCTCGGTCAAGTGATTCGTAATGGCAACGGCAGCCTTGTGCCTCAAATTTTATGGCAAGTGCCAATTTAATAAAGCGATGATTTATTATAAGTATGAAATAACGATCTTCTCTCTACTTACTACAGTCTAGGATCTCTTCACACAGATTCTATTAAAATTGCACTATTTGCAGTCATGGATATAATGTGTACAGTAAACTCCAAGCTAAGGCAAATCCTCTTTCTAGTCATACAACACACCTGTCTGAAAGCTATAGCTATTGTTCATATATGTAAGATTAGCGTATGACCGCAGAATGTCCTGTGATCCTATGCCTTTGTCTATAATTAACGTGAACTATTTGATCGGAAACAATGCAAGCATTTGCTTGACATTGCCTAAACCCCATACCTGTGGTCTCCTCAGCTAGTTTTCCTCCTCTATTTGCACAACATAATTCTAGTCTCTCGAACACATAATACTTATCGTTCATTTATGAAAGTAAACAGGTTACGTCCTATCTGTTAGCGACAAGTAGCGAAAACGTATTAATTGTCACGATTAAAACAGCAGCGACCGCGTTGCCAGGCTATAAATCGCCAAGTGGCACGGAAACTGCGCTAGGCTTGCATTGAATGTATTGAAAAATTGCAAAAAAGCTCGCTCACAGCAGTGGGATGAGGCATTGGACGTGCATGTAAATCACGTCAAGTTTTGGGGGTAAATTGGCAAAGACTGAAACAATTGCTGCTTTTATTTTCTTATACATAGCTACACCTATAATACAATCCTTACAACTATAGATGGTCTAATAACTACATATTTGCAGCAGGATCTGCAGGTAAAACCACGCACTGTCAATATTATGCAACGTACCTGGATTCACTGAATACGACAGTTTCTTGAGAAAGTTCGTCAGTCTCACACTCAGGACTATGAACGGGAACCCTACCAGCTGGACCGGCAACTCGAAGGGGGTGTCCTGACCTCGCACCTCGCAGCACGCAAAGAACACCAGGAGAGCAGAAGTGAGGTACAACAATCGGCTGCACAGCATTTTGCCTGATGCGCGTCAACACACGTAACTCTGGACACCGAATGACTAAATGGCGGACGCCTAATACTCGGCGGGTTGCGTAAGGCTCGACACACAGGCACTTAGCATTGCACATGTGCTGGACGCATCCGTCGTAGCGGGTGACCCAATTAAGCAGGTACTACAACTAGAATGCAGTTCTAGCGGGCCACTACCGTCGTGCGTGGCTTCACATGCTATCGGTGAAATATGGGACTCGTGTAACTGGTCGGGCGGCTAAGATCGCACTGGAAAAACTCAGGTACGTGAGAAGGAACGCAACACGCTCTCCGTTCATTGTTGGTTAATCGAGGTGTTATGTCACCGCTGCTGCGGCGACGGACTGCGCCGGGTCGCGGGCTGCGCGGCGCGATCAAGAGGAACAGCCTGTTCCTCATAAAAAATGTTGGACCTTTTATTTGGGTAAGAATGGGTAGCCTTGGACAAAATTAAATTGCTACCGATAAGTACTATTGGTAGTGGCAAAGAGAAACACAGTGGGTCATGTGATTTTCCAAGTGATATTTCACGAAGTGTATATTGGTTCATCATAATTCAGTGAATTTACTTTGTGAAAATTTCGTAATGTGGATCCTACGGCTGATAGTAGTAACAATAAAGATCATATAAGCAGATAATTTTGTCAAAAAATAGGTCACTATTTTAATTCTAGGTAAATTCATACAACCTACTGTTGAAATCATAAAACAATAGAAATTGCAGCGCAATTGCAGTCACTGTCACAAAAGTAAAAATGTTGAGCAACTTACTGAATAGTAAACACAGATGAATCTTTGAAACAATGGTCTATAACTTAACAAAATGAAATAATGTTAGTCTCTCAGCTTACACACTTGCGAATAAATTTAAATAAAAGCGACCATGTTTCATAATTAACTTCTTTCGATTAATGAGTAATAACTTAATTAAAATAAGTTTGCCTGGATCATGGTCAAGAGTGGACCCCGGATCCTTGTGCGTGGGAGCACAATCGGGATATTAACGGCAAGATGATTATAATTAAAATAATCGTTAAGTATCTACATAGTAAATTACGCCATACTAATTTTAATTTTTACGGGAATAAGAGCGTCGGTGGTCTAATGGCTAGCGTATCTGATTTGTAAGCAAGAGGTACCGAGTTCGGTCCCCAGTACTTTAGTATTAGTTGAGCACTAACCGATGCTCAGACGCTCAGATGCCCATCCCGGCAACTGAATGTGTAATAATGACCCAATCTGGTCAGGTTCCCCTGTTAATGGAGGTAAGAGCCATCGCTCCTCTGTAATCCTATCAATACCTGATCTGCCAAATTCAGGATCATGGTCAAGGTAGACCCCGGAGATCACCACCGGGATATTGACGTCAAAATCACGATTATTTTATCTTTATTTTTAGGGGAAAGAAAAGTCGCATAAGTGGACGCTTATATAGATACTACAAATTACTTTGTCACAGTGAACCTGAACCAGTTTGCGAAAAAAGTATAAAAGTAAAATAAAAATCATAACATTTTGAATAAATAGACAGATGCTAACGTTTAAAATAGCAATTCATTGAAATCATCACCTGGGCTTAGGGCGTAGGACAGTTTCTTGACGAAGTTGGTCATCCTGACCGCCGCAACAATGAAGGGGAATCCGATGAGTTGCACCGGCAGCTCGAACGATGTTTGCTGGCCCGTACCTTCACTTAGCAGTTGAAGAAGAAAGAACAACAACACAGTCCCAATGCAGGCCACTTTCTGCAGTTCCATTTTCAAAGTTGAATTACTAAGAAGTCTGGTATTCGATGACTTTTGGAATGAGATTCAAATGTTTTTATTTATTTTTTTATGTACACACATGTGAAGCAGCCAGTCTCAACAGTCAATAAGACGTGTGGTTGTATAACGCGCCGACCTTAGCGTGGCTTGCGTGTACAACTGACCGCGCGTGCGCCCGCGCCGAGGGGTTTCGTAATGTTAAAATAATTAGACTTGGACCACATTACCACATAGTTGGGGTACATTACTAAATCGCTCCTTATGGGGGCGATAATGCCTGATTGTGACATACCTGGTGCGACTTGTCCGTCGAATGTTTAAGCGCTGACTAATGACTTCGGTAAGCGGGTTTAGGTCAAGGCTTCACGAAATTAGGTGTGTCAGTCGGGCGATAACTGGGATAACGTACATGGTTCATGCCGTGAAGGGTTTACTGTATTTTTACTGCGATTACGTCTAAATGTAATCTATCAACGTTTTTAAAATTCTAGCCTGGCTTTAATTTTCTCTCTACATATGTTGGTCATTTAGGTATCTGAGACTCCTATTAATGAAAAAGTAGAACATAATACTTACCTAACCATAAGGTACGTATGTTTTAAGAGAGAAAACGAAATAAAAATTCACGGAGATTGGAAATCAAATCCAATTCTGATTTGCTGCATCCAAACCGTTCGAAATAACATGGCAGCGCTAGAAATTCTCCATAAATACAGTGCAAGTCCTCCGCTAACGCGGGTACTTAAGCCGGTTAGCCTCGCGAGAGGCGAAAACTGAATTTTCTCCGCAAAAATATATTTCCGGAAGCGTATTCAATAAGGACGTGTTGGAGGAATAAAAATTGTGGCGGCGCGTTCAAAAGTGTTATCTCCTGTTTTCCATTAGCTGGCAACACCATTCCGCTGTGACAAAGGGCGCGGAGGCGCGCCGTGGCGGTGCGGCGGCGTTAGCGAGCATGCCGTACAGGCGATGAGCCCCTGCTTCGCACGGCTACGAACACCGTGTCTAAAAAGACTCTAGAACCACCACCCATCTATCACTTAACACCATCCGCCTTTCTGAAAACTGAAAGGATCACGTCCAAAACGCCCAGGGGTAGCCTAGGCGGCCATGACATCGCAGATAAGATCCGAGAGTGCCGCCTTTCGACGATTGAATGAGATATTTAATGACCTACTTAATAACAAAAATTTACGTCTTACGCAGACCGGCAAATTACTTGGGAACAAATGTCTGTCCATGCCACCCCCGCCAGGCACGGGAAGGTGAGGTCGGCCCAAGAAGCAATAGCTAGACATCGTCAAGAATGACATGCTTGCCAATTAGCTCACCACCAAGGATGCCGAAGACCGAGCGAAGTGGACAAATAGGAGTAGGAAAGCTAACACCGGGCCCTCGAGTACCGCGGGAGGCCAAAACTGGGATTTAACGCTAGGATGATGATGATGATGAGTGACGCAGGCAGACCGTTCCAGTCTATAGCAGTGTATAAGAAAAGCGAATTTTCTCCTTATCTTTTAAGGTACTAGCTTCCTAGCCCCGCCGACCTTCAGCCGTCGGATTCGGCGCCTCGTTATTCCAGGATTACCAGCCGATGGCTTATTCTCGCCGGATCGCGAGAAGTGTCAACTTGATCTCGAATCGAGGCGAATTATGGCGATACGATGTAGACAACGTTCCCGATAACAATAGGGGACGCGCCTTGGATTATTTGATTGTGTTCCCGACAGCTTTAGAAGAGCAATGTTTTGATTGCAGGTAGAATTATCTCGTTCTGCTAAGTTTATTTTTATTTTTAAAGAGTTACAAAAAGGTTAAATGGCATCACTGGTTACCTACATTTCAATAAATTAGACAACCAAGAGGTTAAATGGCATCACTTTTCACCTACGCCTCAATAAATTGCGACGCGTGTCGCCAAAGCTCATTTCAAAGTTCATGGAGCTCAGCAGAAAAATACCCGACTCGTCTTCAAACTTCAGAGCTACGCAAATGCTTGTAATAACAGTTCGCAATGAAAACTCCGCGTAAATTAAAACAGGTGTAGGGAAGTAACCTTTAAAATGTGATTAGCTACAATTTACGATCCCTTTTCTGCTTTTGCATATTTTTTAATGGCGCCGTTGCCGTCTAATGCCGTCCCTTAGCTGCTTAATTTGTTTTGGAAACAGTGTCAACAGAAACATTTATCTCTCGACCCTTGAGGTCTTTCGTCGGCTCGATACCGGCGAAGTTGCGAATATCGAATTTGTTCTAGCGTTACAAATATTTTGCGGAAAATGTTTAAAACACGATAAATTATTTTTAAATTCTACATTGTCTCACTGAACGTATTAATTAAGTTATAACTTCTTAATAACGGGTAAATTTACCTTAAGTCGTCTAGCCTGGCCTCAGGGGCCTTAGGGGTCAGTGTAGTATCATTATATATTCGTGTTGTATGACACAAAGGTAGGGTTACTGTGCTTAGCTAAAGCGTGTGTAAACTATGTGATACTCTAGAGGGCGATGTATCTTTATGTGTAATAATGACCCCAAAATGGGGTTTTACTATTAAACTATATCCCTATTCCGTCCGTGTTCGTCAGGCGGATAAAAATAGAGCAACATGCGAGCCTAGAGTGGTTACGTAAAACTGTAGACTTCAATATGTCTAGCTGGAGCCCTGGGAGGTCAAGGTTACTTTTATCGTTTACATTTTAATTGAAACTGAATTTTTCAATGGCTTCTTTTCGTTTTCTTATGATTATTTCATGTCTATCTTCGTTTTAACAGGGTCTAAGCCTCTCCCAGACAATCGCGACAATTTCCCGTTTAAGTTGTTCGTTCCGCGCACATTCCATTATATTATGATAAACATCTTCTATCGAGTTACACTCACTGCAGTAAGGAGTGTCTGATTGTCTCGTCATATATTCAACCATATTTAAAGTAAACGTTCTCAGAATATAGAGGAAGCAAAATCGTATCGACGCAAGCCTCCTACTTCTATTTAAGGGAAAATGAAAATGTAATTAAATTCGAAAATTTTTACAATTGTTGATAAATAAATATTTGTGGGGAAAAGCGCTAAATTAGAGAAGAGTGTATTCTGTGTGCAACGGAAGCCCTTATTCGGCAAAATGTAGGTATTGTCTGTGGTGGTGGATCATGGTCAAGGCGGACTCCAGGCCTTCGTGGGCAAGAGCACAACCATCCAACCGCCAAGAAAACCGTATTGTCTGAGGTGTGGTTTAACGCAATATTACGTTCTTATTCCACTCCTGAACACAATTCCTGTAGTGTAAAGTGGTCCAAACGTCAAATCAAATCAAATCAAATACGTTGATTTAGTTAGGTTTTCACAAACACTTATGAACATCATACAGTATACATGTAATAAGAATGAATGCACATGCATAGACACGTCGGGATCGTAATTAAATGATAAATCTCCAACCGCGACTAAACACTGTTTCACAAATGTCTGCGCATCGCGTAAGTAGCAGAGAATATAGGATAGGCATAATACAATTGTTATTCATCGATTTTTTATTTCACGTGCCGTCCACCAAAACTGCTGGAGCCATCGCCGCAATGGCTGGCTGACGTTGCTAGATGGTGTCGTTCCCGGGCACAAATGGCCGCATTAGTCTTAGCCATTACTTTCTGGGACGGATAAAGGCAAACCCTTCACCGTTAATAGCTATGGCAGGGTTACCACAGTCCCATACGGATCACCTAAGTGAGTGGTGCCTGGCGGTCGACCAGCGTACGATTCTGACGGGACTTCCTGGCTCGTTCGATCATGGTTGGAAAGAGTTTCCTGAAGCAAATACGTGTCTTGTGTATGTTCTATGGAGTCTGAACTCGAGTCAAAACCCTTTTGGCGAGGCAGGCGATTTTCTTGAAAAGTCAATTTAGCGGAATGTCATGTTCGTTTTAAGTCATTAGGACAAATTCAAAGGACGTCATTTTCTGGTTTAGTTATCTTTTTTACTTCCAGACTGATCCTGATGAAAGTTTAAAATATCCACGCTTGTCAGGCGGGCTGGAAGAAAATATACTACAGAAAATGCTGTTGTTTAAACTAAGCAGAAGCCGTAGGTGCTATATTCTACACTATAGAGCTATACAAGGAAGTAGTAATACTCCAATTTTCCAACCTAATGCAGGAGCTTCGAGTGTACGTTCTGAAGTCACGTTCAATTTAAGCGAGCTGTTTGCGTTCTCGCCGACTATGTAATGAGAACCTCCGATATAGCTAAGTTGTCTATACTCTCTCATGCGTACAGCGAACATTAACATTAAAGGCATTGTATTCAAAACAGGTAAAATTAACCAACTTTTGTGCCTATATGATGTTTATGTGTATGAACTTTTATCAGTTATAAAAAACATGAATATTTTTGTAACTATCCTATACTAATTCTTTCGACCTGTGATGTCGTAGGATTAACTTCCTAATCGTTATCGAAAAATAAATAATCTTGGCGTTAATGTCCCGGTTGTGCTCTCGCGCACGAGAGCCCGTGATCGGCTTTGTCCATGATCCAGGATTTGACAGATCAGATAGTTACAGTGGAGCGACTGCCATCTGACCTCCGTGGCCCTGCTACCAAGGGAACCAGTCCAGATTCGATAATGGTTACACGATCAGTCGCCTGAATGTGCAGGTATCATCACGATGTTTTCCCTCGCCGTAAGAGCATCGGTTAGCTTTCAACTAATGTACATAACTCAGAAAATAATCATTGGTATATGGCCGCAGTGGGATTCGAACCCGGTACCTTTCGCTTACGAGTCGGATACCTTAACCACTCGGCCACCGACGCTCTAATCGAATAACTATTGGAAAAGAGGAAAATACGGGTAAGATAAGGGTAAAGTAGAACTTTTATTAACAGTTCCAAAAGCCGTTACAGCCTTCATCGTTGCACCACGCCAACAATCGGCGTTTAATCGACTTTCATATCTTCACTGACGTCTCTCTTTTCAGTCTCATTCAACTTACTGCAAGTTTACAAGAAAGAAATAACTATTTATATTAATCTGCTTTAACTGCTGTTCTCGCAAATGTAATTATCCAAAACGTTTTGTCTTTCCACATCACGCAAGATATTACAGTATGTCGGCAGTAAATACTATACATCAGCTTAAAGTTTGACCTTCGGCTACAGTTACAATATTATACATCATTTAGTTACACTTCATAGAGGGTCGTCTCTGTAGCATGCGTGTGGGTAAATGCAATGTGGAAACTAGCTGAACTGCATAATTTACCACCGCGTACAATAATTGTTGACTTACAATAATGTGCGCACAACGCCTCCACAGGGTCAGAGTATCTGTCGCGTGCGCGCTACGTCAGGCATCACCAAGCATAAACCCAGGGAGCATTGAACGGCATTGGTGAGATATATAATTGATCAATAGCTGCAGTACGAGAGGAGGGGAGGTCGTTGTGGTCTAGATTGACATACATTGCTGGGATCAAAAATTTAATATCTACCTATTAAATAAATAAATATGCTTAGACAAATTCACATCTAGCCCCAAAGTAGGCAAAGCTTGTGTTACGGATGCCAGAAAACTGATAAACTACTTAAATATATTTCTTTTAAATACTCACTTATTATACATACATCCAGACCCGTAAAAGAAATTAAAATTCATCATTTCAATTACTGCTCGGCCGGGAATTAAACCCGGGAGCTCTTCGTGGCGACCGGCATGTGAACCACACATTTCGTCAAATATGGTGTAATGAATGAAATTTTAAAACAATGTAATGTGAGAAAGAAATTGGCAATAGCGTTTCTTGATCTCTCGGTCAACTATTTGTATTATTTCATGAAGAATACATAAAAATTGTTCTAACCTTTTTTTTCTATTTCGTTAAATAACTATGAATATACGACAACACTTCTAGGGTAAGTGCTCGATGGGAATCACACATCGCAAGTGAGTACGCCCGTTGTCTACAACACGCAACCCTGATATTTCATTAAAGAAACAGGTTTCTTCAATTAATTAAAATACCTACAGTTTATGTGAAGGTAACATCCGGATATTATACAGTTTTTGTGGTTGTACAAGCATTACGAAATTTTAAATGAGACAATGTTGAGGCTGTGGTCAGTATCCCGAGTTAACTTGAAAATTGTGTCGATCTCTGTAGCCAGGTAGTCTATAATTCAGTCATGTCTTTGCCAAGTTTCCAAGACTAAAGATATAACAAAGCTATTAAAATACGTTATTTACAAGACAAAAAATTTACATGTTAGATGCATGATAAAGCAAATATTGTAATATTTTCCTATTCTGTACTTTTGCAACTTTCCTATAGTTCAGTACTTCATCATCACAGCCCGTAACAGTCCACTGCAGGCCTTGGGGCCTCTCCCACGAAAGGGGAGGTTATTGCCATAATCTCCACGCTTTGCAGGCGGGTTGGAGATCGCAGTGTTTAAATATAACAATGGAAAATGCTGCTGCCCATTTTCCAGACTACGGAGACTCTTGATCTTTTGCCTCGAAAACATTAGTCGCCTTGTACGACACCCACGAATGTAAGGGGTTGGTGCTATTCTACTCTGCCGGACACCACACGGCCACGGTTCAGTACTTACCAGCTATTAACTTTTGTCAACGTAGTATGTGTAGCGGCCAAATCCAACTTCAGACTAATCTATTTTGTCCTACTAGTTGTTGAAGAGCAAATTTATGATAAATAAGATACCTATTCTATAATATCCCGGTGATTTAAATGCGTCTCACTTACATTCATATGCTTACCTATCGGAAGTTAGGATCTATTGAGTCAATTGGCTACATGATCAATCACAAACGTTTTCTCCCATCCCATCACATTATAGATTAAAACGCACAGCGCAGCCATCCATAATATATTTTATGTACACTCATAGCGTAATGTTCCAATTACGTATTCGAAAACAGTTGTTTAAGGATACACTTTTTTCACGCCAGTCTATAAAAATTTAAAAAATTACTTTTCGATACAGCATTTCCCATACTATTTTCATTACAGCTGTATCGAAAAGTAACTTTATCTACACTCATAGCATAATGTTTCAATTACATATTCGAAAACTGTTGTTTAACGATACACTTTTTTCACGCCAGGCTATAAAATTTTAAAAAATTACTTTTCGATACAGCATTTCCCATACTATTTTAATTACAGCTGTATCGAAAAATAACATTTTAATCATTCAATTCAATTCAATCATCATTTTAACATTTTTTAAATTTTTGTCGGGCGCCGTGACACGACTAAATGTAAGCTGAATACCTAAATGTCTTCAACAAATTCAAAATTCAAATTTTCCTGTTTATATTTGTGATCAGTTCATAGTCTGTGGTTGTGATTGTGTACATTTGGAATTATTTTCCCGCTAAACAGAATATTTTTTCTAATTGTTGTAATTTGTGTTTGTGAATGGTTTTTCTTGTTTGAAGCAAATAAATAGACAAATGTGAAAGTAGTGAAGTGAATTTCCCGTCGCTTGACATACTCGACGCGTAGATACAACAGAACTGACTCGCAGTTACTTCCAGCAAAGTTGAAAAAAATTAGGTACGAAATTTTAACATGAAAATATGAGTGTAGATAAAGTAGTGTATGCAACTGCATATAATTAGGTATTATATGACAGTTGCATAAACTACTATTTTAATCATTATGCAACACTTTTCTTTTTTAAATTTTTGTCGGGCGCTGGGACACGGCGAAATGTAGGCTGAATACCTAAATGTCTTCAACAAATTCAAAATTCCTGTTTATATTTGTGATCAGTTCATAGTCTGTGGTTGTGATTGTGTACATTTGGAATTATTTTCCCGCTAAACAGAATATTTTTTTCTAATTGTTGTAATTTGTGTTTGTGAATGTTTTTTCTTGTTTGAAGCAAATAAATAGATAAATGTGAAAGTAGTGAAGTAAATTTCGCTTGATATCCTCGACGCGTAGATACAACAGAACTGACTCGCAGCTTACTTTCAGCAAAGTTGAGAAAATTATAGGTACGATATTTTAACATAAAAATATGAGTGTAGATAAAGTAGTGTATGCAACTGCATATAATTAGGTATTATATGACAGTTGCATAAACTACTATTCTCACATCGCAATTCCTTCCCGTTTAAGTACCTAGTCCTTCAAATTGTTCAAACCTGAATACCTACGCAAATAATTGTAAACTCGGAGATGAAGTTCAAAATCAAAAGCGTAAACAAATTGACCCTATAAAAAATAAACCCAAGGGATGGATTATTTTAAAATTGTGTCTTTATAAATATTCATAAGATTTTATTTCATTATGAATGTGATCATTTTTTATCAATAAATATTTTGATGATTTTAAATAATCCATCCCTTGGGTTCCTCTTTTATAGTGCCAATTTGTGTACACTTTTGATCTTGAATTTCATCTCCGAGTACAGGCAATCATATTTTTTGCAGCCTCGTAAACGCCAAGGGAAACGTGGCCGTTACGTGCCGGAAACGTCGCGGTGTCGTCTCGTGTTCGTCGCTTTATGGGCTCGGTGTCTCATCTCATTGTCCCCATTAATAGGGACAAAGGGAATTGAAATATATACAAATGTTACAAAGAGGAAAAGGTTGTATGTTATGTTTTGTTGTTTATTTGTCAAACTTACAAACACAAGTACAAACTGGACATTTTAGACTGTGAGGGCACCGTAGGTTATCCTACGTCATCGAGTATAACAAAAAATCCACTGCCTACGCCATACGTGAGATAGAAGCGTGAGTTATGTTATGTCTAACTGTCAAGAGGATGTAAGGCAAACCGATTATTTTTTACTACTATAACCCATACAAGAGGAAAGTAAGTAAGCACTATCACTAGGAAAAGTCGAAAGTTTTGGTTTGTTTTAAAAATTATTTTTTCGTGCCACTTTCTGCACGAGCAGAACGTTTTTGAATCTCCTGTTGTTTTCCTAATCTTCTATTGTGGAACCCCTTCTAAGTGGGATTTTTCTTTTGTGGGATAACCTACGGTGTCATCAGAGACTATATTATAAACTTAAGGAAGGAACTTATGGACTTATGGAAGGTTAATGACGACTCCAAATGTAGTCAATTAAATGTAAGTATGGGTATAAAAGTACGTACCTGCAGGCGCAGCCAAGTTGACGTAGCACACCGCCAGTAGAACGACACATAAGGCAATGATTGACATCTTTCGCGCGATTGGAATTTTCAAACTGATAATTACCACTGGCCACTGTGATGGTTACCACCCAAATGGCTGAGACTGCCACGGTGATCGCCCCGTAAACCATGCCGTGGTAACCGTGAAATGAATGCCGAAGAAACCATGCAGTTGTGAAACCATGACCATGATCACGGAACGAATTAAAAGGGACTTTTTAAATGACGCGGTTTGGATTCGTCAATTGAGAAGTTTGTCTTGTTATTGTTATGAAATACTTTTTGTCCGCCTTGTCAGCCGTGCCACTTATCTTTTAGTTAATATTACGTTAGTCTACTTACGTTTTTGCGTGATTGACTAACGAAAATCTTTACGTAATTTGTACTCTTCATTGCACAAAAAAACACATGATGAAATGTATGAATATAGAGTGTCACCTCTGGGATAAAGCTGTCTTCATCTTGGGCGGCATGAACACCTTGCTTCACTCAATCACTACGCTCAGGAGTTAAGTTTTAACTCTAGAGTCATTCATGCTTAGAATTCAATATTCCGCCCATGACGGTAGACACCGCTTTATCCCCTTGGTGTATAAACTGCTATTATACATTCCTACCTACTCGTGTTTAGGTGAAGATTAAGAACTGCCCCAAAAATGCATTTCCATACACATACTTACTTATAACGACCACACGACCAAACATTCCACACATTTCATAGACGAGTATACGAGTAGTTGCCCTTTGATTATTTCCAAACAAGAAAGCCAACAAAGAAGTCATGAAAACCCCGTCACCTGCTGCAACTAGTACGTGATAGTTACTACTGTTCGTGTTAAACCTCAATTACTTTATACCTATTAATAAAAATAATATTGAAATAGATGCCAGATGGTCCGATGTCCAGGCAATTATAATGATAATTGATATTGTCATTATATTGGTCTTTGTTTTATTTGAAATATGTATCTTCTAAACAGTGGCTGTGGCCGTTACAGGGCTGGGATGCTAAGGTACTATGGTGACGATGTCATATGAATGTCGTAAGTAACACATTAACATAATAAGTACATAATAAGGAAGCAGGGCGATGCATCATCGGACCAAATTGGACCAGCCTCAGCTTAATGCTATGAATGGCAGCAGCCAAACACAGCGCTGGTTTCCACATATTGGTTTCTAAAACGCGTTTCAAAAATTTCATAAGCTTAGATTGGTTAATATAAAAATTAGAATCAAACTTACGAAGTAGGCCACATTTGCCATAACAAAGTCAATGGTCGCACAGAACGTACGTGTGAAACGAAGAGACAACAATGCGGACCCTACGCTCGACATTTCCACGACAGTGACTGAAGGCAATTCTCCGATACAACATGAGGTGTCAATACAAATGGAAACAAAAGGGCCTTGCATTGTAGGAAAAAAACTAAAGATATTGTCGCGATCAATAAATTTACTTAGGTAGATGCCAGCCACAAATAACCGATCACTACGTAAATAAACGTTGTGATAGCATTTCTGTTATTAAAGAGCGACAGTCCGAGGTATAATGATGCCTCCATGTGTTTGTGTGGTCGAGCTACTGTTTGTACAGCATTAGCTAGGTACTTGTGTTCATCGAAATAGCGTGCAGGATATTCCAACGTAATGGAAGATACGTTTTCCAATTTGGCGTGTGCTCGGTAGTAGGACGTATACGACTGTGTTTGAGAGTATTCATTTAGGTCTCGTTGCCAAATAGCGGGATGCTGCGTGTGTCACCGTTTTAATACCATTGAAAGGGCTTACAACATGAATTATTGTATTGTATTCGTTTATAGATAGTCTCGTAGCTCACAAAATGGATGGATTTACGTTAAAAAAACGGGAAGGGAACGAAGTTTAATTTGTAGTTTGATTTACAGCACGGAAAACGAATGACTTCGATATTAATACCTACCCTATTAAACATAACCTATTTGCTTATATTTTTAATATTCTTGTAATTTTAAGCTATTATAAAAGTTGTTTAAACCAAAAATTGTGTACACTTCCCTTATAAAAGGTTAGCTGGAAGAAATCCCGTGGTGGGATAAGCTCGCCTTTGCGTTATAAACTGTATTTTTGTATTTAGTGTAATGTTGTAAAAACAAACTTCGACGACGTGAGATGGAGTCTGGAGAAGTCTAGTTCAAGCCCATCCAACATTAATTTCAATCTATTTGTTCCCTAGAAAAATATCTTCAGTGTCCAGCAGACGGATAACAAAGTGATCCTTTACGATTCGGCTTTATCTTCTCTTATAGCTTGGGAAACCTTAAATACAAGCACCTATCCACCTCTGAGTAGACACTAAACAATAATTTCATAGGTAACATCATAAACAGAAGTCCAATAACAACACATCGACCGTAACATTTCCGAAGGCCGCTGAGGGATACAAAGTGGTACAATTCCCAGACAATTACTTACATTACATTATGCCCCAAGTGGCTGCCAATGACATCAGTCCAATTGTATTAGGGCTACCCTCCTATTGTCAAACTGCGAGTGCCCATTATGAGGATTACGTGAGTTCACGTGTCGTAGACATGGCTGCGTATAAATCGTGCGTTGCGAGTAATTTCGTGAGTGAAGGGGTAGAAGATTAGTGGCCTTGGCAGTTTTTTATGACCAATTGCACTAGGCGTCTGATTTGTTAGTGCCGTAAGATATTCCTAATCATGTGTTTTTTACTTAAGGTCGGTGTTGGTGCCACGCTTTTTCTTGTTAGGAATATATTAAGCGTCGCCTAAAGTTTATTGCAATAGGTTGTTTTTTGAGATATGGTGCCTTGTAACTTCATCATCACAGCCTATAAAAGTGCTCTGTATGACTTGGGGCCTCCTACGAAAGGGGAAGTTATTGCCATAATCTCCACGCTTGGCAGGGGTGTTACAGATCGCAGTTTTATAAATATAACAATGGAAGCCTACGGAGACTAGATACTTTGTGGCGAAAACATTAATCGCCTTTTACGACACCCACGAGTGTACAGGGTTGATGCTATTCTACTCTCCCGGACACCACTCGGCCATCCCTTGACAACCAGGCCACGGCCTTGTAATTTGCATACGCGTAAATCGCTTGCGGACACTCAGATCCCCAGTGCAGCCAAATATCAATGATTTGTTCTGATTCAACTACATAGGTTGTAACTATACCTGTAGACTAGCCGATGTTCTTTTGATGAAGAAAAATATTGTGAAGAAATTGAACATTCATGTGACTGAATGTGTAACCGTGATTAGATCTTGCCAGGTTTCCCTGTTAACAGGGTCACGGAGGTCAGATGGCAGTCTGAATTTGTCTTCGCATTGCATGCATAGACTTTTTTTATATACTACGATTTCGCATACGATTCATGCATTTAAGTTGAAGGCAACAAAAATGCAGAAACGCAGGTACGTTGTCAGTGAGACCTTATTCTTCAAACTGGAACACAACAAACAAGCTTTATTGCTTAGCGGCAAAAGTAGATAAGGCGGTGGTACTCCCCTAGGTGGACTCCTCAGGCTTGACAAAGTCATACAACCTTGTTAAAGACTTACCCGTAGGTAACCTTCACGAACACATTCTATTAACCCCATACAATCAACCCCTTTGCAGGTTTGGTTAAGGCGGTACGATTTTCATACAAATTTTATGTAACGTTTGATGGACATTCCTTCAAGGATTTGGTGTTTTCAATGTAAGTTTGTGCAATTGGCCGTTAGTAAATGTGTCCAATTGTGCGCGAAATAGATTTCTACATGGTAATAATAAAAAACAAAGCAATGAAAAAGAAAAATAATGAAATTACAAAACAACGCCGTCTAGCGACGACTTGTGCTTTTTCCGATTTATCGGCTTTATAATAAATCATTAACCTATACAAATCCATTTTGCGCACCATTGAATACATTTACCAAAATTATAAATCATACTACAATCACTAAACACTCAAACGAATGAAAGAATGACGAGAGAAATTTAGTCGAATCACCTTAAAGTGTTTGTTATTCTGTCGAAGTGTTTAGCAAACTGCAAGGGGCGCCTCAAACTCAATAAGCGGTCTGCCGAACGGTTATTTATTATTCCAGACCAGTTGCGGAGATAGATAGAGAGTCAAAGGGCGACTCCCTCGAGGTATGAATCCGATACTCCATTCTGATGCCAACAATGGATAAGAGGATGAACTTAGTAAGCGTTCTTCATATAAGTATATAATTTAACTTGACAGAGTTTGTATGAAATGGTTGGGAAATAAATATGGTTAAAGTTAAATATTCTGTTACAGCCAAATAAGATTCTTAAGTCCTCGCCCTCAGTGTCGACTATGTTGCATCGTCAGTGATATAAATTTCGTGTATCATTAAATAATCCGTCATTAGACCCTTGGTACGCCGACCCAGTAACACAATTTCAGAGTTTACCCAAAGAGCAGCGCAACAAATTAATACTCATTGAAATTAGTGCCATATCGGAAATCCGATACGGACCCTTTTGTGTGACGACCCACCAACACATCTATTCCATTTCAGTGTTCACTCATTTATACAGAGACAACCCCACAACCGCTTAACAATCATGGTAACTAAGTAAAAACTCTTTATAGCACACACAAAAGTCACAAATAGCAGAATAACAGAATAAAAAAAACAACAATTTATATGCGTGGAAAGGCGGCCTTATCGCTTTAAGCGATCTCGTCCAGACAAAAAAACAGGGTAAAAAGTTTAATACTCACAGGCTGAGAGGATGTAGCCGAGCTGCTTCACGATGCGGACGATCTGCACCACCAGAGACAGGAACGGCAGCGCCACCACCCTGAACAACACCTCGGAGACCGCTTGCGTCGAAACTTCAACCGAACAATCCAACACAAGCACCGCAACAAACAACCAGAACGCCACACACAATAACCTCATTGTGTCCAATTAGCCGCGCTACTTGGACACGCCTCATTCTACAAATAAACAGTTTAATACCTTTTACAGGAAGCCCGGAGCCGGAAACCGATTCCGCCGCATGCAAAGTTAAAAGTGAATGTGTATTCGCATGTTATTGGAGTCAATGTCGTTAATAAATCATACATTGGCGCCCGCGCGCCGCATGAATAATTGCTTTGTGAAGTGCGCTGGCTATCGGAGACGCAAATCAGCTAATTTTTCTTTTAGCAGGAAGGCAACGAACAGAGCAAGCTGATCATACTCCAAATTTCTTTATTGATTAGAATTATAAATATCTCTTTTAAACGTCGAAAAGGAGGTTGGAAAATAGGAAGGAAACACACAGTGACGCGTTGGCCGCCCCAGGACTCCGGTCCTTTGTCCACGACCACGGTCGGACCGTATCCGACAGAACCGGGAAGCGCCCGACAATGCCAACCTGTGGTCACCTGATGGAAAATAATTACCGCTGCCCATAGATACCCGCAACACCTGAGATGTCGCAAATGCGTTGCCGGCCTTTGTTAATTTAAGAGTAGACCTCGCTCCATAGAGTCTCAATAGTATGAAGAAGTTTGACACGTTTTTTCGTATTCCGCTGGTAATTAACAAATGGGTTTCCAGTGACATTCCAATGTCTAATGCAGATTGGATTATTTGCTACTGTCTGATTGTAACACGATTTTAGAATGTTGGTAGATTTTAAAAGGAACCAATAAGAATTCCACTGAGAGTCAATTCCGATTCAATTGCCGCTCTATTAACAAGTTTTTGCAGAATACTCAATTGGTCTCTACCATAATCGAGTCGGAGAATATAAATAGCGAATGTGTGAGTTAAATAAATTACTAAGCAGACTTGGGCCCCAGACGCGACGGAGTTGTTGTGGCTCTCATCAGTGGACGATTAACGGAGAATATTAAACATTATGTGCAGTCATAACTAATATTTAATTTTCGATTCGTCCACGTTGCGGGCTTGCTGGCCAACAGTTATTGTTTGCCATTCATTTTCCAAAAAGCTATTATTGCACTACCTTTTACCGACAACTTCAACTGCGTAGAATTAGGTTATGTCGTGTTTTCGTAGAAATTTCGGGATACATTGTAGCCTAGTGTTATTCTGGGTTCAAGCTACAACACTGCTAAATTAGTTGAGCAGCATTTTCATGAAACCTAACAAACGTCATTCCAAATAGAAAATCAGTTTTTTAGTAGTATTAGCAGTTCTGTAAACATTCAATGTTCCAGCGGGACCTAATTCCTTTCCCGGAATAAAAAGTACCCTATGTCATTCGTAAAAAATGCTTTAAAAATTAAAGTATAGAAATGCCCGTGGTCTACCATGATGGACTGAGCAGGTGGAGCTCGAGGACAATGTCTATCACATAGGTATGATGGACCGAATCGAACGCTTCTTGTACTCTGTGTATCCAGGCTGCGCAGAGATTGATTCAAGAAGACCTTGGTCAAATATCTGTTCATTAATACAAAACTTTATTTTCTCGCTCTGACCTACTTGTAGAAACCTTGAAGGTTCTACGGTGAGGTTTTTCTGTTCCGTGGACCGAATTATGGGACAGCAGAGCAAACAGTAGAATTTGGAGCAGTAGGTATGGGGCGCACTGAAGACCAGCGGTACGGCAACATTATGCTGAGTGCGGCCCCATTACCATTCTTGTCTCCCTTGTAACGACAATGTATTATACTTCGTTAATTTGTTTTTTTTTGTAATTAGTATCTTATATAATTATGTTTTATCGTATAGGTAGGTATATGCCTGAAATTCGAAGATGAGCATTTATGTTATATGATTCTAAATTTGATTTAAATGAAAATGAGTGTCATGGTAGGTTGTTATCAGTTTTTGGCAACCTCACACCGTCCTGTGCAACTATTTTTAGATGGTATATCTATAAAGATGAGTACAGAAGTGATCGTTCTGTGATGTTACGGATGAAACCATCGAGGCTGTAAAAAAAATTTACATGGTGACCCACAAACGACCTACAAACAGATCAGAAAATCCTTATAAAATCAACGCCAACCATACATAAAATTTTACACCGTCATCTGCAAGTCAGGAAACTTTGTTCGCGATGGGTTCCTCATGACAGACTGCTGAATATAAACAAGCTCGCGTGACAGGGTGCAAGGAAATAATAGTGAAATTCGGAAATATAGAAGGACGGAATATATAATTACTGGAGTTGAAAATTGGGTTTATCAATATGACCCACTAACTAAGCGGCAGTCAACGGTTTGGGTGTTTCCAGATGAAGAACTTCCCAGGGGACGATGCTAGGATGTTGCTGTGACTGACTCGATTCCTCGACATAGTTATAATAACATCCCAGTAATATTCCAGTAACATTGCAACATATAAGAACTGCATTATAACATTTGATTGTACCAGAATCGAAAGTCAAAGCTGACCGTAGTGTGGGGAAGAAAATTGTGGCAACATTATTTTCTGCCACATTTAGTGCCTATTTAGCCTTGAACACTAAAAACTGTACTCTAAAGCGTTATACCAACTGTATTAGGTGTGTTAAATTAAAAACGTCGTACAACGGGTTCGAGAGGGCTCTATTTGCATCATGACCTCGCACAAAGCGAAACTCGCACAATCATTTATGAAGAACACTGAGATTCAAGAATTAATCTGCGCGCCTTTTAGCCTAGATTTAGCTCCGTGCGACTTCTTTCTTTTTCCAAAAGCGAAACTAGGATGCAATCAATTTGATAGCCCTGAGGACGCTCGGAATACTTTTACAGCTGCAGTGAAGGACATCTCTAAAGAAGACTATCGCCAGTGCTTTAAATATTGGTTTATATGGATGAATCGCTGTATAAAACCTATTGAGAGTATTTTGAAAAGTTGTAATAAAAATGTTATTTCCAGCTTTAAAATTTTTTGTACGTATTTGGCAGTCGCTAGCGAGTAAGCCGCGCTGAAGCCGCTGTAACACAAAGGGCTCCCACAGGTGCCGCGCTGTTGCAGCGCTACTAAAACGTCTGAAAAAAATATGTGAAAGCGCTCTAACGGCCAAAAGACTGCTCGGCGAAACGTGTTGTCGGTTTCACGAGCTATACAATCGGGTTAACATTTTTTCAATGTATCAATTACATTGGTAACAACGAAATCGAATGGTTCAAAGATAGGGAAAACAGCGTCATTTCTCATGCCGAAAATCAAAATCGTTCGACACTAGGCGAGCGGTTAAAAAATAGGTCCTCTGTTCTGGGTCCTCTTACAGTGTTTGTTGTGTTGGACTTATATAGGACAGGATTAGAATATATAATTACCCAAAGTGTTTACACGCCAAAAACAATCTCAAGAGCTACAGTTCTACGGCAGCAAGACAGGCCGAATACACACCAAACGCCGACTTGTTCAATGATTCAACATGAAACTCAGATATTGATTTTAATAAACTACACACATGCGGGTCGCTCTTTACCAGGGTACTATATTAAGGATACATCGCTACTGAATCCAATAAGCCCGACGAACGTGGCTGCAGTCGTAAATAAGTTGCCACATTAGATGTATAAAAAAGAAAAATTCGCGCAAAAGGAAGTCAAACATGCTGTCGACCAATTAAGGTGAAGAAGAGGGGTCCCCTAATCTTAACGCATACATAGAGTTAATTTAATCTGCAAGAGGTTAACTTAACAGGGATACACGAAGCAGAGGCCTCTCTACCGTTACGTAAACTATAAGAAGCGAGGATAGAGTCCGGCCCCTCGCCACGGCCGGTCTTCTCGACAGCATCGGACCTCCCACCAGTACCACGCGAGCACCACCTTATATACTTCCAGCTTAGGAAAACTTTACCACCGCGATGCAGACCCGGTGATTCCATTGGCTCAAGTTCGTTGTACACCGTTCCGCTTAATGCACTCGGTAAAAAATTTGGAGCGAAGAGGGGCTAGCGGTTTTGTGAGGTGAATCATCGGATAACTACAGTTAACCACGCTGAGTTGCTTCTATACCGATGCCAAAGACATTCCTAACAATTTGATTATGCTTACAATCGCTATCTACTATGCTTTTATGATGTACATGCAACTAGTTGAGCGCACAGTTTGAATGTAGATAAGTTCTCATTTTCATAGTCCGAAGCGAAGTGATAGCCATCAAAACTTTTCCTTTGACGGAGTTATAATTTATATAACGGGCGTCCGTCCGTTACGTGGCGTTGTCCAATCTAGGAACAGCCTGGAGCATCCGGGAAACATTACTAACTTTTAATGGTGTTGTCAAAATTATTACGTTGTTTTAAAACCTGACTGAAGGTTGCGAATGTCTGGCACAGACATTTTGTGAACCTCTGGATGGTTGAGGATTTGTCAGTTTTCAGGGCGATTGATGTGGGTTGAGATGTGGGCCAGCTTTTATCAAGCTTCAGTTTCATCCGCGTGGCTATCGAGTATACGATAACGAAACATTGTCCTGCCTTTAATTTAATTTCATATTTTTCCCATTATATCAAAGTAAAAATATCATATTGGTGTTAATATCTCGCGCACGAGGGCCCGGGGTCTGCCTGGACCATGATCCAGGATTTGGCAGATCAGACAATTACAGCGACTGCCACCTGACCTCCGTGACCACGGGGACTTGACCGGATTGGATCATGGTTAAACATTCAGTCGCCTGAATATGCAGGTTTCCTAACAATGTTGTCCCTCACAGTAAGAGCATCGCTTACTATTCAACTAATGCATATGCAAACTCAGAAAAAAGTCTTTGGTACATGGCGGCAGTGGGATTCGAACCCGGTACCTCTCGCTTACGAGTCGGATACTGTTACCACTCGGCCACCGACGTTCCTCCCACTGTATCAAAGTATTTTAGTTAATTAGGTATGCAATGTAGGACGGTTCAGACTCTATATACGTGTCTATACAATAGCATCAGCTACGTGAAATTTTATTCGCAATAAACCTCCTCCCAACATACGTATAGACAAACAAGCAACTTCTACGAATAAATTCAATAACGATAAGTTCACTGTATATACTTATAATCTACTCATAGTGTAAAACAAAGACGCTCCTCGCTGTCTGTCGCTATGTATCTGTGTATGTATCTATGTACGCTTAGATATTTTAAAATACGCAAAGGATTTTAATGCGGTTTTCAGCAATAGATACAGTGATTCAAGAGGTAGGTTTATGAGCAAGAAAAAAAGGGTAGGTCGGGGTAAAATAGCTGTAGGGTAGGTGTAAGGTAGGTGTAGGGGTATTATGACACGCGAACGAAGTCGCGTCGGATCCACTAGTACTAAATAAATTAAATTAAATCCGTTTATATCATAGTAAATAATTAGAATAATATCAATGTAGTGTCTGCAATAAACATTCGTAAGTAACTTCGAATCTATGTTGTTAACTAGCGACGAGAGCGTCGGCGACGTAATGGGGTCCGACTCATACCCCGATGTACCGGGTTCGAATACCAGTGATTCGATTCCCGGCCGAGCAGAAATTGAAATGATAAATTTTAATTTCTGTTATGGGTCTGGGGTTATACCTATAATAAATACGTATCAAAAGTATCTTAGTAGTTTATTGGTTATCTAGCACACACAACACAAGCTTTGCTTACTTTTAAAGCATAATATATTATTAATCCGGTCAGGTTCCCCGGTTAACAGGGTCACGCGCGAGAGCACAACCGGGACATTAAGGCCAAGATGAATCTTTATTTAGTAGATATATTATCACGATCGCACGGGTACATTTAAATACGTAGATAAAATGCAATTCTTTAAAAATTACAATGAGAACAGCCGATCGTTTTTGTCGAAGCAACCATAAATTAACCTTGTTTTAAAAAATCTATGAAACTACTTCTACGAGTTTGAACTCTACCGTACTTACACAACCTACTTGTACCTAGGCACAGCCCTCGAGTTCTCCAAAAATAGGTTACATTACGAAAGTAATGCCTATTGCGTCGAGAGTCGATATGTCAGCTGATAAGCGATATAACCATATCGGGTAGGTGGTTTATCGGAGTCACCGGGGTAGTTCTAGTAAATAGGCTTACCCTACCCTCGGAATTGATACCCACCCTTTCCATGTTGCGTGCCTTCTTGTGTATATTTAAAACCGGTTTTCGAAGCGAGCTGCCAAGAAATTGCTGATACTCGTACTGGCGGGAAAGTTATTGCTGAGACTGAAGGAGGTTGTCTCAATGTTATTCTCATGTTCGGAAAAATTGAGGGTTCATATTTTCCTTGTGTTATGATTAGTAAAAAGTAATATCGTTGGTACCCATAAGTATGAAATGATCTGAAGAATAAATAAGCCTTAAGTAGGAAGGTTTTCAGTAGTTACGTAGGCTATAACTATTATAATACAATTTACATTTAAAATAATTTTTAACTGCTTTTTTAAGTATTCTCCATTACATTTTAAACATTTTCTCATTCGGTCAAACCATTATTGAATACATAAGAACCATTGGTCTGAGGGCATATCTTTCACGAGCTGATTGAAAGTTATCACGGCCTCTTCCGGCCCCGTAAATGTCAAACCTCTCATCAAATATTTGATTTTGGGGAAAATAAAGAAATCGCATCGCAGTTGTTTTGACTATATGCGGGATGGGTCACTAGCTCTTCCTTTCCAGAAGTCAAAAATTACTTTATCTTGTTCTCGGTATGCGTCGAAGCATTGTCATGGTGCAATAGGATGTAACTTCTTGGTTGATTTCTCCTAAATTTTTCAACGACACTGGGCAAACAAATAGTGGTGTTCCACTAAGCATTAACTGTCTTTTGTTCTTCAAGTGGGATTTTGGAGACAGGACCCGTCCGGGAAAAGTTAATGCAATAATTTTTTAGCTTACGCTTCTCGTCTGCCTCAGTTTTGTTAGTTTGCTGTCGCCTTCGTACACCCATACAGAAGACTGCAGCCTTCTTTCCGGCATGTAACAATATATGCATGTTTCATCTCCTGTTACAATGTCATAGCATTTGATTGAACGTCCGTGCACCACAGTTTAAATAAAAAGCCACGTTAGGAGACTCCTTGGCCGACTCAAAACGCTTTACTTATTTAAACTGGGTGAGTCCGAAACGACTGACAGTAGTAGAAATTATAAAATGTGGATATGGCAATAATCTGGGGATAATCTGTCCTTGTCAGTCCTTCTTGTAATCATTCAGATATTTGGCTTGAACTTGTACTTTTAGTTTGACTAAATTATTAATCATGCTGAAAATTGTCACTCTCATTTCCTTTTTAATTGTTTTGCCCATTATTTAATGATATTTTTCATAACTCACGAAAATAAACAATCCTACAGAAATAAAATTGTTGGTTATGACTTTTATGAATGACGTCCTATTACTTTTATAAAAATTCAGTTGCCTGAATTTGCAGATAATATCGTGATGTAACCATCACGATATTTTCCCTCACCGTAAGAGCATCGGTTAGTATTCAACTAATGTACATAACTCAGAAAACAGTCATGTGTACATGGCCGGAGCGGGATTTGAACCCGGGACCTCTGGCTTACGAGTTGGATACTCGACCGCCCGGCTACAGACGCTCGTGATCAATACATATTTTTTGTTTACATCGACATTGAGAAAAAGCAACGAACACATCACTATCACACGCCCGACTCAAATTAATATTACATATATTTTGGGATTAAATAGGTAATTATGATTTATCGATGTTTTCACGCTATATATTACAGAGCTTGTCGTATTATTTAAGTCAAGAAACTACTGATACCTCGAGATATTTAAAAAAAAGCTCATGAAACAAGAATCTTCAACACATATTCTATACACCTCTACACACATTCTACGGGCGATAACCAGCGACTTACAACATACTCAAAAGGTAGTGGTGCACTTCACTAATATAATAAAACAACAAAACATTAAATACAAAATGTGAAATTACTTTACCAATAAATAAACTGATATCGTATCTGAATAGTTTGTTTACAAATTTGTGTTTGACAATCAAATTGCTTGTCAAACTGACGTATGGCACGAATTTTGTCATAAGAGCCGCTCTACTTAACCGTGAAGGTAGCTAATTGTCCAATCTCTTTGCTGTACACATTTAAAAATAAAGTAAATCAGCATTATTCAATGACTGTAGTGGGGTCATTGTGGGTGCTGTGGTTCTGGGTTTTCCTAGGGTTTTCATCCTTTAATTATGAATTTTTGGGTATTTTATTGTGGAAGTGAAGGTATTAATAAGTATTGCTTTTGTGTGCACTACCTGTCTGCTGCTATAACTCTTTGTTTCTTTTCATACCAAGTTTGCCTGGAAGATATCAAATTTGTGATAAGACCGCCCTTTGTACTACTTACCATATATTTTGTATCGGTATTTGTGTTCTTTGTTGTGCAAAAAAAGAGTTTGTATTGTCTTGTATTGTAGTAAGTGTTCGTTGGCATCCGAAATCCCGAGTGTAAAGGCATATTTAGTAAAGCCGTACACTGCTTCTAATCTGGTACATAGATGTATTTGCTTCTAATATATAGGTACTACCCGCTTAACCATTCCCGGCTTATAAATCGCGCAGGTTAGGTTAGGTTAGGTTAGTAATAATCGGCATTTGTTTATGATAAAAGGCCTGCTACTTCTCATTATTTTCATCTTGCGCCCGAACTTCAACTTCTGTATCTTCTTTAGGGCTGAACAGTAGTTTTAATGTGTTTTTATTATATTTACGTCATAGCTTTAAGCTTTATCGCGCGTTCTCTATAATCAGTCAGAGTATTTGTCAAGACTAATCAATCGAGTCCAAACTCGATGGGTCTACCATGCGTAGTTTACGAGTTCCTGTGGCTTCCTTCCGTCTCCATCATCAGTTCATCTCGATGGTATCATAACATTGCATTGTCAGTGAACTTACGTGAGTATGACAAAATTTCAGCTCAATCGTAAACTGGGAAATGGGTCAAAAACTTTGAAGATTTTATTACGTACAGATATGTGAGACATGTGAAACTAAATAAAAGCTTATAAAAACATATTACATACATACTTAACGTCACGCCTTTTACTCGTAAAGAGGCAGATACCACACACAATGTTCCACTAGCTACGGTCCTGACAAACATACAATAGAAAATGCGCCACACGCCTGTAAACATAAAAACTTTTTTGTTCACATCAGCGATTTGCAACGCAATCGTATTCAAAAACTTCTCCAGCTTCACAATTCTAAAACTCTTCTTAAAACGAGACGTCGAAGGATATTGTTAAATTGTATTCCTGGCTTATTTCCAGCACCTTCCGACGCGACGCTACCTACGCTACGACCAAATGACACAGACGCTTGGCAGGTCGCTACCACATCGTTGCCTGTCACTGAGTAATGAATTCATGGTAGGTACCTAATTTAAATTGTCGTGGTAGGAGTCCACTACGGGGAAGTTAACCCGCTGACATTAGGGTTCGGAGTATAGCTTATTGTTTGACCGAAGCAGTTTTGTACTATTTTTAATTCGTGGGACTATCTGAACCAAGATAAAACCTGCAATTTAATGCTCGACACACAAGCCACGTAAGCTGGTCATAATTTTTTGTTATCACATTTTATATAGGTACATATTATACCCAGTACAAGGGTAAAATCATTTACGAACACAGGAAATAGCATGACCACCAAAGAGAATAGGTATGAACTCAGCGTGGTTCCGACCTCGCTTGAATGTAACTGAGGACTGCTCCGTTCAACATTCAAAATTATTATTTTGAGAGCCCTTTTCGACAGAGTTTATCACTTTTACATTGTCATGCAACAAGGCCATGCTCGCGAAGTGAAAGACTTTGTCAAGACAGATTGTTTTCAATAATCCTCACGGATTACAAAGTTTGTAATACAAACATTCATTTGGATTTTCTCATATTTTAGCCATTTTTACATATTCTGGTGTTTACATTTAGAACTTTTATGTTTACTTATATGTATGTAAATAAAAAAGGTACTTAAATACTTAACACATGGTAGAGAGAGAGGTAAAAGGGTAGATACTTATCAACTTAAAAAAGAAGTAGGGATTTGGAGCGGCCCGACTGGGAAAGTGCCTCCGCCGAACCACCAGTACTACTTTACAGAATACCGTAGCCAAACAACACTATTTTTAAATATCTTTATTTCTGCTGGTGACAAATATCTCCGTCTACAGTGCACCATGGGGAGTCGTGGCTTTGGCAGTAGTGTGGCTTAGCATTGGCCTATTTTCTGCCACAGCAACATGCCTCGGGGTTTCAGAGCTAGGTAACACTGATACCCCTACTATTGCTATTTATTTATAGGCAGCGGTGTCCTCTTTTCATTCATGTTTCTCTACCGATTTTCTGAAATAAATTCCGCTGTTCAACCCTGACAATTGGGGGGAAGGAACCTGTAATATCTGAATTAATCATGAGCCACCACGTATGAGACAATCCGGCCCGATCGGCGCAAATGAAGCGAGACGGCGCGCTAAAATAAATTGACGTGCACCCACTGACGTCAAACCGGCGTGTTTACGGAGCCCGGGACAGCAGCAAGGCAAACAACAACAACAATATAGGTTATATAGTACCATCTATACAGTATAAAACAAAGTCACTTCCCCCCCCGTCTGTCTCTAGGTATGTACGCTTAGATCTTTAAAACCACGCAACGGATTTTAATGCGGATTGATAGATATTTTAAACCACACATCGGAATGCGGTTTTCAACATTATATAGAGTGATTCAAGAGGAAGGTTTATAAGCAAGAAAAAAGGGTAGGTAGAGGTAATGTAGGTCGGACGAGTCGCTCCGGATTCACTAGTGTTCTACAAAGAATACCTAAGACGTCTGTTCTTTGTTCTGGTACGATTGACATTAGTCGATGGGTGTCATAGAAGGCGACAATTGTATTATAGCTAGAAAATTGGTAGCAACATTTTCCGTCAAGACTGCAATCTCCATTCCGCGTGCCACGCGTGGACATCATGCCCTTCACCGTGGAGCTCATCTCCTCCACTGAAATGTAGGAGGTTTATGCCTAGCAGTGGACTGTTATGGGCTGTAGATATCTGAAATGGAGTCGTAACGATACAGACGACGAGGGCCCAGTCTTTTCTATTACACTTACCTACAAATAGTCATAGAAGAGACCACAGGGACAAGGATCTATAGGTACTTCCATTCGCAAAGCGGTGCTTGTTTACCGGGCGATACCCAGGGCACCTTCGAAGGTAAACAACAATAATAATGTACTGTACGTATTAAAGAGCCGTGTGGTGTGGTGAGTATATAATATTGCACCAACACTTCGACCTAGGAATAAAGGTGTGTAATAGGGGATCTAAAAAGGCATCAGCGTTTCATATTAATTTCCCACAAACTTCAACTGCAACGTCGCTATTATTGGTATATCGCTACATGACAATTCATTTTCGTTTCATTCATTTCTTCATTCAATACTCTGGTGTTATTCATGTCCTGTAATTCCAATTTTGGCGACCGGATCAGATAATTTTGTGGGACTCTAATAAGAATCGTATGTATGTATGTAAACTCTTTATTGCGTATAACTATATAAAGAACAATAACAAAAGAAAATAAATATACATTGCAAAGGCGGGCTTATCCCAAAATGGGATTTCTTCCAGCTAACCTTACCTTGGATAGTCCGAAATGAGCTATTTAACGAGCGGTGGTAGCAATATCGAGTATTGTGCAAAATTTTAATTTAACTACAATTCAATCGTAATATGAGACACTAAATGTGGCCTTTGTAGAACCCCCGATCTCACTTACACCAACACCACGCGAGCGGTACATTTCATCGTTCGAGACAATAGAAAACGCATACGTGCGTAGCTCGCACGCAGCTCGTGAAGTACCTTCACACAATACTGATCCACACCAGCACGGAACTGGTTCAAATACAAATGATGTGACTTGACAACCTGTCCATGTATTTTTTGAACATACTTAATGTCATAATATGGCTAAACTCTGTGTCAGTTGTACACATATCTATGTCCCTCCAAGGCAATAAGAACGTTTTTACTCAAGTGATAGATTATATTTGTGTTATCATTGACTACCGTCAAACGATCTTCAATATAAACGTTATCTGAAATATTTAATACTTATTAGGTGAGTGAATAGGCTGTTTCTTCTTTCGGGAGAGGCATCTTCGGTTGCGTCGTCAAGGTGAGATTGCGGTCGAATGGCTGTGTAATAAAATGTAAAAAAGATCATTTGCACGAATTATGCTTTGGCGGTCGCATCGCACAAGGATAAGGTCAAGGACAGGGCGAAATTTAGAGATAAAATGGGATTTACGCTGTTAACGCGTGCCGAAATGTCAGGCGTTGTAGCATTTTACAACGTAAGTAGGTATCTAAAGGATCACGCGGTGGTGGTTTTTACACGGTACGGTGACAGTAAAAAAGGTTTCAAATATAAGCGCCCTCGTAAATATGGACCCATTTCTTAGGTATACGAAACCGAATGCAAAGTAAATTGCGCGACCGAAATTACGCGATTCACAAAGCAAAAAAATACGTTCACGTGGCTACACTAATCACCATTACCGTGCCACAGTAACCGCCCGCTGCGCTGACGTGAGGCAAAACCTCACTCCGATAAATTCCCAGGCACCGGGAGAGGGAGAAACTCATTCGCGCCGCACGCAACCACCGCGGCAATAACACGTGCAAATGGATTCTCTAAACATTCAAATTCGGGATAAAAACAATTGAATTCGGCGGCCCGGCCGTGGCCAAACGCAAGCCGAGCAGAGCTGGACAAAATTACCATTTAAATTGAATCCACCGAGTAAAGGATTAGGGGAGTTTCTTCATAGTTATTAATTGCAGCGACAACGGCGACAGGCGCGCTGTAAATTAGCGCCAGTAATGGGTACCATTTTACACGGTCAGAGAGCATTCGTACCCATCTACAAGGAGACTGGAACGTTTGGTAGCTGTCTTCAAGGACGATGTAGGTCATTTATGGGCAACAGCTCTACAGCAATAGCAACAAATCAGGCGACAGGCCTCAGCCACAGCCAGAACCTAAACTAATAATTGTACCTGGTCTAGTTTAGTGCGTAGCTCTCCAGCTGTTTTATGTTGGTCATAACCTGCTCCAGATGGCGAGCCTATTCTTATTTGCTACGAGTTCACGGTCACTAACTAAGTTAGGTTACCTAAGTTAGGACTTTAGGCTTGATGACGACATAAAACCCAAAATAAAACCCCTCATTCAGGAGTGTTGAAGGTAAATATTTTATGCGAGATCCGATTGAAAAGAATTAGTAGTTATTACAAGTCAAATATGTATTAGACTGAGCGTGGCACTATACTATGTTCATGAGCTTCATGGTCACCTTAGCGTTAATGTCACGGTTATGTTCTCGTCTACGCGGGCCCGGAGTCCACCTTGACGTGATACAGGATTAAGAAGATCAAGTAAATACAGTAGAACTACTGCCTCTGATCTTCGTGACCCTGTAAACCAGAGGATCCTGACCAGATTGGATCATGGTTACACGTTTAGTCGCCTGAATGTGCAGGTTTCATAACGACGTCTTCCCTCACCATAAGAGCATCGGTTAGTATTAAACTAATGTACATAACTCCAAGTCATTAGTACCTACATGGTGGCAGTGTGATTCGAACCCTGTACCTCTCGCATTGAGAGTGGGATACCGTTACCTATTTAATTATGAATTCATGACCAATACTTCCTACCCACAATCGCACGGGAGACGCATTCGTGGCTTCATTTCCACAAAATGAGACAAATGAGATGCTAATCGTTTGTTCACAATACTCCAGGACAAATCCCTTACCGTTAAACCCTTACAGCGATAACCGCAGAGCCGCCGGCGGCGCCGGCCGCAGGGGTGCCGCGCGGCAGTGCCGGACCGCCCGCCGCCATGGAGCGTCGCGCCCCGACCGCCGCCGCCGGCAACTTTGCAACTTTCCACACCGACTAACGTACTTTCCCGACACCCCCAAACAACATGTGTTCATATTAGACTTTTTACACCACCTTGTACATAGAGAACCGGCTAAGTTATACTAAATATACGATGAGTTGTTTACGATTAGGGTAATTTTGGCGCAACAACGTCGCGTGGCGCGTCGGGCGGCGAGCACTCGCTGTCGCCTTCGGCCGGCCCAATTTAAAGTTACCAGGTGAGTTCCACTCGCGTAGAGCCTTTCAGGTGCTCCTTGCTACAGTTGTGCTACTTTATAATATAATTTAAACTTGGCTGAACTTAAGTTATATTATTTTTTCTCCACACAAACGGGCACTGCGGCGAACGCACACCCCGGATTGACGCAACGCTAACAACTTTGTGGGTATTCAAAGTCAGAACGTACTCGTCATTGTAGATGGTGTGGCGCTAACTTATAACAACTCCATGAAAATTCCAATGAAGCTCACATCCTTGTTTAGCGTGTTACACTTATTTATATAAGAAAGTTTTCGGAAACGCGAACTACCTACGTTGTGTTTTCACGTAGGTATTTGAATGAATATTAAATGAAGGCATAGAAATCTACTTCGAGAACTTATCTAATATTAACTTTCATATCCAAACTTGTGAAGCAAATGCGATGGTAAAGTTTTTTGCGAAAGCGAATTTCCATGGAAGCTTTGCGAAGTCTTTTGGCTGTGGTTCCATATACCCGTCAAGAAAATTGAGAGTGGCAGGACGTCTGCGGGCGGCTCTGCCTCCGAAAACTCCTTGAGCGGTTAACTTAGTTCACATTTCACTTTGTGACATGCGTATAATTCTTTATTTACCTCCCTTTGAAAGGATTTCAACTATGTTTGCCTATAAAACGTGTCAGGCAGCTACTTACTCGTATAATTTTATTGTATTCTGTGACCTAAGTAAAATAATAATCAACTTGACGTTAATGTCCCGGTTGTGCTCTCGCGAACGAGGGCCGGGGTGCACTTTGACCATAATCCAGGGTTTGGAAGATCAGATAATTACAGTGGAGCAACTGCCTTCAGACCTCCGTGACCTTGCTACCAGGGGCACCTGACTTGACTAACCTGACAATTGGATTATGGTTACACATTCAGTCACCTGAAAGTGCAGGTTTCATCACTATGTTTTCCCCCACCGTAAGAGAATCGGTTAGCATTCAACTAATATTCATAACTTAGAAAATAATCATTGGTACATGGCCGCAGTGGGATTCGAACCCCGTACCTTAACCACTCGGCCACCGATTCTCCTTTGTGGGCTATTCTGTGGCCTAAATAATCGTGCGATATTATTCGAGACTCGAATCCTAGTTTACGATTGTCAACTATCCTGTAATGTGGTATTCTAGGTATCTCTATCACGGTCTTCTATCTAGTATCTAGTCTCTCTGTACATGTAAAAGCGTGCGGTTCTTGTACATGCGTGTACAAGCTTTCTCATAATTGTAGGGCGTTAACATCAGTCTGTAGTTTAATAGAGGTTAATATAACGTGACACCCTGCCATAGTCAATATGTCAATATAAACCGACATCATGTAATCTATGCAATTCAACCATTAGCAAACAAACGCGAATAGGTAATCCCGGATTATCATCGAGTAAAATCAAATGACACAGATAACCGGATCATAACTAGGACATTATCCGCGAAGGCATGATGTCCGTCGAGGATGCTCTAATGTTCCCAACATACCTACTACTGGGCAAATTGAAATCGTTCACAAATTCAATAACATATCCAAAAAATTACTTCAAAACTGACAACTGAAATAACGCAAATACGGATGAAATGATTTAAAATTAAAAGATTAAATGATTTTAAATTAATACTGTTGCCAAATGGATACCAGTTTCCATTTCCGCAAAATAGTAGGGTATCGCGCTTTTGGATACTTTCTATCGTGAAAGTTCTCTCAAAAGTTTAACCTTAGTCTATTTCAATACTGGCCTTAGACATGTTCTGTTGTCTAGATAGAGCCGCAGAACTTGTTTTGTCACAGCTAGACTTGGCTGACGACACCGCGAGCATTGTCACTCGTCTGCAGAAATAGATAAAGTGGTGGTAACCAGAAGCTCTCCTGCCGTACAGGAACTGCCGGTGGAACAATTTACCTATCAGCCAGGCAGAGCAGTCAACAATGTTATCATAGAGCAGTCTGAGTCTGAATAGAAATAATACTATACGAACACCTCACTAGCATTGTTACCGAACAGAACTGACTGTGTGTTTGCTTTTTCCGAACTTAGTTCCTATCGCCAGAACAGAAAGTAGGGTGGCTACTCGGTTCGGTTCGAAATAACTGTTAACTTTAACGTGCAAGTTGTGAACGGTTTTGGAATAACAGGCTTTTGATAGCCGTCTGGGTCGGTGATAAGCCTCTGCCAAGCCTAAGGACTCCGACTAAATGGTACCTACTTACCACCGGCTAACAACAATAATAGCATTATGGTGTCCTTATAGAATACCGTATAGTTTAGAGTATTCTGATTCTGCCAGTGAGTAAACTCTCCAGTGATCCATGAGGATCCGTGGCTTTGGCAATGGAGCTACGTATAGATACCGGAGTTTAGAGGTGGGAAACGAATAAAATTGATGATACCCTTGGCCCGCTTTCCAGTGTGTCTACTAAAAATGGTAAGGTAGACATGAGGCTTGTGGACCCTAGATTGACAGAATCTATAGTTTAGGTACCTAGGTAGGTATGTACAATAAAATAAAGCAATAAAAGTTAATAAAGGTCATTTCAGTTTGTGGAGAGTACAATCGATGTAAGGTATTGTTTTACTTTAAAGCGCGCGTCGATCTCTTTAGATGTTGCGGATTAAGATTGGATTAAGAGATTATTTCTAAAATAGCGGGAAGCGCTCTTTTATTTCTATATACAGTATAAAACAAAGTCGCTTCCCGCCGTCTGAGGCTTTGTATCTATGTACGCTTAGATCTATTAAACAACGCAACGGGTTTTCAATGCGATTTTCAACAATAGATGGAGAGCTTCAAGAGAATTGTTCATATGCAAAAAAGAGTAGGTAGGGGTGAAGCAGGTGTACACCAGGGGTAGAACGCCACACGAACTAAATCGCGCCGGGTCCAATAGTATGAAAATTAATTTTATATGTAATTCAAAACAATTGCAGCGGTATATGTAATTCAATCATTCGGAATTGCCACCTTTTTGACAGTTTATGTCAGATTGACATGAAGATTTAAACAATTTATCCGTTGAACAGTTTTTTAGAATTTCGACTATAATTAAATTAAACATAATATGTTGCGACTGATTTGGAAAAAATAATCATTAAGCAATGTTTTCTACAATTAATGTTTTCTTTTTCTCAACTCTGACTTACGCCTTATTTGCCCCGTAAACAATGTTTTTAAACATTGTTTCATTGTTAATAACATTGCTTTAAATTGCCTTTCGATTATTTCTTAGACCGGTGGCAATATTACAAGTTTATTTTGATCATAGTGGTTACATCAAAAGAAAATACCACTTAACCATTTAAACAAATTGCTTAACGTGTAGCATCTGCATAGAATTTTATCATGCTCATGCTCAAGCAGCCCGAGGAGGAGCTAATACTGTGAAGCAATTATCAAACGCTGTGGCATTCGGAAGCACGGTCGCTGCGTCATAGTTTAATTTACGTTTGATCACGAATGTAGAGAGTAAATCGGTCTGGAGTCACCACTCCATGTTACAAGCCAAGTGAGAGGTAAGAATCGACAGGAACGGAAACGACGAAAATATTTTCATCCGGCCGCAGCGTGTCCTACACGCCCACTGATAGGTGTTTGCATACTTTGATCACTGAGCAGTTCGACTTCCGTAACCATCTGATTCGGTGAAAATGACTTTATATAATTAAGAAAATCTGCCACATGAAATGCAGATACCGACGAGTACTATCATTTTTCATTGTGTAATGTTATTTTAAGAGCAACAGTCTCTGAGTTATAATAACAGTTGTAACTTTAAAACACCCGGAAGTAATATGCCCGAGTGACTCTCCAAGCTCTCTATGTAGGAGACAGACTCTACATAATTACTCTGTCTCATACTTTAGTTAGAATATACTTCCGTTAGTAGTCCGTAGTGAGGTTTCCGATGCACAGCCAATGCACGAAGTCATTCGGATTCACTTGACGCTCGTGTGACACCTTGAAAACCTACCGTGCAGCTCCTTCCAGGCGTAAGTTAATTATTAATTTAGCAATTATCACTAAACATCAACAGCCAATAATAGTCTATGTTAGCATGACAGGTTTTGTCGCGCTCGAAAGAGCGAGATTACTCTAGCTAGCCACGTGAAGACTCTAAACGATTCTACAAACAAAGATTTATTATGCTTACAATCCTGACACAATGCTACATTAGAGATATTCCTCTCTACGGAGACCTATACAAAGGTCTTTTTATTAAGTAAATACCTGCAATGGTATTCGATTATCCAAGTTTCTTATTCGATTCATTCGATTTTTTATTCACTGAATTTGTCATCACTATTGGGCAAATTTATGCTAAGTCGTAAAAAATTATTTGTATGTCATATTAAGTACCACATTTACCAATATTCACATGTTTTAATAGTGAATTTAATAATCTACATCTCAATATCATTAACGAACATTTTAGATAAAAATATACATTTTATAAATTTTTGTTGTCAATTGTCGGATTGCCTAAAATGCCTAAACATGCCTAAAATTCTATAAATAGAACAGTGAAAAACAAGAACAGATTGTATTTCGATCAAATGTTGACAATTTCACAAGAATCATAATTCCATGTGGGTGGGCGCTAGATCTTTTTCCGAAACGTCATTATTCTAATTTCACACTCGGGACATGTTAGTTGTTTTTTCCGTCACTTTCCTTTTCTACTTCTGTCACAGTATACTACATCCTTCTGGTGTTGCTACATAAAACGCCAAAACTAGCGCCACAATTGACAAGTCACCTCTGTCGCTGTCAAGCTTTATAGCTGTGCAGTTTGCGCCGAAGAAACTCGGCGTCGACCAAAATGACCTAAGGAGGCTTTGCAAACAAGGCTTAATTGGAAAACGAAAATTAAACTTCTAAAATAATAAATTGCCATTCTTTTTTACGCAATATTTAGCTTAGAACTGGAGCCTCGATTCAAACCATTTGAAATCAGACTTCTTTGTAATCCTGGACGCCTTTATACCATGCTCTGAGGAATACTAGCTCTATTATCCAACTATTCCCATTTTCTACGAGTGATCGATCACACAATGCTACATTATGAACTCGGAGCTGCTGAAAGAAAATTCTTCTAATATATTGTGAAAAAGATGTAGGTATTTGTTACGTTTCACCTTTGTGAGCAAACAATGTTAAGAAATTATTCAACAAATAAGTGGATACCTTTCGTATTATTGCGCAACACTATACTTGATTCAAGTCAGCAACAATTTCATCTATCTATACACATTATTCAGTTAGAAAGATTCAAGAGGAATGTTTATTAACAAGAAAAGTGGGTACGTAGGGTACTACCCTACAATAATTTGAAGGATGACACTTGCTTGCTTTTGAAATACTAAGTATGAATAGTATTAATATGTGACAGTGGTTCAAAACACGTACCTACTTATAGTCTGTGACGGCGCCGTAGGTAATCTACGTCATCGAGTACGAGAATAATTCCACTTCTTAGCGATAGTAAAGGTCCAGTTTGTGCACCAGCAGACCAACGTTTTGTGGGTCTCATCATCACAGCCCGTAACAGTCCACTGCAGGACTTAGGGCCTCTACCACGAAAGGGGAGGTTATAGCCATAATCTCCACGCTTGGCAGGCGGGTTGGAGAGTGGGCAGTGTTTAAATATAATAATGGAAAATGCTGCTGCCCATTTTCCAGACTACGGAGACTCTTGATCTATTGCCTCGAAAACATTAGTCGCCTTGTGCGGCACCCATGAATGTAAAGGGTTGGTGCTATTCTACTCTGCCGGACACCACACGGCCAACTCGTGGGTTTGTGGGTCTACTCGTATACAATGTGGAACATAAAAATATTAAGTTAACCAAACTTTGACTTTTTATAGCGATAGCACTTACTTATCCTCTTGTGCAGGTTCTAACTGTAAACTAAAGCGTGTGAGGGATCACATCCTCTTGGCAGTTTCACTTTTATTTTTGGTGACTTTATTTATTTATTTATCTAACACTTTATGCACAAAATAGTACAAAGGTGGTCTTAAAGCTTCAATGTGTCTGAATTCTATAAATTCATCATTTCATATTTTCCTTTACTGTAGAGATTACGTGGGTCTTTATCTAATTCTAAAGCTCTAAATTACAGTAAAAATGAGACATAGACAAAAAAATACCATGGCCTGGAACGCCGTGATCGCTCCAAGAACATGGCTAGACAAGTTGACAATTTATTTATTAATTTATTTCAAGCAACTGAGGCCCATATTTATAAATACACAAACAGCATAAATACAAAATAAACTGATACAAAATGCAGACAAAGATAAAACCTGTACCTACATGCTATTTATTATAAAGTGTAAACTAATATGAACATCACTTGTAGGCACTTAACACTGACACTCTGGGTCGCCCACGGAATCAATGCTCACACATACACAACACACTGCCTACTATTCTAATCATACGTTATCAATTATTGGTAGCCAGTTAGTCGCACTCAATCACCTCTAGAGGGGACATGTGTAATCAAGCTAAGCACAATCAATTATGTCTCAAGTGATCCCGTCGGTCGTCTCTCGTTGCATATACCGAATAGCTACTCATGCAAAGGCGCTGCCCTATTGGATACGACCATGGTCGTACCAATATTGACCATAATCATTGGTCAAATTGGTAGGAGAAAAATAACCTCAAACCCGCCTGTCGCACGACTACGATCGCACGACCGTAGCCAATTAGGATAGCGCCTAAGAGTCTAGATCTAGTATGTCCCTTTCTAAAATGAAATCTCGAAATTAAACCCTCGAGAAAATAACCCATCAGTTCGGAGCCCCTAAAACTTATCACGGAGTTATTCCAGTACTTACTTATAAAAGTACACAGCCCAGCTGATGGAAAACAGAAAATATAGAGCTACCTACAATTCGTAGGAAGTGAAATATTTTCCAACAGTTACTTGAGTTATCTTTAGTATGTAAGAGTTGCGAGTCGATTAATTTCAGTCGCGTTTCTATTGTTTGCTACTGAAATTCTTGGCGTACTCGTCGGGTTCGTTTTCAATCAATCGACCAGACGTTACGCTGTGGCTTGCGGCTGCCCGCTGCTTATTAGCTGCTAAATAGTGGTAAATTGCATCGGGTCTAGTACGCTCCTTAGAAAACGAAATTACGAAATAAAGATGGCGGACTTCGCCCCAATATCAAGTAGAAGCCATAAGTAACTACTGAAAGAGAGAATGCGTTAGTGGATGAGCGTGAAATTAAATTGTAAAGGAAGACAGGAAAGAAAAATGTAGTTAAAGTTGAATCATTGCTTTCATAATAACTTTCCAAACTCAAATTGGAATGAAAGAAATGAGGGAGGAAGGATCACGTGATGTTATATTTGTTGTCCCAAAAACAACTAGCTGCCCTACCCTACAATGGTAACCTGCACGGCTATAACAAATGTGTCCGCGACACAGCTCACGCCGACAGGGAGAGCGTTTGTTTCCTTCTCTTAATACTAAGACGAACGAGATAGAAGCATCTATACCGCGCCTTTTCTAGCTTATCACGCACCATAGCAACTTGTGCTAGCCGTACTGACCGGTGTGACAAATACTTGCTTCACTTGCTAACGCGACCTGCATCCATCCCACTGCATTCCGAGGATTAATCAAACGCCGTAACCACCCGACTCTCCTCAATTATTGGACTGTCGCACTAAATACAAATGGACTCGTCAAAGCCGAAATTGGCTTTTCGTCTTCAAATAGATGATCTGCTATTAGAAGGACTATCAAGAAGTCAGTAGTCAGAAGTCCATCTGTAAAAAGGCATCGTAAAGTTCTGTAAAAGTTCGACTTAAAGATTGTGATAGTCAATAGATCAAGTCAAGTTAGTCTTCAGGATAACGCAATATTGTCTTGTTGACCTTAATTTTGTATCCTGTGCTTATGTAATATTGTGTTCTGTAGATTGAGGTATCTGTATTCGAGCTCGTCAAGTTCGTCTTAAAACTAGGTATGTAGATACCTAGAGATAGTTAAAACCGTCAGTTTCAATGAGTGTTTTTAACTGGGACAGTAGGGGGAAATGGGCATCTGTATGTATAATGAAAAGTCTTTAGAACCATTGCTCTTTTTGTACAAAAATAAACTATAGTACAGTCAAATTCTTGGTCCAACTTAAGTTGTTTTTGCTGGCAATTTTATCAATGTGGATCAACTCCATTCCTAGGAGCGTCCAAATATCGCAAACGCGCCGCGAATGCGCAGTTGTAGCAACGGCTCGCGAGCGGCGCGCGATCCGCATGTTTCGTACGGTGAGATGCAACGCGCCGCTCGCGGCTTGCGAGCCGTTGCTGAAACTGCGCATTCGCGGCGCGTTCGCGATATTTGAACGGTCCCAGTAAGCCATAATCGCTTTCCATCATACAGGCTTTTAGGCTACTTCATTAATGTATTTGTCTCACATTCTCAGCAATGGGCGGTTTTTTAATTTGTGCTTTCAGCATGCTTCGCCGTCACACAATGGCGAGTTCAGTTAGTTAAACAAGGCGATGTAATAACATGTACAATGGGATTGCTTTCAAAGTTTACGCTCCGAGCGCAACATTTGCGAGCAACAAGTTTCAAAGTGGTTTCCGAGTAATATTTAATCCGTTGCCTTGCGCCAACCTCACATGTCAAGTTGTCACAGTCGTGACGTCACCCCACCAGTGGTGCCCCAAGTGGAACGAAACGCACCTATAAATACGCGCTGTCACCGAATATCGAACTGATTTGCGGCCTTGGACGCATTTCGGCTGTCGGTGGTGGCGAGTGCTGGCGGAATCGATACCGTGGTCGTTAGGCGCGCGGCCCGCTCCCAGCGGCACAGCCAGGCGATTACAAAAAAAAATTAAAATACACCCGCCACTATTTGTAATATTTGACACGACTTCGACTAACGTTTGGTGGAATTCCGGAGAATCGCAGCATGAAAACTTGCAGGTTTTGAAGTGGCTTTATCTCGGAGACTTGAGATGAAGAATGTTAATGTGGCCCAACAAACAAACTTCTGAGAAAATGCTGGCGGTGGTGGCCTGACTTTTGCTCTTTTTATACTCGCGACTCACAATCAGAGACAAACGAGCAGACAGCTAAGCCTACCTGTAAGAAAGTGGTAACAGCTGACAGTCACCCATTTATCATCTGATTCATACACTTAGCTATCCAGTACTTGAAAAAAATACCGAACCACAAGTGCTTTTCCTTAATAGGACAAAGTACACCTCATGCCTGTGATTACACTGCGCGGCCTTATCCGTTAATGTGGAACATAATTATTCAAGCATTACTACTGATTCACTTAGCTATGATGTACCTAACAAAAATACCGAACTACAAGTGTTTTTTCCTCTATTATACCACAGTACTCCAAGTGATTACGCTGCGCGGCCTGCGGCCTTATTCTTCAAACCGGAACATAACGATTCAATAATTACTATTTGGTAACAGCAATAATATGGCGGGTACAACTGCCTCAAGGCGGTATACATCCCGTTACATAAATACGCTACGTGAAACTCCAGCCAAATGAGCTTGACGATGCCTCGGCAGTATACTCGTACAGTAGAATGTAGTCGAATCCAAAGACCTTTATTCACCCTTCTAGTTCCTGGTCGAACCTTTCAAGCGTAGGGTTACGTGTCGGTCGGTTCACTCGCATTTCGGTGAGCGTCAAAGGAGGTGCGCGGCCTAACTTTCTGCTTTAGGCACACGACGTGGGCGTAACATTCCACGAATCACAAGATTCTTAATTCGTGCGTCTGAGGAATGTACAAGTTGACTGTCACTCGAAACGAGTGTGTTTTTAGAGCATTACCATCTTGATACCTTGAAGGCTAATAGTCTGTTTCTAGATAGGCAGGCTCCATCTTCGGCCGCATCGTCGCTTATATGTAAGAAGCTAGCTAAAAGACTTAGGGCTCGTTTGTACTTCGCCGCTTACAAACCGGACGGTAAAAGCAAACGTGTCCTGCCCGCTTAGTCACGGCGTAGCAACCGGACAGAACACGTGCAGTCTTCCCTATTGGCGCCCACACGGCGTTACAGTGCGGGTACAACACAATTACTTTGTGGGGACTATACGAGCACTGCGCGTTTGAAACCAAAATTGCATAAACATTTGGGACAGATCGTGTACCGTCGTCTGTATGGGCTCTAATTCAGGGCTTATATAGTAGACGCTTAGCTGCAAAGCCTCGAATATCGGCCGGCGTAGGGCTGCTCGTCTATCGGTATTGTACGGTAGGTTACATTTCTGTACTGTAGAATTGTACGATATGATTCTGCACTTTACCGTCTTCGGGGCACAACATGCAGCCTTTCGTTCCATACTTAATCGTATATTTAACAGTGACGCTGTTTAATAGATGAGACAGGATAGCGATAGCCAGGCTCGAACCGCTTTTCGAATGCTTTGCTTGCCATTGTGTTCAGTGAACAGCACCATGGACTCCTTCAAGGTCAGGGTTTTAGCTATTTCTAGACAGACATGTTCCATAATGTAAAAAAGTAAATGGTGAAATTACGATCGAATACCGCCTTGATACATATTCAAAAAGCCTTTTCGGTACCTATAATAAAATTACTCTCAATTCTGTTTAAGGAGTAAAATGTAAATGAATATTTCGAAAAGAGATGATCAGAGCTACGGCTTTGAAATACTTTAATAAACCAGCCCGCTTGATTTCCGTTTCTGTTTGCTTACGCACTCGATATTTAACGCGAATGGAATTTAAATATTTGACTGCAAGAGTACTAAAGTTTTAACTTTGTTGAAAAAGTGAAATATGAAGGCTTTAAAGAAATTTACGACTTAAAATTTATAAAAAACTATGTATTCCTATGCGACTTCGAAGCACAACTGACAACTAGCTGCGCAACAAAAGTAGGGTATCTTCTTTGGAAACTGGTTGAGAAGCAAGAATGCGAAACTCAGATGCCGTGGTGGCCGGATGGCAACTTTATTATCTGTTCTATTCTACAACTTGGTTGGTAAAGGCTAGCAAAAAATATGCGGTTGAAGATTTGTCCCACTTTTAAATCTGCTATAAAACTACGACATTATTTATTTATCCGGTGTGCTGCTGCATTTTTTTTATAAAAAGTTAGAAATCTGAAAGAGCAGCAAACTGTAAAGTTTATTGAGAGTTGTTGCACTGCAAGTGATTCCTACTGGGCCTAATATTGTCACCGTCGAGTGCGATCGATACATTGCTTATTAATATGTTGATGACGAGACGTTGTTGGTTTACTTGTAAGTTACCCGAAATTTTAACATTCACTTGTCGTTCAACAAAGTTACGATTCAGACGTTGCCTTGTCGTGTAGTGTCGCTTAATAATGATATGATTTAGATAGCTATTCTTACTTATAATATCGAATGTTGTGGCTGTAAGTACACAATAATTTAGATACAGATTTAGCCAAGAAGCTTTTATATTTTATACATATTATTGAAATTGTATTTTACCCAAGCATAATAAATAATAAATTAACTCTATATAATAAATTATGAACCATGCCTACCACTTTGGTGTACCTACGTTCTCACGCCGAAGTGGCCCTTTGTGTAACTAAGCAAGTAATTAGTGAGGAAAAATGTTCTACAAATTTTCTGCGGGTCGACTCGTTAGTTCGTGTTTGTTTTACAAAGAGCCTCTTTCGAATAAGAAGGATAAGCCGACGAGGATTCTCGCCAAAATTAATCTAATTCCATATTAGATTTACGATTTTTCAACTGATAAATTATTTTGGAGGTGGCAAGAGTGTTAACTTCTTGAGCTTCTAAAAGGCCGTAATTTCTTGAACAAAAGAAGTTTTAGAACAATTATGCCAATTATTTCAGTTTTTCTTCTACCTGCCTTCCTGTCCTCCGTACATATACATATAGCACTCACATAATAACATTCCTTAATTTATTAAGGTACACATAAATTATTTACAGTTATAATAAAAAATACACTAATTCCTACATCTAAAATACCAAATATATACACTAACTAATACATATAAAATTTACTAAACTAAAACCTTTTAGTTATAAATATTTTATTACCTAACTAAATTAAAAAATATATAAAAAACCAGGGCCCCGCGGTAAGGTGCCCATCATAGCGGCGGCATTTCCGCGCTGGATGGCGATACTTATCCGCTGCGCGAGAAAGCCGCCGGCACGTGGGTCACCCGTCGCCTACCTGAGCCGCTTACTAAGCTCCCTGAAGAGCGAGTGTGCGCCCGGGCCCCACGGACCCAGTGTCTCGACACCTCGTCTGTACTTGCCCATCTTCGAGCGCTCACGCATCTCAGCCGCCGCGCCAGCCCGTTTGGCGGTTGCCGGAAGATAGGTCGCAGCTAGTGTGTCGGCGCACGTGGCATCCCACACCAGCGGGCGACCCATCCTCCACGGTATCATAGACATCCCGTCAGGTCTCTTGCCATCGTCCCGTGCATTGTGTTGAGGTTCCAGTATTGCGGGGACGTTGGCGCTGACGAGAGACCGTCGCAGGATGTCATTGATCGCGGCGTGACAGGAGAGGCGGCCAGCGCTCGAAGAACATTCAAGCCCATGGTGACCGAGGCGGTCAACACTCGCTCCACAGGAAGCACAACTATGGTCGATACAAACCTCGGCTCCCAGCCGGAGACCGATGGCGAGACGGAGAGTGGTCGGGTCGATGAAAGTGCTGGTGTTGGGGGATGGGTAGGCGTTGAGCCAGTGCCCGGATTCCCGTCTGGCAACTGCTTCCAACCTGGCGCGGTCTTTTAAAGATGATGAGTTATTTATGAGAGTGTCTAATACGACTTGAGATGTTATCCCGGGCCTTTTGAATTTTGGGTGTGGGAGGAAAATTTGGGCTCGGTCCAGCTAGCCAGGCAGTTTCAGCCTCCGCCAAGCACGCGACCTCACAGTTTGTAGCCACGGGGGCTTTAAGAATATTTCCTGTGAGGTCAGACGAGCTATGGATAGAGGACAGAAAAGCCGGCAGTGCTACACTAGAGATCTTACGGGTTCCCAGGCCACCATACCTAATTGGCAGGGAGGCCTGGGTCCATGCCTGCTCGCTTAGTCTGATGTTTGTGATTGATTCAATTTGGAATTTTATTACATTATCTAAGTCTTGGATTAGATCAGGGAATTTCTACACTGGGCAGCAGCGGAGCAGGTAAGTAAATTTTGGAACAAAAAGACAAAACTTCAGTATGAAAAGGGCAGAATGGCTGCTAATTTTAAAGAAGCGGTCCGAAAATTCATTAAATTTAGAAACCGAACTTGTTAGGAGTGGTGGAATGGCCTCGTCGAAAAATGATATTGAAAGAGTGAGATATCTACCCGGTTAGTAGAGGCATCCATATGCTGGCGCGTACCCCGGAAAACGTATTAGTCTAACCATTCAAAGAGGTAACGCTGCGCCGCCAGCATTCTTGGAACGCTCCCACTTGGCAGCAATTTATAATCTGTTTTTTATATGTAAATGTATTTGTGTAAAAAGATTTTTATTAATATATCATGTTTTCTATAAATGTCACGGTAGCTTTAAGTTCGTCGATTCTGCCTATATTTTGGTATTATCCTATTTCAATAAAAAATACGATATATTTTCAAAATAAGCATGTCTTACAGATTATATGACTTTCGTGGTTGTTTACTAGGTACACAAAATTATCATACACATCAGGTTTGTTACCACGATAAACATTGTTTTTACCTCGATATTTTGAAACGGTGGCTTGTTCCATGATCACGAACAAGCAGACTGGTTCCGTTGAGTGTAGACGCTTAAGGACAGATATATATTATCTGTCGACCCTTTTTCAGATTCGACGATTACGCTAATATTACGCTCTCGTACGAGTTCGAGTTCTCGAACCAAGGCCAACCCAGCTTCTGTCAGACTCCGCTTTCCTTACTCTTTCTACTCCACTTTGCCTAGTCTTTAACATCATCACGTCGTAGGCCGGTGGCTCTAGCACCCGACTCAGCGAAGTCCATTCATCGTTTCCTGGGTCTCCTGCGGGACATTTTTAGGCACCTAATTTAAGTCTCTTGAGCATTATAGCAATTTTGGGATCAAATTGGATTGGGGATTCCTACAGCAATTATAGGCCTCCTGGAGATCCCAGAGGGCATATATCGGATCATTATTTTTTTTTTATTACAATCAAATCATCTTCAATCCATTATCACCCCACACTGTGGAGATAGCCTCATTCAAACGTTGGTAAGAACATTTTTAGAGTATTTACAAATTTATCATCTCGAACTATCATTATTTGAAAATCGATATTGCGTAAAAACAGTCTTGTCTATGCCCTAGCTAGAGAAGGTATTGTATCCAGATTATAGATAGATACTGTTCGATTGAAGGATATTTATCTAAATGTCCGCGCGCGTCTTACGTCCCGATGGCGGAAAGGGGCCAGCGGAATGATAAACTGACAATCGCGCATTATCCTAGCTATCCTCAAGACTTTGCAGTTTAGCGTCTATGAGTTCCGGATATAGCTTATCCGAAGCAGCCAGTTAGAATTTGACCGATCTATCCCACAGGGACTTTCTGTTAGACTATAATCCTATATGATCAAACGAACTTACCCGAACTGAAGTTGGATCAACATTTTTTGAGTTGCCTCATTCGGTGATTTAAACGATCTGAACACTGCGATTCTAATAGGACCTCAATATTGCGTTCGTGGAGATTATTTAAGATACGTGGACCTTCACGTATCTTAAATAATCTCCACGGACGCAATATGTGGAGATACGTGGACCTTCACGTATCTACATATGATCTGTTAAAAATGTGGACATTGCCATATGAGGAGGAAAATTTGCGAGTAAAACTAGTCCCTGTCGATGAAATGTGTAGTGCATTTCGTAGAACATATAATAGAACGTGTTTCTTAACTAAAGCAGTAGTGATTTACTAAATCGCGTCAAGCGCCGCATAGCAGTATCTTCTGCCAGGATATCGCCTCCCTTTCCCACGCGACCCTCGCCCAATCCACCTGAAGGGAACAAGAAACAAACAGCTTCTGTAGGCTGTGTACACGCGATTCATCATTTAGGGGCCGGGGCAACAAAGAACTTGATTTATTTTGCGGCGGGCCCAAAGAAAAATCTGCACAAGTCCAGGATCTATTAATCAAATAATTTGGCTCGACTTTCTTACAGTAGCACATAATACCCGGGTAATTTGTTTTTGTTAAGTGTCAGGAGTAATAAATTTGTATCTAACTAATGAACGTTAATTCAGTTAATTAATAATTAAAGGTGCTGAGATTAGACAGTTTTCATTATTACTTAAATTAAGTAGGTTGGTATATTGTATATTATATTATAGTTAACCTATTTAATTTCTAAATTTTACAGGTTACTCTTAAGTATCTAAAGATCTCTCAAAAGTTGTGTACACACCGGTCCAATGAACGCCAACGCATGGGTTCGGTATCAATTGCCCTATTCTATCACTTTGATGTGACCGCTACGATTCGGATCGCCGTCACACGTCACTCCAATGAATGATCATTGGCGTATGTAAATTATCCAAATTCGACAAACGATCGTCAACGAAACCATTTCGATGACGTTCGTTGGGCCAGTGTGTATATAGCTTAAGACCAATAAATTCTTTTTCGTTCTAATTATTTCTACAACTTCTGATATATAGGTCGAACTTCGGCTTCGCTAGACGCGACGCGGCGCCGCCTAATGAAAATACGAAAGAGACAAGCAAAGTTCTTTTAAGCGTACAACAGACATTCCCTCCGCGACTACAGCAAAGGCATTATATTTTTAAAGCCAAGATTTCGCCGGTAATCTCGGCCATACTGCTGGAAGGTGGCGTCTATAAAAATAGTGCGCAGTAAAACGCCATGTTATGGGATGTGTCGAACCGAGCCCTCCCTTTATGAGAACGAGGGCCCTCTGTGTTTTATGGCGACCATCAACACGACTCAATCCGAGTGCCGAAAGACCTTGTTAAGCTGCACGATCAATAAAATAAACATTAATGGCATACTTTAAATGTTTCATATTCATATTTCACTCAATATTAAGGCATTTCACTTCTGTGTTGTTCATCCCGGTGGGTTAAGGAGCTTAGAATTTTTGCCCTTTGATCTTCCCGTTAGAGGCTTAATATTCCGGGATTTACAGGAGTTTAGTGCATGATGTAGTTACGTTATAAGTATGGACTATTAGTGAAAGGGTTTTTGAAATAACTACAAACAATACTGTTTGTTGTTAAGTAGTTATATATTTGAAATTAAACAAAAAGAAATATATAAAAAGTATTTTGTATCAGTAAAACTAGCTTTATTGGAAAGATAATTAAACGGCATTTCGGTACTACGCGTTACTGACGCGTAGGTGGCCCAATCTGGATATTCAATTTTCATACACTCACCGAATGTGTCTCTGGTTTATCCGTGTATAGTCCGGCAGATATGTGAAAGAATTGCGCAATTTATTATAGAAGCATACAATTATGCCCACATATACTACATTTATAAAGGTTTAAATTTGGATATGAGGCCATCTTGAATTTTGCCTTTTACAGTAATGGCGGACATTTAAAATGGCGGCTTCAGAGAGATTGATAAATGCTGCATTTAAATGTTCTTAGATGATGTTGAATGATAAATAGTATAGTAGTGGCAAATAATTGTTGTTCTGTGCGTAGTAAATCTTAGTATAAAAAATATATATACACATTTTGTTCATAATGTATTACTAGTGAACCCTGGCGCGATTTCGTACGCGTACACCTACTTTACCCCTACCTATCCTTTTTTACTTACTTATTAATCTTTCTCATGAATCACTGTATCTATTGTTGAAATCGGCATTAAAATTCGTTGCGTAGTTTATAAAATCTAAGCGTACATAAATACAGATGGTGGGAAGTTTGTTTTATACTATATACGTATATATAGACATAGATACTTAAATTATAACAAAATTTGCTAAAATAAAATGTTTAACGGAAAAAGTAAAAGTACGGTACCATGAAAGTGTAAGTGAAGTGAAAAAAGTGAGATTGGTTACTAACTAACATTAAATCGTTATAGATGCTATACGGTCATTATAAATGAAAAATTGTGTGTGAAACTTAATAATGATTTTTCATTACCTATTCAACGATGCCCCACATGATATAGTTTGTCGACATTCACTTTTTATTTTTCACAAAATATCAGCTGGTAGTCGCCATATTGAATTTTGATCAATTTCAAGTATTCAGTGACATTCGCAAGATTAATACAAATCGATAGACGTAAAAACCATCAAAATCGGCCCACGCACTTAGTCTCTACAGTGCCACAAATGAACAATTACATACATACATAGACTAATAAACACATTACCCTTCTTTGCGTCACGCAGTCGGGTAAAAACAAAGGTGCGTACTACTAAATGTATAATTATGTCATGCATACATAGTTAAAACAAATAATAATCGTCAAATAACAATAAAACATTGGTGAATAACAGTATTCAGAGGACGCCATTTTGAATGTCCACCATTACTGCTATAGGAGAAATCAAAGATGGCCTCATATCCAAAAACAACCCCCTATATGTGTAGTATACGTGTACCAAGTTGTATGCTTCTATCATTAAATGCGCAATTCTTACAAAAATTGACACGAATCTGCCGGACTAGTAAAGGAGTTACTTGACATATCTCCAAAGAAAATAATGTAATAGAGTTAGATCACACAATCTCGGTAGCAACGTGAAATTATTCGTTTGATGTTATTTTTTTCCCACACAGAAATTTTTTTTCGGCGGTGAAGTTCACTTTTGGTCGAATGATTTAGATAATAAACACGCGACGGCCACATGACCAAAATCATATTCAAACATAAATTCTATAAAATTATCTTTATAATAAAGCTAGTTTCACTGATAGTTACTAAATACTTATTTCTCTGTTTCGTTTAATTTAAAGTTTCCTGCCTCTAAAAATATTATCCTTTACTCTTAGCAAGTTGTACATTTGTTGAGACGTAAGTATTTTTGGTACCTGTAAGTAGGAAAATGTTAGTTTCTTGATAATCTGATCAATTTCAAATTTACTGTAGATAGCTAACATTTAGTAATATTGGTAAGCTATTATAACAGTAAAATAAAATAAAAAATATATTCATACACATACAAAAATATATTCGTAGAAGCCACCCCCAAAGCCTACACTTTGTTTTAAACTCTGTTTTCAAATGAGCCGTCTTGGAATAACTTTATAAATAAGAACTTCTACTTCAAACACAAACTTTTATTGGATCACAGACTTGATATACAAATTAATGTTTCAAACACATTGCTGACTCCGAAATGTTGTGACGCTGATCAAAATTGCTGGGTAACTTGGTTAAAAGTGCCTACTATAAAAGTTAACTCGGACCAATAAAGAATTATGGTTACGTTATTATTAAATTAATCACTGATCTATAAAGGTAATTTCTATTTCCTCATAGGTAATAACTATCTCCCGAGCTGCTTTACGGTACTTAACAAAAATATAGATTTGGTTTTGGCGCGGTGGTTCATAACAACTCACATGGTTGTCGCTTCGCTTCTCGCAACCTAACGCTCTGTAACAGAGCGACGTTTTTGATAGATCCGGGTTATAGACAATTTTACAAATAAAACAGGTAAATTATCACATTTATGATTCCTGCTTAGAAAATATTAAATTCCTAGGAAATAAGTATAATAACACATTTCCGGCCGATTTTTGGCATTTCCTCAGAATTCTATATTCCGTAACTTGCCTACTGGATATTCAAATATCACTGTTTTTCATATAAGGTAAGCTCTCAATCAATGTTTTGTAGTTTTGTTGTTTAATAGATATTTGATAATCTGCTTTCAATATCCTTAAGCTGGGTAATACCATATTATATCGCCGTATTTGGAACACTTTACACTGCACACGTTGTATGTGTGTATTTAAAACGTTTTTCGTCCGTGCCTCACTCAGCAGGTCTCACTGAAAACCAGCGCCCTGGTCTCCGCCAGGGCATGAAGCTGAGTGAGGTCCCTTTTACACGTCACACCACATCCACATGCAACGGCTCTGTCCTCCATTTTTATTTTATACTACTTGTTTCATAATTTCATGTTGTTTGTTTTTATAAGATTTGTTTGTGTATTTTTATGTATTTTTTTTTTGTGTCATGGCTCTGGAATCGAGGCACTGACCTCAAATAATACCTGTATTGTAGGAGGTCAGTGCTTCAAACCCTCTCTAAGCCATTGTGTAATGTGTTTGTGGTGTTATTGTGTGTAAATAAATGTTTTTCTTTCTTTCTTTCTTTCTTTTAAACAAAACGATGATATTTTAATGATTTTTGGCAGGAGGACATTTTAGAGTCAAATTATCACTTCATGTGTAGAGAAAAACGATCCCGTAATTTTACCCACGTACTTCGTATTTAATTCTTATTATCACATAAAACTTTGCAGCATCATTTTACACGTCATCATTATCATTTTTAAGTACACGAAAAAGTGTTACAACGCATTGAGAGTGCAATACAACAATGCACTGAGGATGCTGTTGGGGCTCCCCCGCTACTGTAGCGCCTCGACAATGTTGGCGGATGCACGAATCGACTGCTTCCAAGCAATCATTTGTAAAAGGTCCGCGTCTCTGTTGGGCCAAGTGCGGGGAAACGCCAACTCTATCCTTCAACCGATAGCGGAGCGGTTTCAGTGTCCTATAATGGGACACTGGAACGATATCCATACTGGGGGCAGACCCCTTATTTTTAATATAAAAAAGAATTACTAAACTGTGTGCACTTGTTACTAACATTAGATACAAGTATTTTTTTTTTTTGTATACAAAATACTAACAAAATATGGACCATCGTCTGAAATAAATGTTTATTATTATTATTATTATTTTCTTCATAAACTAGAATTAGCATATACTTACTCATGATAACAAATTAATTTTCCAAAGAAAATAGTTACTTCTAGCTACTACATAGTCATCGCAACGACCCCACGTACTGAATGACTGGTAACCCACCCCATGGGTTTTTTATACCCATACACTGGGGACTCATCTGTGTACAAAATGCTTCTCTACGCAACTTAAAAATATACACTTACGAGCTTAACTATCGAACCACTCCATAATTTCCATATACGCTCCTACATTTCTGGCTTTACAAATCGGTCTTTCATAAATACATTTTAATTAGATTGAATTGCCAATAAGAAAATTATTGTCTCTGTATTTAATTATTTTCACTTTTTTAAGCGGGGTTACAATTATTAGACTGTTTTCATACTAAAACAGTTGCAATCAGAACAGCCTATGAAAATACGTTGCGATGCGGGGAGGTGCCCGCTACTTAGTTAGCATGTATTTTATAACCTTTTCCTTGAACAAATCATTGTTTATGTTTTTCTTTATAGCAAATCACTATCACTTCAAAGTATAAAGTAATGTCGCTTAGTCTTCTGTTAAAGAGTCTTTTAGGCTAATAACTCCTCCTAAGCCATGCTACGGATTTCGATGCAAATTTCACTGATGGTTGAGAATTTTTTTGAAGAAGGCTAAAGTATGTACATAACTTTCACCCGTGTGAAGGGCCGGGTGGTAATAAATATAGTATTGATGTTTGTTACTGAATTATGTGAGACGGAAATAAATGAAATTTGGTACACGGGTAGGATATGGTCTACATTAATATGTATGATACTTTTTATCCTGATATTTCTACGGCAGCCAGCGGAGCCCCGTGGCACATCTATTTAACAATATGTTAAAATAATATTTAAAAAATATATTTTTTAAACTATTTTAGGGATCTTTTCCCAATAGGAGCCAATATATATATATATAGACCCGAGGCGTTACTGACCCTCGGGAAAGCAACAAAAAGTTAAAGATGCGAAAAACAACCAGCCTTTCAACTGTCAACTTTCAGCGTCTGACCCTGCGACATATTTAGTCTCATAGCAAAGCAAGTGGTCACCGGGAACTGTGTGCGTTTGAATTTAAATGGAAAATGATTGGGGAAAACCGGTATACGCGGTATAAATACAGTTTCGCCGGCACCACTCCCAGTCAGAATCTCAGCTTCAATTATATTTCGCTGCAAAGCTTTGACTCGCGGGTTCCATTACACAGTTTCGGCGGAGTCGAATTTCTTATCAGTATTATCAGAACGCCGACTTGAAATCTTATCTTGCGAGCAGGGAGACCACTCGCTGCAAGTGAATTCAGAAACTAAACCGGTAATTTGTGACGTCGTTCTGAACTACACTATTCAAGGAAGTATAAATCACTTCATCGAGGTAATCCCAGCTTATGTTATTATTTAAATTAGGATTACTTAAATATGTAAATTTTTATTACAATTTAAAATAAATACACGAACCCTCACAAAACTTAACTAACTAAAGCTAGGTTAATCAAAAACTAAATTTATCTAAAACTAATCTAACAAATGTACCATGAGGCAAGATTTTATATGTTTATGTATATATTTATAAATTACTATGAAATAAATAAAAGGTTATTACGCTGAGCAACTTTTGCCGTTATAGTGTAGCTAATCTCTTAGAGTTCCACATCAGATGTTCCAGATCTTTTGATGTTTATCAAGCTTCAAGAACTTCTGCTTGATGTTCAACAACTTCTGCTTAAGCACCATTTCCATATTTATTCTAGTTTAGCTGGTCTATTCCGATTCTACATCAGGTGTTCCAGTATCCAAAATCAAGTATACCCTATGTTAAAGGGTGTTGTGTAAGGGTAGGGTGGGTAGGGGTGGGGTAGGGTAGGAGCAGCTACCTATCACATGCAACATCTTCTATGCACGCCTAAAGGTCTGTGTGATGGTGGCGTGGGGGCCGGGTCGCCCTTCTCCCTCAAATATGGTTGAATTGGATGATGGCTAAGCCCTGCGTTATACTCGTGAACGGGTGCTGCCTTGGTGGACCGGCCTAATATTACTGTGGTTTTAGGTTATTTTCTTATACCTATGTATTATGTTGGGCGCGGTCCGGCTATGCTTGGCATTGTCGGTCACTGACCGACTCTGTCTGGTATTGTCCTACACGGTCCGGCTGTTGTCGGCGTAGAGTAGGGTGTGCTCCGGTCCTGGGGCGGCCAACATGTCACTGTATGTTTTGTTAATACTATACCACCCCCGCCTCTTTGACGATTGGAAAGATAAGTAATGTCCTACTCGGTAATACAATTTTAAATTAAATTGAATTCTATTTGGGGTATTTCCTACGGTATACGCGTTTCTGTCGGTTAGGTTATCCCACGTTATATTAGGGTATTCACGTGTGACCCATGGCCTCCTCTTTCTGACGTTAGCCGTGATTTTTATTTTAGATTTCTTGGCACGGGCTGAGGCCGACATATTTAATTTTCCACTGTGTGGAGCCTAGAAGTTAACGAGTTTCATACAATCTGTATGGAAAAGCCTTTTAGCTAGCTACATTTGTAACATCGTAATATATTTGTAGTATCAGAAGGCCCGCTTTTGCAAGCATAGTATCACAGGCAACTACGGAAATCTACACTGCACGTGGCACGACACGTATTGGCCGGTGGTTTTCAAATAATAACCCTCCATAATATTTCAGGATGTTACACATTTAATAACTCGTTTTTTACAAGCTTTTATGTAGTTTCACCTGTCCAGTTGTGTGTTAGCAATAATCTTGGAAGTTTTCCTGTTTCCAATTGAACTGAAATTTGCATACATGAGTGACAATAGTCAAGATACAAGCGAGCCGATCTGATTATTGAAACGCAAGGTAGCTATAGGAACGCCAAGTTTCGCATGATAAACCCATCGAGTTCGGGCTCATTCAATCTTGCCAAGTCTATGACGTGACGTACAGAGAACGCGCGATGAAAGCTTGTTATGAAAAACTATTTTTCATTTGAGCACATGTTCCTATTGAAACCAGTTTGAAATGTCCGTATTTTAATCAGATGCAGCAACATCACGTTATGATACCAACAAAGCACGGGCCCAGACGTAATCCAGGCTTTGCGTTGCGCTCGCTTGAGCCCGTATCTCGTATTTTATGTCACAGACTTAAATATTTATAAAGGCCTCCAGCAATGTTAACATAAATAACATCGTATGCTGCTGTCTATCCATACTAACTAATATAATAAGAGAGAGTTCTATAAGAGTTCCTACGTAACTGGCTTAGCTTCTTGGTAATTGCTAGCCGTTAGAATAATAGCGTTAAGAATAGCTTAGGAGAAAAGAAAATACACAAGACATCCTCTGTTTAACCCACCAAACGTAACCCGACAATCAAATCCTCATTATATAATCAATAATCAACTTTGCATTAATATCCCGGTTATGCTCGCGCACGAGGGCCCGGGTTCCGCCTTGACCATGATCCAGAATTTGGCGGAAAGGTTATAACTTTGTGACCCTGCTACCAGTCCCCTGGTAGAACCTGGAGAGATTGGATCATGGTCACATACATTCAGTCGCCTAAATATGCCGGTTTCATCACGATGTTTGCCCTCCTGAAGAGCATCGGTTAGTATTAAACTAATGTACATAACTCTAAAAAGAGTCATTGGTACATAGCCGCAGCAGGATTCGAACCCGGTTCCTCTCTCTTACGAGTCGGGTACCCTAACCGTTCAGCAACCTCCATTCAGACGCTGCATTTAATCAAATCCTCATTCATCATCCTCACCTTCGCATGTAAGCCCAATTCTGATAACACAGTAACATGAAACTGCATTATTCACTCGACAGTGCAAACAAACACTTTGTCATATCCAATACCCGCATTTAACAATAAAGCCCTCAATTTCCAATGTACCCGCCACTGCCATCGCTATATTTACTTGTTTGCTTGTTATATCTATAGCTATCTACAGGTCCCTACTCAGAACTTCGATAATCAATAATGTAACCCAAAACTTAGGTAAAACTAGATATCTCACCATATCACGGTCTGGGACGTAAAGTGCGCTCATCAATCATCTACTTTTATGCCAATATCGTTAATTTAATATCAAGGCCCTTCTGAGAGGCACTCAGGCCTCTGCCATCTCAAGTTCACGAGTATACTTACGCACCACTCGTATTAAAGTTTGGCAATGTCCCGACTGACTGATTGATTGACACTTCTTCCCCAAGCGCGAAAACGATAATCGTAGTTTGATATTTCGAGTGGGAACTGGGGGTAGATTTTATACTGTACCTTAATGATCGAAAAGCGTTTTTGTGAAAGAAAGTTTTTTATAGGAAAAAACTTACCTTGAAACGTCTCTGAACCTAATATGCGTTTAATCTTGCCATGTGTATGGGAAATAATTGAAGAAATGTTTAGATACGTACATATTTTGAGGTGTGATTTTGGTATAGGGGACCACCATCTCAGGGGTCCAAGCCAGCCTCTCCATAGTCCCCCTGCTGCCAGACGGACGAGACATGTGTCACATATTACAAAAAAGTGAAGAAGTTAGAAGATAGGGGATAAGAATAGCGATTGCTTGATCGACAAGAGACTCTTAATGATGATAAACGGTTACGTGAAATCATGGAAGCACTCAATTAAAATGGGATTTTTACACATATAATTTACAGTTGTGAAATCTGAAGAGATTAACTTATTTTTTCTTTTGTATCTACAAAACTCGTTATATACTCTATTACACGACAAATACGTCTATTTAAATGACAATAAAAAATCTTCTCAGTTGAAAATATAACCAATTTAAACTCGTTTCATAGAGGCTGGCAGGCGCTTTACAAGTACGCAAATACCTATACAACCTGCAGGACCTGAAAATACAGTCGTATTTTTAAACCTTGCATGTATTGCAGGTCGATACAAAAATCGCTGCGGGTTGTCGGTTTCCGTACCTATCGCAATAAATACTGTAAAGTAAATACTCTCTTTTATTTCTTTCCGTCCGCATTTATTGCATACGACAACGGCAGGTAGTAGTGGGCCAAAGTATCGGGATTCGGGGCACCCATTACAAAGCGATCATGCCTGAAATTGTTTCTACATGATGCCGTGTACTCCACGCGGAGATTCTTTATAACTGACGGAGGCTGCGGCTTGTCCGTTCAAATTGAGACGTAGAAAAGAATTGCCGTTTATTTCCAACGTCTTGGGATACGTTAGGAAATTGAATGTCAGTTGAATGTCATGGGAATGTTTTTTATTTTTATTGGCTGTACGGTGTATTACAAGTCCCTTACAATCAGCGCACAATCAGAACGAAATGGTACCTTGTCGAAATAAATCGAAATGAAGGGTCTTCGACAAGGTTCCAATCCATTCTGAATGCATGCTAATGACAATTTACATTGTTCAAATGTTGAGCAATTTAGATAATTACAGTGAGTAAGTACAATGGTGTAAACCGAACGGACAGTAGCGATTCAACTTGGCTTACAAGCTGCCTTGCAAGTAAATGGTCGATGGTCCCGGGTGCCTTTTGTCGACTTTATTATTTGCCCGCTTTTTTTTATGAGTTCGATCTCGTTTCCTCTAACCGCCGTATGGCCAGTACTATGAAGAGTATTTATATTGTCATTGCTCATCAGAAACATTGCACGACTAGCTGTGGTGAAAACAGTCTTTGTCTGAGCGCTCGCCACTCGTCACTGTCCTTGATAATGTAAATCGGGCATAATTCGCCTGAGGGCTGTCATTTTCAATTTACACCCACAACTCATTTGATTACGTGCGGGCTAAAAATAGCTATCGGTATTGTACACAACTTATTGTTACTATAAAAAAGTTGCATTGATTTTTTAGAACCAATACCTATACCAAAACCACATCAGCAGTTTGCTGCGCTCGCTCAGACATTGGTTTATGCTACGTTTATCATGTTCACTCCAGCTCTTTAGACCTAAAATTTGAAAAACTTCGAGCTCACTATTAGGTTTTTATGCGCTTGCCGACCCCCTACACAGAATCCTGGCTACGCCCATGGTGTAAACTGTTTATCTACACTCATAATTTCAATTTCTGCTCGGCCGGGAATCGAAACCGGGACCTGCGTGGCGACCGGCGTGTTAACCAATTGAACCACTCAGGTCGACAGGTGATGACGATGATGCCTTTACTCTTAACTTACTTTCAAAGTATAGTTCTGGTATTGGTGTAATATATTGCTGACTTTAAATATACTTTATTACGATCTCATCTCGATATTGTGGCGCTCAGATATATACTACAATTTTTCATTTAAGTATAAGCCAATCATGAAGCTGGCTCTCAGTTTATGTCCTAAGGGACCGAAAGTGTATTAACTACCACTGATGAACGCCCTGACCTGTTCTGTACTTAATAACACGTGATAGTGTTGGCAGCCTAGTTACAACAACTTTATAATACTGTTTCAAAGTTCGATAAAAAATACTTCCAATGGCTATAAATTTGCCAAATACGGCCATTCATTACGAGGTAACCCCAATCAAAGTCTCGCCCTTTGTGAACAAAGGCAACTTTCTTTTGGCTGTAATTCAATTTGTTCTATTAGAACCGGACGATACCTTTAATACCTATAGAAAAGGTACAAAACGTTTTGTGGAATCTTCGTCGGTTTATAGGTATATCTGCGTGGATATACGCAGAAATCCATTCAAATACAAAGAGTGAGTAGATTGTTTCTTGTCTGGAAGAAGCGTATGTGTGACCAAGTGCCAGTCCACATGATGAGTTGTATTTGTGTGACAAGTTGCTACTAATATTGGTGGATGTAGAGGATTCTCAATTCCACCAGTAGATTAGATATTACTGCTTACTATTTACAGACTGATGATTTAATGATTATGTATCCGAACCGACAGAAAAGACCAAGTTTACTTAAACTCAAATATTTTCTAAACTACAGATCAGATTTTTATGAAACAAGCTAAGAACCATCTCGATAAAACTGGCGTACAAATACAGAAACCGCATTCAAATCGGTCCATCCGTTCGGGAGGTACGATACACAAGTCAAACTTACACACCCCCCTTTTTTTGTCGGGGGTTAAAAATGTACTACCTAGTAGTCGGTGGAAACGAACCACTCGACAACGCCGCCACCGGCGTTTGAGGCGCTTCATTATGGGTTCTTGTAATCAGAATTCATATCTGCCATAACAGTGTGGGTAGGCACACCGTAGGTACGTCATGGGAGGAAACGTGCGCGTTTATAGTCCACAACGCGTCGCAATGCCGCGACCCGCCGCGAATTACTCAAGAGATTTTATTGTCATTGTCAAACTCGATTTAGGCGCGTAACCCCACCAAGCTGGCAGCAACAGCCTCATTTTTCTTCCCGGACACCAGAGCCGTCGAGATCTCCAACTCCGATGGGGCATACGGTGCCCGCAGGGTTGGAACTAAGTTATGTGCGGATACTCGTATAAATTTCGCGAGCAATTTGTTTGCCCTAGAGGCCCATTTGGGAACCCGTTGATAATACTATATTTTGATATATTCTCAACTACTTAAAAGTATTGCGTTCTACATTAAATGTTTGAAATGAAGGCCGAAGCGGTATTTACTTACCATGAGACGTCATCGTCCGAGTACTTCATCATGTACATATACATGTACTACATCCTGTCTTAATTCTTGTAAATCCTTGCAAGGAACCAAAAACAGACAAATTCCATCGACATTTGTAACACCTGTAGCAGATTATTTATCATTCAGATAATAAATTCAGAAGCCGCAATCGTAAGTTGAACTAAACGATTCAGTTGTTACGTCAACATTAAATTACAGTGCAATGCGTTCACCCTTGTTCGTCGAAACACATAGCATGTAACCGCAACAATAAATCAATTATGACTATTACCGGTCGACATGTCACTCAGCCCTTTGCCTTCTGGAAATGTGAAAATATACTACAATTTTGAATTACTATATGTAAAGACTCACTTCCGAGCATTGAATTGGTGACACGCGGTTCCGGCGACTATCGCGCCGTTTTATTAACGAGCATTGTCGCAGCCACGCTTTAGCGACGCGCGGGTCCTATGCGGTGGTGGCTTTGCATAAATTTCAACAGCCCATACCAGTTCACCGCTGGACCTAAGCGTTCTCCTCTTTTGTGGAGGTTTTTAGCTTAATATTTACGCTTGGTAGGCTGGTTTGAGATCACAGAATTTGAAATACACAACTGACAATACGTTACGACATTTGAGACAAGAAACGTGCCTACACTTTTCAAACCCCGGTAACGCATTTGTGAAGATCCTCGGGGCCCACTGCCTTGCCGCTTGCTTTCATGTTACCAATCGTGTGTGATGCAATTGCTATTATGAAAGCAGCAGCGGATGTTCATAGACAGTGATCACTTACCACAAGATGACCTGATTCCACGTTCGCCTTCCTCTATAAACTTACGTCTAAACTCAATACGTTATCCAAAAGTCAATATTTGTGACGGAACCGCGAGACTCTGGCGTCAGTAACGCGGCGCAATCATCGCAATCCCGGAACAGGACCTTTATGAAGCATTGTGTACAGTCTTATGCATTATCACAGAAATAGGTAAGTACGTAAAATCACCACAAAGTACACGACTGTAATTTAAAATTGCCCGATAACTAACAATAAGGGAGGGTTTTTACAACGCGAACGCCGACCAGTGATTTTCTTTTCATTTATTGAAATGAGAATGCAATGCCCCCGGCATTGGCTTTTTGCCGTCATTTCTAGGCTATGTGTGAATAAAGAACAGGTTTTTGTATCGCTTCGGTTCAGTGCTGAGTTCTGTGGAATAATAAAAAAATTGACTAGATATTGTGTGATTTATTAGTAACGGATAAGTTTAGTACAGACAATACAATTGCAGAAAGCCCTGACAAATGTGGTAGTATTTTGATGGTGAAACAAAGTAAAAGGGTTCCTCGAACTGACATCATGAAGTTGCAGAGCGTGACTCTAGACGGTGGCGTGGGTTAACACAATCGAGTTGTTAATCACGGAGATAGCAACACGAAAGCTGTTACCAGACAGTATGATGTCGGGAAGCACTCAAAGTAAGGCTGGCTTTATGCACTTTGCCACAACGAGCTATCCTATCGGCATATAGTACACCCAGCAACAAAAATGTCAGGCAAGCTGGCAGGCAAGCCTTTATTTTTGCGTGTACAGCTAAATCGATAACTTTGTAGCGCTTTACCTGACCTATAAACATTTGCCGCGGTATAAGTGGCCCGGGTTACTAGCCATTTATTATTATGGCCCTCCATTACTCAGTAGTGGCCACGCCACATTGCAATCGTAGGGTCGCGGGTTCGTTTCCTGAAATACTAATTTATCGTCCGACCTTTAGTGACTGTTTCTGTCGAGGCTGTCTCTTAATGGCGGGAGTAATGTTATCTGTGGTTGTTTTGTCACGACTTGTCACACAGCACGACTTTGACGGGCATACAAAGTGATTTGTAGAATCAGTAAATCACAGATTTGCATATTTCGATTATCATTCGTTGATCGACGAAAGGAAAAGCTTTGGCTTACATTATACAGAATGTGTGCCGTACTATACAGTATGTATAGAAAAGCCCTAGCCGATGCGCAAGCAGCTTATAGATGGATAATCTGTGTTTTGTAGGAAAAATGTTGCCAATTTTACAAAACCGTTTTGTTTCATTTGTACATCATAAAGTAAGTATAAGAACTAATAAAGAAAAGAACTAAGAATAAGAACTATGACGACACAGCAGCGCTCCCTGCAATTTCTGACTTACCTTAACCTCATTATTTATGATTTTCGTTCAGGAGTATTTTTATTCTGAAAAAGATTAACAACAACCCATTCTAACACCGCCTTCACTACATAACAATGCCTTCACGCATCTGACAAGGGTGTTTGTTACATAATGTACCTCCATAGCCCGTTTGACGTGGTAGCTTGAACGCCGCCCCTTTTAGTGTTCCTTCCACGAGCCGGAGCACAATTATCATGCAGCCCTGCGACGCCGACCCCTTTCCCATCTTGCCGATGCGTTATTATAACAGCTTACCCTCGCCATTCGGGGAAGAAAGAGCTTTAAGTAGCCCAACATTTGTAAGGAAAACGCTATTCACGACCCGTTACGAAGTACATCAATTCTCAAGACTACCCGTATTTTAACGCAAAGTATTTGTAGGCTTTCCAAGGCTATTTATAGCACGGAAACGAGCGGAAACAGTAGTGTAGTAGTTGTTATTATATTTCGCTCATTAGTTCGCCAACATTTGACCCTTGCTTTCGTTTTTCCTGGCCCTTCCCGCGCGATACAATATTGAATATTGACATGGAGGTAATGGATTGCAGGCTCCGGTTGCCTTACTTTGGTTATTCGATGTTGGTTGTAGGTTAGATTTTAATATTATAATGGATGGAGAAAGTTTACTGTCCAATCCGCTGCGCTGGAACCCGACTCGTATACATATTTACATAATGAATTGGGTTCAAGTTTCAACCGCGCGCCGTATTGGGCTAATTTTTATTGAATCGTAAACGAACAAACTGAACTTTGTTTCTTTACTAATAATATTAAGTATAAAGAAGAAAGATTTTAATATTTGTCGTTTTCTTTTTTATCTTTAATTAAGAGCTTTGTCCGAAGACAATGCCACTCCATTATACAAGGCAACAAATACAACATTATTTAAAATTTAAAACACATAAAAACATGCAAAAATTATTCTCTTGACAACCCTAGCCTTGTTTGTAATGGATAAACTGAAATACAACATATCAGATTTTTTAAATTCTTTCGTCTATCGCAGGGATGGCGAACCAATGGCACGCGTGCCACAGATATCACGCGAGCAAAAAATTATGGCACACCGTTTAAGATGGTTTAGAATTAACAAATTAAAATGCATTTTATTGAGTTTTAGCCTACCTACAGCATTAAGTTACTCTTTAAAAGCTCTACAGTTAGGGTTATTACTTATACGCGATCTTCTTCTCTCGCTTGCTGCGCTCGCTTTATTAGAAGTCAAATAATGCAAATTAGGTTTGTATAGGCTAACCTAACCCTATTTTCCTTTTGTGCATTCATCACTAAGCCAAGATTAAATGACGGCCCGTCATGGCCACATTACTATGATTTTATAAATTATGGCACGTTTGCTAATAAAGGTTCACCATCCCTGGCATATAGAAAGCTATCCTGTTTTATTTTTATAGAGAGCCCTCGGAAAATGCAATAATATAGCCCAATGTACCAAAATATTGCATGTTCGCGCGTAATTTTAAAACGGCTGTACGGTAGGGTTTTCGCGTACTCGACTTTTTTAGATACTCGGGTATTCCCTGGTACCCGGGTATTTATACCCATTTTCAAAGAAAATTTAAGTATAAGAAAAGAAAACAACTACCAAAAAATCAAGTTTTATTATTTTTTCAAGGCTTCTCATTAAAATCAAATCATAGGAACTAGGAAGGAGTTTCAATGTATTATTTATGTCATTTTCATGTGCTTCTCTGTTATTTTATTTTATTTTCTTTTATTTATTAGGAAGACCAACAGCTTTATAATACAACAGTTATTCATATAACAAATATAATGCCAATTATAGGTCTCCACAGATAGGTATCAAACTAACACAGATAATACAACACAACTAAAAAAAAAAGTGAGCACCTAATTAACGTAAAAATGACAGAGATCGGTCTATCTTTCTATAAGTACATAGCTATAAGATAAACTTTACATTGTAGCCAATTATAAATTCCAATAACGTTTTAGAAAACGCTCATCGCTTAATAAAACACTTGTTACTCAGCAAACGCCTCGCTGACACAGCACTAGTGTTGAACAAATCAAAATCGAGTTCAATACTTGCCCTATTGAAAACATTGCTTGCACGACAAATGTAGGAAATAAGTCTGTAATTGGTGGATGCACTCTCCAGACTGATGGGTTCGTTGAATCTTAACACCCTGCGTTAATAATTTTATTGTACTTACTTTTAAAGCGATGTCGTCAGCGTATCTACACCTACTTAACTATTCTTTTTTAGGTGGATTTGTAATTGTCAGGACAAGTTTTCTATGAGGAAAAAAAGGGTCAGTAGGTGTAGGGTAGGGCAAGAGTAAAATACCACGCGAACGAAGTCGCGCCTCGCCAGCTAGTAATTAATATAGCTCAAAACCATCCTGTGTAATCTAATCGGTATCGAAATTGGTCTAGGTAGTAAGCTCGTTCGGAAACTACGTTGCCGCTGACAGACACCCGGATATTCACGTCAAGCTTATAACTTTTACGTCGGTTAAAAATAGGCTACACTAGTAGGAAAGTTGCGGATAAAACGTTCATTCATTTATTAGAGTAACAACCTAGTAGTTCCACCTGTCAATAAGCATGCATGCTTAAAAGAAGGCCTTATGATACTATAGTAACATATTTGCTCATAGCTTCTATATAAATAGTATGAAATATTTGTTAATCCAACTACACTTTATAAGTTGGTTGCCATTTTTTGTGAGGTAACAACAAATTTACGGTTTTCGGATTTTTTCCTTTCCCTGTGCCACGTGGCAATGCTTCTTGCCAAATTTCATGATTCTAGGTCAACGGGAAGTACCCTGCCGGTTTTGATTCCCGTGCGGCGTCAAAATATGCCGCATAAACGGGTGTATCTTTGCGTTGACATAGAAATTTGATTTTTTTACTGCTCCAAGGGACTGCAAACCTGAGTATTTAATATTAATTTCAGCTTGCTACCTGCACACGTTCTCGAGAAAAAGGGTCTTGAATTAATGCCACTCAATTAAATGTCCAGTTCAAAATAGAAATACATAAACAGCAGAGGTTTTGTAACAATAAATTACCAAATTACTAAAACGTAATAGACGCCTCGGTTGACAGCAAAGAAAAAGGCCTCCTTTGTTCCAAAATAGGTAAGCAAGTTTCATAACCAGACTTCCGAAGTGCCCCTCAAACCGGCCGATATCACAATAAGGTAAATTATGACGTAAAAGTATCGAGGGCCCAATCTCTCGAGCCATCCCGCGTCTGTCGCGCGGAGGGTGATAAATTCATCACGATGACAGGGGTCAATCTCTGCGCGATGGGGTGGCCAATACGCATTAGGTGGACTCGTGCAACCACGGCGTATGTCTTGATTGATGTACAGTGTTTATGCGTTCACTCATACGTGCTTTGGTTTTAATTGCTCTTGCAAGAACGCTGTACAGTCCAAACGAGGTAACTCCTGTGTAGGATTGACTAACTAGATGACAGGGGTCAATCTCTGTGCGATGGGGTGGCCAATATACATTAGGTGGACTCGTGCAACCGCGGTGTTTGTCTTGATTTATGTACAGTGTTTATGCGTTCATCGGATATAATTAGGCTTGCAAGAACGTTGTACAGTTCAAACGACGTAACTCCGGTGTAGGATTGACAAACTATTTTCCGTTCATATTTGTCCACAAAATTTTTGAACTTGTAGCCCTTTATTATAACATAACATACGTATAAATAGAAAACGTACAAGAATGTCAGTAGTTAAGCTGGTTCGAAGCGTTAAAACCCAGTGTGGCGGCACTTTCCATGCGACTGAATGTGTAACCATGATCCGTTAACAATGTCATGGAGGTCAGATGGCAGTCGTTCTAATGTAATAAGCTGATCTGCCAAATCCAGGATCATGGCCAAGGTAGACCCAGGACGATCACGCGCGATAATGACTTCTCCGTATAGATTACCTTTTTTTTAAGAAAGGGTATTTATAATGAAAGAAGAAGAGGAATAACACAACATAAAAAAGCAAACATAAGCTAATGCTTAAAAATTAAGCATTAAAAATTAAAAAAGTCGTCTACACCGCTGCCCCTGGAATTGTGCACGGAAAGCTGGCTGCGTTTACCTCGTTGATTAGCAATGCGTATTCTCTGACTGAGGAACGACCCAGCTTTCCGGTCACCTGTGGTGTTTAGCAGACGTTTAGGTATTTCTGAAAATAACTTTTTAGAGCTAGGGCTCCACGCTCCTAACGTCTGTTTCTTTTTTATTTCAACCATCTTTTCAATTATTGAAACTTAGTTAACATGGAGGAGGGTCAAAAATTAAAAATTTATTCAATTTCAAGTATTTTTGATAGGAATTAGCTTAAACCTTTGCATTCTTTTCTAGAACCCAATACCGGTAAAACTTTTGTTTATTTTAACGAGTCGTGATATTTACGAGCTTCAATTGCACAATTAAAAGTTCACGCTCACGTTTTCCGGAAGCTCTTTTTGTAGTTCGTGCATTAATTTAATAGGGATGCCATAAATAATCCTTTGTAGGCTTTATTTTGTTCCAAAGTATTATTTTTGTAACTTCATAAACCGTACTGGGATAGAACCTTCGGAGTGCTAGCGTGTAGATGATCAAACGCAGTTGGTTAGTCGTGTTGGGCCGCAGTGGTTAGTCATGAATAACTGAGATTCAAACTATTTGAATCGGTGTAAAAAAGGGAAACAGCTAATCATATCTACTTTACAGAAGAAAAAGTTAAATTGCATCAGTTGTATAATTATTTTCACCGTAATTCTATTGGAGGAGCTGGCGAACAAAGTTGTATAATTACGCTTCTGGTCAAAATACTTTTTTTATCCGGAGGTTTTAATCCCGCTGAATACGAACCTCAACTCATTTCCAATCAAAACGGCCTAAAACTGTGTTAAAATTGCATCCAAATTACATGGTTTCGACAATAACGTCATACTTACTAATTATACAATTTTTTATCGAAACCATTAGAGTTCATTACTGCTCCAGTAAAAAATTAATTTCATGTAGTTATGCCGTTTTATTCGCCAGCTCCTCGTTTTTATTGGCTAAACCCTTCTAAAAACCTCAAGTCCAAGACGAAAGCGTCGACACAAAGAAACACTTGGTGTTGACTCGGGCTTTCGGACGACAAAGCTTTTATTCCCGGTGTGGAGCCAACAATAAACTTTATTAAGATGTAGATGACGAACTTGATTACAACTTTGAGGGCTTTACTCGTAAAAACCAGAAACGTTTCACCTCACCACAACACAAGGAAAGATATTTATAAAAACACAATAGCAGGTAATAATAATGTGTTTTGGCCTTAACAAGGTATTGCGGCCTCATCTCCAGATAAGAATAAATGATTATTACTAGTGTTTTTTATTCAGAGAAGAGAAAACGTCAATCCGATCAGTTCCGAATCAGAGTCAGTCGGCTTCTGAGCAGGCTACGTAGGAGGAAACATAGCGGTACCATAACCCTCCATTGGCTTACAGAGCTCCCATTATTAATAATTTACATTATTAAAATATTGTAGATAGGCTATCAGAAATACTGAGCAAATTGAAATCAATTTGAATTACTTTCGTGAAATATTTCGCACAATATGCTTTTGCATTTAATGCTCATAAAACAAAGTTGCGCAGTAAAATATGAAAATAATTTATATTACCTCTGAGTTAATAAGTGCTGAGTTATTCCTTAGGTTGTATTTTCTCATGATTCTCGTGTAAGACACTCGTACCTACTTCCAGTCTGAACTACCTTCACACTGCAGTAGCTTCAATGGCGACATTAAATTCAAAACGCAATTCCTTCTGAGCCAGCGGAAATTGAGCTCTAAATAATAGCGACACGTTATTCACCTTTAATTAGGAGCTTTCCCACCTGGAATAGAAGAAGTCTTCTCTCGCCGGTATTACCATTCATATCGTTTGTTACTTTAATATTCTCGGGAGACGCAGAATTGGGGCATTAGAGGCCATTTGTATTCTGACCCCGGTGTGTTATGCCCCAACGCGCGGGCGAAGTATCCGATTGATACCGTGGGCAGCCCTAGGGCTCCCGGGCTCCCGTTTTCCCACACAGATAAAGCGGCGCTTGGCGAATTTAGTAGATTTATTCTTTATAAGTATCGGAAAAGTTTAAAGTACGTGAGAGCATCTGTTTAAAACTCGGATGAATTTAAGAGGGTCTGTGGTTTGTTTTGTTTTTATCGTAGAATACGTTGTGGAGGTGGTGTCAGGTGGTGAAGATAATAGGTATTTATTAAAGAGATTTACTTGAACCTAAACTATATCATAAGTAGATATTTTGGTTTACCTATGCATTTATAAGTTGAGGAGCATCGGTGGCCTAGTGGTGAGTGGCTCCGGCTCGTAAGCAAGAGGGCCGCCACGTACCAATGACTCTTTTCTGAGTTATGTTCGGTTACGGTGAAGGAAAACATCGTGATGAGATCTGCACATTTTGGCGACTGAACGTGTGTAACCATGATCCAATCAGGTTCCCCTGGGTCACAGAGGTCAGATGGCAGTCGCGCTACTGTAATTAGCTCGTCTGCCAAATCCTGGATCATAGTCAAGGCGGACCCCGGGCTCTCGTACGCGAGAGTTCAACCGTGTCCCGGTCTAACGCCGTGATAATATTATTTTTTATTAACTTGATCCTATAATTTTATTGACAGCACAAAATAGGTAGGTACTTTAATATTTCGGCAGAATAACAGAATTCAACATACAAAAATAATCATCTAGTCTTTTTGTTACCGTGGCTAATAGCTGGCTGGCTGTAGTGTAAGCTTTTGCATAATATCAATATTCGAATTTATTTTTTTGCAATGACTGAATCCAAAAGGTTTTATGGCAGTTTTTTTCGTTAGGTATACTATCTCTATGGGCTAAAATGATGAAGTTTACATGATAATGATCGAGATATTTCGGACCCAAATATAGAAAATCGTGCGTTACACAGAAACCACTAAAGGTACTTGTACAGAATATTAGCTAAAAGCTCACAGTTATGAAATGCACAAAGCAAAACTCAAGACAATGTCTCAATTTTCATGTCCCAATCATTCTCACCAGTTTCAGTGGAATTTGTAACGGACCTATAGAAACTTTAGCCCAATATCTCTGTGAACGCCCTGCTCCTAGGACACAAAGCTTTGCCAAAGACAATAAAGGGCGAATGAGCACCTATGTGCGCGGCGACCTACATCCTTGGACTTGGAGCCAGAGGCCGATTATCTAGGCATCGCTATGAATTTCAGAGACAGAGTACCAATTGTTTAGTTAGGAAAGGTCAGTGGTCATCTTGGATCATGATTCAGGATTTGGCAGATCAAGTAATTATAGTACAGCGAATGCCATCATGCGTGGTAAAAATCGCAGGTACCAGCTGGATGCGGAAAGCACAGGACCGGCCTTTGTGGAGATCTCTGGGGGAGGCTTATGCCCAGCAGTGGGCGACTTCTGGCTGATATGATGATGATGATGATAAATGCCATCTGACCTCTATGACCCTGTTAACAGGGAAACCTGACCAGAATGAATCATTATTAGACATTCAATCGCCTGAATGTGCAGGTTTCATCACGATGTTTTCTCTCACCGTAAGAGCTAGGACCTTGTTAGGACCGATTATAACAAAAAATAGGTACAAAATTATCCCCTGACTATTTAACTAAAAGGCTGCATAATTTTAATTTCAAACATTGAATAATGTACGACTTTAGTTGATAAAATTAAAATGAATATTACTTGAACTACTACTACTATTTTTATATCTGACAAACGTAGTGAAGAATCCGGAATCAAAGTATCGTGTAGATTTCTAATACCGAAATAACTTTCAAATACCGTTGTAGTTAGTACTTAATAAAAAAACTATTTCTAAAGAAACAAGGTAAGTTCCAACTACCCGTCTCAACATCTGATATGTACTTACTTTATTATCTAGTGTACTTAGGTGCTCGCGTTCCCGCCGATTTTCTAAGGCGTGAAATTCAAGATTTCCCCATTTCCCGATATCCAACGACATAGCGCATAGTCATATAATCCTGTAGACTCTGTTGACAAACCGGATGTTCCAGGTCTGTATACATGATAAATCGTTTAGGATGAGTGCACTGTGGCGAGCACGGAAGGTGTAAAGAGGGTGCTTCAAGATATCCATGGACAGAACTGTACAATAGGTGGTATCACTGTTCAATTTTCCGGTGATTTTTATCACAGGTTGACGGCGGTGACGCGAGGCACCGGCCGATGAAATAAGATTATTTTATATTTGAAGTTAGAAGAAGTAAGCTAGACTGATTAAGTAATGAAGACGTCCGTGTGTATAGACTATAGTACAACAAGATAGTGCTAAAATACTGTTTCTTTTAGAAGTCTCTATTATTTCATCATCAATCAGGTTGCTTACTTGTTGATTTCAATAAGTTTTCTAATTTCCCCAGTCGCTCTTTTAGACAGAGTCTAACCTTCTATCATTTCTATTCTACTTCTGTATCTACCACATCTATCCTCCCAACAGTACAACATTACTAGCCTTTACTTACTTTAAAATTAAAATATTCTTTTGTCCCCGCGGCTGTTTCTTCCAGGGGTGCGAAAGTACAATTATTAGACGTAGGTTGACTCTCGCTATTACGCCAGGTCGTGTGTTGAATTCTTTACACTAATTAGAAATTCACTCAGTCCCACACAGGACCCGTTAAGGCCCGCTAAGAGCCTGCATTAAGACTAATATAATTAACTTTTAGAGTGCACGCCATGTGGACCGAAGTTTAATTAACTTACGTACCTACATTCAGTCGACGATTTTTGAGTGCTATTTGCGTGCTGCTGCACTGATATTCTCTGTGAAAAGTTACGATGTAAAACTTACTACTATTTTATATCTACTGTTGTCTTTTTTTACCGTACATCACGTTAAATCTACTGACCTGAATTTGATGAAATTCGGTAAAACCGAAGTTTTAAGATTACCATTGATTTACACAGTACGGAAAATCCTGTTTATCCTGTTATCACGTAACAGGAACAAATCCTCATCGGATGATCCAGGACTATGTATGATTAATCGTTTAGTATGAGTGCACTGTGGCGCACATAAAAGCTGAAGCACTGTTCATTATTTCGATGATTTTTATTACAAACGGATTAGGCAATCGTGATACCACTTATATTGTCTCGAAGCATCCTTTCTACAGCATCTGCATGTTATCGAGTGTACCTACTGAAGTTGCACTTCACGCAATATATGCGTGCCAAGTTGGCTTGGTAGACAAACAAACGACAGGCGACAGCTATTGGTCACCGTTTACCGCGTAGAATTTCTATACTCTTCAAGTGCATTCGAGCTCCCAGTTGTTTATTTTATTTTATTTATTAAAGTAGAGATACAGAGTTACAATAGTTAGTGAGGTAGTTTAAGTTTTTAGAGAAAATAACTTTCTTATTTTGAAACAAGTATGGAAGTTGGTTCACATGGTAGTTCCTTTAGTTAAATAAGCAGCTGGTAATAAAATCACACATTGATTTTATTCTCCGGACTCCGGAGAATAAAATCAATTCAGACAATCTTCAGATTAGTTCAACGAACTTTATATATCAGTTGAAATAAGAATTACAATTGAATATTAATTCTTAAACGCGCTTTATGTATGGACATATAGTCGAGTTTCAAATACAATATCTATTAGACCATTTATTTCAGACCAAGCTTGTGATTCCCCGAAATTTCTTCTGCGAGGAACACTAACTTTGAATTTTAAATGGTCTCGCGGGAGCCTTAAAGATTTCCAAGGATAAATGTAAGACACTCGGATATAGTCTAACTTCCATGTTGAATAAATCCCTTTGCAAGCAAATATCTTAACTTTTTATAATTTTTTTTATTTATAAAACTTTTTATTGTACATACAAGGACAGTAAAAAATTGTTACAGTAATGCAATATAGTACAAGGCGGTTTTATCGCTAAATGAAATCTCTTCTAGACAATTTTTTTCATGGACATCGTGTAAGGTTCATAGAGAACGCAGGCATGTAAAGTACAGAGAGTCAACTTAAACACTATCTACATTAAATAATGAACAAAGGTTTCTAAAACAAATTATTTCAAAATCACAAATATTGCTATTCCAAACACAGGCGACGAGTTTCAGTTATTTGTTGTTAATATTATCATAGATTAATGTTATTATAGTTACCGCCGTCCATATCATAAATAATAATGCACGTAAATCATAGTGTATTTGAAGAAGTGGTCCCAAAATAACTAGGGGCCTTTGTGCCTTTTCATTTTTGAGAAAAAAGCAACTTATGATCTCGATACATTCAACGAATCCCTTCCTGTTTATTATGAGCCTTGACCCAGTTCTGCTCGACGACGTCCAAATTGAATAGTTAGGACCGACATGGACCAGCGTTTGCCTTTCGCGATAATAATTGGAAAATTGCTTGGAAACCATTCCAGGGTTACATCGTTAGCCCGCTGGCCCGAATGTTTGCAAAGCATCTACAGAAAAATAAGTCGAGCTTCTCTTTACGAGCTTGCACTTGATACTTTTCCCTATTTATTATTTATAGGACTGAAGCTCAAGTTAGACAATTTACATACATTTTTACTACTAACGCGATTTATTGGTCCTCGGACATCTGAAAATTTTGTTCGATACCTAGTCAGCCTCTCTATGGGCTGATTATCTTATTAGATTGTTTTTAAATTAAAGCATTGAAAGTAAAGTTTAAGAATTAGAGAAACTAGGCGATGTCCTAATTGGCACCGGTTTAGCGACCATGATCGTATGACAGGCGGTTTTGAGCTCTCCGATTGGTCGGGCGGCATCCGTCGTACCACCATTGTCGCACGAGCCTTGCCAATTAGGACAACGCCTCATGCCACACATTTCCGGACAAGTCCAAGTCACATTCTCAAACCAATGCTCATATTCAGGGTTGCGGGCGCGACGATGACCGCTCACGCAGTATGGAGATGAAGAAGCAAGACAAGTCCGGCAGCTTGTCCCCCGTGAAGCCCTCCCTGAAGCGAGACAGCGGCGACGAAGGCAAGGGCTCTCGCTCTAGCAGCAAGTCCGAGAAGGAGCCCAAACTGCTCCCGGAGAAGTCACCGAGCGACGACGGCTCGCGGCAGCGCCGGCTGTCCAAGGCTAGCGAATCTTCCAGGGAAACCTTCGAGAGGTGAGTGACTGACACTTACACACATTGCCTTTTAGTCACGTGTACGTCAGTGAAAGGTAGCAGCTTAAAGCATGCCGTCCGGTCCAAGTGCAGCGAATCGTTCGACCTTTACCTTAAATGTTTGTTTATTTATTTATTTATTTATTTAACAGTTTATTGTACACAAGATAACAAATACAGAAAGTACAGATTAGTTAGATGCCGTGTCATATTATACAGGCACACATTGGGAGAGGCTATTTATTGCCTAGGTCTCCGGCTTTAACAGAAAATTCGTTATCCGACAAGCTCAAACAGTTGTTGGAGAAGTGAAATAAAGAAAATATCATTTATGTAAAGCAGTACTATGAATTTAAGCATGCACAAACAGTAAGAGATTGATAATCATCTCACAAAAGCGCATTCTTGAACAACCTGAATAACATTTGTATTATACCGCCGAGTACAATCACCGCGACTTTTATTATCTTCGTGTCTCCTTATCGTGCGGCGGAGTTATCTTTCCTTTTTATTGCGAAGTCGATTTTTCCATATAATCCCCTCGCTTGGCGGTATGGAGAGCCGATCCGCGATAATGCCGGGGGCCCGCTATCTCGATCGCGGCCCGTGGCGCCTGCCAGCTATTCACTCGATGAGTTACTGCCAAAGTTTCCGAAAGTGCTCCTCGAGAACAATGCGTATTCACATCTTAGCGGCGGTTTCGGGCCTTGACAAACTAATTGTTTGTTACACTTTGCTGCTACTAAGTGAGCATCTTCCACGGTTCCACGGGTAGGGGGCGGAGTGAAGTCGTTCCACTTGTCATTGTACATAGACCGACATCGGTAGATACTTGGAGCTCCAAACTTTCTGATATCACGAAACCTCAAATATTATAAATACAAATATTTGCTTTGCTCGTTGGCTTGGCTCACACTACGAATTACTTACATTTGAATATTTATTCCGAGTCTGTATTACCTAAAATGCTCTAACATTTACGACAGATCGAACACCAGTTTACCAGTACCTACAGCTGATGGAAATTGGTAACTGCCTGCTTGGATTTCGATAATTTCAAACTAGTAGACGCTAAAGCTCTTCTAAAAAGGTATAAAGACAAGAAACATTAGGTCACTTTTACTAAGCCATCTGCGGTCGCGTTAATACTCTTGTGTAGCTGCCTCGGGCTGAGAGCCATTTTGAAAGGATATACCGTATAGAGAAATAAAGGAATCGAGGCGCAAGTGCAATGCAAAAAGTATAACACAGAGCCTTTGCTAGGTATCGGAAAAAGTAACAGCTTTGGGGCCACACTAGGAGTGACCTGTTTGTGAAATCACTTTGAGAAACATACCATGGTAACAAACCCGATTATAATGTGATTATGGTCGCAGTTGAATACAAAGCTAAACAATACGGAAGGGTGTGTCTAAATCTGGCGAACGCGCCTTTAATACGCTGTAGCAACAACGGCTCGCGTGTCCGGTTGGACGCACCATTGGATTGGAAGAACCCTATGTCCTGCAGAGAATGTCGCGTTAACTATAACAGAGTTAAATGATGATGATTATTAAACCTACAAATCAAAGATATTTAACAATTAACGATGTTATAAGCAAAACAAATATAGCAACTATATGAAAAAGTTTACGCCTCAAATAGTTTGCATCCTTTTTATCCGTGTAGATACCACGCACACATTCTCACCTTCACACTGGAATTTCTGGGCTATATATTGTAAAGAGCTTTTCGCGAGCCCTGCAATGTTCCGAATATTCACCGCTGTCTGCAGCTCAACGGTTATGATATGTTAACTGTAAAATATTGCCGGACCATTCATACGAACGCGATAAAAGAGCAGTAAAAGATCAATATGGCGAAAGCTATTCGCGTTGCGGCACCTATCTATTTTTCATGTTGGAAAGCCGGGGACTGACCTGTATTGGAGGGTATGGATAGAGTGGCTAGTAGGTATAAAAAAAGAACATTATATTTACTTATGTACACGCAAAATAGTTACAGATACAATAAAATTAAACACGAATACATTAAAGTTTTAAAAATTCGAATGAGCCAGACACCAATGCGTAAAGAATTTTTTGCATTTAAAAGTTGAAAAATCTACTTGTAATCCTGGACTTTTTCTTTTCATCATCGTGGTGTAAGATAATATTATGTTACTAATATGTTTTAGGATTCTGTAATAATGTGATCAATAAAGTATTTATATCAGGGCATAGGCCTCTTCAAACTAGTTATGTTACTGCAACTATTTGTCGTGCAAGGTATCAACTATCACCCACAGGCATCTGAGATCGGAGCTACCCAAGGTAACGTCGCCTAAAATTTATCCCTATTGTCTCCTCTCTACGCTCCGTCATAAAGAAACTAGAACACTTGAAACAACTCCCGTGTACTGCGGGTGACGCACGAAACATCCCGGCAAAGTTGTGACTTCAACTTTCCTTTCACAGACAAGACTCGAAACCAATCTCGCTGTCGAGCCCCAAAGTGTCTCGGAAGTACTTCACCAACTGGCGACAGGCATGCGACAAGACTAAGGACAAGACGAAGGAGCTCCTGAAGAGGTGGAGGACGCTGCCGGAGGCCGAGGCGGTCGACGGACAGATGCAGCCGGCAGCCGGTGAAGATGAGAAGCACCATGGGTGGAGCGTGCACGTATGGAGTGAGTACCTATTGTATATGGCTGCATCAAGGCTGCGGCAATCAAGGCCAGCAATCGTATAGCTTAGATGATAGGCGTTGCGAGAATTTCCCATGGTTACGCTTCTGACAAGCAGGAGTCTGGAACGGTGAGACAAAGGGGTGAGCTATATGTTTGTAAGGGGTGAGCTAACCTAAGCTTTTTATGGACAATATCAAAACAATATAAATAAATATGCTTGGACAATTCACACAGTGTCATAAAATAAGCTAAGCTTATGTTATGGGTGCCAGACAACTGATAAATATCTTATGTACTTCTTTTTATTTTAAGACGTACTTATTATACACTAGCCGCCGCGAATTCGTTCGGTTGTTGTCCTACTCCATAAAACATTTCTCTTGAATCTATTGTTGAAGACCGCATTAAAATCCGAGGTTTTTATTCCGTGAACTCCATAGTTAGATTTTGCCTGAAAACAAAATCGCTTTGGTAGACTTTACTACTCTCGCGTTTGTTTTTAAAATGTTTGTAAATAAAACAATGTGAATTAAGCAAATAGGTTTACCAACAGCTAGCCGACCACGATTTACAGCCATTATTTTCGAAAATAACAACATAGCACAGTCGTGTTTAAAGACAATTGATAATTGAATATTGAAGCGCACTCATTGGTGGACGCGTAGTAGGTAGTTAGAGTTTGCGCGGAAAATATAACTATGGACTTTTTTGACTAATCAGATATCACTATCGAACTCCGTAGTTAGATTTTGCTTATGTGTGGTTTTCTTTAGCTATCTGAGAAGCGGATGTAAAATGTAAGGAAGAATAAGAAGGAGTGTTTGTTTAGTAAATGTAAATATTTCAACTTCGGTAAATTAGGTAAAGCACACGCGAGGTCAATTAGGACGAGTTTCGGAGATATGTTACGCAGATCGAGGTTGGAGACTGAATGCATTTGACTTGACGTAAAACTTTGTGTTTATATCCTCTTTGAGACTGTGGTCCCGCGGGCGGCGTATGCACCGAAGCTCCAGGTAAAAGGTATCTCATGGTACAGCAATTTCCGACACTTATAAGCGTCGCGTGGCATCCTACCTCTACAGTACCATACACCTACATTACACCTACTCTTTTTTTCTTGCTTATAAACCTTCCTTTTAAATCACTTTATCTATTGCTGTAAACCGAATTAAAATCCGTTGCATAGTTTAAAATATGTAAGCGTACAGACTTCATTTTATACTATTTAAAGATAAAGAAGATGTATAAAATTTAGTATTTAATAAAAATTACAGTATTAAATTTTTGTCCGGCCCGGTATCGAACCCGGGAATGCATCCGTTGTTGTGTTCCGTGTATTGTAATAATATAAAAGGTATAAGGTATACAAGCTTAGTCTTCGTACAGCACCGGCGGCTCTTCCCCGCGGTGGTTTCATATCGTTACATCATATTTTAGCATTATAATAGTTGCTCTAGACTTTGCAGCAAAACAGTGATATTTTTAAATATATAGGTAAGTTTAAGTTTTACTTATTCATTCCAAACACTAACCCACAAAGAGCTAAAATAACATTAATGGACCCAATCCTCGGGGACAGTAAAATGTTTACTTACGCAGAAAGTTTCACAGACCTAGGACCTAGTTACGTCCATAGTTTTCTTTTCATTTGGCATAGAAAAATATTAATGGAAACTGGCTTTTTCAGACCAGTCTATTTGTTTAAGGTCTTGCGTAATTCTAGGTAATATAAAGAAATGCCTCTAAAAATTCTCGCCGACTGATTTCGTTTAGGTACCTATTAATAATGGATGGGAAATAGTTAGTTTTGCAGTCTGTACTAAAATATAAGCATGTACTAGCAGATGCGAAAGGCACAGGACCGGCCTTTGTGGAGATCTCTGGGAGAGGCCTATGCCCATTTTTTTTTTTTTTTTTTTTTGCGAACAACGCAAAGGTAATGGGCACCCTCCGGTATAGCGGTTGGGAGGGAGGACGTGAACTCTCATGAGTACCAGCCGGCTGGCCAGCTGGTTATGCACGACTCGCCAAAAAAAAAAGACCTAGGCGCATACGTGCTAAACACCCCCTGGGAGCACCTGTAGCCGGAAGGGCCTTTCAGGTTTCATCGGATGCGACACCCCGTAGGGACGAGGTGCGCTCAGCGTCACTCCTTACGGAGCGTACACTGGAGAACTCATAGCGTGACCCCTGAAGGGGGTCCCGCTGCTGTGGACTGGAATTGGGGGCCTACGGGGGCCGCTGAAACGGCAGGGAGGGGCTGTGTCGGGTCGACCTGAGCGCTCGACAGGTCGTTGGGGGGGTACCTATGCCCAGCAGTCTTTAGGCTGATATAGTAATGGTGACTAAAATTTAAAACCCCATACGTACGATATTCAACATATTATCGCATTACATCACCATCCTTATTAACGCAAAAAGTGCCAGTCGGCGCAGCCAACTTCCCAAAACACATCTTCAAAAGGCCATCATCATAAATTTTGGGCTATTGATGTTGAATCCCTCCAAAGTTGCTAAGTTAAAAATGTGAAATGAGGAAGAAAATTGCCAAACTTCACCACCGGGCCTCGCCACTGAATTACTTAGCAAGCGGTCTAAACGCAGCGGTTACTTGAGGAATAGGTACTTATACTTAATACTATATATTAGTAAATGGTCCTGAAATTATTGTTTACCAAAACATTATAATGAATTTCATGATATTATTATGTTTGCGTTTACGTATTTCCTGTTTTGGTTCGTGACGTCAATATTGCCTTTCATCTACGTTCGCAACTGTTTTTCGTAACCAGTTATTAAACAACGCTATTATTTCATATTTTCGTTACCTATACGTTTTTACGTTTTTGACAGAATTTAAAAATCCCATACCTAATATGTGAACCGCGTGGAGGCTTTGGTAACCGTAACCGTACCGGTTTCGTAACCAGTCACGAAACAACTATTCTTTTTTATTTTCGTAACAAAAAGTTTTTTCGTTTTCGACAAAATTTAAAAACCGTGACAGTGCGAACCAGCTGAAAGATTTTTGTAGTCTCCACTCTCACATTGTCAGGGGGCCCGTACCGGTTTCGTAACTAGTTATAAAACAACACAATTCTTCCTTTAACAAGGGACTTGGGGCAAGTTTTTTATTAGTAAATATTATTTTATAATTTAATATTAGCATTATTTGATTTATTTCTGTCATGCAAATATTTATTTTAATAAATAATTATTCTTTGATATTTTCGTAACCAAAACGTGACGTTTTTGACAGCAGGACGACCTGAGTGGTGCAGTTGGTTATCATGCCGTGCCGTGGTACGATTCCCGGCTGAGCAGAAATAGAAATAATGAATTTTAAATTCTGTTACGGGTTTGGGTGTAGTGTATATAATAAGTATTATTTTTATAAATATAGTTTTTTGGGAGCCTATTTGTATAACAATATCAACCGAATTTTAAAAATATACTCCCACGTTATCAGGTAAAGGTATCACAATGGCTGCAATCATTAAATTATAATGACACCGAACGCCTTCTGACAGTAATATCCTACATTAATAAGTAACACACACACACACAACTGTGACACAACCGTCTGAATGGCGTTGGTGGTCTCCAGTCTCACATTGTCCCGGGGGTAGACCCGGGCCCGAACCCGTTGTGTGCCAATAGTGTTCCCTGAATGAAATATTCACGGTTATGTGAGAAACCGCTTTAATAAACAAGTGGGTATTCCTGCGTTTACGAATTTACACGCCGACCAAAGTTTCTGAGCTATAACGATCCGCTGTAATTCCCCCGGACAGGGTTAGTTCGGATGACTCACTTTGAGAGCACGTGGGATTGACATGTTTATTTCTGGGCTAAGTGGATTGTGTTGTTAAATTAAAAAGTGATTAAAGCGAACTATGTTTACATTCAATTTCATTGCGTTGGTGACTATATGCAGTACAAAGTATTGTCATTTATTTAACAGAGACAATAAAAAACGATTATTAATATTAAATAAAGTCTTACACTAACAAAAAAAAACTTAATCGTCACAGCCCGTAACAGTCCACTGCAGGACTTAGGGCCTCTCCCGCGAAAGGGGAGATTATTGCCATAATCTCCACGCTTGACAGGCGGGTTGGAGATGGATGTTTAAATATAACAATGGAAAATGCTGCTGCCCATTTTCCAGACTTCGGAGACTCTTGATCTTTTGCCTCGAAAACACTAGTCGCCTTGTACGACACCCATAAGTGTAAGGGGTTGGTGGTATTCTACTCTTCCGGACACCACACGGCTTAAATACTTAATTCTAACTAAATTACAGATAAAAACAAAATTAACCAGATCCCACGAATTTATAAAAGTGCCCAGAAGACTGGCCGCATTGCCTCGCTGAATAGCAAAGCTTAAGCGCTTACCCAAGAAGAGGCCAGGCTTCTGGTGATTAGTAATTTGGACCAGGCGCTTAGACCAATACAAAGTCAATGATTCCAAAAACCAACTACAAATTTTTTTACTCATGTGAAAAATATGGTTTTGCGTTACGAAATACTTACCATTGGCGCGGGTTCTTATATATCTTAAAATGCTTTTCGTATCATTTTATTCAAAACTCTAAAACACCGCACATTATAAATCGATCTAGGTAAAACGAGAAATTAACTTTCCTTTAACATTATTTAACTTGCCCTTCAGTTTAATATTAAAAGTCAAGTTAGGAAACGAACGATTCAAACGAATATCCAAAAAACTTTTTAGTGCTTACTAAACAAATACATTTCGGTGGTCACAAGGTAGTCACAATAACAAAATTTAACACAGTGATTGCGTGCCAACGAAACACACCCATTAGTGTGACAACTTGATAAGAGTCGAGTTTTGGACTAGGATTGCCGTCGAGGGCCGGAAATAGGCGGGGATCGATGCCAGGGGGTGCTAGTCTACTAATATGAATTAATGAATTAATGAAAAATTATTTATTGCATATACATAAAATAAAACAGAAACAGAGGAAAAAAGAAAAGCAACCGGCGACCTTATCGCTTAATATGCTTTGCTGTGACAAATTCACACAGCGCCATTTAACCCCAAAGTAAGCAAAGCTTGTGTTTGGGTGTTAGATAACTGATAAACAACTTATATACTTTTTTAATACATAATAATTAAAATTTATCATTTCAATTTCTGGTCGGCCGGGAATCGAACTCGGGACCTCTGCGTGGCAGACCGGCCGACCGTGCATGCTAACCAACTGAACCACTCAGGTCATCAAAATGGAACTAAACATAAATACAACGACGAAAGCCTCATGCCGTCTCTCTTTTTCACTATATTATCAGAAAGAGACGACAAGTGACTTCAGGCTGCGATTGCGTCTATGCGTAGCTGAAAATGTTAGTAGAATATGACCCCAGGAACAACGCCTGGACAGAATTCGGTCAATTTGTTCGCTTGAATAATGTATTAGCAATCGTTTGGATAGATCGCTTAACTGGGTAGGATTGGGATCGAAAGTATAATATGTAAGCTGATAAATGCCTTACCTGTTTTATCGATATAAGTACAATAAAGGTAAAGAGAGTCAGTGGCCGGGCGGTCGAGTACCCGATTCGTAAGCGAGAGGTACCGGGTTCGAATCCCGCTACAGCCATGTACCAATGACTCTTTTCTGAGTTATGTACATTATTTGAATTCTATCCAGTGCTCTTACGGTGAGGGAGAACATCGTGATGAAACTTGAACGTGAATTTGTAACCATGATCCAAACTGGTCAGGTTCCCTTGGTAGCAGGGTCACGGAGGTCAGATGGTAGTCACTTAATCGCCAAATCCTGGATCATGGTTAAGCCAACCCCGGGCCCTCCTGCTCGAGTGCACAACCGGAACATTAACGCCAAGATGTTTTTTTTTAAGTACAATAAAGGTTTGATTAAGATTTAAGTACAAACTTCGAAAGTAGCGTTACTCAACTTGCTACAAACATTTTTGAACTGAATTTAGGCTATTTTAAGTGAGAAGTAGCTTTCTTATTTTAGTAGTTAACCTAGAATCGTTGCAGAGACTCCTATAACAACGCAAATTAAAGTTTTGAGGTTTTTGATTTCATAATCAAGCGTGGTAAGAGTTAACTTTTCTATTGTACAAACGAATGTGTAGTAAATCTTCTTGTTTGTTTGCCAGTTACAAAAATATGAATTAAAAGTGATTTTTCGTAACTTATTACGAAAAATAGTAATAACGTGGATGAAAGGTTTCTTGCTATTCATTTTCCTTCTGAGTTGCAGTGACGGTACAGTTATTTATTGTTAACTAGCGGACCCGGCGCGACTTCGTTCGCGTACACCTACTTAACCCCTACCTACCCTTCTTTTCTTGCTTATAAACCTTCCTCTTGAATCACTCTATCTATTTTTGAAAACTGCATTAAAACCGTTGCGTGCTTTAAGATATCTAAGCATACATAGATACGGACAGACGGCGGGAAGCGACATTGTTTTATATTATGTATACATAGATTATCGGCGTATGTACAAAACCCCAAACTAAGCAAAGCTACTCCAAATCAGCCTACGCCTCGTAGCATTAATAACGAGAACGATTTTACGGAAGCAACTTTGGCTTTAAGATTAACTTAAGGAAGCAACTTTCACTTTAAGATCAACTTTGGAATCGAGGATGAAAGGCGACCGTCAGCGACTTTGTACAGAACGTCTGATATTTCATATTGCAAAATTAGCTAGGAAATATGCATGGAATTAGGTACTCGTACATTTACTGAATTATTAACTATTTGAACTTAGTTTTCTAGGAGTTTTGTTTGTACATAATTAACTACTTCTCGTCTATTTTGAAAATGGACGTCGCATTACTGGAGTATTGCCTGCTACTCATCATAGTACCGTACTACATATTATGAGTCCGTAGACATTTAAATTACTAAAAAGGTTACCGTTTGGCTTTGTGATATTGTCAAAGTGCTCCCCATTTTGAATACTAAAACCAGAGTCTCAAAGATCGTAACCCGCCGAAGGCGTGATAAGTCGAAATTCTCCAAATTTGATAATTAATTACGTTAGGAAGTTACCGCTTCTTTGCACACAAGCCGCGGATATCCATGCTCTGACGTCGCTGACGGTGTCACTAGTTGCTTTAAATATAGATAATAGGTATTTAACCTGATCGCGCTTGACCACATCTTCGCTTATACATCATTTGGTCAAAGCCACGGATTCATTATTATAATTAACTTATTTTTTTATAATCAGATTTTGTTAGCTAGGTGTAATGCAGACAGCTTTCTGAGTACAATTCCGGTGTGGATGACATTTTTAATGTTTAATGCGTAGATATGTATATTGATTTTTATGTCTTTTTTCCTCTAATTCTTTCAATGGAAATACCCTTTCATTTAGTCTATTTTATGAATGATCCTGCAACAAATTGCTCTCTAATTTCGCCATATCGTCAAAAAACCCGTTGATTCGCCAGGGCCGTGCCCGTCTGTCAGCAGCAGGGATGATGTGGGGCTCCGTAATCGTAACCTCAACCCGGATATCCGGATTAAAATAATATCCGTAACCCTAACAGTATCCGATATAAAAGTTTCGAATAATTTCGGATTGGGGCGGAGTCTGCGACGTGTTACGACAGTTTTGTTTAACTGATCATAGTATTTAGATTTGTTAACCTTAAAGATATAAGTCAAATCATTTATCTATTTTTGTATTAATTTTTTAAATTTCTAATAAATCCGTAGCCAAAACTATCCGAAACTAACGGATAATCCGAAATTATATCAAATCCATAACAGTATCCGAAACCGGTTTAATATTATTGCTATATCCGTATCCACATCCGAAATTGGATATCGATAACATCCTTGGTCAGCAGAGGACGACGAACGAGGCTTGGCTGCCTTTGAGATGATGATAGGGCGCCTCAATCTCCCGAGAGCTCATAAATACCATAAAAAAGTTTACCATTTATAAAGAATATTGTAATGCCAAAGTAAAGTAAAGTGAAGCCTTATTTTAAAAGTGTAAAACAAAATAAATTCGAATCTCCTTGGTATGGGTAAAAAAGCGAAAAAAGTTATCATGACTCTCCCGAAGTTTATAATGTGATGACACCTTCGTAGAGTTTATTTTGGCCTGGTAAATACAATGTTTGTACAAGGTATATTTACTGTACATTTGATCGAAGGATATTACTGATATAAACGATCACTTTCTAACGTCATTAACAGTCTGTAACAGTCTACTACTCTTCACTTTCTACGTAAAGATGTAGGTATAGCTTGGTTAAAAACCGCTACATTTGGCGTATCTTAGTCTCATCGAATTTTAATTGTATCACAATAGCAGCTCAGCTTAATTTTTTTTTGCTACCCAGTGACAAACAAGCAGACAGCTCACCTGATGGCAGCACAATTAAAAAAAACGTGTCATACTGCCATAGAGCTGCGATTGTGATTTAATGACGATGCATGTACATGAAAGCGTTGCTGAAGCTACTACCCGTAAATTACGTTCAGCTATTTTATTTTTAAAAGCACTACTGGACAGAAAGACTGGGTACAAAGGTACCCGAGTCAGAGTGGATGAAATTGCTAGTCGCTCATCTACGAGTATACTAGTAAAAAACAAAGTCGCCTCCCACCGTCTATATCTTCGGATGTAAGTACGCTTAGATCTTTTAAACCACGCAACGAATTTTATCGCAATTTCACTATCATTTAGATAATTTCTTCCGAAAGGGTTATATGTATGATACATGCATATTATAAAAGAGTAGCTCCGAGATTACCCGGGCGATGCCAAGGCGGGTCGTTAGTAAAATATAAACTATTAGATACCTATTTATCTACCTACCGATATTGAAAATCGATCGGTACTTTTGCAGGACAAAACAAACCTATCTTCCGGTGTGAGTGCTAATGTAATTGGATTTTCGACGAGATATACCTACAGTCAAAGGAAATGATAACTATCTACTGAATACTGAATTCTGTCTCGAACACGACAGAGGTCAACCTCAGTCAGTCTATTCTTGGTACAACCCAGTAGCCTTTGTATATGTACAGGTACGTAATTTTTGTATGTAAGTATGGGTAGACACGAAGGTTGCGATCTGGCACGCCGTGTAATATTTTATAATTCGATTCGAAATAACGTACGATGTTCTTGTTGCAACCTTTCTACTCATAACACAGCAGGTACTGACATGTATCAATTCAAAAGAACTTGAATGTATTTTCTTGCATAACTAGTCCAACTGGACCTAAGCTTGGTGCCCCTTTTCACAAAGTTACTCAATTTTAAGCAGCAACCTAACTTTGATGTTATAACTTAGCTGAACCATAAAGCTGGTTTCAAGATTCTGATTTGAAAACAACAAAGTTTTACATTGAGGTTCTTGGTTTTTTTTTCAATGTTGATATAGTATGTGGTCATCAGGGCATTAATGTTTCGGTTGTGTTCACGCGCGCGAGGGCCCGGGGTCCGTCTTGACCATGCTCCAGATTGGCAGATCATGTATTTACAGTGGGGCGACTGCTATCTGACCTCCATGACCGGAGAACTTAACCAGATTTGATCATGGTTACACATTCTGTCGCCTGAATGTGCAGGTTTCCACTCACCGAAAGAGCATCAGTTAGTGTTCAACTAATGTACCTCAGAAAAGAGTCAAGCCGGTACCACGGGGTACGCGTCGGACCGATTCAACCCAATCATTAGGCCACCGACGCTAAATGTAAATGAGTTGTTGTAAATGTTAATATGGTATACCTAGTATAAAATCATAGATCTTTGAACCACTCTTTACAACAAAATTAAAAACTGAATTTTGGTAATTTTTATATCAAAATTCCTAAGTATTCGTCGTATTCTATAATATTGTAAAGAAAACAGTTTGTAAGAGATAGGTACATATATTTTATTGACAGAAATAACTAAATATCTCAGTAAGTTTGTTTTATTATTAGAAACTCCCGAGTGACGCTATAAATAATAAGGTAGGTTAGAATCCTAGTAAGTACATACTTCAATAATGTATAAAAACATGTACGACTGTGGAAGAGGCAAAATATGAGTGTCCGGATCGCAGCTTGTGGCGATGTGTCTTTGCCTACTCCTATGGGATATAGGCGTGAGTGTGTATTGTAACTCCGGCGGGGGCGTTGATTGAAAGTTAAAAGACACAAAATGCTTAATTGAAAGTATAATAATGAATGCCATAAAATACAAAAGATACCTTACTTCCTACCTAGCCAGTGGTATGTGTGCTCATAGAGGCAGCCTACAGACCTATATTCTACTTGCTGCAACCTGCTTAACCTACTAAAGCCCAGGCCACCCTATGGGAGCACCAACATATCCCGAAAGCCTACCTATCTTAGAGCCCGTCCTAACCTTAGGCCTGCTAGAGCACACATGCTACAGTATGTACGTATTTATTAAAATAATAACAAATGATAATAAATAAGTAAACGATTAGAATGCAGCCCTCAGCGTATCTGTTGCATATTTTAGTAAAGAAACTTATCTTATTGCGTTTGAAAAAAAACATAATTTACTCCTCATGTACTAGTATTCCAAAAGCTAATAACGTTAAACAATCGAGCACATGTGGCTTAAATTGGTAATATCGATCCCTTATTAGTAACAGTCTATTTAAAGTTTGATTACCAACATTTGGAGTTGGAATACGGAGTTGACCTACATTCCTGTTGTGGACACTGCTGACCCGGCGACCTGGGAATAGCACGGCGACCAGAGTTGGTCATTAACGCGATTGGAACAAACTATTTACGAATTCATCGTGTATTTACAAGAAACGGGTGGGTTTGAGGGGTGGGCGGGGTTATTGGCGACAGGATCCCTAGCGAATAATATTGTAAATGTACTTGAAAACGGAAGGGAACACCGGTGGCCTAATGGCTAAGGGGTCAACTCATACCCAGAGGTACTGTAAATGCTCCGTAGATACAAGCGTGCGATAGAAACGACGTTCTTCGACGCCTAAGAGCCCATACAGGCGTAGGTACACGATTTCTGCACTAATCTCTATACTAATGACAGAAAAGCATATTTTATTATTTGCAAACAAAGGCGCAGTCACCGTGTCGCATCGCAGTCGTCGTCGTACCGCACCCGCGGAGTCACCGCGTCGTATGCGGTATGGGTATGCGTATGGGTAGACTGCACGATTTCTATACGGTGACTATACGGGCACGATGCGTACGCGTTTTCTGAACGGTTTGAAAGCGGCAACGCATAGATAAAAAAATTGCCAATGACGGTCAAAGACTTCTATATACTATGCATGGACGGGAGCAACATTCCAATCTGTTTTCGGTGACGAATAAACTATCCGATGTGCAATTATTTACTGCCGAATTGCAAACTGTTTAGTTACGACAGTCGCTGGTTTAGTAAAACAATTGTCACTTGTTAGCTTTGTCACTCGGAGTGCCCGTTCAGCCGTTACAGCGAGCTTTGGCACCGCACGCCTTTTAGAACAAAAAGCTACCACGCCGTTCTCATAGTCGTCACTACACGATCTTCACTTGGTGTAAAATGTGTCTGCACGTATCTTGAATTTCTTAGCAATTACGCTGAACACCTTTGGAGCAATAAACCGATAAATTATTTATTGGATTTCATTTTATCAACTGTGCTATATCGCAGTTTGCGCCTCTCTTCTTCATACGCTGTGGGTGCCCAATACGGTAAACAAGGAACCCTATTGTACGCTTAGCCGTTTCTCTGTCTGTCTGTCACTGGGCTAGTTATTTAGGCCCGTAATGGATATTATTATATACTTTTTATTTTCGTTACCTATACACATAACTGCCCATAACAGTCCACTGCAGGACTTAGGGCCTCTCCCTCGAGAGGGCGTGGACATTATTGCCATAATGTCCACGCTTCGCAGGCGTGTTCCAGATCGCAGTGTTGTTACTTGCTTAGTTATATAGGTTTGCATAGGCTAATATTGTAACATATGTGCTATACTGAAACAGCTGTAACGATAACTTATGTTTTAAATAAGGTAAAGGGTCACTATGCAAATCCGACTTTTTCGGCGTTTTATTTATTTTCCTTGATCGTAAAAACAATACATAACAGCATCAAAGTTTGTATTTACAGAGATTTGTCTAGCTACGTGCTTGCAGTGCATAATCCATAGATGTCTGCTAATATGGATGCATAAAAGAGGACTTTTTGATACGATACATACATTACAAAGTTACAAATGCACTTAAAGATACGTACCAAGGTTTCGAATCATACGTTGCTGACCTAATTGATGTTTCCTTAATGTCCCAATTAGGACAACGTCTCACGTATTGTAATGTTGTCTAATTGTTTGTTATATTGACAATTATCCGGAATAGTATTCAACCCTTCGTACGCAAGTAAGACTCGCACTTGACCGGTTTTTGGTAAATCACGTAATATCGCCAATAAACTCCAAATTATCGCGGCCAATAAAAACTTTACGTTCTCGAGTTAAATCGCCAGCCCTTAAAATTACTCGAGTTCTGGTTCGTTAGTTTTAATGGCTTTCAAGGGTACCAAAGTTCCGGACGTTGCGTTTGGTTATAACAATAATAAAAAGAAAACAAAAAGTTTGGAGCGTCGCATTCGGGGTTTACGACTGGCGCTGGCCCAGTTCCGGAGAACACTCGGCAGCCAGCTGCGGCGCCTCGTGGCCATGCTTGCCGTGCGCATTAGGACTTACTGGACGCAGACACTGTCTATGGATGAATACACTTACATACTTAACGTGCCCGCTGCCGAAGCCGCCGCCACCGCAGACAATTTGAAATTGGCGCGCCTAGCTTGGTTATGAAAGTAGGAGTCGGGGGCAAAAGCTACATGGTTAACTACCTGGAAAAGAAAAAACTTTTAAATTATTCATTCTTTAAAAAGAAGCGGCACAGAAAGTGGACATGGCGAAGCCCCGACAGAGTGACTTCATTAAGACGGAGAGAAAGGAGCTGTTCAATGCCGAGTCTTACGGTGCCTTGTCTGAGCCTCTCTTAATATTATTCTTGAAAGAAACCGTCTGATGAATTCTTCGCTCCGACCAAATCCACTTCAAATCATAACGTGCACCCCGAAGTTCCAACACCTTTTCGAGCACCTCTTTCACTAGATAATCGCAATAAAACATAATCTTACTGGTGAAGTCGCTGGAAGAGCTACAGTGGTTGCTGGCCGGCCTAACAGCAGGCTCGCATGGTTTGAGACTTCACGTCACCCATACCAAATGACAAAAGTTTCCAACTAATGCATACTCATTACAAGATCTCACGCTACGCCAGCGTCGCGCCGCAGCTGAATAATTTTCTCGCCGCTGCCTTTATTTTACTCGGCGCGCACATCGGCTTACGCGAGGATACTTTAGACTGGGCGAGTTACAGGAAGAAGAGTACGAGACCGATTACGCTTGTTATCCACCATTTTACACGAGTATAATCTATATTCTTGTAGCAACTTGAGGATTTCGAGGATCACATCATCTGATCAATAAATAAAATGTAATGTAGGTACTTGTAGTGTACCATAGTTTTTTTTTTAATTGGTACATTTTTAGTTGATACAGAAGTATAGTCTCATGCAACTTGCTCGCGAAATCGTACCTACTTTTAACAAGTTGCATTTTCTTAAAATGTAGATTTTTGTACAGAGTTTAAATCAACTGTCAAATTACTGTTCGAATTTTAATTTGGAAAGAAAGTTAAGTTTGCGTGGGTGGAGGTTATATATGAGAGATTAAAATACATTTTAAATACTATATGCTCGGAGTCTCTTTGCGCGATCGAATCAGAAATGAGGAGATCCGCAAGCGAACCAAGGTCACCGACATAGCTCTAAGGATTGCCAGACTGAAGTGGCAGTGGGCAGGGCACATAGCTCGAAGAACACATGGCCGATGGGGCAGTAAAGTTCTCGAGTGGCGGCCACGTGCCGGAAGACGCAGCGTGGGTAGGCCTTCCACAAGGTGGACTGACGACCTGGTAAGGATCGCAGGTACCAGCTGGATGCGAAAAGCACAGGACCGGCCTTTGTGGAGATCTCTGGGGGAGGCCTATGCCCAGCAGTGGGCGTCTTCTGGCTGATATGATGATGATGATGATGATGACTATGCACAAGTATTATACAAGGCAGTCGAGCAAAAGGGCTTTGAAAGTACTCACACCCAGATCGGCTTAAAACCTCAATGTGTTTTGGACTTTACCTTTGCGGTGCGGTATCTCATCGGAAACAATACCGCAGCCGCAGGGTCTACTAGATTATCTACAAAAGAATAATTTAGATTTTAGAGCAAGGCCTTGAATTTTGTTCCTTTGACACTGACAGTTTCCACGAATCCTGTTGGCTTCTACCACAATTAATATTATCAATGTTACCCGCATAGGAAGTGTCAGCTACCACGTATCGCGCAAAGGAAAATTTATTTTAGATAATAATAATAATGAGTAAGGAAAACAAGGGAAAGAGTAAAGATAAGCTATCACAAAATGAAGTTCAATATAGGAGTAAGAGCACCGATCAGCAAGCTGAGGCTGTGATAGCGGAGAGGGTGACCTGGCAGAGCCCCAGGAAGAGCAACGTGAAAGAGGAAGGCTTCTACAAGTTCAAGGCGATGATGGCGCGGAACGTGCGGTCACAAGAGGAGTCGCCGGGGAGGGTGGCGAAGCGCGGCAAGAAGCAGCCGAAGACTCGGGAGCCCCCGAAGTAATCTCCATCCATCAACCCGCGGCGTCGACCGAGCATGCGGCCCTCAGCGACGCCTCTACGACAAAACCACCTATAAAACAAAATACATTGTCCCCGTATTTGAATAAATGATCCATCGTAAGTCATATTATTCCGAACCAACATGGCGGTGGTAATTGTATTATGTAACCCTCTAGCGAAAGCCTTTGAATATTCCAAGCCCAGTTATTCGTGTCGGGGGAAATGCATTTAAAATGGTACCCTTCTAAAATTTCACACCAACTGACATCGGCATTGTGCTCATGCCTTATTCTTTATCCTCTTTATTTTTCACTCGAGAGCTTGGCATATCTGAGCGAGGCGTTATATTTGATTCCACTGTTATTGTCTGTTCATGAAACACTGTTTCTCCGTCTAGCTTTAGACAGTAATTTCTCTCCTCATTCTTCGTGGATATGGGTTTCCGAACAGCCAACGTTTTTGTGTAGAACTGCAAATAAATTGTTCTAACTACGGATTTATTGCACAAAAAATACTCCACGTGCTCCGAGGTGAGCTCAACTAATAACGGCGGCGTCAGCGCTTTTGTTTGCAGAGCGCAGCGTGATGTATGGAGATACATACGTCAGGTGCTCCAGGCGCGCACCTGCGTGACCCCCGAACGGGTTTTATTGAAAACCCCTGTCCGAGCATCTCGATTTATTAAGGCCGCCTGATAAAAACATTACGGGAAAACGGGCACACCTATACGCGCCCATATTATTAAATTACGAACCAAATTGACGCATGAAATGGGACACAAAAGTTAATTTGCAGTCCAGCCTACCGTATCTTCGTTTCAGTTTGTTTCTGTGGAATGGTACTTTTTATTTTTTTTATTTTATTAAGGCAAACAATAAATATTAATGTAGAAGACGCAATAGGTGCTACTTATCTATAACTTCGAAAAGGATTATCTACAGAGAGGTAGCAGTCGCTACGAGACGTGAAATAAGTAGAACTAGAAAACTAGAACTTGCGGGCCAACAACTAGAAATTTAAAATAGGTACTCATACATATTGAAACTACTTTCAGTATCATTAATAAACATTAACATTCGATGGTTATAAAACGTACGCCTATCAGCAAACTACGCTGACGTACGTTGATAAAATAGAGTTCTAATAAACTGTTATTATTGTTCATTTTTAAATAGAGAAATCAATAACCTTAAGAGAAATCAATAATCAGTCCTCAAGGGGGGGGCAGCCCTCGATGAGTTCATGCTGGGCTTCCCAGTGCTGGCACGCACCATTGCATTTAAAGTTTCCAGAGTGACACGCAACCGCGCACCCGCCTATGACATGACTCATAAAAAGGCTTCGTTTTTCCATTATACAGCTTAATCAGCTTAATTGCGGTTTGAATAATAAAAACTAGTGATCGAACAGGAAAAGTATATGCTAGCGTAGCGATAGTAGTCTATATTGGAAGAAAATTGTGATTGCATAATCACAATTCAGTCTGCAACAGAAACGGTTGAAATTAATTGTGCCCCTTAGGCTATTCCTTTGCGTGTTCTACCGCTTGTGCAAAATAACTTAATTGACATAAGGCCCACGTTATATAAAGGCACTGCTCGTCATCTTGATAGGGTTCATACTGACGTCTTGAAACCAAGCTTTTTACTTTAATATTACGCACTTGTCTTTTATGATAACCTCATTTAATTTAAGTTTGTATCTTACTGTAAGTATGTTCATGGAAACCAAGCATCTTTAATTTTTTCGTCATACTCATAAAATAACGTTTTTTTAGGGCCAGCAAAGAGTTTTATCAACAAAGAGTTATTATGCAACAGAAAATATTGTAAAATAAACAAATTGTACTTTTTTTATACCACTAAGGTGGCAAACAAGCTTGCGGCGTGCTTGATGTATGGCCTGGTAATAAACACTCACCGCAGCCTATGGACGTTTGCAATGCCAGGGGCATCACCCACGATTTGTAAATCAAACTATTCACAATTCGCGATAAGTTGTTATAAATACGAAAATATTCTTATATATAACTTTAATAAAACTAAATAGAACTTTAAAGCTTGACCGCGGCAGAGGTGACCTGTCAATTGTAGCGCTAGTTCTGCGTTTTATGCAGCAGCACCGGAAGGATGTAGTATTCTGTGACAGAATTCGAAGGTCGCCAACAATCGGACTTGGATAAGAAGGTACGTGACAGAAAAAGCAACTAACACGTCCCGATTTTGAAATTAGAATAATGACGTTTCGGAAAAAGACCTAGCGCCCTCCTTCATGGAATTATGATTCTTTCCAAATATGTCAACATTTGACATGGGCACCTAAGTAACGAAGGCGGAAGGATAGACTACTCAATAGCGTCCAGTTATATTTCCTCTATATAGTTTATTATTGCCAGTAAAATAAACTTAGTATGCTCGATTTTACGCAACCTGTCAAAGTAACCCAAGTCCCTGGAATCCCTATAGTATATTTTTAATATAGGCTGTATGTTGATTTTTCTTATTGCGCCTTTGACTGCCTGGCACCTGCGCGCTATGAAAAAGAAAAATGCGCGCCATATTCAGTCTAAATATTTTGTTAACGTTTTCGGGTGTGGTAGTAATATATTCTAAAAATACATAGTATGTATAAAACAAAGTCGCTCCCCGCCGTCAGTACATGGGTATCTATGTACCTAACCTTAGATCTATTAAAGTACGCAACGGTTTTTAATGCGCTTTTCAACAATAGATGGAAATGCTATCTTGTAAAAGATAATCAAAGCTTGTAAAGATATTGCAAACTTTTTTGGCAAATTTTTTGTTTGTTGACATCCACAGCTTGGATAAGTTTGACACAGAAAGTTTGGCTAGGTATAGGTTTATGGTTTGACTTTCAATCTTCTTTACTCATGCTCTTTTCATGATCTTTCTATCTCTTTTTAACAAAATAAAAATAATGATCTTGACGTTAATGTCCCGGTTGTGCTCTCGAAGACGAGGGCCCGGGGTCCGCCTTGACCATGATCCAGGATTTGGCGATCAGGTAATTACAGTGGAGAGACTACTATTTGACCACCGTGACCCTGCTACCAGGGGAACCTGACCAGATGGGATCATGTTTACAAATTCAGTTGCCTGAATTTGCAGGTTTAATCACGATGTTTTCCCTAACCGTAAGAGCATCGGTTAGTATTATACTAATGTACATAACTCAGGAGATAGTAAAAAAGGTAGTTTTTAATTAAAAAGAAATTGGCCGATGATATTCCAAATTCGACATATTCTCTAGCCAAAAAACTGTATTAAAGCGTCACTAAAATTTATCTTCGACAATATACGACTGTCGAAGATAGGTGAAAAAATTTGTTTGGTTGCAATAGACATTTCATTATCATTATTAATGGAGATATGTGGCTAGAGAAATGTCGAATTTGAGATGTCACGAGAATTAATACCCATATTGTGCTATACTTTAACGCACACGCTATAAACGTAGCAGTAGCTACGGCGGTGTCAATTATTTTTATCGTAGAAGAATGCTACGAGCTACGCCAGTGCGTCGCACAAATTACGCGTACGTTATTTTTCTTCTTCGATCATAATCCATCATCATTCGTTCACTACGGAATATTAAACTAAGAAAATTAAATCTATACTATACCAGCGACCCGTCCTGGTTTCGCACAGGTAGTTAGCAAATTATCACCTAACCCATCCTCATGAATCATTCAATCTATTGATGAAAACCGCATGAAAATCCGTTCAGTAGTTTTTGAGTTTATGGGGAACAGACAGACGCAGCGTGGTACCTTGTTTTATAAAATGTAGTGTTAGTGATACTATCTATAGGTACTATAATATTATAAAGAGAAAATATTTGTATCTTTGCTTGTTTGTAAAGAATATATTCAAAAACTATTGGTAACATTTATAAATTCTTTCACTGATAGAACACATATTTAAAAAATTTGATATCCCTAATAAGATTGCAATAATTTAACCCAAGCTATTCACTCCAGGTAAGCAAGGCCATAGTCCAACCAAGTTATCATATTTTGAAACAAATAGATGCTTTTTTACAAAGTCGCGCAGGGCCAGCTAGTCAGATATAAACTCCATACAAAACTGGACAGTCAGCTGATTGATTTTTGCTCATTTACTTATTTTGATCGAAGCTTCTGGAATAATGAATTATTCTCAAATGGCATAGGGTGAGATTTCGAAGAGTTCGGGCCCGGTGATCCCACATCGCTGTAGAATACGTCAGTAGACATTTTCCAACAACCCATTATCCGCATTTAACAGTTACAGTTGTTGTGTTAAATGCGGATAAGTAAGTTACCTAAGTAACGTATTCATTTAGTTCATATCGTGTCGCTAGATGGCGCTACACGACATTTAGAACGCGCTATCGATGTTGACGTTATATTTTTATAAGGCAGAAGAAATTTAGTGGTTTGCTCAGGGGCTGCAATCCAACGTACATACGAGTATATATGTAGTACGTTGGATTGCAATCTCCGATGTAATAAGTGTACATTAATACGTTACCGTTAAGCGTGGGTCGTTACGTGATTTTCGCGAAACGTACCTATGTAACGTTAGTAGTATAGTGACGCGGAACTCGGAAGGCGCACCTGTTTTAAAAAGTAGTGACGAATGTAGCTTAATCATTTTTATCTACACTCATTGCGTAATGTTCCAATTACATATTCGAAAACAGTTATTTAAGGATACACTTTTTTCACGCCAGTCTATAAAATTTTAAAAAATTACTTTTCGATACAGCATTTCCCATACTATTTTCATTACAGCTGTATCGAAAAATAACTTTTTAATCATTATGCAACACTTTTCTTTTTTAACTTTTTGTCGGGCGCCGGGACACGGCTAAATGTAGGCTGAATACCTAAATGTCTTCAACAAATTCAAAATTCCTGTTTATATTTGTGATCAGTTCATAGTCTGTGGTTGTGATAGTGTACATTTGGAATTATTTTCCCGCTAAACAGAATATTTTTTCTAATTGTTGTAATTTGTGTTTGTGAATGGTTTTTCTTGTTTGAAGCGAATAAATAGATAAATGTGAAAGTAGTGAAGCGAATTTTCCGCCGCTTGATATCCTCGACGCGTAGATACAATAGAACTGACTCGCAGTTACTTCCAGCAAAGTTAAAAAAAAAATTTGTACGAAATTTTAACATGAAAATATGAGTGTAGATAAAGTAGTGTATGCAACTGCATATAATTAGGTATTAAAACACTCGTGTCAAACTATTATCATACTCGGCTACGCTTCGTATGATAAACAGACACTCATGTTTTAATACCCCCTTTTATATGACAGTTGCATAAACTACTATTATTTCTGTTGATATTGTCACAAACCATCTTAAATCAACTTTATTCAGTTAAAATATCATAAAACGAATCGATGTTGATAATAAAATAAAATAGCTATAGAAACGGCTCGACACGTTCCGCGTCGCCGGGCTGAAATAACCGGAGGTAAATAAGCGATGGGTGGGTGAGTGACCGCGGTAACAAAAGTTAAGCAAGGATGGGTGACCCTTTCGTACTTTTGCACACCTGACGCGTCGCCGGGGTGAGATAACCGGAGTTAATCTAGGATGGGTGACCGGAAACAGGAGGGGTGACGGTATTTTGCTTTGCGGCTAGTTGTGAGTAACGAAACGAATCAAAATTGATAATAAAGTTAAATTGTAAATGAGAATAGATTTAAATCATAGATAATTTTAAACAGAGATCGAATCAGAAAATCAGTCGAGTTTTAGCTTAGTAAAGCTTAAAATACGTGACGGGTAGCCAATGAGTGACAATGATGGTTTTCACGTTTTAATACAAAACGAAACGTCACGAAAATCTCGTGTTACAAAAATCACTTGTTTGTCATCTATGTTGAATACAAGATAAAGAAAAAATTACGTTACTTGCCTAATCACCAGCTTTTGTAACCAGTGACGTGAAATAACGCCCACGCATATGTAAAAGCTTGATCATAGAAAGGCCTCGTATATACCTCGTAACAGCATCTGCATAAAAAGTCGCATAAAGTAGCCCGACCAGAAATATACAGACCAACAAATGACAGACTTATACTATGTTATTATACAATGTAAGGCAGTGATATTCGTTCGTCTTATTTTGGAAGATACACCACAGAAAAAAATACGACATAAGCTATATGTTAAATACTTAAATAATATCAAAATGTGCAGGCATATTTGTCGACACCATAACGCAGCAAAACAAATATTTAAGACATCTTAAGTGCAGTGTAGTTGTTATTTCTAAACCTATATTTATTACTACTCGTAATGGTTTACTGTGTTTATAGCTGGTATGTAATGTAACTTAACTATGGGTCTTGGCTACCTGTAAATCCTGCTAACCCTAATACTTAACACTTTAAAAGGGAAAGTTTGTAAGGATTATGTATGTTTGGATGTTTGTTACTCATTTACGCAAAAACTACTGAACTAAATTGGATTTAAATTTAGCAGCAATGTAGTTTATAGCCCAGCCCCGCTAGCAGATGTTTGCCCGCGACACAGCTCGCGCCGCGACAGAAGCATGTCTGTCCATAGGCTATAATTTATCCTGAAATTCAATGTGGTCCTCGCGGCAACGGGTCTGGAACGTTATAACCTTTAGAATTTTACGCGAGCGAAGACGCGGGCAAAAGCTAGTAAATGAACAAATAAAAAAATCACTGCTCTAACATAGGCTTTTGAGCTCGGAGTTCACGTGGTATTCATAATTTCGTGTACGTAGAGGGAAAATTTGGAGCACCAGTTGGATGAAACCGCCGGCGCCGACCGCAAACAGCCACGTTTGCAGGTTTAATAGTCTTTGATTTTCGTTAATTAGAATGTTACCTGCCAAACACGTAGTAAAATCGATATATTTCATAACTAGCCTTTTGTCAGCGACTTTGTCTGCTTAAAATGCGGTTACTGCGTTCTATGCCCGTTCCTGTTTTAACCGCGTTGAATTTCGGAAAAACTATAGCATATGTTATGTAATTTTAAGTTTATCCATTACAAACAAACAATCCAATCTTATTTCTTTATAATATTAGTATAGATTAAGAATTAGGCAACTGCCTAGGCTGCATAGTTAATTTAACAAAGAGTAATTTAAGCCAGGTAATCATTTATAAAACTTATATCAAATTTAATTCGCCACATGTCGTTGCGTATCTGCGAAGTTCATATTGTACGCAGCGGGGCGTGCGAGCAGTGGCGGTCCTAGGGCGGTGCGGTGCGGACAGGCGGGCCGAAAATGCAACAATTGACGAAAATTGCAAGCGCCCATACATATTTAGTAGGTAGCAGTAATGAAGGTACTAAAGTCAAAGGTAGCAGTAATGAAGGTACTAAAGTCAACCCCTTCGTCAAGCGCTTAATGAAAGAGGGGTCTTTATAACACATTTCCTAGTTTACAAACCTCCAAATCAAATTAATCTTAATTTAGATTTTTTTTGTATTTACATTTTAATTTAATTGATAACTTAATTTCGTTAATTTTGTATGATCATCAGTTAATATCTTAAGAAATTCCAATAAACCGAATATTACTTTCTAAAGAAAAATCAGATCTCTAAAGACGATAATGTACGGCTCCAAGAAAATCCTTCCGAGACCAGTGTTCGGGCGAGGCGCCGCCTTGCGCCATGGGAAACGGCTCCAGGGCCGCCCGTATGTGACTACGGGTTACACGCAACACAACGGCGCACATTCGGGACAATCCGGGGTTCCGCAGTGCGGCGCAATAACCCTGTGCGTGCCGCGGGCCCTTTAATAACTAATGCAGGGGCCGGGGCGCCGATTGACGGCCAGTCGCGGCATTGGGTCACCAACGTGATGAGAGGGCTGTACCTAATTGACGAGGAAGATTTCGCCTTGTGCTTGTGCGCCATGAATGACTTGCGTGTGGACTTGGCTGTACTTCTTATACAATTTGTGGCACTACTAGAGTCAAATTGAATAAATGTCAACAAAAATGATGTATGCTGTGTGGAATTGCCACCACTGTGCAAGATGTTAAAATATAATATTAAAAACTTAATGTCCTCTTTTATTTGCCAACCATTTCAAGTTTAGTTGCGGATCAAGTCGATTAAGTCTCTCTACCTCGTTTTAATTTACTACCGACCAAATATTTCACGCTGACTAAATAATAAAACTGGGAGCCAAACGGCTCATCATGCCAAACGGCAGCCAAATGCTCATCAAATAGAATAATAACTGCGAAACATTAATTTACTTCTTGGATAATTGTATTTTAGTATTAACTTTATCGCTGGGGCTCTCAGACTGGGTGAACAGTCTCGAGTGGCGATTTGCACCTCTTGATAGTATCTACATATTATTATTAACATTACCATTAAAATAAATTACAATTTTATTGTTTGTCCAGGGGCGTATACTGATAAAATTACACTCTACAATGAACATGACAGAGAACATAAGAGCATAAATCTGACTTGTGAACGGCATTGTCTACGTTTTCTTCAGGTTAACGCTAATGCCGAATTCATAACAAAATAAACTTCCCGATACATTCCACTAGAATATATTGCAAAGGCGAGCCTATCCCACAATGGAATTTTTCCCATCTAATCTTAAACCCTTTGTCTATCATTGTACATAAGTATGTGGGCGGGAGCGTAGGTGGTTTAGTGGTAACGGCATCCTACTCGTAATGCGAGAGGTACCGGGTTCGAATCCCACTGCCGCCATGTACCAATGACTCTTTTCTGAGTTAATGTACATTAGTTGAATTTAAATATAATTTATGTGTAATATTTACCACAGACTACAGACTAGCGTTAGCAGGAGTCGTATCCAGGCGGCCTGCATCCCGGGAGTTTGAGATCGAACAGGGTCCCATGACATTAGGCTGTTACCTGTGCTCATGAATTTTTCATATCGCTTATATGAAACAAAGCGATTTCCGTTTTACAACAACACAAGTAACAAAGAAGCACCTGGAAACTCACCTATCTGCCGGAAAGCGGTATTTGCTGCCCACATAAAATACCTACTCGTCGCGCATTTACTTAACAATAATACTGGTGTTCCTCAATGGTTCACATCACACGCACGCAGGTATTTGGGTAGCTCCTTATAAATCCCGCTAGCAATGTAGCTGGCCTTGAGCGTATATTTGATAACATTACATGGAGCTTACGCAGAACCGTCGTATAATTCGACCACAATCTGGGTCATAACCTGCTAACGTGTCACGTAAAACATTTAAGTGCTGCCGACTGTGCAGCCTGTATAAAAATTTTCGTATTATTACATATTTTTCACAGATTTACTGGTACTCGCTGGACGCAGTCTTAGTCCACCTGACTGATTTAGTACAACTGAGCCTAGTTTCATTCCTGCCCATAAAAACAAGGTTCGGATTCGCCCTGGCAGCACCCTCCAATGGTTTTGTGCTCCGTCATGTCTATATCACTATCTGAAGAATTAAGAAGTAACTGATAGTTTTTGTTATTTCTGGAACTAGCGAAGCGTTCAAAATAATATCTTATACACCCCACAGTTTGATGGTCAACACCTAATATTTTATCAAGGACTAAATGACTAACTCGTGATTGGAAATGGTTACTACCGGACACCACCCAAGCCAAATCTTCAACTGACTATGACTTTTAACCCGCAGCTACATGGGTGAACCGGTGCAGCGAAGACCTGGAGTGCCTTGACCTGGAGGATGAGCAGCCCCTGGCGCAGCTGAGCGCCGTGCAGACGGAGAAGATGACGCTGTTCTTCACACACCTGCTCGATCACGACCGGGACGACGTCATCAGCGATCAGGACTTCGACAACTTTTTCGAAGTAACTTTTTTGACTTACCTATTTGTTGGAATTTTACTTACCTATTTTAGTTTTATTGGAAATTTTTTAGGTGTTCTAACTCTCTTCGCAAGATCTGGACGCACCCTAATTGAAGATTCAATTAGTTTACATAATCCACTTTAAAATGAAAATATTTGATAATTACACTGCGTTACCAACTAAAATACGTACAATGGGCTAAAGTACTGGTTAAAATACAAACACGTAGAGGTATAATATTACACTATTTCAGCGGCTAATTAAAGGGTATTTGCAGTGATTTCCACGCAATATGAAAATGATGGAAGCTAATTAGTTACATCAGACGTAGCGAGGTTGCTCATTCAATAGCGCATGACTCATGTAGCCGCCTGTTTTTGGGATGTGAGGCGTGAGAGCGAAAGGTAATGAATGACATGACTATACGGAATTTATCTCTGCTTACACGGAGATGGAACGGACGACGTGAAAAATGTGATTCTGTTTTCCGGCTGTTTGTCCAATTCCCTTTCTAATCGTTTGTTTGCGAGGGCATTGAGTGATGCCGCTAATTCAGGCGTAAATTCACTTACCTATTGAAAACTCCGTTTAGCGAGAAGAAAGCAATATTGCCCACAGCGAAGCTCGAGCCTCCGAAGCGTCACAAAGGGATCAGGGAGATGAAAGAAAAGAAATAATGTCGAAGGACAACAGATGAACGCACAATCTTGCGCCAAGTAATTTCGCTTGACGCCCCTCCAACACGGGCTAGCTCGCCAGTGTAATGAAAGGGAATAATTAAATTTGTATCACGTCGTTATTCACAGAAGCTGGCGCACTTCGCCGACTGGTCGACCAACTCGTCCGAGTTCCACATACTGTTGGAGGTGAAGAGGGAGTTCATCGAACACTTTATACACCCGCTGCCCCCCAAGTGAGTACCTTGAGTGCCTCGCCCGGCGCAGTAACGAATTATGATTATCCATCAAGATTAGAGTGCCGTGTTCCTGAATTAAGAGACAGCGAGGTCGGCCATTAGCGCCGGCTCTAAAACTAGCCCGAGCGCTCGCGGCGCGACGCCGACGCGCCGGCCGCTATCGTTGCCGACACTTAAGAATCTGATATTTAAAGTAGGTAGCTGCACTTATAATACTGAATTATGTATAGAACCTCTAGCCGGAGCGCCGGTATCCGACTTGTAAGCGAGCGTTTGAATCCCACTGCGGCCTTGTACCAATGACTCTTTTCTGAGTTATGTACATCAGTTGAATGCTAGCCGATGCTCTCACGGTCAGGGAAAACATCATGATGAAACCTGCACCTTCAGGCGACTGGATGTGTAACCATGATCCAATCTGGTCAGGTTCACCTGGTAGCAGGGTCACGGAGGTCAGATCGCAGTTGCTCCACTGTAAATATCTGATCTGCCTAATCCTGGATCATGGTCTAGGCGGACCTCGGGCCCATATGCGCGAGAGTACAACCAGGTCATTAAAGACAAGATGATGTATAGAACTCTAGTGTAGGCAGTCGGTAGACTGCCCTACCCTGCACTAGAGTTTTTAACTTCAACAAAAAGTTGTCAAATGATTGTAGAGTTCCGGAAACAAACCTCCATTCAAAACTCTATTCGGCACTGTTTCTGAATACATAATTTATACAAAGCCGTATACAGTTTTTTATACAAAGCCGCAAAGCGGTATGTATGTACGTGCACACAAGTAACAAGATATTTACCGCCTACTTAACATGTTTCCAACCCACAAAGCTGGAATCCGTAATATTTCACCGAAATCCACGTTCACAAGCCTCAACACCATTTTTGAACACGTCTAAATGGAAGCCATAATCATTTCACTGGAACTATAATATTCTCGCTAAATGTGCTCGTGTTCGAAATTGAAACAGGGTTATCTGTAATTTTAGTATTAGAGCTCGTGAATTCGCTCTCTCTGTTATTCGTTGCTAGTCTGGACAGTCCACAAGGTACTGCACGCTAATTTATAATTCGATAACAGTGGAGCGTTAGAGATATTTGCAAGTGTAAATTTTCCGAATGCAGTAAAGTTATGAGCGCAATTAGTGTGATATGCAATTTGTGCGAGAGCTTGGCTCTGCGCCGGCGAGCTAAATGCACTGCACTCGAGAGTCACGGCTTATAAATTAACGGTTACACGCCGCTGTAAGCGTTTCACGACATAAGCCAGCCCTTAATTAAACAAATTCTCTCTTGACCACAAAACTCACATATAGAATATTTCCACGATTTAGACTGTAGGTGTTGTAACTATTTCTTGAATGTATTTACCGTAAAAGATACAATTTCTTGTTCTATCTACTACAACAATGTTTGCTATTTAAAAATATAACTTCGTAAATTCTTCTTTGCATATTCTTATTTTACTTCACGTACTACTTATTGTCTTTCGTCATTGGCTCTGCTATTAACCTTAAAACACCGTTTTTTTTTATGGCTATAACAATGGAAAAAGCTGCTGCCGACTTCTACAAGTGTGGTGCTATTCTACTCTGCCGGGTATCCGGCAGAGTAGAATATGCCATAAATACTTACTTTACTTATTATACTTTATTTATTTTATTTAACACTTTATTGTACATAAAAATGGATACACATACACGGGCAAATATAAACGAGCCCTTAATTTTTTCTTCAAAGTAGCAATAGGATAAAAGGCAACAGATAGTAGGTCTTCCTTAGTAGTGTTTGTGCCGTTCCCAACAAACGAGCATACATCTTTCTCAAAGACGCAATGCATACTGACCCTCCCGGTATTGCGGATGTCATGGGCGGCGTCCCCGTTCTTACTTATTACCATCAAGTGAAGTAAGGCTCGTTTGCATCCTTCTATTTGTAAATAAAAGGGCTTTTATAAAATATAGCCTAGTATGAAACCCTCCCCCCCCCCTTCATCCTCCCCTTAAAAAAACTGAGGAAAGCTCTTTAACAACGAGTAACAGTCCACCAAAGGCCCAAGGTCAAGAAATTCCTAAACCTGGGCAAATACACCTCCATATTGCAGGCCGAGGTGTACGCCATTTTAGAATGTACGGATATAAACCTCAAAAAGAGATACATGAACCATTGTATTTACATACACTCAGACAGTCAAGCAGCTCTATTGGCCCTCTCATCAGACTCTGTGAGTTCAAGATTGGTGCTAAACTGCGTGAAGGTCCTCAATTCCTTGGGTGAGAAAAACCAAGTGATCTTGCGCTGGGTTCCAGGGCATGAAGGGATCGAAGGCAATGAAATTGCGGACGAATTTGCGAAGGCTGGTAGCACAACTACGACATATGATCCAGAACCATTCTTCAAATTGACCCTTCATTCATCATTCAAAATTGACCCTTCATATAAACTTCAAAGAGCAATCATTAGAGCACTGGAATAATCAGCCAGGCCTAACACATTCTAAGGCATTAGTCAAACCCTATAATAGGCGGCATGCCAAAGAACTGTTACTACTTAGTAGGAATAACTTGCGTATCCTGACAAGGGCACTGACTGGCCACTGTGGGCTGAACAAACACATGTATAACTTGAAGATCAGCAGAACAAAGGACTGTAGATTCTGCAAGGAGGAGGACGAAACACCTCTCCACCTGATCTGCAAATGTGAGCCCCTGGTGCGCAAACGTAGCATCCATCTGGGTAAATACCAACTACTACCCGACGAGGTGCAAGAAATCAGTACTAAGAACCTATTACAGTTCATAGAAGCTATAGGAATTAGTACTGAATTGTAGAAAGAGGCGATCACAATATATCAGTAATGGTCGCAGTGATACTGGGTCTGGAAAGCCTTGGAGAGCCCTACTTTCAATAAAAAAAAACTTTCGACCAATTATTAAATAAAATTGGAATAGCAAACATTTCATACAAATTGTATGGCAGAAAAGTTGGCGCTAATTACATTTTTAAATGTTCCGGGTTCCCTACCGCGTACCTTTGAACACCAACCCGAAACATACTTTTATACCGCGACAGTTTAAAACATTATGTCACGACCCGTCTTGGCCGGTTTTCATACTTCCAACGTCTCGGTACCAAAGAGTGCGCCTGACGAAGCGTGGCCGACCGCAAACTTGCAACTGTGTTTGATATTGTTCCCTGAATTCTCAAAGGAATGTCAGAGTATTCGAACAAACAAGTTTCTTAAACAATCCTGTATAAAAATACTCCCCCGGGTAATTGTGTGTGGTTGGCCTGATACTGTCAACAACACGTAGCTACTTTGTTATAAGCTACACTAAGCGTGCCTGCCTGGCATAAGGCGCGGTTTCCTAAGGTAATAAAGAGGTGAATGACGTCACTGAAATGGAACCAGTCATTTTCTCGAAATTGTGATAAATGAATGCCTTCAACATCAATAAATTATAGCCGGACATCTGCAAAATCACGGTCTTAGATCAACCAAAAAACTTTTAATGCGTTTATGACACTCTTTAAATGGAAAACCGCGGCGGATATGATTTCATTTTTTTTTCGGGCTCAAACAAAAAATTGTACCGAGCTCAGAATAATCTTTCAAATTGTCTTGTCTACAACTTCTTACTGATTGAGCTAATTAAATGTGTATTAGTTAATTATTATAGGCAAGAAAGACGAGGAAAAAAAGAATAACACCACAAGAATGTACTACGTTCTACGAACGAGAAATAAAAAAAAATTTCGTCAATTGTAGCTCCTTATTAGGTAGCGCTTCAGTGGCCGGGCGGTTGAGTATCCAACTCGTAAGCGAGAGGTACCGGGTTCGAATCCCGCTGCGGCCATGTAACAATTATTCTTTTCTGAGTTATGTACATTAGTTTAATTCTAACCGATGCTCTGGTGAGGTAAAACATCGTGATGAAACCTGTAAATTCAGGCAACTGAATTTGTAACCATGATCCAATCTGGTCAGGTTCCCCTGGTAGCAGGGTCACGGAGGTCAGATGGTAGTCGCTCCTCTGTAATTACCTGATCGCCAAATCCTGGATCATGGTCAAGGCGGACCCCAGGCCTTCGTTCTTAAGAACACAACCGGGACATTAACGCTAAGATGATTATTTTATTTGGTGGAATTCTTATAATAGGTACATGAAACAATGCAAGGCGTGTCGGCACAGAATGCTACAGCTGTTCGGTGTAGGTACACCAAAATGATATATTCACTGCCCATTGTTTAGGCAATACTTAGCTAATTATCTACTAATTTTATCTAAAAGAGGAAAGTATGTTTGTAAGTTAAGCTATGGGGGTTCCTAATCACCGAAACCACTGAATCGATTTTGAAAATTCGGTCACTAACAGGAAGCTACACTGCTCCCGAATGTCATAGGGTACTTATTTTTGATCCCGGAAAACAATAGCATCCTGCGAGATAGTTAAATGTTTCAGAGATCCGAACTGCGCGCGGATGAGAACCGCGGGGGACGGCTAGTTTTCGATCATTTAGATGGAGACATACGTACAAACAGATCACCTGATTGTAACTGATCCCCGCCGTTCATGGACATCCGCAATACCAGAAGGATCACGCATTGCCGGCCATTTAGAAATTCGAAAAATAATCAACTTTTTTATGTTATACGGCAGGCAAACAGGCAAGCCACCTGATGAAAAATGCTCATCGCCGCCAATGAAGAGACTTTTAAAGCCTTACCAGTGGCCTCTGCATCCCAGATGGAGAGACCTCCCGTACTACAAGCGCATCTGCGGCCCGGACGCGGACGGCGGAGCGGGGCTGCCCGGACACCGCACCACCCTGGACGGGTGGCTGGCGCGGTGGGCGCTCCACCTGAGCCAGTTGCGCCGGTTCTCCGACCTGCCACTCTATCTGCAGTACCTCTGCAAGATACTGTTCCACGTCGTCGACAGGAATAGTGAGTATGCTTCTTTGGGTTCTTGGATGGAGTATAAGCTATTTTTAGACGGGCATGCTCCATGTTCGGCTGCAGCAACGCTTGCCATCAGATGAGATCGTAATCGAAATGTTTAGCTGGTATACCTTACCTCAAATCAATTTTCCATGGATGTAAACAAACCACTTTTACCCTCGTCAAGCCGCCAAAACAAAAGAACAGATGTGAAATCACATAATGGATCACTAGTTTTGCTTCAATTTTGTAAGGAAATAACCAAACGCATCATAGTTTTGGATAGAATTGAAACGCACTGTTTGTTTACATCCATCGATACTGAAGACCGAGCAAAGTGGACCAAGATGAGTAGGAAGGCAGACCCCGGGCCCTCGCGTGCCCAACGCTCAACGTGTAGGTTTGTGGTAGGATTATTCATCGTCACTTTAAGAGATTTCGCGCATATTTCATAAAAGTTTCTTAACCATCTACACTTTACAGTTACATTTAATAACACCTAATACGAGTAGGTACGTTATGCCTAAAATTTTTATACTATAATAGGTCACAGAACTACTACAAGTAGATCGGACTGCCTTATACCAAAGGCTTGTGTCAACACCCCCGTAAGGGCCGTTGCTCGGTGCGGAGAATAGATTTACTATGCCCTGTCAAACAGCTGATGGACGGGTTAATTTGACATAGGACGAGGGCCAGGCCAGGACCTTGGAACCACACTCTCATGAATACAGGGCGATAGTGATCAAAATTGCGACACAAAATTGGACTTCGAAAGAGTCGTTAGGCGACACGTGTCTGTTATAGGCGAGGCATACTGTAACTAGCGAGGTAAAAGGTACTAATGCATGTAGAAGTCCATCGAAGTTCGCTCATTGATTCCGTGGATTGGAGCATTAGAAAGAAGTCTATGAATATCGTTGTTTTATATTAGAAGAATACTGACAATGTTGATGAGAAAATTTATTTAAAAATCAAATCAAATTAAAAGAAAGAAAGAAGAAAGAAAAGTTAGTACACATCGTAAAATACAATGGATAATTTTATACGTAACAAAATTAGTACATCGTACTGCAAGGAATCCACTCAGCATAAAGTCAAGCGTCACAATTATGTCTTTATGATTATGTCTTCCCTGTTTGCCCTCACGCGTTAAATACCTAGGAATACTAATACCCAAATAACTGTTGCCGTTACGCTGCGATACTGCGGAAGGACAAATAATTTATTCAGAATGTGTAAGAGGGTATCCGTGTATCGCAAGCGATATAAAATTTAGGACGCTCATTTACCTAATAGATACTACACGCCACAGCATGGTGCCATGTCTATCTTTGACTTATCGCGGAGCCTGTAAAAATAGTAAATTATTTTCCTGTAGTAGTAGCCAGTAGTACCTGACATGGTGTATATAATCAAGAGTCAAATGCAGGCCTATACGAAAGTCAGACTGCTAAATTAATCGCTACCCTACAAAACTCAAAACATCGTTTATTTTCTTACCAACTAAAACGGCAAATAAGTCACCTACATTGCTCTGAAAGTTAAAAAACTTCCCAACTTCTCAAATATTCCGAGTTTTGGGCTCGGTCCAAGGGTCGTGTTGGCAGGAATCACAATATTTGCAGCCAAAACTTGCTGCATTCGCATACGTGTCGCCGCGTCTTGCGTTGCACTAGTTTATTTTATTGCCTCTATTTCTCGTCGGCTTCGGGTCATTCATGTGAGAGTTTTTATGCACCCGATGTACGTAGAACGTTCGGGGAACCGGCGGCGAAGACATTGTAGACACAATGTTGAATATTTATTAATTTACTTGTGGACCCGGCGCGACTTCGTTCTCATATATCTGTTTTACTCCTACCTACTCTTTTTCCTTGCTTTATAAGCTCTCGAATCACTCTATATATTTTTTAAACCAAATGTAGTTCCAAAGATCTAAGCGTACATACATACATAGATATATAGGGGCAGATGGTGGGAAGCGACATTGTTTTATACTATGTACCTATAGCTCTTCATATATGTATACTGTGTATCTGCTCTGTTCTCGCCAAGTTATTGTAAGCTCGGTTGATTATGTTGTTGTTTTTGAGGTTCTAGCTACACTTTCTCAGCTTGTACATCTTCCTACGCCAAAATCGACAAAATTTATCTAGTGGCTGAGAAGTATAGAATCATTTGTGAAAATAGTAACATAGTAAAATCGTAATTACAGCCTTTTAGAGTATATTTTAGCCGGATAAATGTCAAATGTTGACATTTTGACATGTCTCATCTTCCCCAGACGTGGGCGAGATCTCGAAGAGTGCGTTGGCGTCGTTCTACCGGTCGGTAGTGGGGCTGCCCTCCGCGAGGATCGAGGAGATCATCGACACAGCCTACGATCGGATGACCAGCGTGAGTACTGACTTGTAGTGAAGGGAGTACATATACGTACCTCTAGTCTAGCCTTTCATAACCTGGATCAGGATTAGAACATCTAGCTGTATACTTTCAAGTTTGCAGGGAGTCGCTGTCGTCGGGTACGATGAGGAGGACTATATATAGACCTTCGTTTAGAAGTTTCCCTTGTACAGTACATGAGCATAAGAGCATTATCACTTCGAGAAAATGTTCCTCTGCTGCTACAGCAACGTTCACGGCATTTGGTGCATCTTTAGCTAAAATCAGTATGCTATAAAAAGGGAGAATTAGCTGTCCCCTTTGTCCTTTGTCCTTTGCCATCAGGGTATGCTTTTATAAAAAATAAAAATTTAATTCATGAACGGTATAAAAACCGTTTATCAACTGCACAGTAGTGCAAAGGAATATGATTCTCAACGTGGTCATGCACTTATGCTCTTGTATTGTAAGTAGTATTTTTTTTTCTCTGTGGTTACGGCGATGAATGTACGCAGAAGTTATAATCTTGAATAGCGCGAAAATATCTCGACTGCTAATGGTGGCTGCTCACGGTTGCTACGCAGGACGCGCCATTTTCTCAGAATCGTCTGCGTCGCAGCTTCGCGCAATTTAATATATTTGAGCGCTTTAACTTGAACGTATGTGACGTTGGCTGGTCTAAAAGTTAGCCAACGGCCTGCTATACGGGTGTAAACGCGCTTGTAAAATTTTCACGTATTTTCAAGTAATACTTGATCATTAACCCATGTTTATAATGATAAAACATCTAGCCACGAAATGCGTCCCGCTTTGTCGAAATCACAAAACAAAAAAAATGTGAACCATGAAGGTAGCTAACTTTCTTGGCTGAAATTATAAGGATTTGTATGAGACAGACACCAAATGAAAAAAAAAAAATTTTAACAATCTATAAAAAGATAACTAAAGTTTACGAGCTAGTATATTAGTAAAAAAGGAGTTTGTAACAAACACAACCTTTAAACGATACAAAAATTAAAACAATAGGGTGTAAAGTCGTTGCCTAAACATTTTCAAATCAGCCTAGTATAGGCGTTTCAGTCGCGCTGCTGCAGCGCTGCACCAGCGGGGCCCTTAACGCCGCTTAGTCGCTAGCAACTTCCAAAAAGGACGTAAACACTGGCGGCTTGGTCGCGCTGCAGCCGCACGGCTGTCATAATGTATGACACACAGACGCGCTGCAGTGCCTATATGTGAAAGCGCTCTTAACGTACGTGAATAAAGTCTGTATTTCATTGGTATGCACAATCACAATTATCTTGCCTTTGGGCGCGACTGAGTGTCAAAACTCAGGACCTGTGTGTGGTCGCCGGTGTAGATCCTCGATACACAGGAGTTGTAGCATTGATGAGCGGCAAAGCCTGTTAAAAATAAACTCACAATCGGTTGTATCGTTTGTCTGCGTAAACATGCAGACAACACCACCTACCACCAAATATCGGCGTAATACTTCCGATGCGACTTATCATGCTGTTGATGATCCTGGATCAGGTCAAGGCGGGCCCGGGCCATCGCGCGCGAGCACAACCGGGACAATAACGCCAAAATGACCACCACTGCCGATGCAATTAATAAAGTGGTAGATGTACACGACATTACAATCAAAACGCGCATTGGTTTCACGGTTCCCATGCTGGGCGCCATTATGATCCAAATCTAGCGAACAAACTGCGAATGCGTAATTGCAGCAATGGCTGGAGGCCGGAGGCTATAGACGCACCCGAACAAAAAGCCTTGCAAAACTATTTAGAAAGACAAATTGTAATACTTATAAATCCCTATATCCTCTCTACATTATAATAGCACGTCACCTATTAAAATGTAGCGAGGCAATACAGCGATGGGACTAAACAGCAACTAATATTTCGGCTGTAGTTGGACGCACTATTACCTAGGAGGTTAGGTTGCGCTCAACCGAATGTAAATACCAATTAAATAAGGACTTGATTGATCTATGCTAAGAACACTTTGGCATATTGGTTATAGTCGCGTGACTGCAGCGCTGCTAAGTAGCGCTGCAGCGGCGCGTCTGGGTGTACATATATTAAGGCAGGATATATGCTAGGCTCCGAGGCTAAGGTGCGTCCAAATCTCGCGAACATGCTGCGAATGCACAGTTGCAGCAACTGCAATTTCAAATTCGCGGCGTGTTTGTGAGATTTGAACGCACCATTACAACTGGTGTCCAACATTGGTCCCAAAAGTCCGAATAGCACATTATGCACCCCATACCTACACATTTAATCATTTTCATTACCTACTCAAAAATGTACATTGTCAAAGGTGTGCGACCCTACCACCGAAATAGCACTAAGATCGCTGCCTTACAACTACCCGCGGTGGAGAAAGGAAGCCACATTGTTTTATAGGTGGAACCGAACCTGGCAATATAAATATTAATGTAGGTCAATGGACAACAAAACCTGTCACTGCATTCCAATGGAGCTGTGTTAGGAATGTGATAGAAAACGTCTGTTGAATTTAACTTTAACGTAAAATTAAAGTTAAATTTTAATACCACTAACGTGGCCAACCACCTTTAAGCAGTTGCCACAGTCCATAAATATTTTATTACACATTATTTTGTAAAATTAAACAAGTACCCGTAAGGCAGGTTCTGGTATATGACTTGATATAAGCATATAGAACTATATATATGTAAATGGATATAAGTAGGTAATAGTTAATAGAAATAAGCCAACAACAGTTGTTACAATAAAAAGTTACAGGCTTCCACTTATAAAAGTACAATAGATTAAAAGAGGTAGATACTTATGTGAAGATAAGCTAATCAAACAGTTGATGAGATACAACTAACAATTATCTTTGCTCGACTCAATTAACCAAATTACTTACATTACCAAGTGTCAAAGTAATATTTAAGTACACAATATCTCGCCGATTCACAACTTATATCAAACAGGTCATGGTCAATAACTTTCACAGGATCTTAGGTTGCTTTACTTGCTGAATTTTTCCTAATAGCGCATGGTAGGTATCTAATATGACCTAATAATGTGTCCGGCAGAGTAGAATAGCACCAACCACTTACACTAGCGAGTGTCCTACAAGGAAAAAATCTGGTTTCCGTAGGCTGGAAACTGGGCAGCAGCTTTTTCCATTATTAAATTTACAACACTGCGATCTCCAACCGGCCTGCCAAGCGTGGAGATTTTGGCAATAACCTTCCCTTTCTTTCGTGAGAGAGGCCCTAAATTCTGCAGTGCACTGGTATGGGCTGTGATGATGATGAAGAGGTACATAACATTACAATTCGCATAAACGCAATTAACTAAATCAAATAACATGGCATCGTTACGCAATCGGCTTCCAGTGGATTCTGTTACGAGTTTTACGACTTATTCTCTATCCACCAACGTTGGAATCATAATTCGTTCCCGTTTGTGCCTGAATAAGCAATGAGAAGGGTAGCAACAGTAAATTATACAGCGCCCCGCACCGCTCTGGTTGCAGTGATCAAACACAAAACATGCTTATGTGATTCCGAACAGGGTCCGACTATGCGCGTCCATCACTATTATACAGAGAAAAGATTTGATTGTTTGTTTGTAATACAAATAAAACGACATAACAGACTTTTCTAATATTAGACCTTTAGAAAGCTACACCATTAGCGAGTAACATAGTTTTTTCTGAAATTCAATGTGGTCCGGGACATAGTATGCGAATTTTACGCGTACGCGAAAAAAGCTAGTTATGAAATATGTAACTGTTCTTGAAGTTATGTCAACAGTTTTCTCATTGTACCTAACGGGATTTATTTGGCCGTCACCGACAGTGTGTAACTGTCCACTTATCATGAGAATTGAGGTTTTCCGTTTTCCTATACGCTGAGGAGACACAATAGAAGGCATTGTTGCCTATTTCCGCTATTTGGTACCAACTCTTATCGCCTTGAGCGTATACGGACGCCTTCCTAAGTAATAGATTAGCGTAGGTACTAAGTAAATTACTTATTTCGTAATGGGTAAGTATATTAGTCGGTAAGCTCTAAGTGAATTACCTACCTAGACGCGATGGTTCCCAATTATTTTTCCTCTTCAAGACAGAACTTTATTCACATACAAATTGTCAATAGTAAGTAGGCTAGTTCGGCTTTGAGGAACTATAGCTCTTGCCAAATGTATTGACAAGAGTGTGCCTAGATCTCTCTGTTAACTACTATCATTATTTCAAGAAAACGCATGGAAATTGTCATAAAGTCGTCTATTTAGATGAATTGTAATAAGTACGACTATTTAAAGCGTTACACCTCTCGCTTTAACCGCTTACAAATTAGTTCTGTGTTTCTAACCTAGAAGTCAATCTCCGATATTGCCTATCCATTGGGTACGAACAATAGCCGCCTATATACTAAGCCGATAGTCTCCATCACAGGCTTATTATCAAATACTAAGACAGTGGCGACGTACGTATAACTTCTGATCTATTTTGTAATTGACTGTACAATTTCTACTGTTTTAAGAACCTGCCCTACAATTTCTAGAATCTGATATTAACCGTAAAATGGGCCGAAACTAGCTAATGTGCTTTATTTACCACCGGTTACTGTACCTCGGGCCATAAAGCCCAAAACCTCGTACCCGTACCCCTATTAAGGTACAGTTTTATACTAAAGGAGGGCCGGCACAAATTTATGGAAACAGCCTTTAACGGCTTACGACGTAAGGATGGCGAAGATCGGGCAAAGTTTGGAAGAAAAATTAGGAAAGCGGATCCTGGCAGAAGCCGCGATTGACCGCTCTGATGATGGTGATGATGAACCAGCCTATGTAACCAAGAACGTTATGCGCAATATGTTGTTAGAAAGGATTTCTTATATTCAATAATTTACTACGTCCAAAGGCTACGGTTACTGCTTACCATCAGGCGGGCCGCAAGCCTGTTTGCAACCTTAGTACTTTATTTTTTTTTTAATTTGTGCTATTACGGCAAGTCTCGAATATCCGTGTGTAATGAAAGTTATCGTCAAATACTTTTTGTATTTAAACTTACGTTTCATTTGCATTTCCAGAACGGCTACCTGATCCTCGACTACGGGACGTACGTGCATTGCTTCACCAACTGGCTGATGGGGAAGAATCCCAACGGGCCGGGCCAGTGGGTGTTGGTCCCACCGAAGGACTCCCTACCACAGCCCCCTTTCCCCGTGGACTACAGCGCACTCAACACTGACCCTGACAAACTGGAGCCGTATGCACCAGATAAGAAGACCAACAGACACTCTGTCATCGTCTGAGGCGGCCCCATCGACTGTTCATCGCAATCAAAATGGGAGTACGAACGGAGGACGAAATGAGTCCACCATTTTTAAAATGGCGCGCCTAAATTCGCAACCCCTCTTTATTATGCCATAGATTATAAATCCATGCAGTTTATTTATGTCACAGTTATTTATTGAAGAGAAAAACGTGTTTGTTAAAGTATTTGTATTATATTTTAGACGTTGCCTTTCTAAATCTGATCGAAATATGTCTATGGTTTTTAGTAGTACCGTAAAGTTTTGGTAGTAGTAAGTGGAGTAGACCATCTGTAAGTGCTTAAGGATTGTTTGGGCAAACTTGACCAATTAATTTTGCTTAGTTATACATCGGTCTGAGTAGGAATATCATCACCTATGCTATATATGCGATCTCTAATTATACCTACACGTGTAAATTCGTACTTTGACCTACAAATTGATCAAAACGCTCGTGGTGTAAAAATAACCTTTTGCAAACGGATGTAGGTTTTGATTGTTTAAACCGTCTCGAATTGAATTCAGAATCACCATATTGTTAAATAAGAAACTTCGTGTTCCATATTGTAGAATAAAATAAATCCAATATCGTGCTTGCAGTGTTAGAATATTGTCCCCGTAAACGAAAAAGTTGCTGGCTAGGTATCTGTCGATGCTATACCATTCCCGCTCAGTCATCATACATTTTTAAAACTTTTCGTTTAACAAAAAAGATAGATATAAGTATAAATAACTCGAACGAATTAACGACGCTATGTTAATTTTAAAACCATCATCCGCACGCGATCAGAATGGACGAACCCTTTTCGAAGTAAATCAACCGTCATTTCGATTTACTTTAACAAGATTCCCATTCTGATTACGCGCGAATTATAATCACTATATACTCGTATAAAATACCTGCCTATACCTTGGGATTATAACTTATTTTGTTAGGATATAAGCCTCCAAATCGAGCACGCGAGCCATTACAGCAACTACTCATTCGCACGCGCGATTTGGACGCACTCTGTCACCATTTAAAAGGTAGGTATGATTTGAATGGTGACCGCTAACTGTAAACATCATGTACAATGGAGGACATGATTGTATCGTTTGCTCAGCAACAAATAGATCGCAAGAGAATGGTTTCATCTGTTAATGAAGAGTAAACGTCGTGATTTTATCCTCTGAGTCATAAGACTAAAGGAAATGTTATTTAAAAAATATTTAGGTACAACTTAAGAAAAGCACCGAGTCTATTTCCCTGTGCCTGCTAAACGCTGTTAAACTAGTACTTAAATATAATGTATATGTGTAGTATTCGTCGTTAATTAACTGCAACTATTTCAATTACCATACCCTCTTGTCATAATCTTGCTTGCATTATAAACATTAAAGTAAATATTATAATCAATGTTTGCAAAATCGCTTAAATAATGTTATGTCTCTGTAAGTTGACCAACTCGTATCGTAGCTATGTCCTAAGAATAGATGTATTAAGTCACTGTACATACATGGAGGAGTTACTTAAAATAGAGCACATGTAAGCAAGGACTGCCTTAATATAGGGGTAATAAATTCACTTTTCACGACATAGCCTTATTTTGTACCCTAGTGTTTAAAATGTAATAATATATGACTCGTACCTAGGTACGTAGATTACATAATAATATACAAACACACATTGTATCCACGTAAAATAAATCCATTCTATTACAACTGTATGTTTCATTTTCCGTTAATGTTTTTAATACAGAAGTGCAGGTTAACAATGCACAGAAAGGGTTAGTTTAGTAGGCACCGCATAATAATCACGGTATCTGCCATGTGTGGTATCACAGCCCATAACAGTCCACTGCCGGACTTAGGGCCTCTCCCACGAAAGGAGAGGTTATTGCCATAAATCGCAGTGTTATAAATATAACACTGGAAAACGCTGCTGCCCATTTTCCAGCTAACGGAGACTCTTAGAAGTTCTGTCTCGTAAACATTAGTCGCATTGTACGACACCCACGAGTGTAAGGGGTTGGTGCTATTCTACTCGGCCGGACACCACACGGCCAATCTAGGTAAGTACTTGTTTCTTAAGTCTAAAGACTTTGCACGGGTTTCCTTGTCTTATCTTTGATATAGTATGCATGTATTAGAAAGCAAGAATGTATTCGTTGAATGCAAACCGATGCTCTTACGGTCACATCGTGATGAAAGCTGAACATTCAGGTGACTGAATGTGTAACTTTGATCCAATCTGGTTAGGTTCCTCTGGTAGCAGGGTCACGGAGGTCAGATGGTAGTCGCTCCACAATAATTATCTGATCTGCCAAACCCTGGATCATGGCCAAGGCAGACCTATAGATAGATAGAGTGATTCAAGAGGCAGGTTTATAAGCAAGAAAAAGAAGGGTAGTAATAAGTAAAGAGTAAAAGAAATAAATATTCGTTTTCTTTGCAAAGGTTCTTTCCTATTATGTACTTACTTTTATTTTGTATCGAACCGGGTAAAATAAATAAATGCGTAAATATAATTTTAATTTTAAAAGTATTATGTACTCCCAGACTATAAGGCGACTATGGCCAGATTTCTACTATAGCGATTACAAACAGAACAAATATCGAAGTTGTCACGAGAGCGTCGGTGGCCAGGTGGTTAAGGGGTCCGACTCGTAAGCGAGAAGTAAGTTTTTTTTATTATTCTGTTCAGTGACAAACGAACAGACAGCCCACCTGATAGTAAGTGTAACTGTCGCCATTACATCTACAATTCATACATTTAGGTTACAGATAATAAATATGCAGAACCCCCGTATTAGAACATGAGTGTCTGTTGTGTATAGTTTGACACGAGTGTTTTAATACCTAATTATATGCAGTTGCATACACTACTTTATCTACACTCATATTTTCATGTAAAAATTTCGTACCTATAATTTTCTCAACTACGCTGGAAGTAAGCTGCGAGTCAGTTCTGTTGTATCTACGCGTCAAGGATATCAAGCGGCGGGAAATTCACTTCACTACTTTCACATTTATCTATTTATTTGCTTCAAACAAGAATAAACTTACAACAATTAGAAAAAAAACCGTTTAGCGGGAATATAATTACACACAAATATAAACAGCAAAATTTGAATTTTGAATTTGTTGAAGACATTTAGGTATTCACTCTACATTTCGCCGTGTTCCGGCGCCCAACAAAAAATTTAAAAAAGAAAAGTGTTACATAATTATTAAAAAGTTGTTGTAGAGTTTAATTGTGGTGTCTCCTAATTGGCTATTCGATGTTATACTATTGTATATTTTCTTTGTTGCACGCTGTGAGACATCCAATTAAAACAAAATAAAAGAAATAAATAAAATAGTATGGGAAATACTGTATCGAAAAGTAATATTTAAAATTTTATAGACTGGCGTGAAAAAATTGTATCATTAAACAACTGTTTTCGAATATGTACTTGGAACATTACGCTATGAGTGTAGATAAACTCTTTACATGTCTAATTACTTTTAAAAAGTGTTGTATCCACAGACATAACAGACTAGACACAAATCACAAATATTCCCTGTTCGCTCACTCTACAATGATTATGAACCTTGCTATCCCGTTTTTTCACCTGTAGAAACGAGCTGTCAGAAAGTGAAGCGCGCAATGTTTCGTACGTTCACCATGTTGCTATAGCTCCTGAAGACCAGATATGGTGATGTCTTGGTTGCAAATTGGAAGTGCTGTGTTGTAAACATTTTCAAGAACAAGATAATAAGTAGATTTATTTAATGTAGACTTCCGTCCAGGTGCAGTACCTACCATCATTATATTATTTTTTACTGAAAATAAAGAATATGTTGCCTGTTTGATCTATTTATGTAAAAAAAACCTATCCTTTTCATGAATTTTTTTTGTTCATGATTATGTCCTCTAGAGGACACGGTATTCACGGTATGTATTATCGAGATCGAAAAGACGGTGGTAGGTATCAGGGCGTGGGTTTGATCCCCAGGCACCTTACCTTTGAAAATGGTTTATAATTATATACCTAATTCATATATGGATTCAAATCATTTATTTGGCTTTTCAGTGAAGGAAAATATCGTGAAGGAACTTGCATGTCAGAGATTAATCCTAATTGTGCAGTCTGCCAATTCGCGTTGGGCCCATTGGGCTCTCAATGAGAGGTCAGATCTATACCCCAGTAGTTTAGACGTGTACCTATAGGCTGACGACAACGGTGATAACGATCAGGTCGCCACCTTCATTGCACTTTTATTATAATGACAATATAAATATGCCCACAAGTCAGATTTGTTATGTTCGTTACGATTCGTTGTTATAAATAACTTATCTGCAGATGGGCTGCCTTGTATTGTCCCTGGATTTGCAATCCTGTGTGTTGTAAAGAGAGTGACATTTTACGAATTGAAACTCGGTATCTACTCTCTGCTCTTCTGTATATAAAATTTTTACTCTATGCAGCTCCTGTATATTTTTATTTTCTATAGTTTAATTCAAATAAATTCAAATCGATTTTGAAATCGATTAAATTAAAATAATTTCTTATGCTGGTATCATTTTTCTTTCTTTAGTGTCCATTCATGTGCCTAAGGCCTTAACAATCTTACAGCCATATCGATATTTTTATTACAATCTTAGTAGAATATGTCTAAAATATACCTTTATTTACAATTATAAAATATCTAAACCTAGAAAATTGGCTGGCCCATGTGAAACAATTACTTGTGCTTTTTATACTTATATCGAATACAATAATTAATTTCTGCAAAATTTCCGGACGAATTGTTGCCTACCGCAACCGTGTTGGCTCTTTTTGACATTTGCGGTGAACGGCTCCGTGAACTTAGGCTATTTTTTGCCAGCGTTCCTTCGTTTATCGCAGGTAGAACTGGCATTTTTGTTAATTTTTATTAAGTAATTAAAGTGCCATATCCACGTAATTAAATTGTACGCCAAGTCATTCAATTCAACTATGTTATCATTTAACCTATAATCATTGTTGAGGTTATGACATGATGCCACATAACTAATGAAAGTTGCTTGAATTTTAATGATTCATTCACTTTTTGTACTGATAATAAGTGGTTCATTGGTCCACAGAGATGTCTCGACATAAAAACCGCGAAGAAACCGACAAACTCACGCGTATTGCGATTGTGAATGCGGACCGATGCAAACCAAAAAGATGCAGGCAAGAGTGCAAGAAAAGCTGCCCCGTAGTCCGCATGGGCAAGCTTTGTATCGAGGTCACCCCCAATGATAAAATCGCCACGATCTCTGAGGAGCTTTGCATAGGATGTGGTATTTGTGTCAAGGTATGTATAACTGCGATTCTTATAAAACAATCCAATATATTGATCTCATTATGAATAAAAGTCCTGTCTAAAAGGGCTATATAAATAGTTAAGTGCTATATGCGAAATTTGATTGTATTTCTTCCTTTGTTAATTTATGACCTACATTATATTGTCTGCTTTATTATAATGAAAATTGGTGTAAGGGTAGTATTCAATTGTTGCAGAGTTTCAAACCGGTGTTACTCTGGTTGAATGAGGACGTCTCCTGTAGTAGAATCCTGTAGGTTTGTCAGTAATATGTAAAGGCAATGGAGAAACCCAGTGAAAGAATTTTTATAATCTACTTTGAAATGCTGAAGTTATAAAGAGTTGAATGGAATTCTAAGCACAATGAAATATATGCTATATTAATACAATAATAAGGCCATGTTCATGCCAATATAAAAAATAAATCAATATACATTTCACACAGCACCATCTAGCCCCAAAGTAAGCCAAGCTTGTATTGTGGGTGCCAGACTGATAAACTACTTATATATTTATCTAGCCCTAAAGTAAGCCAAGCTTGTATTATGGGTGCCATAGAACTGATAAACTACTTATATATTTTTAAAAACATACTTATTATACATATAACCCCTGGGGGTCCGGACCCATAACAGAAATTAAAATTCATAATTTCAATATCTGCCCGGCCGGGAATCAAATACTGGATCTCTGCATGACCAACCAACTGAATCACTCAGGTCTTTACCAAATAAAGAAGCTCTAGCGTGTAAATCTTCTTTAGTTTAAGAGAGTGGTCCAGCTGCTTAACATGCTGGTCATCATGCAGAGGTCCCGGCTTTGATTCCCGGCCTGATGAATTTTAATTTCTGTTACAGGTCTGGGTGTAGTATGTATATGAAAAAAGTACATAAGTAGTTTATCAGTTCTCTAACACCCATAACATAAGCTTTGCTTACTTGGGCTTAATAGATGGCGCTGTGTGAATTTGTGAAAGCATATTTCACAATTTATTATTATATAGTGAAAATTTCTTCACTGTTATGAATGTGGTTATCAAAAGCTTCTGAACAAGTTACTTAGCAAAAATTGGGAGACGTCTTCATTCTGGCTGTATAGTGTATAGTCATTTGTATCTAAGGGACATTTTGAAAAAGGGCCTTTTATACCTAATTAAAAGCTTAGATAATCCGCTAATGAAACTATATAATGCAAATGAAACTTAACATTCAAATAAAGAGACAATCATGGTATTATAATTCCTGACCTTTTATTCTGAATTATTTTCTGTTTTGTTGGTTTTGAACTATCCTTCAGTTCAGTGAGTCTATTCACAAAGACCTGGTCTGGGGCTACTGAGTTCTGTAATGATTCTTCTATTAAGTGCCAGCTGGCCTAGGAAGATGAGCAAAGTAAGAAACACAAGTTTAGCTCATTGTCCCATCTTATTTGTTTTCCTCTGCTACAGACCTACGTATTTATGAATATTTCTATGGATATTGCAAATTGTTGTGTATTAGTAAATTGCGTATTATTTTTATTCAATTCACATAAATCTGCGAAGTCATCATGACAACACGCTAACGAAGTCGCGCATCTAGTACAATAAAAAATAATTTGCCAAGTGGGTTTCTTTTGTTTTATTTACGTTACTAGACTTGCCCGCGACTTCGTCTGTGAAATTGCCCTTGCCCTTTTGCCCATGTGACCATTTTAAATGACCTCCGTATTATGTGAATGCTAGTACTGTACAAGCTGTATCTCTGGAATATCTTCAATGTACAGACATGTCTACTTTACAGTTTTATAATACACAGTAGATGATAGATGCCAGCCCTGGCTACAAACTAATTCAACCTTTGTCTTACATTTCTGTCTCAAAACTCCACCTCCATTTGGCAGACATCAGCCCATTCTCAGAAATGCCTTTAAAAGATATCCTAACCCATCATATACATATCTTTATTTGGTCCAATGACACATCCTATAAACGCAAACCTAACAATATAAGTCGATAATGAGGAAGTGGGGCGATGCGTCGCTGCACCAAACGACTTGCCACAGCATAATGCTAAATCGCAGCCAATCACAGCGCTAGTTTTTAGACTGACCCACTATAGAGTTCGATGCGCGTATGCGAATGAACAACAGCGAAATTATCTGTGCTAAAATATATAACTCTAAATTATAGAAACAAAAATACATCTACCTGTTTAACCTGTAATCTAATAAAGGATTAATGTATAGTTATCAGACTGCTAGCGTTGCAAAAATTTTTCGGGGAAAGCGGAATTTAAAACGTTTTGGTTAACCAAAAAAGCGGGATGTAAGATGCCGAAAGCGGGACAAAGTAAAAAAATCGGCAATTGTATAATCATTTGCGAAGAACGCTCTGGCAACAAATTAAATACAATCTTTGATGATTATTGTAAACTGGTTATTTAAAGACCTTGCCATTTCTGTGCAATGGTGTCTTTACAATTTCTCACAGTAGTGATAAATCGTCTGAGGACTATCTCAACTTTTCAACTAAAAGGGACTGAGTCTGTTCCGCGCGGGACATAGAGTTTTCGCCTAAATATCGGAACATCCCGCCAAAATCTGGTCTCGAATAAAGTCCTAAACTAAATACATGTTCAACCCCAAATTTGCCCCACAGAAATGCCCATTCGACGCGATCACCATCATCAACATTCCGTCAAACCTGGAGAAGCACACGACGCACCGTTACTCGAAGAACTCCTTCAAGCTCCATCGGCTGCCGATCCCGCGGCCAGGGGAGGTGCTCGGCCTCGTCGGCCAGAACGGTATCGGGAAGTCCACCGCGCTCAAGATCCTTGCCGGGAAACAGAAGCCCAATCTGGGTCGCTACTCGGTGAGTCGTCGCACGATACCGTGATATTGGTAATGCGAAGGTTTAACGGGTGGATTCAGGGATGGTTGTTAATATTTCCCGCGAAGAGACATACAAACATGAGGTCACGCCTTTTTCCCGTGGGGGTAGGCAACCTACGCTAAAATCCAAGAAGGTAGCTCCCGCCACAATTGGGCGTATGTGTGACAAAATGTAAGAAACATTTTTTTTATATTACACAATAGTGCGACGATGCTAATTTTTTAAACATACATACGAGTAAGCAAGCCACAGAAGTATGCAGAGAATCGGATGCCACAAGCACGTAATTTAAATTAAAATGTTCTTTTAATTCATTGATTTATCGTAGGATCCTCCAGATTGGCAAGAAATCCTCTCACACTTCCGCGGTTCCGAGCTACAAAACTACTTTACAAAAATCCTCGAAGATGACTTAAAAGCACTGATCAAACCTCAATATGTTGACCAAATTCCTAAAGCCGTAAAGGGCACAGTAGGTCAACTGCTCGACAAAAAAGATGAGAGGAACAACCAGGCACAGATCTGCAAAATGTTAGGTGAGTATATGCTCCTAGATTTTCATTTTTATTGTCATTGTTTTGGAATAGTTTGTAACTTTGTTTGGATGTAAGTAGTTTTTGAAACCTCAAATTTATTTGATTAAAGTAGCCTCAATAGTGTTGCTGATACACTTTTATTATGCAGATTTGTCCCATATCCGCGACCGAGAGATCTCGGCGCTGTCTGGTGGGGAGCTGCAGCGTTTCGCGTGCGCGATGGTCTGCATCCAGGATGGGGACATATTCATGTTTGACGAACCTTCGTCCTACCTCGACGTGAAGCAGCGTCTCAACGCCGCGCGCACAATACGCTCCCTGATGCATCCAGACAAGTTAGTACTCCATTGGAGATCTTTGTTTGCGCCTTCCTCTCTCCTCTGTTGTTTACTCTTCACAGAGGACCGTGGTTTCATGACAGCCTCCGCAATGCGCAAGATAATTCCTCTTTGTTAACCTTATTTTCTTTATTCGATGTTTTGGGATAATGTACTGCTCCACTGTTTTGAATTATTACTGGTTGCATTATAATTATAATAATGGTACGGACTCTGTAGTGTAAATAGAGAAATTTAGCTATATTTCATATAGCTTCAATCTGCAGATATAATTAACAATGTAGTATTTTTAGCCTACAAGGCAACTTCGCACGTATTTAAATGTAAGTCCTTTGACTACCAGTTATTAGAATTTTACCTACTTCCCCCGCGTTGCTGTCTGTTGATTTCGTCATTTTTGTTCCGTGCGAGGCAACGAACTACTTGCATTCTCTTCAATTCCATGCACACTTTTTAAGAAAAAATAAAATCGAGTTTAAAATGCCAAAACGCAAAACTCGCGATAAAATAAATGATTGTAGTGCGAAATTAAAAAGATTAGAAGAACGACAAAATCGTCGACGGCGTGTAATCATGACTTCTTTTTCTAATTCTGAAAATAAATCAGGTGAGTGTTATTTTTTCTCAAAGTGTAAGTGTTATACATATTATAGTGTTTCAATTATTTGAAATCTATCCGTAAATTGATATTTTAGCTGTGAGTTAACACAAGGGTACACAATGGTGATTGGTCGAGAGTCAATACGATGGTAAAACAACCTGGCGGTTGACCGTGGGTTAACACGAGGGTATACGAACCTGGTGGTTGACCGAGGGTCAACACGATGGTCTATCAGCACGGGAGCGTACCGTGGGCCCTTCAAAGATAAGTAGGTGTGTTTGTACTCGCCTGGGGGTTGTTCATGAGTTAACATGTGCTCGTCTATTTCGTATTACGATATATTTTTAGTTACTTAAGAATATACCGTCCTGCCACAAATAGCATTGGTTTATTTGTTGTAGATAACGACGAAGTATCAGAGACGACGAGGACCACAGCAACAGAGCTTACGGCCGAAACAGTTGCAGAATCCCAAATACAAATCCCCGCTGAACGACCAGAAGACATTAATAAAGTGACAGAGGAAATACCTCCATTAGACGCGGATTTACTTATAGCTCTGGGCTATACCATAGAAGATACACCCACGTATGGGGAACATATTCACCCTGACTTAGCCCAACGTTGGCTGCCTATACTGCGTAAGGGTCTTGCAAAAGATGCGAAACAAAAATTACTAGAAGATTATGTTGTACCTCATCATCACAGCCCGTAACAGTCCACTGCAGGACTTAGGGCCTCTCCCACGAAAGGGGAGGTTATTGCCATAATCTCCACGCTTGGCAGGCGGGTTGGAGATCGCAGTGTTTAAATATAATAATGGGAAATGCTGCTGCCCATATTCCAGACTACGGAGACTCTTGATCTTTTGCCTCGAAAATATTAGTCGCCTTGTACGACACCCATGAGTGTAAGAGGTTGGTGCTATTCTACTCTGCCGGACACCACACGGCTATGTTGTACCTGAAAATTGCAAATTCTTAAGAGCTCCGTCGCTGAACGTCGAGATATCGGCCGCTATCAGTAATATTACACGAGCCAGGGATAAATAGCTCAAGACCAATCAACAACAACAACAAAAATCTAACCCTATTGAAACTAAATATTACAAACCAAAACTTTCTACTCTAAACATCTACACTGTTAATTATATCTGCAGAATGAAGCTATATGAAATATAATGCATGATCAAACGAACTTCACAAGCGAAGTTCGATCTGTGTTATATGAATAAGCTTCATTCAAAGATATAATTTCCCTCCCTACACCCAGAAGTTAAAGTTTTGTTTCATGTAATCTTTAAAAAGAATCACGAAATCAACAGACAGCAACGCGGGGGAAGTAGGTAAAATTCTAATATCCGGTAGTCAAAGGACTTACTTTTAAATACGTGCGAAGTTGCCTTGTAGGCTAAAAGTACTACATTATTAATTATATCTTTGAATGAAACTTCGCTTGTTATGTTCGTTTGATCATGTATTATGTGAATGTTGTAAACCAACATTCATTCGCGACTCTGCAATTTAGTTGGCGCAGATTTAGGCTACAACTCTAATTCGATATTTTCGACTTTATGCTATTCTTGGTCCACTTTTTTGTTTTATTTTGTTACTACATATTATTTGTTGCAGGTTCATCATTGTGGTGGAGCACGACTTGTCAGTACTGGATTATTTGTCTGACTTTATTTGCTGCCTATACGGCGTTCCCGGTGCTTATGGTGTAGTCACAATGCCCTTCTCTGTTCGGGAAGGTGAGAATAACGCAGAACTACAGTGATATATCTGCAACCCTATACAAATTTGACACGTCATTTTTAAACTGGTACATTTTGTAGGTATCAATATTTTCCTGGACGGTTTCGTGCCCACCGAAAACATGAGGTTCAGAACTGAGTCTTTAGTATTCAAAGTCGCCGAGTCGGCAACCGAGGAAGAAGTGAGTGTCTGTCGTTGGTTATAACACTGACAAATCCTTTTTTAAACTCGAAGCATTTCTAGAATTATGAATGGACTGAAAGATATTGAGCTCTGACTGATTGTCGCAGATAAAAAGGATGAATCACTACGAGTATCCAGAGATGACCAAGAAGATGGGTGACTTCTACCTGCGCGTCGTCTCCGGAGAGTTCTCTGACTCCGAGATCCTGGTGCTGCTTGGCGAGAACGGGACGGGGAAGACCACCTTCATCAGAATGCTGGCCGGAAACCTGGACCCCGAAGAAGGTTTGTAGTCGTGAAATATATTAAATAAATATTTTTAGTCTGTCCATTTGTCACATGTAATTTGTCACTTTTAGCGTTTTGCATGTCACTGTTTCATACTTAGGCGAATGTGCACCACCACTCATTGCATTTAGATAAAATTCCACATAGACAAAGCTCATACCCTGATAGACTTCTTTATGATCCCATAGCCTCAGGATAATAACGGCACAGTAAAAGGGCCCCCCTTCTACCCAGTGTCGGCTGTCAACAGCATTATTAGGCCTGAGATTGTCTATCACTGCGAGCCAATAGTCGTTAGTTAACCGGGGGCTTGCAATGCGCTTTCGCGAGTTCCACACCAAGAAAATGAAAATACGTTAGTGGATGTTTTTTTATGCTACTCAGTGACAAACGAGCGACTGCTGACTAGCCCACCTTCTATTTCAAACCGGAACACAACACAAGGCGGTGGTACTCACCCAGGCGGACTCCTCAGGTTTGACAGAGTCCTACCAACTGATGTGCGGCTTTACGCGACTAAACACTGTGCGGGGCGAGAACATCCGCGGCATCATTGGTGTGGGGGTATCGCGCCTAAGAAGTAATTGTCATCGCCGTACACGAGAGTGCCTAAGCTAATTGTGCCTAAATTGATGACTAAGCTGATACGCTTCTTGTAGTAATTTTGCCAATGTTTGATTGAGCTGATCTACCAATCTTTAAACACTACGTAAACATTGTTTGGCAACAAAAATAATTAGCATTCCTCAGTCATAGGGACTCTGCTTGTGTGCAAATAAAATAAAAATTATCAAATCATTAATTGAACGTAACGGTTCGTTGGCCCCGACTGTATACAGTTACATCTACGCTGCCTGCCAGATCAGAAATAATAATAATGAGCCAAGGTTAAGCAATTCGCAACGTCCGGAAACTGGATGGATGACCGATTCGTACTTCGACACCTCACCGCACCGCAACGAGCTCGCCACTCGTTAGGTGTGCCTCCTAATTCCGTTGGCCAAGCGAGGTTGACGAAGGTTTTCTGCTAGGGACCCGGAGACTGGTAGAACAGTTTAGGGTATTATTCTTTTTCTAAGTCTCAACACTATCTAAATCCGCTAAGCAGTTTATGAGTGCGAGCAATTAACAAACATCCATATACAATTTCTCTCAAACTAACGTTTTTAATATTAGTGGAATACTCGAGTAATCTTCCTAAAAAGACCTTTGGCGAATATGAAAAATCAAACAGAAACAGAAATACCACATGGTGAGAATCGATATCGCTCCAAATCGATTTTCTCTTATTTAGTCTATGGTTTCGTGTTTATTATGGCAACACTGTCTATAAAACGTCAAGTAAAAAGGCAGTGCACTGTGCAGCAGCGAAAGTTGTCAAAGTCAAATACCTTGATCATGAGTTGATCCAGATTTTTTTTACAAAAAAGGCAGTAATTTCCTTCTGCACGTTGTTATATGTTACGTTTTTATAAATCCTAAGCAACGGAATAATGCATTTTTAATAGTAATTTAGCAAATCAATATGTAGGTCATAGATTGTTGTTGAGGGTAAAAGTTGTTTGTAATTATTTAGTATTTTAAAGAATTTCGTTCATTATTGAAAGTAATAATGACTAGAACAGATCTTTTTGATCTATTTTTCCATCCTGTTTTTCAAAAATGTCTAAAACATGCGGAATCTACTGCAACTGTAGAAGGTATGTTGACTGAATTATTTATATTGATGTGTAGGTATTGTTTGCTTAAAGCATTGTAATCTAATGTATCATATAAATTAATTTATTTCCAAATTTTGCACTTGCATACAACAGAACAAACCTATACTATTGTGTAGCCCAAAAAGAGCAGTAACTAAGTGCAAAATTTGTGGGTAAATAGGTACTGATTGATAATCAGGAAGTCGACGGAAGTGAAGGTTCTTTTAACATAATCATGGTGTTTTTAAAGAATATCACAAATTTTTGTAACCAAGAAGATCACAAATTTTTCTAACCTCAAAATTTGTTCAAAACATTCTATTGCAGTTGAGTACCTTTAGATTCAAATTGATACTAGGGTTTGTTGTTCCATCTGCCTAGCTGCCTTCTTTGAGTTAAACATGTCATAGATATAGCCAAAAGCTTGATACAAACTTACTAGTATTTTTCACCTATCATTCTAGCCTGAAAGCAAGCCAAATGTCCTAACATAACTCCCACTGAAAAGTGACAAACTGAGACCATCAATTGAAAAAATGTATTAACTGTATTGTTTCATTTTAATTATTTCTTGATTAATGTTGATCATAGATTGTCCCTCTGTGGATCAGAGAACACATATTCAAAATAACCTTAACACTAGATTTTGATCCCTATAGTGGATTCTCAATAGAAGGTCATGTCTATCATCATCATCATATCAGCCAGAAGTTGGGCATATGCCTCCCCCAGAGATCTCCAAAGGCAAAGGCCGGTCCTGAGATCTTTACCAGGTTGTCGGTCCACCTTGTGAGAGGCCTACCCACACTGCGTCTTCCGATATGTCGTCGCCACTCGAGAACTTCTGGCAATCCTTAGAGCTATGCCGGTGACCTTTGTTTATTTGTGGATCTCTTCATTTCTGATTCGATCACGCAAAGAGACTCCGAGCATAGCCCTTTCCATTGCCCTATGAGTAACAGGGAGCTTTACGTCTACACTGAATAATAAAGTCCTGATTTATAAGACTATTCTGAACCCAGTCTGGACATATGGTATACAATTGTGTTGCACAGCCAGGACATCAAATACAGAGAAAAGGTTTCAGAATTGTGTGTTGAAATCTATAGTCGATGCACCATGGTTCACTAAAAGACGATCTACTGAGTACCTACAAAAACTCACAGTAAACGAGGAAATACTCAAGCTGACTGCAATTGCATATTAGATACAAAAAAATGAGTTGATTAAAGCATGAAATTAAATATGACTGAAATAGCTGTCATTGCTGAATTAAGCAAATGGATGTACTCTTTCGATGAAGATTGAAAGTAATCAGTGTAACTAGTAACCGAATGCCTCAGATGCATCAGGATAGCTCCCAAAGGTCTTACTAAGAAAAAAACCCATAGACTCCTGAACAACTCAAAGAATAAATTAATGAAATCCAGCCTTACCAAAACAGTACATTGTGAAAGTTTGTGAGATAATGTGAGAATTTAGTTTACATATTTTTTTTGCAGGATCCGCCTCACTTCCGCAACTACACATTAGTTATAAGCCTCAGAAGATTTCACCCAAATCACAGGGTATAGTCCGCAGCTTGCTTCATGATAAAATTAGAGATGCTTATGTGCATCCACAGGTAAATAAAATTTTCATAATATAATAGTAAATTAAAATAATTTAGACCTACTCTGCTTTATATGCAAAGGTAAGGACTGGTGAAATTGAACTTACAACAAAGTTACACATTGTTTACCGTTATTGCATGTTTGTTTAGTGTTAAGGCATGTTTGTTTAGCATGTCTGCTGTCCATTGACTAATATTTCAATGAACCTCGGGCATCATGTTCCAACTTCTCTACAATTTTAAAGTTTATCTCATATGAAGGGTACCAATTAATTCATTTTGTAGTAGCTAAGTCAAAACTGTGTGCATAGTAGATGTTCTACTCCTTTTAACTGTTCATTGATTTAATTCATTGGTAAAATGTTATTTTCAGTTCATTACTGACGTAATGAAGCCAATGAGGATTGAAGAAATTATGGATCAGGAGATACAAAACCTCTCTGGTGGTGAGTTGCAGCGGGTGGCCCTAGTGTTGTGCCTCGGCAAGCCAGCTGATGTGTACCTGATTGATGAGCCGTCGGCCTACCTAGACTCTGAGCAACGTCTCGTCGCCGCTAAAGTGATAAAGCGGTCAGTATAGCAAGCACTGTTGTAACTAAAATTTGATCTGAATATATCAAATATTTTTAAGTGCATTTTTTTCTGGTTACTTAGCTACTACTGATGCTGACTTAGATACTTGGACTTGGACATAGTTACTTGGAGTTGTGCTCTAAGAAAAATGTTAAAACATTATTCAAATTAGGTTTTACCACTAAACATGTTGTTATACATAGGCAAATTTGTGATGTGCCGTGTTACCCTCGGTCCAGGCAAGGACCATGGTAAACCTTCCACGAGTTATATCACAACAAGCATTGATGACCGTACGTAGGACCGTACGGCGTACTCTCTATTATGTACAGACCAAATCAAACCAAAATCGAACGAAATTAAACATTACCTACGCTTTTCCACCACCAGGTTCATCCTACACGCGAAACGCACAGGTTTCGTTGTTGAGCACGACTTTATAATGGCGACCTATCTGGCCGATAGAGTCATAGTGTTCGAGGGTACACCGTCTGCGAACGCGACGGCACATGCGCCCCAGTCCCTGCTGAACGGCATGAATAAGTTCCTGGAGTTGCTCGGCATCACCTTCCGTCGGGATCCGAACAACTTCCGTCCGAGGATCAACAAGCATTCTTCAGTGAAGGTAGGTTTTCCGTGAAGGGGTTATTTATGGCCGATATATTACATGAAGGAGGTCCCTAGGGAGCCCAGAAGCTGGATCTAAGATAGCTGAGGCGGATGCGAAAACTAATAGCTTAACGCCGAAGAGCAAGCGGAGTGAGGAAGAAAGAGTTAGATAGAAGCCAGGATTGCCAGTCACAAAGTCTTTTTTCTCCAATTGTATCTACAATCAGCTGTCACAGCCGTGAGCAAATGGTTTTTTGCTAAAGGCTATTTTTAAGCAGTATTCCACTGAAGACCATCTTATGATATGTGAGTGGAAGTGGACATTTGCCCAACCATTCCCATCTCCCAAAATTCCACTATTATTCTCTTTGGTCCAATAATGAAATTCTACATCTCTTCAGCCTAACCGTGTCTAATTACGAAGATGATGATGATTCACAGTCAAATTATACTGATGCCTCAGAAATGTATCTAACAGCTGTTATTATTTTACAGGATATCGAGCAGAAGAGGGCAGGTCAATACTTCTTCTTAGAAGATTAGCGGTACAGAATGTTGATGAACAGCAAAACGTTATGACACAAACTTATGCTTGTAACAATTATATTATTTTATGATTTATTATATTTATGTAAATCCAATTCTGTATACTCCTGTTTATCTGCAATGAAAGCTTTTGAACATTGAGAAGACAAATCAGTCCTTCTCATGTAAATTATGAACTTTCTTGTATAGCTCATTGAGTACCTTGTGTTCATCTGTTTGTTGTCATTTCAAAGGCATTACATTAGTTTAGATTGCCTGTTTACATAATAATGTATAGGAAATGTTATCCTTTTTAGCGCTGTTTACATAATAATGTCCCATTATTTGCATTGATTCTATGTATAGGAAATGTTATCGTTTTTAGCGCTATATTCCAATAATTTAAAGCAATATCTATAATTGTTATAATTGTTTGCACGCCACAGCCGACTTGTATAATATGCCCGCTAGCCGCTCGAAACTGTGTTGTTTGCTAAAGCGTCTATCGTAATTTAAGTAATTTATTAAGGGTATTATACATTTTGTCTGAGGAGCATAATATTTCATTATTTAATTCTATATAATAGCTAATTTAGAGTTAATAAGATAGTGGCCTGGTGCCGGTGCCCGACCGGTTGTGGCTGATGGGGTGGTAGTGTAATTTGTCGCCCTTTCCTTCTGCGGGTATCGACCCTGGCTGGATCTGCGCGCACGCAGTAACCTATATTCGATTATCAAACCGATTCTTATGTATTCTAGATAATAATCACCCCTGAAGAGCGCCGATTTCGACAAGAACATTATCGTTGTGTAGTCATTTTATCACCGCTCGAGGCCATTTTATTATTATTAAAAGTATGTATTTTACAACACTTTTCAGTTTGTTTTTATTTTTATTTGTAAGCTGTTTATTGTAAAATGTACCAAAATTATGAGTGTGAACCTAAAAGTATAAGGGTTCCTTGGTAGTAAACCAAAGTAATAAGGGCACCCTAAAAAGCTGAAATCGCTAGAGATAAATAAAAAAAATAATCATCTTAGCGCTTATGTCCCGGTTGTGCTTTCGCGCATGAGGATTCGGGGTCCTCCTTGACCATGATCCAGGATTTGGCTGATATTTTCTCTCACCGTAAGAGCATCGGTTAGCATTAAACTAACGTATGTACAGGTATTATACATTTCGTCTGGGAACTTTCCACAATAAGGACACCATGTATTAAAGAACACTATAAAAACATAACTGTATAAAATGACACCATATTTTTTTAACTATTTATTGCACACAATAAATAGTATACAGAAACTACTAAACCAAAGACGACACAACAGGCACTACTTATTTCTAAAAAGAAATCTCTTCCAGCAGGCCCATAGAAGAGAGACATGTAACTATATAACTACAACTAAACCTAAGTCCTAACACTTGACATTTCACAATATACACAGGGTCCCATGGCTGTATCTATATATACTAATAACAACTATAATATACAACAAGATTAATAGCAGCGTTCTACCCTGAAATAAAACGCATATTAAGCTTATGTGCCGTTATTCGAAGCCTACAAGTATTCGAGAGTAGCGTACTTGACTTTCCGTGTTGCGTGACAGGAAATACGTCACATCCTCCGCTCTTTTCCCCCTACCCTTAGACTAGATCCCCACTACCAGCAGGCAGGGCGGCGTAAACTTGCGGCCATCGGATCATTGTGTCTCAAATTATAAAATTAGGGTTCGTATAAAACATTAAAAGTTAAACTACCGCCGGATTTACATAAATGCCTTATGAAAAGTTTTTTTTTTTTTTTTTTTTTTAAATCATTTAATATTTTCACATTTTTCAAAAAAAACTTATACTACTAAAATTACGTGAAAAACCAAAGAAGTTAGGCAGGTACAGAACATTAATAACAAGTGCATGTAATGTTTGACTTAATTCTATGAATAATGAAACTGCACAAGGTGTAGATACAAAAACTGTTGTGAAGTGACACGAATTTCGCAATAAAATTAGTGTTGAAGAATTAAAACCTTTAATGAACATTATTCTATAAATGTTTTATCGTACCTGGGTTTTTTTGTTAACAAACCAGGCAGAATTATAAACTGAAGGCTTCGAATAAGGTAACTCGCTTAAAATGCGTTTTATTTCAGGGTAAACCGCTGCTATTAAGCTTATGTACTGTTATTCGAAGCCTACAATTATTTGAGACTCAGTTTGGTATCGGGGAAAATGAATAATTTACTTATGTTTTCTAAATTCTAATAAGCAATAGCTGAGATATGTGGTATACGAGACATGTGTAAGGTTATTATTATATTGTTTTCAATACATAATAAACACTGATATGGTAATAAATGTTTGCTTTTATTTCTTCTCTTGGAGATCTATGTGTAGTTACAATATATTGGAAAATCACATATAGTACTTATGAAATTACAGATTATACATATGTAATATCACATTAAAGTAATGCCATAGATTTGCTTACATGCAAAATCATAGGATTAATTATCTAGTAATTATTTTTGACATTTCAAAATACATACAATTTTGTATTATATCAGGTATAAAAAGTTTGTTACATCACACCTTTCAATTTTATATGTAGTAATGCCTTTCAAAATTAAATAAGTACCTGCTAGCTTACTGGTTCGAAGGAAGAGGCAGTTTTAGATAGTGTTCCTAATGGTTTAATTTCTCGACATTAGAACTTTTAAAAGTGTTTTCTGACTGCCAGTTACCGCGGGTCAGGGTTTCTTCTAGAGGGCAATCTTGGACCCAATTTTTCGATGCTGCTACAGGCCGGACGCTTCCAGGGCTTGCTTTTATACCGACTTGAAAAAATATTTTTAACCCAGTTAGCTATAACTGTTTTTGATACCGCTTTAGATGGGCCACAAGCAGTTAGAAATAAATTGTCGCATTTACAAATGGAACGTCTGCTCTCGGATAAGGATATAACTTACTTAACCCAAAAAACTGGGTCTAGGTATTTCTGCTCCTTGTTTTCAATGAGACGCCACCCAGATTGTCGATTTTTATCAGAATCTGTTTTAGATCCAAATTTTGGCCAAAATACAATGGAATTTTCTTTAACAATCAGGTTGTCTGAATTGACACATAAAAGAGTGAGATCATGAATTCTGCGGTCTGAGCAGAGCAACAATAGGGTAGCAGCCCGTTTAGAGCATTCATAGAGATTGTCTTCTTTTAAAGAATTATTTAGCACCCAGGTTATTAGGTCCTCGGTGTTCCATATGGGAATTTTACTTGTCTTAGGGTTCTTAGTAGAAATAGCATTCAGGGCATACTTAAACACGTGAACTAAGACGATATACAGAGTTAGGATCACAAAGAGTGAAAACAGCAGATTTGTAAATAAGGATGGTGGAGTAAGCAAGGCCGTGTTTTAGATATAAATCTATTAGGAATTGAGCTAAATCCGACCTAGACGGACTAAAAGTATCCACAGAGTTGCTTTCTGACCATGTACACCACTTTTGCCACGCTGGTTTGTATATTCTTAATGAGAAATCTCGCCAACTAGAGCTCAACAAATCTTTTTGCTCCGAAGTCCAGTTTTTCAGGCTGTTCGGCCAACCCCACATTTCCAGACTTCTAGCATCATGTCTTGGGACTGAGGGGGAGGTAGGCCTGTTGTGGTGTCCACCAATACCTGTTCCAGGTTGTGAACTGTGAAAGGCGGTGCTAGCGCGCAATTTCTCAGGTCGGGCCGCCAGAACACCTTCTCCCACAGAGGTGCCACTATCAGGTAAGTACTGGTCGCCGAGTTCAGGTGTGATAAGCGCGTGATATCAGAAAAAGGGGAGGAAATATCCAGGCTAGGTGATAACGCCAGGTCTGGCTGAAGGCATCGTATATTAGAGCCTGTCGATCGGTTAGGTCTAGTGTGCCGTAGTCCGGGACCACATGAGCTGTCCTCGAAGCGAAAAGGTCTGTAGTAGGCGTCCTCCATTTCTAAAAGAACTTGTGGGTGAAGTCGGCTAGCAAGTGCCATTCGGGATGGGGAGCGAGAGGGGATAACGCTTCGCTGTTGTAGCGGCCTGGTAGATAATGCACATCCAGGTAAATGTTGTTTTGGTCGAGGAGATGCAAGATATGATAAGTTAGGGTCATCAAGGCTGGGGATTTCATTCCTCCCTCGTTTCGCAAGTAAGCTACAACCGTTCGGTTGTCGCTTTGAATCATTAGCAAGAAGTTCCTCAGGTGCTAAGAGTGATCTCTCAAGCTGTACAGAACGGCCAACATTTCCATTCAACATTTTGTTTGTTTATGTATGGAGACCACCCCGTTTTTTTTTAATTTTTTATTATTATTATTATCTGTTGTTACAACGGCCATAACAATAAATATTCTGTAAAAAGTTAAAGTGTCTAGCTATTGCGGTTCCAAAGATACAGTCACCAAGCGTACGAGTGTATGGGTAGCGCCATAGCGGCGGCCAGGCTACCGGCCTGGTGACGTCATAGCTAGATCGCGGCACCATTAATTTCGCGAAAAATATGTAAACTTCAACTTCAACAACTTCAATATTCTATAACTCAGTTATATATTGGCGGATATCGAATTTTTTTTCACTGACTTGTTAGTTTTGATCTATACATATGTATATTAGCACTATGTCATTAAAAATGGCAATATCGACTTTAGGAAACTTCCTAATTACTTTTTTAAAAAAAGTACAAAATAATCAAAGACATATTTTCAAATGGCAGCTGTCTATCTTATCATCATCAACTTGGCGTTAAATCCCAGTTGCCCTCCCGCGCGGCACGCAGGGCCCGGCGTCCGATTTCCTACTCCTCTTGGTCCACTTCACTCGGTCTTCAGCATTCTTGGAGGAGAATTTGTTGGCCCGCATGTCATTCTTAACGACGTTTAGCCATCACTTTTTGGGCCGCCCTCTCCTACTTACCCGTGCTCTCTTTCCCGTACCTGGTGGAGGTGGTATGATCAGACATTTGTTATCTTTGTAATTTGCCAATCTAACAACCACATGATAATTATCTTACATGTAATTCAAGAAAATGTTAACACTCGCGTTGATGTCTTTCATATGAATGTTGTTAAAATTTGTTTTAATAAGTACCAGTTTTTTATTGCGGTAATTTAAAGTGCGGTTAATGGTTTAAACATATATTGTTGTTGTCTTATAGTTACATCTACATACACACATTAATACATATGTACCTAACTATGTTACGTTTTACAAGTTCAAAAGTGTTCAACGTGAGAGGTCTTTTATATGAATGTAATTACCTGTACCCGAAGTTCCATCATATTTAAGTTCCATGGAACAGATGGGATTTTTTCCCTGCTAGTTCTATTATGGAACTAGGCAATGGAACTACTAGAACCAAGCGGAAATGTCGTTTCGGCGGTACGGGTAATCCTGGGTCGCCCGGAGATTCTGAAAATCTTAGGCTCCAGGATAAGTAGGGGTTTAGGATGGGTTGTCGTTCCAACCGTGTGCCGGGGCTTTAAGAGGTTAAGCAGGTTGTATCGTTAGGTGTGGGCTTTATTTGGGATTAGGCCAGCCAGCATTCGAGTCGCCACTGGCTACATAGGTAGGAAACTAAGAATTGAAATATTCGCAAGATCGCATTCAAAATACATCACTCAAAAAAGTAACTTACTTACATATTTGTTTTAATTCCCCAGGTACCGCAGTACCTACCGACATCATCACCACAGACACCAATAATAGTGTGAATTCTAGTGAGTAGATATAAGTAGAACTAGTCATCGCTAACTAGTATTCGTACGAGTCCGTGAGTCATCAAATCATTCTGTCTGATGATGTAAACAAGCAATATTCATCTCAAACATATGAATAAGACAGCGTGACGTGGCGAACGTTGGTTGTAAGCTGTGTGACGTGCGGAAGATATCGTCAACGATATAATGCCCCAAGTTATTTTAGACGATGAAATAATGGAATAAAAATATGGCCGCAATAGGTAACTTTTAAGGTCCGCAGTGACTAACTACTAGGGAATTATTATCTAGTTTCACATGTTAACATATCTTCACATTGAATTCAAATCACCAATAGACGAAACTTAGGTTTCAACAACTAGATACAATGAGTACTTATTTGGTTTTATGGTGAACAAAAGGAAAAAAATGTTTAAACCGTTAACCAGGCGTTTCAGTCAGTTTATTCAATGACAATAAAATTTAATATTGGTTGATTTCATATTGTACAAATTTTAAATAGGTAGCATTCTAGCTAAAAGTAAACTAGGTATCGTAGTTAGACACTAACTTTATTTGAACTAACTTTACATTTAGGCGGGCAGTATTTTGAAACAGCGCTTACTAGTTTTTGCTCAGAGTTTTTGTTAAGGAGCTCTAGACTAACCGAAACAATAGTGCTATTTTTTGTTCAATTTACCCATAAAGAAAAAATGAACTAAGTGTTACCTACATAAACAAACACTATTTGATTCTCTTTTTAGTGTTACGAATTTAGTCGACAGGTTCACTGCCCGGCGCATTTTAATAAAACAAGGACGGGCTGGTCGCAATACTTACATGCGATATGTTTAGTAGGTCAATATGCCTCTACCTGCATGGGGTAGGGTTCTACATTATGTAGGCTTGTGAGTTGTGCCTCATACTGCCGGCGTCGCCGGGAGGCGGTGGGTGGCGGGAGGCGACGCGCTATGATGTCATCGTGTTGCCGCGATTACGTGGCAGAGTCAGGGGCCACCAACCGTTGGCTTGTACCAAATTATTACCCATAGAAGACTTTTCACAGGGAACTATGTCTAATTTTAGCATACAACACTCCATAGTGTAGTAACATAATAGGGGAAGGTGGGGCAAAATCGGGACCTTTTGCAAATATTTTCTCTATAATTGCTCCAGTTATAGAAAATTCAATAAGAAATTATTTATGACTAGATACACTTATACACTAACGAAAACAAAATGAATTAATTTAGCAAAAGCAACTGGATGTATAAAAAGAATGTTTTAAAAAAAAAATGCATTTGGCTGGTTTTGCCACACTATGCTTTTTGGATATAAAATGCGGATAGAAAAAGAGTGACTGGAAAAAATACTGTCGAAATAAAAATCAATTAGAGAAGGAAACGCTTGTCAACCCGTGCGAATGGTGAAATACATGAACGAAAACAAACACGAGTGGGGTAAATTGCAACTGGGAATTATGTTACGCGGAACAAAGGTGTTTGGGGAACTGATCTAGGCACTCCTTTTTTGTGATACCCCATAGTTTCTATTATCCTACCTATTAGTATTATGAAAAAGATAATTTGATTGCTAAATGTTAATTTATTGGATTGTGTATACAGATATGGTTAGAATGAATGTATGGAATTATTTGACATTGTTATTATATCTATAATTTATTGTAAATTGAATGAATATACCTACCTACCTCATCTAGTAAAAATATGGAATTATTTAAATTCTGAAATAAATGATTATTTATTTATTTAATTTCTAAGCATGGATCTATGAAAGGATGGAAGTTTGTTACTCTTGCCCTTTTTACTACTTCCTGCAGGAGCAAAGTGTAGGTAACCTGAACAAAGTCGCGGGCAAATTCAAGTTTGTTATATGTATAGGGCAAGGTGGGGCAGAACCGGGACCCTAGGCTATAATTGTCTCTAGAATTGCTCCAGTTAGACAAAATTCAATAAAAAAATATTTATGAGTACATTTACTTATACCCTAACGAAAACTTAATCAATTAATTTAACAACAGCAATTGGATGTTCAGAAATAATTATTATTCGAAAAATGAGGTTTACCCGGTTTTTCCGGGTATGCTGTTTGGTAATACTCGATCGTATCCCATTTCTATTATCCTACCTAATATCATTATAAAAAAGAAAGTTTATGACCATGGATGGAAGAATGGTTGGAAATTTGTTACTTTTGCTCTTTTTACTAGCTCCCATACACAATTTTTTATTATATTAAATATTGTACACAGTCGGGCCAATAATGAGCATTCAATTTGCATTTGAAAACTGAAAAAATGTCATATGGCCCCAAAAGTGACATAATATCGAAACCAACAATAATACCCGGTATTGCACTATTATTAGTACCCGGTTTTACCCCGAATGTACAATTTTCAAACAAAATGGAATAGAAAAATATTGAATTTATATAAACATTATAATACTACATTAAACTATTCTTTATGCTATGCTTAATCTTTGACATACTCATCATTACAGACGTGTATATGTAAAGTTGATTCACTGTAGTCGAAATCAGACTGAAAATGGGTAATATTTCATGGATTTTGAATAAAATTCTCTGAGAGCAGTAAAATCGAAATTTCCGCGCAAAATACCTGTTACAAACTGTTATGCCATCAGGAGACACGCAATTTACCATAAGACCGATAGATGACAATAATAGTTTTCGAAATAAGGAGGTACCTGGTTTGACCCGCGTACCCGATTTTATACAACTGTCCCCTACCTACTTTTTTTATATAAAAGTTGTCCACTTAACGGCCACCGATGGCATTCAATTTGCATTTGTAACCTAAAAAGAAAATCCCAATAAACAAAGTCATCTTGGCGTTAATGTCCCGGTAGTGCTCTCGAGAACGAGGGCCCGGGGTCCGCCTTGACCATGATCCAGGATTTGGCAGGTCAGGTAATAACAGTGGAGCGACTGCCATCTGACCTCCATGACCCTGCTGCCAGGGGAACCTGACCAGATTGGATCATGGTTACACATCCAGTCGCCTGAATGTGCAGGTTTCATCACGATGTTTTCCCTCACCGTAAGAGCATCGGTTAGTATTCAACTAATGTACATAACTCAGAAAACAGTTATTGGTACATGGCCGGAGCGGGATTCGAACCCGGGACCTCTGGCTCACGAGTCGGATACTGTAACCGCTCAGCCAACGACGCTCCATATAACCCCAATAGTGACATAATATCATGATCCACAATTATACCCCCATATATTAGCACCCGGTTTTAAATAAAATAAACTAAAACTTACTACTTTATCTTGGAACGGCTAGTTTGTTTATTTTATAGTAATTACTTTATCTAGTAATTTATCATAGGTACGTACCTACTTTATAGCGTAGATAAGATACCTAAACCTACAGGTATATCTATGCTATAAAAGTAAATAATTCACGCAGTAACATTTCATTAGTTTCAGTACGAAGTAATCAGATTCAAATCTAAAAATCACTCCAATAGTAGCAACTTACATAAAACGGTTGAGAATAACTGGCGAGCGAGAGGGCGAACCAACCGCACTCAGTCACCTCACCCGACCTCGCGCTGCAGATTCGTTGTTCCGAGCCGATCCGTGTTTATTTCGGAATCTACCGCATTGTCGGACGGTCGGGCGTGGCATTAATTCCTAACCAACACAAGTAAGTACACTTTAAACTCGTGCGATACTTGTTTTTTTCAATAAAAGTACTTTTCCCGCTATTCATATCTCCAACACAAACTTAGAAAGGCGATAGAACGCAAATTATACACGATTATCAACGTGTCCGTGCCCGACGCTGAATTTCGCCGGTTATCGCGTTCGTGTTTGCTTTTAAGCCGGTTGCTTGCTACTCACCAGCGGTTCGGGTTTTTATTTTTAAAACGTCCCATCAGGAAAATGTTGTAGTGTGGCGAGGTGTGTTTACTACTTTTTCTTGTTCCAGGAATCTTTCAAAATGAGTGGCCAGCAATATTACCCGTACAAGGTGAGTTTACCGCCTACACTACATAGCTATAAGCCGGCGAACGACTATCGATTCTCGTGAAATGATGTCATCTTTTCGGAACAAGGCTGCGTCAAAGCGCCGGGTAACTGCGGCCGAGTTTTTGCTAATGGAATTGAGTTTGGAGTAACGTAACTTTTCCCCCTACACTGGCGCGTTAGCACGATTATTGTAATGGATTAACTACTCGATACTACCTGCATAAACTTACCCCCGCATATAATTTAGTACATATTTTATTATATTATTTCACCTGCCGGTTATCTTGTTTGTGGAGAGCATAATATAAAATTACACAGAATTAGATAAGAAGTTACTATAATAATCACAATAAGTTGACAATAATTCATCATGATAGTCGATAAGGGAGTAAGAAGTCAGATTTCCGTGTAAGTGCAACGACTGATTACGGTTTGTTGTGCATACCTTCTTCTTATCTATTATTTTATTAACAAAAAATATCAAGGTTGAAGGTAGGTACACGTTAGTTTTTAAGTTCTTAAGTAGTTTTTAAGATTACAAGAAAAAATGATAGTTACGTGTTAACTAAGTTTGTATTAAAGCAAAACTTCCGCAATCAATCAGTTTGATGCAGTGGTCAACTTACCGCCCTGTAAACTCGCGAGTTCCGGGTTCGATATCTACAGTAGGCGATATCTGCTTATATATCGATGTAGGGCCTCACAAGAAACACTAGTCGGGATTTACTTAGGTACTTGATATTGTCTGTCATTATACGCCTGTCGGATCGTTTCCGACCCGAGTACATTAGCGTATTAGCCTGGCGCCTGAGGATTCCTGGGTTGTATTTAATTGAAGTTATGTTTGTATGAAGTTTACATTCTAGGGTGCCCCCCCCCCCCCCCCCCCATCTTCCTACGCCTATGCCCGAGCAGGTACTCTAGTAGAATGCATATTTTTCCTATTTATTGTCTAAGTAAGTGGTTCTTAACTACCTTTTCGCGATAACGGTTTTTTCTATATTTCGACTTGAACGTCACACGTCATGTCGTCATTTCGTGTGCTGTTTAGGCCTGTTATGGACTATGTTGTTCCTTGTCTCACTGAGCCGTGTCCCGCAGTGCACCCCCACCGTGTACCCGGCGGAGCCTTTCGACTCCGCCGCGGACGCGGAGACCCTCCGGAAGGCCATGAAGGGCTTCGGCACGGACGAAAAGGCTATCATCGACGTGCTCTGCCGGCGTGGCATCGTGCAGCGCCTCGAGATCGCTGAGACCTTTAAGACCAACTACGGAAAGGTACGTACTGATTACAGAGGCTCGGAGAGGTGAAGCTGAGAGGGTAGATTTTCAAAGTCAGAACTGGCGCTCTTGTCAAGGGCATTAGGCAGTGCAATTTCAGATGATATTGACACTTGGAAGACTAAAGTTCCCTCTAAGTTTCGTCGCTTAATGCTTAACATTGTGTTGGTTTTCTAAACGTAATGTATTAGGAACGACTAAGATTAAAGATTTTATCTTAATTGCACAGCGATTTCAGGAATTATGTTCAGTTGATCGTAAATGGAATGACAGAGATAGGACTGATGGATGTTCGTTTTATGTCTAGAGAAAAACTTTCATGTTTACGTACCGGAACGGCCGCAGATACAAAACTAACAGGCCACAGTTAGGAACTAGATCTGCATCTCTGTTAGTGTTAGTGAAAAGATTCTAAATAGGTAGGTATGTACTTAATATACTTACTTACTTATGCGCATTTTTATTTTTATTTGCGCGGTACTTTTTGGTCGAAATACCAAAACGATACTCATTCGCGCTCGATAACATATCGCGGACGCTGATTTATTTCAGCTAACTAATATTTAATTAGGGACAAGTAATGGCCTACTACGTCCACTAAACTACATGAGCAAGCAAGCTTTGTTTGCTTTTACTATTCATAATGTGCCTATGTTGGTGACTATTAGGGAAAACCCTGTTCCTAACCATGCCTAGGTTTGCGTTGTCGCCACTTTTAGCTCAATAGCGATAGGTAGAGTTTTATGCTAATTAGGTAACTTAGAGACTAGACACCTACGAGGAAAAGAACGACGTCGCTTGTCATCCGGTGAATTTTTGTGTATTCTCGAGGATTTAGCAACTTTTGGCTCATCTCTTAATGACTTACCTACATACTCATTTTTTGGTGCTCCACGTAGGTAGGTTACTTGTTTAGCCTATGGCCTTATAATCGTGAACGACACGCGCTATGAAGTCATTGCTTGCCTTGAGCTTCGTCCGAAAACAACTATAGGTTAGATTAGCTGTCTAATTGGCTTACCAACTAGAAGTTACAAGTTCCTCGGTAGCCGACATGACGTGTTAGTGGATTGATAACAGATCAGTGAGGGCAGAATTCGGTCGACCTCGACTCGACGTGTCGGCTGGCCTCGCCGGATTACTCACCGCGTTGCACCATTGAATCACTGCCATTCAACGTGGAACTCTTAGATTACGAACGCTCAAAGGTTGAATATATTTTTCCTCCGAACAAACGATGAATCATTCATTACCGGGTCTCAGTGAAGCGAGCTGCCCTGCCGAATAAATTGTTTTTTTTTACTGTTCAATGACAGAGATGACGGGCAGGCGTATTATGAACACTAAAAAGCAGTTTCCTGTTGTGTGGGAATGAAATAATTCACGCTGCAGTAAGGCTCTTTGCCTTAATGGCCTCTCTGATGTTGGTTTGAGGTAAAATTAAGCAATCTCGTTATGGTCTGACCTCGCCATTATATTGTCCATGTACTTGCATTTGTAATTGTTTCTTTTTTAATAAGTCAACTTTTAACAAGTGTCCCGCTAATATCGGCATTGGCGATCATGCTCATCAAGATGAGGAACCAGACTTAATTCGCTCCGCTTTGCCTTCGACCATGAGAGCGTACCTATGTAACAAGAAGTACAATGCTAAAGCATAAGTGCAAGACCACCTTAAGAACCATAATCCTTTGCACTACATTGCAGTTGTTAAACGGTTTTTATAGCATTCATGAATTAAATTTTTACTTGTTATATAAAAATTATCCTGAGGGTGAAGGGCGTCCTTTGGGCCTAAGGGACAGCTAATGCTCCCTTCTTTTAGCAAACTGATTTTGGCGAAAGTTGCACAAAATACCGTAAATGTTGCTGTAGTGGCAAAGGAACATTTTCTTGAAGTGGTAATGCACTTATGCTTTTGAACTGTACATTTAGATAACCGTTAGCGCTTGAGGTGCTTTCCTTGACCGCAAATAAAAACAACTATAGATAAGTACATCATTCAACATATTCGCAAGAATACTTTCTCTTATAAGCTATAATGCAGCGTGGATACACGTATCTGTTTAATGTTTCCAGAGTTCAACCGTGACACGTTCTTATCAAGACGCTAATTTTGCACGGTTGCAGTGCATTCAGAGACGCATTATTTTGTACTTAAATCGATCAACTGAATTAGGTACTTGTAAAATTATAACACTTGGGTGAGTTACCCAGGTACTTAAAGCTAAACTATTCATAAAGTGCAACGCCTACGACAACCTGAGCGTAACTGAACTTCGAAATACAAACATGCGAAGATCAGTTGTTGGAAAGATCGTAGTTATTATAAACTGTTGGTCGGCAGATTGCTTCTGCGATTAATGGAAGTACGAAGGAATGGTAGTGTTCATAGAAGTAGCGTTCTTTCGCACTAGCGTTCGTCGAAGAAGTATTCTTTGCTAGAGTTTATCGCACTACTATTCCTTCATACTTCCATTATTCGCACAAGCAATCTGTCGACCACCAGTTTGTCGTAACTACGATCTTTCGAACCACTATTCTTCGCACGTTTGTATTTCGAAGTTCAGTTACGCACTCTACGATACAGTATTAGGTGTTCCATTAGTCATGGTGGCATAGGTACCTTCCTCCAAGTACAATTAATAATACTAGAACAACGGCATGGAATAATGTTCCACAGAAAAATACTGATTGGCTGGTTGGTAGGTAACTAAATCGGTCATAGCCAAAGCCGCTAGAGAAACCGCAACGACATTTAAAATATTTGCAAGTTTATTCATGTTTATTAAAAATACAAATCAGAACAACTAACCTCCTGGAAAATGTATGGTCTATATTTAAATACGAGTTGATAATTTAATTAGTTTGCAAGCGTTGCTCGTTGAAATAGTGCCTAATAAAATGATTAATAACAGCTGCCTATTGTTATTTGTAATGGAACAGGATAAAAGTTATGAAGGTTTATGTTTTCCTCATTCATGGAATGTTATTTACGTATCCATTCTTACTCATTTTAATAAAAGATCCTTTAGGTTTGTAACATTAGTAACACTTAAGAGTTCTATATTTGTCCATTGCACAGATCAGATCGGTACCCAGGTACTATTCGAGGGCTACTTTTTATCGAGATCTACTTAGGTAGGTAGTAGGTAAAGTCAGAAGCAAAATCTGGACTAAAATAATGTACTTACCTCCTAATTAACTTACCTACAGAATATTTTAATTGTATTAAACAACTTAAGAAAATTAACTAAGTGGGTAAAAGTTGTTGAACAATCGACGGTTACAAAACACGTCTACTTATTTTGTATGTCATGCCCATCGATCACAGTCCGTAACAGTCCACTGCAGGACATAGGACCTCTCCCATGAAAGGGTAGGTTATTGCCATAATCTCCACGCTTGGCAGGCGGGATGGAGATCGCAGTGTTGTAAATATAAAAAACGCTGCTGCCCATTTTCCAGTCTATGGAGACTCAGTGTACTTTGGACACCCACAAGTGTAAGGGGTTAGTACTAGTGTACTCTGCCGGACACCGCACGGCCTATCGGTCCGTCCACAGTCCATCGATAAATTTAGTATTTAGGCCATCGTAGACTGCATCAATCGGATGTGAGCTGATCGTTAAATTGGTCTGATCACGGTCTACCTGCATGGGCACATCGCGTCACAGTTATGCTGGAAGTATTTCGTCAAACCAGCGAGGAGCCCCGCCTCAACTAATGAGCTGTGTCATAATCTGCACGCCTGGCAAGCGTACAGCGTAAAGAAAATGCCGCTTTATGAAATTAGTCGCCTTTTAAGACATCCGTTATGGAACGGGGTTGGTATCTGCTGCAATCTAAGCTACCTGACTCCACACGGCTTACATAGAGTATACAATAGGTATTGCTGTACCTACAGTATACTCTACGTACGAGTATTCGCCTATAAAATTCAAGGAGTGTCTAAAAATATGAGGTATGTGCGCCACTATCCATTTATTCACCATAAATATTTAACTTTTAGTTATTTGTGCAAAGGGTACAGCCGTTGCTAGAAATGCAAAAAGGCAATAGAATATACGAGTAGATATACCTATGTGAAGAGGGTACCTTTTTACATTGTGATTTCCAACCCATAAGTACGTGGAGGCTGTGGCAAAGCCTTCCACTACTGTTGACGAAGCTCTAGTCCAAGTACTGATGAGGATGTATAACTATTGTCCACACAGACCTGGAGTTACTAAGGATATTTTCGCAAATACATAACCTTTTCACGTGTTTCGCACAATGCCTACGTGATTACATAATGTCCAAAGCTTGTCAAGGTTATTCGCACTCATCGCCTCATTAGTGTCAAATTTGATAACTACATTAGCCAGGTGAGAAAAGTGTAGCATTTATAATGATCACGGTCGGCAAAATGGACTACAAAGAGTAGCGACGTTTCTATAGCAGATTTAATTGTAGGTACTTCCGTCGCCTTAGACTTAGACAGTGTTTTAACCTTTTTATAGAAAGATACTGACCTACTTAATTTTGTTATTCTCATGACGATCAAATACTTCAGGCAAACAAAACGAACCCACTGAATTTTAAAGTCAACCATAAAAATTGCGAATATTGCCATCAAGTTGTGGTTAATTTAGAGAAATTAAATAGGTACGGGACCACCTTTCTTTATTTTCAAGTCTAAAACTGTGACTAGTTTTGCTGACCATACCAGTGTTAGGTACGATACCTAACTGCACCGAAGCTATCGCAATATAACATTATAATCGTTGTTTACAATTATGTGAAAAGTGTCAAGATTAGGTTAAAACTTCAAGCAAACAAATGGCTGGTGATAAATTTGTCAGCCTACGTAGGTATCGCAAACTATGGCGATATCGTACCCACTAACAAAATTAGCGAAATCTGCCAAGAAAACTTTCTCGGAATGAGGTGACAGACATGATAATTATGTGGTAAAACGTACCTACTCAGTTATTTATTTTGTGATAACAAGCGAATATATCTACCTGTGTGCATAGCGAATATATCGGACCGCTAGCGAATCACGCGCTCAGCACCTGGGCCTTGTTTTTTAAACAACTGTTTTGCATTTCCAAGAACAATGCGATCTAACTACTTGCCAGTATGTATATTGTGGGATTAATACGGGAACTTATAACTTATTATATGGTGTGATTTCTTAAATGAATACCCATCAGGGCCCAGTAAGCCACCGAAGTTGCCTACAAAACAATTATAGTATCAATCCGGACAACTTTCGCCATTTTCATAAACTTATTCGTGGCTTTGATTGGTGCAGTCTACAATGGCATGCAATCATGCAACACCACCATTAAGCCTGGTGACATAAGTTATGGAACAGACTGTACAATTCTACTTTTTTTCACAATTACATTCTCACACAGCTAGGCCTAGTTAACACGGTGGGCCCCCGACACTTAAATCTGCTATATTGCAAATATAAAAAACACTACATAGATGCAATTATTCTACCAATTTGGTACTACCTACACAAATATGTAAATTAGTACCTACCTATATAGTAACCAAACAGCATAGATAGAGTGTCACTACCTGCGTTATGCATAAATAAGTTCATTTAAATGTTTGTAAAATGTAAAGTGAGACAATGCATCAGTGCAGTAAGTGTTAGTTTGATTTGTAGCGACGAAGTCGGCCACGAAGACCATCTTAGAATATTAATGTAACATTCAACCTTCGTATCGCAACCTACCCACCGATTAATAAGCTGGTTGGTTGACCCAATCGACTTGAATCAAATAACGTCTGAAGAACCAATCATTTTGTCTACCTGACCAATTACACACAACGCCCTTGCAAACTAGTTTGACCCTATGCGAATGTATTTAAGTATCAGTGTGTTGACTCATTGTAGGGCTGCCTAGCGCCACGCGAATTTGAATTTCATAGCTCCGCCTTTCTCGTCATTAATGATCTATATAAACCTTTTAATTTAGGTTTATGACTTTTAATAACAGACTTTACAATACCTACCTACGCCTTTTTCCAGTAGGGGTAGGCAGATACCACATTGTTCCACTTGCTATAGTCTAGACAAACATATACTCAGTACACTAGTAACTAAACTGGGTTATCTACGTACTCGTTATAAAGATGTGACGCTAAGTATGTATTAGGTAGAAAAAAATGATTTGTCACAAACACTGTGCTATCAAGTGCAATGGCAACCACTGACCACAAAATTGCAACGGTTCTGACGCAGCCTATCCCCACAGGACCTGATAAGCGAACTGAAGAGCGAGCTGAGCGGTAACTTGGAGAACGTCATCATCGCGCTGATGACCCCGCTGCCGCACTTCTACGCGAAGGAGCTGCACGACGCGGTCGCGGGGATCGGCACTGATGAGGAGGCGATCATCGAGATCCTCTGCACCCTGTCCAACTATGGCATCCGCACCATCTCCGCCTTCTACGAGCAATGTGAGTGTTAGCTTAGCTTGTTGTCTGGTGTTGGTCGAGATTGAGACGGTTAAAATCTTGGGCTCCAGCCTATGTTTGTCCAGTACTGGGCATAGGCCTCCCCTATGAGACTACTGGGCATAGGTATCCCCTCCGCCAATGCTGCCAATGGTTTTACCTAAGGCTTAGGACTGTCTACCCTCGCAGTGATTTCGCACGCGTTCGTTACTTTCGAAAGATATTTAAGTGTGACAGAGAGGTTTCACCAGCACTATTTTTTCTCGAACGAATTGCTCGATGAAAATATCTATAAGTAATCTACAGTATATCTACAGTAATCCGATACATTTCAGTAACCTCTTTGATGAAGCAGCACGAAAGCACTCGGCAACCGAAATATTTCAATACACTTATCCGGAATGATGTGTAATAATTTGCAATGTGAGGCTAATTGTGTAGATACACTGAGCCTTTGCTTCGACCATGAGTAATTAGGACGCACTAAGTATATTTGCATATGCCTTGCGTCAGTATTCATGACTTGAATAAGGGTTTGTTTTTAAACGGCCGTCGACTCATCGAAGGCGCTCATGCTTACCTAATGTGATCACTTCAATAAAAGATGTTTACTGTATCTGTAAGTTATAGGGAGTTACCGTCATTGATATTCCATGCATTGTAAATGCATGATGCGCCTCGCTCTATAAATAAGCCTTGCTTCTCGTTTGGTTCTCTTAATTCTGAAAAACCGAACTATGCAAATAATGAATCATTTACGTAGTGGAGCCTGGCAGAAGCCGGCATAAACGCTAAGATGATGATGATGATTTACGACTCAGAGCACAGAACAGACATGCATAGATCTCGACGTACTAACAATGCTTTAGGTCAGGCCTATGTCAGCAATGGATGGCATCCTGTTGAATGTTTTTGCACAGCAGGAGCCAAACTATCTGCCTCTGAGCACAAGAGTTAATCTAAGCTTAAACCATACATCTACGATTACGAAACCCAATCCTCTGTCTTCGTCCAGATGAGTAATGACGATGAGTAACTATGTCTGACCGTGTGCCAGCACATCTAACTGGCTACCTATTGATGTGTGCGGGTATACCAGCCTAAGTAGCATGACGGGCTTTGTCGAAGATGTTTCTCGATTACTAGTGAGCTAGAGCTATCTCAAAAGTCAGTCAAAATTTCGTTATTGAGTAGGACATTACATATATCTTTCAATCGTCAAATCTCGCTCTCTCACTCGCGATGAAGCCCGTCATTCCACGCAGACGTCAAAGGTGTGATGGTATGATACTATACTTAGGCAGGACAAACTCTTCAACGCCGTAATTCCTCCCCAGTGTACGGCAAGAGCCTGGAGTCGGATCTAAAGGGCGACACGTCAGGCCACTTCAAGAGGCTGTGCGTGTCGCTCTGCATGGCCAACCGCGACGAGAACCAGGGTGTGGACGAGGGCGCCGCGAAGGCGGACGCGGAGTCGCTGGCCTCGGCCGGCGAGGGGCAGTGGGGCACCGACGAGTCGGTCTTCAACTCGATCCTTATCACTCGCTCCTACCAGCAACTCAGACAGGTGAGACTACACCATTCACTGATTAATAGGTACAACAAAAAAATTGGGAAGTTTGACACCATTACGGCTGAATTTGTTTTTCTGCTCTGTGATACAAAAAGTTGATAGCACAGAGCTTACCAACTCAAATCTACCTTTTACTGAGTTGCCCCAATTTCCAATAGCGTAGCGGTCAATCCCAGCTTCTACCAGAGTCCGATTCCCCACTATTCCACTTCTCCATTTCATCCGTCTTCGGTATCGCCCGGCATCGGCCCGTTGATACGCGCACCGTTGATCTTTCCTGATACCTACAAGTTTAGGCATCCATTTCCCAGGTACCCCTAAGACTTACGCAACATGTGACAAAACCAGGGCAGGGGATCGCTTCAATCATATCCGCGAGATCTCACGCAAAGGCTGCTGCGGATATACTCATTACAAACTGGGTCAACTCGCGTAACTACATCCCTAATTTCAGTAACACCTAAATTCGTCAAATTCAACACTTCCGCAAAACGTCTACCGCTCTAGGTACCATACCGATTGACGTTTACATATATCTAGAAGTTGTACTATTTATGTGAATCCTAAATGTGGAAAACTGGTGAGATTGATGTACCGATTCGCTATCCATTGTTTTACTCTCGGCGTTGAGATTGTTTCCCCTCGAGATCTAAACGCAAATTGACCGGAGGGTTTAGTGTGAGTTTCGCTTCGATTTTACTTTACTATCGCGTTTGCGTTTACGTGAAAATTAGTATGAAGAAATGTATAGCGCCGTCTAGTGGTACGTAAATGAAGTTTTTTTCTTCATACTAATTTCGACCAAAACGCAAACGCGATAGTAAAGTAAAATCGAAGCGAAACTTACACTAAGCCCTCTGAAAGCAAGTGTTTATCAGTTGTTGTTGTGAAATGTTCTTAGTACGAGTATGTACTAACTTCACAAAGGATTTTTCATCATTGGTATTTATTATTTCTACGGCAAGTCTTACTCATATTTACATAAACCGTTATCAATGGAAATAATCAAACAAACCATATCAGACAGTTTTCGTCATCATAGGGATTCGGTCCGTTTACGATTCTATAGTGGAATTCTCGGGCCTATTAACTATCTACTTATTATTTTATTAGGAAAGTTATAGGAATGTTATTGCCAAAACATAAAGGGAAGGAGTGTTCCATTTCGTCGTAAATTTTACGAGCGCAGGGCGCCCCGGCTGCCCGATTTCAAAGACGAAACACAATTTATAATTGAATAGGTAAATTTAGGGCTTGCACCTTTGATGTTGAGTGAGGAGGGTGGGAACGATAATCTACATATGATTAATTAGTATAACATAATACATATTCATTACGTAAGGGTAGTACTACATACCTTACGTACCTACTCTAGTAAGTACCGAAGCACAAAGGATTTTCAAATTACATGCATAGGTACATAATTGCATAACTAGTGTAAAATAACAGTGGAAATAGATACACAAGTTTCCACGTCTGCCAAGATAATTAATCATTAGGCACTCTAGTGCTTCCATTGAGAGTTCTAATTCCTGTCACGACATAAGTACCTACCGATGACAACTGTGATAGTCGAGGGTAGTTAGAGCTTTCAAACTCATCCTGCAAATGCTATTCAAGCCTGCCAAGATAATTATTCATTAGGTACTCCATTGAGAGTTCTATTTCCTGTCACGACATATGTACCTACCGATGACAACTGTGATAGTCGAGGGTAGTTAGGGCTTTCAAACTCGTCCTGCAAATGCTATTGAAGCTGTCAGCTGTCTAAACCGGGACGTACAATAGGTATTGTCGCGAGCCGGGTCAAGGACGCTCGTTAATGCGTTTATTAGTCTCGCCAACGACCAGTAAAAGGCATTCATCTTGACACTACAATACTGGATAGCAATACAGGAGACGGAGTCGGCCTATTTGTTATTCAGTCGTACTTTAGTGCGATTTTAATGTTTGTGGTCAGACGAACATAGATTTACGAAATTATTAAACGTTCCTACCTTCATAGTTCCATACCACTTACCAACTTGAACCAATGCGCTTAAAGAGTGACAAAGCTGATCTCTCTTTTCTAACGAGTAGATAGGTATGCTGTAGGTACCTATAGTAGATTGCAACTACACCTACCATCGTTGTAATGGCAATGTATAGAACCAGCACGAGAGAAAGGTGCGGCTATTGCAATTTCATTCTCGACAAGAACCTATGAAGATACAGCCACAACATTTTTAGAAAGATAACAAATATCTGAATGGAACGTATGTTTCAGATATTCAGCGAGTTCGAGGCTATTACCGGGAAGGACATCGAGGAGTCCATAAAGAAGGAGTTCTCTGGAAGCGTGGAGAAAGGCATGCTCGCGATTGGTAAGTTTAAGCTTAATGTAGGACTATTTCAGGATTTAAGGGCACTCGATGACCGTCCGACTACTCGTGACCTGGAGGACAAGCATGACGAAAACGTAGCACGCAGAAAGACTAGAAAGAATGTTGGAAATCCAGCTGTCGATCGATGTGGCTAGGTAACATCAATTTATATCAGTAGGTACTTACTACACACGTCGCTGCTCAGTAGGCTGACCGCCCAAAATTGCAGCAGTCACAGCAATTTGCATCAATTAGTCCTTTTAATTGTGCGGCCGTGAACTCGATTCACCTAATTGGGATAAAATTTGTAATTATCATTGTTCCTTGGTTGCTTGTATTACGTACATAGCTAGCTCATACCTTGCATACAAGCTCAGAATACTAATATACAAGCAGCAATACTGACTCACGCTCGCGTAACGCAAGTGCACTTCAAGACGGTTTTTAGGTACTTACCTACTAGGTGCGGGTTGTTTTCGGCAATTTCTAGAATGCCAAAACAGATGTGTGCGCGTCACGGTCACTGCTGGCAATCAGTAGGAAGCCGCAGCGGCTGACCTTGCGGCTGACATTCAATTTTTTTATGCAGGCGCATGATTCGTTCCGACCACGATTAAACGCCGCACTCGCGCACTCACTCATAAGCCTAATATATATAAAAAACCATGTAATTCAATGTCGTTACGTAATCGTGTTAGAATGTCTGCCAGCAATACTGCTTAACTTCATATAATGTGGCAAATATCCGAATATTATAAGGCACACATCGGTAATTGGTAATTGTAATAGCCGTGTGGTGCCCGGTGGAATAGAACAGCACCGAATACTTCCGAGTCACGGGCGTTGTACAAGGCGACTAATATCAGAGAGGATCACATTATTCCCCTTTGTATAGTACAGCTCTCTAAGTTTTAATGGAGAAATCTAAATTTTGAACAAAACTCAACATCTACGGTAATCTTTGGAACAGAGACATTACGATGCACACGTGACGACTTGACGAAGACTGAAGACTCCATCATGGCTAATCCAAAAGCATTCTAGATATTGAATGACATATAAATGTTGTGGGTAGTGTTTTATTACCTTCCTTTTAGAGGATTATTTATAATGTCTAGACTCTAGGTAACTGGACGCAGACAGCAGACAATCTAACGCTTGCTCCTTACTCCCAATATATTTTACCTCTCGTGTCGTGTTCACAGTGAAGTGCGTGAAGAGCAAAGTAGGCTTCTTCGCTGAGAGACTCTACTACTCCATGAAGGGCATGGGCACCAACGACAAGACTCTGATCCGCATCGTGGTGAGCCGTTCGGAAATCGATCTCGGGGACATCAAACAGGCCTTCGTCGACAAATACGGGAAACCCCTAGAGACCTGGATCGCTGTAAGTACCACTAACCTACCCTGTGTGATGCCAGGTGTTACATAACCAACTTTTCAAGGATTTCTGAAAGGCAGAAATAATTCCCTATTAGAATTTGAACCGTAAACTTAATGTGGGTTCCACTGATGGACAATGCAATGATTGAGACAGAACACAGAAAAATTTGATCTGTACGCAAGGGGCTAATATCTGCCTTTCATAAATTGTGTAATTAAAGGCGGCTTGCACAAAATTCTTAAACTTATTTTAGCTGATACTTAAACAAAAATCTTCATATGAGAAACGTTAAACGTGTTTAAAAATTTAGTGCAAGCGGGACCAAATAGTCTTTTCACGCAGAATGTAGATAGTGCCGATTGATGTTGTACTTTGTAGTTCTATTTTCTTCTTGTGCTATTGAAGATTATAAATTATTTAAAGAGCTGTCAAACATAGTAATGAAAGAATTATTATCATTATAAGTATATCATCTAACCAGATTATACTAATACGCTTAAATAACATTCTTAACAATAACCCTGCTTAGCTATGTGTTACAAGTAGCAATTGTGGAACCTTTATTCATTGTGTATACACCTACATATCTACATCAATATGTATAGTTATCCTATCCTACATCAAGTAATTATCATCACTAACATAATGCTGAATAATAAACTAAATCAAAGCACATTTTTGATATTGAACACAGCCTTTGAGTACAAATTGACATAATAATTAAGTATTTATATTCTATTTTCTTAATTGACCTGAAGCTGAGCCATAATTTCTACAATACGATATTATTATATTATACTACTTAATAAGACTGCATACAATGTAAAATTTTATGCATGCAGCATGAGACTAACTGAACATCGCGTTCATTGTATCTACATCTCTTCACATCATTCTCTATTGTTGCGTCTAAATTAAACCATCATTTAAAACTTATACAGATCTAAGTATTATATGTATTATAAACAGAGAGGCGTTGGTAGGGAGTTACTGTGAACAGCCAAGTGTTAACATCGTGTTCGTGTTTCCCGAGGGAATTCTAACAAGCGTGCAGTTACGTGCAGTAATCGTGTCTAACGAGGTTGATGGTGACCGTATTAGCAGCCGCTTAGAACAGTGTCCCATTTTGATTGCAGGACGACACTTCCGGCGATTACAAGAAGGCATTGTTGACTCTTGTCGAATAAATTTTGGGATTCCAAGTGGTCAGGAGGTCGACGGTTAACCACCTAGTTCCATATTACTTTTAAGTTTATTTTTTGTCAATTGTTAGGTTAATAAGTGATCTGGTAGGTGAGCACTGATGCCGAAAGCGTAGGCGGTGTAGCCGGAAGGTCACGTGCGTAGTTTGCGGCGCCTGGCTTTGGCTTCGGTAGGTAGTGCCCGGCGCTCCGCCGGCGACCCTACCAGTCCCCAGTCACAAAGATCTGTATATTTTGCTTCCACTCATGATTCATGTAACTTTCTGTGCACAGTAGCTAACTGCTTCCTGTCGCGTTTGCATGAGGGCCGTGGTCAAACCACTCCTATATTAGTTTTTTACAAAGTAGTTGTTGAACTTGTTTTCAGAGCGACATCGGAGGTCCGCTGGGCCAACTCCTTTCAACGATGTGCTATTAGCCACTGCAATACTAAACGTTAAAACTCAGTATTACGAGTCGCCATTTTGGTGTGATATTTTAACTGTTCTGTTAATAAAAATAAAGTTATAATTATTTTTTAATTACATAATTTTTATTAATATATTTTTTATCACTGTACTGAATACATTTAATTTTGGATGCATTTCGTTCTTAACTACTTATTTAGTTTATGTTATATCGAATATATAGTAAATATCGTGATATTGATAAATCTCATGCTTGCACGCACTGTGTGAATCTCGTGAAGAAATGATGGGCCAGTTTCTCGATTTTGTTGCTAACGTTACAGCATTGGTTTTTTTCGGTATTTTACAGGAAGACCTAACCGGTGACTTCAAGAATGTGCTAGTCACACTTAGTGCTTAATCCTGCAAAATAGGATTTATTTTCAATTAATTGGTTATTAACTTTGCGTTAAGCTTTGCATGCTACAGACTTAAGTGTTACAAAATTGTTTTCTTATAAGTACAATGTAATATTTTGCAGGATGATACGAAAGGGGACTACAAACGCGTGTTACTCACTCTCGTGTCCTAAGATAATGTTGCATAATATAGCCACTACTCGTAAGTTGATTCGCGGCGGTGTTAGGTGTTGCGTTGCGGTCTGTACTGCCTTTACATTGTATAACTGTTGAGATGTTTAGAAATAAAAGCTTGATATTTTTGTGGAGATGAGATATTTATTGGTGCTGTAGTTTTGTTTACAATATACACCATATTTATACTACAATAATTAAACTACTTATGTATGTTCACTGTGAGTATTTATTCTTCGACGTCCCTGATCCCGTCGTTGGTAATCTGTAAAGAGAAGACTACGTTGTAATATGTGTGCAATAAAGAGCTTTTACTTACTTACTTACGTTGTAGGCAATAGGGCAGCGTGGGTCGGCCTCACACGTGGTACACCGACGACCTGGTAAAGATGGCACCAACTGGGTGCATAAGGCACAAGACCGGCCTTTCTGGAGATCTCTGGGGGAGCCCTATACCCAGCAGTGGGCGTGTTTCGGCTATGATGAGGCATTAGGCGCAGACAGTAAACTTTTGGGGAGGCGTGCAGAGTGGTTTCTCGGGTATTGACTTACAGTTCCAGCTGACTATTATACAAGGTGACTTTAAATTAATTCTTGATAACAACAACTTTGATAAAAACATAAGAAACGTGAATGCTTTGATAAGTTGTTTGCTATCACGAGCATACGTACCCGTTGGTATCAAGAATTAATTTAATGTCTTCCTGTATATCGCTAATCAAATAAACTCACTGTTCTAAACGTCGATGCTGAATATTAAAAGGTAACTAGGTACCTTATAGGAACTACTTCTATAAATCAATCACGTACACATACAAACTCTTACTTACAACTCTGGAAGTAACATCCCAAACAAAGATTACAAATGCTGGTCGAGCGAAAAAAAAATTGGAACGCATAGTACTAGGAAAATGCGGTTTTATAATCATCATAATGGTTGGCACGCTGACAAAAAACCAGCGCTATTCACAAAATACCAGGAATCCCCTTGGCTCGCGGCCAAATTCTTCATCAATCATATCAAATGAGCCAGCCGGGTCACTGCTACAGTCAATGGATATTGATAGACATATTGTATTTACGTTTAAAAAACATCTTGGAGTTAATATCGCGGTTGTGCTCTCGCACGCGAGGGCCTGGGGTCCGCCTAGACCATGATCCAGGATCGGGTAATTACAGTGCTACTGACATCTGACCTCCGCGACCCTGCTGTATTGTGTTGTTTTTACGCAAGTATTTATCTTTTAGGGCCATACGACATGGGAGATGCGACAAAGGTGTTCTTTTTAGCGGTAAATGCGCAAACATGTAGCTTTTTGGGGTTAAATTACACTACGTTTCCGAGACACCAATTCGAAAAGTAGTCTCGATTTCAGACACAAGTTATGTGATATTCTTTTAGGGAGACATCTTTAAAACCACTGAACCGATTTAGTAAATTGCCACAAGATTTAGATAATACCCTTGATTCAACGAGTCAACGAGATAATCGTATGGTCAAGGCGGACCCCGGGCCTTCGTTAACGCCAAAATGATTATTATTTTTATATATTTTGTTTGTGTACCCTATCTGCGCACCTAGCGCAAAATAACTATCAACGTGTTAAAAAGCGAATTGACTTTGTATAGCGGGCCGATAGACACCAATAGATAGATTTATTTTCGCATTTCTAGTTCAGCATACACCCACAGTCTGTGCGACCTACAGACCAGCGTGTCTCTGGTATGCACCTACTGCGGTAAGGAGGACGGCACGATCCGTAAGACCAGCTGCATGAGTAAGTACACACCTAGTAGAGGCGGCGACATATCTGGAAGGACCTCACAGTCAGTATAATGAGGCTCGCATGCAGCAGCAGAGTATGGCGCTGTCCTAATTGGCAACGGTCGTACGACCTTGGTCATGCGACGGGCGGTTTTGATGTGTCCTATTGATTGGGCGACGTCAGTCGTACGACCGTGGTCGCACGACCATTGCCAATTAGGACAGCGCCATACTCTGCTGCTGCATGACGGACGTCGCCCGACCAATAGGAGACCTGAAAACCGCCCGTCGCACGACCATGATCGTACGACCGGTGAATAGTAACTTATTTCTAATCTTGTAAATATGCTGCGGTAAAGCTTCAATTCGTACCTGGAAGGGCGCCGCGTATCTCATATAAATGCTGGCCTTCAGACACACGGCGTGCCGCTGCCCCGTCTCCGAGTCCTGAGCCAGCATAATTCGCACGTTGCTGCGGTGGGCCCACAGGTCGCCCATCGCGCCCACCACCCGCGCGGGGACCACCAATCCGGGCCCGCGGGGCACCCCCACGCGGGTGCTCATCTCGTTGGTCAGCAGTATCTGCGGGGTGGTGGCTTAAGGTTGGGCGAGATTCGGAAAGGAATGCGGTCGATGAATTTATATGGACACCTCGCCAGCTCTAATAAACCAGAATAAACTAATACTTCGTTCGTAAACATGGCGACAGCGAAAACGATACGTTCCGGCCGACCGGACACTGAAACGGAACCGACCGAGGTTACATAATTGCACAACAGTTCGATTACACGAATTCTGGTGTAGTCTATTCGAGCTGGCTATGCATCGGAATGAATAAATTTGACGAATGAAGTGACCTTTTTACCAGCATTTCTTTTAGCCAATGTAAATTAACCTGTCGACTACTCGAATCTGGTACCGTTAACCGGATAGAAGCCCGAATTTTGGGTTGTGGAATTCGAGCTAACGAGTAGCGTTAATGGGCGAAGAACACCCGAATTTGAAGTGGAAGATGGTCACACAGTATACGACCGCCGGATCACGCATCACACCAACGCCCCATAAAAGTCCACTGCTGATCTTAAGCTTTCGTCAATGCAGGGCATAGCCTAGCATAGCTTTATGCTTGGCAGGTGGGTTGGAGATCGCGGTATTTGAAAATTCCAAATAGAAAACGTTGCTGCCCTTTATACGCCCTATACACCCACCAATTAAATGGGTTGGTGCTGTATTCTATTTTTCCGTATACCGCACGGCTGACGGATTGCGCATCACTTCTAGTACACTGTGAGGGCGCTGTAGGTTTTCCTACGTCATCGAATATAAGAAAAATTCCACTTTATAGCGACAGAAGAGGTTTAGGAGACCCACAAAACGTTTGTCAGCCTGTGCACAACCTGGCACCAAACAGATTGATTTTTTAGTGCTTCGATAGTAATTACGTATCCTCTTGAGTGGGTTCTAGAAATAAAAAAATCTATCCACCTCATACCCTCTTGGCTTTCGCTTTTCAGCCACATTATAGTCACCAAAAAGAAACGTTAGTTTACGAAAATTACTATTAATAAAAAATAAAAAGCTTGTTTACAGCCGTTACAACCGTAGCGGGTTGAAGCTAACTCTGTACTTGATAGCAGACTGGAAGAATAGGATACGCACTAACACACACACAAGGAACATTTGATGAGGATGCGTTCTTGGTTGGTCGGCCTCAAGGCGAACTTATACATTTTGGCCGACACGAAAACTTTTGAGACGACTACGTCCACTTCCTAATAGATATCTAGGTACCAACTTACAGCGAATTTATGCTCGACGGCCAGAGTCTGCAACTCTGCCATCAGACTGTACAGCAGCCCCGTCCTCTTCATCGGTGACACGGAATTCTTGAATGGGGCCACCAGCGAGTCGATCACTACGATCCTCACCTAAAAATAACGAGTTGTTCTGAATTAAGTCTACGTAATTATGAATATTAAATGCAGGGAAAAGTTCATTATGTTTGTTTGTAAGTTTGGATGTTGGAAGTACCTACATAATCTCTAAAATCTATCACAAATCTATGAACAATTTTAACAAGTGGCGTAATTCTAAATCTAATATGGTGATTTTGGTGTTACCCAACAAAAAACGCTTTTTGCTGCGAGGCGACCGAGAGGACAAATATCTTCATACAACTGCTGGGCATGCTCCATCATTGGCCGCATCGTCACTTAAGACCAGATGAGACGGGGGTCAAATGTCTGACTTATCTTATTAAAAACAACTGGTGCTACAGCTGAGCAGCTGCTATACCGCCAATACAGACTGCAAGTTCTATCGCGCCAAAAGCATCCTCTCATCCTCATGGTGAAAAGTTGTACGTTCCACACGAGAGATTTATTTTAAATATCTCGTGCCTTTATTTCCTTCGCTATGATCAGTATTCAGTAGTATATAACTATTAGAATCATTTCAATTTTAGACTACTTCGGTGGTTCGTGATTTAAGCCAGCACTCACCGCAAAAAAATACTTTGCCCTCTTGTAGAAAACTATTTTAGCATTATCATGATATGGGTAAAAAATTAAATAAAATTAAAAAATAAAAGCACGCTATTATAAAAATAGATACAGTCAGCATCAAAAGTAGCTAAGAGAAATAACATATCAGAATGATCTGAACAATTAAGTTAATTTAGACCTCATGTCCATGACATAAAGTCTGTTCCAGTCTGAGCACAGTTCACGACAAATGTTATTCTAATTAGAACTGTATCATGTTTATTTATAGCTTAATTTTCTCTGTTTAGTCAGATGATTCCGAGGGTATGGGGCCCATTACCATGTCAAGGGCCCAAGCCAACTTCACTTGCCCGCGGTCCCCCTGCTGATAGACGGACGAGGCTCTAGCTAAACGGCTATTCCCTAACGGGTTGTGCGGGTCGGATGGTAGTCGCCGCACATGAAAACCCGACACAGATAAGGCGTCACCGCGAAACGATGCGCAGGGAGATCGCTCTACCTCTGTGTTAAATGGGTTAGGGCTACCGGGCCAAGGGTGAACCCGGTTAAAGAAGTTAGCCCAAAGAAAAGTTTGCTTTGCTAATTGGAACCTTGGCACGCTGACCGGGCGTGCTCGTGAGTTGGCCAACGTACTCGCCGTAGGCTAACTAGGCGTAAGGTGGCAGTGGCGTTTCTGCAGGAGACTAGGTGCTAAGGCTACAGGTCCCGTAACATCGGGAACAGCTATAAGCTAATATAAGCTGGCTCTCCGAGTGGGGATAACGGGGTGGGAGTGGTGCTCTCTGAGGAGTTTCGGAATTGCGTCTTAGACGCGAGCGTGTAAGCTATCGCATTATGGTTGTGGGGTGCTTATCGAAGGGGTCGTGACCAATTTAATAAGCGCCTACGCTCTACAGGTCGGTTGCAGCGACGCGGACAAGGCGTTGTTCTGGGAGAAAATTTGAGAAGTACTACGTAACATACGGAATGTGTCGCAGGGTATTATTGTGGGTGACGATCTGAACGGTCATGCGGGTGAGAAGTGTGAGGAGTTTGGCCGTGTTAATGGCGGTTTTGGTTTTGGGAGTCGTAACGCTGAAGGGGGAGAAATTCTCCGGACGTGTATGGCTGCCCATTGGGTCCTTGTGAGGTTCATCACAAGGACCATAAGGCGCGTGAAGCCCCGAGGCAAATACCGGGAGCAGTGCCGACGCCCAACCGGTGGTGGCTGCTTGAAGGAACCAAGTTCCATGAGTTCGCCGGTGCTACCAACGACCTTAGTGTTGCGACAGACGGTGAATCCGTCCAACACCTCTTTGACAGAGCTCAGACAGCTACCGCACGAGCGGTGCTGGGGGTGTCAAGGGGCGGACGCAGGCTTGACAAGGAGACCTGGTGGTGGAACGACAGAGTTTAAAGGGAGATTAGGGTGAAGAAAGCCTCTTTAAAAAGTGGCAAGCGTCCAGGTCTCCTGAAGACCACGCTGCGTACAGGGATGCCAAACGTGCCACAAAACGAGGGATAGCCAGGACCAGACAAGTCCATTTACGTCCTTTGTACGATAACCTGGAATCGTCTGAGGGCAGAAACTAATATACAAGTTGGCACAGGATATTTTCATTTGTCGCTATGTAAATGACCCTCAAGGTAACCTGTTATGCAACGACCGCGCGGTAAAGGAGCTGCTGAATAAGCAGTATAAAGAGGTGCATCCACCGGATCTCCCTCGGAATCGAGGACTGAGGAAGTCGATGCGGCTCTTCGCCGCATGAAGAACCGGAAAGCCGTCGGACCCGATAAAGTCCCTATTGAGGCGTGGAAATCGATGGGCTCTTGTGGTGTGAGCATCCTTACCGACCTTTATAATCGCATCCTCCTCACCGGGAACTGCCGGGAAGATACCTAACCAATGGAGGCTGAGTATAGTCACCCCTGTTTTAAAAGGTAAGGGCTCAGTGCGGGAGTGCACCACATAAATCTGGGGAAGAGTGCAACAGTACAGACCCACTACGCATAGATGCAGAGGAAGTCAAAGGAACGAATCAGGCCAGATACCTAGGGTCGGTACTAAGCGCAACTGGTGACATCGACAGCGACGTCAAAGCCTGAAGCGGCGGCTTGGGCCATATGGCGAGAGGTGACGGCTGTCATTTGTGACCCCAAGATGCCGATGTAGCTGAAGGGACAGTGTACAAGACCATTATTAGACCTGTTCTCTTATACGGCAGCGAGACTTGGCCTCCACTAGAGCGACACAAGCAGAAGTTGCGAGTCACGGAAATGAAGATGCTGCGGTGGATGTGTGGGGTTTCCCGCAAAGATCGCGTGCGGAACGCCCACATCCACGGTAGCTTTCATGTCCGTGACATCGCAGATAAGCTACACGAGTGCCGCCTTCGATGGTACGGCGTCGTCTTGCGCAGACCGGCAAATTATGTGGGGAACAGATGTCCGGCCATGCCACCCCCGCCAGGCACGGGAAGGAGGGGCCGGCCCAAGAAGCGATGGCTGGATGTCATTAAGAGTAACATGCGTGCCAACACGGACTCACCACTAAGGATGCAGAAGACCGAGCAAAGCGGATTAAGAAAAGCAGGAAGGCGGACTCCGGGCCCCCGCGTTCTGCGCGGGAGCGCAAGCAGGATTTAACGCCAAGATGATGATGATGATGAGTCAGATCATTCTGAACAGTCTGGTTGCTTAGCTACTTCCGTTTCTGACTGTACCTACTCTTACAAGATAATATCCGAAACTACGGCACCGATTTAGAAAATTCTTTCACTATTATAAAACTACTTTCTTGTGACCGTGGATGAAAATCGTGAGGACTGCTAGTAGTAGAGACATGTAAGCTTGATACTTACCCCTGGTCTTTCTGATAAATATGTTGACATCTGTTGCAAGCATGCACAGAAGTTCTCAACCCCAAATGCATTTATGCAATGTGTTTTTTTTAACGCAGCGTCAATTTGTGTCTGTAACAAAACCATCGGTGGGTTGTCTAGGCCTTTTGCCAATTCACGCAGTCTGCACTTCTTTAAACTGGCAGTTAATATTTCTGCAAAATAAAAAATGACTATTAGTTGCTATTAAAAAAATATTTGTAGTTATTAAACATTTTATTGACTGTCACTCGTAACTGGTCTAATTATAGAGGCTTATGAACGGGCAATATTTTGACAGCAATAAATATATCGCTGCAATCAAAGAAATTAGACATAGAGGCATAGAAGGAGCTTCCAAACAGCTGAAGTCACAATCTACATTTTGCTTCCTTTTTTAATGATGCATATAAGGTGTCCATACGGGACGGCTATAAGTTGTCAAATAGCCTTTCATAACCACTGCTATTGTCAAATTTTTTGACCTTGGTCACCTTAATGTTCTACATTTTTGAATGACATTGAGTCATTTGTATAGAATTGTGACAAAGTGACAATGCACATTTTCTATAGGTCGACGCTTCATCTATAGCTCTATATCCAATATCTTTGGCTGCAACTTTGTGAATTGGTCACTCACGGCACACTTCCTGTCGAGAAGGAAAGGACGCATTCATCTTGTCGTTAATATCGCGGTTGTGCTACGTACGAGGGCCCGGGGTACGCCTTGACCATGATCCAGGTTTTGGCAGATCAGGTTATCACAGAGGAGCGACTATCGTCTGACCACCGTGACCCAGCTACCAGGGGAACCTGACCACATTGGATCATGGTTAAACATTCACTCGCCTGAATATGCAGGTTTCATCACGGTGTTGTCCCTCACCGTAAGAGCATCGGTTAGTATTCAACTTATGTACAAAACTCAGAAAAGAGCCATTGGTACAAGGCCGAAGTGGGACTCTAACCAGGTACCTCTGGCATCTTTCCCGGCTAGGAAAGGACCCACTATACCACAATTAGAGGTCGGCTGAAACAAGAATCTGTTGTTGCAGCAGTATTGCATTGCAGTCACATATTGCAGTAAAAATATTGCTCATTTAGAAGCACCTTATAATACTCGTAAATAATATTAGCTTATTGGCTGCATCAGTACCTTTGTAGCGTCCCAGAGAGAAGTTGGAGTCGGTATCAATGTAAACTACTTGCCCGCTCAACCCGCCAAGGCTGGTAGGTATTTGGGCAGAAGCACAAAGTTGCATACTGTAATCAAAGGAAATTGACATGAAATGGACATCGGGCTAGATTTATATTACTGTTAACGCCAACCCCGAATTAACAACGCCGAGTCGTATGCGAGAGCAAACGGATTACGAAGTAAGAACGTCGAAAATCGGACGAAATGGAAAATAATGAGCAGGAAAGTGGACCCTGACAGAAGCTGAAATTATTCGCTCGGATGATTTATTAAAATTATTTAATTGTTCCACCATGTAGCTCTTGCCTGTCAAAATGTTGGCGATCGCTGACCACGTGAAAGCCGAATCCGACAAAAAGTAGGTATCTGAACGTGGCATATGAGGTTCCTGATATATGGAAAGATCCGCCTACTGAGGTCATACCAGTCGTAGTCCCGACCAACGGATTCTTTTCAACTTCTTTTCATAGCCATTTGAAGAGATTGGGACTGGATGAAGAGCCAATGATAGGATTTTGCTGGATAACACCAGGATTGCCCTGTTGTTCGCGTTCACCTACTTTACCAGTACCTAACCTTTTTTCTTGCTTATAAACCTTCTTCTTGAATCACTTTATCTAATGTTAAAAACTGCATTAAAATCCGTTGCGTAGTTTACAAGATCTAAACGTACATAGATACATAGAGACGTATAAGTATACTCACCACAGCTGAGTTTTGCCAGAACCTGCTAACCCAATTAACTCAGTTATTGCGCCTATTTGGAGGCCCTTGAGTCCTAGAACCTCATCCAATTTCTTGCTAAATGTGGGTATAGCGCGTTGCCGCTTTTCTCTCTAAAAACATAAAAATGTAATTAAATAAGTACGCTTTTTTAAATGTAAAGTTGATTTGAACTTTTAAGGTTTTAGGGGAGTTTGTCAGTATAACATTATTGTAACACTTTGGTTTTATAAAAATTACTCTTACTCTTAAAAGTTATTACTACGTAACGTATAATCTAGGATCTGTGCTATGTTGCTAGGATACATACATACATTGCCATGTAAAATTCAAGTTAAATAAAGCCAAGTTTTCAATTGGTATATCGTTTATCTTATGTATCTATTTATTTCACAAAATTGTTGACTTATAATATTGTAACTTAAAAGTGTCGAAAAAAAACAACGTGGAAGTAAATCACACCCCTATACGGAATAGGGGTGTGTTTTACTTTCACGTTGTCGTGCTACCTTTGCCCTGACAAATTTGAAATAGAGCCAACGAACGATCGTGCCGACCTAAAATGAAGGTACACTTTCAATAGTTTTATAACCGAAGAAGCCCCTTCAGCTGCCGATGCGAGTAAATTAAAGCTACTCGTTCATAATCTCGGCTTTACTATTTATGCGTATGTACAAGATTGCACTACTTACGACGAATGTTTAGACATTTGGACCGTTGGACCAAATATATATCAAGCCAAAAAACAAAATTCTCACAGGGCACAAAATGTCGCTAGGCACATCCTCTCCACTCGCAAGCAACTCGGAAGCATTGAAACTCCTCTCACAAGGTTGTAGTTTCAAAAACATTACAGCTCGAGAGTAGGAAGACGAAACAATTCGAAGAGCGTTCATTGCAGGAATTTCTTCACAAAGAATTCGAGAAGTTGACAAAGCGCTAGACCAAGCATTATCATTAGAAACTGGAGAACAAAACTCAGATTATTGCCAGTGGTACAAATGTAACGATGAACGCTGTCTCTAAATAAAGTAATGGGTCTCCCAGGCTGCAAGTAAATCCTAATCTCGCTCTAACTACACCGTTTCGGCGGCGCCGCGGCTTCTTCTATTATATGCCCAGCAAGGGACGCGTACTTGCCAAATATACTCTATAGTGGGACTTCTCAAATTATTGCCGAACACCATCCCTGTCGAAGGAGTCTACTCAGCCAGCATTCTCGCTGCGGCACCTTTGAGTCTTCGGAATGCCGGGTACCGGTCTCTATCTATCGGGTTGCGAGCCGATGCCCGACATAGGGAGCTTCATTACTTTTATCGATAAAAGCCTTGTCTGCATGATGAGTCTCAAACACAGACAACCTATCACACTAGCTTCCACGAACCACGTACCTATCGTAAATTGTTGTAGTAATAACATTTTGTTGGTCTCGTTTCTGAGAGTGAAACGACACGAAATCGAAAAAAAAACGTTTATTCGCGGATAATATCGGCAATAATAATAGTAGAAAAGGGACCCATGCGAACGCTCGACCTAGTCCTCGAAGACGGGACCGATGGCGTGGAGCGTTCGGCGCCCAAACTGCCCAAACAAGCCATATCCTCTTTCCAAGGGTGGAACATGGTCACGCGAGCTTCACGTCGTACGGCGTCACGCTCCTCCGGGGCGGGGCGCTCACCTTGCGCCCTCTACGCCGCCGTCCATTCGTAGAAGACGGCTATATTCATCAAATTACCTATTCCAACAAACTCATCTGAATTAAAACGTACCATGGGGCTTAATGCAAATGCATTACGCCAAATGAGTCAACAGCTTTTCTTATAAAATATAACAAATACAATACTTTCTAATTGCCGTAAACGACGAAGAAACGTTAACTGTAGAGACCGATGCCAAATTCGCTCTTGGCGGGTCGCTATCTCAGAAAGGACGTCCCACAAGAACTCTTTCAGAATCCGAACAGAAACAATCGTCTATTAAGAATGAGGCTGCGGCAATAGTATAGAGCAGGGATACCCAAACTATTTTGGACAAGTGACCCCTTTTCCAAAATGAACTGTTACCTCAGACCCTCATTGCCAAATTACCTACTTTTAAGATCAACCACCTTATTATGAATAAGGTCCGCTAACTTAAAACAGCTGCTACAGAATGTTATTTTTCATTCTGACTTAGGTCAATAGAAGAAGACAGAGTGAGAATTAGCTATGCTTTAAGTTAGCAGACTATTATAAATAAGGGGGCCTATCTTTAGTTTTTTCCTATTGATACAAAATACCTAGGTACTAAGGTACCAATTGGAAAACTTTGCACTTGGTTAAGTGAGTAAAGTTGACTTAATTTTCTCATCAAAATTTAACAAAATAAAAAGACATACATTTCAGTAAATATCAAGTTTAATTTATAATGATTATTACAAATTAAGTACTTAAAGAATCTTAAGTAGGTAGGAAATTATATTAAAAAAAATATTAATTCGCAAAGAGAAAATAAAACATTCAGTGTGATGGATGAACCTGGTGACTATCTACCAATCTAGCTACATCTGGTTCAATATTGGTGAGTTGCAGCCTTCAATCTCCACGTTTCTTTGTTTCGTCAAAATGTTTGTTACCACACTGAAGCTTTTTTCAACTAGGTATGATGATGGAAAAGCGATAAGGTATTTTTCAGCAATGTTCCACAATGTAGGATACTGTCTTTCAATGTTGCGTTGCAACCAGAACTTCTGATAGCCTTGGTTGAATTCTGCTTAAGCTCTTCGTCTGTGCTGATGGTAATCAACTCTTCTTGCATTATCACATTGGCTTCTTCTATGGCTGTGGTATTGTACGGATTTAATCCATTGAGGATTTTGAAAATTTATAAGATTCTGAAACCTCCCCGTAAAATCCTTGTGTAATGCGTCCAAGTGAGTGACATATAATAAAATGTCATCATCTTGAAGCATTTTTGGTAATTTTGACAAATGCGGAAACTGCCAATATTCTTTTCTGCCTAAATTTAGTTTATAAAGGATTAGTTTACCCACGAAGGCCGATATTATTGATTTTGTTTTAATCAAGTTAAGATCGTCACCCTGCAGTTGCAAATTAACTTTGTTGAACATTCCAAAGATATCAGTCAAGTAATAAATATCTGTTTTACAATTGTTCAGATTTTCTTTCAAATTCGGATCTTTTTCTTGTAAAAACTCCAACATAGATTCAAAAATGGCTGCAAATCTTTCTAAGCAACAGCCTCTTGATAGCCAGCGAACTTCAGTGTGCAGAAGTAATCGAGTAAAGACTTCGTCGTTTTCCTCACATAGCGAGCAAATAACCGAGAGTTCAAAGACTTGCTTCGAATCTTGTTGATAGCATTTAATACATATTGTAAAGACTTATGCAATCTAGGACTCAGCTTTTTTCCTACTAAATGCTGCCTGTGAATCACGCAGTGAATGACCAGTACATCAGGCAGTTGTCGTTTTAAGTAAGCTGTAAAACCACGATGACGACCAACCATAGACGGTGCACCATCAGTCGCAACAGAAACAATGTTCTTCCATGGAATAGCTTTGTCAGTAAAAAAAATGTTCCACGGCCTGAAACATCGATTCTCCTCTGGTATCAGTTTCTAAATATGTAGCAAAACGCAGTTCTTGGCACATATTTTCATCTTTGATAAATCGAACATATCCTAACAACAGAGCTTCATTGCCGGGTAATGTAGACTCGTCCAACTGGAGAGAGAATCTGTTGGTCTGTAAGAACTTGCATAAAATGTTTTCCACATCGCGTCCCATCTCGTCTATGCGTCTCTGAACGGTGTTATTGCTCAAAGGTATTCTCTTTAAAATATCATGTGCGGGTTTGTGCAATACATTGTTAAGGACCTCCGCAATGGCTGGTAAGATAAGCTGCTCTCCAATTGTGTGGGGTTTCCCCGACTTCGCTATTAGTAAAGATATATTATAGGACGCTCGTAAACCATCATCGTCTTTAATAGATGATGACGCAAACATCGATCTTATGGATGGCCGTTTGTCTAGTTTTTCTTTAAGTGCTTGAAAAAATGACAAGGGCTTACTTTTTTTGTCAGCATGTACTCTTGATAAGTGGTCATCCATTTTTGAAGGCTTCATGGCATCGTTACTGAATACTTTTTCACATATGAGACACATCGGCAAGTGTTGATTTGATGGAGATGCAATAAATCCGAACTTCAAGTAGTCCAAACTGTATTGTCTGCATTTTTTTTTCGTGTCCGCCATCATAAAACTCTCAGTAATCCTGCAAATAAAAAACTACCTAAATAAAAAACAATAATAAACTGTTAAATTTGCACACTATCTTATTTTTATCACACCCAGGTAATGGATTCTTGTTAGGTCTTACTGACTTACTCATTGATAAACTTGGATACCTATATTAGGTAAGTAAGTATAGTAGGTAATTAGGTATAGAAAATTCGTATTAGGTAAGTAGGTACCTATAAGCATAAGAACGAAAACCAAAGCAAACTGAACACTTCAAAGTTTAGGTACCTACCTACTTAACAACTTAAGTGTAAGTAATTTTTACAAATACTTTTATACCTACCTATTCAAAATATGTTGTATGTTGTGTTTACCACTTTTTCAGCCACTTTACTTCACTTAATTTAGCTATGTAATAACTTTGTAATCTCTTGAAATAAATGAGTACCTATATGAGCTATTATCGTTCAAGCTCCAACGAATTTCAAAACGCAAATGAACTTTCAACCTAAGTGCAAGCTCGTTAAATAGTAAAATATCAGGAACATGTTTGGACTTGATCATGAATTCGAAAACGCGCCTGAAAGACGTACGCTCGAACTCATTATCTTGCACAAACTTGTCCACACAGACTTGCCGAGTTTTTCATCTTGTACGAACTTGAGACTTTACATTACTACAACAATGCTATTTCCTACAAAAATATTAATTATTCTTAGTACACGTAACACAACATAAACAATACAGTACCTACCTATCTTGAAAGTTTTAAATAAGAACTTGTGTTAATTTAATAGGGGTCGATTTTTAGACCTCGTCGACCCCCAACATCAGTTTACGTTTATGTCGACCCCTAGGAAACCGATATCGACCACTTTGGGAATCCCTGGTATAGAGCCTTAGAAAGTGGTGTCATTATCTTAGCGATAAACAATTCATCATAATTACAATGACAAACAACGCATCAACAATCTGTCAGGTAAAAAATAAAAAATGAAAAAATGGAACGCTGGTGTCTGGAATTATTCTGTTTCAAATTCGTAATCATCTAAATGCATGAATCATCAGTTTTCAATATTGTAAGTCTTTTACGAGATATAACCGTAAAACCGCAAAAATACCTCTTTACCCCTATGGTGGGGAACATACTTTCTTACCCCCCATCAATTACGCATAACTTCGCCGGGGGGGAAACCTAAAAACCATAGTCATATTGGGCAACAAATTAAATTAGTGAAACGGCAATACAACGTTTTGTAAGAATTATTTTATATTTTTATTCTAAGCCTACTGGCCTACTGGCTCGGAAAATATTGTCGCTGATGCGCAAACGTGCGTATGTGCTGGCATATCGCGTATATCACTAGGCTCGTCTTCTACCTTACTCTCTTGAAGACCTAAAGATTACTACAAATTCGTGTCCCATGATATTGAGATTAAACCTCGCTTCATGAAATCTAAAGGACAGCTAATCAAAACTACATCGCCATTTGAGGCTAAACATAGGCCCATTACCAAGCCCGAACAAATAGCTATTGACGATTATCGAGGAATATTGTCGTTTCCTGTTTGCAAGTAGAGCTACTGAATGGAACTCTGTGGAGGACTATCAAGTTGGTACTTAGCTCCAAAGATATGAATCTAGACAACTGGGAAGCCATGATATTACCTTTAGCGTTACATTCTATAAGATCACTTCTGTGCACTTCAACTAATGCAATGCAACCACCGTTGTGGTTCACGGCAAGTGGCCACGACATTATGCTGAGGATGGTCCTTTTTGCTGGATGCCCACGCAAAATGCCTCTGGGAACCCAATAATTGGCCCTGTGTTTTATGTACCAAATTCTTTTATTGTGTTAAATGTAATTGTATTGCAAAATTATCATGTTGTGACGTAATAAATGTTTTCTATCTTTTTTCTTTCTTTCAACGCCTCATGAGACTTCTATCCTATACAAGATGGTCAGCGAATGGGGAGTCTCTGCCTTTGTGGCTAAACGCCAGGTCCGACCTTGGTGAACAAGCATATGCAAAAATTTAAACAACGAAGTTCTTGAAGCAAATCATATTACTTTTTGGTAACCAATGTGTTTTCTCACTAATTTGACCCCACTGAATCAAGAAATGCCGGTTACCAACCCCTCCCCTCCTACCTTCATACCCATTTCCTCTCCAAAAAGTAATGGATCCAGATACAAGCAAATCATCGATAAACAAATTAATCTACTTTAAATTACCTAAACATCAATGCCAAATTTATAACAATACTATAAATAGTTCTTGAAATATAGCCATTTCAATATTGAATTTTTTCTTGTTTTTCTTTCCAATTTCTAGGAAAGTGACAGCAATTACGATTAAATTATAATAGACTTATGAATTTACCTACAAAACAACATCCAATTCATACGTTATTGAATGTAGTTTCTTTCATATGTTATCACCTTGGACTTATTATGCCCCCTATGAATAAAAGAGCAAGCGAGCCGAGCTCAAAAGTATATGGAATCTTAAAATCCGAATTGATCATACGGCGCGGTAGTGTGTATATAAAAAAAATTAGCAAGCATAGCGAGCTCAACATTTTTCTAATTTTGGGTCAATTGACTCGGGGTGAACATTATACTTAAATATAACATAAACCAATGACTGAGTGTGCGCAGCGAGCTCGGCTCGGAGTTTTGGGTTTACCTACATATTGGCTCTTGAAATCCAAATTAAGAAAATTTAATAAATCGTAGCGAGCTCGAAATGTTTAGAATTTTGGCTAAAAAGAACTGGAGCGAACTTATTAATGAAAACTAATGAATTAGCGAGCGCAGCAAGCTCAGAATTTTTTGTACCTATTTTAGCTGTAAAAATCCAAATCGATCACGCGGCGCAAGCGCGGTGTGAAATGATTTCGGGGTGGGTTTGAACCCCCTGAACCCCCCCTCGCTACGCCTATGATGTATATCACTATGTATTCGTTTCACTATGTGTTCGCTGGAATCCGCATGTCTGATTGGACATAGAAATTTGAAATACCGCGGATAAATAGTACAATATATTACAGTAATACTTACTTTCAATATTTGTAATCCGGTATAAATTTTAAACTTGCCCATTTTCAAGCAAATTAATGCAACACTCTAATTTCAGTCTATTCAAGTAAATAATCTCTCGACAACAAACAAACAAACCACTCGACACAACCGACAACTGGCCTGGCCAGTCAATTCATTTCATATTCTGCGCAACTGGCAAACAAAACCTCGAAACGAAAGACTTGAAACATCGATCGATAACAGTGCATCTGCGTAAAGTGCATCTGCATCAAATGACCACAGATTACTATATATTACCTACCAAATGACATCGTCGAATGCCAAAGTCTAAACCATGGACTGAAAACTATGTCAAAACATAGCTACATCAAAGACCATCAAAAGCAACATATACAAACTAGAAAGATCATCACCACCAAAATAATTAAAGGTTTCTAAAAATAACGTATTAAGAATTCAAATACTTTATTCAGAGTTAACTTTAGCTACTAGTTGTCAAGTAAAACGTAGTGTTTTTAATCTCATCTTTCATCGTAGTTTTAATACATAACACACTAACTTCTCCATTTTCTATGGTTTATTACCTTTATGCAATCAATGCGCTACCGTCATCTCGTGTGCGTGAAATTCTTTAGCTCAAAAAGAAAAAGACATTGCTATTATGCACTGGTTCATTGTCTCATGTACATTGCTTTGATTAGAAAAAGAGAGAAGACCTTGTGTACAATGGTAGTTTCCAAGTCTTGTTGGTACTTCGTAGTTTATGAAAACACTAGAAGAGGGCGCTTAAAGTTCTGTCTAACCTGTATATAAAATTTTTGACGTGACAACGTCTTATAATTCGATGGAGCCGGCTGCACGCACGAAAAAACATGACTCATGCGGCGTTACCTCGCTCTGAGGCGTTCCATTTAAGGCTTGAAATGCAAGCGAGAGCGCGGAACGAGCGACAAAGAGGCACAATCGGCCTCCGCGTTCGGCAGCGTTCGACATCTGTCTCTCTCCTACTTGACGTTGTCACGTTCAACTATCGTCAGTAATCCAACTTTACGATTTTTTTTCTCTATGATCTAACATTATCGCATAGAGAAAAAATTGTCTGTGGGTATACCAACTACCTAATAGATGATTATGCTCCGATCATGTGAAGATTACGATTTACTGCCCGCAGAATTACGTAATTGCAATCTGTTTTGTGGTCTTCTGATTCTTGGCCTAGTGGAGAAATGCATTCTTTATTTGGTTTTGTTTGTTTGAATAGTTTGTCTGTGGATTGTGTTTGTTGAGTTTCTGGTTCGTGTTTAGTTAATGGTGATGGATGGTGAATTACATGCTCGATGAATTCAGCATATTATTATATAGTTCATAGTTTGTGATATTTATATAGTTCATAGCAGTTCATAGTTTGTGGAATTAAGTTCAAATGTGGTTCAACAAAGTTCAAATTAAAACATTTCTTTGCTTTCATTGGTGGGCTAGGTCGGCCTTATTTTCAAAATAAGTATAAACCACTTGTTGCAACAATTCAATACAGAAAACTTAATATTTTGTAAAAGTGTGATGCATGCTGTATGTATTGTATATAAAGAAAGTGATGTATAAAACTGTTTAAATTATCATCAACTAATAAATTTATTATCGGGTTTGCTGTGGACCGAACGATAAAATACCATAATTTGGTATGTGTGCCAGTGTATTGTGAGGTGAAGAAAATTCACACGAAAAGTACCTATTTGTACGAAGTATTTGTTTCTCAACAGCCGGGATTGACCGCTCGGATGATGATGATGATGATTTGTTTCTCAAGTATGTACAAGTGATAAATTTGTGAAGTTCATACAGAGTTCAAATAAATATTTGATACCTATAGTATTTTGATACTGCATTCGTGGTGTTTTTTACGTTACGTTGATTCATCCAAATTGGCCTTACAAGTAAGCTTGGATAACAAGTGAAACACAAAATGAATAATATGAACATGCATATGCAGGCGAACCCTGTGGTAGGATCTGGCCCTAATGTAGGAATGCATATGCCAACTGGGCCTATAATGCAGCAGTCCTCACCTCAGCAAATACAGCCAGGTCAAGCCATGGCACAGCAGCCACCTCAAGATAAAATGGACAACATCTCAAAGGTGAAAACGTTGATGAGCTCTCTTCGTGATTCAATACCTGTAAGTTACAATTAAATTAAATTAATTAGTCTGTCAGTAATTTGTTTTTTAGTTTTTTATGTGCAAGTACCTGTAGTAGTACAGCTGCAATTGTACAATGTTTCAATAGTATGTTTATTAATTTATGTTAGTGAAACAAATATTATTAAGGCCATAATCAGTAAGTAATTTTGTCTATGATGAAAATGTTTGGACCTAATCGTCGTCTGCCGGCGCGCATTCGCGTCGCGTTATGTAGGACTCAATCGGCGCAGGGCCGCGCACACCCGTCGCGCCAGCCGACACCGGACGCTTTTGGGCGGGCGGCCGCACACACATATCGTTTAATGCGCTTTAGCACCGCGTCTGACTCTTTGATATTTTGGCTTGCAGAGAAAGTGTTAATATATTGTACTAAAGTTTTGCTATGAATGTGAACATTATATGAATCCTTATCCTTTACAGATAACATTAAAATCATCTGCTCAAATTCTACATCAGAATCACAACAATGATTCTAATTTACAGTAAGTATCTTTTACTAACAAAAGCTAGCTTTGTACTACCTTACTGTGTATTATATACCTACTCACTCTACCAATTCCATTTCAGGAAAAGTGCTGAAGTTGTACCTAGATATGACAAGAATTTCGAGGAATTTTTCTCATTGTGTGATCAAATGGAACTGCATTTGGTAATAATGATTTTGTTATAATTAATTAAAAAATAAGTACTATAAGAGGGGAATGCAGGGCGACGCAGTAACAAACAGCCAGATGTTGAAACGGTGTATATTGTACAAAGAATCGGGGTCCGGGAATCCATCCGCCCGACAGAGTTCACACAAACTACTATGGTACTGAATACTAGATAGGAGGTGATCTAGCTAAGAGTGGCGGGAATCCGACTGCTCTTAGTAGTAAGGAACACTAGGGTGGTCGATCGAATCTCGAACCTCGAACGTAGCCGCGAACTATATATTGACATGCGGGCGCCCATTCGATAGCGCGATGAAGGATTTTGGTCAGGGCCATCTAGTGACCGTCGGCGGTACTATGCGTACTACGTTGTTTAGGTGCGTGGTGTTACAGTACTATGGGTAATATTTAATTGTCCAAGTCATGATGTGTTACTATTGTTTCAATATGTATTAAAACAACTGTTATCATTGAAAGTCGTATATTTCGCTAGGAAGCGAGATTAGAAGTGTGTTTTACATCAAAACCTGTCACTACCCGCATTTCAGTACATTATTATTATAATAGCGTAAAATGACGGTACCTATCTACAGCATAACCAAAACAATGCCAACTCTGTATATCACAGTTACTTCCAATTTGACTATTTTTAAAATTCAAAATAACATCAACTTCGCAATTTGAAATATACATATGAATAATTATTTTAAAACAACTAACATTTACTGTTTCTTATTACAGAGGACAGCAACAACCTGTATCCAGCAAGCTCAGTCCGCAACACATTACTTGCCGCTCACTGTGATCCCGTCCAGGCTGGATTCAGCTTCAAGTCAGGTACTATTAATTTACTGTATTCAAACACATTAAACTTTAAATGTATCACATATTTAATAATCACTTAGGCTGCTCCTTTGCTCTGTCATTTAAATTAGAAATTCAATTTTGAACATTGACTTACTTGACATAAGGTCGTAGATGGGGCAGAAGGCATCTACAGTGCTCCGCCATCCCGGTCGATCACGAGCTTCACACTTCACTTTCCTCCAAGTCTTCCCAATGTTCGCCTCAATTTTTAAGGGCAATAATAGCTTTTTTTGTTTTTTTTTTAGTGTTACTATGATAGAAGTTACTGTAAGTGTTGAAAAACAGACAAACACTTAGATTTTTCGCTGTTTTAAGACAATCACTGTACATTGTTCTAGGAGAGTACACTGAGCTACCCACAGTATCTGAAGACAGTGAGGCTGCAGATCTCGTACGCGAAGGATATCCACGACACGCTGGTGGCCGCCGCCCAGAATATTTCGCCGACCGAATGACGCGAGGCCGACTAGCATGAAGATGCGACGTTGGGATACCCACTGCTCGGTCCCGCGCACTTGGTTGTATTACCAAATGACACTTTTAAATACAATATTTAGTTCATAGGTACATAATGTAAGTTGATAGATTTAAGAGAGGTATAGCGGGGTATCCCGTTCCTTACGGAGCCGCCCTCCACCTTACAGAATATATATTGTGTTTCTGCCGGTGAGTAAGGTCTCCAGTGCTCCATGGGGTGGGGATTTGGGGAACCGTGGCTTTGGCAGTGGAGGGGCATTTGCCTTTTTGCTGCCAGAGCAACGTGTTATAGAGGTGGGCAACGCATTGGCAATATTCTTGGTGTTGTGACTATAGGCACAACACCAATGACTATAGGCATTGGTGAACACTTTCCAACAGTATAGCATACCGTATTAAATAAAATAAAATAAGTTTTTCGTATTAATTACGTAAACCGTTTATTTGTATTTCAAAATGTCTCCAAATAATGTGTTGCTCTAAATCTATAAGATTGATATTCAAATGTATGACTCTTCAATCTCTTAGACTCTCTTCAGAGTCTGATTCTTGGGTCTTAGAAGTGTAAGCAACAGTTTATAAATATAAACGGACTAAAGTATGTAATAAAAGTTAACAATATTAAAAATAAATTAATTCGGAGGTTATTTTAATTTTACAATCAAAATCATAAGTGAAAGGAGGATCAGCGAAAATGTTTGGCATAACTTTTCCCACAACCGCCATTTTTATAGTTCCGTTATTGGCCACCGGGTCAGATAAGTTTGTGGCAACTATATTGACGGATTACACTTGACTTGGCTTTGGCAGACAAATGGATCGTAAAGAAAGCTATCTGTCGAAAAGCAATCTGCGGGTCTAGCCAAGATACCAATCGCTTCGTAGCGATTCTAGATCGGTTGTTAATTCGGAAGTTGTTGGCTACGTTTGGCCAGCACTCGTAGATCGGCGCAGTAGTGGTACCAAGTTGGCCGAACCTGTTCGATAAATTCCGCAAAAGAATCGTTAAGAAGTGAATAGTGCTTTGGCTAGACTCACTATATTGTGTATGTCGTGAGCCAATCGTCGAATGTACCCAGGTAAATACATATATGTCTCCATCAACTCGGGGTAATGTCCCAGGTAGATCTTGATCTGCCCATTTGGATGATCGGCCTACGACATGTATAAAACATGAAAACTGGAGCCTAAAATTAGTTAAAAATATTTGTAAATATGCGTACTATTTGCAGTATCTAGCGAACAACCTATACTATAGTTCGCTGGCAATATCATTATGATATGGAAGCCGTAAGTTCTAAACAACAACAAAAAAATTCTGATATGACGTTTATAGGGCTTGTAGTATAAAAACTATTTTTATTGGGACCATCATCATCATCATCTTGGCGTTAAATCCCGGTTGTGCTCCCGGGTATCCAGGGTCCGCTTCTTGCTTTCGGGGGCCACAATTTTCGGTCTTCGGCATCCTTACTGGTGCATGTCGCTCTTAACGACGTCCAGCCATCGCTTCTTGGGCCGGCCTCTCGTTCCCGTACCTGGGGTGGCATGGCTAGACATCTGTTCCCCACGTCTGCGCAAGACGTGGCCGTACCATCGAAGCCGGCAGTTTCGTAGCTTATTTGCGGACATGAAGGCTACCGCGGATATGGGCATTCCGCATACGAACGGGAATTCATTTTTTGCGGGAAACCCCACACATCCATCGCAACATCTTCATTTCCGTGACTCGCAACTCCTGCTTGTGCCGCTCTAGTAGAGGCCAAGTCGCGCTGTCGTATAAAATATAATTCTGTTAGACCTGTTGATCTGGTCTTGTATGGTCTTGTAGACCTGTCTCTTCAGCTTCATTGGCATGTTGGTAGCATAGATGACAGCCGTCACCTCCCGCCCTTTGGTCCAAGCCGCAGATAGTCGGCCCTTGACGTCGCTGTCGATCACTTAATCATTGGGACGACCTAGAAAAAAATTACATCGCCCATTGATAGTGGGGTAAATAGAAACACGAGGAATATAAGTAATTCAATATTTATTATTTTATTACTTACAAATTCACAGTAATAAATATTTATTGTAAATAAGCAAGTTTTCATTGATGTGTTATTAACATACAATCACATTTCTGAGATCTTGATTATATTTCATTAACTAAATTACTAAGTAGGTACTTATTTTAAACAACCATGGTAGATCTACACGTCAGATGCGGGAATGCGCCTGCACTGTTTGTACCTAGCCTATCCTCGCAATTTCCTATAATACCTAGCCATCTATCTATCATCACAAATTATCAAAAATAATTAGCAGATAAACGGTTAGACCCTCATGACAGTCAACAAACAGGCGGAATGCATTTGTACCTCACGGCAGCTGCAAAATGGCAGGTTGAGATATTTTGTAGTTATCTACCAACGACATCACAGTCGGCGATTTGTATCGGAGCTGCATAGATGCTTCAGGGGTCTGTGCTGAGATTGCGAACAATCAATCAAACTGCTGAGCAACTGTTATGCATATCTGTTACAAACTGCGCTGGCTGTCGTTGACACTTTGCTTGCAGCGTTGTGCAGCATTCAAACAGCAAATCTGCAGTTGATTTATATGCAATTGAAATTCAGACTTATATACAAATAGGTATACATTTGTTTACTGTACCCTTAATCTCAGGCTTCACGAGAGCGGAAGTATGCCCTATGCTGCAGCGTCCCGCACTGTACGAGTATGTTTACCTAGAATTACGTGTAGTTTTTATGAAAGAGTATACTGGTAAAGTTGCTTCAGCGGGCAAAATCAGAAAGTTACAAACCTTGCTATTATATTTTACCTGTACTTCAAGGTGTCTTTAGTTTATTAGTTGGTTATAAGGACCAACTTGGCTTAGAGAAACTAATACAATCGTGTAAGTATCGATATTCCTATTTATTTGTGTTATTCGTCATATTCGTCTGATTTGAAGCAGCAGCATGATGTTGACACTTTGTATTACTTAAAAGTTAGGACTAAACAAATACAATAATGTCAAAATATCTAATTTGCGAATTTTACACGTACATACATAAGGAATATATTTAAAAATTTATCTAGGTTAGACATGTTGTAATTTGTTATAATGTGATTGCAAACTAAAGTTAAACTTAAATTTAAGGTTTTCTTTGAGTAATGTGAATAGCAATTTCACAATAAACATTAATTTCATATCTATAAATCATGTGGCAAGTAATTTGTTTTCCAGAAACTTTTATTGTAAAATAGACTTCTTAAAATTGAAAATCTCTAAAAAATAATGGGCACACTTAGAAATCCCACACTTTCAATAATCTTGTGACTTATTTGCTATCGGCTGTTTGTAACTCGCGGAGTTACGTCAAACCAAAACCTAGGATGCAACCAATAGTTTGCTGCTACCCATTCACATGAACCTCATGAGGATTTTTTAGCTGACTGAGAGTCAGGCAAGCTTAATTACCCTGTTTTAAATATGATAGATAATCTTGTTTACTTGTGATAATAACTTAATTAAGTAGTAAAACACAAGACTTGCGAATTAACTAGCTAGATAATAAACGTAGCGTTTATATTTAATCAGACAAATAAAGTGAGGCTTGCAATAGTGAAAATATTAAATATGCATCCCATGGATTGGCCTATTTTTACATACATTTGTACCCATTCTCCTTTAGAAGTTCATCAATGATACGAGGTCACTCGCATGGACACTTTAATTTTTTAAGGTGATTCTAATTTTACTATCTATAGAACCTGCTTTTGTCTGATAACAGTACCGTCACTGTTTGTAACTTTGACTTATCTAGCATTTACTTTAATCACACTATGTGAATGAGAAATTAAAATACTGTGTTTGTGCTATAATCAGGGGAAGTGCTATAATTGCCCAGATGGTGTGAGTTCATTGTTCCCGAGGCATACTTGTTTACTCTGATAAAATGAATAATTTTACGTAGGAGAGTACGAACTATAGGATAGGCTTTCTGACACTGCAGAGTTGGCCACCAACGATTCATCTTTTTTGGTAAATGCCTTAGCGCAGCGAACGTTACAGGTGCCACAACCTAAAAAGCTAATTTCGTCACTTGTTCAGAATTCGGCATCACGCCATATTGGGACTGCTTCATTTATGTGATGCGACGCACGGCTTTTCCCCTCTGGTGCTTGTGACCTGCAAAATACATTGTCATACATGTTAATTTGCTAAGCGAAATATATAATGCGAATGTGTTCCTAGACTGTTAGTATTGGGCTATTGTATTCTGTGACATAGCGAAGTGTATTCCTATGCTGTGTATATTTATACTGTAATCCTAATCATCTTTTCGTTAATATCCCGGTTGTACTCTCGCGCACGAGGGCCCGGGGTCCACTTTGACCATGGTCCAGGATTTGGCAGATCGGGTAATTACAGTGGAGCGACTGCCATCTGACCTCCGTGACCCTGCTACCAGGGGACCCTGACCAGATTGGATCACAGTTACACATTCAGTCGCCTGAGTGTGCAGATTTCATCACGGATGTTTTTCCTCACCGTAAGAGCATTGGTTAGTGTTCAACTAACGTATATAACTCAGGAAAGAGTCATTGGTGCATGGCGGCAGTGGGATTCCAACCCGATACCTCTCGCTTGCGAGACGGGTACATTTACCACTAGGCCACCTACGCTTATCGCTAAGTATATTTATACTAATAATATGTAAAGACTAGCTATTGCCCGCGACTTTGCGTAAAATTACGACTTAAATAAGAAAAGCGGAGCAGGAAAGCGCAATTTTTTTTTTGTTAAGTGACATACCAGCGGATGGTAAGCGATAACTGTCGTTGCAAGTAATAAAAATACAGAACCGCAGCTATGTTGTCATTGTGAGGACTAAGATGGAATGCCTCATGCCTGAAATGCGCTCCTTTTGTAATTACAAACAATGCTAGGATTGTTGCTTGGTGACAGAAACAGATAAGGCGGTTGTGCTGTGCTCGCCTAGGCGGACCCCTCGGGGTTTACAGAGCTCTATCACCTGATAAAAGCAGATTTGTCACTATGTATATTGCATTAAAATTACGCCTAAAAGCTTGGAGAAATATTTAGCTAGCTAATTCAGCGCCCTCCCACATCGTAAAACTACTATCAGTAGGATTACTGAGTAGGTAATTTGTTGTCAATCTCTAATTATTAAATAATGGTAGGGAAATTAATTAAAATAAAAAAAATTAAATGCGTGTGACTTTAACTACTTCACGGTACTTATAAAATTTAACCTAGGCCCCGCGCAAATGATAATTTCTAATCTTTTTATGCATATGTTTAATTATTTGAAATAGCTAGCATAAAAAAGCGGTTACTTTTTTATATAGATACCTATCTACCTATAATTTGTGAAAACTTTTACAGATAATCGTATAGGTAGTGCTTGTTTTGAAATACTCAAAAATCAACGATAGCAAAAGATCTGCAACATTCCCCCTAGTTGACGACTCGTCATTTTAATCTTCCTTGTTAAGGGTGTGGTTCTACGACTTAGACATCTTGCGATTAAGATAATTTGTGTTTATCATCGCAGGACAATTTCAATCATATTCGTTCAAAATATAACATAATATAGATCGCAATTACAACAAACAAAAGGACATCCTGCGCCGCGATGCCTGTGCGCCGCGAGGTGGCTATCTGGCCAGCGACGGCAGCGAGCCGATACGCGTCGGTGGTGGTTCTATATTTGCGTCCGCGATAACGCGTCCCTTGACAACAGCGGCTGCGACGGACGCCCAGGGGGGTGACATCTTGGACGTAAATCACGCTTATCGGTGGCGAGAATAGCCCTCGCTCCTTTATTACTCGCTCCTGATGCTTGTTTGCAGCTTGCGACCTCTGATAAACTTATTATTGTGGCATAAATATGCTGTGCGAGTGTCGCGCGCCGTGGAATAATACGGCCGCGGGGCCGGCGAAAACAACTAGTTGGTTAGTGGCGGAAAACTGGTTCGTTTCGTCCCGTACGACTGTCGATAATACTTGATAGGCTATTATTTTAATAATAGTACGCTGACCACGGGCCTTCTATTAGCCATTGTGATAACAATGGACTTGAAGGGAGCTACCAACTTAGAGCAACACGGGGTCATGGGGTCACGCGCCATCGGCGAACCTAACCGTCGACCTTGTTGCTCTACTAAGTGGTCTTAACCACGGATAACAAAGGGGTTTGAAAAGTATTTTTACCTCATTCTCAATGTGTAACCATGATCCAATCTGTTCCCCTGTTAACAGGGTTACGGAGATCAGATGGCTAGCTACATCCGCTGTAATTAATTACCTACCTGATCTGTATTTCGGGTTGTAAACCAGCCATAAGGCCATGGCTGTCTGTGAACTTATGGACAACGGGAGAAACGTTTATACGTAAGCAAAGGCATTTATGACGCTTTTCGTAGGCAGCGCCAACTGAGCAAAGAACCGTAATCTAAAGTCGCGTTATTGACTTTGACCTGCAGCATCTAAACAACATCTACGCTGGAGCCAAGTAACAGATATATTACTATTGTTTCTAACCACTAATTCTGCAAAACGACTGATTCGTTTGGGTTTGCTGGTACAATACACAGCAATAAATCGCTGCTCACCATTTTCTGGTCTACGGCAAGCGGCTCACAGCAGCGTAGGTAATTCTGCCTTGTGTGACTTTCTTTTAGAACCTTCTAGGGAAATGCTAAATCTTTGAAACTCAATAAGTTCTACTAAGTTTTTTGTTTGCTATTCGAGACTCGTGTAACATAAGCCATCGCTGCATATTTAATTATCCACACGGCAGGCAGGAGGAGAAAGGAAAAGAAAATGCACCGAATAAAAGATAACCAATCGTAAGAGGTGTCGCTCTCCACTCCAAGGTTACTGTTTGCCCATACCAACATTTCCTTTTGTCAACTAGCCGATAACCTATGAACTCCTCTCACTTGAGACTGTTCATACCTAAGATTTTGTTATTGTTTTTAAATACATAATCAATAACACAAATATCTATCACGTCCATTACTCTTAATGATCGTCCGTCAACACGGATCGATTTAAAAATAATGTGCAGTGATAAAAAATTATACGTACTTGTAACTAAGTTGCTCTACAATGTTGCAAAGATTTATGGGTAATTGTGTATAATAAATGAGGTCGATGACTAAGAGATAGTGGCTGCGCTGGAAACAACAATAAGTTTTGATCAATGGAAATTGAAGGCTGCAAGAGTGATAAAGGGGCAGTGTCTGTGATGTTACTACTTCTAAACACAGTGCCCAGAAATAGCTAAACACAGCTCGTAGTTTAACGACCACCACCTGCCTGATTGCTCAAATGCCTCCCTTTTATAGAAAAAACGATCAAGCCTGTTCTCAAGCCTAGTCGAAACCTACCTACGGTGTTGGCAAACATTTACAAACATTCGGGGTTAGGGACTTTTATAAACAGTTCAAAACTTTTTACACTCAGCAACATTGTAAACATTATAGTCGCCATATATTACGAAGAAGTACCTACCTATCTAGTTTTTCGGCTTCGGACATCGGTCTGGCTGGGAACATCTCTCATCAACTCTTTCGAAGAGTTGTAACGAGTTTGGAACTGTTCCCAACAAAACAAAAGGAAATTGCAACAGTTGTAAAATTCAAAATTACTTTATTGAGTAGGATATTACATATCTCTTTCAATCGTCAAAGAGGAGGGGGTAGGAAATTAGGAAGGAAACACACACTGACATGTTGGCCGCCCCATGGCCGCAGCACACCCACCCCCCGCCGACAACGACCGGACCATGTCCGTATAGGTAGCTGCTCCCACCCTACCCTTACCCTGCCCGTAGCCTAACCCTATCCTACCCTACCCCGGCCTACCCATTAACCTAACCTAACCCTACCCCTACTTTTTCCCTATCTTATCCTACGCCATCCCTACCGCAGTCCGCACAGAGCAGACGCCCCCCAGCCCCGCTACGACCAAAAGTCACAGAGTGTGGGAAGGGAAGGAATGTTAACGCCGCTTCCTAGGTGGTCCTCCGTGGTAAAGAAACGGCAACAAACGGCCACAGAGCCTAAGTTAATTCATTTTTTTTTTAAGTGTCTTATATACTAATACATTATATTTACATAGGTACTAATTTTAACTAAATTAATACCTGTTTAAAACTGCAGTTCAGTTCCATGGACTTTTGTCATTCACATATTCAGGTATAGGTACTATAATAACTTTTAGACATAATTTATTTTTTATACTGGCTTTAAATTTATTCAATGGTAAATTCTGTATATCTGTTGGGACCTTATTATAAAAGCGTACACATTGACCCATAAATGATTTGTGGAGTTTGGCCAGACGACAAGAACTAGTAACAAGTTTATCTTTATTTCTAGTATTCCTACTATGCACATCACTGTTCTTCATAAACAAGTGTATATTTTTATGAACATAGATCAAGTTATCATAAATGTATTGTGATGACATTGTTATAATGTCAATATTCTTGAATCTATCTCTAAGTGAAGTTCTAGGTCCCAATTGGTAAATCGCGCGAATAGCCCTTTTCTGCAGAACAAATACATTATGCCAGTCGGCAGCGTGTCCCCACAGCAATATGCCAAAAGTCATAATACTGTGGAAATAACTAAAGTAAACTAATCTTGCTGTAGCCTCATCAGAATAACCTCGCATCTTCTTTACAGCATATGCTGCAGAACTTAGCCTTTTCGCCAATTTATCAATGTGTGGACCCCATTGTAATCTACTATCTAGAGTAAAGCCTAAAAATGCTGTGGAATCAACAAGATCCAAATTTTCGCCTCTTACTTGTATATTAGTGGATACTGATCTAACATTTGGCAAGGAGAATTTTAAACATTTTGTCTTTTTGCCATTCAGTAATAAATTATTAATCGTAAACCAGTTTACCACTTCTGAAATAGCTTTGTTCACGTCGTCATATGTTAATTGTTGTCTTTTAATTTTAAACACTTGAGATGTATCATCAGCGAACAAAACAATTTCGTGAGTATCTTTTACAAAGTACATCAAATCATTTACATAAATAAGAAACAAAATCGGACCCAGAATTGACCCCTGTGGGACCCCCATAGAGACAACAGACCCTGCAGATCTTTCACCGTTAACATCAACCTTCTGAATTCTCTGATTTAAATATGAACTTAATAAGTTTAGAGCTAAGCCCTTTATTCCATAATGTTGCAATTTCCTGACCAAAGTTTCATAATTAACACAATCGAAGGCCTTGGATAAATCACAGACCACCCCTAAGGCATCACGTGATTCCTCCTAGGCCCCAAAGACATGTTTAATTAGTTCAACACCTGCATCGGATGTTGAACGACCCCGAGTAAAACCGAATTGTTTATGATGCAATAGATTATTTCCATAAAAGTGGACTTTTAGTTGGTTTAATATGATTTTCTTAAATATTTTACTTAACGCCGGTAACACCGAAACTGGTCTAAAATTTGTGGGATCTGTTGTGCTACCTGTTTTAAACAATGGAATAATTTTGCTATGCTTCATCAGGTCAGGAAATTCGCCATTATCAACACATTTATTAAATATATTCGCTAAGTGGACAGCAATAACATCAATTACAGCGCTAATTATTTTAACTGACAAATCGTCAATGTCGGCAGTCGCATTTATTTTTATGCTTTTAAAAGCCTTAACTATATCTTGAGGTGTTACATGTTCGAACTTAAAATCGATGACACTCTCGGGTACGTTCTGTTTTAGCAAAGATTCAGAGAGAGCTGGAGACGCATTTAATGATTTTGTAGTCGACACTGGAATGTCTGTAAAAATTCATTGAAAGCCTCCGCAACTTCCAAGTTTTTGGTAACAACATTATCATTTATTTTTAAATTGTATTTTATATCGCGAGTTTTAACTTTTCCAGTTTCACTATTTATTATCTGCCATGTGGATTTTACTACATCCTTGCTATTTTTTAGTTTGTGTTTAAAGAAATTCGATTTTGCTGTAGCACAAACGCGTTTAAATAACATCGAGTAATGCTTAACATAGTCAGCAAATTCTACACTATTATTATACGCCCGTTCCGCATAGAGCTCATATAATTTGTTTCTACTTTTATGTATTCCTGCTGTCGCCCAATCGCTAAACATAAGTTTGCTGTTTATTGCCTTTACCTTTGGTTTGAATATACGATTACTTTCAGTTTTTGTCATGTGTAAAACTGAATTATAATATTCATTTGTATCATCACAATGAACCCATTACACACACATTGTAATGAACACATTACGAACACAAATAACGTAAATACCGATATAAGAGCAACTTTAGATATGTTAATGTGTGTGCATGTAGTTGTTGTTTTGGTAATGGGTAGGTAGGTAGGTTTGTTATGTCTATATTGTAGACATCTTACAGACTCTATAAGATATGTGAGTACTTACAGCGCCAAAGGTCTGTAGGCTCGCATAGGTGAGGTGCAGGTAGCCGTCTGGCGAGCGAAACTGCTCGTACGCCTGCGCCATGGTGAGACTGTTGGTGACCAGCACCCGGTCGTTAGCCAGCAGGTACAGTGCCTGAGCAGACAAAAGGACTTTCGTAAAGAAATATATCAACGTCACTCATCATCAATATTGACAGTGCCCATCAAGCCTGTAACATAAGTCTAATGTCGACTGATTAGAATTGACAATATTAATGACTACGGCTATAATCACCCAGGGCTCGTATGTATTATAACATGTATACTTACATGGTGACTTTAAATTAATTATTGATTCTAAGGGGTATGCATTTGATAACAAACAGATAATTTTTTTTTCGTTATTTTCGAGTTAGTGGCATAGTAAAACTTGTTCATTATCTTGAGCACATGCTCACCGTATAAAGACTAGGAGGCACTCCCTACTACAATGCACTACAATCGGTTACCTAGTGCGAAACCTTAAGTACCACTATTTTAGGAAAAAATAATGTCTTGTTAACCAGAATAATGATCAAAAATGTGTTCAAGTAAATGTCTAGAATCATCAATTCATCTGAATGAGAAATTTGAGCAGAGTTTTGATAATTATTGTGATTAACGAGAACATTTTTTTAACACTTCTAAGCTGCGTATTTACTCATACGCGTGCGACAGAGCGTTTTCTATTTGGGACCTATGTCGGGCGCGACGAGGCTCGACTCCAGCTGTGGTGCTACATAAATGAATCTCACGTTACAATGCAAGGAACCATGATAATATATACCTGCGTATGATATTTTAATTAACCAAATACATAATCACCTGAGTGTCTCTGATTTTTAACTTTTTTCTTATAATGTAAAGGAACTGCGACATCGTCAACTCTTGCGGCACCAGGTACTTTTTCCTGGTAAGCGGTGGCAGGTCGCGATCCCTCGCGAATTGGTCCACGTATAACTGTAAGGGGTTATGGATTTTAGTATTAATTCATAGAAATGTGAATTTTAAGTGGTATCATTGGTTCACATACCTACCGCGGATGCTACCTAACTGCCAAATAGGTAATATTTCGCAGGAATAGTCCAATATGATGGTTGAATATACGAACAGTAAAACCTTAATTTAAAGTGAATTACCTAATTTATGTTTTTGGAAAGTACCTTCGTTTCAATCTTTATGGAGTCGCCATAAAGATTGAAACGAAGGTACCTTGGACCATTAATTCGAAAATACGTAAGCATCTTATATTCACCAAGAAAATCATCATCATCTTAGCGACTATCCCGGTTTATGCCAGGGTCCTACTTTTCTTCGTACACTACGCCATAATATAATATGTTAAATGTGAAAACTTGATGCGTGAAGATGTTTTAGGATATTTTAGTAGACTTGGTACGAATACAAATTCCATCTTAGGCGACGCACGAAGCCGCGTGGAAAAGTTTGCTATAAGTAAGAGATCGTAACTAACCGGCACTTTGTTCGGGAACCTGTGTCTAATGGCTTCCACTTCTTGTGCACTTCCTATGTCTGTAAAGAAACATTTTAGTAAGTAAAGCAACTGATACCTACCAATGCCAATAATCTAACAGACATCAGAAAACTCGGAACAAAGTCTATGTGGGTACTTAAGTTCCTTAACTACTGAGCCAATTTAGATGACACAAAGGTACAAACCGTCTTGAATAAACAGGTTTTCTAAAATAAAGTAAACAGCTTCTGAAAATGATCCAAGCAACATGCTTTCGTGGGATACCACACACGTCATGTCAAACTCCACACCACCTCTTTATCGCGTCGGGGGCTAATATAGTACATTAGTAGGCTAGGGACTAAATAGAATAGGGTTCTAAGCTTCAAGTGTTAGGTACTGCTTACCGTCCTGATAGCCGAAAACCTCTTGTGAAGCGTAAGTGATGTAGAGAAACCCATCTTCGTTGGCGAACTCCGCGTAAGCTTGCGACATGGTGAGGCTCATGCTGAGCATGGAGCGGTTGCCGATGATCAGGTACAGCGCCTGGGACACGATATCGGACTTGTAGTAAAATCTTACACACATAGACCTATAGTTAATACTTGGTTTAGTGCGTTCTTGATGGAACTCCGTTGTATCATACATTAAAACCACTCTAACATAATTGCCTGACGATATAATCGAAACTATAAACGCAAAATTTTGAGTTAATTTTAATTATACAGAAACTAGAGTAAAAACAAGTTAAATCGATATTTGCAACACAGATCGTTTTTAACCTGTAACTCGATTAATGAGACCGGCGAAGACATGCTTACTCTGCTGTTGCAAATCATCAATTATCTATTTGCCTATGTAGGCAATGAATGATCCATATGGTACAGATAACAAGCGGAATGAGATAATGTAATAACTTACTGAATATCCAGCTGTAACTAGTTCACTTGATGTCTTAGCAAAGTCTTGAGAGAGATTTAATTAATGATTTTCGTTGTGTTGGACTTAATAGTGTTGGATTAGTACCTATCTAATCTTCACTGAGTATTCACGTGATGTACCGCTTGCACATAATTAGCTACTTGCTATTATTATTTAGGCCTATTACCTATTTAGGCCATCTTCTCATAGCTATCCGATTGCCTGTACTAGCCCTGAAGGCCCCAGTAGGTACCCATATTTGACCTTGTAGTGCCCGTCAGAATAGATCGGCAGCATTCCCTTTACAAGTCGACTTAGGTCTTGGACACAGCACAAAGAACATACCTACTTATACTTAGAGGTAACAATATTCTTATAACAGAAAATGGGAAGCAGTGTAGTCTTCGATCTGCAACCCGCATGCCAAGCTTTATTAGTATTATTGATTAACCGTGGTTCCCTAAAAATAAGCCTAAGGCCTTAGGGGATTGGAATACCCATTTACCTGATTAGGGTTCAATTTAATCCGGTGTCGTATGATGACAAGGAACTGTGACATTGTAATATCCTCGGGCACCAAAAATTTTGCTTTGTCCAGCGTTGGTAATTGCATCTCTTTCTTGTACTTTTCAATCATTAACTGCGAAGTGATGAAAACATATTTAAAATTAGTTCACTTTGTTGAGTTGTCGAACAACCTACTTATAAATAAGTATATAGGAACGTAACTTCCGGTAAGAAACTGATTTGTTAAGATTAAAAATAATTAGGTACCGGCACTTTTGTTGGAAACTTTGTACGAATCGCCATCGCTTCAACTTTCCTTTTCTCTGTAACAAAATATGTAACACGTTAGTACGATATTATAGTCCTTTGTGAAGTAGGTGTCTACATTTCCGAGATTAGGCGTTACATAAGATTAGGCGTTTACGCTACAGGTATATTTTTCAATTTTTATATATTTGGTCAGAACATTTCTTTGAAACGCCCCTAAAAATATACTTTAGGTATTTGTTACAACAACTTCTGTTAAGAGTTTAGGATTAGTTTAGACGTTAGGATTTTCACCAACAGCTACAAATAGCGAAAAATAAATACGAATCTAATATCTAGGTACCTGTGCTTACCTTGTAACTAGACACTACCTAGGTGGTCTCTTTATCTAAGATTAAAATAGGTAATAGGTAAAAATAAGAATATAAAACATTTATGATTAATCATCAAAGATCTCAAAGAGTTAACACTAATCAGCTAGTTATTAATTAATCAGCATTAGCTATTGGTAAATAAAGGATTATACGTATAGACGTATTCTATAATAGTTAAGTGGAATAGAACAGAGTCACGCCCCTCCGGTCACGTAGATTTAATCTTAATACGTAAGTAAATAATATTAAACTTATCTGACGTTAGACTCAGTACCTACTTATTAAACTACAAAGTTAATTCGATTGAGCATAAATTCTACTACAATTTGATCCTGGATAATGAATCTACAGTAAATAGGTAAGTATATCTGTAGTTTAGGAAAGCAATGTTGCCCAAACATAGGTCAACGACTGTGTACTCCAACATCCAGTGTTATACTAACCTACTCACGTCTAAAATGGTTTGTATGTGCTTAGACACTATAGTTGTATCGTACCTAATTTAAACATCCATGACTTCCATTATCGCGTAGTCGGTAGGTAAGTGTAATTTTATATTTGTTACAGCTGCTGTAAATGAACTCCGATGTTTATTTCGGATTCCTGCTCGTCTTTCTTCATGAGTAGGTCCCGGAACATTAGATACTTAATAACGGATACCGCGCGAATGATATACCTACAATAAGTTTCGGACTGCACGCCGCGTCGGCGGAAATGTCCACCGTATTAAAGAAAAATTTTGTGAAGATGTAAGTTAGTCATCATCATCTCGGCGTCATGTCCCGGCTGCGCTCCTGCGAGGCATGTGAGGGCCCGGGGTCCGCCTAAGAAGATGAAGGTGAAGATGTAAGTTACCTAGTCATTTGTTTTAAATCCAAACTATACACAACCTCCTACTTATTTAACTTTCTACAGATTTCGAGTTTGCTGTATGTATAGGAGTATCGCCATTGGAATCCCGTACGTTAGGTTCGAATACATATCATTCTTGTGAAGCTCGCAGCTGTCAACAATTTTTTCTCTGCAAATTTGACTTTTGTTCGAGCTTGTGTTATGACAGTCTGCTGAATCAAGTTTTTGCGAAAAATCTGAGTGTAGCACCTGATCGGTATTAATATCAGTAGTACTTAAATTAATGAATATGTGCTGGTGCTCCAGTGTCCAGCAGTGGATGCCTGGAGGATATTTGCTGAACTGATCTGGTACCTAGCAGTGGACCACCAGCCTGAGACCATATACGTCCATTAGTGAATATGTACGTAGTTACCCACGTCAGGTGACTCTCGCAAAAATTGCAAAAATTTTAATGGCATTTCTACCACTGCAACTAAATAAAAAATAATAGGTACAGTCGCAGAAATCGGTTAAAAATAATACAGTCGATACTCCCCTTCCACTTTGTTATGTCTATACATTTAACTAATATATTTTTAGAGTTTACTTAAGTATCTAGGTACTGTGTATCAACACTACGTTCTGTAACCCGCCTGCCAAATGGGTACTCTTACTTACCTAACTCCAACGGTGGCCAGCTACGGCCCTGTACACAGGTACACAGTAAGCAACCACAGCCACACAACGTGGGCACACATAAATATCAGACGATAGCAAAGAATTGTAGGTTAATCGGGCGACAGCAATATGTGGGTAGAGTAACTTAAAAAACGCATACAAACAAGTCTGCCGTCAAATCAACGTCAACGAATCAAATTAGTTGCTAAAAGAAAATGTTTTACGTGGCAAGTAGGTATGGCCGTGTGGTGTCAGGCAGCGTAAAACAGCACCAACCCCTTACCTACCCTTATCCCTATGATGAAGTAGGTAAGTTATTAATCGTACCTGTTTATTCCTATTTCTAAGTAATAGTAAGATTTGATTTTTTGGGACCACCAACGTTAGGAATCAAGACAGACCAAAAGATTTCGAAAGAAATTAAAGTAGAGATCTACAAGTTAACGCACTGAAAAGAACACTTAAAGCAACTTACCGAACGTTAATCTGTGCTTGAAGTGTTTCGTGTTGTGGTTGAGATCCCGTTTCGCGTATTTCTTCTCGAAATCCATTGCGAACGTTGTCGTGCACTGCCGCTGGGAGCGGCTCGCGGCGTGATGCTCCCGCGCCGCGCACCCGGCTGGAACTGCTAATTGTAAACACGTCAATAACATATTTTATCAATGCACTGACACGACACCCACTCGGCCGTAAACACCACCCGTCGCGGGCTTATTTTTATGTTGTTATTTATATGCGAGTGAATTAGTGAGTTTCTCGTTGAGACTGTAGGGCCTGTCTGTAAATAGGTAAGTAATTGATGTGAGAGATTTCAATGTTAAAAACGGTCTATTTAGCTTAAACGGAAAATGGGAAGCATGAATCTTAAATTCAGATCGATAGTTGCAACCGATTTAGCTACATCTCACGCACAGTTTAATCTCCTTAATTTGCATGTCCGGGATATCATTGTTGTATAAGAAGGTAAAAGATAGGTACATAAAGATGGTTGGTGGTTTTTTCAAAGAATACCTACTTAAGTACCTAAAAGCGTCGGTAGCCGGGCGGTTGAGTATCCAACTCCTAAGCGAGAGGTACCGGGTTCGATTCTCGCTGCGGCCATATATACAGGGTGTCCCGTAAGTCGATGTCAAGCCGGAATCGGGTGATAGTCCATATCATAATAGTTACTAGAAAAATAAAAAATAAAATCTAAGTCTTGAATTTTTTGAATTATAGGGATTTCTTTTTTTTTCGAGAAAATGTACACCCTGTGATGGTTTTTTAGCTGCTGTTGCTACAAATCTTAACTTTTTTTCAATTTTATTTTTCTTATGTAATCCCGAATAGTGCTAATCTAACCTATTACTTAGAATTCTAAGTCAACTGCTCCAGCTTGGAAGAAAGTGTCACATTATGCCGTACAATTAATAGACAACTAATATTTCGTCCAACTTTAACGGACTATACTGAAACAAAAAAGTACTACGCCAGGTTGGCAAGTAGCACGAAAAGTTGACGCATTTAATAAGGATTCTAAAATGGTATAATACTTGCTACATTATTTCTTTGATTACGGGGGAAAAAAAATCCTTCAAGAAACCCAGTTTCGAAAAAAATTTCATTACCTACTAAAAATTATTCTAGTGCGTTCAAAGCTTGCCTAAGACCGAGTGAGACGGAGAGTCATTCATGAAGTGTGAGTGAGACAGGTAGTGACGCTTTCGAGTAAAATATTGTAATGTGTGAGTGAGACATATAGTGACGCTAATGAGTCAGATACAGAGAAATTCATTTTATGAAGTGTGAGCGAGATAGATAGTGACGCCACTTTTTTAATATTGGCACACGCAATACAGATCAGTACGTTACGCTCCTTCGTTTACTACGCATCTTTCCGTATTCGTTCGTGTTATTTCGTACTTTCGACTTATTGCTTCGTTTATTGGACTTGTTTGTTTGCTTGTGATTTGGACAGTTTCGATCTCTTTACAACGACCTTTGCTTTCTCCTGTACTATCGTGTGATTGTGTAGTGCCACCATGCCTGTGTACACCACTTAGGAATATGCCAACATGCACTTTATTTATGGCGAATGCAGAGGGAATACTAGTGCTGCGGCTAGACTGTATCGCGAGAGGTACCCAAATGCTGATCGTTATCCAGATCACCGAGTTTTTACAAATGTGCACCGTCTACTCTCCACAGAAGGCATACTTCCAAACCGACCACACGGTGAAGGAAGAAGTTCCTTGCCTTACGAGGACGTAGTACTTCAAGCAGTTGAAGAAGATCCAAGTATTTCGGTACGTGCAATCCAGCAAAGCACAGGAGTGCCCAAAACTATAGCTCACCGAATTTTACAAAAACATGAGCTCCACCCATACCATGTACAGCGAGTACAAACCCTGCATCCTCAGGATTATCAACTTCGGGTTGCGTTTTGTCAAACGATGCTACAAAGACACCGGGAAGATCCGCGATTCTTATAGAAAATTTTGTGGTCGGATGAATCGACATTTAAAAAAGACGGTTACACGAACCTACACAACTTACACGAGTGGCACGTAGAGAATCCGAATTTAATGAGACAAGATAGATCTCAGTATCGTTTTAAAATTAACATGTGGACCGGAATTTTAAATGGAAGAGTCATAGGACCTTTTGAGTTGCCAGAGATCTAGACTGCTGAAGTTTATTTAGATTTTTTACAAAACAGTTTACCTAGTTTACTGGAAGACGTGCCACTCAGTATTTACAGAGAGATGTAGTATCAACAAGATGGCTGCCCAGCGCACTATGCCCGCTCAGTTAGAGCATTTCTCAATGAAGAATATCCGGGCAGATTGATAGGTCGGTCTGGTACGATCTCGTGGCCAGCCCGTTCACCGGACTTAAATCCATTAGATTTTTTTTACTGGGGAGCAGTGAAAGAGAAAGTTTATTTTAAGCCAATCGAAAATGTAGCTGAGCTTCGGCAAAGAATTACGGAAGCAGCTGAATTTGTCAACAACGGAAGATTTGCCCGTGTGATAATCCGATCTTTAAGAAGATGTCGAGCTTGTATTGCAGTTGAAGGAAGGCAGTTTGAACATCTTTTGTAAATAATAAATCTTTGCATCTAATTGGTGTTTAATTTTAAACTTAAGGAAAATTTGTCCTAAATTTAACAAAAAGTTAGCATCTCTGACTTGAAAGCATCACTACCTGTCTCACTCACATTTCATGAATGACTCTCCGTCTCACTCGGTTTTAGGCAAGCTTTGAATAATTTTAGAATAATTTTTAGTAGGTAAAGAAAAAAATTTCGAAACTGGGTTTCTTGAAGAATTTTTTTTTTCCCCGTAATCAAAGAAATAATGTAGCAAGTATTATACCATTTTAGAATCCTTATTAAATGCGTCAACTTTTAGTGCTACTTGCCAACCTGGCGTAGTTCTTTTTTTTTCAGTACGGTCCGTTAAAGTTGGACGAAATATTAATTGTTTATTCATTGTACGGCATAATGTGACACTTTCTTCCAAGCTGGAGCAGTTCACTTGGAATTCTAAGTAATAGGTTAGATTAGCACTATTCGGGATTACATAAGAAAAATAAAATTGAAAAAAAGTTAAGATTTGTAGCAACAGGAGTTAAAAAACCATCACAGGGTGTACATTTTCTCGAAAAAAAAAAAATGCCTATAATTTAAAAAATTCAAGACTTAGATTTTATTTTTTATTTTTCTAGTAACTATTATAATTTGGATTATCACCCGATTCCGGCTTGACGTCGACTTACGGGAGACCCTGTATATATATATGGCCATATGTTGAAACCTGCAAATTTAGGCAACTGAATTTGTGACCATCATCCAATCTGGTCAGGTTCCCCTGGTAGCAGGGTCACGGAGGTCAGATGATAGTCGCTCCACTGTAATTACCTGATCGCCAAATCCTGGATCATGGTCGAGGCGGACCCTGGGCGCTCGTTTTCAAGAGCACAATTTTTTTTTTATCTACTTAATTAGGTACTTAAGTAGGTAAAATCTGTTTTAATCTACTTATTGTATTTTATAATCCGAAACGGCTTACAATAATCTTATATAAAATGATTTATATAAATATAGCCCCAAAGTAAGGAAAGCTTGTGTTGTAGGTGCCAGAAAACTGAAAAACACTAACACCCAGATCCGTAACAGAAAATGAAATTCATCATCTCAATTTCTTTCCGGTCAGGAATCGAATCCGGGACCTCTATGCGGCAGACCGGTGTTAACCACTGAACCACTCAGGTCGTCATCAGAACTCATCAGAACTAGAGATGAAACGGATATCCGGTTACTATCCGCATCCGGCGTTAATTCACTATCCGGCCGGATACCGGATAGCAAAAAATTTCAGAAAAGTATATAAAAGTGATTTTATTCATAGGAAAAAAGTAATCCCAGAAATTATAAATATTCTTTTATCAAAACACTGTTGATTAGGTACCTACCCGTTGTTCATTTAGTAGGTAGATTACAAAAAAATATTTTTTACAAAGTTAATCTAAGGCAAATATAGATAAATTATTATAAATTGAGTTACTTGTCGAATTCCTCCTACATTGCGAGGTAGCATGCAGTTTCATTGTTCCTAGGCCTTGTGTCCGGCAGAGTAGAATAGCACCAACCCCTTACACCCGTGGGTGTCGTACAAGGCGACTCATGTTTTCGAAACATAAGATCTAGAGCCTTCTCCAACCCGCCTGCTAAGCGTGGAGATTATGGCAATAACCTCCCCTATTCGTGGGAGAGGCCCTAAGTCCTGCAGTGGCCTATTATGGGCTGTGATGATAATGCAGTGTCGTTTGTCTTCTTATGCGAGCTTAAGATAATCTTTCACTACACTCTCGTCCACGATGCTGGAGCATATTACCCGTATTTCGATTCGAGGGTACCGCCCGAGTTCGAAGAATTATTTAGAATAAAGTTTAAATTTTTCTATTGAACGACTACTTGAAATCACGTAAACACATGCAGTTGTCTAATTTCCCACACACGCTCATAGCTTGCACAGACTTGTTCAGAGACTATGCCTGCCAAATATCCGGCCGCCGGATATCCGGCTATCCGGGTTATGGGGTTAAACAACTATCCGTTTCATCTCTAATCAGAACAGAAAGAATAAGAACTCACAAAAATTAAAATACTTACCTATATAGTTATTATTTCGATTACTGTGTCAGAACTGTAGATACTATGCAATTTTAAGGCTAGTTACCACAGCTAGTTACTATTAATAGGAGGACAAAGAGGACATAGAGGAAGGATGGTTCTGCGCTTGAGATTTTTGGGCAGATGAAACGAGCAGATGGTTCGCAAAAACGTCACACTGGAGGCGTTACTGGCAACTTGATTGGCGAGACATACTCAACGTTTTCGCTCGGTCACCCCGCACGAATGGAAAGGGATCGGATGGTCAAGGCCACTTATTTGATTTGATCCGTCTCTGAAAAGGTGTGGTAGGAAAGTCTGCACAAGGTGCAAAGGAAAGGTGGAAAGGTGTGGCTGCACAAGGTAGGGGAAAGTGGTTGTCCTTTGGAGATCAAGATCTACTTTAGGTCGTTGAGCCAGCGGAGTGGTAGGTAGGTAGGTAGGTAAGTGTTAGAATCTAAAAATTACTGGCGAAAACTGTTCACTTGCGGGTTTCTCATTCACTCTATATATGTGGCGGTTTGTAAATGGCTCATAGATAAACTATTTTTTTAATGCATTATGTATTACAGCTTTAAACCACACGAATAAAATAAAATAAAATAAAATATCAAGTTCAATAAATAAACTTAGTAACTGAACCGAGCCCAGGTCACCGATTGCAGTTGGCGTTAGTTATAAATTGCGATTTAACGAAGAATCCGGGTGGAGGCCATTGCCCAGCAGTCGGAGTTGTAATTAGGTACCTAAGTAAGTAGGTAATTAAGATGACGAAATCGTTATACGCATTTTTTCATTAGGTAGCTCTCTAAAATAATCATCATTATATCAACCGAAAGATGCGCAATGCTCGGCATAGGCCTCCCCCAGTGATCTCCACAAAGGCCGGGACTGTGCTCTAAGGTTTGCCAGGTTAAAGTGACAGTGAGCAGGGCACATAGCTCGAAGAACAGATGGCCGACCGGGAAGTAAAATTCTCGAGTGGGTGGACAATCGCCAATAGGAAATACAATAAATAGTGGACTGTATTTAAGTACCTAAGTACAATGAAATGTTTTACATTTTAAAATAATTGTAAAGTGTAGTAGAGTGGCGATAGCTTCACCGACAAGAGTCCAACTCTAGATATATAAATAGAATTACGGTATGTGTACCGATACCGTAATGGGTCTGACAAACGTTTTTCACTTTACATGTCAAATAAATCTTCAAAAAATTACGAAAAAAACTGTGTTTTTACTTTTTTCATATCTTCAAAAATGGCTGAGATATTAACGATCAAATTGCGTATTTCCGGACGAAGGTTTTTAAAAACGCGGGCGGGCGCCCGCTAGCCGATGACGTCACACCCCCGGTCATTCGTCAGTCGCGCTCTCGTACGCGTGATGCTGTGCAGTAAACAACGAGTTCTCTTCAGTAAAAATGGAAAAAAAGTATTGCATTGTGCCTCAGTGTTTTAATTCAACGGTGAAAACACCCGATAAACTCTTTTTTTATGTGCCTGAGGACCCAAAAATGAGAAAGAAGTGGATGACAGCCATAAAAAGAGTAGATGCAATAGGGTCTAAAACTAAAGCGCACTGCTGTGAAGACCATTTCGATGTAAGTATTTGTTATGTTTCCTTCTCTATTTATCCTTGCCACATTTGAACTACTTAACGTACATACCTACCCGTCTACTTTTGATTGTTTGAATAGAGATATCTTGCGTACTACCTAGTTAGTACCTATCAAAATAGCCATGACGAAATACTAACTAGCTATGACTGCATATTGAAAGGTTCAATAAATTATATTATGAATCATTCGATGTTTTTTTTTCTGTGAACTACCTAGGCACCTATATTTTAACCTAAAAACCTACCATGCTCGTGCACATGACTGATCAAGCTGCGCAGTGCAGGGCTTCGCAACCGACTGTATTGGCGGGCCGCAAAATATACATATGGAAATATTTTCTTCCTAGTATACATAAAATAAGTTAATGTTCTCTCAGAACTTCAGAAGTGTCTAACTCGCGGCCCGCATTTAGTTATCGTGGTAAACATTTTGTTACGATAAACTAACATACATTTGTTATACATTTGTACGTTAATCCCGCTTTTAATTCACGGGTTTTATTCGTTTTTTCAACTTGTTTTAAATTGTTATTATTTTTGTTTTAGGTGGAAAGTGACATGGAAAACTACGTTAAGTATAAAATAGTTGGAGGCAAACTTAAACTCAAGAAAGGCGTAGTTCCTCATAGGTTTGCTTGTCAAAATCGATCAGTTGAAAAACCTGAGCGCTCTGTTGTGAAAAAACTTAATATTGCAAAACTGATAACGTCCTCAAGTGAATGTATTACGCCTATTTCGCAGGACATTAAAGAAATATATATTGTGGATTCTATTCCTCAAGATCAAGATATTATTGTAAATGATCCTTTGGAAGATGTGACAAAAGGTGAAAACTTAAGTAGTACTACAGTGACAGAAGATATTTTAAAAAATAAACACAAAAAAATTCAAGTAAATTTAATGAACAAAGTATATGATAAAAGTACTGAGACCGACGATAAATATTTCCATTTGACATCTATGGATAAAAAACAAAACAAAATCAAGAAACAGAATCCGCTGGAAAATATACCATCGACTTCCAGTCTTGAAGTATCTTTGATATCAACAAATTCTGACAAGGATTACGATGTATTAGATGACACAGACATTACCGATTCTGAGGCTGATTTCAATAACGAATCTTTTAAAACATATATGGAAAAAGCCGCTCTTTTATGTGTATCTCGGGAGCCTCAGATGCTTTTAGGCATACCAAAACAATGGTATTGTGTCATTCAGCTTTTAAGTGAATCATGCAAATGCTCACCAAGAGATGTGATGATAGTCTTAAAAAAGATCCGCGTATATCAATCCAACGCGTTACTTGCGCTCGATTTTGGTATAACAAGCAGTTCTGTAGGAACTATTTTTAGAAAAAATATTCCAAAAATTTCAGTTTGTATGCAAAGTCTCGTATTTTTTCCAAAATCCACACAAGTTGTGTCTAATATACCAATGCCATTCAGAAAAAGCTACAGCAATGTCAAAAGTATTATAGATTGTTTGGAAATACAAATCGAAAAACCGACTGAAGCTGCAAAGCAAGCACTAACATGGTCAGAATATAAATCATGTAATACCATGAAATACTTGATATCCATAACTCCGGATGGTCTTATTGATTTTATTTCTGAGGGATATGGAGGAAGAGCATCTGACTCCATCATTTTTGAGGACTGTGGGTTTCTAAATATGCTACCTACAAATAGTGCGGTTATGGCTGATAGAGGTTTCAAGAATGTGGCTCATCTTTTGCAACAGAAAGAATGCACCTTAATACGCCCACCTAGTGTCAGCTCTAAGATGACACCAACTAAAAGTGAAGTACTAGAAACGAAAAAAATAGCTGCTTTGCGTATACATGTCGAGAGAGCCATTGGCAGATTAAGGAACTTTGGATTCTTGATGCCACATGCTACTGTAGATCTTAAACAGGTTGATTTATTAGACTACGTAATGACGACTGCCTGCGGTTTAGTTAATTTGCATAAACCACTGTTTAATTTTAAAGAATGATTTTTTAAAATAAAAGACTTCATACAAATATACCCTTTTATTTCTGAATATCAGTTTGGACTCCTGTTTTTATAAGTTTTTCAAAAACACTCTCTTTCCAAAACTTACTAATTTTAACAAAAAGATCCTGACAGTAACTTTTATCGTATAAAACTTCGTAAACATCCACTTCTTTTGACACCTCAAAATCTGCATGTGCAACACAAAAAAAACCTTTTTCTTTTCCAGTTAAGTGCATCTGGGTCTGTATTTGTGCTAAATATTGCTGACCTAGTGATCCATCTTTGTAATATTTTTTAACCGTTGCTGCTTTTGAAGGACACTTTATTTCTATAACGTGAGTCTCAGTTACTCCGTCTGGCGATGCTCCGAAAAATGGATAACTTGCACTGAGATAAAGTCCAGAAGGTTTAATCGAAATATTATTTTTTATTTCCACTTCTTTTCTCACAACGTCTTCCAAGACTTTCCCTCTCTTCATCGCATCAGTTTCAATCATAAGCTTAGCCCCAAATATTTGTTCAACCAGAGTTCCATTTTGTGTGCGGCATTGAGGAGCTTCATGAGCTTTCGATGCAGTTACTCGTCCATAACGCATTTCAAACCAAAGGTCTGAACTGGCTTGCGCCTTGGTTACTGATTCGACGAGTTGGCATCTTTCATATGTCATTTCAGTTATGCAATAATTTAAAAAAGATTCAACATTTACATTTTCATTGCATTCTATAAAAGTACATATAAGGTTATGCATATATAACTTTTTTACCTCTGGTTTATCTTTAAAGTAGGCTGAAAGCTGACAGTCAAACCCAAGATCATCTATTCTTTGCACAATTTTGTCAATAAAGTCGTCGCCATTGGGTATTTCTGTAACCTTGTTATTTTGAGCAAAATCCTTAGCTTTGATGAATTTTAATGTAGTTCCAATACCTGTAAACAATAATAATAATGATAAGTACTGCACTAAATAAACTATACCAGCTGTAAGCGATTTTAATTATCTATTAATCACCTGAAAGAGTTGATTTCTTCCAGTAACATTTAACCGAAGTCGGTGAAGGCTCCTCCGTTCTGCGGTGAAGCCACATTAAAAATGCCACAGAATGTTTACATCCGCCTTTGCTAGCTGCGCAGTCTTCACAGGATATGCTTATTATCTCCTCTTCCTTCTCGTTGCATTGCAAAACACAGTGGTAAGGTTTTGATCGCACTTTGTGTTCAGGAGTTATTCGGCACTTGACGGTACATACATATCCCTCTCTTTTCAACTGTATATACCCTATGGCATCGTCTCCGTAGCTCTCTCTTCCTGACCTAGAACCATTATAAACATATTATAAACGCTTCAAATAAAAAAAATACACAAAACGTACGTTTTTATGTACTATGGTTCTCATAGTACATAGTACATAAAACTCATGTTTTATCCAAATAGGCTTAACCTATTTTGATAAAACATGTCAATGAACTACTGTTAAAAATCAACATTCAAATAAAAAAACGGCATCGAAATCGGTTCACCCGTTTATGAGCTTCGGTACTACCGACAGACATACAGACACACAGGCATACACACAGACAGACACACATAGCGCTCTAACTTATAATAATCCCTCTTTTGCGTCGGATGTCAATAAATAAATAACCAATAAAAAAGACGGGTAAAAATTTGCGACCCGCAAGTTGATCAGACCTGATTCGCGCCGCCGCACAGTGGGCTGAAAATCGAGCTTCATAGACATAGGCAACTCAACTTTTAATGTGTCGTTTTTTTGGCGGGAATTGCTTCCATGAGCTATAACTATACATAAAAATGTTATCCGAGTTAACTCTGCGCAAAAACAAATGAATTATATTTTTTTTACGAAAAAAATGTATGGAGCCAATATGAAAAATCCAATTATCTCTGAAACCGCTAGGAAAACCGTAATATCCTTACAGATGGTTATAAAACTAATTATTCATGATTTTTTGACATACTCCATATAACGGTTACTGCTGCAGAATTTTTTTTAAAAATCGTCGAAATATTTTATTTATTTATTTATACACGGTTCCTTTCGGTGAGAATTTAGCAACACGTTAAATCATATAGTATTAGACTTGGTTCCTAGAAATAGTAGGTAGATGTAGGTAGGGTAAATTCTCACCGAAAGGAACCGTTTATAAATAAATAAATAAAATATTTCGAAGATTTTTAAAAAAAAATCTGCAGCAGTAACCGTTATATGGAGTATGTCAAAAAATCATGAATAATTAGTTTTATAACCATCTGTAAGAATATTACGAAAAAAATGTATGGAGCCAATATGAAAAATCAAATTATCTCTGAAACAGCAAGGAAAACCGTATACCCGTAACCTAAGCGAGACATAACTGCACCAAACAATACTTTATAGTCAAATGAAGTACTTTCACTTTTTAGAAGAACAAACAAGTCTAAATTAGTTATTAAACTTTCCATTCTAACACTTTTCAGTCGCAGGACAAATGTAATGTTAACGGTTACAAAGTTTTGTAAATACTAAATTATAACACAAAATTTTAGTCCTTTTATTGTAGTGGTCGCTCATTAAGGGTAGTTAACTAATGATCATCATTAAGGGTAGTTAACTAATGATCATTAGGTAACTACCCTTAATGAGGGTAGTAATTAACTAATGAGCGACCACTACAATAAAAGGACTAAAATTTTGTGTTATAATTTAGTATTTACAAAACTTTGTAACCGTTAACATTACATTTGTCCTGCGACTGAAAAGTGTTAGAATGGAAAGTTTAATAACTAATTTAGACTTGTTTGTTCTTCTAAAAAGTGAAAGTACTTCATTTGACTATAAAGTATTGTTTGGTGCAGTTATGTCTCGCTTAGGCGATTGCATTGGTGCCGAAGATTGTGTGACTTTAAAAGAATTTTGTCGGAAATTCACACGAGCTGCATCACAGAGATGGCAGAGATCTCACCGAATTAAAGATACATTCAGAAAACAGTACGATAATTGGCTACAAGCAAATATCGATTGGCCAAGTTGCGTACAAACAATGTTAAACACTCAAGAAGCAACTGTTGATGAACGACCAGTCTCACCAGAGCCATCGACATCATCCTCTGTTGGAACAATGACCAAGATACTTCGAAAACCTTTTGAAGATCTAGGAAGCAAACAGAAAAAGAGAAGATCTGATGATCATAAAGACGAAGACCCAAGTGAATTGGCATATACAGCTGCACTACGTTTAAAAGAGAAAGGCCACGAGGATATCGCATCTGTCATCGAATATATATTAAAAAATCCTGAAGCAGCTGGTCAAATTAAGGAATCAATAAAAAAAACTGTGAAAACTGATATATTTACCCCAGAAAAAGCGCTTGGATTATTGCTCTCTTTAAAACTATCGAAGTGGCAATATATCACATTGCGAGAGACGGCCATTAGAGAAGGTGCTAAGGACATTTATCCATCGTACTATAAAGTGCAACAAGCGAAGCTTGAATGCTATCCGCCAAAGCAAGCAGTGTCGGTGACGGATTCATCAGCCAGGATTACACTTCAAAGTTTACTTGACATCACAGTGAAGAGAATCCTCCACACTCTTTCTAACAATGTGCAAAATAAACATTTGAAACTGATATCAAAGTGGGGATTTGATGGTGCTTCAAACCAAAGCCGATACAAGCAGAAAATGGAGGGTGAGCAAGATGATTCCAGCATTTTTATGACGTCCTTAGTGCCACTTAAACTGACTGATGGAGACAACACTTTATGGACGAACCCGAAACCGTGCTCAGCGGTGTATTGTCGCCCAGTTCAGTTTACTTTTGTGAAGGAGAGCGAAGCAGTCGTCATTGATAATAAAAGACACATGGATGATGAAATCAAGGCTCTTATTCCCACAGAGTGCAATAATGGAAATAAGGTGAACCATCAACTGATGATGACAATGATCGATGCTAAAGTCTGCACGTACCTATCTGATGCCAGATCAAATTCATCATGCTATCTGTGTTTAGCAAAACCAACTGAAATGAACCGTTTGGATGCTGTGACGTCAAAGACCGTGTCCGCTGCCGTTTACGAATTTGGGTTGTCATCTCTACACGCCCGTATTAATTGTATGGAATGTTTGTTACATATTTCGTACAGACTTGATTTCAAAGAGTGGGCAGCGAGAGGAAATGAGCACAAAGAAATGTTAAAAAGAAGAAAAAAGATTATCCAGGATAAGTTCAAAAATGAACTCAATCTTTTGATTGACATCGTAAAACAAGGCTCGGGAACTACCAATGACGGAAATACAGCAAGAAGGTTCTTTGAATTCCCAAATAAAACTGCAGCCATTACCGGGTTGGATGAAGAACTTGTAAGAAGATTTGCTGTAATTTTGCAAACAATCACTTCGGGTGAGAACATCGATGTCAGTAAGTTCAAAGATTATGCTCGCCAAACCGCAGAAAAGTACGTGGAGTTATATGACTGGTATTATATGTCTTCAACCGTCCATAAAATACTTATACACGGGGCAGATATAATCCAAAATAATGATATTGTACCGATTGGAAGTCTCTCAGAAGAAGCATCAGAAGCTCGAAATAAAGATTTTAGAAGGTTTCGAGAACATCATTCGCGGAAAAAGAACAGGCAAGATAGTAATCAAGATATCCTTAATATGCTTATTATTTCTTCAGATCCTATAATAAGTGCACAAAGGCCCAAGTTAGATACCAAGAAAAGGCAGCAGTATTTTTCTGAAACTCTCGAGATAATTCAGTTTCGAGAAACTGACTTTGAGTTTCTAGATGTTTCCAATGTGCATTATGACTCAGAAATGGATACCCAAGACGACGAGAGTGATAAGGAAAATGAATAAACTGAATAATGTATTTTAGATTAAGTCATATTTAATTATTTTTTGTTATTTTTTTTATTTCAATAATATTATTGCATGCTATTGTTATTCCTTATTTCTTATTACTTGTACATAATAATAAAAAGTGAAGAAGTTAAGTTTCTTCTTATCAATAGTTTGTAAGATATTATAAATTACTATCTTTTTATTATCAATACATATTATATTAATAAAAACCACATTTTTGTAACCCACCATTTTATATAAATGTAAATTATCAATATAAACAATTATCAATTTGATTAAACGGTTTTTATATACATATACCTATTATATATATACCTACTAAACATTTGAGCAAATATATTTGCCTACCATTTAAAATTTGAAAATACTTTTTATCAATAATTTAAAAAAAAATCTGCAGCTGTAACCGTTATATGGAGTATGTCAAAAAATCATGAATAATTAGTTTTATAACCAAGCAAAATATTTCAGAGATAATTTGATTTTTCATATTGGCTCCATACATTTTTTTCGTAATATTCTTATAGATGGTTATAAAACTAATTATTCATGATTTTTTGACATACTCCATATAACGGTTACTGCTGCAGATTTTTTTTTAAAAATCTTCGAAATATTTTATTTATTTATTTATAAACGGTTCCTTTCGGTGAGAATTTACCCTACCTACATCTACCTACTATTTCTAGGAACCAAGCCTAATACTATATGATTTAACGTGTTGCTAAATTCTCACCGAAAGGAACCGTGTATAAATAAATAAATAAAATATTTCGACGATTTTTAAAAAAAATTCTGCAGCAGTAACCGTTATATGGAGTATGTCAAAAAATCATGAATAATTAGTTTTATAACCATCTGTAAGGATATTACGGTTTTCCTAGCGGTTTCAGAGATAATTGGATTTTTCATATTGGCTCCATACATTTTTTTCGTAAAAAAAATATAATTCATTTGTTTTTGCGCAGAGTTAACTCGGATAACATTTTTATGTATAGTTATAGCTCATGGAAGCAATTCCCGCCAAAAAAACGACACATTAAAAGTTGAGTTGCCTATGTCTATGAAGCTCGATTTTCAGCCCACTGTGCGCCGCGCCGCACGGCTAGCAGCGCTCAGCTCGGGCCCGGCACGGTCTAGCGTGCGTCATCCTTAGTTTAAAATTTTAAACTAATAATAATAAAACACATAAAATAATCATCAACAACAACAACCTCGAGCAAGATGTGGATTGCGAGTAGGTACTCGCAATCCACCTATAGGTAGGTACCTAGATTTTTTAAATCGTTGCCCATAATGTAGGTCCTAAATAAAACACACACAGACACACTTTGAGGTAGGTTTAAGCTTGAACAAATACTTACCCGACAGTAGGTAATGCTTGCATAAAACATACACACCTTTTCATCTTTATTCCGCGAATTTCGGCAGCCGTAAAATCCTTATTCTTCATAAAATATTGTGCCACCATCAAACTATCCACTCTTGGCAGATTGTCCGACTGACCTTTTTGAAAACCTTCATCCATTCTACACGGTTTATTTTAGTGTAATTAGTTATAAAATTAATGTGTAAAGGTATTATTTCCTTGAAATACAAGCACACTATTAGGTATAAACGAAATTAAACGAATTTTTGACGAAAAAACGAAACAAAATGCACCGGACCGAGCGCCGCGCTGTGCCGCGGTCGCGGGCTGAGGGGGTGTGACGTCAAAGCGTGAGCGCGCGTAAACTCGGAAATTTAAAAAAGCACTTAAACTTCTCGTCGTCATAACTTCGGAAATACTGCATGTATTGAGGTGAAATAAAAACTAATGTAATGTACATGATCTACGCTAAGATTTTAAGCGTATTTTTTAGTAATATTTTGACCCTTTTGTGTTCCCCATTCTATTTCGGATCATAATTGTATTTCCGACGGATGCGGAGATCCTTCGGCCGCGCATAGACCGAAAACTGACGGTCCGAACACTATTACTCCTGGCGAAGCTGGTTATGCCCTCATTAAACTGTGCTCACGACGCAAAGTTGACCAAGGTTAGGCGAATACGAGAGTGTGGAAAGGCACTCTGTGGGTTTATGGTCGTTCTTCACCACGGAAAACCACCTAGGAAGCAGCGGTAACTTTCCTTCCCTTTCCACACAAGGTGTTTATTTGGTCGATCCGGGGCTGGGGAGCGCCTGCTCTGCGTTGGCTGCGGTGGGGAGGGCGTAGGGTAGGGGAAAAGTAGGGATAGGGTAGGGGTTGGTAGGGCTCCCCTCCCTTCCTACGCCTATGGGTAGGGGAAGGGTGGGGTAGGTTAGGTGTAGGGATGGGGTAGGGGCAGGGTATGATCTGGCTGGCGATGGCGGTGGCGTGAGGGTCGGGTCGCCCTTTTTCCTGAAATATGGTTGAATTGGACGATGGCAGAGCCCTGCATTACACTAGTGAACGGGTGCTGCCTTGGTGGCTTCCTCTTGCTGTAGTTTTAGACTTTTTTTTTTGTAGAAGAACCTGGAGACTCCGGTGATTCGACAATCAGATAGATTGGCAATCAAATTGTCTCGTGTGGACGGACAATCACATTGCCAATTCTATTGGCCATCCGATTGTGTCGTATGGCAGGGCCTTGTGTCACAGGATAAATAAACTAAAATCATTTAATTAAGGATTGTATATGTGGATGTATGAGTGTAAATCCCTTTGCTTAGCCACTTGCGTTAAATAAAAAAATTGTAGAAAATTTCAATAATGTCAAAAGTCAACTTTGCTTTTGCATTTTCAATCCCATGAAACGTTTTGATTTTGGCATAATATATACCTCTTAAACATATTGTAGACACTAGAAATATTTATTACATGTTTGTAATGTTAATTTAACCATGTTCATTGTTAACTTTATATAGAATATACGTTTTTCTTGATATTCTAACATTGTTCAACTTAACGTTCAGTAATAAGTATTTTGAAAATCGATAAATTTTCCAAATTCTCTACTTTTGTGAATTGAATAGTGTGATTAAAAGAAATTTGTGATCGTATCGATCCAGTGGATGCTGCACCATTATGTTGTTCACACCTATTTATATAGCTATGACTTTTATAAAAACTTGGAGGATAAGGTCCTTCAGAGCTCGACTTCTAGAGTTTCTAAGCGGTAACACCAGTGTCGCGTTTTGCAAAGTGCCTGAAAATGCTGCAGGTATATTTTAAACCTATATTTTAATGTCTCAATAAACTCAAAGGTCCTAGGTCCTTTTACATACTTTTTTTTTATCACTTCAGCCTTTGGTACATTCTTACCCAGATTCCTCAGTGAAATATTATGTAAATATATTGTTGATTCATTTTTTCTATGACTTCCAGAAACTCCTACATTGAGTTCAAAATTATGTAAAAATCCAAAAAATGCATACCTTTGTGATTTATTGGACTACACTAATACTACAAGAATATGCAGTATGAAGCCAACACAAGGCATAGAGATCAATGACTGGGTATCCTGTATTGGGGGTTTGCCCCTTGGTTCGTCAGACTTATCCCCAGTCACAGATTTGCAGTTGGAAGTGCTTTTTGAATGTGAAATGGAACCAAGCAGTGATAGTGCACACCAATATGTTATGACAGTAAGATCTTATAAACCTATTATTATGCATTTGTTTAAATCATGACAATGTATTTAAAAATCCTCTTTTTTTCAGTTGGAATCCATAGGTCAACCTGTTGCATGGAAGGCAGGCACCCATTTAGCCATAGTTCTCAAAACAAATATTGAAAGCCTCAGTGCCATTGGATTTGAATTTGTTGGTGGAGAATTTGTGATTGACCATAAATTGCCTGTGGTACGGATACAAAGTAAGTTATTGAATTAGCTTTTTTTAAAATGGAAGTCAAAGGTAAATAATGCACATCAACTAGTTCAGCTTTGTTCCAATCAAGGCTTAGATTCCCCTGTTAACAGGGTCACAGGGCAGATGGCAATCACTGTAATTACCTAATCTGCCAAATGCTGATCTTGGTCAAGATGGATCTTGGGCCCTCATGCACGAGAACATAACTGGGGATATTGAGGCCAAGATGACCTTTTTATTTAACTAGTTTGGAGTTTTATCTCTGTTGCATATGTGTGTAAGTATAAAGTTTAAAATACCTGATATGCATTATTTACCGCCTTATACTATAAGTGTAGTGTTTGTTGCATAATGTTATTAATGAATAAATTTATCTTGTCAGCTATTCAGCTTTCTGGTGAACCTAATAAGGCAACAGATGCCTCTATGAGAAGCCTACGCAGTGACATTCAACAGTCTCTAAAACATTCACCTACTGAGTTCCAGTGGCATGTTCATGCAGCTCTGCTAAGAAAACTTTCAAAAGTTGTAGACATTAAGTGTGAGGCCAAGAGCACCAGTTTAGAAATGAATGGAACTAGTGACATGGTATTAGATGTACCACCAACAAAGAAGACTATTACATTAGCCGATGTAAGTGTCAACACAACAAAATCTCTCAATGATGACGATGAAGTAGATAAGCCAGCAGAAATCGATAATAGTGAGCATTTACAAAAATCACCAGAAAAGTCAGAAAAAACAAATTATGACAGAAACATTGTTCTTGAAAATGTCACTGTGGAAATTCAACACAATATTCATCCAAATAAGTCTAGTTTAAAGTTGGACTTAAAGAAGGGCACAACTCAGCTTTCAACATCATTACTTAACATATCTAGCCAAATTAAGTCTGTAACAACACATAAAAGGATAGTGAGTACAACTGCTCCGAGAAAGACCGAGCCTCCGATTGAGCCGTTCTCACAATTGAAAGAAGATACTGCAGAATGCTCGTCATCGCATTATAGTGCACCAAAATCAATTAAAGGTTCCCGTCCATTAGTTTATACTAAATCACCAAATGTGTTGATATATTCTGATAGTATAGCTGCTAAGGATAACTTGGAAGCGTCTCTAAGAAAGGTGTTGGATTGTGAAAGGTATGTGTTTATATATTCTGTGTAGCATCGTATTAGACCTTCGGCATGCATGACTAAGTTTGTACATTTCTGTGCAGATATACAGTGTACAGTGTGACGCGCGAGGCTTTGGAAGGCGGCGCATGGCGTGGGCGCGCGGCGGCGGTGGCGGTGGCGGGATGTGTCGGCCGAGCTGCGCCGCTCCTGCTTGCTCACTTGCTGGACGGGGGCCGTCTACTGGCACTATGCTCAGACTTGCTACACACTGTGCTGCCATTCTACAAAACGGCAGAGGTAGCTAAGTCCAGGACTCATTTACAACTACATACCTTGTTTGGATTTGCAGTCAAATAATTGAATATATAAACTTTTATCTGCAGGTACGTGAGAATGAAGTAGTACAATTCACATATGACCAATGGAAATCAGTCAAAATGAAGCACCACATATTCTGCTACCAGGCATCGCCAGCCAAGAAACAATTCTCAACAGAGGGTGATAGACAGTAAGTGACAATTCCTCAAAGATATGTGGTGCTTTGCTTCACTTAATTGATAACTAACAACAGTCTTTTCAATAATTAATTTAAAAATTTTGCAGAACAAGTCAGGACGCTAATATGTGTCGGTACGCAAAATAGAATTATACAAATTAAACTTACTCTGCATCCACTATAGTCTAAACTTAAGTTATATTCAATGCTTTACTACAATAATTATATTTCATTGTAATTATTTTTGCGCTAATGCTAATGGATAAAATTTATCTTTGCTTTGCATACAAAACAAAGTTTATGCGTGTATTCTATGCTTTTGCAAGTATTAGTTACAAGCATATTTTATTACTCATGTAATAAAACCTGCTGTGTAAAAGTTAGATTTCGATCAAATAGGATTAGTTTTTTTTTTGTGTTGGGTTGATCAGTGGTTAAGAGAGGTTTGTCAGGACCATAGCTAGTGGAACAATGTGGTCTCTGTCTCTCTATGGATAAAGGCGTGACGTTATGTATGTATGTGTACCTATAAATGTTTTGGGTGGAAATCTAAATTCATTTTATGGGGTGGTATCAGCAAGTGAAAACTATACTTAAATGCCTTTAATAGTTTTTCAGATTAAAGTCTTACAAACCCCACCATATGTAACCATATGTAAACCCATGTGTAAATTGAGCTGATCTATTATTAAATTCATTTATTAATATACTAATCTCATTTGTACAAGTTATTTCTTTTATATCAGTGTTTTTAACTTTACTATTCCTTTAAAATTATGTCGCATGTTTAGTAACGAAATAATTTTGTAAGATAAGACTTTTTGCAGATATTAGGAACTGATTTAATTAACCTAGAAATTTGTCACTCTAAAAGTAGGTGTCTGGTGACCAATACCTGCTGGGGTTGAAGGAACTTTGAACTCTTCATGTTTCTTCAGGCTCTAAAGAAAAGTATTGCGATATGGCGTAAGAATTCCTTCTCATGGCCTCCGGGAGGGGGTACAAGGGGGTGCACTTAAAAAAGATTAAGATATTTTTTGTATAATACAATAGTCACTGTATTGCAGAATAATCACACGCACCGTAGAGAGACGCGACGTAATAAAGTCGACAACATTGAATAGCTGTAGGTACAGTAGGTAGCATTACGCTTTTGCTTACCTAATCATCTTTAGGTATACCTAATGAAAATGCGTTTATAGTTTGAGCCGCACGTAAGCCCGCAAATTTAGTTTCATATTCCGGATTCTGTTTTCATATATCTGGTCTTATCAATGCCGTGTATGAACTTAGTGTGTGGTCTTTCGTGTATTAGAAGCCATTAGTTTAGACACTATTATAAAAGGACAGGTATAATTTTGGGTGGAAAGATCATCGGAACCTAGATAGCGAAAATCTAAAATATTTTAAGTATAATACTCAAAAATTGGGAACACATTTCGCACACCGTAATGGAACCGATGGAACTTTTCACCGTCAACTGATCAACCATCCGCACAGCGAACAGTGCCGACGGTAGATCAAAAACTTCACACATTGCTGGCGTTAGTAGGATGAATAAATTGACCGTCGTGCATTGCCGGTAATGGATGGCAAACAAGGGTGTTCTCACTTGTCGGCATGTGATTTGCAGGCCGTCCAAGTACGCGGGCCACCCGGGCCATGAGCTCGACATCAAGGTGTTGGCCTCCGAGGAGACGTGGCGCACGCCCTCTCTGCTGCAGGCCACCGACCTCACCAACGGCGGCGTGGCCATCTTCTCGCAGGTTAGCTACGTATTACAATACCTACTCATTGCAGTCGGTGAATCAAGATTCCACCTATTACTTTTACATTATATAACGCATAAGTCATACAATCACTCAAATATGCACTCTAATTCCAGATCCATCTAGAAGTGGACCCCAGCACGTATCTCGCCGAGGACGGCGCCAAGACCAACGAGATTCGTCTCCAGATTCTGCACAAGACCCTCGGAGAGACGCTGGGGCTGCACGTGAGGGACCCGCGCTCGCTCGAACACGCCGACTACACCAGCGGCTACTTCCTTGGGAACCACGTGGTGAGAACGCACTCACACACCACACCTGACATGCCACACACGCACCGCCAACAGTAGATATGGATCCGGCATCGGCGCTTATACGATGCGCTTTCTTTATTAGTGACCAGTTTTATAATAATAATAATAATTATTATTATTATATGGTTAATTTATATGGTTGCTAATCTCACTAGATCTGGAACAGCCAGTATAAGCAAACAGATATATAAACGCCGGTGCCCGTGAAGCCATCCAATTAGATAGTATCTTGTAACGTGGTTAGCGTCACTGAACTGTAGTGAAGTCTTTAAATGATATAACCAAAGGAAGCCAACGCCTAGACACAATTATGCTTCTTAGTAACACTGACATTCACACCTATCGTGTCCTGTGGAATTAGTACATGTACGGCAAATCACATAGATTCAAGTAAACTGGAGAGCAGCTGTTGCTGTGTTAGCTCATTTGCAGTCAATATTGGTGAACAGTTTGCGAGTAGGAATATATCAGTAATTCCCATATTCCTAGAGTGCACCTCGTGTCAATCTTTATGGACGCTCGGAGCTTTACAAAAACATTAATAATGTGCGTAATTTTGTATTTTATTCAATGTAAATTAATGTTTTATTGTTCGAGTGAAGTTATTGACCTTCAAAAAGCACCACAAGACGACTATTCTCGCAAACAATTGCACTCGTAGCTAACTTCCGAGCCGCCATAGAGAATGACGCGAGGTGTACCCTCCGACGTGTTCAAACTCATAATAATTCGGAGATAAACATCGAAAATGTTCCTCGTAAATATTGTTTGTGTAACCACCGGCGAGTTATAAACCGACAAAATTTTGATTCCGCAACATTCGATGTGTATCTGCGAGCATGAGGAACGGAATTGAACTGTCCCAACTAGATTCTGTAGCTCGACTGTTAGGTGTAATTTGGCACACCATCACATGTATCTGTATAGTTGTTTGTATGTGGTGTGTGGGGGTTGTAGGCGGCGGCGGGCGGCGGTAGCGCGACGGTGTGATGCCCGGGCCCGCGGCCGGCCGCGCGCTGCGCTCCGCTGTACGCCGGGGATTTGGTGGGCGGTGTACGCACATTGAGCACACTCGTTTCGCTTATTCATTATCACCACCATGTAGGGTCGCTAGAGCTATTACGACAGCATATTAACACCATTTACACTCCGCAACTGGCCATAGAGCTATATGGCAGCGCGTAATGTGCCCTGTCAAACGTTCCATTTAATGTTTGTGAATGTCTCGATTGGGTCAATTTCAATCTACGGTTTAGGGTTCGCCTTGAGAAAGGATATCAACGAACTTCGGCTGACTAGAATTTAGGAGGGAACTTTGGGCAATTTACGTCCGTTTAATTGTACAGCGTGACACGGATCATAATACACCTGAGAGGGGGCGCCAGTGTCTTTTACCAAAACGTAGTCAGTGTCTGCTTCTCAGACACGGCATGTTCTCTGTTACGCCACATTAATCATGATCCATATCACACTGTAAACAACGCGAATCCGAGTCCGAGTTCCTTATTTAATTTCGAGTCTTACTCAGAGTCCGAAGTTACAAAAAACTGAACATAACCACCAATATAATAATAATCACCTCTATATAGTCTATGGCCGGATTAGCCGGGCACATCTTTGATATATCTCACTGGATCTCTTCCGTACCTTGCAGGGTAAGTAATAATCTTTCATAGTTGCCACTCTATCTAGACCAGAATACGAGTAGCAACAACTTGATGGTTGTCAACATAAACACGTGAATGTTCTCTCACTTCGTTGCGGGTCTCAAGAAATTAATATCTTGGTCTCGAGCAGACTTATCTGATTGTCCCAGTGCCTGCTTGGTCGCAGATATAGATCCTGGCCAAACAAGAGTTGGCTGAAAGCTCTTTTTACAGTATTGTAGTGGCATAACTTCTACAATTGACGAGTGGGTTGGGTTCGAGATTCTATAATTTTCTCAAGTCATTTTCCTATCTACGGAGGCCAAATTCTTTTCTTTTCAATAGAAGGAAAGTGGGAGCAAGGCTATTCTACTCTTAAGATTACTTACACTTTTAGGGTATAAAGAGATCCACTCGTATGCACTGTCCATTGCTACAGCTGTCATTGTTGTTGATTGGCGTCGAGCGTTCGCTACGCTTATCATCTTATCATCATCTTTCTAACCAGTTAATCAGTTTAATTTTTTTTCTAAAGGACACTTTTGATATTTGAATATATAACTCACTAAACTATTTGTGTCATAAAATTATATTTTTCCTAATTTTAAATCTGCATCGTTTCGTGATGTTTAGTTAGTTTATTCTGATTCACTATGCCTCATCGAAACACGATTATTCTTCTTTAATTTTATTTTCACGTTTATACGCACGGTAAACTAAATATTATTAAAATTTATACAAGGCAGTAATCTGGTAAGATCTAAGCTGATGACGCTTATTGAATAAGAGTCACGTCAGTGGTTATTTTATGTACACCCGCCAGGAGTACTGGTGAAACCCTGGGATGAAATACTGTGCGAATGATTTCAAACTGTTGATTTATGGGTATTATAGTTGTCAAATTACTAAAAGAGTCATGTTTACTAAAAGATTCAAAGTTTGAGCTCAAAGACAAGTGTTTTCTGGCAGGGACATAAATTTGCGTTACTTCATGTAGCACGAATTTGCGTTAGTTCATGTAAAATGCTACTAACAAAAACTAAATCCAATGCGTTCTCGGTTTCTCATGGTGCAAATCGTTACACTTGTAAAGTCGTATCACATTCAAGTAGCGAAATGTAATTTTTTGTATATTCCTTTACATTATACGCAATTATTATTATTACATTATTAGAATTTCGCATGATAATTTAACAAATTATTGTTTGTGTTTTTAAAGTAAAAAAGTGTGTTTTTAAAGTTATAAAGTTTGAGGTACAGTCGGCTGCAATAATATATATTGTGGTCAGCTGAGCCCACTTTTACCCTGCGAGCTCAGTTGACCACTTTCTGTTTTCTTAGTGGGTGACTCGACCCACTCATCGGCCCGGTCACCCCGTGGGCTCAGTTGACCACTTTCGGTTTTCTTAGTGGGATACTCGATCCACTTATCGGCCAGCTCAACCCGCGGGTGCTGTTGACCACTTTCGATTTTATTAGTGGGTAACTCGACCCACTAGTCGAGCAACTCAGCCCGCGGGCTCAGTGGATCCCTAGTTACGGCTTAGACCACTAGTCTATTCAGCCCGCGGGCTCAGGCGACTTATATTAAATGGCTTTTAATACTTTTACTTTACATTTAACACTATTGATTTTAATGAAGATTCTCACACTTTCGATAAATAAATTTAAAATGTTTTCCAACTTTGTGTTTTCGTACGCGACACCAAAAACAGCGTCATGGCCAATAACATCGTGATTTGGTTTATAAGAAACAATATGCACACACTCCTGATACCTGTACTTTTTTTTTTTTTCATACAGTAGGCAAACAGGCAAGCGGCTACCTGAACTTAATAACCATACTTAAATAATGACACATGGCGAGTAATGGTTATAGTTTCTGTAGTAACCAGTAAATGCAACTCGTAAGAATTCACGCTGCTAGCTGTTTTTAGTGTTGAGGGGCCTTTAACATGCTAGTGTATATAGTAATATATTTGTATACTCAACAGCACATCAAGATAAAATGGGTTGCTAAATGCCGTTCGATATTAACGTTTATTGTGATCGACATAATGCCGGTTTAAGTCCAAACTGTGCAACTTGATGCGCTGTCTTTTGTAGTGCATGGCAGATATGCGAGTGTCATATCGCATTGAAGTGAGCTTCGGAGTGAAGTGAAGGCCAGTACCAGTTTCGAGTCATACTCGCTCTGGAGCTCACTTCACAGGTGTAACGCTTAAATAACCACCTACCTCTTAGTCTAGACAAGTCATTTTCTGCAATCGCCAACGTCCAATTTAGAAAGGACCTCAAACGCAGCCAACTAAATACATGTGAAATAATGATGGTCAATGTTTGAGGTTTTTTAAACCACTGAGGGAGTTTAACAGAAAGTCAAATTATATTTCTGCAATTGAATTTGATATAATAATTGTAGGGGAAAAAATGTGTACGCAAAATCATTAAAATAACGTAACATTTCGCTTCCAATTGAAAAACTGTGGGTCTAACATTGGCGATTGCACAGGCCGGCCTGTCTACCTATAAACTCGGCCAGAAAACTGCTTTATCATCCGGTTGCTGCCATGACGGAGCACTGTCTTGGCTGTACATCTCCATGCCCCACCCTGACCTACTCACCACGATACCAGGACAAGCTCTCCCTGATCGAGGGGTGGTGCGGCGCGGGGGGCGTCCGCACGCAGCGGCTGGGCGGGCTCGAGGTGCAGTGGTGCATGCGGGGCGAGCGCCCCCGCGAGGAGCCGTCGGTTGCGTTCCTGCCCGTCCATGTGTACGAGTGCCCGGAGAACTTCGATACAGTGGATTATTATGATGTGAGTGACCATCAGTTACAGTGTTGAGGGAATGGATGAATATGTTTGACGTAACTGTCTCTATGTATAGTCGGTGGAGAAAGCTGGGTTTTTAACAGTTCAATCGCCTTCTTAATTCGTTAGTATTATTACGAGAAACATCGCATATTGTCAAACTACGCGTCGGAGTAATAGTAATACGTTCAGTTTTCTCGACTGTATTTTAAATGTATGGACGTTTGTGTTGCCTCCACTAATGTGCAGGAGGCTCACGTCCAGCAGTGGTGTTGTAGGCTTCTGATGAGTGTAGTAAAAGTGAGAACCATGAGTTTGACTCTTTAGGCATGCCGCTCTCGGTATTGTGTGTCTCGGACTCTTCCTACACATAACATTTGGCGGTCATGTGCCCTGAACTCTGTAAGCAGCGCGTAATATGTTTCATTGTTGTAATCCCAATTTAAGGAAGAGTAAGTCAGCGCTAGAGCATTTTAATTTTTATGTTGTAAATAGTGTCAACACACTTGCGGTTCTTTTTTGTTATATGGAACCTCCTAAGAAGTGTACGATCGTAGATATTTGGGCGACAATTACCGCTTACCATCAGGTGAGGTGTCTGCTCGTTTATCATTGACTAGCATAAAACAAAATATAAACCCAAGATCTTGATTAACGATGTAATCCGGAACCGAATAAAGTACTGCCTATGTCTAACCGTCCCTACCTTCTCCTGCCCTCTAGAACCTGACATCGCGTCACCTCGGCCGCTTGCTAATCTACGCTGACGTGGCGACCTCCACGCAAGACATAGTGGGCGGTGAGGCGCTCGCGCATGGCGTGGGCGCAGTGGCGAGGAGGCAGCGCAGCGGCCGCGGGCGCGCCGGGAACCATTGGCTCTCGCCGCCCGGGCAAGCGGCTGTCTCGTTGCAGGTGAGTGGGGCTGATCCCATTCGATTTACAGGTGAACAAGAGGACTGATCATCAGAAATTTGGTAACTGGCGGGCCTAGCCAAGACGCCACGATGGGCGTCTGGTGGTGTTGGTGGTGTGGCTGGTGGTGGTGGCTGGCGAACTTCGTTGTGATTCTATTGTGGTAGTCGATCGGAACTTGTCGGCTACGTGTGTGGCATCTCGGTTCTATCGCTCTGACTATTCTTAGGTCACTTATTTCCGCGGACGTGAAAAGTGAGACCTCCGTAGATAACCCAACCGACAGAAAAAGTCGGATAACCCCGCATCAGGTTTACATATACTTAAACATATTCTAAACTTCTAAATCGATTTTAACAAAACTTAAGCTGAGAACCATCTCGATTAAAATGGCTTTCAAACAGAGAAAACCGCATCTAAATCTGTCCATCCTCATCGATGCTGTGGGCAGACACATAGATAAAGCCACAGACATAGAGAGCCCCGTTTTTTCGTCGGGGGTTAAAACGAAAATGGGCACCAACGTTAAACGTTTAATGTGTAGTTGAACAGGAATATGTGACTAATGTCTAACGCGGACAATAATACCTTTGGTAGCTTTGAAACTGAGGAGCGAAACGTATCACTGTCAGTGTCCCCGGTGTTGCAGGTATGGGGCGTGATCTCGCCGTCACTGCCTTTGGTGCAGCTCGCGGCTGCGCTGGCGGCCGTGCTCGCCGTGAGAGCTCTGCCCGGCTACGAGGGGCTCGATATCAGGTAATATATATTTTTTTATATGTAATACGGCAGACAAACAGGCATACAGGCCACCGGATGGAAGGTGGTCGACACCAGGGGCGCTACCAATGCGTTCCCGCCTCTAAGGAGACCTCTAATATACCTCTTGAATGATCCCATGTCATAGTCCAAAGGAAACACTGTGGGAGCTCATTCCACATCCGAATCGTACGATACGTTATATAGAAAAATACGCATATATAAGGGGTTTCAGGATTCCAGATGGCGCTACTGAGACGTGAGGTCTGATGTCACAATGCCTTGTCATTGGTTAGGATAGATCCGTAATTTTATAACGTACTAGCGCCATCTGTTGAATTTTTAAATCGCGAAAGGCCTCATTGAAAGCGTCAAGGGCAATAATGACCGCGAGAGGACGGTATTTGTCCTTGGTTTCACGAAACAAGCTATAAAAAGGGCGACGTAGCTCTTGTTATCTTTTTCTTCTTAGTATAGAGAGAGTGCTACCGTCATGTGTAGTTGGGTGATGTTATACGCAAGTAACTATTACCCGTGGATTTATCTTTATACCCACAATTTCATGGATAAAAAGTTTCCATGGATATATGACTGCCAAATTATCACAGCAGGGTTCATAAGGTTTTATAAAGATAACAATTGTTTGAACAGGATAAAGTGGCCCAACGACATATACTACGGGCGGCAGGTGAAGTTCGGCGGCACCATCACCACCGCCAACTGCATCGCTGATAAAGTCATCTTCACCGTGGGTAAGAAAAGTCGCTTGTTATATCTGCACTTAAAATAATGATTGGCATGTTACCCCAGTTAGGCAGGGGAAGGAGGGGCCGGCCCAAGAAGCGATGGCTGGAGGTCGTTAAGAGTGGCATGCGTGCCAACGGACTCACTACTAAGGATGCCGAAGACCGAGCAAAGTGAACTAAAAAAAGCAGGAAGGCGGACCCCGGGCCAACCGGGATTTAACGCCAAGATGATGATGATGATGTTGCTCCAGTTATTAGAGTCAGCTATTGAGTTACAGGTGTCGTCAATAAATAACACATATGCTAGTTTTGGCTTCGTATTTAATAAACACGAGAGTGTCGATGGCCTAATGGTTAACGGATCCGATGCGTAAGCGAGAGGTACCGCGTTCGAACCCCAATGCCGCCATATATCAAAGACTCTTTTCTGAGTTATGTACATTAGTTTAACACCAACCGATGCTCTTACGGTGAGGTAAACATCCTGATGAATCCTGCACATTTTAGGCGACTGAATGTGTAACCTTGATCCAATCTGATCAGATTCCCCTAGTAGCAGGGCCACGGCGGTCAGATGGCAGTCGCTCCGCTGTAATTACTTGCCAAATCCTGGATCCTCGTTCGCGAGAACCCAAGACATTATCGCTAAGATAATACTGTGTTTCTGTCTAGGTACCGGAGTGAATATAACGAACAGCGACCCTACCACGTGTCTGAACGACATAATAGCGGAGCACAACCGCAGCACCGGCGCAACCTTACCACCGATGACCGTGGAGCGCTACCTCGCCTTGTACTGCTCACAGCTGGAACCGCTCCTCGAGATCTTGTATAAAGACCTGGACGCCTTCAAAGAGCTGTACTATAAATACTGGATGCATGAGTAAGTTGTATAATATAATAAGTTATTCTTATTTTAGCAGTTTGGTGCCGGTTTAGTAGTTTCTATCGTGTTCTGACCTCTGTAAGTTATTATACTTAGCAGCACATTTCAAAGAAGGTAATATTATGAAATGATACTAAAATGAACACATACTACTATTGCTGAGTGTGCAAATACCTACTTTCTACCTAGTTTTCTAGTTTCGAAACTTAAAAAATTACAATTTTTAAGCGGTCTCAAGAGATCTGTGTTGCTCTGCGGGATATAAACTCTGATTTGAGCATTTTAGTTTTGATATAACATCTTAAAAAATATCGCAATTTTAGCCGGTCCCAGGAGATCAGTGTTGCTCTGCGGGCCATTTTTTAAGCTATAGTGACAAAAATAGCGAGCCTATATTATAATTTATTTGAATATTTTGTATGATGTGAAACAAGCTTAATGCATCTCGTACAATTATTTAAATATTGCTGCCAATGCGAATTTTATTCTTCAATTAATTAATTAGCGACTTCAAAATGCTAAATGTGTGTTTTTTATAGTTTAACAGCACGCGAGGTGTCGTTTTTTATAGTTTTACCGCACGCGAGGTATCGTTTTTTATAGTTTTACCGCACGCGAGGTATCGTTTTTTATGGTTTTACCGCACGCGAGGTATCGTTTTTTATAGTTTAACAGCAAGCGAGGTATCGTTTTTTATAGTTTTACCGCACGCGAGGTATCGTTTTTCATAGTTTTACCGCACGCGAGGTATCGTTTTTTTATGCTACGTAGACGGACAAACGGGCAAGCAGACATCCCGCCTGATGATAAGCGGTAACTGTCGCCCATAATGTCTACGATTCATGCACTTAGTTTTTATGTAACCAATAATGATTCTGAACGACGGGTGTGTTGTGACTGTAAGGAGTAAGATAGAATGCTTTGTCTGTAATTGCACTGGCAAACATTGTTGCATGACGGTGGCGGTGGTACTTACCCAAGCGGACTCCTCAGGCTTGAGAGTCCTACCATCTGATAATCAAATATTAGCGCTATTTCCGTTATGTAACACATGCGACTGCTTTGTGAATATTATGTTGTATTGCTATAATACTGCAGCGATCGAATCGAGGAGTTCTGTTAGGTATTTCTTTAATGAGAAATATGTAGTCTCTTTAAATTTTCATTTGACATGTTTATGGTTTTGTGTTTATGTAAAATCTGCGTATTTGCTCCGGTCCGATATTTAAAAAAAAAATCATCTTGGCGTTAATGTCCCGGTTGTGCTCTCGAGAACGAGGGCCCGGGGTCCGCCTTGACCATGATCCAGGATTTGGCAGGTCAGGTAATTACAGTGGAGCGACTGCCATCTGACCTCCATGACCCTGCTACCAAGGGAACCTGACCAGATTGGATCATGGTTACACATCCAGTCGCCTGAATGTGCAGGTTTCATCACGATGTTTTCCCTCACCGTAAGAGCATCGGTTAGTATTCAACTAATGTACATAACTCAGAAAACAGTCATTGGTACATGGCCAGAGCGGGATTCGAACCCGGCACCTCTGGTTTACGAGTCGGATACTGTAACCGCTCGGCCACCGACGCTCTCCCCGTCCGATATTACTTTACCCTTAAATCATGCCATTTAACCACATTCTTACAGACACGAGCTATTCATCCAATAATTATAGACAAAGTGTTCAGTTCAGGGCATAATAGAATGTATTACCAATATTATAAAAAGGAAAATTTTGTATGTTAAAAAAAAAGATTCTTCCCAAGTTGTTTTTTATGTACTACTCTGTTACAAACGAGCAGACATCCCACCAGATGGCAACCGGTAACTGTTGCTTATAACATCAGAATCGCAAGTGCATTGTCACTGTGAGGACTGACTAAAATGAGATGCCACTTCCCTGTAATTGGTGCTGGCTGCCTTACCTATCAAACCGGAACACAATAATGCAAACATTGTTGCTTGACGGCAGAAATAGATAAAGCGACGCACCCAGGCGGACTCCTGAGGATTAACAAAGTCCTGCCACCGGTGTGTGTTTATGTCCCGGAAAAAATACAGCAACCCGCAGGATATTAGAATGTTAGGAGTGTTTCGAACTGTACGCTAGTGTAAAGATAATTTTGCTTCAAGTTGCACCTTGCGAAGGTTGTAAACGTGTCGCATGTTCTAGTTTATTGAACTTGAGTAGCTAGTTAGCGAAGTTATTGTATTCTGAGTGCGTGTATGTAAAAGTAATTGCACAGCGATTGCAGAGCATCGGTTCCATTGCCCCATTTGTTGTTGGGGCCTTCTCCTGATCATCATCCTCATCCAAGCAGTCAAACCCGGCTTCTGCAAGGGTTCGCTGTCTCACTCCTCCACTTTGTAAGGTTGTCAGCATGCTCGCGTCGTAAGCCGTTAATTCAAACCATCGCGTCTTGGGTCGCCCGCGGGACCTCTTTCTTGATACCGGCAGGTTGGGGCACCTATTTCCCACACCCGGGACGTACGCAGCTGACTCTCATCATCATCCAGCCCTTATCTATCTCACTGGCCCAGTGCAGTTTATATCAAAATCTCGATTTCTTCGAATTCTCGCGATAATTTTTTATATGGCAATCATCATCAACAGACATATTTGTATGCTGTCTGGAGGGTTTTTCTTTAATCTCCACGTTTGGCGAGCAGGTTGGATATCGCAGCCTTGATTAGACACAACAGACAACGTCTACTCTCTGATATAAGAAGGTACTAGCCGGTCGCCCTCTTAAAGACATTATACAACACCGAAGTTGAAGATACCGACAAACCATTACGTAACTGAAGTTCCAATCTGTGTCGAACGTTCTAAATACTAATATCGCATTTATTGAAGTGCCTCATGCGAGTATAACTGTTGTTGTTTTTTATAGCCGTGCGACGTTAATTAATCTTGTGAGCAAGAGCAATGGTATATTTGTTACACCTTGTGTATGGTACTGCTAATTATTGCCCGCGGCGAAGTCTTTTCCGCATAACTTAACAAATTAATTGCCTCACCTTCGATAAACCATATTAATTAGCACAGTGAACGAATCCCAGCGTTGCCCCTTTTCATCGATTAAGCGATGGCGAAATCAATAATTTGTTAACTAACTTGATGTTTGACAACGAAATGTTTTCTTTTTTTGATGACTTTGCAAATGCGAGATACTCTTTGTGACTTTATGTTCGACAATAAAAGTATTTCGTTTTATCAATGGCTTTGCAAATGCGAGATACTCTTCGTCTACAATACTACTGCGAATATTTAATTTTTTCGGTACGATTATGGGCGCAGACGTTTCTATACATTTTGTATGAAAGTAAATTAAAATGGCGCCGCGTCTGCAATATGTCTTCGTCTTACGTCGTTTCTGTCTGACCAGGGCCTTAGCGGGAAAATAATCAAGATAGAACGAAATACAACATTATTTTTATCGCCTCCCCTTCTTATGGCCCGCATCCTTTAGAAATAAATAATGTTGATGGACCTGCACAGCCAGTATTCCACAGGCCGGCAAACTTAGCGCGAACGGATAGTAATATTTAACCGAACTTTAGGCGTGTAAAGTAAGTTTCAATAGAAAAGACAGATAAATTGAGATTGTTAATAAAATGAGCCGCTAATATCCAAATTACAGAAAAAAAACTCCTTCCTCATGGACATTATTATCTTATTATCATTTTTGCCAATCCACCAACCAGCGATGCTATTGTTTATCTCAGTGGGCAATTGACTTTATACAGTTGATATTTCTACACTACGTCATTTACCACTGGCCATAGCGAATACCAAATTAGAGTAGTGTAGAAATATCAAATGTCAAATCCCGCAGATGGCGCGACTAAGACGTGAAGTCTGATGTCAAAATAAAGCTCTATGCTTGGCTGCAATGGATTCGTCATTTTACAGCAGTTGTTTCTGTCCAATAGCACGACAGAGTTTTGACAAAGGACCTTACTTCTCAATAACGCCACCGCCGCCATTTTGAACTTACGAAAGCCCTCATTGTTTTATCTTTTTCCATTGAATCGCACTTCACTAATCTCCACTCCACACCTCAAGCTCAAATCTGGAGTGTTACCAGTCTTATGAAGTTTATGTCTGAACCTCTTCACTTACCATCAGTGGCGAGAGCGTCCGCCTGGCCAGCGGAGACGACAAGACGCCGATAGATGGCGCCATCCGAGGCATCGACGAGACGGGCTACCTTGTGGTGCGAACGGCGACCGGCGACCGAGCCGTCCAGCCTGATGGGAACACCTTCGATATAATGGCTGGACTGATCGCGCCCAAGAACTAAAGTCGACGGAGGACAGTGTGGAAGGACGTCGGTTTTCGGTCGGAAGGTGTTCCGAAAGTAGTGATGGGCGATTGTTTAAAAAAATAACAATCGAATTATTTGACTGATTTTTTAAAGTGGGTACCCTCGTAAAAATATTAAAATCCAGAGGCACAGGGGAAAACATACAATGTCCTAACCGAGTCGATTTTGAGAAAAACGCATTGAAAAGTTATGAGATTTGTATTTTACATACGTTTCAGTGCATTACCACGTTTGTTACGTATTTGTAGAGCCCTGTAATTGATTTTTTTAAACTAATAATGTCACTATAAAAAGATAAAAATATTAAAAATGGTGACATTGCATATTTTTCCCATGTGTCCTTCTTGTTAGTTTTTGGGTATGTAGCTGTACGAAAGTACAGTATAAACACTTTTTCCACTCGAGAATAGTGTAGCTTCTATTATTTATTTATTCTTTTCTTTATAAAATCCTCGAATATGTATTTTTTTCATTCGAGTAATTCGAATTATTGTTCATTCAAACATTCGCTCATCATTATCAGACAGCATCAAAAGTAGCTAAACGAACAAGTCCAGAATGATCTGACCAACTAAGAAAATTTAAACCTTATGTCCACGACATAAAGTCAATTAAAGTCCGTTCTGGTGTGCAGCATATTTTTCTCCATTTGGACAGATCATTTTGTTTGAATAGTCTACTTCTGTAACCGTAACTACGGATCACACCGTCCTGCTTTCTCTTATATTGTATTGTCCACAAGTGCACAGCGCAACATGATCCGTAGTATCGCAGTATTTGTCCAGAGAAGGATTGGGAGTAAAGGTCACCTGATAGTCTCAGTGTCACTTGCACTAGATAATTTAGTAATACGAAAAATAAGATCGATAAATGAATGCATTGCCTGCTGGCGGCGTGTTCCTATGGTGTGACACGTTCAAGAGTCTAGTTTCTAAATAAGTATATCGTCGTTGATATTGCAATTTGTTCTTTACCTAGCGACTTAACGACAGAGGCAAAAATAAATTGTTTTTCAAGATATTAAACCTCTCACGTCGCAAGTTGTTCAATATCCGGCCAAACGATTTGTATCCCGGATTTTGTAAAGAAATAATTAAAAAGACAGCCCAATCTAAGTGATATCTCAGTTCTCACAAAGCATTTTCTATAACTGGGAAAATATTAAGTTTAAACAAGTAATTCGATCTTGCAAAGTCGCTAGATAGAAGATCAATATTAACGACGACATCCATGTGCATCATCTTCACGTTGAGATGACGGTAGTCCTATTTTTAAATCGCTCACGTCAACGCGAGCGCTCGCGTGCGCTGCCGGTCGTGTCACACTCGTTCTAAGTTTCTAGAGATAGAAAAGACAGGCATTAGAAAGCAAGTGCTCTCGTGGATGCGAGTCGTTCAAAAATCTGCACTCAGGCTACAAATGGTTTACTTACACACAGGATTTGGGAAATGAGCAATCTCACCTTACGACTGGCCCGGCTATCCTCGACACTCATTTACCCTTTGACATTAGTAAGACCTAATGTTAGAGCTTGTAATGGCCTGGCCTTTCGATATTGTGTGACGCTTTGTTTAGATAGACAAATATATCATGGTAGAAATTGAACAGCGGATACTGCCATATTAGTTAAAATTTTCAATATTTAGAGGTCTTGAAAAGTATGGTTCCTTATAGTCATTCCACTGATTAAGAGATCGGCATGTCCGTGGCATCACGAGAGTAATAAAAAAATAATTGTTGGAATTGACTGCACTGATATCACTTTTAAAGAATAACGCATTTAAAGAAAACCCGGATTAAAGGTAAAGTGTATGTAGTGTTACTAGTTATTATGTAGGTATAACGTGAATCTCAAGTTTAGATTTAGTCATAAAGCGGATTGTGGAGCGTTTAAGAACAGCAAAAGCTTGAAAATATATATCTGTTTTTTAAATTTTCAAATATTACAAACTTTTGTAGTTAGATATTTAGAAATTGTGAAGTTGTGTGTATGTGGCTTCACAGAGGTTGGGGTAGATACATTCCTAAGTAATAATTGTAGGTTGTAGAGACAGATAAGATTCAACGAATAGTTATTGACACCATAAATGCAACGTATCTTCAAGGTTTGTAGACACTAAGTAAACTATTAGCTTTGTACAATTTTATACTTAAAGCTGTTTGTTTCAACGCTAAGCAGTAAGAATTACAAGTGTATTTGTTTTAATGGTTTTAAGTGTGATTTATTTGCTGTTTACGAAATCTGGTTTTGTTATATGGTTCTGTAGCTGCGTTATTGTTTCATTCCAAAAATCGTAGTTAAGCAATAATTTAGTAAGCCTACGCCATGGACGGCTGTGAATATGAGCAATTGTAATGGGGGAAGAAAATGATGGCCTTACGGGGAAGAGTTTGGAGAAGTGGCACGGTGATTGACGCTTATTTTTTTTATTGACGGCACTTGACCTAGACTGCCACTTAAATTTTGTAAGTTTTCCATGTACTTCACTTATTTTATGAATATTGTGGTTGTGTAGGATAATTACTTAAATAATAGTATGTAGGTCCTACTGTAGGCTAAGCTTAGGTAAAGGTTAATAAAATGCACGAAGTCGAATTTAGTTTGTAAGTCACAGGATACCGGCACTCACCACTAAGACTGTATCTACTATCGCCAGTAGTAGGGTGGTAAACCCTCACTGCCAATACTCTTTATCATAACTAGTAAGTCTCTCGCAAGGTGTTCGAGCGAAATGTTTCTTTTATAAATTACCTTGCGATGTTTTCTTAAAAGGGCTTTTACATTTTTGGTGATTGGGAACTTCGACGCCGTTATTTTCAGTAAGAATAGGCGCAGAGGTCAATGTCTCGGGAATATAGTATTATAATTTCGTAATTTTGAGCTTTATTTTATAGTATTGATAAAAAACACTTAATAGACAAGTGAGGTAATGGACAAATTGGGAATGGCCAAAGTCGACCGGTTTGATAGTGTAAAACTAGAAGAAGAATAGAGCTAGCGTGAGCCATAACCAAATATTTAATGAAGCTTTCTCTTACTGAGAATAACGGAGTAGAAAGTCCCTCATAAGTATAGGTACTCTGATTTGTAAGTGGAGTGAAATGTAACAGAACGTCCAGTATAGGCTGTGTGAAATCCGGTGTGGGCAGGCACGCGTTGGAAACGTGATGCATGGGCAGTGTTGTGACGCCGCGTCAGCGTATTTTAAGATGCGGTGTGATCAGCCAGTTAAAGTTTGATAATTCGCTCGTTTCCCGACCACATATTTAAAATATATACTATTAGAAGATCGCTACGGCGGTTTTGTTGTCCCATCCCTTCCGGGGTCACCTGAGCCCGCAACCCGTTTAGCCCTGTCCGTTTTCTCGACGCGCTGTATTGCATTTCATTCCACTGACTGGAAAAAATGTATAGATGCCTCCACGGATGCACCAAAGGTCCGTGGATGCCTCGTGTGTTGCGTAGTGCGAATCCATCGATTGCGGCGATGGTCGAATATTTATTTTATGGCTATATATAATGGTTATTCACTTCTAGCCTAAAATTGAAGTTATTCCTATACTTACCATTGTCATTCTCGTTTGATCTCGTGAAAATGTTTAAATATTTTTATTCAAACACTGTTTCCATGACTGCTTATACGATATTTACGTATTCAATAATATAAAATTAAATAATCCGGAGACTTAGTTTATAGATAGATATGTACATGGAATACGAGTTCTTAAGTGTTACAATTCTAATTGCCCAGAAAGGATATTGACACTAGATGATAGTTTTAGATACGTATACAAGGTGAACCATTACGGAATTTGTAATCTTCTATCAAATAATCTGGAATTATACTCAAAATAGAGCCGGTATCGAGAAAGAGGCCCCGTGGGCAACCCAAGAAGCGATGGATTGACATCGCTGAATCGGATGCGAGAGCCAACGGCTTACGACGCGGGGATGCCGAAGACCGGGCGAAGTGGAGAACTTGTAGGTAAGCGGACCCTGGCAGAGGCGGGATAAGCGCTAGGACGATGAGAGCAACGAACGGCCGCGAATGACGTGGAAGTTGGCAGTAGTATAGTTATAAGTTTTGGCTTTTCGAAGACTGCAACTATGATTATAACAATTTCTGACCGTTCTGAGATCAGCAGATCTATTGGGATAGTAGACCGGTGGGTCCAGAGGGAATTGAATTAAGCAAACTTATAATAATGGGGGTTTGTCCATAATCACAATTAGATATATGACTAAACAAAAGCATAGCGCTCAGGCGAAATATCACGATTGTTGTTGTAACTTATAGCTGTACATGTCAGTATTATGTCCCCTGTTTTGTGCACTGTTTTGATATAACTACGAAAAACCAAAAATTGAACCTTTCGGGCTCCCTCACACCAAAAGCTCTATAGCTACGGATGTGGACTTTTTTAACATAATGCTAACATGGATAGGTAGAAAAAAAACAACAATCAGCTTGTTGGATATTTGTTCTACCTCGTATTTGAATTTCGTCTGGACTAATAGATAGATACTGTAACGTCTTAGAGTATGTATAACCATGTACCTACTGTAGATTCATATAAAATAATATTAATTACATAATACAAAAAACACAAGTAGTCTAACAACAGTAGTCAATGACGTTCGAACTCTTTGAGGCCTCAAAGCTACGAATGTCGCTACTTCATTTACATTTAAATATCGAATGTCTATTTGTAAGGTATCGCCAAATAGTAATAGATGCGTTCCCGATCGTTTTAGCCTAAATAAAAATGTTATTTCTTCTTGTGATCAGTCCTGCTTTTGCAATGATAATAATGAATGTAGTAACGAACGCTTTCGTAGCTTTAAAGCCTTGATAGATACCTATATAACAAGCAATGTCTAAATTAAGTTACCAGCATTGGTAAATATTCAAAAGGGCTTTTAACAGTACAGTAGCAGCAACTTGTAGAATACCGTAGCTCGACTTAAAATAGCGTTCTATAGTATCGTGTTTAAAAATGTGCCTAAACTATGATAACTTAGAACTGAGAATTATGGAGGTTGTAAACTTTTAAATTGTTCGCACTTATACTAGTAACAGACGTTCCGATTTGGCAAACGCCGATCAACCGTCAGTTGCAGTCGATACTAATCCTTAAGCAGTATTAAATAAAGCCACTTTTGTTCCACTTTTGGACCAAGTTCGACTCGCCCGCGCATCGGAATTACTCCAAAAGCGACTTAAATGTGAACATCGTAAGGATTAATATCGACTGGAACTGAAGGTTGATCGGCTCCAACCAGATCGGAACGTCTGTTACTAGTTTTAAATGCTCCTCTTTTCGATGTTATATTGATACTACTGTACATTATGCAAGATGTGTGTACTTACGATCGCTATTCTATATTAATATAATCAAATTGTTGTCTTGAAATAAGAGTTGTCAAAATAAGTCATTATTCATACTATTCTAGTCTCTTTCTAGCTGTTGTCACGTGATGTTTTATTTGTTATTACATGTTACTAATTGTATGAAGTCTGTTATACAGTTTCTTGTTAAATTTTTCTTGTTGTATGCATGTCATTTAATAAATCATTCAGGGGAGTAACTGCTTTCATTGAAACCTATCTCCTAGAATTCATTCCTATCCAAAGGTCTGCGTTCTTCTCTGTGCCATTAGCGTAGTTTCGTAAGATTATCCTCGCCAATTACATACTCCGCACTTACAATCAACTGCGTTGATAAAAATTCGCAGACTTAAAGCATAAAACCAATTTTCATGAGTTTCCTAATTGCACATGTCTCAACGTTACTACGCGGCGGCGAATGAAATTCTAAAACTCAAAAATTAATACTGTTTAAATAAAACATTCAATAACATATTTTTAATATTATTTATATAGAGGTATATATACATTGTAATAGTAAGATACAATCATATTTAAAAATATTTTAAATTATGAAAGAATAGAAAGATTCAACATACATACAGATACATACTAATACATAGATACTTCCTACATTCTTCTATATCAACATATATAAATCTATGAGCTAATCGATAGTATTATTATAAAATTATGTACAAAACTAAAACGATCTACAAAAAAGTGAAAACTGCTAATCTTACAAGTCAATTGTTGGATACATTCAGTTCAGGTTTAAACTGGACTGGATTTTACAGTAAAATTAATTTATTCAATGCAGGTAACTTAATTTCCTATAACCGGCTGGGTGGAGTGCCCTGAATAAAGTTGAAATAAATATAAGCAATTTCATTGAATGTATAGTAATTCACATAGTCTGTGTTTAACTGAAATCAGCTTTATAGCTTTTCTTATTGGCGTACATTTGGAAAATGCTACGCTTATTAGAGCAAAGTAATTTTTATGGATTTCCTATTTAAAGAAATAAATTTAGAAGTAAGCGAAAGAGGAAAATACATTACACCAATTTTTTATTATCGTATTCTATCTGAAAGTATAGTATTAACAACAATTATGGTTAGCCTATTTAATGGTAGAGATTGACATAAAAAACAGCTATTTGTAGTTTTTTATGTTAATCAGTAGACAAACAAGCAATCGGGTGGCCAGCGGTGACCAGCTTCCATCAGGGGATGGAAGCTGGTCTGACACTGAAGGATGGTACTGACATAAAATAACAGCTCGTTGCAGTTTTTTTATGTTAATCAGTAGACAAACAGGCAAGCAGGCCACCTGATGGAAGCTGGTCACCGTTGGTACACCAGGTAACACCAGGGGTATTGCCAATGCATTGCCCAACTCTAAAACCGCGGAACACGTTGCTCTGGCAGCGAATACGCAAATTTTCTAGCAATTGCCTATGGGGTCTAGCCCTTCACTGCCAAAGCTACGGTTCCTCCCGAAGGAGTTTGCACTAACAGTTACGTTATAGTTATACAGTTTTGTGTACAGTGCCGATTGACGGCGTAACCAGCCCCAGGCGCCATCTCCTTGGCGATTGTCAAGACAATAGTCTCGCCAGGTCCATTATGTTCGATATAATTTGTGCGAATCAATCTCCACATAGCGATATGAATGGCCTTAGTTTAGACGCCGCGCCGCGACTTGATATGCCTCGCGGCGATATCGCATCGTAGCCACAGATCAGAAAAAGTCCACCCGTACCGTCCTCTACTTCGTCATATTAATATATTTTGTGTCCACCTTTTGGTTTAGTGATCACAAGACTTGGGAGTCGCAACTATACTTGATGTTGTATTGTGGAGATAATTCGAAGATTCGGGGCGGCATAGTCGCGAGAAACTGGCCGTGGAGATGGCGCCTAACTATGACAAAGTTTGCACAGACGGTTCCGTCCAAAGCACTGTTGATATCTCAATAGCAAAACGAATGGCGTATCCATTAAATTCTATCATACATCCAGCTAATAAGCGTCGGGGTTCTCAAGGCGGAAGGGGTTGGGTTTCCGGCCGCGGTAGCCGGTGCTGCGCAGCGTGAAGATGGCGCCGGCGAGCGGCTCGGCCGTTTCGTCCACGTTGAACTTGGAGGTGGTCACGAATAGCTCGTCCAGCTTCGGCCCGCCCCACTCCACCGACGTGATGCGGCTCACGGGAAACTTGTACGTGTACAACACCATTTGGTTGTCAGGATCCACGTGCAGCACCTAAACAAAGCGGGCGCCGCGTCACAGCTGTGTTACAAAATAAAACACGAGCTACGGGACGGGAAGTGTGCGAGTTTTTGCCGAGATAACGGCGAAAAACGAACGGCGCAACGGAAAGTGCACGAGTTTTATAAACACAGTTGTGATTAATGGCCTCTTTGCCTGCGTCCGATAATAAGATTTTTCAGTGAGTTTGAAATGTTGTTACATGACATATCGTACTTAAATAAAAACTGTTGTAGCGATTCAGGAATGTTCACAGAAACCTTTTTGCTGCCCTAAAACTTCGAGGCTTGTTATCATCATCGTCGATTTCCTATCTACACTGTTCGCTAGAATCTCTTTGGGTAACTTCTGTATTCAGTAGTTTCTATTAGGCTGAAACGCGTTATGGCAGAACTTCTCTAATTGAAGTAGAAGGAGCACTACTGGCATATTTCTTAGTAGCTTCTAATTGGAATTTAAATCTGCCTGAATATTCAGCGAACCCAGTTTTGTCTAATCACCTTTATGGCCAATCTGCACCACTAACTTCACATAACGAAATTTATAAACCAGTTACATAAAGGCATGAGCGTTTAAGTATGTATGTCCAAAATTATATTCCGTCACTCACCGCTCCGCCGAACATGACGGCGATCCACAGGTAGCCGTGGGTGTCTATCGTGATGCCGTCCGGTATGGCCTCTTCGTACCCGTACGCCGTCAAGTCCAGGATCGTGCGGCGATTACCTGCCGGCAACGTGAGCCATTACGATATAGAGTCCATGAATTGTGCAACAGTACACTGTTACGGCACGGCATTGTTACATAGAAACTTACTAAATAATCGGTGGTAGAACTTACGATGTCTGAAAAGTCAGCCTCGATGGGTAAAGCCGCCTTATCCATCTTTGCCGTCAAGCATCAATGCTTGCAATAATCGAGTTTCCGTGTCAAGGATAAGGTAAGGTAATTAAATTAAATTACGGTGTAATTGGAGGTAGGAGCCATGTCAGCTTATCACGCGGGCGGTTCTTAATTTTTGTTGCATTACATAAAACCTAGCTATATGTTATGGGCGACGGCACAGCTTTTTATAATGTGGGCTTTTCGATTACCACTAAGACTGTAAAATAAAAATCGGTGGTTATGGGCTACTGGTAATCAGACTCATCCATGGATCCGAAAACATTTAGCTACGTTTTGTGTGGTGACAAGCACCCTGATTACTCGAGAGCTTATCAAACTCTTCGGTCTTGAAAAAGTGCTTTTGATAATAACCAAGAGCAAGTGTCTGCCATGAACGTGTCTTTCCATTTAGTTGTGACCCAACAAATGGTTTACTAGACATGAAGTCTGCAGGCATATTTAGGATTACGAAGTCGATATTCAAATTCTGCAGTCTGTCTGCGGTTTTCTAGTCTTTCGATAGGATTTCAAGAGTACCGCCCGACTGGTGAAGTACCCCCCACCTTACAGAATACCGCCTTATAGCCAAACAAAGTATTGTTAGAAATACTAACGTAAGCATTCGATATAGCAATGGAGTAATATTTGTTGCATGAAGTACGCATCTCGGAGGGTTTCAGAGGTAGAAAAGCATCGGTGATGCTTTTGGTATTACTATTGTCCATAGGCAGCGACGACCACTTTCCACCAGGTGGCCCGCTTGCCTGTTAGTCTGCCATATATAAAACACAGTTACTTATCCGCCCCTTGATGGGGTCGTAGTCGAAGGCGTCTACTCGCTGCGTCACCGAGTCTGTATAGTACATAACGGAGTTGTTCGGCGCCCACGCGAGCCCGTTGGAGATGGAGACGGGGCGGAGCGCCACGGTGGGCGCGTCCAGCCGGTTCTGCTCCACCACGTATAGCGACGCCCGGTCTGGCACCACCTCGTCGAGCGTCTGCGGGCCCTTAGTGCCTGATGGATGATAAATAAAACATAATATATACGAGTATTTTCCGACCGATTTTGGCCATGGTGACCTCTTTAATCAGAATTAATCGGCTGATGCGCACGGAACAAGATGGCTTGCATAGCTGACTTTAGCGGCAAACTCGCGTCAACAATATGGGAACGTTTGCCGATGGATAATATATATATAACATGCCTTTAGATTAGGGGATTTTACTAATCTGCCTTTTGTGGCAAACTACGATGTGTAACAAAAAGTCACGATTTTAGTAATAATTTTAAGAAAATGGGACAAAAAGCTTGATTTACATTATTTAAAGAGAGAAAATTACAGGCGTTGATGCTTTTGATGAGTGGACCATAAGAATAACCTAAAGACTGTTACACCGCGCGTTGCCTTAGCTTTATGTAGGTCTACTGTGTCAGTCAAATATCCTTTGTTTGTTTGATTAAGCGACATAGTAGTATTTCAAATTTAGTCACACTTTCATATTGTTTCAATACCATTATTTTCATCACGTAATGGACTACAAGGGGGTGTCGTCACGTCATTCATAGTCACATCACATGTGTAAAGCGACACTGTTAGGCCTGTTCCAAGCTGAGTTAGCATGGTTAATTCGGAGGTAAATGCTACCTCGGATTGTATCTTTTTGCACCATCCAGAGTTAGCGGCTAACCTTTAAATATTTAAATTTTAAAAATTTTACCATTTGCTTGTGTCAGGATTAAATAACTACCTAACTCTGAGTTAGTGATGTCAAAATCGACATGTCGTCATTTCAAATCTAACGTAAAGAAATAAACATTTATAAATCATTGTGGAGCCAGAGAAAGCAGTTCGCTTAAATGATTAACCATTTGTTTCTAACTTGTGCTGGATGTCTACTCGTACAACATAAGCTGTGAGTTAAAAAATCAGTAGTTTTATCTACATTTAACTTCAACCCATTTGTATTGAACCACATTTATAGTTGATTGATCACGATATTTAGTTCATTATTTAACAATTCGTGGTTTTCTGCTGCAACTATTACACTCGTATAATTAGCAAATAAAACAACATATCCTTGGTCTATGACATTAGGTAAATCATTTATAAATATCAAAAACAGCATATTTCCTAGTGCCGATCCTTGTGGAATACCACTACTAATATTTCTGGGCATGATCTTATTTTTTCACCTGAATTCTGGATTTCTACTACTTGTAATCTATCATCTAAAAAGGTTGACAATATAGTGTAAGCTTTATCTTTAATTCCTATCTTTTGCAATTTTTTCTGAGTAAGTTGTAGTTAATCGCTTTTGAAAGCTCACAAAGTATCCGTGATACCTTTAGTTTACTATCTAACCCAAACACTTGTTAATCAGATTTTGTGTGGCGGATGTCGTCGAATGTCCCTTCCTATATGCGTATTGTACAGGTGATATCACCAATTTATCCTCTAGATATTTTGTAATATATGTCGTTATAATGGACTAAGGAATCTTTGATATTGTGGGTACAATACTTTTGGGTCGGTTATTGTTATTACTAGAATCGCACTTATTTCCAGACCCCTTGTATATTGGGCACACCTTGGATTGTTTCAAGATATTGCATTTACATTATGTACAACATATCAAAAAGCACAGATACCTAATTTAATGAATGGTTGAATGTGTAATTTCATTGTGCTAATAAGGTCACGCCTTTTTACGTCACGCTATTTTCCACTAATATAATTTTTTTATTACTGAAAGATGTTAAATACCATAGAGAAAAAATATTCTATACAGAAGGTTAAATACTTACGACTACCTATTGGGTTGGGGAAAAAGTCTTTTCGCATATAGTATGTATGAACTTGTAATAAAACCTCTTTGGCTATACTATTTGTACCTGGCTGGTTTTGGTATAATTTAAAAGTTTAAATTTTAAAGAACAAATTCCAAATTCAAATTATGAAAATGCGTGATTTTCATTTGTTTTTCCTACCTTTAAGATGAGTCAATCTAATAAAGAAATTAGATACATTTTAAAATTTTACTACAAAAATAGTAAAAATGCAACGCAAGCCGCGAAAAAATATTGCGATGTTTATGGACCTAATGCAGTGTCTGTGAGAGTAGCACAAATTTGGTTTAAGAGTTTTCAAGCCGGAAATTTTGATGTCAAAGATACACGTCGCTCTGGTCGCCCTGTTACGGATAAAATGGATGCTATTTTTGAAAAAGTGGAGCAAGATCGCCATATCAGTAGTTACGACGTATCTGAAGAACTGGGAATTGACCATAAAACAGTTTTGGCGCATTTGAAAAAAAATGGGTACACAAAAAAGCTCGATATTTGGGTACCTCACGAGCTCTCGGAAAGAAACCTAATGAACCGTGTACTCATTTGTGATTTTTTATTACGACGTAATGAAACCGAACCATTTTTGAAGAAATTGATAACTGGTGATGAAAAGTGGATCACGTACGACAATAACGTGCGAAAAAGGTCATGGTCAAAGGCCGGTCAGGCTTCAGACTGTGGCGAAACCCGGGTTAACTCGCAACAAGGTGATGCTGTGTGTGTGGTGGGATTGGAAGGGTATTATTCATTATGAGCTGTTACTACCAGGCAGGACCATCGATTCAGAACTCTACTGCGAACAACTGATAAGATTAAAGCAAGAAGTTGAGATTAAGCGGCCGGAATTAATCAACAGAAGGGGTGTGGTTTTTCATCATGATAACGCTAGACCTCACACATCTTTAACCACTCAGCAAAAATTAAGAGAGTTTAGCTGGGAGGTGTTAATGCATCCGCCGTATAGTCTTGACCTTGCACCTTCAGATTTCCACCTGTTTCGGTCTCTTCAGAATTCTTTAGGTAGTGTCAGGTTAACATCACGAGAGGACTGCCAAAACTACTTGACGCAGTTTTTTGATCAGAAGCCCCAACATTTCTATAGCAATGGGATCATGTCCCTACCTATAAGATGGCAAAATGTTATCGAACAAAATGGTTCCTACATACTTTAGTTAAATGTAAATAAACTATATTAAAAAATGTTTTGAATTTTCATATAAAATGCGAAGAAACTTTCTCCCCAACCTATTATTTATGCGTCTTACAATTCAATTATTCTCAATACGATGAAATCGCTTGGCTATGCGATCTTAATTATTTAATAAACGCTTCTTGATGTGCACATTATTTAATTTTATGTCGTTAAGATAAATAATCGTAAATGGCCTTCAACTTGAAATCTTTTGTTCAGTGTGAAATCCGAGTACCAATTACAATATCCAAGTTTTCACAATACATACAAGTTCCAAGGATCTCTCAATTTAAATCTCTACCTATTCTGTTATTCTAACCCAATTATAGGACAATAATGCCTATGTCCTGTGGCATGGGGAATAGTTATTTGTTTAACAAGAGAGCATAATTATTTTTGCTACGAGTGCTTAAATCACATAACAGAGAAGTAGTCTAGACTTGTGTTTCGAGCGTACTGAGTGATTTTAATATAGAATACTGAGTATAGTGAGTGATTGGAAGGCACTCTTGTGTGAAACATACAACTTATTACCTCTCCTACGAAGAGGGTGTTAATGGTACGTTAAAAAGTTTGGTGTGTTCGCAGCAGTTGTATGAAATTACTTTTCCTCTCGATTGAAGCAAAAATAGAGATTAGAGTGCAAAATAGAAACAACTAACAATGTGAATGAATGAAATTTCATATAGTAGTATTAATCAGTAGATAGGAATATCAATCAGTAGGACTCGGACCACGGGCAAGAAATGTTAGTTGGTACTTCAAGTGCGACGCACTCACCGGCCCACAGACGTCCGAAGACGTCCGGCTTCCCTTCGTTGATGACGTTGTCTGGGTGGCCGAGGTCCAGCGACGTGAGCGGACGGAGCGCTGCATCACCCGTCACGCCGAAGTCTAATAGATACAGCGACGCCCGAACCGCCACCAGCAGCCTTGCCGTCCCGTACACCAGCGACACCACATTCACTTGGCCGTACTCTGTGACAGAAAACCTTGACGTGACCGTAGCATCCAGTCAAGATCGAGGAGTCCACCTGGATGGATGCCACCGTAAATGAAAATGCCTTGTGTTCCGGATTGAAGGATAAGGCTCTGCGCTGAGTCACGCGGAAACCGTGCGCGGATAGTTAATGGCCGTCCGTGTGCAGATACCACCCAACGCGGCGCGGGTTGAAGATAGCCAGCATAGTCACCAAGGTGGCAGTACACTTGCGGTCGCAAGTGCATAAATCATGTCGACAGGGGTGCGATTCTCTAAAAAAACATCCTCGATCGCACATATGAAAGGATCTTCTGTCGGATGATAACAATATTTCAATATAAATTTGCGCGTTGCTTGACGTCATGTTTCATCGTTGCGCTCAGGAGTTTGTTTTAGAGAATAACATAGCTGTTCGTCTTTATTTTTTCTATAAACCTCATTCTAGCCCTCCCGCTAACCACCAGGACGCTTATCACAAATCGAGACATACATAAGTTACGGGAGACAGTCTATATACCGTTATATAGGTGGGCTGTCAGCCGGAGCTGCCTAAAAATCTCATAGTGGTCGGGCTACGGTAAAAAAAAACGCAAATCGATGTACAGGATAGCCGTTTGGTACACGGGTACCAAGCCACGGGTTTTGAGCGGTAATTTTTAAAAATATTCCCACTCCACTCCTCGCGGAGACACCACCACTGACTGACTGCGGCTCGGCTCGCGCCATCATATCTGCTCAGATGCAGGGTGAGGAGTGGAGAGGCAGAGGGTAATGGGTATATGAAGCGTGTGAGCGGCAATTTAACATAGATAATACCATAAAACACGATAATAGTACAGTAGAGTCAGATAAGTTTCAAAAATATATGAATCTCAATCTTTAAAAAAAAAAGAAAAATTATCAACTGTTAATATTTTTAAAATCGTCTTTTTGACGTTAGATATGAGTTTATTATTTATTATCACGCGTCTGACAATAATGGGGGTACCACAACATCTAGTACACCTCATCAGGCAAATGTACGAAGATGGCACAGCCGCGGTCAAAACGCAAGCCGGCGTTAGACAGGGCTGTATATTGTCTCCCTACACACTCCACCATGACTGAAAACACGTGGCTAGGCACAGGGACACATGGCGTTGCATCGCGAGGGCGGCGGTGGCGCAGAACTCGACCTGTCAAGAGTGCACGACTGAGAAGAATGAGTTTATTAAGAGTCATTGGGCGTATGTCTTACAAACATTGATGAGCCCAAAGTTGGTATGAATTAAAAATATTTCTTGAAAACAGGTGGCCAAAAGCTTGTTGTGTAGTATATTTTTAGAACAGACTCATTAAGCCCTTTCAATTTATACAAAATACGAAAATTATTTCATATCACATACAAATTATTCATGATGTTATCACTGCTCCTCCATGGGAATATTTTTAAGAACTACCGCTCAAAATTATGGTTTTACCCTAAAGTACCCGTGTACCAAACGGCTATCCTGTACATCGATTTGCGGTTTTCTATCAATATTTGTTGCGTACACCGCGTCCACTATTATCACGCCTTCGTGTTTCATTGGGTCAGGGACTATTTCCATCCACAAGTTTTCTACCCAGTGTAGTGGTTGTTTATGCAGGTTCCAAGAATTTCTCGTGTGATACGGCGAGGCAACTCGCCTAGGCGTTAGTAGCCAACGCGCATGCTAACAAACGTGCTCAGCGAGGCCATTTCATTTTGAGTTTCGGATAACGTATTGTTTACTAAACATCATACTTCCCCACGACTTTGTATTTCTGGTATTTTGTCCTTCAGTAGAATAGTCCTATTCTCTTTCAGTAGGAAGTTCCGATATCGAGATTCAAACGTAAAAACAAACTTGCAATTAGAATAATATGAGCATGGGTTAGTGTAGACTACACTACACCGTGCCGTTCCAATCAGCTTTTTGGGATGGGTATATGCGGAAACCTACTCAGGCACGAACAAAATTAGCAGTAGAACGTACTAACCAATATGTTTGGTGTCGATCTTCCCCGTGTTGTAGTCTAGTCGATGCACATTCTGTCTGTGCACGTCCACGAAGAATAGGCACAGCCGCTGCGAGTCCCAGACAGGACTCTCGCCGTGCAGGAACTGTGCTGGCTTCCGCGAATCCTGGGCGGACGATACCTGGACGACCCCGCGGTTTTAGAGCTTGGCACAGGAATCAAAAACGGAAAAAAGTAGCAAAGAATCCTCACTTTGAAAACTTCCGGATATAACTTTGACAATGCCAAAAATTTGCCACGGTGTGGTCCTAAATAGTTACCAATGTAAAAAATACTCGTTATAATTCCGAGCTATACCTATTGGTTTAGTGAAGCGTTTGCTAAGGCGATCTAGCGTCGCTACGAAGCTGATCAGTGAAACGCCTGAACAGCTCGGGCAGAGGCGGCGCCGATCCGTTTCTGAACTAATAGTATGCCTTAACTCTAACCCAGGAAGGAGTATGAGTAGGCATAGCTCAAAAACTATTAGTCCTATCGAAATGAACTAAAGTCCATTTTGTAGATAATTTAATCATGTTTATTTTTGTCATTGACAGTTCTTTTCTCCTTGATAGATTTTGAAAAATTAAAAAAGCAATCACTGACACATTTGAGGGGGGAGGGGGGCCAACATGCTCGGGGTGGGGAACTTTGAGGATATACTTCTAAGACTCTAACGAAGACTTGTAACAAAAATTAAAAATAGGTTGGGTAGCAACGTTCTCTATTGTCTGACGCTTTAGCTACCTCTAACTCGGTGGCCAAGCGTAGATTATGGCGAAGCCCTTCACTAGTTCGGAGGATGGGTGGGTACGGCAGTAGATTGTCTTTGCTACACATGCTTTACTACACGAACTTTAGCCATTCACACCATATGTTGTTTCACTGGAAAGACTGATATATGAAAAGGACACTGAATAGGGCTCCTTACTCGTTCCAAATTAGTTATAGATATGTAGAAAAAGATAAATGTTAAAAATCACTTTTATACTTACCGACTAATAATGACAGAGCAGTACTGCGATAGCGGTAACTAATAATTACACTTTGTTGTAATTCGAACACGTACAAATACTACGACCACATTGTGTTGTATCAAAAAATAAAATAATTACACACAATCAAAAACGAACTTAGCACACATGTAATTAGATATACAGCATGTAAAAAAAAACCTTATCAGATCCGTTAAAAGTATTTTTAGGTATTTGCATTAGAAGCCATTTTTTTTATTGCCTGGGGAAGTACACGGACAGACGGCCCACCTGAAAAATGATCACCGTCGAACAGGACATTTGCATTTTGCCGGGATTTGGTGCCGTAATATAATCCTTTTAGACAAATAAACAAGAAAATTGTATCTCGATACTTTAAAAATGTAATAAAGTGAGTGTTCAAAGCAGCAATATTTTTTACAACGCGCGGTGCTTTTGACTTTTATTGTATCGTAACAATTTCTATGCAAAATATGTATTTTTTCAAAATATGATTTATTTTCCCGAAGAATGTTTTTAATTAATTTTATTTCCTTTTGTCGCTTTAGGATCAGAAAGAGTATTTTTTACACACTGTATAACACATCACCGCTGAGGTTACTGACCACATGAAAATAAATGAATAAAATTTAGTTTAAAATTATTGTATAAATAGAAAAATTTATAAAAATATTTTTTCTATCATAAGTAAATATTTTGTTGATTAAAAATACGTATAATAAATCACTTACCATGGACACTCTATAATTCCTCGTCACAACAGTGGCACTACCGTCATGGACGCAGATAAGCAAATACAAAAAATAAATAAAGAACATGTTAACTACAACCTTTAGGTAATTACTATTTCACTTAATATAATTGTTTACACAAATATATTCATTATGTAGACCCGTCCGCTTCCGAAATGGTTGGACACGGCTCTTATTTACCTTTGCAAAGCCGCTATTAAGCGCGGGCACCGTAAACACGGGCAAATATTCGATAAGGAGCGTGGGCGGGACTGAGGCAAACAACGGCGCTACTTGTAAATTTCTTTATTCATAACTCAATACATGTCACTTACTACAGTTACGCTTAATTCATCTATCTCACATCACATACGTCACCGTACACTTACAACTAACAATGGAGGCAATATTTAATTCAAGTTTTATGTCAAATGAAAATTAAATACACGATATCTAATCGGCGTAATGATCATATTAAGAATAAATAAATGTCATCAATCATATTATAATCCAATCCAAGCTAGTCCGAGAGAAACAAAAAGATCATGTTCAAAATATTACATAGAGAGTAAAAAATAATCTTAACTTTTAAATAATATTTCAATATCATTCCATAAAACTTGTCAATAGGACAAGCTTTCATTAATTATAACCACGCCTAACGTTATTTTAAAAGCATATACGACGCTGAGGTATTCGCTGTTGTTAACTTTATCCATCCATATTGTAATATAATTGTTTTATTGTTTCCAATTCCGTTCCTCATAATTTCAGCTGCGTCAATATTTTGCTATAATAACATATTCATTTGGATAGATCTTTATTCAATAGTTAATAATATCAAATCGCAGCAATTGAGAAACAAATTGTGACAATTAATAGCTTTAAAGTAGTCTGGCTTAATACTAAACATGAATGCCAAAAAGTTGGCTGCCGGGCGTCTGCTATTAGCGTTGAAAATAACGCTAGGCGTAATGTTTAGCCTTAAGTTTGGCAACAGCGTACGCCACACGCCGCGCGCGCCCGCCAGCGACATCTCCGAATTACACATGTGACATTATTAATACAGATAAAAACCGGAGTGGAGATTAAAATCTAAGAAACATTGTTTTGATTCGTTACATTATAACACATCAATTAACATTCCTATTAAATAGTTCGATCACATCAATAAAGAGAAGCCATAATCGCTTCCACGATCGTGATATTGATTTCATGCACAACCAATATATGGAGTCCGGTAAACAAATTCTAAACTCGCGACATGCGACACCACTGTATACCTGAGATGCTCCTGGCCGTATACCACTGAGAGGTTCTGCACCGTAAGTTTGCATTTAAAACGACTGCACACGTAAGCAAGGCTACCGCCATTTGATTTGGAATGTAATAACTAACGGTCGTCTAATACGACTGACTGAAATGACTATAAAGATACAACAACGCGTTTTATAGAGACGTCACTGGTCGTCATTTCAGTCTAAAGCGATCTATGTACGAAATCGGTGAGCCGCGAATGCAACAATGGAGCGGGCGAGGTTACGGAGTGAGCGTTCTGTGGCACATGGCTTGGTGGTGATGGGCGCGCTAGGCCTAGGGCGCGGGCAGCTTGGGTAGCAGCCACGGGGGCAGGCGTTAGGCATGCTGCGTCACGGCAGGCGCCTCGCCCGCGGCCTGCTCGGCCGCCGCCGCCGCGCCGCTCTCCGCTTGCAGCCTAGACGCCACAACATAACTCATTTATTATCATTCATAAATTAATATCACTCATACATAAATGGGTGCCAGGAAGAGATCGCTTTAGCTATAAGGCCGCCCTAGTACCTATCTTGTTTTTAAATGTATTTATTACAATCTCATCTACAATAAAGTGTTATAAATAAATATCACTTGGCCGTGTGGTGTCCGGCAGAGTAGAACAGCACCAACACCTGACACTCGTGGGTATCGTACTAGTTTGCGAGGCAAAAAATGTAGTCTCCGTAAGCTGGAAATGGGCAGCAGCATTTTCCATTGTTATATTTATAACACTGCGATCTCCAACCCGCCTGCCAAACGTGGAGATTATGGCAATAACCCGTTTCGTGGGAGAAGCTTTAAGTCCTGCAGTGGCCCGATGGCCTGTGATGATGATGATGAACCTAACCGACAGATGTCTCAATAATATTTGATGATAATTATAGTCAAATATTTCCGAAAGCGATGGGAAATGGGAATGGGAAACGCCACAACACAACACAAACAAAAAAAAGAAAAGACATGATTGCATACATACTATTTCATATCACAAAATGTTTTCACTATTATAGGTAACTACGCCTAGCCATAGCAGTTGTAGGCTGTCTGTAAAATTTAGTTCCATTCTCAACTGCGAACAAAATTATCTTGCATGCACTAAAATACTTGTACTAGTACTAGTATTTTATTGTACAGACATATGAACACAAAAAAGCAATCGCGTAACTGCCACGCCCAATTACGGATTTTATATTAATTTAAGACATGATGATGGTGACGCGCGCCCAAAGTGAATAGTAAAATAAGTCGTAATTTAATTCTTTACACATTACAATTTTATAACATAACCGACAGAAAAGTATGTATGTATGTATGTAATCTCTTTATTGCATCAAAAGTCGGACCCCTCCCGACCACTAACCTACGGAACCGATTTTAAGGAGTTCAACGTTCAGTCATTGTGCGATTGCGTGATTATTTATTTACAAAATTGTGCAATTATGCGCTTATGCCGTTTAGCGTCGGGAGAAATCGTCCTTGGGGACTAACGATTTATTCCCTTAAGGATGAGCCATACAACAGAAGACAATCGAAAATTCACGCGCTGTCTTCTCAGTTGGTTCATGTACTTCGACACCGCATTTTTATTGAAACTTTATCGCAATCTAATTTGAAATAAATGTGGAATCGTTTGACATGGTCGGAATGCAAGGAAAAATATGTATATATTTTAAATACTAACAGTCCGAAACATTTACAAATTAGTGCAATATTTTCATGTTTTACGACAAACACGTGCGTTTAGCAAAAACGTACACAAACACAAGGAAACTGAAGTCCATTAACTTTATCACCAACGGTCGCCACTAGACGTCCGCTAACACGTATTCGCAATTAGACGTGGAGCCGATATGTCTGGTCGATGGCGCGGCATTATTTTGACAACTGATGTCACGTGTCGGTACGACAGCGTGTCGTAAAGGTGAAGAGAACACCCCTAATGGTAGTGGCATGGGAGGCTGCGCATTGTTTTAGATGTTTGTAACTGCTATTGTGTCGCGTTATGCTATAAATGTCTTTTCTTCCTTTTTTTGTAATACCTACTTTCTAGACGGCACTGTTGCATCATCGCCGCCATCATCACTTGTATCCAAGTGGGATGGCGAACAAATGCCTGGCAAGCTTAAATAAAAGAAAAAAGAAACTTGACGCGTAACGCCGCGCTCGATGAACTTTATCGCCGGGCGTTATACATTGTGAATCAAGCTTTATAACAGCGTAATGAGGAAGTTACCAAATTATTTTTATTGGATCTGAAAATTTGAGTCAAATGAAACAAAACGGTGAATTTTTTTTATAATATCTCAAGAAATAAAAAAGGCATGAGACTTTAAAGTTGCGATTGCAAGAATAATTTCATTAGGTGCGCGAATTCGTGCGTGACGTCACCAGGCCGGCATCCCGCCCGCCACTATGGCGCTACCCATACACTTGAACTATTCACAGAATGTGTGTTATTATGGCCGCTATAACAACAAATAATAATAATAGTCATCAAATAAAAATAAAGGGTGGTCTCCATACATAAAACGTGATTTTAAAGGCAGTTAGACTAGCCTCAAACTACGAAACGGGCACCCATCCATTTCCCTAGATACTGCGAGCATTGCTATACCTCGGTTATCGGTCTCGCAAGCACGCTGCCACTAGACCAGTGCCGCTCTCCCAAAGTGTGATGCATGTAAGTTACGCGATAGAGAAAAATTAAATACGTCTGAAAACGCCATAAAATGTATGGAGACCCCCCCCCCCCCCCCCCTTATTTTAGTTATTATTATTTTTCTATTATTTTATAATTATTCGTTGTTATAGCGGCCATAGTAACACATATTCTGTAAATAGTTCAAGTGTCTAGCTATAACGGTTCCGAAGATACAGTCACTAAGAGTTTCCTGCTACAGGTATTTTATACTTAAAAGGAAGATCCCAACCACTGTTGTATCTAATTAAGCATGTTTATGAAATAAATAAAGTTTAAAAAGTGTATGGGTAGTCCCATAGTCGCGGGCGGCATGCCGCGGCCTGGTGACGTCACAGCTAGATCGCTGCAACAATAATTTCGCGAAAAAACACGTAAACTTAAATATTGTATAACTCAGTCATTTATGGACATTAAATATGGCAATATCGACATTAGGAAACTTCCTCATTATGTAAAATTCGCAAATTTTTAGCTGATTATGTACAATTCGCAATTTTTTATCAAATTTCCTCACCTCTGATGCGCCTGGTGCCGTGCGCGGAACTCTGCCGCCTTCAGTTGTTCCAGGTGAAACTGTTGACGCTCCTGGATCAGCTGTTGCCGCTGGTATTCCAGACCTGGGACATATCGTACACGCGCTTTAGAGTATACCAATACGAACTTTAAAAAAAGAGACACTGCGTCTAAATGACTTGTGACGTCATGTCACACCTTTGAAAATCGTTTGGCCACCATAAGGCCAGAGTGAATAGACTGTCTAGGCTATCATGGCTTATATTAGGCCGCGTGCAATCTGAGCTCATTAATGGCCCATCTCACGACAAATACCACTATCACTAGAGCCTGAAAAGAATAAGCCACTAATGAATGGTGGACGATAGCATACCTTCCCTCTCGCGCTCCATAGTGGCCTCCAGCTCCTCAAAGTGCCTCAGCTTGATCTCTAGTTTCTTCATCTGCGTCTCAACGAGCAGAGCTACCAGGGACTTGATCTTGCGTTCTTCCACGCCGGCTAGGTGTTTAGCCTTGACAGCGGCTGCGGCCAGTGCTGCTGCGGCCGCGGACTGCAGTTTCGCGTCCACACCCGTCGGCGCCTCCGGGGGCGTTGGGCATGCGGGGGCTGGGGGGATGGAGAAGGGGTTTGGTGTACAAGCTCGTTTACAGAGAGGTGTATTAGAGGTCGGTTCAGAGACGGGCAACGTATTTTAGCGCCATTGGTGTTAGTGGTGTCCATAGGCGGCGGTGACCACGCACCATCAGGTGGCCCGCTTGACTGGTTGTCTGCCGTATAACATAAAAAAGCTAGGGCACAATTGTTGTGACAGCTAACATCGAGCGACTCCGCGGCAACGTCTTTGAACTGTGATAACGTGGCCGTGTGGTGTCGGACAGAGTAGAATAGCATCAACCCCTTACACTCGTGGGTGTCGCACAAGGCGACTAATGTTTTCGAGGCAATCGTTCTAGAGTCTCCGTAGGCTGGAAAATGGGCAGCAGCGTTTTCCATCGTCATGTTTATAACTCTGGGATTTCTGACCCGCCTGCTAGCTTAGAGATTACGCCAATAACCTTCCCTTTCGTGGGAGAAGCCCTATATCCAGCAATGGACTGACGGGCTGTGATGATTATGAACCTAACCGACAGATGTCTTAATACCATGTAATGATATACTCAAATATTTCCTAAAGCACGGAATGAACCAATTTTAATAAAAAAAAAATTGATTTAACTGGTTTACAAAAACTGCATCGAAATCGGTCCATCCGTTCGATAGCTACGTTATAATTACGGGTTGGTGCTATTTTAATTTTGCTGGACACTACACAGCGCGGCTTATTGCTTATTACACGGTTTATTGTGAAAAATGCCGGCGCTCAGTGCAGCGCTGGCGAGGCGCTTAGGTACTGTAAACAATCTATACACCACACATTTGCGATCGGAACTCTACTACAAAATTGAAAGAGTGAGATAAGATAGTTGGCGACACCTCTTGCACAGAAGGCGTTGACGCATACCTAAGCATAATATTGAGATAACTGAATTATCAATTCGGCAAAGGTCGGTACAACGGCCCTTAGACACTGGCAGTTTAACGTAAAGTGTAATTTCAGGAGTCTTAAAGATTTCGGCCGTTATGTCGTCGGGTATACATAAGGCAACAATAGGAATGTGTAACGCCTTGCGTCTTATCGGCGGATTGCTGTAACTCCGTCCGTGCGGTGTACAAGTAAGTGTAAGGCATAGCGGCAGTAAGAATATTGACACATATTCACGTACAGACATCGCCTTCAATATTACTGTACCTAATAATAATCGTCTTTGCGTTAATGTCCCGATTGTGCTCTCGCGCACGAGGTCTCAGGTTCGCCTTGACTATGATCCAAGATTTGGCAGATCAGGTAATTACAGTGGAGTGACTGCCATCTGACCTTCGTGACCCTGTTACCAAGGGAACCTGACCAGATTGGATAATGGTTACACATTCAGTCGCCTTTTTTTAGATTCGAACCCGGTACCTCTCTTTCTTGCGAGTCCTTTACCACTAGGTCACCGACGCTCTCCCATTAAATATTACTATTAGGTTGTAAATAGTTCAAAACTGAAAAGGGATGATGACTGATTAAGTATTATATAGTCCGGACGGGAAATTATTTATTTATTTATAATGGCATCACAATGTACTTTGGCGGCGTTATACATACCTAGGAAACTGCTTATACAAGAACAGCCATCAAAGTGTTTACTTTGTTGCAGGGACCGGCTCGGTAAGCCTTATAGGCGTTTTCGGTACTTATTTACTTTTCCTATCTGATTCTCCCTTTCAATCGGGTTTTAAAGGGGTTATGACCCTGAAAATACCCGAAAGAGCGAGCGGCACAAAGCGGAGCCACGCGTACCACAAGTGACGGTCTCTCGGCCAAAGTTTTGATAAAGTTACCGTGACTGTTTATTGAAATTTAAATTGTAAAATTTTATTTCAGCCATACACACCCATAACGTTAGTGGCCGTCGGTGGCCGAGCGGTTAAGGTATCCGACTAGTAAGCGAGAGGTACCGGGTTCGAATCCCGCTGCGGTCATGCATCAATGACTTTTTTCTGAGTACATTAGTTAAATACTAACCGATGCTCTTACGGTGAGGGAAAACATCGTGATGAAACCTGCATATTCAGGCAACTGAATGTGTAACATGATCCAATCTGATCAGGTTCCCCTGGAAGCAGGGTCACGTAGGTCAGATAGCAATCGCTCCACTGTAATTACCTGATCTGCCAAATCCTGGATCACGGTCAAGCCGGACCCCGGGCCCTCGTGCGCGAGTGCACAATTGGGACATTAATGCCAAGATGATGATGATGATGACACCCATAGTGTTAGTACCAATATCTCTTACATACTAGTGTTACTAGTTATTATCTTACCAGGCTGCACAGCAGGTTCCTCCTTCGGCTCCTTAGTCTCTTCGGGAGCCGGAGATTCACTCGCCTCCTCTTTGAGCTTCGGCGTCTCAGTCTCCTCAGTCTCCATGGCTTCGGCCTTCACTTCGGCGGTGCCCTCCTTCTTCTCGGTTGCTGGGAGAGGGGAAGGTGCGGGTCAGTGATTTGAAATATATGTAGACATAGACGAAGTATCTTTATTTGGTCTAATAACACATTCAAAAAAACTTAAAACGAACAGAAAAAGTACATAATATGGAAGCAGGACGATGCGTCATCGGACCAAACGTCTGGTCTATTGTTGGACTTTAGTTTGAGCGAAACTCAGGGTTGCACATTTATCAAGACAATTATTATGATTTCCACTGATAATAAATTATCCAATTATATAATTTACTAGTGGACCCGGCGCATACACTTACTTTACCCCTACCTACTCTTTTTTTTTCTTGATTATAAACCTTAATCTTGAATCACTCTATCTATTGTTGAAAACCGTATTAAAATTCGTTGCGCAGTTTATAGGATCTAAGCTATAGATACATAGGGACAGACGTTTATACTATGTATAGATGTGTACAAATGAAAGCCTTTTGTACTTTTAGATTTATAAAAAGTATGTTTTAAGCTCGCTTATATGTTCTCGCCTCGCCTATCGCCACAATAACATCCAGTTTGCCCGCGCCACACTGACGTTCAGTTTCTGAAACGCTCGTCAGATCGATTAAAACTATTTCTGTCTCTGTATACACACCATAGACAATGATGACGAATTCTAATTGTTGATTAACAATAAATGAACGTACGAGAAACTAGCCGCTAGTTACACATTAATATCAATGACAAAATTATCCAGGTCAACCCTCAATGAGGGCTTTTGAAGCCTTTTGCAGCTCGTCAAGGTTCGATCTCTATTCGTAGACACCATTTGCAAAACTATCCAGTGCCCCTCCGAATAAGGCCCGAGGACTGAAGCAGCACGTTCAGTTTTGATCTCTATTCGCAGTCACCATTCGTAGCGACCGTTATCTGCAATGTCTGCATCCCCACTCACGGTTCGGCGAGAGCTCTGGCGCGTCCAACCACCTGACAATACATCTACAGTCACACTCACGGTTCGGCGAGAGCTCCGGCGCGTCCTATCACCTGACAATACATCTGCAGTCACACTCACGGTTCGGCGAGAGCTCCGGCGCGGTGCCGGCGATCCCGGTGGCGGCGAGCGCGGCGGCGGGCCCGTGCGCGCCGGCCGCCTTCACGTGCGCCTCCATCATCGCCGCGGGGACCTCGTCCTGGGGGGCGGTGGGGGGTGTTAGCGGCGTTTGTTATAGATAGATATTGGCAATACCAGAACAAGGGGGTTCAGTGGGGAAGGCAGCGGTGTCTATAGACATTAGCAACACCAGGATTGCCGCCGGGACCTCGTCTTGGGGGACAGTAACCGGGTTCAGCGGGGAATGTCAACGCTGTTTATAGATATTAGCAACACCAGCAGCGATACCGCCAGTCTATGATAGTATGCCGCCATCTTGATGCAATTGAGTGGAGACTAATCGACAATGCGTTGCCCAGCTCTATCACAATACTTTTTTAGTATTGTTTGGCTGCAGCATTCTGTAAGGAGGAGGTACTACCCTACCTCACATAGATATTATATTAGGTCATCTAATACGAAACGGTAATGACGAATATGATGGAAATTGTAACTCTCGTAGTGTAACAGTTTAGGCCCCCTATTTATTACTATGATTACCCACCTTGATAGCGGCAAACTCCTCCATGGCGGCCCTGGTGGCCCGGGACGCGATCCGGGGGTCCACCACGGACGCGAGGAACGCCACCGTGCTCATCACCGGGTTGCCGGTCTTGCTGAACGGGATCGGCTGGTAGGCCAGTGGGCCGAGCACGCCGCCTGGGTAACGGTATTTTATATTATTTTCTTAAGCAAAACAAACAGCAATGATTACAATATAATACTGACAACACAGAGCCAATTATAGGTTTCCACCGGAAACTTATCAGTAAGCTAATACATACTTAAACTAAACGTTAAACATACCGAATAGTCTATAAGACTACAATTTCAATCTTGAACTAAAATATACCAACAATACCCGAAAGTAATGCAACGATAGTTAATTTAATTATACAAAAATCAATTGTTCTGGATAAGACATTAAATTATTAGTTGCTCGCAATGGAAAGGTGTTCTTTCTATAATTGGTAGACGCTTCTGGTATTTTAGTCAAATCCAAAAAGAAAATAACGTAAAAGTCGTAGTTGGGATAACAAAGTTACACTGTTGTAGCTCACGTTTAGTCGGTCTACGTCGGCAGAGCTGGGTATATAATAGGGGTGGCCAAACTTTTGTCCTATGTCCTATGAGGTACTGAGGTACTACTGCACTTAACAAGAGAGATATGACACATTTTTGTGACATGTTTGTAAGTACTTTCAATTACATATAAGATGGATGAAGCTTTTCTGCGCTTGATTATTGTCTGCACTGCTCTTTAAACCAAGGTCATCAACAAAGGACAGAACAAGTCCTATCCTATTTCAATATTATGTGATTTCATAATTTTCTATTTATTATAACTAACTTTCGACCTCTTGGCCACCCTTGGTACACAAGGATACGCCTGTATAGCAAGCATCTCCAGCCGCTATTTCTTTCTACAAGTAGAACTATCATTGTCATCATCATGTCAACTCACCAGAGGGCGCATCCTGCAGATAGGGATCCTCAATGGGCAGCCGCAGGAAGTGTAGGATACACTCGTCATGAGTCCGCGAGCCGACATGCGCCGCCACCCGGTTCCAGTCGTCGCGATGGAGCTCCAATGCTTCTAGGAGGAGCAATGTCTCTTGTTCGGTCCACTCGCGCCCTCTGACGCCGCCGCGGTACTGCGCAAGAGATGGACGGCGGTTATGCAAATGAGTAGAGAGAATGGTGAGGTCGTGAGGGGTTCTATCCCTGATAGAATGACGTGTCTCTTACGCTTAAGGGTTTACACGGCTTGTTCGCTCGCAGGCTAGACAATGAATGACAATTGGAGGCGGAGGAGATATGGAAACGGAAAAAAAATTAATTTATGGTTTATCGACGTAATAGAAAGTAAAAAATAGACAAAAATTGTATTAACAAGTCACTGGAATTGATCGTCGATAATATACGACTGTCGAAGATGGTTGAGAAAATATGTTTATTTGTAATAGACATTTCAATGTCATTATTAATGTAGATTTGTGGCTAACGCGAGTATTAGGCCCCAGCGTCGCTGCTCGCGCGTAGTATTATGACGTAATTAAACCTGCATTCCAACTCCGCAGGAGACGAAGGCGGAGCCGGTGGCAAAGTGCCGTTATAACCCTAATATGTATGTGTGTATGTATTATTACCAACCTGATCCATCTTAAGCCCAGCCGCCCCGCCGAGCTCTATAACCGGCTCGGTCTTCACGTGCGGCGAAGCGGCAGCGACGGCAGCGGCGGCGGCGGCGGCCGCGCCCGCCGGCACTAGCGAGTCCGTGCCGTTGGGCAGGCCGGCTTCGATCTTGGGGACGGCTGCGTTCTCCACTGAGGGGAGAGAGAATGGAGTCGATGCTGAGGAATTCTATATTTGAACCAAGCGAACCGAGATCACCGACGTAGCTCTAAGGTTTGCCAGGCTGAAGTGGCAGTGGGCAGGGCATATAGCTCGCAGAACAAGTGGCTTATGGGGCAGGAAAGTTCTCGAGTGGAGACCATGTATGCAGCGTGGGTAGGCTTCCCACAAGGACCGGCGACCTGGTAAAGATAGCAGGTAGCAGCTGGATGCGGAAGGCACAGGAGCGGCCTTTGGAGGAGGCCTATGTCCAGCACTGGGTGTCTTTCAGCTGATATGATGATGATAATATTTGAGCACAGGAAAATGAGTCGACACTCGTCGGAAAAATTCAAGTTGACTCTCGGCTCGTAATTACACTGTATTAAGTATGAGCTCCCACACCATTCCATTCCCCGTGATGAAACCTGCACATTCAGGCGACTGGATGTGTAACCATGATCCAATCTGGTCAGGTTCCCCTGGTAGCAGGGTAATGGAGGTCAGATGGCAGTCGCTCCACTGTTATTACCTGACCTGCCAAATCCTGGATCATGGTCAAGGCGGACCTCGAGCCCTCGTTCTCGAGAGCACAACCGGGACATTAACGCCAAGATGATTTTATAAGTATGAGCTCCCCAGATTTCCTTTTATTTTTACAGTGGCATGGGATCGTTCAAGAGTTGCTTGCGGCACTTTCCACCAGGTGGACCGCTTGATTATTTATTCAGCGGATAACATAAAAACTAAACAATTGTTTGCTTTTCGAGACACAGGTGTCACAAAGTCCATCTGCGCAGTCCGTTCGGGGAGACGGCGAAGTCCAGCAATGGTTATCTGTCACTGTGATGATGACTACTCAGACCGTACACAGGGTTGCTTATTCGATTAGCATAATGAATTTTGAAATAATTGAGAAGGCTTCCTACGCCCTATAAGTTCAAAAGGGTGAAAACAAAAGTTTATGTAATAAATTGAAGGCGATCTCCACCCCAAAAGCTGTCAAGGCTGAAAACAAGAAACAGGACGACGTAAGTTATTAAACTAGTTCACTCACCCGGCCTCGGCTGCGTGGGCCTCGGCTGCAGCGGCTGCAGTCCCGACGGCGTGTCGGAGAGCACGTGGAAGTGCGACGTGGGCGGCGGGCCCATCGCCGTGGGGCGCGAGTCCGCGTCCAACTGCGAAAGGAAATTACGTCAGAGTTATATAATTTATTTTTATTTTTATTAAATCTACAAAACTAGATGTTACACAACATAGAACACTTAATTAACAAAGCTCGTTGAATGTTTATAGTATGCTCAGCCCAGTAGGCTAAATACGCAACTCTGCTGCGAACAAGTCTCAGATTCGAATGATTGAAATTGTTATTTGCGATTCCGTATCATCAATTTCATGGGTTCAGTTGCTGACAAAGTTCCGTTGCAATAAGCTGAAACTATTTAATCGGTTATACTAATCGCAAAAGTAACAATTTCAACTATTCTTGTAGGTGTGTACCGTGTTGATTCAATTGAAATCAGGTAATTTAATTGTGTTGTGGTTGACATATATCTGCCTACCCCTGCGGGATACGGGTGTGAGTGTGTATGTAGACAGATGTGTCAGGTAGGATCGTAGCTTGTGTCCCTCGACAGTCCCCGCTACCCCTATGGGATATGTATGTATGGTACTCCTCATACCTGATAGTTGACCAGCCCCCACTGTTCGAGGAAGCCGTGCACCCGCATAATGGCGCACACGTCCCCGGCGAGGTTCCGGCGGCACGCCGTGCTCGTCAGGTACTCGGTGGGGTTCAGGCGGTACGTGTCGATCATGAAGTTCCTGGGGGGAGTGGTGGGGGTTATATGGGTGGGTTATGGTGTGGTGGTAATACAAATAGGAAAATAATACAAGGCTTTATGTCAGAACAAAACATGAGCAGCATTTTGAATTGTTTACTGTCCTAGTTTCAAAACTGCTGCTTCCAACCTGCACTCATTTGGCAGAAGTTCAACTCCAGTAGTTCACTGATACGGACATTGTTGACGAAGTCGGACATCGGACTGAATCGGCAATGAAGTGAGAGACTTGGCTTACTTGGCGTTAATTGTGTAGCCGGTCAAGATCCACTTCGAGTCTTTTTTCTTTTGAATATGAATTTGTAAGCCTGAAGAAATGGATTTATCACAGCCTGTGCGGGCTAACGCAGAGAACAAATACAGTCCATCTCGTTCGTCAAACAAGTAACAAATCTCAATAATATTTACCCCAAACAACTAAATACCAGGGACTCATTACATTGATCAAATAAGCGACCTCCAAAGGGCTCCGTCGCACTCGACAGTCTTTGACTACTCCTGTGGGATACGGGCGTGTGTATGTATGTATAAAATACCGATAAAAAGCCCAAACAACCCACCTGTAAGCGAGATAAATCTCCGGTGTCTTCGACTTGTTCTTCCCGTTGAAGAACTCGGGCATCGCTCGCTTCTCGATGGTGTGGATCGAGTTGTAGTCGAACCAGGCCGAGTAGGACGGCACGACGATGTGGTGCGTCTGGTCGGTCACGTTGTCCTCCAACTCGTCCTTGGTCAGCATTTCCTGAGGGAGAGACGGCGATTAATATCTTATTTTATGCAACTTTAATTTCTCACAATCTTTATGGTCAAGTTTGCAGTGCCAGAAAGAGGATACAGTACACACCACAAACTGGCACACTTTGGGGCCAGATGGCGCCGTGTGAATCGTCCAAGCATATTAATTCATATTCACCTGGGTATTAGAATCACTTTGCTTCCCCTGCGAGTCGTCCTGTGTGAATTGTCCAAGCATATATATTTACCTGCGTGTTGGAATCACTATGCTTCCCCTGCGAGTCGTCATGTGTGAATTGTCTAAGCATTCATATTCACCTGGTTACTAGAATCACTGTGCTTCCCCTGCGTTTCGTCCTGTGTGAGTTGTCCAAGCATTCATATTCACCTGGGTATTAGAATCACTGTGCTTCCCCTGCGAGTCGTCCTAGTCCGGCAGATATGTGAAAAAATTGCGCATTTAATTATAGAAGCATACAATTTGGACTACATATACTACATATATAAAGGTTTAAATTTTTATAAGAGGACATCTCAAATTTTGCCTTTTACAGTAATTGCGGATATTTAAAATGGGGGCTTCCAAGAGTTTGACAAATGCTGCCTTTAAATGTTCTTAGATGATGTTAAATAGTATAGTAGTGGCAAGTAATTGTTGTTCTGTGCGTAATGAATCTTAGTATAAAGAAATATAGACACATTTTATTCATAATGAACACTAGTGAACCCGGCGGGACTTCGTTCGCGTACACCTACTTTACCCCTACCTACCTTTTTTTACATACTTATAAACCTTCCTCATGAATTACTCTATCTATTGTTGAAAACCGCATTAAAATTGGTTGCGTAGTTTATAAAATCCAAGCATACATAAATACAGGCCTATATACCTATATATAGTCTTAGATACTTAAATTATAACATAATTTGCTTAAATAAAATGTTTAATGGAAAAAGTAAAAGTATGGTACCATGAAAGTGTAAGTGAAGTGAAAAAAGTGAGAATGGTTACTAACATTAAATCGTTATAGATACTATACGGTAATTATAAATGAAAAATTGTGTGAGAAACTTAATAATGATTTTTCAATACCTATTCAACGATACACCACATGACATAGTTTGTCGACATTAATTTTTTTATTTTTCACAAAATGGCGGCTCGTAGTCGCCACATTGAATTTTGATCAATTTCCAGTCTTTAGTAACACTCGCAAGATTAAGACAAATCGATAGACGTAAGAACCATCAAAATCGGCCCACGCGTTTAGTCTCTACAGTGCCACAAAGGAACAAATACATACATAGACTGATAAACACATTATCCTTCCTTGCGTCGCGCAGTCGGGTAAAAACAAAGGTGCGTACTACTTAATGTATAATTATGCCATGCATACTTAGTTAAAACAAATAATAATCGTCAAATAACAATAAAACATTGGTGTATAACAGTATTCAGAGGCCGCCATTTGGAATGTCCACCATTACTATAGGGGAAATCAAAGATGGCCTCATTTCCAAAATCAACCCTCTGCATATGTAGTATACGTGTACCAAGTTGTATGCTTCTATCATTAAAAGCGCAATTCTCACAAAAATTGACACGAATCTGCCGGACTATCCTGTGTGAATTGTCCTAACATTTATATTCCTCAGCGAGTCATGCTACGTGATTTGACCAAGCATATCCATTAATATCCTACCTGGGTATTAGAATCGCTGTGCTTCCCCTGCGAGTCGTCGTGCGGCTCCGAGACCGGCGCGGGCGTGGAGGGCGCGTCCGTGGTCGCCGAGCACGACGGCGCGTCCGACGGGGCCGCGCCGCCCGCTGGGGAGACAGTGGTTATGTGACAACGACCCAGGCTGGGTATAAGTACTGGGTACGCTAGGCCAAGTAAGACCTAAGGTCGGTGTAAGTACGCCCGGACAAGAAAGTGCCTCATCAGTTATCAGCGTAAAGGTGGAGTGAACTTACGCAGTCTAAGAGCGACAAGCTCTATTTTCCCTAGCACTATCTGTTAACACTATAAAGTTGGAGTTCAGTTGCACGTCTTAGAGCGACAAACTCGATTTTCCCCGGCAATTGGTATTCTGATGCTGGGGACACAGTGACGACGTGACCTAACGACCTAGCCTAGAGGCAGCACTAGGTGCGCTCGGCCAACAAAGTGGTTTATCAGTGATCACTCTAAAGTTGAAGTTCAGTTACACGTCCTAGAGCGACAAGCTCGAGTTTCCCTAGCAATTCTTCTTTTTATCGAATCGATGGACTAAACTCTGACTAACACATTATATGCCCAGTATTCGGCGACGTATACAGCGTTTGTACTGGACTCGAACAAGTACTCCATTGTACAAGTCTTAGGACATGCCGAGTATGAAACGAGGTGGTCTATGGTTTGTGGAGATATGCTACAGTCGCACTAAGAACTGTCATTTGTATATACTTACCTAAAGAGAAGCACCTAGCGATAACAGTCTCGACTTTTGCGATTACTTTGGTTACACGGCATACGTGAAAACTAATAAAGCACTCTCTTGTCCGTATTTACACCACAATTTTTCTTACTTGTCCAATACGACAAAGTGCAAATATAATTGAATGCTTCGGATTTCAAAGCATTTATCACTGTAGTATATTACGTATGTTCTCTCACAATGCTAATACAGTTAGACACAAAATAAACAAATGTTACGATTCTTGCAATATTGGATAAGGAAGAAACACACGAAAGTCCTTGCAGATGGCGCTGCGGTCTTAGTAACAACGTGAAATAACACGACCTAGACTAGGGACACTAAGTACATTCATACATAAATTCACCAAACCAATGTAACGCATTTTTTTGCGTTGAAGCACATAAACATTAGATTTCTAGGTTAGGTTTGTGTTGTGGCAAAGTGTAAAGCGGGTTTCCTTCCACTCGACCCATCATAAACTTCCGGTTTTGACAATCTTACAGTGACATATTCATACCATTAACTTCCTTACTTGTCCAATCTCACAAAATATACTACACAATGATTTAAAACTCCAGGCTTCAAAGCAGATATCACGGCAGTGTACGCTCTTGTTATCCTTGTGCGACGGCGTTTTAGAAAAGCCGTTCCAAAACCGTAGCACTCTAGTGTACTAAGTATGTTATTTCACAATGATAAACAGTTATTTATGACACTAAATAAACTCGTGCAAAACAAGGAAGAAAATCGTTTTAAACTAGGCCTATTTAGTACAGTGCACGGGTATTGTTCTTCAATACACTAATACACGATTATTTAATACACCGAACTAAACCGTGCAGCAACTGATGCGACCGACAGTGCTGTCAATATTGTATTTTTGTGTGGGTAATCTGACAGTTACTGTATTGCTAGTTTCGTTGTGTTATAAAATAGGCGGAATAAAATATGAATGATAGAAGTAATTACTGTCAAATTAGCCAAATAAAATAAAAGTCGTAACTATAACATACAAATATAGACAAAGATAACATCAACATTCTTCTTTTATCTACACTACAACAAATAAATTAAAACTAAGGCGTGTGTGTATGATATATCAATCTCTCAATCTAGATCAACAACTATTTTGGGTAATTAAATTAGGCCAGTAAAAAATAGATCGTTAGATAGAACCACAAGAGACTTGGACAACACTAAATTAGGATTGCCCGTTATAGTTTCTCTGAATCAGTGTCTTTTTCTTGTTGGATGTTTTTTCCACCCATTAAGATAATAATACTAGTAATTCTCTTCCTAGAGTCTTTTTCCACATTGATACACACGACAAATGAAACATTTACGAACATACTACATTGAGCTACTGACAACTACGCATGCACAAATAGTTAGTCCTCGAAATTATAAAGCAGCGATGGACTTGCAATATAAACTTTGTAATCGTTTTCTAGAAATCGATACAAAACTGCGTCCCACGAGACCATGGCACAGCCGACTACTTGATAACTGACGTGACGTCACACCTAAGTTTGTAATACACAGGCTAATCAGTAGTGGCCACAGAAATCAAAATAAGATTAGTTACTAGAAGTCCAATGCTTGTCTTTCGCCAATAGTATCTAACACTACCTGACACTTGAGAGTTATTGCGCAGTAGTACAATTATTGCGCAGTAGTGGCCATGGCGGCGACAAGCATTCTCCTTCTATTAACATATTTATTCGATTTCCGTGGCAGTGGCATAGTCTCGCGGGCCGAATTCAGGAGGCGGGCAAGCGATGCGTCTGCAACAACATTGTCGAAGCACGGGGATTAGGAGCCACTGTGCGTGTTGGGGTTACTCGATTCGTAGTTCCAGATTGCCAGTCCACCGGCGCATGGCGTGGTTAGTATTGGGGGGTCACTGGGGTCGCGGGGGTCGCGGGTCAACTGACTGTCGGCGGACCGGTCGGCGTCGGGCGTGGGCGCCGCGTCGGTGTTGTCGCGCGACACGTTGTCGTCCTCGTCCTCTACGTCGTTCTCGCGGCGCTTCGTGGTGCGGCTGGGGACAGGGGTAAGGGTGATCAGGGGGTGTAAAAAGGCCACATTAGCGTTTCATATTATGATTCAAATTAGAGCGCCTCAAACTCATCTGATCCGGTGGCGAAAACTGAAATCAAGTGACGCCATTTTGAATTGTCATGTCAATGTCAACAACAGCGACGCTGCAGATAAGTTTGTGACAAATTAATATGAATCATATTATGAAACGCTAACATGGTCTTTTTAGATCCTCATCATACAAGTGCCGCCATATGACGACCTGAGTGGTTGAGTTGGTTGACATGCCACGCAGAGGTCCCAGGTTCGATTCCCGGCCGAGCAGAAATTGAAATGAAGAATTTAAATTTCTGTTACGGGTCTGGGTATAATATGTATAATAAGTATGTATTTAAAACAACAACAAAAAAAAATAAGTCGTACACTAAATTAAGTATACGTTAAGTTCATCAGTTATCCAACACTCATGACACAAGCTTTGCTTACTTTGGGGCTAGATGGCGCTGTGTGAATTTGTCCAAGCAATTAATTTAATTTATCTATTAATATTTCAGGTCACTACTTATTTATTAACACTATCACACAAAGTTAACTAACCTTTTCCTCTTGCCGTGTTTCTGCGGCGGTGGCGAAGGCGAGCGCTTTCTCTTGCTGCCCTTCTTGCTCTTGCTGGACGGCTCGCCGCCCGGGATCAGGTCGTCCACGCACAGACGTAGCTTATGCACCTGCAGAGGAAACGATGGCGAGAATATCTTCATTTTGTCACACGTACTATTCAAGAATACTATTTCTCAGGCGAGTACCATTTAGTTTCTAAATATTGCTGTTTTAGTACTGTTTTGTTGATGGCATGATAAGAATGACCTCTGGAACATAACGACCAAAAATATGCAATTTTGCGCAAAAATCTCTTCATGCTTAAGAGTCCGGTGTTGGATAGAGGGTTCAACGGGCACGCGAGAGGAGTTCTTGCCACAAAAAATAGAAAGCGATCGTTGAAAGTTGACTCGCTACTGTCCGGTCGGTTAACACTGTACTTACCTATTTTGTGTATTTTTGTTTTAATCTATAATTACCTACTTTGCTTAACAATTAACCAATCTAAATCGGGCATAAGGGTACCGAACTTACCTTCTTTTTGCCGGTCGAGTCGACCTCATAGTCTTCCTCGTTCATCCACTCGTTGTACTGAGGCAGGTCGAGCACCCAGGCGGCGGTGATGCGCCACGGCTCCCCGCGCGTGCACTCCCAGCTCACTGTCTCTGGGACGTCCACCTGTGGGCATAGCTGGGGTTGAGATTTGGTCGAGTGGTTATCGAATAAATAAATAATAATTTATTTGCCAAAATTAAAACCTTACAAGAGTATAATAGTACAATTATAAAAGTCTTTAAGTTCAGAGAGATCTCAAGATATATATTAAAATACAATGCAGTTGTGTTCATATTAGGGCGGATTTCCTCACTCCTGCACTAGAATGACCTGTATTGCAGAAGACAGTTATTCCTCAATTTAAAATATAGTTTTTGTTCCACAGAAACTAAGAATGAATGGAAAGAAAGTACAGAGACTAAAGATCTCCGGGGCTGTAGGCAGGTATTAAATAAGGTGGATCAACGATCCAGGAAAGTCAAGTTGAAAATCTGCCAAATTTCGAATCGGCCTAATCCATCACCAGTCGTAAAACACAGAATAAATTGATCTGATTACTTCCTTGTGCAGCTCTTTGAAGACAAGCTATACACGCATTTTACATTAAATTTATACGGACTCGACTATTTTTTAACGACTTAGTAGCAATTGCCAAACTTGTAAGACTGTCAAGCCTGGGGCTGGGTACCAATGTCTTACGTAAACCAGTCGCCGAGCCAATACATATCCGCTTGTTTATTTGTCAAATTTCTTTGGCATTCCAATCTTATTTATCGGATCTTATCGCAAGTGGCGACGCGGCCAAGAACTTCGGCGTTGTCTATCCAGAAGCAGATATCCTCTCTGGCCTGCGGGTCTTGCCAAGTTGCCAATCGCTTTGTACTAATTACTACGAGCCAGCGCTCGTACGTCGGCGCAGTACTGCGAACGCTGCGAAGCTCGCCGTACGTGTTTCAAGCAACCAATAGAATCGCTACGAACCGACTGACACTTTGGCTAAACCCGCTATTCATTCATCAGTAGGATTGTCCACAACCACTTACCGGCAAATCGGCGGTGCCCCAAGTATCGTGGCTGTCAGGCAGGTAGTACCAGTGCAAGAGGACGTGCGAGCCGCGGCGCATCACCGGCCGGGCGTACTCCTCCTCCATTGGATCGACGGCAGGGTACACGATGTGGGTGGCGTCTTCCTCTTCCTCTGCGAGGGAAAGTGTTTTTCATGTAATACGGTGGGCAAACAGGCGAGCGGGCCACCTGGTGGAAGCTGGTCACCGCTACCTATAGACATTAGGAACAACAGGGGTATCGCCAATGCGTTACCCACCTCTATTACACGTTGCTCTGGCAGCAAAAATGCAAATACCCCTCCACTGTCAAAGCTACGGTTCCTCAAAACCCCCATGGAGTACTATTGGAAATAGTATTGTTTGCTACGGTATTCTGAAGGTATGGGTACTTTCCCAGTTGAGAGGCTCCAATACGACCGCGTTACCATCCAACCTCGGGGTATTTCGAATGAGAAAACTAATCGAGACAGAGACGATACTTTAATAGTAAAAAACGAATCACAAGACTAAACATATCGTATCAACCGCTTACCGCAAATATCTCCCTGGTGGTTGACCACGATGTCCTTGACCTTGTTAGCGGTCGCCTTGTCCACCTCTGGCCTGATGAAGACGCACGGCGACCTCATAGCCTCAGCGCTGAACAGAGCCGACTCGATCTCCATCATCATCTGAACGTTCAGGTCTTTTCGCGACGGGTTCTGCAAAGGGGGGACGCGGGGAGGGGAGACAAAATAGCGGCTTAGTCAACCTGTGTGGGTAACCCTCGGGACTTGTTCACAGCCTCCTCCTCTCTGACATGACTGTCAGAAGTTATTCGGAGAGGTACAGTCATTCAACTTAGTTGACCACCGTCCAATATGGCTGTACAACATATCTGATAGTGCAGGTCGTATTCTGCACGGCTCATGACAGATATCTGTAGGCTAATTACGTAACTTTGTTGCCAACAATTATATGATTACAATAATTGAAATTGTAACTTTTGCGATTACGTATAATCGATTTAATAGTTTTAGTTTATTGCAATGGAACTATGTTAGCAACTGAACCTATGGAATCGCAAAAGTAACTATTTCAATCATTCAAATCCGAGAATTGTTGGCAACAGAGTTATGTAATTAGCCTTCAGGTAATGCTAAGTAATGTTACAGATTGAGACTAGCACTACATATTACGGTTGAGAATAGCACTAGAATCAACATGTGTTGTGAGGCGTTGATCAACAAAATTGAGAAGAAGCTGTGAATCAGTACCCAGAAAAATAATTTCGCGATGCCTCTCAGATAAGGGAAGGGGTTCGTACCGAAACGCTATAACAAAACGGTAAGAATACTCCTACGACAGGAAAATACTACATATCTACAAGAGTTCTACGAAATGGATAGCAGCTATAGTATCTCTAAGAATTTATAGAATCAATATAAGGTTTTTACCGGAAGGGACCAAATATCGACAAAATTATTTTAATTTGCTATCTATAAAAAGGAGTCAAAATTCCAATGTTTTACTATTAACTTTAAACGCATGCAAAACTAAGGGGTGAGTCACAAAACCCATTTCGTATTAGTGACAAAACACAGACATAAATTTGTTATTCGAACACACACGAGGTAAATGGTTACGGGTAATTCTGGTATTTTATTTACAATTACAACAGAAACTCTGGCCCAAGCCAGCATCCCAGTGGCATGACTATGGCAGGAGTATGGCCCACAGATCACAGATCGGAAATGAACCCGGCGCGAAATGTAACAGCGGGAGATGGCCAAAACACCACAACAATATTTATGTATGTACAGAAGAAGAGACAGTTACCCATGTGTGGCATGTATGAGACTGTATTCTTTGCCTGTAGTTGAAAGCAATGAAATTTTGTAAAGAAAAAAATTGTTTTGTAGATATGTAGAAACCTACGGAAATGTTAAGTATGATTCCCGTAGGTTTAAGTACAATTATAAGAAATTAATCACCAAAAAAACAAAAAATATAAATTAATTTACATGGTGTATAAAGTGGAACTGTTGTTGGGTTCATAAACTAGTGTTTTAAGTGCGTCAATGTCATAAAAATCATTAACAGTGTCATTGTGAAAACAAAACAAACCGTGAGATACGTTTATTTCAAACTTTACATTCAAATAATATGCTTTATTATTAAAATTTGTGTCTTAGTAACAATTGACAAATCAGTGCTCTTGCGGTACTGACGTGACTCGCTGTGTGTGTAGAGACTGAGAGCTAATAACAATTATCAGTGTAAATTGTATATCATGTCTGTACTTCGTGGTGAGCGGTGTGGAGTCGGAGTTAATACGGTCATGGCATACCCTCACGTGCGATTGGAACTGCTAACAACACGCGTGTGACGTGCACCACGAGTCCTACTGTACTCGGACGAGGACAGTAATGAAGGATTTTAAGTGGGATCCTCACCTCTCGGTGCGATCAACCCTCGGTTACGTATTGGTACGTAGACGGTAGTACAAAAGGAGCAGTATAGCGTCTCAGATGTTTAGTTGTAATACCTACCCCCACTCGGCAAGCGACCGCTCAATAAGGGCTGCTTAGTTTCGTAAATATCGCTGTAAAAATCGATTTTAGATTTTAACAGCATATTTAAAAAGTATTCATGAGGTATCACTGACAAACGCAATTCAACAAAGCGATTTACGATTGATACGAAGCGAGCCACAATTATAAATCAATAAAATAGGTAATGAGATTAACCAAGTTTTCGGTTAATGACAGATTCTTGCAATAGCGTATTCTTAAAACGGCAGAAATGGTACAGTCAATTGGTAGGTATCAAGATCAACAGCGGCGACCGACCGCCGAAAGGTATCAATCCGTTAATTCAGCAGTTGAATTAACGGTTTGCTACTTAAGCCAACTCTCTATCTTTTTTTACTGAACAACTAAAAAGGATGTTGATACGTACTTAAGATGTTAAATTGATGAAAAATATCATTTTTTGTTAAAAGTAAAAACGTAGGAGAATAGAACTAGATAAATGTTAGATTATTTTAAAAAATTATTAAATTATAAATAGTGTTTAAAAATATTATGTCGTGTACATGTACGCATACAAAGAAAAGTTAAGGTTGTTGTATAGGTAGTTCATTTATCTATAGTTCAAAATAAAGTAGTTTAAACGTAATTCAATTAATTATTTAACTACATCTGCCGTTCTTAAGAATCCGCGTTTAAAATAATCTGCCATTCACCGAAAAAAGGAGATTAACCAAGGCCTTCCGCTGGAGACCTTAAGGGTTCTATTATCCCGGGAACCGGTTACTCGGGCACCCCGTAACCCAGTTAGCATTACAATGCGTGAGCTACCCCGAGAACTCTTTACCCCAACCACTGTATCGTCCGTCAGTACTGCTCCTTACGCTACCGGGTCCCGTGCCGTATGGTATGCGATCACACGCGCGGTGCTGCGCTGCGGTGTTAAGAGGCACGTGGTGCGGGTTCGGCGGGGCGGGCGGTGGTGAGCGAGCGGGCGGGCGGCGCGTGCGGCCAGGGTGCATACCTTACCGACCTGGAAGTCGAACTTGCGCCACCGCTGCTCCGATTTGAAGCGGAACATGGTGGCGAGCACCGTGCACAGCGAGCCGCCGGGCTTCGTGTCCATGAACACTTTCATCTGGAACGCGAGGGAATAATCATCGTCAGTGGAAGATTCGCGTCAGAGACTATCTTGGTAGCGACTGGTTTATTTGACATAAGCCAGATTTTTATTTAAATTTTGCAGACAAGTTTTTATGCTTTTTATCCATTTACAGGCGAATGACAAATTGATATTGTTACTATTGTTCGTTTTATAAATAACCAGGACGCGTGGTGTGGACCAATTTACTTGCCTAAAATAACAATTTTGCAGTACCCATAAAACAAAGGGGGGATTTTTTTAATTATCACGTTCTTGTTTGTATCAAACGGTAACATAAAACGCGAAATACATATATAAACAAATACATATACGTATAAATGTAAACCCTCACAATCATTATCTTACAGTCATTGGGATTTAGGGTAAAATAATGGAAACAATAAGATAATATTTTTATATGGTAAGTTACACGTATACGTCAATGCTGTTAGAATAATAAATAATATTTTAAAGCAGTGTCAGTAGCCGGAATCGCAGTTAATTTACCCACTGCAAAAGTAACATCTCGCATTCGCAGGCACACCATTGCAAGAATAACTATTTCAACAACATATTCGTACCCATAGAACACAACAATTTTACGAAACCACATGGTTCATGGTCTATGTCTAGGGACAATGTCCCTTATACATGTTAATTAACGATCCCATAATAACGGCTATAAATATACATTGAATAATGCCGCACTGGCACCACACACGACTCTGTACTAGAGCTCTTGTACAGCCTTGTGATAAAGGTTTATTACGCACCACTCAAATAAGACCTAATTGCCTGGTGTCGGAAACCCTTGACAAGGTTTGCATATACTCAGTTATTTCCTAAACCAAATGACCCACTTGCTTATTTGCCTCTCTCTATTATAAAAAATAACTACTGACTGAACCAATTTTAATTAAACAAAGCTAAGAACTATCCCGATTTAATTGGAACCCATCTGGTTACGGAGACACAATGCCACAGGTCGACACACAGATACACACATCGAACTTACGACACCCCTGTTTTTGCGTCGAGGTTTAAAAAACCGCGCGGCCATAGAATCCGCAAGCAGTTCAAGTTCACGGCCGAATACGCAACAATACCATGGCGTGGTATTGTTCTACCTTGTTGGGACAGCATTTGCGGGCTAATGTCTATTGTGCACAACGTTTGGCAACGTATAGCGAATACGGATTGGAGCTTAGTATGAGTATGATCGGGTATGCATAACCGGCCCCGCTGTGCGGAAATTAAATCGATCATTTTGCTACAGGATTACAATAATTAGTATCCGGTACACATTCGCATGAGCGGTGGCGAATTCGGCATGTGAATCATATGCTGGCTGGTTTTGTCACTATTCATTTATATATTAGTATTTTTCTGTATTTATCATGCTAAAATAAAATAGGCATACTAATAAATGATTGAGTCTTTGGTCACTTAAATGAATTGTGAATCTAGTATATTTTGGATTTAAATATGTGCAAGTTATGACTGAATTTATTTCTTGAGTCATAAAAACCATGTGTAAGTGATATTTTCAATTTTGGTTAAGTTATAATTAAAATCGACGTCGACATTAGTTCATTCTCACACCTTAAAACTCAATTGGTCACGAGGTGTGCGGTTCCAAATGGACTTGCTCCCACGCATACTAAGGTTGTGGAATGAGTAGCCTAGAGGTGTTTTCCCAGGAAATTACAACCACCTTATGAAAATCAATTTTTTATTACACTCGTACAAATCAACATTGTTTGCGAGTTTGTTCGTCAAAAGGAACAAAAAATCGAAGGCAGGAAGTAGCTTTACGATGACTAATTAAGTCTATTAGCATTATCTGCAAAGGACGGCTGCACTTTGGATGCGATTCTTACCTATCGTACGTTTCATGCGAACGTATTTAGTGTACGAGGTTCCATATAGCTTGGGTAGGAATTTGTACGTGCTATTCGTACGAATGACGACATTGCGACCGGCCTAAGACTGTGACGGGAAAAAATTAGTGGAAACACAGGGCGCGGATCCTTGCGCCCGCGCCGCTAAGGTCTACCACAATTACACTTTGTAATCGATCACCTAAGTCATTTCACGAGAACAATTGGTTTCAGTCACTTTCAGTGATTACTTGTAGATGATATTGGAAAATCGACTCTGAAATGATGATTCATTTTGACGATTATGATAAGTATTTAAAAATCAGCGCCGCGGCTCCGGCCGTGGCTTATGCTGAGTGAGGTCCTTTTGTTGACAGGGTGTGCCACAGCACAGCAATTCCGAATCGATTTATAAATTTTGTAATTTGTTATATGTTTTTTATTTGTATGATTATTGTTTATTTAAATTATGTGATTGTTGTAATGTAGTGTCCTTGTTAATCAATAAATTTCTTCCATTCATTCATTCATTCAAAATTAACACTTTGAAAACTGCTGTAGCAAACAGACAGCGATCACTTATCTGTCAACGGCTACCAAATAAAACTGGATAAATACATTTAACGAGAGTCAAGATCGAGAAACAAAACGACGCATCCAGCTGGGTGTAGAGAATTACTCGTATGAACAAACTACAAGTGAAACTTTATGTGTGTTTATATGTCTGCTAACTAAATCTTATTTATTTCAGCGAGCTGTCTGACGTGCTCTTAAAGCAATCACGCTACCACTGAGTCTGAAACTGTTGCATGTTCGAGCTGTCTCCTGCCCGTCATGGTATATGGAGCATGGAAGATGGACCAACGGTCTGTCCCGAGTGGGTGAGGAGGACTGAATACGGAAAGCTGTGTCTGATATATTATGTCTATAATATCTTACGATCACGGCCAGGAAACTCAATCAATTAATGTTACTTTACATAATTATGCATAGAAACAACCAATCAATAGCTCCAGTATGAAGCAGGTCAACCGACTTGACAGTGTAATTGGTATCATGTACATAGTCGATAAAACATGCCCTACAATTCCATATGATTGTCTGTGACAAAAATCCACACCTCCACCAGGTGAGATGGCAGTCAAATGCCTGGCCAGTATAATTAAAAAAAAAAAGAATCGTAAAAATATGCTTTATGAAATAAAGGGTACTTCTTTTAACCCTCGAGATACATTGATCCTCAGTCAATATTTTTCGAGTCCAAAAGCCGGCAACGTGAAAAGATTTCACATGGAAACAGGTTTGCGGTCTCCAATTCCCACGGTAACAATAGTGTGGCGCGCAAATGAAGCAAACAACGCGCAGACTTCCCTAGAGCCGTTGTAATTACAGTCCTTGGCTGGGGACAGGCTTCCGCGGCGTGGCGCCGGTGGAGCGCGACCACCTTGCGCGGATTTTCACTGCACTATTACGCTATCTACGTTGATCGTAACATTGACGGGCGCAGGCGCATAGGTATAATGCAATATGGGAGTATTTACTATTTGCCCCGGGGCCAGTTTCATAAACAGCATAGCTCATATTATCAGTCCAAAACATTAGAACTAACATATGAAATGAATTTATTTTGAAACTAATGCTTTAAGAAGCGGGCACCATGTGCAATCAAACAATATCGTAACGTGATACGTTATGTTATTTGAAAAAATGCACGGGCAGATTACAATCAAGTTTCTATTCTAGATTTGACTTGGATATACAACCCGTACTTCGTAAGATTCAGGGTCACATAAGCAATTAATTTGGAGTCGAATGCAAAAAATTACTCTTGTCTGGGTCGATTAATCATCGATGTTTAGCAACGTAACGTACACCTTCATAAATGAGAGATCGCTATACTTCTACCCTAGAGCAGAGCAAACCGGCACAACGGTCGTGGAAGCTCTGCGTGCGCACGCCGCCAGCTCAGGCGGGTGTGACGAAACGAGTGAACGCTATATATTTGATACTTGAATTGGTGATTCGCCAATCGCTCGCGCCCTCGCTACACCAACCGGTTGCCATCGGAGACCGTCATAGCCGACTGGCTGACTGCACAGGCAACACACAACATCGATCGAATAATTATCGTACAATACAAAAACAAATATAAGTTAACATGTTTCCGATGCGCGCTTCGCTGCTCGCAGCGCTGGTGATGGTCTGCGCCTGCTCATCACGATCGGATCCGCCTCTAATTAAAAATGTGAGTGTCCCCATTCAGTAATTGTATACAAGTCGATAATAAGCCCGCGGGCATGTGCTAGTGTACCGAAGCATTTAATAGTAATAAATACCAATATTTTATAGATGAAAAGTTTGTAAGTTTTAATGTTGTTGGTAATCTTCGAAACTACGGAACTGATTTTGAAAACTTTTACTATAGGAAAACTACGCTATTCCCAAGTATCGCAGGGTTCTTTTGATCCCGGGAAAATAATTGTGTCACGCGGGATAATTGAACGTTTACAGAGATTCGACATGCGCACGAGTTGGCTAGTAATAAATAAAAATATATTATAGCCGTAAAATAATAATATATTGTAGCCGAAGGTCTTTCTATCAATCCCAGACTATAATTATAGAGGGCCGCCAAACGGCCAAGCCTTACTTTCTGACCAAGATAAGTTTCTGTTAGGGTTGGTGCTAGATGCTTGGCTCTTCATGAAATCTGATAACTTTTGAACGCTTGCTGCATTGAGTTTGTGAGGCTTGCAAAACAAACTCACATGAAATGTTTTTGTTTTGGTGGGATGTCCCTTCGTTTTGCTCCAGTTCTTTCTTGTACTATAAAATCATATGCACAGTAGCAGTCCTTTCGTGTTACGCGGATATTATGTATCTTGAGTTACACTAATTACGCTTTACAAAGCTTAATCGCTTTCTGGTCCTGGTGTTATGTTATGAATTAAGAAATAAATAAAAAATTATAAGTTTTAGTATAAAATGTATAAAACCAAACTAATGAAACTCTCTGTATGGAGCTGCTTTGAATATCTACTGTGACTCTAGATATGTGAGATTGGCATAACAGTCCGCGTCGCGATGTGTCGCGGCTTATCAATTACTCGTATTATAGTAAGTATGAACAAACTTTATGTGTGTTTATATGTCTGCTAACTAAATCTTATTCTAAAAATTTAAGAACCCTATGTCTAGCGACATCTAGACCGAAGCTATAAGAGTTTGCAAATACGACGAAATGTAATTGATATTATTTATCGTCGTTTGGGTATATTCTCTTGGGTTGGGTTAATCACTAATTTGGGTTAGGGAAATTATCATTTGACTTCCTACTTCAGGATTTTAGGGTCGAATGTTAAGCGGGTCCACTTGACTCCCTCTCCCACCCCGCAGATCCACCGTAGCGGCAACCACTTTGAGGGACCGCACTGGTCGCCGTCAGAAAATGCGCTGTACTGGGTCGACATCACCATGCAGCGGGTGCACCGGTTTGACGCTGAATCCGGCAACGTCACCACGAGAGAGATCGGTGGGAAATATTCGCTTACATACTACATAGCTCACATAATTGCCCTTCAAGTGGCCCTATCGCACTAAACGTGACAATAAAAACATAGGTTTGTTAAACCACAATGATTTGACATGCCTAGCAAAAAGTTTATGCTCTAATCAGCGAGCTGCTTTGTCGCAGAATAAAGAACGAGGTTCAGATTTGATTTAATTTAATTTAATTACAAACAAATGACAATGACAACACATAATTACCAACACCAATTACCAGACACAGCCAATTATCTACAGGTTCACGGTAATAGAAATAGCATAGATTAAAATGAAAAACATACGGAACATAAACGAGGACAACGCAATTAGAAAAACAAAGAAAGAAAGAATTAAACCATTGAATAACGATTGCAATATTAAAGGCCATTCGTTTTGCCACCTCATTATAGAATACCGGGAATTGGAAAATTGGGAGGCATAGGTCGTACTTTTATTTTCTACGCACAATATTAAAGAAATTTCATTGTTTTAATTTGGTCAAGTCACCAACCGCAATACATAAGCTATTATGTGTGTATTGTACATCTACAGCAGGTTTCTGATGACGAGGCTTACTTTTTGTAAAACAAATTTTTAATATAAACCTAAAAGTTATCATTTGTGTTAAATTACAACATGATAGTAGTACGTAGTTGTGGATGTAGCTTGATTTTCCTCCTTACTTAATGACAATCAACGGGTGTAAAACTTGTTTTAGCATGAATAATGCAATCCCAATACCTAAAAGCTGGTTTACGAGGAAGTAGATTGCTTGAGCCTTCGCTAATGAGATATCAACCATGGATTCCAGCTTACGGGCCGGTGTCATTGGTGGTGTCTGTCAAGGACTACCCCGGAATCCTTGTACTGGCGGTGGGTTCCGAGCTGTACATGCTCAAATGGAGCGCACCGCCAGGCAACTCGGCACTTCGGCTGCTCACCGCGTTCGACCTGGGCCTGCCGGACAACCGCGCCAACGATGGGAAAGCCGACGCCAAAGGACGCCTCTGGTTCGGTACGTCACTTCATGCTGCTCAGGCTTTTCCTCGTCTGCAGACTGAAGCTTCCTCCACGAATGGAAACCTTTTTGTGGTTGGCTACTTCAACGCGAATAACAAATTCGATGCCTAACCACCGAATATTTATATGGCCTAACCCACATAGGAGTCTACTCGTGACCATGGAGCGTGCAATAGCTTCGAAATATTATGTAAAATAAAATGCTAACCGTGGTGACAAAACCGATTTGAGTGACGATTTATGCAATACAGCACAGCTAGCACGAGTGTGCTCTCGCGTGCGACAAGCTCATCTTAGTATTAAGTGAAAAAAATAAAGGCTCTCTCGCGGCGTGAGCTATGTTGCGGGTGCATGTACTTGTGCTAACCGTGCAGGAGTGTTTATTTACAGCCCGTAAGAGTCCATTAATGGACTAGAGCCTTGCCAAGCCTCCATGTATGGCAGGTGGGTTTGACGTATTTGTATTGAAAATATGTATACAACAAATTTTCTTCATCAACGAAAGAAAATTTTACTATATAACCAAACCATATCACCCCTCTCTCCCAGGCACGATCGGCAAGGAGGTGAACGAAGTGCTCGAGAAGGACCAGGCGACCCTATACATGGTCGATGAGCACAACTACGCGCAGCCGGAAGTCAAGTACCGGCCGGTGACAGCCTCCAACGGGATCGCTTGGACCGCCGACAACAACTACATGTTCTACATAGACACGCCGACACGTAACATCGACGTGTTTGACTTCAATCTAGACACCGGGTCTATCCGTAAGTAGTCATGATCATCATCACCTAGCGTCAAACCTGGTTGTTCCCGCGCGACCGCGTGAGGGCCAGGTATCCACCCAATTATATTCGGAACTGCTTAGTATAATGGAGAATAATGGAGGCGAAGGTCCTCTTGGAGTCAGACATATTTCTTTAGTGTTTTTTATGTCATACGGTACGCAAACAGGCAAGCAGTCGCCTTACACAAGCAGTACACAGACATTCTAAAAACCAAGGGATCACCAATGCGTTACCCACTTCTATTACACATTGTTCTGGCAGCAAAAAAACAAATGCCCCTTCACTGCCAAAGCCACGGTTTGGCTGTGGTATTCTGTAAGGTGAGGTTCCTCCCCGGTGTGGAGTTTCACAGAAAGATCGCGTACGAAAAGCCCACATTCGCGTTAGCATTGGCGTCCGTGACGTCGCAGATAAGCTGCCAGAGTGGAATTGCATGCATGCATGCATGCCAATAAACTCACCACCAAGGATGCCGAAGATAGAGCGAAGTGGACCAAGAGGAGTATGAAGGCAGACCCCAGGCACTCGCGTGATGCGCGGAAACACATCCTGGATTTAACGCCAGGATGATGTTGAAGTTGGGTGGCCCCAATTCTTACGGGTTATTGTTAAAATAATTGTAAAACTTATGCTTCTAGGTAACAGGCGGACATTATTCAGCTTTCAGTCGAATAACGTGACAGGATACCCCGACGGCATGACTATCGACACCGAAGGAAACTTGTGGGTGGCGTGTTACAATGGATGGAAGGTAAAGTCAGTAAACAAAGTCTGATTCCCTTGAGGAAAGTTTCATAATGCGATTTTTAATAGTGAAAATGTAATTTCTTGGATGATTAACTTAAAAGCATAATTTCCTCTCACTAAAGCATAAAGATATAGGAGGAGGAGGTCTATGCCTGATCAATACTCATCATAAAATGTTTGGTGTTCAATGCTGGACTTGCCTGATCAGTGGGCTTTAAAGAATATCTCACAACCATACCGGTTTCGAGGCAACGTATCTGCGGTTCTGCAATTTTGTTGCGTGAGGGTGAAACAGTTACCATTTTCTACAAGGTATCCCACCTACGACCACTACAGATTGTACGAAAATTCGCAGGTGATAAAAGTGAACTCCCGCTCAGGGAAGCTTCTGGAACAGCACAAGCTGCCGGCCCAAAAGGTGACGTCGGTCATGTGGGGTGGTCGAGACCTGGCCACGTTATACGTCACCACCAGTCGCCGGGGCCTCAATGCTGCGGAGCTCGCCCAGCAGCCAGAGGCGGGATCCCTCTTCGCAATAGAGGGCACCGGCGCCAAAGGCCTCCCGGAGAACCAGTTCGTGTTCCCGGAGGCGTCCACTTACTAGTTGTATTGTAGGTTTTAAAATTTACCAATAGTTGTGTAAGGCTTTTGTACAATTGCAAATTATAGTGATATAACCTGAAAATTTCGTTTGATAGCATACATAATCTCTGTTTTAGGCATCTAAATTTAATTTAAATATATTGAATTCATTTTAGCGTTAAATTTTGGCTTCTGTCTGGTTCTGCTTAGGAAAGCATCTACTTACATTTCGCTTGGTCTTTGGCATTTTTTCAATTAATTTGTCACCTATCATAGCTATAGAACATCAGATTAAATTATGCTCCTATAATCTAAGCCACGACAGGGGGACACTTTACCCAAGTTGTATTTAGCCCAAGCAGCAGAGATGTAGGACTTGACATGGGAGCCAATATCTTTTTTCAGATTCACACGGCATGGACGTGAGATAATTATTTTTACAGATGTATTGACTTTTCTTTGTATTAACAGCTTTGTCCCCTAGATGGTTTCACACTGTATACCCTGTCATTGTTGTTAGAGATTTTAGATTCATACATAAAGCTCGTCTTTGCCCCACCGGAAGGGGCAGAGACCGCCATTTTGAGATTTGTAGAAAAAAATCTAAATAAATGTGAACAATGCTCACTGAGAACCTGACACATCTGAGGTATCTGCCTGAACTACAAATCTTTACTCTTTAAAGAGTAAGCCAATGTAATTGCAGGCATGTCTTCATGTCTTTCCCCCTTTTGATCCCCTGTTCCCCTCTGTAGAGAGTGGCTTATAGAAGAGTTGCAGCAGTGGAAAAGAGCAGAAACATTACAGTGGTAATGTTCCATTGCCCATCAAGAGTACATGGTTTATTTATATATCAAATTCGCAAATAAAGAGTTTAGATAATTTAAAAAACATCAAAAAATTACATTCGCTTTGGCATCAATAGAAAATACAAGTCTTAACTCTAGTAGTTATTCAGACAATATCTCATTACTTTTTATCAAAGTCCATATGAAAGAAACTAAAATTACTTGAATTTTTTTTCCCAACAATCATTGACCGACTACTAACGTAATGCATAACTGGTTGTGCTGAAATTTGATAACAAATACAATAAAAAACAATGTTGCTGTACTGGTATAGGGGAAAACAAGAAATAATAGTGACATATTATATGGTTCACTCCAAACATACAAAGTAACAGGCAAAAATATGTAAACCACCTTGTCCTTTCGTGACACCAATACGAAACATAATTGAACTCGTATATTATTGTAGTGTTGTACCTATACTTAATATGTTGTTAAGCAATGGTAAATTAAATAAAAAAAATTGATTAAAAAAGTTTGTGTGAATTGTTGTTTCACTGCAAAATAGTATATTATGTTTCTTCGAAACACAAAGCGTTGAGTGAAGAAGCTATCTAAGATTTTACCTTAATAAATGATGCAAACATACCAATCAATCCGCATATTACCTGCTTATGTCACCCATTCCAGCAGCAGTGCGGCTTTACTACTTCCATGTAAGCGCGCTGAAACTTGTCGTAACATGTTTACCTCATAGCGTCTACAGATTTTGCCGGCAATGAATTAAAATCTTATATATGTTTAAAAAATAGTTTTTTATTGCTTATTTCGGTGCGAAATATGTATTGGTGGTGTTGTGTAATTTGGTAACTGTGTTTTGTGCAATAAGTGTGCAAAATCGGTAAGTCGATGCCGAAAATACTAATGCCGTGGAACTTTCTGACATAAATTTCTGAACCAGTAATGAAGTGGAATACTTGGGGCTCTACCTCTACCTGTACACAATACAGTGATGGATAGGATAAATTATAGGTACTATCTAGGGATACATTTTTAATATTTAGCTAACCTAACTATTCTAAGGGTGTTTACATTGTCGTCGGACTCAGGTCTTTCTTTAGTCTTTGGACAGGGCAGACCCAAAGAGAGGAGGTCGATGCCATTTCAAGCGTTATTTGAGATTTTTTGAACGTGCTATAAATCACAGAACAGCAAGTCTCCTAACAAGAACGAAGTAACACACTTACCTCCGATGCAGCGGATGCACGGTGGGGAGCTCACCTAGACGACCTTAGTCTGTTAGACATCTGGACACCATATCAGAGATGATGGTGTTACAATCTGAAGGTTATGTGTGCCGTATATGGAGCTGTAAGCGTACATGAAGCAGGCCTTCAGTGTGCAAACATTCTAGACTTGTGAGCTCATTGTCAAATGGGTACTTCTTTAACGTTTTATGTGGCTTAAAACATAAATAATGGGATTTTCTTTTTCTCATACGCCGGGCGAGTTTTAATGTAAAACTTAATAAATATTGAGAATATTGAATGTAAGTTCTTTAATGGTGTTTCATAATTTAGTTGCCACCTAGGAAAGTAGCCTTTTACGACAGACGGAGGTACTCATTCCCGTGCTCTCCTGAATCTGACTGCACACCTCACTGATAGTGGTGTACCTTTCGGGAAGGTACAGCGGCATATCCGACCGCCTTTCAAAAATCATTTCAATCGCATTTGTTGCCCGGGCCTCGGAGGCCTTGATACGTACCTGGGGCGTCCATGTTGTTGTAAACATATCGTTTTGACATCACCCTCACACTGGTGGTCCTCTCGGGGAGGTATAGCGGCATGGCCGACCGCCTTTCAAGAAAAAGCCCCTTACCGGAAGGGCATCTGTTACCCCAGGCCTCGGAGGCCTTGATTCGTAAATGGGGTGTTCATACATTTGTTGGTGTTGTCATATTGGCTCAATATCACCCTCACAGTGGTCGACCTGTGAGGAGGTACAACGGTATAGCCGACTGCCTTTAAGGAAACAAACCCGTGCCAAAATGGCATGTGTTGCCCCAGGCCGCGGAGGCCTTGTGGGCGTCCCAGACTGTTGACTCGGCCGTTGGGCGAGAATACGTCACTTGGGACTCAAACGATGACTTGGCAAAATATTGCGATGCATTCAGTAAGACGGAAATTTCGGTTTGCGTGGCCTCCGCCTAATCTAAAAACGCGAGTTCTCAATCACTTGAACACGGCAGAGAGACCTTACATATTAATTGCGCCTTAATTAGTACTGGACTCAGTGCGCCTGGATGCCCTACCTGTGGGCTAGAGCTCTGGAGGAGCTGGTATCAGTAGAGAATTGAGCGAAAACCTCGCAATTGGGAGACCCTCCCCCACCCACAAGTGGACAAACTGCAAATCTTGCCTTGGAAAAGGAGAGGGAAGGGGGTGAAGCTACTCAGTGTAGTTTAGAGGAAAGAGAGAGAGAGTTATGCTCTCATTAGTACCTATAGGTACTGGTTACTGAGATGAAACAAACTGTCAATTCAGGAATCTTGCAAACTAATAAATAAATAAAATAAAAATAAAAATAATTTATTTCAGGCCAATTGACCCATAAACTGCATTACATGGGTAATATGTCTAATAACTTGAATATGCATAATGCAATGACCTGAACTTGTGCCACAGTGTTATCCTATCCTCCTCCTGAGTAATATTGTCCGCAGAAATATCCAAGTGTATGATTAGGCAGATGTCTTCCTGAGACTAAAAGAAGAAAAAGTCAAAGCCGTTCTTCTTGACATGTCATATAGTGTGCATAAAGAGATGGTGGACAATTAACCAGTAATATAATATTTTTTGTCCCACACAGGCACTCTCTTGGGTTGTGGTTTACTCAGAGTAATAGCTTTTAGAATCTGCTGCACATAAAGGTTTATCATATATTCTCATTTAATCGGGCACAATGGCGGAAATAACCAACTCGTATGAGAGATACTTACTGTACAGTAGATTGTCTTTTAAAAATAAGGTAGCTAGAAATATAGCTAGCTCCTAGCCTTCAGGAGGTTTAGGGTAATGTAATGTGAATTAAAAGAAACATTAGGCAAATCATTTGTAAATACCAGTCCCTCTAAATCTTGATTTATGGAGAACATGGAGGCAGCAACAAGGAGTTTGCTAGAGAATAACCCTTAGACAAGTAGGGAAAACTGGAAGAGTTATATAATGTACAAAAAATTTACTGTCATCAGGTTGGCAGAAAAACAGACTCAGCTCAGTTTTCATATTGATTTTTACTTTTGGTTTCATTACCTGATTTAAAACCAGAGACTGTTGTGGAGTGATTAACTATTATGTGTAATTACTGTTAAAGGTACTATTGTTTGTAAGGACTTCCCTGATAAGACTCTATAAGAGTCAATTTTACTTTCTTATGGTTATTGTTAAGATTACAATTGTTGCTGATGTCATTAGCAATATAATTTGTTGATTTTTGGGATAACATTTCATAGAAATTTATAAAATTTTAAAAGGAATCGTGGTATTTAAGACATACTAAAATGTTTTACGTTTCAGAATAACTAAACTAAACATTAAAATGACATATTATTTCAGTTATTTGATCACATAACGCCTGCAATCCTCTTTCACCAGCAGTAATCAAACAAGTCTTAACTCAACGCTGTGTGTTTCGAAGAAACATAATAAAACTGTTTTGCATTACAACAAAACAGATATTATGTGTATAAGAAACACACAGCGTTGCAGCAAGGTTCTTGCTGGTGGATCATGAAGACTTCTTTGAGGTAAACATGTTATGACAAGTTTCAGCGCGCTTACATGGAAGTAGTAAAGCCGCACTGCTGCTGGAACGAGTGACATAAGGAGGTAATATGCGGATTGATTGGTATATTTGCATCATTTATTAAGGTAAAATCTTAGATAGCTTCTTCACTCAACGCTGTGTGTTTCTTATACACATAATATCTGTTTTGTTGTAATGCAAAACAGTTATATTTAAAACGTATTTGACGAAGACAACAATAAATAAACAATATCACAAAGCTATAAATTGTACTAGTAAATAGTGTTTGACACAAGTAAAAACAACTCACCGGAAGTCTCAGTAATGGGGGATCTGATGCATTCTTTCCCAGCTTATTCTCTTGATACTGTATTAGTTGGACAACTAGTTGGGCTAGTCCTTCTTTTGTTGGTGGATCTGTTTGAACATGCTGTAACATTCCACAAAAAAGTAAATGTATGCACACAGATAATACCTTCTAAATTAGTTTTATGTATACTGCTATTTACATTTTATGGTATTAGCATTTTACATAATATTGACATAATGTTAATCTCAGAGACGCACTTTATAAGAAAGAATCATTTTAGTATACCAGGACATAAGTTCTTTCACACAATGCACCCTTAAGGTAAGAGTCATGGAGGAAGTGCAATTTTAATTAAGAACAATATTAGACATCACCTGGTAAATTATAATTGCACCAAACAAATTCAGGCTACGAATATAGTGATAGAAGACTGGTCTGGGCCTGTGATTATATCAGCTGTTTACAGTCCACCAAAACACCAGGTAAAGCAAGAGGACTATGAAGAGTACTTTGTAACCCTAGGGCCTAGGTTAATTGCCGGCGGCGACTTCAACGCTAAACACACGTTCTGGGGCTCATGGATAATCTCTCCTAAAGGACGTCAACTATTATCGACCATAAACAAACGGGAGTCTTGGCGTCGTTTCTACTGGCAAGCCAACATATTGGCCAACCGACACTAAGAAAAAACCAGACCTTATAGATTTTTGCGTCACTAATGGCATCAACAGCACATATTTTACCTGCATGACAAGTACCGACCTTTCTTCTGATGCAAGCCAAATAACTCTTGGGCTACCAATTATGCCAGAAAGCCCAAGTGTTTATGGAACATCTGCAAGAGGTTTTTAAGCCTAATCCCGACATCAGTTCCACAAAGATCGAAGCAGTCTCGAAGCTCTTAGGTCAGATTCACCAACTAGAGCTATCGATTGAAAAATTTACCAAAGCTGAAGTAAAATCAGCAATTCAAAAACTGAAAGTGGAGAAAGCACCAGGTTATGACTTAATAACAGCAACTACATTAAGGGAATTACCTGAAGAGGGAATAAGGTGCTTAACACAATTGTATAATGCCATTTTTAGGAGAGAATTTATTATGATACCCACACCAGGTAAAAGTTTGGAAGAATCTAAGTCATACCGACCAATTAGTCAGCTCCCAATCCTTTCCAAAGTGATGGAGATCTTGTTCCTCAAGAGGCTTAATCCTGTTATTAAGGAGTCCAAATTAATACCTGACCATCAGTTTGGCTTCAGAAGAAACCACAGCACAATTGAACAAATCCACAGACTAGTCGAAGGAATATCTAAAACATTTGAACAGAAAGAGGTTAATGTACAGCCTCTTTCCTGGACATATCTCAGGCATTTGACAGAGTCTGGCATGGTGGAGTATTATGCAAAATAAAGAAGACTTTGCCCATCAAATTCTTATAACTTTATTAGATTGTATCTGATTGGTAGACACTTATTTGTCAGTCAAGGAGAAACAACATCGGAGCTCAAAGAAATCCAAGCAAGAGTGCCGCAAGGAAGCACAATGGGACCTACTTTGTATCTTCTCTATACCGCAGATTTGCCAATAGACGTCATTATGGGAACATTTGCCGATGATACGGCTGTTATGACTTCTGGCGATACACCAAGTCAAGCCTCTTATAAACTTCAGAACAGTTTACATCAAATAACAACATGGCTGAAAGACTAGTGCATTAAAGCGAATGAATCTAAATCTGTGCTAGTTACATTTACCACACGTAGACAGACTTGTCCGCCTGTAACGCTAAACTACTGTTTCCACAAGCTGATGAGGCAAAATACCTTGGAATGTACCTGGACGGACGATTAACCTGGAGGAAGCATATTTTCACCAATCGCATAGCAATGGGTCAGCAAGTGCGCAAGATGTACTGGCTTATCAATAAAAACAGTCCACTATCAAATTATATAAGGCTATAATAAAACCAATGTGGACGTACGGTATACAACTGTGGGGCACGACTGCCAACTCAAACCTGGAAATCCTACAAAGATTTCAATCAAAAATGCTGAGAATTGGCATAAAACACAACCTTGGCATAAAACCCGTAAAGGAAGCAGTTACAGACACAGCCAAAACGTATCAAAAGAGACTGCAGGAACACCCAAATATAGTAGCCCTCTGGATGATATATTCCCAAGAGCTCGGAGACTGAAGAGAAGAGTACCGCAAGACTTCCTCGAATATTAAATTATAAAGAGATGTCATAGGACGGATGGATGATGTTTGCATAGGATCTAACTGAACCAAATATATTTAGAAGACTAATAATAAGAACATAGACTGGTGTCGCTTACAACACTACAGTGGAGCGACTGCCATCTGACCTCCATAACCCAGTTAACAGGCAATCTGGCTAACTATACAATATGTCTATGTGTTGAATAATAAAGTAACTTCAAGGATGGTTCCTGCTATGCTACCCAGTCATGGCAATTACAAACTAGCTAATTATTAGGAAATACATTGTTTAGGACTAATTTAGACGAAATATATACACATTTCCTGTTTATATATATGTAAATTTTCATATTAACATAAATAACGAAAAAGATCTAACAGAATATTGGCATGCGCAGCCATTTCCCCAAACCAGTCAACAATGTACCGAATGTATGGAAAATATATTGTATAGATAAAAAATTTAATTGAAAATATCGCATAATCACATTGCTGCATACCTTTTTACAGTTCTTCTGCAACCAAACACGAATTTGATCAAACTGTGCAAGACATTCCGGTGATTGAAAATATTCAGCGTTAGGGCCGCCGTCTTTCTTCGGTGCTAAGCTTGCCATGTTTATTCCTTATAGTGTGCACTTCCACGCTTACTATTATTGAGGTACAGTTTTATTCAGTGTAAAAGTCTTTCACGCTCAAATCACTGTAAATCACTTCCAAATTCAATACGGCGTTATATTATTAGCAACCAACTCAAGCACAAGGCAAAGCGTCGGTCGGTCGATAGATACACCACAGACCAAGAATATCGAATCGAACACAACGCAGCACGCCAACTATCCAAATCATGAGCTGTCAATATTGACATTAGACGTAATCAACCGATACCGATACAAAAGCTATTATAGTTTGGCAAGAAAGTCGTGAAAATAATGTTTTGGGAACTACTGCCCTCGCCTAAATTGGCCACACTAAATTATTGTCAAACTCAAATATGCTATATTTTTCTGTGGTCAAACTGACTTCAGCTGTCACGTCATCTAGACATTGCTGTTGTTTTGTTGTTGTTATGTTTAAATTTTTATGAGTATATTTCTAGATTTTTACTGTGTGGGACATTTATTTCCGCAATGAATGCAAAAAAGTATAAAAGAGAAAAGTAATATTTACAGTTGTTCAAATATGTATGGCTGAGTTTAGAGCAGATAAGTTGCTGTGCGATTTGGAAGATGTTTACGGCCGAATAGCAAAGATTATCGATACGTAAATTAATGTACCTAAATTTTGAAAATGTTGAATGAAATGTGATCTTTTGGAAATCATTTGAATTTCCGTAAAATAATGTGTTTTGTAGTATTGTCTACATTTATTTAAGGTTACAAAATTAACCGTCAAATTACAGTGTACTGTTATAGTTTTGATCCTATTTCTTTTTTTTTCGAATATATTTCATTCATTTATAATTTGTGCGTTTAGGTGTGTCTAAAAGCAGTGCGGCGTTTATGTATTGAATTGTAGCAGAGAGCTATATTATTCAGGCACAATACGCAATGTATGACTATTCGAGATCGAGAAATGAAACCCAGGAAAAAGGAATTTTAAAAATATTTTATTAATTGAGGAGAATAATATAAGATTATCACGGTGGCTGATCGAACAGAAAGAGAATCAGAAGATAGATAACAGTTTGACATTGCATCGTTCCGTGCATCAATCAGTGTTACTGTTAATAAATTAATAAGAATAAATATATTCAAGACTTATTTCAATTTCCAATACTTCAAGGGAGAATAAATAATTCAATATTGACAGCTGAAGTGGGTACTCAGTTTGACAGTATGTAACTTATTGTTGCAAGGGCACTAGTTCCCAAAATGCAAAAACTATACTATTTAATATTACCTACTCTTCATCATGATACTCTAAATTACAAGGGCAGATGCAAGGGCTTTGTAACGAGATCTGTTGACATTTTCAGATTATTTAGAGTCTGATGAAAATAGTCAAATAATAAATATACAATTTTTTCCATCTTTCTATCTTACTCGAAGCTGGCCTTATGTTAATCTTGATTTCACTATATATTACCAATCAGTGAGTCAAAACATCGTGATGAAACTGACTGAATGGGTAACCATGGTCCAATATTGTGTGTGTATATGGGTAACCTGATAGCAGGGTCACGCAGTTCAGATGGCAGTCGCTCCACTGTAATTATCTGATCTGCCAATCATAGATCATGGAAGATAGTTTTTTTTAAATATTGTAAGTTCACAGACTGATACAGTACAATGATACCATGTAAACGATGGTGGCGCCATCAATTTTTTTCACGACTTTCTTGCCACTTTATATAACTTATTACATGTCTAATAAAATCTACGTGTACCTATATGTTATATAGGGGAACCAGGGACTTAAGTTACTTTGACAGGTTGCGGAAAAATGAGTATATAGCTTGACCAGCCACAGAGGTGACCTGTCAATGGTGGCGCTAGTTCTGCGTTTTATGTAGCAACACCGGAAGTTGTATAATCTGTCGTCAAATTCATATGGCGCTATAGGAATGTCAGATGGACAGTGATGTTCTTGGTGTCGACATATCAGATGACGTATGGTTTCGAAGTCACCTGGATTGAAAGGCTAAACTAGACTCCAAAAAACTTGGTGTGCTTAACCGGTCTAAGCGATACTTCACCCCAGAACAGCACCTGTTGCTGTATACGGCACAGGTGCGGCCACATATGGAGTATTGTTCCCATCTTTGGGCCAGGGAAACCGCCGACCTGCTTAATCACTTGGATTTCATACAGAGGCGCGCCGTACAAATTGTCGACGATACCATACTGACAGGCAAGTTAGAACCACTGGCTGATCGAAGGGACTTTGGCTCTCTGTGTGTGTTCTACCGGCTGTACAATGGGGAGTGTTCTGAGGAATTATTTGATCTGGTGCCCACAGCACAATTCCGCCATCGCACCATCCACCGTGGGCTGGGTACTCATTCCCATTACGTGGACCCTCTAGTGGTGTCCACGCGAATATTCGAAAGAACGTTTCTCGCTCGTACGATTTGGATCCACATGAGCTCCCAGCCACAGTGTTTGCTTTGGACTATGACATGGGATCGTTCAAGAAGTTTCCTTAGAGGCGGGCAACGCATTGGTAGCACCCCTGGTGATGCTTATGTTCATAGGCGGCGGTGACCACTTTCCATCAGGTGACCCGCACGCCTGTTTGTCTGCCGGACAACATAAAAAAAAAAAAGATGCGATCGTACATTTTTACATATCGATATATTTTTTATTGAATAAAACGTTGAGTAAATAATATTACCTATTTATGTTCCCGTATATCCTTCTAATATTATATAGATGGATCGATGTACTTATGTTACTCCGTCACGCAACTAATCAATAATTTTGATAAAATGACTTAATTATCACTTCTTATTATTTATAAAATATGCCCAAAGTAGCACATAGGCTACAAATAATTGGGGAAAAAAAAACCCGCAAGAACGGGTCGGCAATGTAAAACCGAATTCTACGCAGACGCAAGACGCAGACGCAAAAGCGAGCAAAATCAAGTACTGCATATATAGGTTCATAACGTCATGCCTGTCTTATACAGCGTTGCCAGATCGTACCTTTTGGTACGATTTACGTACTATTTGGCCGACTGTCGTACCTTTGGCGTACTTTGCTCCACATCGTACTATTTAGTACGCTTTTGCAAAATGCTAAATTTAGCTGAGGGGAGTAGTCACTTTGTATTTCCTGTCCGCAAAATACCGTAAAATAATGGAAGGAGGGGTTGATCTTGACGTGTTTTTGCTCACTGGCACTACCGGCGAGTAAATAAGGTGTTGTCTTGTCAAAATAACGCCGTTTTATTGGCTACAGACCCCCCCCCCCCAAGACCGATAAAATAGAAGAGAAGGTAAACCGTACCTTTTTAGCCATTTTCGTACTATTTTAGGAGCCCGGACGTACTTTTTTGGAAACTACTGCTGGTAACACTGGTCTTATATCTACATAAGAAATATCGGAAAAATTACGGTGGTTCGTCACCCATACTAAATTCCTCTTACCATTCTTTCATTCGTTTGAGTGTGTAATTTACGGTTTATACTATTAGTAAATGTATCGATATAAAATAAAGCAGTCAAACAACAGCGCAATTCGCCGCTAGGCGTTATTTTCTGAATTTATTATATTTCTTTTTTATTGCTTTTTTTTATATTAGGTATTAACATGTAGAAATCCAGTTTATGCTTAATTGAACACTAACTTACTAAACTGACATATACTAAAGACTAATTGCACATGCATTAAAAACTTCAAACCCTTGAAAGAATGAACAACTATGAGTCATAATATAGGTTTTAAGACTTTCTAGGTTATTCACTACATTTTCACTCCCTACACATATTATCGGGTTATTTTTAGCTATAAGATGCTATAACTTTTGACTTACTAGACTTACTAGTTCGGGCCTAAATCAAAAGTTTTAGAATCTTTTGTAATAAGACGGGATAAGTCCATGGAGCCAGCTGTCACATAGAGGCGCGTCAATCAAGGCTCAGAGATTTATCGGCTGAATACACCTATTGTGACAAATTATACGCACACGTTCGTAATAATTCGTTAAAATTTCTCAAATGCGTTCCGAATTTTCGAAAAAGACAAATTTTAAAAAGGCGGGGTTTTAATGCAAATTAACGCCATTCGCCATTTAAAATGTACCTCATTGATTTTCAGCTTGGACAATTTTCAGACTTGATTAAATAATAACGCAAGTGTCCTATGTCCTTATGCATCGATTACACTTTCCAACATCCAGAGCCCTAAACTAGGGTATTACATAAGCGGTCCGTTTACACTGCACTATATAGAAACCTTAACTCATTCAAGACAAGATAAAAGCGAAATGTGCTGCTAAAATGTTAATTTTTATATCACGCAAATTGAACTCGGAACGATGCGTAAATTAAGCGAAAACGTACTTTTTAATAGAGTTTTGTTAAAAAATGATCCCCTAAATAGAAAACCGTTCGGCGATTCTTTTAGTTTAATTCAGTTCTTAAAACAGCTATCATGCATGTTTAATTATATTGAAGTTAAGGTCTGTTTTCCAATAGGTATATGAAGCATTCCTAACCACTCGCTAGATGGCGCCCCGACAGTTTTGGTAATTGAAGATAGCTTGAAATAGCATAGAGAAAAAATGTTATATACAGAAGCAGAGAGTACATTTAGAGTTTAAATACGAGACAAAATGTCACACATCTCTATAACACACATACTAATGCAAATGCAGGGACGGAACAAGGCAGCCCATCTGCAGCAAAATATAGCTCATCATGAGTTATATTTTGCTACGACTTTCTACTCGTAACGAACACAAACAAATCTGACTTGTTGTTCGCTCCAGGTGACTATGCAATTTATTTAAGCTTGTGACATTATAATAAAAGGTAAGGTGTCTAGTGAATCAAAGCCATGCCCTGATACCTACCACCGTCTTTTCGATCTCTCGATCCTACATACCGTGAATCGTCGGCAGTGCTTGCTTTAGCAAAAAGGAGGGTTATGATTTTGACCGGTATTAATGTTTATTTGTTGCCTCATAACTTCTAAACTAAGTAGGTACCTACCTACTTACTTATAGTTAAAAGCGTCTTCATTGTTCACAGGTTGACCTATGTGACTTCACACTTCATTTAATATGATGCCCTCTAGAGGACATAGTCATGAAAAAAATAATAATAATGTAAAGGATAGATACATTAATATATTAAACAAGCAGCATATTCTTTATTTTCAGTAAAAATTCATATTATGCTGGTGCAGCAGGACAGAAGGGACTTGCATCTAATTATTATCTTGTTCTTCAAAATGTTTACACTTCCAATTTGCAACCCAGACATAACCATGTCTGGTCTTTAGGAAACCTAGAAAAACAAATATTTATTTAAATAAACGTAAATACGCGATTAATCCGTTGTTTCATATAATGTCTGAACATTTAAAATGTCATCTAGGTACATTTTTGGTATGGAACCCTGATACATATAAAGTTGTGGACCGCTATTCACAAGATTTGAGTATTAAAATACTATACAATAAATACTAAGTCCGACCCTGTTAGCATCAAAATATTTTCGTACCTATTTAGACACCGAAATATTGCTCAATTTGCCAATAATTTTAAATCTATCTCTAATGGCATGTTGTTTTAAGGTAAAGCATTTCAATTAATGCAAATTCACACTATTTCGATGCATATTTTTGTCACAATTTCTAAAATTTATTTCGGATCGCCTCGACCACGAATGTTTACTTACCGGTGAAAGGATAATCCAGGTGTATTTCCATACTTTGCGCTTTCACATAAATGTGCACTAAATTACACACAAAATTACAATGTTTTAAATGGTTTAATTTAAATTTTATTAGGAAATTATAAAATTTACACCGATGTTTCAAAAAAAACGTCAGGTCGATAGGCCCTCGAGCAATATGTCGAACGTTCAAAACATTGCGCACGTCATTTTCCGTGAACTTATTCCAAGGGATGAATAAACGGGATAGCAAGATTCATAATCATTGTAGAGCGAGCGAACAGGGAATATTTGTGATTTGTGTTTAGTCTGGTATGTCTGTGTGAAATAGGTACTTAGCAAAGAGTACTGGATAATATTGTATTATTCAATAGTTTTGTTATATATTGTATTAATCATATGTTTCAAGGATATTATAATATTATAGAACTGTCGCGGACGAAAATCAACTCCCGACATTTATATCCTAATAATATTTCCATTTTCCATGGACGTAATTTTTGGGGTCTACTCGTTATTATCCTATATATACTCGAATGTCGCTGGCAAGCATGAGCGCGCTACTCATTATTTCATTGTAGCGCGGCCGGACTCTCACAGTTAAGATACTCCTTCTGTATATAATTTTTTTTTTCAATGGGATCCTCATACAACATCCGGTACACAACATCTAGTGTCCTACGGGACTTAGTGCACTGGATGTCGTGTAAAGTAATCGACGCTGATTTACAGATTTCGAAATCAGCGCTCTAATTTTACGAACTCGATGAAATTAAAATGGGTGGTTTTTTATATAAATAAATCAATGCAGCTCAGGCAAACCCGGGTGCAGTTGCCGAACCCCTGAGTGCCGAGTCCTGACTCACAATCGCACACGGTTTTATGACTCGCTGCGCTCGCTTAATTATTCGTTTTAACGATCACTCCAGCTTTGAAGACCCAACATTTTCGAGATCGCCCCGCTCGCTCATTCATTGACCGAGCCATAGAAAGACCCACCATTTTTAGCTGGGCGCTCGCTCATTGATTATGGTCCACGCCTTATAAGCCGCTACACAATAATGTGCCATGTCAATCGAATGAGGGAATCACTTTCGACACATATCGAGTGAAGGGGTGTTACAGCCATTTTCGGTCGTTAATTAAATTTTGGCATTTAGCTCATTACGTAAATCGGTATTCGACATCGCTAAAAGTGCAGGCTAATTGAATCCATATATAATACGTTAGGGAGAGGACACACTGCAACTGTTTGCGATGCAGGCGCGAATTCGAGCTATTCAATAGCGCGTTTGTTCCTAATACGATCCGTATCCTCAATTCCTCATATCAACCTGATGTTCCCTCCTTATGACAAAGCACAGTTGCATTTCTAGTGCTGTCTAAGGCATGGACCATGGGGACATAAAACATGGCACACTTACCGCGCTTCTGAATCGATACAGTGACGCTTCTTTACACTGCACGGATACAGTTACGCCTCTGCATCGAAACAGTCTCTCAGAAGGCTGTACTATGAAAAAGTATCCTGCAGAAAATAAAAACAATTGGGAGAATTTATGTTGAGGTTCCATAAAATAAAAGCCAGACAAATATTTTGTAAAAGTTTTGTATTCACTGAAACATCATTGACTACATGGCAATATAATAACTTTCTGTGGTCTAATACTCTACACAGCTTTCTACGGACATGACGCAAGCTGCTTGTAAAGTTGACCAATAACAATTAAATATATACTGGATGCTCGTTAAACCAAGATCCATTGGTATAATACGCCCAACGTCAGCATTTGGCTGGCAGGACGACCTTTCCTGTGATAAAATTTTAGGGAAAAGCTGTTATTATTAATAGAGTTTATACCTCCATCATCTAGTATCTTAAATTAGTTAGCAATTCATACCTTCTTGTACATTTGAGGACATGCATGTCTTTAAATACCTTTTATGTAATTTGCCAGCATTGGAAGCACAATTAGCAGTAGGTATTTTTGTAGATTTTAATAACATTTTTATAGCTTTATCCTTGTAGGGCGAACGACAGTAAACACACTTTAGTGTGTCGAGCTCTAACACGCCGTGCGAACTATTAATGGCATCACTGAGATTACATTTTACGGTCATCAGTGCGATTGTAATGCTTAACGAACGTGTGATCGTTAGTAACCTATTTTGCCATTTGGACTATACAGATCAGACAAGTCGTTAACTTTGGATAATCACTCTACCGTACAAATGAGGCGCCACCTCCTTAATTCTAAAACAATGCTATGAGCGTGTCTCCATATGGCGATACGAGAATTTACGGAAAACCTTTAAAAATCATGCCATTGCTCACTTACATTGGATACATCTGCATGTGTCCTACCTAATGTCTTTTTCAAATCAAATCTAACCACGATTAAAAGTTTCACTTCTGATCACATCGAAAAGTCAACATCACCTCCATACGATAAAATAGGTACATCAAGACAATCATCAATATACTATTTTATAACACACATGAATTGACATCAATTTTTGAATACACGTTTAAAATATTTTGTTGATTAGGTTCATTTATTTGTTACGTGCTATCTAAAATTCATTTTATTTGAGATATTCTCATTGGATAATATTACATTTATTATTGTCATTATTATAATAATTGAGTAATATTATTATTTAACATTCATTTGATAAGATCGTAAAACACTGTAAATTTTTGGTGCCCATAATTAAAGTAAATACCGAACAATATCGAACATTCGATTCAACCGATTGAAGTACTATCATTGGTACTGGTACTGTGACAGCATCCATGATATCTCAAGCACATCACTGTTTTATTATATTGTCCATTCTCGCCACGTCACTCATTCATATTAACAGTCTTTTGATCGTCGCTTTCCCTGCCCAACATGTAGATCCGTCTAACGATCGTCTTGTATTCCCTGCATCCGCTGATCGCATGTTGTTGCCGAGAGACCTGGCGCCATTTCAGCCACACATAAATACAGCACAAATAGTTTGCAAGGCGTTAACATCAAACCGATAGTACTTCATTCAGTCGTATAAACCAAGACACGTGCTGCCCTACCTTCACATCTAAAAGAATAGATTTATGAACACCATGACTAGTAGGTACTTTAGTTTCCTAACATCCGTAAGGCCGTTACACACGTTTCGGTTCCAAATATTTACAAATAAAATGTAACAATATAATAGTAAATACCCTAGCAAACAATCTACTCACAGCAAAACATTATAATGGATGAGGGAAGTGGAAGCCAAAAAACGTTCACTTTGGAAGAACAAAGTTTGCAACTCTACAATAAACATGTTAGAAAGGTTAAAAATACAAAAAAATGCTTTGTGCTTTATCGTAATAAATATAAATAACTATTAAAGATTAATGGAATTATAAAATGCAGATTAATGTATTGAGATCCTATGCAGGCATGTCGTAAAATTTAGATTAAAATGAGGGCCCATATTTGAAGTAATATTTCAAAGTCTACCACAGGTTTCACGTAACCATACAAATACAGGAGCGAAATATTTTTGAGTCTCATTCGATCTGAGCCAATCAATACTTGTACTAGTTAGGTACTAAAAGTGTCTTTTTTAGGTAATATTACAGTTGATAGCAGTCTATAAGAATGTAGCCTACATAAGGTCGAGAAATCGCAAAATGAACATGATTTAAAAATTAGCAAAACAACAAAATATCAATTAATAACAAAAGTTTAACCTACGATTAAAAAAATTAGTAAAAAAATAAAACCTCATCCTACTGGGTGCAGTATTCGAAAACGATTAAAGTATTCGTAAATAGTAATAGAAATAGACGCCAATTGATGCATTGATATGACTATGTTTACAGCCTACCTTGGCCGGACCCAGATGAATAAGCTCTCGTAAGAAATATTAACAACGAAAACCATGAGATAACAATTGTAGTCTTTTCATGTGAGTATAATCCGATGGAAGAAAACGTTTCTCTTCAGTAATATGCGGTTTCGTCGCTGCGAGAGAATATTAATTTGGGCCAAGTCATACCTAGCTAGTGATTTATACTAGAGGACACTATAAACAACCGCGGGCGCGAGCGCAGTTGCAGTGCCAGGGCTTATATTTAACCAAAACTTATCTTGTTCATCTCCCTCGCCCGAACCAGCAGGCGCGAATAATATTTGTAAATCAACGACGGATATATAAAAATCAATCGCAATAATTTCCTATCTTATAATATCATTTGTCATACAAATAAATAATAATATCACACGTAATTACGTCATCTAAGAGAAAGTAATTCACAATATAATATGTCGGCCTATTCGTCACTTATGCTTGACTTATTACAATAAAAAAAAAGACAGTCCAATGACGAGACGCTTCCCGTTCCGCTCGTACAACAGAGAAACGCGTAACAAATCGCAAATTATGCTAACAAATAACACTACTAGAGCTTCGACTTAACGTTAAAAACAGTTTCTTTTATTTCATGCTTTGTAATACTTAAAAGAGAGCGCGACGACTGGTCGAGGCTGATAAGTCGCGCGGGGGAGGAAATCAACTGCCACGAACAACATAACTTATAAGTTGGCACGTGGCCACGTGAAGTGGTATGCGTACTTCGTTCGCGGTGCTTCTCTCAAGTATGCAGACCTCTCGACGGGCGCTTGCGTTGTCGGGGTGCCCTCCGCCTGTGTACCGTCGCTACGGATCATCCTGCTAACCTCGTGGTCTCAGTGGAGAAGTACAGCATCATCCTTAGTACCGGATCACTGGCTGAAGAGTAGACCTGTGCGGTGTTTACTTCATGCCGAGCAGATATTCGGCGATGCCGAGGTAGTAGACGGTCTGCGCGATACCGAAGAGTGGAGCCACCACTATGATACGGCATCCGCACCCCTTCAGGAACGCCTTCGGGCCTTCGTGCTTCAGGGTTTGCCTGAAAACGAATTGTCATGTTCATTACACATAGTAAATTTGGCCACCATACTAAAAATTCGGTTGACGTTTATTAATATGTTTGATATTAACGAACTAGGTATTTTGCAAGCGACTTCGTCCGTATAAAATTCGGTTACTACGTTCCGAACTCGTTGGGAACAACATTAAATTTAGGGAAAAACCATAGCTATAGATAATGTTGCTTTCTATAAAAAGATTTTAAAAATAGGTTGAGTAGTATTTGAGTTTATGATTTCAAACAAACATTAAAATATTTTCTCTTTTTAATATTAGTGTACATAATAATCTCTGGACTGGACTATAAAAGGACTGTTGGTAGGACGGTCCATTAGATTACTAGAAGCTACTACCGGGGTCCATAGGCGGCGGATAATGGATCGGTGGTGACTGGTGATGTATAACTGCCCGTTGCTACAATAGTCTAATAATACTAAACATCTTGTAGGTATTATGCGTAATGTGATAGTTGGTATTTCCCGTAAATGGTATTTAGCGTGATTAGATTTGGCACTGTATGCAGTTGGTGTTTTGCCTACGTTCATGTTTGCGTTATGCTAAGTTGGTGTTTTACTAATGTTGTATTTTGCTAGTTAGGTATTTTACGTACAGGTGGTGTTTTGCGTTTATGATTTTATGCTTCGAAAAAATTTCAAAATACGTACAATAAAGTGGTACAGTCAATGACTACATCGAACCAAAAAATAACTGTTATTGAATGTCTAATCTAAACAGCCAACTCATCATTATTATCATCATCATCGTCCTAGCGCTTATCCCAGCCTCTGCTAGGTTCCGCTTTCCTACACAGTGGAGAACCACTTTGGACGGTGTTCGGCATCCTCGCGTCGTATGCCGTTGGCTCTCGCATCCGACTCAGCCATGTCAATCCATCACTTCTTGGGTCGCCCATGGGCCGTCTTTATCGTTACATACTCGATCGAGTCTTGTTACTCCGCACATCAACCGCAGCAGTTTCATTTTTTTGGCGTGGAGTTCGTGGACGTGTTCGTCAGGTCTAATTATTGACAGGGATTTTAGGGACACAGATGACAGTCGTGAGCTCTCGCCATTTGGCCCAAGCTGCAGAGATTCGGAACTTGACATTGGGGCAGGTATCTGAATTTATCTATTCTATTGACAGTTTCGTTCCTTATACGGATAGTTTGAAGATCCGTGCTGCAGCTAGCCATATACTCTGTTTTGGCGACGTTCAGCTTTAAACCCCCGTTTCCTTGGCATCGGTTTTGCGGGCATGTCCTGAATTTCAGGAGGACATCGAGCCCAATACAAAACAAGCACTCAACCCTTGTGAACACCTACAGTAATCGGGAAGGGATTTGTATAGCCTATAGTTTTGACGACGGCTTCAGTGTTGGCGTACTTAGTGTAAACAGGTTATGCCAACTATCATAGTTAATTAAATTAATATTTTTAAGTCTTGACATTTTATTGTGTCGAAGTTAGACATTCCGCCAAAACAAGAGTCCGGCGAAATAACAATCCAACGAATCCGGTACAATTCTAAACAAGCAGCCTTATGGCGCTCTTAATGTTAAAATTCATTTAAATTTTTATTGACGCGACGGACTTTATGAATTCCCAAGTGTTACTGTAGTCAGGCAAATAAACATTGGTCTTGATAACGCACATGCAGGTCAAAGGTCCGCTTTTAGGACTACACATAATATCCGTTACATCACATTAATTGCATTACTTTCCAATTCAAAGTTCAGGCGACACGATAAGTAAATTATAGTGATTGTATGCATCGTGAAACGAGTTATTTACGGTTTACAAATCAAGACTTAGGTTTCGAAAATTATAAAAGAATACAAGCAAGTAGTATTCTTTAAAATTTTTGATAAACATTAGGACATATCAATTGGTATCTAGATAGTAATATGTCTATAGACATAAGAGTTATATTCTAAAACTAATCTTGACTTTTAAGTACGTAATGTACGTATCATTTTGTGTCGTGTAATCTGTTCCAGACGATGATCGATCACTCTCAACGACATCAACATTTGATTTCCTCTAACTATTACATTTTACAGATAGGCAACGGTCAATCCTTTTTAGTCAGCCTGTATGTATAGTGATTTCATTTTCCTCCAGAGTCTGTAGAATGTATACAACTAATCCCATCGTCTCTTTTGGATGTGCAGCGACAATAAGGCGTTCAGTTCATAGATGTTTTATACCACGCAATGATAACGCAGTCCACTTGATTGAAGCCGGTAACTGTCGCCCTAAACATCAATAATTTATTTGTCATATAACCTACTATGCTAGCTAGCTACGGTATTCATACGGTACTAAATGCACAGTCGAATAACTTGATCTCAGGGCCGATTTACATTGGTCAAGTGTTTAGCGAAGTTGACAAGTAAAGTAAGCAACTACACCGGTGTAAACCGATCGGCCAGTCGCGAGTCCGTACAGCGTACTGTCACAGTCACTCGCATTGTCCTTGACCAATGTAAATCGGGCATAAGTGACAACTGTCATCGCGAGCACCATCGTAATTAATCAACTTATAAGACGATCTACATAGTGTATTTACGTCTGTATAGTGTAAAAAATCGATTCTCGAAACCTCTGATCCCAAAACCCAAGTCTTACTTGAAGCAGTCCACGATGCCTGTGTACTGGCGTTCTCCCGTTCCCTTGTCGAGGGTCTGCAGCCGGGTCTTCACCACGTCGATCGGGTTTACGGACGAGGCGGCCACCATTCCGCTGAACATGCCGCTCAGGAACGACCACCTGTGTGGGAATGAATAAACAAATAAACATCAGACATTGATGGCCCTGCTGATATTAAGAAAGAGCTACCGCGGGTGACCCAAGTAGCGATAGATTTACATTGCCGAGTCGGATGCTAGAGCTAACGGCGTACGACGATGCCGAAAACTGGGGGAAGTGCGAGGAGAAAGATCAGGAAACACTTTGATGATTGGTTCTTCGGTTTAGTGTGTGATCACCATGTAGGTACTCTTCCTATGGCAACATCAGAAATTGAAACCAAATTCATTCTAATTCTTGGTGAACCAGCCTGTCAAGAAAGTAGTAAAAAAGAGGCCCACTCACCAGAAGGGCACATTTCCGTTTGAGTCCTTCCCGCGGTCGTTCAGTTCGGCGAACAGTGGGAAGTAGATCACGCTGAATGTGACGTCACGCGCCGCGGTGGCGCCCACGCCTTTGTAGAGCCCGAAGAGGCCGCGCTCGGATATCAATCGCCGGGTGAGCTGCATGGCTGTGGTGCGCACCACCTCCCTGCCCGCTGTTGGGATGGGTGGATGAATGAGTGGTAGCACTTGGTAGATGCTGGACGTGGCAAGACGAGGACAGGGTGCATTGACGCTTATTGGGGGAGGCCTGCCCAGCCATGTACTAGTATAGACACATGATGATGAGGACACTCAAGCCTGAGGAGTCAGTCTGGATAGGTACCACCCCCTATTTCTCCCGCCAATATTGTTGTGTTCTAGTATGAACGACAATAGTACATTTATTCATCTTAAGCTATTGTAATAACTTGTCACAACTGATTCCAAAGTAGGTTCTTGCGCGGGGTGTGTAGCTAGCTAGTAGCCACAATGTAGCCAAAACAATAAAATTACAGGCATGAGACACATCGTGTTTGTCAATCACAGTGACAATAGCGGTTTTGCGTAAGGCTAATTTATTTGTTGATAACAAAACATATTCAGTAGCAATCAGGCAGGATTATCACCACATCACAACTTACCAGCCTTGGCCTGAGCAGCGACGCGGCCGGCGTCCTGCATCTGTATCTTGAGCAGCTCCATCGGCGTGGTGATCACGATCTGGCACGCGCCCGCCAGCCCGCCGGCGAGCATCTGCCGGGTCAGCGGCAGACGCCTGCCAACAGACAGATAGCTATTATCGATTCGCTTCAAGAGGCTGAGGGAGTCTCGACACCGTGTGAGGAGAATAGAGGAGGAATACATGGGAGTGAAGGAGAATGGGAGCTGGCCGAGTCCCTTAAAGAGTGCAGGAGGACTGCTCCAGTGTTGTAAGACGTCAAGAAGTGTGCGCCCTCAAAAAACGCACTGGTCAAGAAGCGGGAGCATCTCCCGTGATTAGGTCTGACTCGGTTCGTATAACGGTGAGGTAGGTTAGACCTTGGGTGGTGGTGGTTTCAGTGCTTATAAATGAATGTCTTTAATGAAAAGAAAATTGATAGAATATGCAGTTTCTCGTTCTTAATTTTACTTTAATATTCTTCGTTTGTTAAGCGTGACGATATCTTGTAAGTCGTTCAATCCTGCATCTGTGGAGGTTTAAAACGGGGTGTTGTGTCACGATAAACACCATTTTTGGTTTCTCCTAGCAGACCCAACGAAGATCGGTTTCAATCAACTTCAGTCAAGCCAGATTTCAAGATTTCGTATGGTGAAAAGCACACGTGAGAAACCTGCAAACCTTCCTGCATTCCGCGCACTCGACATTAAGTGTTTGTATCACATAAAAGTCACATTAAAATTGTCAATTGCAATAAATCAGTCGATTAGTCACTTTGTCAAGACCATAGCAAGTGGAACAATGTATTATCGGGGTAGGACAAAAAGGCGCAGCGTGAGGTTGTATGTGTATTACAATGGTGTCTCTATCTCACCCGTCTTTGGCGGTGAGGTAGTGCCGAAACATGTCGTTGGCGGCGAGTTTGATCGCCTTCTCCGGGGTGATCAGCAGGATGTTCACCGCGGAGCCGCGGTACATGCCGAAGTAGCCCTCGGTGCGGTAGGTCTTGGCGAAGCAGTCCAACCTGCGATAGAATAGAATAGTCTTTATTTGCCGAGAGCATGGTCACAATAAATAAAGATATCACGTGTCGTTGTCGGCGTGGGGTAGATGTGCTCCGGTCCTGGGGCGTCCTGTGTGTATCCTTCCTACTCCCACTTTTATGAAGATTAAAAGAGATATTTAAAGACATTGACTGCTTACTATCAGGCAGGCCGTAAGCTTGTTTGCCAACTTGGTTGTTTAAAAAAGAATTGATTTGATTTGATTCATGTCGATGTGCGTACGGGTAAAGGTGTTGCGTTATGTATGTATGCAAACTCTGAAATACGCAGATTATATCGCCGCACCACACTTCACGCAACACCTCGTACATTACCTTCCTGTAATTAGAAATTAGACCTGACATGTGAGATGAGAAGTATGAGATTAATTACTATTTCTACTTAAGTGACAAATAGATTTCAGCGAATCATTCAATCATTCATGAAGTTAACATACCTATGTTACTCTTTACAATACTAGTAATATCACAGTGCTGGAAATATAGATATGTCATTCAAGTGAAACAATAAGAATTGAGTTACGAGAATATCAGATTCGCTATCAATGGTACATGATACAATACAACAAGCAATTACGTGTTATCAGCAAAGAATAGTCGATTGTCGCGAACGAAGGCCGACGCGTTGCTTCGCTGATTTCTTACGTGTGACACTGCGAGAAATCAATTTCCATACGTGTGACACTGAGTGTCAGTCTAACGAAGCCTGGAGAGCAACCTAGAGAAGACTACAGAAGTAGCTAAGTAGCCTCGAGAAGAAGGTCGTACCCTAGAGAAGTCAGCCTAAAAGGAGGCTTCGAACTTTGTGACAGAACTGTGTATTGGTAACAGCCCCTATTACAGCTGCTAGTTCCTACAGTAGCAATTTCGACCCTAAGCGTAAATTGAATGGAAAATTGTTTGCGATGGTTCATTCTGTTAGCGACATAAACATCATTATCATGGACGATAGTAAATCTGTATTGTGCTGTAAGCGTTCTAATCTGTTAAAAATAGGCGGTGTTTATCATACCACTTTGAGCGTAGCGGCAAAGTTGGCGCGAGGCGGCCCGTCAAGCTACTTAGGTATATCGTGACTTATACGATGTCCATACATATGGTGCCGTCATATCAGCGGCGGCGTGACACTACTTCGAGATTATCGTGTATAGCAACGATAAAACAAACCGATAGTAGGCTATAAGGCAAATAAATGGTAGCCAAGAAAAAATTAACGGTTTTAAAGTACATTATTAACATAATATTGATGAAATACAAGCATACCCATTTTCATAATAAATTTAAATCACTTTCATAAGCTCTTTGCACATAATATGACAATGAGTTAACCCAAATTGAAAAGATAACATTACAAGCAGCGGTGCGATATTAAATATCAGAAACTATTTCTCTAATCTTATCAACATAAAGGGATGATAGGCTGCACTACACTTTTTAAATATTGTTTTATTTAATAGATATGTTTGATTTTCAAGCCCAACTTGATACCACAAAGTGGTATTGGACTATTGATGCGATGTTGGAAAGTGCTAGCAATAGTTTGTCACTTCATCATCATCATATCAGCCGTAGGAAGACTCTTACAACTTTACAAGAGCGTCCACGTCGTATAGTAAAATTGCAACGGATTTTAATACGTACTGTCAATTACTATTGACATACCTAGTAATTAATGGAAGTTTATGTCAATAATATAATAGCTAAAGCAGGTGACAAGCTGTATATAAAGAGAAAATAATTTATTTCTATTGTGTTTGTATCTGTTGTATGTCTTGAAAGCTACGCTTGTAACAATAGTTAAATATTTCCAAAGATTCGCACTGCGGAAGGGGAATAATGAATACTCGTAATCACTACATTTAATCGGCCAAGCAGAGGATCGATGTGCGAAGCAATCTGCGTACGAGGTATCAGGTGGCCCGCTTGCCTGTTTGCCTACAGTATGACATAAAACATCAGGCTCGTCTCAATCAGGACCGGAATGTTTCTGATGCAAAGCGGAAGTAAAATGCTGACTCGAGGAACAGCAAGAGGGCGATCGCCAGAGCAAAGTTCGCATTTGTTGCCAGAATTGGCGAGCGACGCACGAGCTACCCCGGTAGCTAGCTACCTGGTAGCCGGAATTGTTCGCGAACTGCGCGGTTCCAAAGAAACTTTCTCCCACGCACACTAAGGTTGTGGCATGAGTTTCCTAGAGAGATTTTCCCTGGATAGTACAAGTTGGGAGTTTTTCAAGAAAGGGGTGAAAAGGCTTTTCCGGGGTAGGCAGCGCGTGGGTGAAGCCCCTGGTATTGCAAACATCCAAAGGCTGCGGTGACTGCTTACACCGTAGTGGTATAAAAAACAAAAACAAAATCTTAATTTGCACCAAGTACTTCATTAACATATTACTTTATTAAAATTTAATTAGTTTGTTCTCGAGTGTCATAGGGTACTTTTGTTTGGTCCTACTGTTCACCGAGCTACAAACTGCGCACGTGGTTTAGATTTCTATCATTAAATTTACTTAGAATGAGTAAAATGAAGAGTAAATACATGCTATCGTCTAGTTTCGGCAGTGCGACAGTGACGACGCTCTGCAAAGCCGAACTAGGCAAAATGTATTATTTACCGCCAACATATATGTACTAGGGGGGTACATTCACTCTGCAGACAACTGTACACGATTGCACTCACATATTTTTGTACTGCAATTTGCCATCGGGCCCAGGAGTCTGGTTCTGCAAGCGAGTCTTCACCAGGTCGAGGGGGAACACCACGGACACGCCCACAATGCCAGCAATGCCGCCATTTATGATCTTCGGAAGCAGCCTGATGACAACACCATTTAATAATACAATTTAATAACAACTTTTACACATTCAATAACAACTTTTATATTATAACTGTGAGAGTTAGTAAGTGTGTTTTATATTATCCTGAGATCCAAATGTTCGGTTTCCAAAAATACAGTATGGGTCCACAATTTACATTGCAAAAAGTCCTGTATAGCTATTCTTATTGGTACATATAAACCATTAAAAAAAGTGGGTAACTCATATTCATACAAACATAAAAACTTGCTCACTTTGTATGTAATGAAGTCAATAGCTATTCACTGACATGTGCACGCTGTCAATGCCAAAGTGGTTTAACAGTAATTGTCTTGGAAAATGGTAAGACATTGCTCTAAGAAAACATTGTTTTACACAATTCAACCTTGGTTTTAGAATATTTAAATGAAGTAAATTGAAATGCAGTCTTACACAAAAGTAGAACATTATGTTAAATGGTTTTTAAGCCATAATATATGGTGTTTATTTTTAGAGGCAGACAACTTTAAATTTAAATAAATCAAAGAAAAATTTATTTACTATCAGTGTACATAGCTTTAATGGAATGGCATTTATGTTTGAATATTATTTCGGAAATGTCGCCTGCCGGGACTGGCGCATAGTTGGCCCTATCTGGATATCTGATTTTCATACACTTTTCGCAACAATTGTGGCCATATTTCGCTAATAAGCTAAGGATGAGTTCGATTGTTGGTTTAGACAAGTGACTCTCCAAAAACACCTTTATATGATGGTTCATTTGAGTATATGAGAAAACTGTGAAGATTTAGAGTGGTCTGAAGAAGATGGTGATCTTCTCCAGTAAATTAATTTACCTCTACTCCAACACTGATAGTAATTACTTTGGTTGTATTGTACAATAAGAAACTTCACAATAGATCATACTCATATAACATTCAACATCATTGGACCAATTTATATCACATCCTATTGACTCAATTTCATGATAGAGCAGCGACCACATGGGTGTTGGGGCCGTCAATTGTTCCAATTTAAATGTAGCATAGTTGAAGCCAATATTATTTTCATCAATGTATAAAGGCGGATAATGCCAAATCTTATTAAGTAGGTACTTTAATTAAAATACAATATACTTACGCAAATGTTTTCTGCTGTGGCTGAGGCTCATCTAAAAACTTACTCATGTCTGTTTTCTTATTTTTCTAGAAAGAACAGAATTCAGAGGTAATTTTTATTTAGTAAGCATAAAACTAGTTGCTAATGAGATGAGATGTGCGGCCATCTACAGGTAAAATATTTACAGTTACAATAAAAGTATATACACTAATACAATACATAAAAAATACGAAACATTCAAAAAGTAAACAAAACAACAACATTGACACTATTAATAAATATGAAGAGAAAATGATTCCAACAAATCAAAAACCTAATAGGTAATAACATTTTAAGATTTATTTCCAATACTCTTATTTTGCATAATTTTATATTCCGTAGTTATATATCAAAAAGGATATAATCACTGTTTCAGTATCTATATATAAATAAGAAATATAAAATCACCAACAAACAATAAGAACACTGCTTTAAAAAAATATATGAGTTTAGTATTTAACCTCTTCCAAAAGCTTTACATGAAATCTAAACTTGAAATGGTTACTTGGGTACGTACGCGGAATAAATATTGTATTAAATCTATTATAATAAAAAATTATTAGATATGTAAAATGTTGCATAGCAAAAGGAAACACGAAGGAATCAATTTAGGGCTAATGTATTACATAAAATTGTGCAAAAACCGGTTAGTTCCCTGGGAAATAGAAACGAAAAAAATATTTTGTGAATTTCTTTTACGTAATCATGCTTTACTCACCTTTTCTTTAACAAAATAGGAATAAAGACTAATAGAAAATTAGTCAGACAGCTTGTATTATAGGAATAATAATTTATATTAATATGTCTAGCAAATTATTTTGGAATTGGGAAAATATAAGGCGAACGAACTATTTTACTATTGGTTAGCAAAGCAAACGGCTGGCTGCTCCTCGCAGCTGTCGGCGATTGATTATTGATTTGACTGCTTTCGTTCAGTAAGTTCATGCATGACATTAGGTCGCTTGTTCGGAAACTTGTATCGCTAGTGCCGCTAGCTAGGGACACTAGGTTGAGTATAAGGGTGTGGAAAGGGTAGTGGTTGTGGGTTGTTGTATAGTTTATCTAAGGTTGTTGTCAATGATTCTGTGTGTGCGCGCATTTAGCTTTAAGCACGCTACAGTGCCTCAAACTTATCTGACCAGGTGGACAAAGGTGACACAAAGGGCACTATATTAAAATGCATACTTATCAATTTAAACAGCAGCGGTGCTGTCACCGGGCCAGATATATTTGTTGCACTATAGTTTAACAATATCGAAATTGCTGAACTCGAAGATTGTGTGCCCTTTTCATCTAAGTATCCGCCTTGGGTGGTACGGCTGGTTAGCCTACCTCACGTCAACCCTCCTTGTGAATAATGTTCTATTACAGTAGCAGTGATTAAAACACAACAAAAAATGCTAATAACCATAAGATAAGAGGGGGTAGAGTCAGCAAACCCCACACAGACTCATTTTAGCACCTTAGAAAATGTCATAGGCAATATTACGATTAAGCAATTCAAGAATATCAACCTTCAAAAGGAGCCGTACAAGGCTGCTGAGGCACACAGTCGTAGATCACATTAGACCAATTACCGTTGTCTTTGATCTGTATCCATAGTTTCTGTCCCGTTTGCGTCCCATTCCGATTAGATACCGAGTCCGATACCCAGTGCCGCTATGCCATGGTATCTATTACTTTTGCTGAATTATGTACCTACATAATTTGTACCCTAACCGATGCTGTCACGGTGATGGAAAACATAAGGAGGACAGATTCATTCGCCTGAATCTGTGAATCGTGATGTAATCTGGTCAGGCTCCCCTGTTAACATTGCCACGGAGGTCAGATAGCTGTCGGTCTATTGTAAATACCTGATCTGCATATATCCTGAATAAGCAAGTACCTGGATCCTGGATAATGGCGGCAATGAATAATGGGTTCATGCTTATGCTACGGCTGATGATTAGCAAGTAAAATAAATTTATCTAAAAATTATACCTAGTTAATAAAACCGTACGATGGACGAAGTTTTATCGGCAAGTTGTTTAAAGTGTCAACGTGGTTCAGGATTTAGTTTGCGCGATCCTACAAGGCATATCTTGTCAGTACGAATTTATTTTATTTATCCATTCATCATTCACTTTATATGTGTCCAATACTGAGTAGAATACTTAGGTACATCAAAATCACTTCCACTCCAAATTCGTAAAATTACCCCTTAGCAGCCAAGGACTTCCAAAGCCAAGGACCTCGGCTGCCGCGTCAACTATTGTGCATTACAATGCTCTTCAACCCGCCCGCTAAGCGTGGATATTGTGGCAAAAGCCTCTATTAATGTGGAGGAGGGGCTCAGGTCCACGGTGGATTGCAACCAGCTCTCGATGATGAGTCAGCAATACTCCATAGAAAAGACTACTAGCTAAGTAATTTACATCTAATTTGGTGTGACGTTTGTGTTCCTTTCGTACCTCGCACATTTTGACGATCTACTTCGGACACGTGGTCCCACCAACAGTACAAACGGTAGCTTTGAATCGGTTTTACTAGTATCGGCTAGGTATATCCTCGTACACAGACAGACACTGATTTCTAATATTGAAGCTCTTGAATTTTTAACTCTCCGTCGAAACTCACTTACGCAGACTCACATAACCCTTTAAAGACGTAATGTTATGTCAGACCATTAACACGAGTAGGCTATGGTGTGACGAAGGGTTTAGTCTTCCAAAAGTCCATAATACTAAAGTGTTTGTAAGATCGGTTAGGAGCATTAACCATGATTGTCATCACAGTTACCGACTTATCGTGCCAAATATGTTGGCTTTGCCCTGCTTGGTAAACCTTTAATTGTTACTCCATGTAAATTTCGGTTATCCCGTGTTCCCGCGGGAACCGCAATTTGGATTTCTGGATGGATTGTAGTTAGTGCCTATACTATTTAATTTTGTATCACCAATTTCATCCAAAATCATTCAGTCGTTTGATTAACAACATCCAAAAATCTCTCGATAATGCTCTCACATCCGAACATCCGATTGTTAACGAATCACGGGCTTAGAATAGTAACTGGAAGCAACGGGTTTAATAAAATGTGCAACTAGTGTACGTACCTATAACTCAGAAAGAGGCATTGGTACATGGCAATTGGGTTCAAACCCGGTATATTTCGGTAATTTTTCAGATTGGATATTAGCATCGTAAAGGGTATATATGACTATTTTATATTGTGTCGGATCATGAGCTTATACCTGCCTAAGAAAGAATCCACTTCAATTGTTTACAACAACAACCTTTAGCCATAACGAGCCTTGTGTACAGAGCTTGTTCTAGACAAATTGGAGGCTATACCGAGTAAATTGATCTTCGAAAGTGATAGTAAAACTCAATATACTTTGTGATAGTAGAGTTTTTGTATCTCTGCAATTAACTTGTATTGGTACTACCTATCAGGTCGATCCCTTTCTATAAATTGCACCTCTAATATTGTTTCGTATCTTCCGTGTGTAAAGATATAAAACCATTGGGCTCCACTACCGTTATCACTCGCCTCCCCGAGCTTGCTGAGCTAGCAGGCACATTCCAAATTCGAAGTTTACAAATAACTGATTTTTGCAACTATGAAACTCTATATTTTGGTAAGTTAACGTTCTACTAAGGATTGCCCAGTATCAACCTATGGGTAGGTAGCTTTATTTTGGATTTTCTGCGTATAGCGAAGTTCTTTTTACTTTTCTCTTCCTTCTTATATGTCCCGCGCATCTAATCTGTACTACAGCAATGCGAATATTGTTAATTTTTTTTATTGCCGAGGGAGACACACGGTCAGACGGTCCACCTGGTGGAAAGTGGCCACCGTCGACCAGGACGTCTGCAACCTAAGGGGAGCGGATGCGGTGCAGGTTTTCAAACAGCATTTTAATTGAGCCTTCGCGACTGCATATCTTTATGTGTGTGCGTACTCTACAGTGCCGGTGCCCTGCATAGTAAAGGGACCCCACACTGCAATTTATGTTAGTCCTGCTCACTATGCTGGCACTTGTATCTAGGCTTATGCCTTAACAAAAACTGGATGATATTACATAATATTCGTTGAGATTGAATGCCGTCTCTTTTTTCAGGTGACGCTGGTAGCCCTGTCCTCGGTTGGCGCGCTGCCACCGGTGGAACAACCTGCGCAGGTCAAGCGTAGCGTGCCTGCGTGGCCCGCCTGGCCACAGCCTTGGTCTCCACCAGGTACACAAACTTAGTAAAGGAGCAGGTGGCTTTGAGATGGAATTAAAAGTCTCTGTAAAGTCAACCCGCTTGCTCTCTCATTATCACTATCTGAAGGTTGCTGTTGCCTTAGTTAGGTATGCACCTATGAGGCTGTCATAGTAACTTCGAACTTAAACTTACTACATATTATAAAACAAAGTCCCACGCCGCGTCTGTTTGTCTGTTTTCGATAAACTCAAAAACACAGAAAGAACGACAGATTAGAAAAGAAAAAAACAGATTTTCATGCGGCTCTCAACAATAGATAGAGTGATTCAAGAGAAAGGTTAGGAGTCAACACGCGACGATGTCGCGGCGGGCCAGCTAGTTTTACTAAGATTTATCATTCATTTTGGTCCAAAATGGTTAAAGTAAAAAATATTATAATTTTCAGGAAGAGCATACCAAATCTGTACTTAAAAGTGTCAATATACACTCCGATTTGGTTTGAGCCGTTGGTAATTTGATCGGCTCCAGCCAAATCGGAACGTCAGTTTAAGTAAGCTCTTGAAATGACGATATTTGTACGCTAAAATTATTATATTTTTTCTGGCTAGCACTTTCAACTTTTTGTTAAAAAAGATGAAACATGAATGATGTCTTAGGTACTCTAAGGTACTCTAACGTGCAAACAAACTGCTATTTGCGACGTAATCAGCCCGAGCTGCTTTAATGCTTTAAAAATATACTTACTAAAACATCTACGAAATTAGACTGTACCTTTGTACATAACAACAATTGTACCATGACTCAGACTGGAGCGCCGACGTCGCGGGCGCAGTGGCTGCGGCCAAGGCTGCCGCGCGCGCCGTTATGGCGGCGCAGGAGCAGGCCGCCGCCGCCAGCCACGCTGCACTCGAACACCAGAGCTACGCCAGCGCTCAAGAGGCGGCTGCGGCACATTCTGCTAAAAACAGGTGATCCTATTGCAATCGATATTCCATGCTACGGACGAACATCCCGTAGCAGTAAAGCGTTACTATGATATCAAGAAACAAAGATTCCTTTTTACGACGAAGACAGCTTACGAGGGCTGTAGAGCTCGCTACGCATTTAAGAACCATACCATTTAATGGAAACACTGCACGTCCTGTTGAAATAACGACGCGATGCTCGCAAGATTGCACCATACCTCCACACACCCAATGCTCATTTACCACTGTCCCTCCCATAGCGAGGAGGCAGCGCGGAATGCCCGCACTCGAGCCCTCGAGGCGGCACAGGCGGCGACCCATGCGCAGGCGCAGCTGGGCGCGGCCAAGGCGCGCGTGGCAGCTGCGCAGAAGATAGCCGCCGTGCGTGAGGCGGCTGCTGCCAGGGCGATAGAGCTCGCTGCTCATAACCGGGCCTCAAGGCTGCAACATGCTGGTAAGTTGGAGTAGAGGGACGACGTCCTCTGTTTGTTGGTGTTTTCGAAAATTTTAAGGCATATAATAAGGCCTCAGTGAAATTTAACAATACGATTATTATTATTATTTTTTTTTTTCATAAAGTCTCAAAAATATTTTAGCCCCTACTTATTAAAACGATGACACCGTGACGCGTGTTACGAATTTATTTACAATTTTCATTAACAATTGTTTATTCCATTGTCAAGACCTGGAATCTCTCAAGCTGTCGGTGCTGCATAGTTCTGGAGCAGCTGGGGCTGCAGGGGCCGCGCAGCATACTGCGTCGGCGGCTGCTGCGGCGCTGAATCCGTCCCCATGGAACTCTTGGCCGGCTCTGCCTGCATGGAAGCCGGCTCCGTCCCCGTGGGCTTTTATTCATTAGATTAACAACGTTTTGGAATACTTTAGATTTGATCGTCTACGCTTCTCGGATACACTCGTATAAGTAGTGCTCTGTAGTGTTAGTTTAATTACAAATGCCCTAATTATGACATTAAGACATAGAATTAGGTTTTGCCTCTTAATAGGAATAGAATATATTATTTCCTTCTAGCTAAACATGGGTCGAGGCAGTTAAAAACAATAAGAGAAAGCCCGCAACGTAATAAGTACCATTAGTCATTCCTCGTCTAGGGGAAGACTTATCGGCGTAATAGTTGTGTGAATGATTGTCGTGATGAGTACTGTTCAATTGGAAGAAGCCAAAAGAGGCCTCCCCAAATCAATATTTCGGAGCGACGCGATAGATTTGATTAATGTGAAATTTGTGTTAATAACTTTGTGTTAACAATTAACAATTTGTTTTGTGTGTTAATAACTTAGTTCTTAGTTTGTAGGTATATTTTTTTTTTGTATTCAGTGAAGCTAATGTTAAGTACCTTCGAGTTAATAAAAATAAAAGCAATGTTTCATTATTCATAATGTGTAATCATTTTCCAATAGCATACTTACTGCTCACTCGAAGCTTTCAAGATGTAATACATAATATAATACTCTCGTGTATACGAGACTAGATTTTGAACGCGTCTTCTTGTTGGCGCCGACTTCAAATCGGTTATGATCATCTTGGCGTTAATGTCCCGGATATGCTCTTGCACGCGAGGTCCCGGGGTTCGCCTTGACCATGATCCAGGATTTGGCAGATCAGATTGGATCATTCAGTCTGATTTGATTTGATAAATTTATTCCACTTGGGTTGTCTGAAATTGATTCTGAATATTCGCGCATGCGCCATTGCCATGGCGACCGCGGACGAGGCTCCATCTGCCGCAGCCTCCTAACATCCAACATCTCGGCGCGCGTAGTAATATTCATGTTTATCTTAACAATTTCAAGTTGAAAGTACGGTTATATATCTATTACACTACAAAAGTGAGTATTTTCTTATTCTGTTCTCATTCTAGATTACTGTGGAAAAGGCTGTACAGTAAAGATTCTTAATTAACAGGGTAAGTACACGTTGGTTAACTTTTAGGGTGTGCCGCTCTTTGACACATGTACGTAGTATCGAACGTATTCAAAGAATAGAGCTGATTATTGTCAAAATATTTTTTTTTATGTAGGTAGAATTCTTCTTTTAGGTATAGGTAATTGTTTAAATCACTTTAGTAGAATATTTAATGATCGACAGGTGCATAATATAAAGTGCATTTATAGGTTACGTAACTTGCACTAACTTTAGATCCGATGTTTGAACTGCCCCGCCCGAACCCGGGGATTAAAAATTTCCACTTCCTGCTTGATTACTGGCAAGTTGTCTATTCAAATAAACAATTTGACTTTAGATTTTCAAGTTATTGTTAATTTATTTACAATTGATTTAATTGAATTAAAATTAAACGTTATTATAAAACAATAATTATTAACGGAACTAAAACTAACTAAACTAAAGAGAAGAAAGTTACTAAGTGCCGTAATGAAACTATGTAGGTATCCATTTTATTTACCGTCTTACTAATAAAAAAGTACTGTACAACAAGTATTGAACGCTTGTTTATTACACAGTGGATTATTACACGGCGTGTACTTAACAGGCCCAATGACGAGGTCGCTAGTGTTGAATTTTGTATTGCCGCTAAATTATAGTTCCAGTTTTAATCACCTGGTCAGATAAGCTTGTCTATGTTTTGTCAAATCAATGACCACGCCTATGAATGATGTGTCGTATCTTTTTCGGCAAAATGTACCTGCTTAATGTCCGTACTTCATTAATGGGTATCGCCGAATTAGTGAAGCGCCACAAACGATCGAAAGTCGGTTTTCGTATAAAATATAAAAACTTACATTAGGTCACTTTATTATTAAATTTATACATAACAAACGAATTAATTATATTCGAAAAAGATAACCCTTCTACAACGCAATAATTAATGTGTTGACAATAAAGGATTATTGATAGCAGCGGTGACCCCCGCGCTGGTTGGTTTCTAGCGCAGAGGATAGGCCATTGCCATACAGCGCGGTAATGCTGCTGGTGTAATGGGTACCTTTGCGCCGGGAACAATCAGGGGCGGGTTATTTGATTTAGTGTAATTATTTATTTTTATTATTAGGTTTCTTTACTGTTTGTATCGTATTAGAATTAGGATCTGTCAATAAAAACAGTAGGTATTGTTACTAGTGGACACAGCGCGACTTCGTTCGCGTACCTACTTTACCTACCCTTTTTATACTTGCTTATAAACTTTCCTCTTTAATTTCTCTATCTATTGTTGAAAACCGCACTAAAATCTCTAACAGCTAGAAGTTTTTCCTTTACGAAGTCTTAAAGTCCGATCGGTCCGACTCTTTAATTTTTTTACTTCTTAAATTTAATTTTTTCTTAAATTAACTAGACATACCTATATAATATATTGAGCGCGGTCCGGCTTTGTCGGGCACGGTCCGGTCGTGGTTGGCGTGGGGTGGGCTTGCTGCGGCCATGGGGCGGCCAGTGTGTCACTGTGTGCTTCCTCCCTACTTTCCTGCCCTCCTCCTTTTTGACGATTGAAAGAGATATTTAATGTCCTAATCAATAAATAAATTTTGAGTTGCGTTGAGTCTTGGTAACACATGGTCCCCGTGCGTGGGGCAGATCCCCAGGATGTGGTGGTGGGCGGCGCTGGTGGCGTGCTGTTGCGCGGTCGCCACCGCCGAGGAGCCCCGCCGCCGCTACTCCAACCCGACCTACTACAACGTGGGCGGAGTGCTGTCCAGCAACGAGTCAGTGGTGTTCTTCAAGGACACCATCTCGGTAAGCAAGCATATTCTCTGCAGATAAGTGTTACGATGTGCAATGAGGAAGTTTCCAAAATTTTTGTTTAAACTGGGTATAAAAATTGGGATTTAATATCTAAAAAAAAACAAAAAAAGTTATGAGACTTTAAAGTTGCGATTTCAAGTATAATTTCGTTAGGACCGCGAATTCGTGAAATTAGTAATCAGATTTTGCCCTCTCTCTTGTGTTGGTCGGCTGGAAGATATTTCTTTAGAAATAAGCTGTACCTGTTGTGATCTTTTCTGTATGTTAATTTTGTATACTATTTATTGTGCACAATAAATGTTAAATAAATAAATAAATAGATTTGCGGAACCGTAAATGTTACATTTTAACTTTTGACAGAGTATGTGTTACTATGTCTGCATAATAATAAAAATAAGGGGGTCTCTATACTTGAAACGTGATTTGAAGGCGTTTTCAGAGGTATTTAGTTGTGCTCTGTCCCATCAATGGTACAACTTACAAGCATCAATCTTTGGGAGAATGGTACCGATCTAGTGATAGCGTACTCGTGAGACCGATAACCAAGGTAAAGCAATGCTCGCAGTATCCAGGAACTGGATGGGTGACCGTTTCATACTTTGAGGCTAGTCGAACTTGAGCACTGCAACGAGTTAGGTGTGCCTTCTAATACCGTTAGCAAAGCGAGGTTGACCAAGGTCAACTCTGGTCAACCATCCTGGTTAATGCGTCTAAGTCAACACTTAGGCTACAACACGTCTCAAGAACCTGAAGTGAGTTGACCAAGGTTAACCCTGGTCAACCTAAGCCTTGACTAAGGCCTAAGTCTAGGGCTACCTTTAGGTTACAACCAGCCTCAAAGTTGCCAACGTTGACCAGGATGGTTAATTTTACTAAAACAGAAACTGACGGAGCATCGTTGGCCAAATGGTTACGGTATCAGACTCGTAAGCGAGAGGTACCGGGTTCGAATCCCATTGCGGCCATGTACCAATTACTCTTTTCTGAGTTATGTACATTAGTTGAATACTAACCGATGCGGTGAAAGAAAACATCGTGATGAAACCTGCATATTCAGGCAACCCATGATTCAATCTGGTCAGGTTCCCTTGGTAGCAGGGTCACGGAGGTCAGATGACAGTCGCCCCACTGTAAGTACCTGATCTGCCAAATCCTGGCACATGGTCAAAGCGGACCGCGGGCCCTCGTGGCCTCGGGAATATTAACTAGACGAGTAGTGGATTGAAGGGTTGAAAAAACGGGAAAGAATACGTGTGTGTGTGTAGCACCATAGTGGCGGCCAGGCTGCCGGCTTGGTGAAGTCACAGCTAGATCGCAGCAGCAATAATTTCGCGAAAAAAATGTTAAAGCTTGACCAGGGACAGAGGTGACCTGTCAATTGTGGCGCTAGTTCTGCGTTTTATGTAGCAACACCGGGAGTAGTATAATCTGTCATCAAATTCATATGACGCTATAAGAATGTCAGATGGACGTGTGATCATACTTTTACATATCGATATACTTTTTATTGAATAAAACGTTGAGTAAATAATAAATATTACCAAGACCGTTCGCGTCGCGTTACGTATCGTTCGATCTGAAGTGACCCTTATTCAAAATGAAGAACAAAATTTGTATCAAAATTTTCTCCTTATCAGTCATTTAGGAAACCAGTTTTCCAATATTATTTAATTGTAAAGATTCAAGTCCACACGACATAATTTTTCTTTCGCTGCTACGAATAAAATTAGGCATTTCGTTTTATTAATTTATAATTATATTTAATAATTATGGAGATAAATTGGAACTTGATTGACAGCAATCGTTAGGAATGCATGAACGGGTTTTATTCCTGTTGTCCACAAAATGTTACCCCCCGAATGGGGGACAACGGCAATTTTAGTATCGTTGTCCCCCAAATGCTAAAACTAATTCTTTTTCTTTAGAACATTAAGTGCTTTTGTGCTAGGCTGTATGAACTTGAGTTACATTTACATTCTTTACGTAATTAAATTAAACAACATTCGAGTTCTTTCTAATCTTAAGAGCACTTAAGTTTTCTTAATAAAAATAATTATATTAATTTCATATAACACCCATTCGGGTGATTACATTTGGGGGATGACGGGAATGAAATTATGGACGGTACGATAAACAACAAAGTAATATTAGGGTTCAAAGAATATCGATACCTATCGACATTATTGGTGACATTATAATATATTTTTCTTTAAACATTTATTCATCATCGTCATAGCGCTTATCCCGGACACTGCCAGGGTTCGCTTTCCTACACATGGTGACTGCTTACCATCAGGCGGGCAGCATTTGTCACCTTAGTGGTATAAAAAAACACATTCTACGCCATCCTCGAGTCGTAAGCATTGGCTTTCGCATCTGACTCAGCGATGGTATCCACGGGTTCTTCAGCCGCCCACGGGGTCTCTTTCCTGATACCGGCAGGCACCTTTTCCCCACGTACCCCTGGGGTTTACGCAACACGTGACCATGTTTTTAGCTATAAGACGCTATAACTTTTGTTAGTGTAAGTATTGTTGGTTGTCCTGAACAAAGAAAAAAAAACCAGCAGGCGCAGCGAGCGCAGGCGAACCCCCTCGACCTTATTCGTTATTACTTGTCAAAATTGTGTAGGTACATCGGTGCTATAGACTTTGGGGTACCAGCCATCGGGCACATGATATTCGAAATGAAGCAGTAAACCCTGGTTATCGACAAAAATATTAAATTTACATTGAATCGATCGATATCGATACTTTTTTTACTCTTTGAATCCCTATGTACTTATTTTGACGCTTTCGTATACATTCGCAATAGTTATTCCTTCTCTTTCTTGTTTAAACCAACAAATTTAAGAAGGTATACAATGACGAAGACGGTTGTAAAGGCTTCAGGCTGTTTAGTAATGTCGAGGTACATTTCCTTTATATTCGTCTATTATTGCCAGTAAAATAACTTTAGTAAACTCATTTTTCACTGGTTTGTTAGTTTTTGTCTATATTTTAACACTATGTCATTAAATATGTCAATATCGGTATTAGGAAACTCCCCCACTATGCGAGCGCAGTGTTTGACGTCCTCCGGTCAGGTGGAGTGACGATTTGCGAAAGGTTGCAGGTGGATGGTGTATGCAGCAAGATGAGGAGGGGTGTATTGGCGCTCATGTCCAGCAGTGGACTAGTATAGGTTAATGATGATGAAGATGTTTGCCTACTGCGCTTAAAGGAGTATTCAATGCCTGCCTCTAATATCCAGTTGCCGCATAATACTCCCCTGCTGATCCGAAATAAGAATGTTGTGGGAATGCTCTGCGCTGTAAAAGTACAGCGTCCAAAGATGGATGGCTTTGTAGAGTAGCTAATTAGTATGGAAAGATCAGGGGGGAGGCATTATATCTCTGGCAGTATGTGATTTTTGCGTTTTTTTTTTCCAGAACCTGAACTTTAAAAGCAAGTATGTGCCGCGCGGTGTCACCTACCACGACTACTCGATTCTCATGGACCCCAATCCCATAAAGACGGCCCTCAACGTGTGCAAAGACCTCATTGCCCATAGGGTAAGTATTTTATGAGACAAGTACAGATTTCGGCGGTAAATAATGCATACCTATCGGCTATTATTCGTAGTGCGTCCCCCGTCTCTCTCCTCTCTCTCGTCCTCTCCCGAAACTATGTCAGTTGATGAGTACTTGCACAAACTATTTATTTCATTTCGATTTACTTATAGTTTCACTAGTAGGCTCGTAAGTAGGCCAATAAAACAACGATTTCGACTGTGGAATGCTGTAATTTCCTTCTCATCCGCAGGTATACGCAGTGGTGGTCTCCCACCCGCTCACGGGGGACATGTCCCCGGCTGCAGTCTCCTACACCAGTGGCTTCTATCACATCCCAGTAGTAGGGATCTCTTCGCGGGACTCGGCGTTCTCTGACAAGAACATCCACGTGTCATTCCTGCGTACCGTCCCGCCGTACTCCCACCAGGCTGACGTGTGGGTGGACGTGCTGAAGCACTTCAACTATATGAAGGTCATTGTGATACACAGCTCTGACACCGATGGCCGCGCCATTCTAGGCAGGTAAGACAGTTGTAGGAAAGTGGGTGAGGCAGCTGCTTGCGGGTATATAGTTCGTACCTTTTATGCATTACGCACATTACCCATGGGGGATCCGTCCGTCCATCCGTCAGGGGACGAAGGGCCTGTGTAACACTCCTGGCGTTCGCCTGTCTACATACTAAACTTGGCGGCGCTCATACATCGCCTGTCATAAGAATAGCAGACGCCTTTACATCCACGACACATATAGTTTGTACCTAGATTAACCCTTTTATTATTTATCTGATGACACACTTCAGTCTCCAAATTAGAATTGGGATAGCAAACCAATATTTGCGCCATTAAAGTAAAACTGCAATGTAAGCACAGAATAGCATAAAACAGAAATGGCATGCCATTTTGTCTGAAATCGCCGTCACTGACTCTTTCTCATACTGATCCTTACTAGGTTCCAAACGACGTCTCAGAACGTGGACGAAGACGTGGACCGCAAAGTTGTGGTGGAGCAAGTGATCGAGTTCGAACCGGGGCTGGACTCCTTCGCCGAGAAGCTGAGTGACGTGAAGAGCGCCCAAGCCAGGGTCTTCCTCATGTACGCGAGGTAAGATCGGCATAACATGCTGGGCCATTTCTCACAGGACCTACGAGTCTAGGTACTACACGTCATACTTACAGCTCCGTACTTGATTGCTTTTAATTTGTGGGTGTTATAAATACTACACCCTATTGCACATAAGCACACAAACACCCAGAATACAGAACAGAAACCCCTGAATGTGGGGGTGCAGTGGTCACCATATTTCGGAAATAACTACAATTATTTCCGAAATATGGTGACCACTGCACTCTCTTGATTATAATAGTGTAAGGACTTGTAATTTACAGTGGAGCGAGTACCATCTGACCTCCATAACCCTGTTAACAGGGTCCTCCATATTATTGCATGGTTTTTGCCATAATCACTTACATTTGGCAGGCGCTTTGGAGACGGCAGTGTTGATAATACTCAAACAACACTGCCCAGTTTCTGGTTTGCTTCTACAACAGACCAGCTATAGTAGTAAACATAGCCACTCGCATCGACACGACCATCAAGAGAACCCTACTCCCACAGCAAAACAGACGCCGAGATCATATTCCGCGACGCGACGATGCTTAACATGACCACTGCGGGCTACGTGTGGGTGGTCACCGAGCAGGCGCTGGACGCCGCCAACGCGCCCGAGGGCCTGCTGGGGCTGCGGCTCGTCAATGCCACCAACGAACACGCCCACATTCAAGATTCCATGTGAGTAGCTAACAGTCGAACTGTTTTTTCCTTACTTTTGAAAGTATTAGTATGTAGTGCCGCCGCGGTAAACTTGTTTGCCATCTTTGTGGTATGAAAATAAACAGTGAATGGGCGATAGCGTGCTTGCGTGACCGATAACCAAAGTAAAGCAAGGCACACAGAGTCCGGGATCTGGATGGGTGACCGTAATTTGAGGCAAATAGAAGTTCAGTACCGCAGCAAGGTCGCCACTCATTAGATAAGGTTAAGAGTCTCAATACAGTGGGCAACTGCGACCCCCATCTCCTTTACTCGATTATAGGCTTTCAAGGTGAACGGTTGTTTACTTTATCTTCGCATTGGTTACCCCCTAACGCGAGTAATAACAGTATGCCATCTAATACTAATGGCGAAGTGTAGCGTGTACCGCCGCACCCCGCACTTAGGATATTTATGTAAGTTAGGCTAAGTAATTGGAGTCATTACCTATACGTCTAAACGTGATAAATTGTGTATTATTTCAACATCCCATAAGCGCCACTTTGCAGAAGCGAGTATAAGAATATCTACTACACATTATTGTTTACCTACTGAAACCTGATATTGTCAAAAATATGTTGTAAAGACTGTGGGATTACATTTCGAGATTTACAGAATTTACAGGCATAAGGATTGACGATTATTTGCCACCATTTTAGGGTTCCATAAAAATTTGAGACCTATAGACCACTAAACTTCCGTTCCAGCCACGTCCTGGCATCAGCAATCCGCGACATGAACACCACCGAAGAGATCAACGCGCCGCCTTCTGACTGCGACAACTCTGGCACAATCTGGACCACAGGCCGTCTGTTGTTCGACTACGTGAGGAAGCAGAGTCTGGAGAATGGCGCCACTGGGCATGTGGCCTTCGACGACCATGGAGACCGCGTGTATGCGGAGTATGATATGGTGAACGTGCGCGCGCAGGGTGAACACGTGGCCGTCGGGAAGTATGTCTACTCGAAGGTAAGTGGTCATCAATAACAGTCTTATGTTAAATTCGAGCAGAGATCATATTTAGCTAACGATTCTGCTGTAATCTCCGCGCTTTGATGCGTAGTTTACGGAGGTAGCATGACTATTCAGAAAAAAATTTACATATTAAGACATTTTCCATTATTGGATTTATGTTGTGTAAAATAATGAGTGTAATAGTAGATTATATTCAACAGGAAACTCAAAAAATGCGCCTCGAGTTGAAAGAGCAAGAGATAATTTGGATGGGACGTAGTCCTTCCAAGCCTGAGGGGTTCATGATACCAACTCACCTAAAGGTAAGGGAGTATGCAACCACAGAAATCAAAATAGGTAATATAAGTAAATAGAAATGCTGTGGGGTGTCAAACTATTGAGTACTCGGCGAGTGTCAGGTACTATGGGATAAATATGTCGACGAATTTTATTGACTGCTATTGGCTTTGGTATCTTATTTCGATATCTGTGATTGCAAACAATAATACAAGTTCACCTTAGTAGGTTCAGAGACTACCTTAGGTAATGTATGATAGGTACATATGGAATAATCGTAATAAAATAACCCAAATTCATATGAAGAGACTTAGGATGTTCGTAATAAATGTAACTTAAATTTAATTTTGTCTTAAAAAAAAAAGAGCGAACTCATAAAAAAAACGATACTATGAAATTTTTGGAATTTTTGCTGTAAAAATCCGGATCACGCGGTGCAGGCAGTGTAAAATTATTTTGGGGGGGGTTTGAACCCTCTGAACCCCCCTCGCTACGCCCATGACTGGTAATACTTTCAGGTGCTCACAATAGAGGAGAAGCCGTTCGTATACGCTCGCCGAATAGAAGATAACTGCGAATGCAACGAAGACGAAATACCATGCCCACATTATAATGCTAGCGATAGTGCAGGTATGATTTTACTTGAGGAGAGATTTCATTAGATTTTAATAGATTTTAAAGACACATTTCTACATTCATGGCTGAATGGATTTTTTTTCGTTGCTCTGTGGTCATATTCTACATTTAAATTTTTCCCTCTGCGCAGGTCAACTATACTGCTGCAGGGGTTTCTGTATGGATCTGCTGAAGTACCTGTCGAAGTCGATCAACTTCACGTACTCATTGGCGCTGTCCCCCGACGGCCAGTTCGGGAACTTTATCATCAAGAATTACTCCAACCCGGGAGCTAAGAAAGAGTGGACCGGCCTTATAGGTATTTGGTGTGACTTTGTACCATAAGGCTTGTTTACACGTTACACTTACTTGAATTTCTACCAGTCCCAGGATCCCCAGCGGGCGGCTTTGGTCAATCTCGCTTCGCTGAGGGTATTGACGCACACGCGGTGCTGAAACCATTACTGGAGGCCTGGTTGAACGGACTGACTGGAGTGAGACTGGTTGAGTTCTGGTTGTGGTCGAGACTGTCGTCGCCGATTAACACCTCGTGACGGTATAAAATCATGATTTTTTTTTCAAAGATTGTGCGTGATGTACAGTACAAGACCATAAGCGCATGACGACCTTAAGAACCATATTCCTATGCACTGTTGTGCAGTTGTTAAAGATTTTTATAGCATTCATGAATTAAATATTTATTTATTTAAAAAAATACCCTGGGGTAGAATACTGCGGTGGATGTGCGGAGTTACGCGACTCGATCGAGTACGTAACGAGTACATCTGTGGCAGCCTTGGCGTGAGGGATATCGCAGATAAGATCGAGGAGTCGAGGGATCGTCTGCGCTGGTTTGGTCACGTGTTGCGTAAGCCTCAGGGATATGTGGAAAATAGGTGTGTGAATCTGCCGGTATCAGGAAAGAGGCCCCGTGGGCGACCCAAGAAGCGATGGAATGACATTGCCGAGTCGAATGCGAGAGCCAACGGCTTACGACGAGAGGATGCCGAAGACCGGGCGAAGTGGAGAACATTGAGTGGGAAAGCGGACCCTGGCAGAGGCCGCGATAAGCGCTAGGACGACGATGACGACCCTGGGGTAAAGGGCGAGCCATTTGGGCAAAGAGACAGCTAATATTCGCTTCTTTTACTAAACTGATTTTGACTAAAGCTGAACGTAATACCGTGTGCTTTTATGCTCTTGTACTGTACTGTACTAAAAGAAAAAATTGTTGTTAATACTGATTTCGTCGCAGGTGAGCTGGTGTACGAACGGGCCGACATGATAGTCGCCCCGCTGACGATCAATCCGGAACGAGCGGAATTCATCGAGTTCAGTAAACCGTTCAAGTATCAAGGCATCACAATTTTGGAGAAAAAGGTAATGCCGTCACTCACATTAATTTTAATCATTAACCACTGACGTGTAATTTTACTACAAAAGTTGCTTTTGACTGAGTATTGTGTGACCAACGGCCATCTATTTGCATAAAAGACCTGCTTCGATACGAAGGCTTTCTAATGAACCGTATTCCAGCCCTCGCGCTCTTCGACGCTGGTGTCTTTCCTGCAACCGTTCTCGAACACGCTCTGGATCCTGGTGATGGTGTCCGTGCATGTGGTGGCGTTGGTGCTGTACCTGCTCGACAGGTTCTCGCCCTTCGGAAGGTTCAAGCTGGCGAACATCGACGGCACGGAGGAGGATGCCTTGAACCTGTCCAGCGCTATTTGGTTCGCTTGGGGCGTGCTGCTCAACAGCGGGATTGGTGAAGGTAAGGATTCCGGTGGGCCACGGACTTGAAGGAAGAGTAACGTTTCATCGTTTTGTAGTATTCTACAAAACAATGCAACGTTCAGAAGCGAGACACCATTTTCTTTAAGTTTAACTAGTGGGCCGATTTGCCTTATAAAAGTGTTTTTAGTCAGTTTATAATCTGACGTAGTCACTCTGAATATCGAAATACAATACCTACCTCTCGCTAACGAGTTAGTAACCACGATCCAATCTGGCCAGGTTCCCCTGTTAACCGAGGAAATCGGTACCTTTCGCTTACGAGTCGGACCCAATAACATTGAAAAATTAGCTACCTTGACGCTGGCAAATATTATTTTCTGCTCTCCGACGCTCTTTTGTGACTGGTCTCCAGGTACGCCACGCAGTTTCTCCGCCCGCGTCCTGGGCATGGTCTGGGCGGGGTTCGCGATGATCATCGTAGCCTCCTACACCGCCAACCTGGCCGCGTTCCTCGTGCTGGAGCGGCCGAAGACCAAGCTCACCGGCATCAATGATGCAAGGGTAAGTGGGCGGTTGGTCAAGTTTGCGATGTTTCCCGGGTCCAGGAACATGACGGGTCGGGAACTAATCGTGTTTTTATAACTGAACTTAATTTGTTTTTTTTATACGATTGCTGCCGTTCACTAATGGGGAACATAATATTTATCTTAAAAATAGATTACAAAATAAGCACGTGCCAATTAAGATCTGCAAATTAAAAAAGAGTAGAAAAAAGTTAATCATGAACTTAAAAATAAAATTACTATCCAGCAGCTATAGATTCTACCGTTTTACTTGTGAGTTATATTAGATAGGGGTATTTATAAAATAATTAATTTTATATTATTTAATTACCTATTTCCCTTAAAGCAGATTTAAGTGTAGGGAATATATATGTTTCACAATGAAAATATGGTTCTACTTAAAATAATAGTGTTGTTTGTAGTAATTGACATAATCAAACTATAGGCGTCTCGAATGTTACCGCCTTTCACCCACAACCGATTTTCTTTATTGCCTAATACAATAATGCCCCTTATTTGAGAGGTGGAATTCCTAACTAATGTATCTACATGGACTTCACCTTAGAAGTAGGTCTAGAACTACGTGCACTATCACTACCTACGTAATTATGTATGGTAACTCATCATCATCTCGTCCCAGTTGGTATGCCTATAATTATGTATAGTATCTAATTCTACTAATAGGATAACTTCCCGCTTGACGTTCCCGTTCCAACCTACAATACTTTTAATACTTACTTGTCCAAAGTTACGCAACACAATGGAGAACCTTACTTGCGCAACGGTGAAGGGCTCCGCGGTGGACATGTACTTCAGGCGCCAAGTGGAGCTCTCGAACATGTATAGGACAATGGAGGCGAACAACTACGACAACGCCGAACAGGCCATCATGGACGTGAAGCATGGGTGAGTTGACTTCGATTTGGAGGTTGACGAGTTAGTATAACCTGACCGACGGAAAAAGTCGCATAATCCCGAAAAAGTTTACTTAAACTCATTTTCTAAACTACAGCTAAGCTAAGAACACGACAATCACACACGTTCCACACCGCAGTCATGGGGTTTGTCCATAAAGTTATAAAGATACCTAGCGAAAAATCTCTTTAATTTTGTGGCTATACGATTATGATTCATTTTTAAACCCCGATGTAAAAAGAGGGGTGTTATAAATGAAGTGTAATTAAAGCTTTCAAATTAAAAAATTCACAACGAAATGATTTTATCCGTTCGGGAATTACGATGCCGCACACAGACACCCACCGCCACAAATACACAGACACACATCTGCGGTTTTCTTTATATGAAAGCCAGTTTATCGAGATGGTTCGTAGCTTTGGTTTATTAAAATTGGTTTTATAGTTTAGAAATATATGTAAACTACGTTGGGGGTCGGATAACCCCTAACAAAGTCGGATGTCTTTTTCTGACGGCTGGGTTATTACCTCGATATTTCGCAGCGAACAATGTGCTTATATCCCCCAGAAAACTGATGGCGTTCATCTGGGACTCCTCTCGGCTGGAGTTCGAGGCGGCCCAGGACTGCGAGCTGGTGACCGCCGGGGAGCTCTTTGGGCGCTCCGGCTACGGCGTCGGGCTTCAAAAGGGCTCCCCCTGGGCCGATCTGGTCACACTGGCCATACTCGACTTCCATGAGAGTGCGGGGGACCATTTTTTTATTTTACAGCTTATTGTGTTTAAGGCACAGCTTATTTCTAAAGAAATAATCACTTACAGCCGGAGGAGGGCGAATTCGAAAGAGGCAAATGGCGTGCTCCTAAAATAAACTTTTAGTACAGTCAAATATTACAATCATCAACACAGCCCATATCAGTCCAAGAGGTCCCGGGTTCGATTCCCGGCCGAGCAGAAATTGAAATGATCAATTTTAATTTCTGTTACGGGTCTAGGTGTTCTATGTATAATAAGTATGTATTTAAAAGTATTTAAGTAGTTTATCAGTTATCTAGCACCCATAGCAAAAGCTTTGCTTAGTTTGGGGCTAGATGGCGCTGATGTGAATTTGTCCACGAATATAATATTTATTTATTTATAATATGACTGTGATGTTCGGAAGTAGAGAGTAGGTAGCGCTAAGTAGGTAATAAGGTCTCATTAACTCAGCACTTCTGCATGCTTGTTAACTTATTTCATGTAAACTACGCAATTTTTGTTGTATAGTAATATCACAATAAAAAGAAAAATTAGTTTGTAGTAGTGGACTGTGTACGCGACAAATATTGAAGAACCGCAAATCGATGTACTGGATAGCCATTTGTTGTTAAGTTAAAACAATCATTTTGAGCGGTAGTTCTTAAAAATATTTCCATGGGGGAGCAGTAGCGACGTCATAAATTTTTTAAATGGAATTAAAAATATTTTTTTTAGAATCCTATCTTGTTTGGTATCAAATGAAAGGACATCATAAACCGGTTGTACAAATTTACTACACCATCACCTTTTGGCCACCTAATCCAAGAAATATTTTTAAAACAACAAGTTTGGGCTCCTCCAGGTAGGAGACGGCTTAGTAAATTTTTGTAAAACATATGTCAAATGTCTCTCAATATAATCATGTCTAACGTCAAAAAGACGATTTAAAAAATATTAACTATTAACTACTAATTGTAAGTGGCAGAGACAGCGTCCAGTGTACGTCGAAATTGGAAGGGGATTGGGGAATTGGAATTGAAAGCGTGTGAGCATCAATTTAACATAGAAATTATCATAAAACACAATAATAGTACAGTTCGATAAGTTTCAAAACAATTCTTGAAACTCAAACTTTTTTTTAAATTATAAAGTTACAGTGAAAAGTGACTGTAACGAAGCTATGAAATGTGTACACAGATTGCGTCGACCCTTAATGTACCTCTGTTTGAATTACCTACGGTCTCGCGTGAAACTCTTGATTTGTTAGTTCATTTGATAAATTAAACATTTAAGTTGGGCGTATATCTTAATGTCCTAAAATGTACGCGTGTTTACCCTGTGTACAAAGGTAAAGGTGATAAGGATAAGGTCGATAGTTACCGACCCATAACAATAGTCCCAATTATATCAAAAATCATTGAATCTAAAAAATTTGTCATTGTCAATATTTTTAAAATTGCCTTTTCACGTTTCTAAAACTAAAAACTATTTTCTTTTTTTATTTCCATAAGTATAAAAAATTTATGACGTCACTACTGCTCCATGGGAATATTTTTAAGAACTACAGCTCAAAATGATTGTTTTCCTGCATATCCATTTGCTGTTTTTTTTTACGTAGCCCGACCACTATAAGTGTAGATAATCTCTAGGACTTGCGAGAGGTACCTGGAACCGATTAAAAAATCGTCAAGCAACTCGCCAAAATTAAATGCTAGCCACGTCATTAAAAGACGCAACCGATCTCCATGACATGATGATTTTGTGTCTTTTAATGACGCGGCTCAAAAAAGAAGAAGAGGATGAAACGGGGTGGGATAAATTTAATGAAAATCAACAAAAGCATACAAACAAAAATAGTACACATACACCCATAAAGTCTAAGCCTCAAAAAGTACCTGTTCGCCACCGTTTTATCCACAAGCCGAAGACCTATACCTAACGCTGCAGTCTCTTCCCAGGCGGCATAATGGAGTCGCTCGACAACCAGTGGATCCTGCGCAACAACCTGCTCAACTGCGAGGAGAACGAGAAGACGCCCAACACGCTCGGCCTCAAGAACATGGCCGGCGTGTTCATCCTGGTGCTGGCGGGCATCATCGGCGGCATCGTGCTCATTGTCATCGAGGTGGTCTACAAGCGGCACCAGATCAAGAAGCAGAAACGCATGGAGATCGCCCGCCACGCCGCCGACCGCTGGCGAGGCGCGGTTGAGGTAAACAGAGACAAAGCCGAAACCACCGACCACACCCAGCACGAGAGCAAAATATAGGCGATACACGACCGCCGACAAAAACGACACGTAACCAGACATTTCACTATGTACTGTTATAAACGACCAATAGATAAATTTATTTTTTGAACCATGATAGTGACCAATAAAGGTTTCCATATTATTCATCTTAGATTATTGATTTCACAGTAGTAATCCCCTGCTTTCAATTTGATTAAATCGATGTCGAACGAGCTGCAAGGTGCTCAATTCTTATTATCGCGGATACGTAATGGGTGTGCACGATATTTAACTCTGTAAAAATTCTCAGTGATAAATCATCAAGAACCTTATCATTTCTACATAACAGATAAGAAACAAAATAGCCGACCTTCAAATATTAGTACAACAGAAAATGGTTGGATAGGAAAAACGTAAGCATAAAACTAAATAATTACGAACCCCTCCCCCCAAGCTTCCATAAGCAACTTACCTACCCATTGCTTGAGAAGTTCTTCCAAATTTTCAATTATGTAACGTACACCACTAAGTAGTACTAACACCATCAGATGTCCGCCGTATGCGACACGCCCCCCTTCCATAACATCATCATGAAGCATGGCTTTACTCGTTTTCTTGTTCTGACTCGTTACCGGCTGAATGGCTTGGTAGTTGCGCCTCTGGTTGTGGGGTGATCTGGCGTGGTGACTGTGTGGTGACATTGCAGAAGCGGAAGAGTCTGAGGGCGTCAATCTTGCCATCGCAGCGGCGCGCGAAGTCCAACGGAGTGAAGGAGGCGGGCAGCATCAGCCTGGCGGTGGAGCGCGGCGCGGTGGCGGGCGCCGGCGTGGGCGCTGGCGTGGGCGCGGGCGTGGGCGTGGGCGCGGGCGTGGGGGCGAGCGTGGGGGCGCGCCGCCGGGACGAGCCGCGCGTGCCTCGCTACCTGCCCGCCTACACGCCCGACGTCTCCCACCTCGTCGTGTAAACCCTGCCACGGCTGCCCATGCCACCTGCTTCTCCCCAGCAGTATATCAAGTGGCTACTATCAGGCTTATCAGGCATTATAGAATGACGCCAACATTCTACACTCTACTGAGATAAGAAACAAGTCAGCTGACCGAACGTCACAGTGGTAAGATGGTTGTATAATATGTAAGATGCATAAAATCCCGATTTGCAACCATTTCTGCAGCCCATCTATGGACGGTTAGAACTTACGCAGTTGGCGATAGAAATGACGTAAGCTGGCACACCATGAAACGTTCGTGTAGGACAGCGTTGAACCCGCGAATGGCTGGTATCTCGGTAGTTTAACGCCGTCCTACCATCACCAGCGTGCTAATAACATGTTAGACTTATTAGACATTATTACGAAGATACAGGGGTCGATGTCAAAAATGCTACATTAGCTATTAACCAATAGATAGATGAAATATTAGTTAATATCGTCAATTCTCTACATAAAATATATTGGGTGAAGTAAATAGACAAGAATGCTTGCCCAAATTTTACTCATACATCTACATTAAAACACTACCCATTTAAGTAGATACTCTACTCTGAGTGTACCGAATCTAACTATGCTACTACACTATGATAGAATAAAAGAATTCAAACGAAAATCTCTACGTTCATGTCCTCAACGATACTATGATATTTGTTTAGGTTATGTACCTACTTACCTATGACGTGTCTATTACCTACTCTAGTCTAAATATTCATTTCTGCACCGAACCTGTGTTCCTATTATGTTACTATATTATGCTTGCTTTGTTAGAAGGAAGAAGGGTCGAATAATAATCCAACATAGTAACTTTATGAATCCAACACATATGCCCGATTGCACTAAACTTAGGCGAATCTTAAATTGGATCTTTATGATATTCCTAAGCATATAGGAGTCGAAAATCGGTGTCGTAAAGTTAAGAGTGACCTAGCGAGTTTGGTTTTCACTTAAGGTTGGTGGTGCAATGCTTTTTCTTGTTAGGAATATCTTAAATCAACGACGAAATACGAGGTCTTGAGTGAAATTTGTCCACTGGCGCTATACTCCATATTGTTATGGGTACAATAGGTCAAGTTTAGTTTAGGTCAAGTATATATTACGCATAATCTAGAGAAAAAGCAATAAATAGGCTAATAGAATACTTTCGAGTATTCGAGCTAATGCACAAAGGGGTGGTGTTCCGCATTCAGTAGGTGCCTGGTTCAAAAGGTTCTACGCTTTTGCACAGAATATACAGTGTAGACTCTACAATCATGATTGCACACTATGGGTGGTCAGGTATCTCTAAGTTGGCGTTCTGGTGGCGGCATGAGTTTGTGCTGCTAATCTCGTAAGCAGTGACAAAATTAGTTCGTTTTCTTGCCACGTACCAAATTATGAGTGATGCACTGTAATGTCTTCGTTTAAAAGTGCTAAAAACACGGACATCTTCTTGTGTCTAGTACCTACTCAAATTGGGGTGTTCCAATGTTTCGAAACAAGTCTACTAACCAGTTGGCCTATTCTTAAATTTAGACTTTCTAGCTAGAATATCGCACCGAGGTTTGGGCTTAACTTAACCCCTTAGGGAAGCAATGAGTTACTATTAGTACATAGGTAATAAAAAATTATAAACTAATAATATACAAATACAAGTGGCAATACTTACATATTCTAAAGAAAATAATAATGCATCCATATAATAGCGTCTTATAAACAATGTTGATAGATTTACAAATATTTTAAAAATGCAATTTGTATGTTTTATTTTAGGTAAGCGGCTAGTAGTTTTGTTATTAAAGTTTGTTGTTATAACTGCACAATGGATAGGTAAGTATACATTTTTAATATAACAAGGCATTGTCAAACAGTATTTACAAAATAAAATTTTATTTAAAAATGATTTTTTCATTTCCGGTGACATTTTCCTGCAACTTAATTATGAGTTTGTTCGCAATATAGAAACATCCGCTAGGATCGGTTACGAATATAGCTAATAGAAGAGTTATATACGTATCTAGACCCAACATAATTTTTTCTTAGGAGCCTAGCATACACAAGTAGGCTACCAACTTGTTATAAAAAAAAAACTTAGCTTTAATGTCCCGGTTGTGCTCTCAAGAACGAGGGCCCGGGGTCCGCCTTGACCATGATCCTGGATTTGGCGATCAGGTAATTACAGTGGAGCGACTACTCAGTACAGTTGCCTGAATTTGCAAGTTTCATCACGATGTTTTCCCTCACCGTAAGAGCATCGGTTAGAATTAAAGTAATGCAAATAACTGAGAAAGGAGTCATTGGGGTCAAAGGACCCGGTACCTCTCGCTTACGAGTTGGGTACTCAACCACCCGGCCACCGACGCGCTTAAGTAGGCTACCTACTCGTTACTCCGTAACAATTGCACTGAGTATGCTGCTGTTCCCTGTGACTGTAAGGTAAGTTGTCAGACTTACTTCATCAACGACCGCATCGCCACTTACCACCTAGTGAGCTGGCTGCTGTTCTCCGATCCCAACTGCTATCTTACCTATTCCTTCTTTTCCTTTATCTACCTATTACTTTCAAAGAATATAAAACCGACCACGCCGTGTCGCCCTGAGCACAGTGAAAGTAGGTATGAGGGTAGGTACAAAATGAACAAATGTCTTCATAGAAATGGCCGAAATGCTCCGTTGACTTCTGCCTTCACTAGGTACTTACCTAATTTGGTTTCGTTTACATTTAGTTACATATTACAAGGAAACATTTTGAACCCGGAGATTTCAATAAATCTGAAACGGTGGATATGTAGAATGAGTTACTCTATTTATTCTGAGATTGCTACATTTGATTGACTGAGAGATATTTCGCCCTGAGTCGAGAAAAGAAAATGAATTCATATCCGCGGTGATTTTCCATTCACAAAGGTGACAGAAAAGCATTTTCAATGATTTCGCAGATGTCGGGTTATAAATAAATAACTTTACATCTTCGACTGCACTAATAGAATAACGTACCTACGCAAGCGAGCCAAGATACGACTGCCGACTTGCTGCCGCAATAAGATAAAAAAAAGATAACGTGATTTAACGTGACGTGTATGTTAGCGCCTTGTTACACGTGGCGCGTGTGTCGTAACAGGCGTACTTCATTGTAGCAGACCATCGCCGTAAATCAGAATATGGGCAACAGATATTATGGCAAAACCCTTCCGTAAAGTGGAGGAGGCTCAAGTCCAGTAGTACTTACAGTTACGGTTTGTTGATTTGATTTGGGGATTGTGATTTGAAAGGCTTTGGGGCTACCCACCCAAATAGGCAGATGAAGTCGCGGGCACTACACTATTATAACTAACACTAGTATAACTTTGAACCGTACCCTGTGAACTTATGACGGTAACCAAGAGTAAGAAATATGTAAATAGTTGTTAATCATGTTAAATAGCTAAGAATGCAATTAATTCTGATAGTTATTTTAATTGAAAAGTAAAGTAACAATCGGAATGTTGTAGTTATTGGATGCAAATGGTTTTCTAACTTGAAAGCAGGCCGGGCGCCAATCTACATAACAAACGCATAGGTACCTACATCAGATCAACGTTTAACAGTCCAGACCACTGCTAGGCTTGTAAATGGGCCTTGGATGGAGTGTATCGTTCGTCAAGGACTATATTTATTGTAGTTCATCCACATTCGCTGACATATAGTGCCACACTAAACTCGAACCGACGAACCAGGACGTTGATGCACCAGCCAGTGTCACATTAATCGTGAATCTGAGGACACTTCAAAGCCCTCGGTGTTATTGCGACTCAGAAGTTGGGAGTATTCTAGTTGGTTCTAATACCAACTGAGTGAGGGCACAGGTATAGGTAGGTATGTGGTGTAAGAGTCATGATCTGTGGTTAGATTCTAGTCTCTTGGTGATGGGCGTTAAAATCGCCGAGTACCATCGCGCTGGATAGTACCTAGATACCGGTACCTACGTACGCTCGAGCCTCGAGCACAAGATTTATCGCCCTTTCAATGAGCCCGCTGTTAACTGCGGCGTCACGCAAGCGTGACAGCTCTCTTAACTAGGCTGCCTAGTGTCATTACGTTCACTCGACCATAACCGATGGAAAACACTCATTTTTAGTAACGTCTGGCTTTTCGTAACAAGACAAAATGTTACCTCTAGTATCACTCCCTCAATTTACTTACCTACCTTAAGGAGCTCACTAAAAATACTATAATAATGCGCGAGAGCACCAGGGCCCGAGGTCCGCATTGACCATGATCCAGGATTTGGCAGATCTGGTAATAACAGTAGAGCGACGTTCCATTTGACATCCGTAACAGGGGAACCTGACCAGATTGGATCATGGTTACACATTCAGTCCCCTGAATATGCAAGTTTCATCACCGTAAGAGCAGTAAGAGCATCGGTTAGTGTTTAGTTGATGTACAGTACATAACTCAGAAAAGAGTCATTGGTACACAGTCGAACCCGGTACCTCTAGCTTACGAGTCGGACTCCTTAAAGTTTAAACTATAAGCAACCGACGCAATCGTTAACAATTATTTGTCGATAAAACTTTATAAAAGTGAACTTTACTTTATACTTTTACGTGTTTAGTAGATATTAATATTCGAACATTTCCTACTATGATTAACCCTATAAACAGAACTGAAGGTTATTCAAGTTTCCTCAAATTGAATTCTCCTATAAGAAGTTGAAAATGAAAACGTTACGATGTTTTTCGAGTTGCAAAATTTGTTTCATATTATTTTTATCTACCTTGCAATTATTTGTGACCTACGACGTTATACACAACTATTATTCCTTTATTAAAAATACTAAAACATAAATAAAACCTAAAACTAAATAAACCTAAAACCTAAATCGCTGCTGCTACTGGGGAGAGTGCCTGGCTGAATTCCCCCGCCAGCCTTATGGTCACCGGTGCAACGAATTATTTTGTTGTTTAATACTCCAAAAAGCTTTTTTGCTGCCGGACCCCAAGGCCCCAGAGTTGCCACAGCAAACGCTGTAAATACGCATTGGAAATATTTGCGTATTTACGGCGTTTCATGACACTGCTGAAGCAGCCCTCAATGACCATGTGCCGATATGGGACGCCGCTAAAGTATCTACGCTTGTAGCGTCCCTAACTAAAGGCCACCCAAGTTCCTACAAGTCATACTTGCGATCATTTCGGACTAAGCCCGAGGGCTCTAAAGTGAAGGGCACATTGACACTAGCAAGAGTCTGATGTATGTATGATGTCATTGAGGTGGGCATGGCGTAGAAATGGCCGGCACTTTTGGAGCAAGAGAGGACGTGGTGTCCTATGCGAATCACCACAGCGCCGCAGTGGCATTGTGGTTCAGTCATATTAGAATCTAACCAAAGACCTACCGCCAAGCTAAAACTATTATGGATGGATATGCCTGCTGCCAATAACCGGACTCTTTCTGCTGCTAGCAAACGTCTCAGCAGTTGTCGTGCAGGTCTCCGAGAGGTGATCGTAGACCCGACGACAGAAAAGCTCGTCCCATAGCTTTTGGCTTCCCTTTTCGGATGGAGGGGACGTACGGTATCCCGAAATCGCCAAGCGACGGGCAAAGGATTTCACCAATGAGGGATAACGTAATATGGACTGAGGATAAAAAAGAAGAGCAACGCTTGAGATTTGGGAAATCCAAGTCCACCATGTATGACCGGAAGAGTAGCTAAAGAATAGTCCTATGTACTACTTTTTTTGGATTTGTATTGATAATTATTTATCTATTGTATCACTGGAACTTTGATACTGTAATTAATGTGATAATTGTCTGTTGCATGTATGTTATAGTAATTTTTATAGCTATAATAAACCATTTTTCTCATAGATCTGTCGACGAAAAGGCTGTGAGATCCGAAAAAATTAAATATATCGCTAAATTACAAACAAAAAGTTTGTGATGGGACAATTATACCTGGTAGTTATGGCAAAGCTTTTGGCGTTGTTGCCGAAGAGGTATGTATGTAAATATAAAACACCTGGTTTTGTGATTTTATTTAATTTTAGAGATTTAACATATGAACAAGCCGCTTACAATGTCAACCATATTTCGTATTAACTATTTAATGTTTATAATAATATAAGAACACGGGCGACGTACATACCTATCGATAAAACGAGTTACCATTATCCTAATTAACAATTTCGATTGCACTCTAGTTATACATATTTATGTTCGTTTACAAGGATTATATCCCATGTTACATTTAGACCCTTTGTGGAACCCACGGAATTTACATGCTGTGTCGTGCGTGTACCTATGTAAATAAAATAAATTTAAAAATTTATAATAATTGATTTATAAATGAACATGTAATCAAAAGGTAATAATTTTCAAGTCGCAAAATGCAATAAGTAGCTTAATAATTCTTAGATTAAAATACAAAATTTAGATTAAATGCGTAAGTAACAAGAATGAATAATAATAATAATTTTGCCATCTTGATCTTAAGTTTCATTTAAAGAATTGTGCGAAATACTTGGGGAATCAATACTACAGGTGTGAAATAAAATATCGATCAACACATATATACATATATGTACAGTCACACAACAGTGCAATAAGGGAGTAACAATGAAGGTATACATCCAATGAGCCATAGAAGCGAGCCAAGTTGGAATTGCCAGGAAGGTGCGGCGAACGGCGCGGCGGCTGGGGGCGCGGGGCCGCGCTCCCGACAGCCAAATGCAGCCATTTGGGTGGTGGGGGCGCGGGATGCTGCTCCCGCGCCCGCAGCCGCCGCCACCGCCCTGCCCTTACTTCTGATACATACAACATTCAATTTATAAAGGTTACAATTGTACATTGAACAACTATAGACGCGACCTAAGCTCTCGCACGCAGGCTGATAATACTGTAAGCCGGTCGGTAATGCAGATATAGATATACATTAATAACTTTAACCATGATGAAACTCTGTAAACTCATTAACATCATCCAAAATCCTACTCTACTGTCTAGTATTTAATATGTAAATAATAAACTACCGTCTATTATTTTAATAGTTTAAGAATGTTATTGAATATTCTATTAATAAAATATTTTATAGACAATTATATTGATTAGGCGAAACTAATGTAACAATTAAGTGTATAATTCAGTGTACCACTATCAAGGTGAACAAGCCCAAGTTTAGAAATCAACTTATATGATTGTTTGAATGATTGACAATTACTTGCATACGGTAAGTAATCTAGCAACGGAAAACACTTATTGTAAATCCTACAAAATATTAAATAATTTGTTAGTAATAACATGTGTGTGATGTAAAGCTGTCGTTGACAGCCTAATCGGTGAACTTGCGGTTGGGATTGGGGCCGAAGAGCGCCGCACGGATCTCCGGCAGCAGCTGCTGCGCGATCAGCTCCAGACGAGACTCCAGGGTGTTGGTGATCTGAAATATGCACCACGGTCACTGCCTGCACTCGACTCCACACTCGCCTCAATACTCTTCCATCACCTTTACAGATTCTTACCTTTATGCGTCCTTTGCCGGTGACGAGCTCAATACCGCCGCAGGTATCCGGGGGCAGGACCTGTTCGCTGTCAACGGTCAGCTGAACATCTTTATTGACTTTGGCCTTGTAGTCCTGCTGGGCCTTGGAGAACAGGGACTGTACCAGATTCTTGTCAACTTGCCTTGTGCGGATGGTTACTCTTGGTTCCACCAACTGTGCAAACAAACATCGGAAATTGTCACAAATAACATCATGCACTAAGTTTAAAGTGCGGACTTAGTCATACAACACCTGTGATTGTCCAATAAGAATTGTAATTGTTCCCTATACCTAATGCCATTATATCCATAACAAAGGCTTTTATAACAAGTAAATGTTTGTGACCGTACCTGGAAGAGGGCCTGGACGATGAGGGTGACAAGCAACTCGTTGTAAAGCTTGCTGTCGTTGGGCACATCAGCCAGGCGCTTGCGGGCTTCGTCCAGCACGTTGCGTACATGGTCTTCACGTACTTTTAGTACTTTCAGGCGGGCTTGATTCAGCATGTTTGATGATTGGCTAAATAATCACATGACAATTATTACACACCATACCAGTGTTATACAACCTCTTAACAAGTCATTTCATATGAGTAAGGACTTATCCAATTACATTAACAGAATTTGAGCAAACAAAAAATTATTGCAATAAGTGTTACTTTTGCATATTGAAAGCACAAAATAAGTAGCTGTACGATATATAGCCAAATTATATGCTCAAGTATGATGGCCTTGAAAGACACCTTATCACATGATTATCCACAAAACTAGCAGTAAACTAAATGAAAACCTGTAAATTAGTTTCTGCAAAATACCTCCACCCATATAAAGGCACAATTGATGTAAATTGAATACAAAGTTGGAGATTCATAGGCTGTACTAGATGTCAGTAGTTTGCAGTCACATGACGTGACTACTGTACTGTATAATGGAACCTACATTTTCTTTTGAAGTTCGACTTGCTTCTCCTTTTTCTCGTAGTATTCCATGATCTTGAGCCGCTGCTGCTGCACCAGACGCCCCTTCTCAATGTTGAACTCCTCCTCGGCCTTTGCATCGATTTCTTCCGCCTTTTCATTGGCTTCTTGTTCGATGAAAGCCATCATGTGCTTGATCTAGTAAAACAAAATAATACATTTCATCGTGATTTGCCATCCTCATTAGATGGGATGACCTACATTTACTGCGTCGGGCCTCCATTACTGTGGGGGTGGCCCGAGGAGTGCGCCACGGACGATCAATTATCCTGACAAGCACTCGCGTAATAGCGTATGTAGCAACGTGTGATTTGCCGCTCGTCCAGGACTTACCTGTCTTTGAACATCTGCATCGCTGAGCGCCATGGCTGATAGTTATTATTTAGCACCACTAACACGCAATACAACCGACAATGAGCCCGAAATCCAGAAACTGACTCAATGAAAAGAGTCGACGCCTAACAAGAAGGGCTCCACTCATTGAACAATCATATGATCTTGGTGTTGCCAATATATATTTACATAATTTCCCAGCTACAGAGATTGCGCCAAGTTTCTGTTGAAAACTAAAGGAGACACCACATGTGACCCAAACTTTTAACTTTTGGCAAAACATTTGTCGAGACTTTGATCGACCCTCTAAATGTAGGGATGTATGTGGTGGGGATGAAAAAGTATTGATATGACGTCGATTCATAAATATTTCTCTGCAAGTCTATTTATTGCCCAGCACAGTTGTCTATTTATTATTGTACATTTTGGACTGTAGGAAGGTTTCTGGTATTAATAGACGTCTTGTCAAAGACGAGACATGGCCAACATTCATGAGACTTAGCGAATATAGGCCAATACTCCGTCTACATTCTCTCGTAGTTGTAGCAAATATGTGGAGCGGAGACTGGAGACTAGGCGACAGTGGTCTATAAATCATGAGCAGAATAAGGTGCCTCGGCGACACTCTTGTACATTCGGCTTTACGGCGATACTCTAGAAAAAAACATTCATTAGCCACATTTATATGACAGGTGCCGTATTCGTTGAACCAACAGTGACCTGGTTACGTAGTACAGGTAGAGCATTATCTTATGCCGGGCCGCACTCATGGCCGCACCACATCAAAACCGGTACCGGCGGTTTCGAGCATTAATTTGTCTTCAAATGTGCAAAAGAGACGATTTTTTCTCGAAATTGCCGGTACCGATCTATTTGTATGACAGGTGCCGTATTCTTTAAACCAAAATTGATATGGTTACGGAGTATAGGTTGACTGTAGCTATTCTCTGTGTTTGAACATTATCTGCATTTGGCATTGAAACCCTTGGGCCGTGACTTCGGGCCTTTTATTTACCTAAGTCATGTACCGCCATTGATATATAAGTATAAATAGAAGTCTTTGTGTACCGCATTTGATTTTCTTGTATGAAGTTCTGTGCATAATGCAAGCTCGCACATACAATTCAAGCCGCTGCAGTCAACTAAAGCGTACTCTACATTCTCGCCTATTAGGGATGTGGTGGGTGTCAAAACTCGTCGATATTACATCGATTCATCGATGTAATATCGCTAATCTAGTACTTCCTGCTGTAAACAGGGTAACAGAGGCGATGGCAGCTGCTCCACTGTAATTACCTGATCTACTAATATCCTGGATCATGGTCAAGTGTACCCTGAACCTGATACGGGAAATCGCTAGGAAGAAAAATATTATATCGAATCGTCGGTCATCGTATACATCAATATTTTTTTTGCGTAGCAGAGCTGTCTGCATATTGTACAGTTTATTTGTAGTCAGTGAATTTACTTCTTTGTGAATTTTGTACATTTTTGGATGTATCTAGTAGATTTTCGACTAGAAAGAACCAAAGTGATGTATTCAGCACAAGGCGAGACGACAACAAATAACCGAATGAGTATCTCTACTGAAATAGGCGAGACATGCCAGAAATGCACGGGTCTACACGAATATACGCGAATACTTTCTCTACATTCTCGTGATTCTGCGGAATGACGAACATGTGGAGTACAATTAAGGCTATTATTGCAGTGCGGGTAGACTGCGATGCGTTCAATTCCCTGGTCACCTTTAAGCGCACTCCACATGTGGACAGTTCCGCGGGAACACGAGAGTGTAGAGGGAGTATTCGCCAATATTCGTGTAGTCCCGTGCATGTTTGGCATGTCTCGCTTATTTCATAGACTAAGTAGAGATAGTTCGTTGTCGTCTCGATTCGATCGATTTTATATTTATATTCCTAGCGCTTTTTCCCGTAACAGGTTCGGGGTACACTTGACCATGATCTAGGATATTAGTAGATCAAGTAATTACAGTAGAGCAGCTGCCATCACCTCTGCGACCCTGTTTACAGCAGATTAGCCATATTACACCGATGAATCGATATAATGTCGACGCGTTTTGACACCCACCACATCCCTAATTGGCGAGAATGTAGAGGGTCGACCAAAGTTTTGCCAAAAGTTTCGGCGGACATGTAGAGTACGCTTTAGGGGTAAGTAGAGTTTATTTCCTTTTAAAAGGGGGTAAATTTGCATTCAAGCAATGTGAGTTAGTCTACCTAGGATATCGATTAAGTATCAGTACCGTTAACGTTTGCATGTCAAGAGGATAATCGTGTATTTTTATATCAGTGACTCGGCTCAGAATTTAGCTCTTCCATCATGCAAAGACAACATGTAAGTGAGAAAACTTCATTGTCATAAAAAACGTTACCACGAACAATGATTTAACAAAAAAATTGCCCAATAACACAATAAAACAATGTTTGAGCTACAGAATATAGTGTACAGAAGATGTTGTACTCTTGTTCAAGTTATTGATCAAACAGTGACTGTTACTTTTCCACTTTGCCCAATAATTGTGCTATATTTTTATTTATGGTCACTCTTAAATTGACAAAATGGCAAAGTCAACTGACGATTTTTTTAATATCAAAATTTAATTTATTTCGAACCTTATCAAATCCTTGATTAATGTTCTTTATAAATGCACGTAAAATTTATTTTTATATATATAATAAATAACTGCTTCTCCTGTTTTATATACAAATAATATTAGTCTTGCTACTGTTTTCTGCGTGTTTCCGTTTTTAACAATATGGCCGCCAGTTGTTTAGGGTAATGTGGCGTTCGATAAAACCGAGTGAAATTGTTACAATATTTATTAGTGACGTAAAGATGTATAAAGTTTTCAACGTTTTATAACAGTGTTTGACTCGAAGGTTTTAACAGGATTTCGAATGAATATAAATCGGTTTGAAAATTGAACAGTCAACAAACTTTTGTTTATTTCTTTCGAGTGAATTTATTGGATTCTGCCCAGAAAAACTGATTATGAACCATACACACGTCTATTGAAATAGTGGAATAACGACTGACGTCGACACATTAGGTAAATGTTTGCAGTTTTATGGTGAAGTGAATTAACATCATCCAGGGTCGCCATTGTTTGAAAAGGGGTGAATGAATAATCTCGTAATCTAATTCATGGAACCTAATTTACGTAGGTATAACGCTACTGGCATGTGCTACAGTTTTTGCTTGTTTTGTTTGAAGGCTCGCTGTATTGTAATGCATATTGCGAATCTTAGCACACCTAATCACATCTGTGTTCAGCAGAACATCTTGTTAGTCTATGCCTTCTGTTGTAGGTTCAATCAATTAACCTAGGTACCTACACACGGCACTTGCGAATTTTTGTTTCTAAAGCGAACATCAGCAGAGTAGCAATTGCATTTGTCAAAGTTATTGATTTACCTCTAGTGTATAGAAAGAAAGCATTGGGATGTCACTCCTTAGATCATCACTGACAGTTTTCGTTCAAGCCCTCTGCCCAATGTTTTACATATAATTTGTATTTGATACCTGTTTTTTCACTCCAATGTATATTGAAGCTAACATTATTTGAGGAATGATTAAGTGAAGCCTGAAATGCTTACATTTATCTGGGTAATGGCTGTATTCTGTCTACCCTACCCTAGATAGATTAATAATGTTTAGAGAATATTTTGTCCATTTAATTTTTATCTTTCTTTATTTTAAATCTGCATGTGTATGACCACTGTTGTTAGTTTATCTAAGAGCATTACAAATGAGCCCATCGACCATTCAGAATTGAATTCGTTAAATCTATCACAACAACAATCACATCACATCAACTGCAATCTGTAACGGTCCACTGCTGTACTCTAGCTACTTCCACATCAACAGAGGGTGCCATACTCTCCAAGCTTGGGAAGCTGTTTGGAGATCTCTGTGCTTGACAATGTTTTTCGTGTCGTATGTCTAGGTCCTAGATTAAATTAGATATTCCCAGGCATTCTCTGCAACTTGGCGAACTTGCACCTATTTTGGAGACATGGAGGTTGTAGCTGGTTAACTTCTAAGACATTGTGGCCTTTTACAGCAGCAAAGGGGTTAGGGTTATTCACTACATGGCCAATACTTCACACATATTTGTTATGGTTATTGACCAAGTCTACTCAAAATAATAGGAATTTAAATGTACATAGTTTTGTTATTTTGGTTTATAGCTAGAAGCTGATGGCTTTTCATTACACCCTGTGTTTTATTATTAATATATTAGGAGCATCGGTGGCCTAGTGGTAAATCAATAAAATAAAATAAAATCAGCAAGAGGTACCGGGTTCAAATCCCACTGTGGCCATGTACCTATGACTCTTCTGAGTTATGTACATCAGTGAGATACAAACCAATGCCCTTATAGTGAGGGAAAACATCATGATGATACCTACACATTCAGGCAACTGAATGTGTAACCATGATCCAATCTGGTCAAGTTACCCTGGTAGTAGAGTAATTACCTGATCTGTCAAATCCTGGCTCGTGCTCAAGGCGAACCCTGGGCCCTCTTGCGCGAGAGCACAACATATTATTATATTTTGATATATTTCAATTCTATCACAAATTTACTGATTCAAATAATTTTTGCAAATAACAATTATGAAACATTAGAATAATGTAACCAATAAAATTTTATTCTATTTAAGTGTATAAAGACTACAAAATATACATAAATATTTTGATAAACCTGCAATTGAGATTAATTACTATCATTTTAAATAAAATTATAATTTCCAACAAAATAAATAGTGTTAAATTCTATTCAACAGTTATATTTTTACTAAAAACAATTCACTTCGATTTTTATTTTACTACTATGGTCTTTTTCCTACTCTGCATGCCACAAATTCTTCGAGTTGGACACCAAGAAAAAGAAACATTGTAAATGTTATCTGTATATTTAATATTTAAATCCACTGCTGATGTTTTTGTACATTTGTTATGATATGGCTTTCCATTGAGTCATGGATACCACAAAGCATGTGGTGATTATGAATTACAAATTGACATAAAAGTGATAATATCCTTTGTTTATTTCGTACTATACAGCAGTATCTGCATGGATATGGTATCGATGCATACTATATCCATATATGATATTGATACCTAAAGATTCTCTGCAGTTAGGGGCCACAATTTAGTTGTGAACTGTAATTTAATAGACCAACGGAATTGTTTGATGGGCCCCTAAATAATAATTATAAATAATTGTGGATAAATTTATTTACAACTTAATGGAAAACCAATATGGAAAGAGCCAAACTGCATACTGTGTAGTATGTAACATTAGCCTGTTGCCAAGGTTCTAAACAGCTAATTAACCTTTGCCTAAATTTAGCACTTTTGTGTTTATGTATGTAGTGTTTTGACACTTTATTAATTTGTCCAAAGGTTAACTAAACTATTATCGATGTCCACTCAGAAAATTATAAACTACTGTCGAAGGTGTATGGTTCACAGACAGTTGCAAGTTATTTTATTTGGTTCAATGGAATGTTAGTACCTCTTTTTTAGCTATTTATCATCTTTAAATGTTTCATTATTTATCATATTTTTAATATATTATGAACATTCATTTAGAATTTGAAGCCCATTTTTATCATAGTTGTAGGTAGAGGAATCATGACAGTGTAGATGTACTTTTTAGAATAATAAGTGTTAAAATTATTTTAAATGCTGGGCGAATATGTGTCATTTACTTATGTTTTCTTGAAATGTGTGGGTATGCTGAAAGTTTTACTTTACTCAATAATAAGACAATCGACATGTATTTAATGCTTTTCGCTTTTTTAATGTATTCTTTTCTCCATTAAATTTTAAACACTTTTTCATTCAGTCAAACCATTTTTGAAAACACGAGGACCATTGGTCTAAGGGCCATGTTTTTCTGTACTGGTTGAAAGCTATCACGGCCTCACCCGGCCCCGTAAATGTCAAACTTCTCTTCTTCAAATCTTTGTTTTTTGAGAAAACATAGAAATTGCATGGTGTGAACTATGTGCAGGATGGGTCAATAGTGCTTCCTTTTCAGAAGCCAAAAATTACTTTGTTTTGTGCACGGCGTGCGCCGAAGAATTGTCATTGTACAGTAGGATGCGACTTGTTGGGTCGTTTCTCGTAACATATTTTGCTCAGTAAGCACAGTTGAGGCTCGATCTACACTTTTTCACGAATTTCATCATGGATAGAAACACGGTCACGATCAAATCCTGCGTACCAACGCCTAATGGTGTTCATATGAGGTGCTTCCCTCGCACAAGCATTTTGAGGACGAGCAGTCTAGCGGAGACAGTCAACTTTTAGTTACAAAAAAACATCTCGGTTCGAGTTAATTCCAGTTTTGTCTCGGAAGAGGAACTTTAATTTGTGATATGCGATTTATCGCAAATTCTTTTTCAAATCAATGTTTAATTTTGTTATTGTTAAAAAAAAGCATTAAAAATTCATTTTGAGAACATTTATGAGTGGCCAGGAGCGCAGAACTTTCAGTGTGACCTGTGTATGTAGTCTGTTAAAATAAAAGGAATGCGATTTGTCTTAAGATGTTATTAGTGGCTTATCGTCGACGAACAAACGCGAAATTGTTTAACCCGGCGTCTGTCAGGTTGGGTCATAATGACCCGCCACAGTTTTAAACGCGCGTATTTTTTTAAGTAATAGTTTGAAGTTGCCGTGCTTTTTAGTAGCTGCATTTTATACCCCTCCCCTTTCGGTTCTAGTATCAGCCCAGTTGGTGTGCGCCTGTACAAGGAGTTACAAGCGGTCAAAGGTCAACTGGGGTAAATATGACCTAACCATACATTCGATGTAACCTTTCTGTGCCAATTCCGTTTATGCATTTATTTATTTTATGATTGGTTAATTAGTCCCAAGCTAATGCTACACCTTCTCAAGGAGCATCATTTGACAAATGTGGGTACTGTCCGAAAAAATAAAAAGCAAAAAGACTATTTTTACTGGTTTACTCTTTTTACTGGTTTACTCGGCTTAGAAGAGAATTCTAAACGATCACTTGCGCCTGCAAATACGAGTACGAGTTGCTCGTATGTGTTTCGTTTGCCTAGAGAGATGCGCAAGACAATAAGATAATTAACTGGAGAACCTTCAGAGGGGTCACCTACTGAAATTCACGGAGTTCAAAATCGGTGCCAAATATGTCCTGCCTGTCTAGACTACATAATTTCTTACTACGGTGGATATGCAAATGTAGATGCTGACTGTAATTAGTTTTAAACTTTCCGTTAAATTCAGCATAAAGTTTTTTAAAGACCTCACATTAGGTATTCCAAAAAGTAAAACAAAATGTTAAAAAGTTATAATTATGTTTATTTATTAGTAAGATTACAGAAGTTAAATATTTTGTCATAGATTTTATAGAGCTTTCGTAAATACATAACAAGTTCCTAATATTGTATGATTTTTTATTGTTTTTCATCAAAATATAGTCATTTGAACATCACTTAAACTGATTTAATATATCATACAAAAAAATTAATTGAAATGGTAAGAATTAAACCCTCTTTAAAATCCGGGTTATATTGACCCATCATACAGTCCTTACCTACCTACCTTAGTACAATACCTAGGCAGGCGTATTTATACGAGCTACGGAGCTACATAGAGACTTAGTGTACCCAGCTCTCGCGGCGCTCGCGACTATTACTCGTGCAATTGTAACTCGAGCGCGTGGCAACCAAGCCGAATCAGCGAACGGGCGCTAATTTACCCCCATGAGATATATTCTCTAATCCCTAAAAGGAAATACGGGCCTATACTTTTTCTTTGTAGTCTTCTGGTCAGTAGATTATGTTTTTCATGAACTTTGAAGTAGGTAGTGGTCATTCATCTAAAACAATATCTGTAAATACAATAATAGCTCATACCCACGCCCTGCATGCTTTCGTATTCGATCTGATGTGAAACCATTATTACACAAATTACTTGTAGTAAAACATTGTTACGCGACTTCGATTGCTGCTTAGTGACAAAACATTGTTATGTTTGCTGTGCCACACGTGTTGCTGCTTAGTGATTGCATAATGAGCGTAGAAATATGTTGCTGCGCCACATATAACTGACGGTGGTTTCAATGTTTACAGGTTATGGCAAACTTGAATTTCCAGCAAGCACCTAGAAGCCTAGCGAGCGGCGGTGTGGGGGGCCGCGTGGGCGCGGGGCTGGTGGGCGGCGTTTCCGGCGTCGGTGGGCATGTAACCCCCACGTTCGGGGGTGCGCTCTCGCCGGGGCGCGGCCCCACGGCTATGCCCGGCGGCGCGCCGCCCACCATGGCCTCCCGGGCTACGCTCTTCGGCCAGCGCGCCTTCGCCGACCGCCGGGTTCAGATGCAGCCGCCCAACTCCATGGTGAGACGCCCGAGTGTACCCGGGGCACCAGCTTGCATGCGATGCAGTGGAAACACCCCAAGTCAAGATAAATAATACTGACGGGGAGACCATAGTAGCAAAATAATGTGTAATTGAAATTGAAACTGCTTTAAATTGTGTAAAATACGTCATTAATACCCAATAACGTATTTTGTGTTATAGATTCATAATTTTGTATGTGATGCAATAATAATAAATAACTTAATTAGGTTTCCGTAATCTCGACAAAACAATGAGATATTGTGAACAAAAAACTTTGTAGACACTAATCGTAAGTAGCATAATCGCTGCGTGCGACTCCACTAGTTCTTACCATCGTCTTGGTGATACTACAATTGAAGTTGTGTTTGTTGATTGGTTGGTATAATAGGTAGGCTATGATTAATTTAAAAGTATTACTAATAAAGGTCGGTAGATCTTTAAAAATCCGCCATTGAAATGTTCGTCCATTGACATTTATCAAGTTATAGATAATGTCAGTGTCAAAACAAACTTTAATCACACTATTATTATTACAATTGCTTTATCATATAAAATCAAGTAATTTCAAAACGCACATATAACAATTTGATGTGAACATTATAAAAACAGTATTGGAAAAACCATTCTGATAACTTGTCGTAAACTGTCTATCTTCTATCTACCTAATATTTTAATTTCATAAACAGCATAGGATAGTTCCATCGTTTTTACACTGCGCCTAACATCAGAAAGATTTATATTTATAGTTGTCCTCCTATTTCAACTGAATTTCTCCTCAAGATATTTATGCACTTACGAATTTTAAATACTCGAGGTAGTCTAATGAAGCGATTTCAACTGAAATACAACTTAGTCCAATTTTGTCGAAGCTCATATTTACATTCTTAATCGGACTGAATAAGATACTCCGTTTGCGACGTGATGAACTCTCATATAGACATACAGCTATGTCAATGAACTTTCATCTCAGCCGTTTTACATCTACTGTTGAACACAGGCCTCCCCCGGCCCTCCCTCCCGCCTTCCAACCGATAGATATTTTGCATCCGTTGTCTCCCTACGACCTACTACGTATTCCGTATACATTGTTGCCACACAAGCCTTCCGCCCCATCGGCGATCGGTTCTGGAAACTACGTGGTCTGTCCTTTATCACTTCATTTTTGCGACTCTACGTCGGTGACCTTTGTTCTGCTACGGCATATTCATTTCTGATCTTATAACGTAGATAAACTCCGAGCTTCGTCGCACGCTCAGCGATCCCGAGCCTTCTTTTGAGGCCCTTATTAAGGCACCACGTCTCTGATCCAAAAGTCATCACTGGCAACACAGAGCTCAAAAACTCTTCTGACACTGCGTTATTTTGGACGAGAAGCTCTTCTGCAATTTCCCGGATCCCCGGATGCCCAATCGAGCTGGATTCGTCCGTTGACCTCTTTTTCGAAATTCTATGTCTAATTGGACATTTTGTCCCAGGTAGACATATTATTCGAGAGGCGTGCGCCGGGCCCTCGTGTGCCGCGTGAGAGCGCAACCGGGATTTAACAAGATGATGATGATGAGACATTGGTCGAGTTCGGGTGTTCCATGTTCATTTTAAGAACTGTTGCAAGAACTTTACTGAAATCTTTGAGCATTGTGTCTAGCGTTCCGGAGATTCTGCTATGACTACAATATTGTTGGCTAATCATACTGTGGCAGACCATACGTGACCGTGTGGTGTCCGGCAGAATAGAATAGCACCAACCCTTTACACTCGTGGGTGTCGTATGAGATAATTAATGTTTTCGAGACAAAATAACTAGAGTCTCCGAGTCTGGATAATGGGCAGCAACATTTTTCATTGTTATATTTATAAAACTGCGATCTCTAACTCGCCTGCCAAGCGTGTTAATTGGAAATTATGGCAATAACCTCCCCTTTCGCGGGGGAGGCCCCTAAGTCCTGCAGTGGACTGTCATGGGCTGTGATGACGAGGTGACAAAGATACTCATAGACATTGATCCCGGATGTCGTCCTTTCCAGTAGCTTGAAAACGTCGTAAACAGATGACATCTCGCTGTTTTGCTAATTTCATGTGTCTAACGATGCACCACCATTCTAGGGGTTTTTTTAGAAGCGGTAATAAATTGGCATGTAATGTCTCTGGTTCTCGGTTACCCTTCTTGTGTAGACGCTCTTCAACAAAAGGAGTATCTTGTAGGTTCTGAATTACGTATGTTACTTGCTTATGCCTCCTATACGATAATCGCTTTCTAAACAGACAATCACATAAACTGCTTACAGTTTTTGCTTTGTTATCAACCAATTAAGATCGGTCAAATTAAGATTTGTACAAATCATATATACGACAGGCGAGTTTGTGTTTTTTGACTTTGAGGCCTACAGATATAATTTTGTTCTGTCTTTACTGCAATGTGCGGCTTCAATATTGTCACTTCGTCGCTCACGTTCGTCAAACTTTATGTCGAATATGAAAGGACGCACTATGCCACAACATTGAGTGCGGCTGCAATAACACTGTTTCAGCTTACGGGGTCGACAACACGTGAGTGGTACCCCTGGTATTGCAAACGTCCAAAGGCTACCGTAACTGCTTACCATCTGGCAGGCCGCTTATTTGCTACCTATATATAAAAAAGCCACATATTGCAGGAAGTAATATTGCCCGTCTAGGAGACCCTTTATAATATGTTCGTCTCCCACAGTCGAGTATGGGCCTGTCGCGGTTCAACGCGGGGAGCAACTACCACACGGTGTTCGGGGAAGGCGGCGACACGTCCACGCCGCCGCTTCTCGACCTGAGCGAGTTCCCCTCGCTGACGGCGCGCGGGGCTGGAGACCAGGCCCCCGCCGCCGCGCCGCCGCCGCCCGGCTCCAAGCCTTACGGTAAACACGCAACACCACACACGACACTATTATAGACCCAAGCCCACAGAAATCAAAGCCTGTACTACTGCGCCTCACAGCACATATGCTGAGTGGGTACCATTTATGCTGGCCTCCGCGACACCGACAGTGGCATGTGCTACGCATTGTTTTAGATATTTCAAATGATTAATGTTTCCGTTTTATGTAACTGTTATTGTGTCGTGGTGTGCTATGTGTAATAAATTTTTTTTTCTTTCTATCATTCATAAGTAAAATAGAATTACCATGTGGGGCAACTTAACTATCGACTATGGCCACTTAACTGTACTACTGCGCAGTTACTGTCAGCTTTGATATATTATGGGTAAAAAATGCCAATCGGATCATCTACATGGCGACAAAGTTACGCGTGCATAGGACTTACGGTAACCACACGACACAATACAAGAGCCTTAGGCTACGGTCGCACTGACTGGTGGATTGCTGAGAACCTAGCTAGACGATAGTGTAGTGCCGCGCTGGTGCTTCACTCGGTGGCTTTATTACCATATATGCAGAGCCTAGATATGCATATATATGCATATCTAGGCTCTAAGCCCTAAGCAAGCTGGCTACCTGTCATAGCTGTAATAGCCCTACGGTAACCACCAGCCATAGTGCGAAATGGCACTCGTCACCACGCTAGATACGACACGGCGCGGGTACCCGTAGCAGCCTCGCGGTCAAATGCGACTGTTTCCTAATCATTATAATCTGGAACAGGCTCTTTTTAGACTGGCACGTTCCATCTTCGGCCGCATCGTATGTATGTATGTATGTATGTACGTATGTAAACTCTTTATTGCATAACAATTAAACATCGTCATTTGCCACCAGAAAAAAGAAATTTAGGGGCAGGCAGTGTCAAAACTCGCTATATTTTTGGGTCACTATATTGTGTCTAAATATTGAGTTGAATACTCTGATGTGGCTGTATAGCTTATTTTTTATACTACAAAGGTGGCAAACTAGCTTACGGCCTACTGATGGAAAGCAGTTACGGTAGCCTTTGGACGTTTGCAATACCAGGGGGTATCACTCACGTGCTGCCGACACATGCCGAGGCGGCTGCTATATGTAACTCGTCGACCCAGCACCAGTAACTCTCCTGTATTGTACCACATACTCCAACTCCACCAGTGGGTATGGTGAAGCAGCCGACCTCTGAGCAGTCGGAGTTCACGATGTCGTCGGAGGACTTCCCGGCGCTCCCCGGGACGTCCAGTTCTGCGGGAATGACGCCGGCGCAGCCGCCCGCGCCCGCGCCCCCCGCCCCCGCGCCGGATTACGGCGCCGAGAAACTGCGGAAGGGCATACAGACCTCCGCCGAAGGTACGCCCCTCACCCCAACCCTTGGTATACCCTAATAATACTAGCCGAAAGCAAAATGTAAACAAGCAATAAAAGGGTGAGTGTAGCGTAGCATGTAAAACGTAAAAATGGAAAATGAAAATGAATTTTTTTAAGATGACATTTTAAGTCGTTACACGAATGAACAATAATAATAGCGTAGCCGAGTGATTTAATACCTAATTATATGCAGTTTACAATTTTGTACCTATAAGTTTCTTAACTTTCCTGGAAGTAAGCTGAGAGTCAGTTCTGTTGTAGGCACTTGTAGGTATCTACGCGTCGAGGACATCGATCGGCGGGAAATTTACTTCACTACTTTCACATATATCTATATATCTTCCATTCTACGTTTTTATACATCCACCATCTACAATATAGCTCATCGTTGTTTACATTTTGTTGATTGCTATCCTGAATAGAGTATAAACACCTGCATTGACACACCTTACCAATTTGCAGGCAAGGTGACGAATATACCCGAGACGATGATACCCAACCAATTCGGCATCGTGGGCCTGTTGACTTTCATCCGCGCCGCCGAATCGGACCCGAGCCTCGTTTCGCTGGCCCTGGGGCAGGATCTCACCGCCCTCGGCCTGAACCTCAACTCACCTGATAACCTCTATTTGACCTTTGCCGGTCCCTGGGCGGAGATGCCTTGCAGGTACGCTTCTAGTCTCGCTATTTTGCAAAGTAACCCCCATTCACAGTAACATCCACAGCACACAGCAGTAACCTTCTGGTCGACTCTTGAGGTTTGATCTCTCGTCAAGCATCAAGAGTCGGCTTGTCAGTAGAACAAGTCGTTAAGAGTCGGGGTATCAGCTACTCCACTTCAGGTCCACCGTTGAAGATCCGGTGGCACCCTGGGGAGCCAACATTAAATACAAGTCTAATCTTGGCTTTTTAGAGCCTAAATAATAATAATAATTTCATTTTTCATTTGTGTATCTTCATATGTGCATCTTAGCCCTTCTGGGTCGCTGAAACGCTTAGTTTCTGGACAAACTAACCGTACTAGCCGCCTATGGGGGCACCAGCTACTACCTTGTCTACGTCCACCGTTGAACCCTGGGGCTCCAACATTAAATACAATGTCTAATTTTGGCGTACTGTTTACGTGACTGTTGACGTTGACCATACTGTTGACATCTTAAATTATTAATAACATTGAATAGGTGAAAGTCAAATTTTATAATTATGTTTTTACAATGCTTAAAATGAATAATTTAAAATATTTGTAAATGAATATCTATTTTGATTGATGACATTATTTAAATTCGTAAATTTAATAATGTGTCTAAAATTTGTATGCCGATGGCAGGTCGCAGAGGCTTCGTTCTACTTAAACTGCACCTACCTAACAATTGTATAACCTGTGTACCACAAATGAATAAATGATTATGATTATGGCTTTTGAGAGTTTAAATAATAATAATTTCATTTTTCATGTGTGTATCTTCATGTGTGCATCTTAGCCCTACTTTTCATTTGTGTATCTTCATGTGTGCATCTTAGCCCTTCTGGGTCGTTCGTACGATTTGTAATTTGAACGAACCGTACGAGCCGCCTATGGTGGCACCAGCTACTACCTTGTCTGCGTCCACCGTTGAAGATCCGTCGGCACCCTGGGGAGCGAACATTCATTATTAGCCCTTTTGGGTCCCCTGTACGCATGGTTTCTGAAGAAACTATCCGTAAAGGCCACCTATGGGGGCACCAGCTACTACCTTGTCTACGTCCACCGTTGAAGATCCGTCGGCAACCTGGGGAGCGAACATTTATTATTAGCCCTTATAGGTCTCCTGTACGCCTAGTTTCTGAAGAAACTATTCGTACAGGCCACTTATGGGGGCACCAGCTACTACCTTGTCTACGTCCACCGTTGAAGATCCGTCGGCACCTTGGGGAGCGAACATTAAATACAATGTCTAATCTTGGCTTTTGAGAGCCTAAATAATAATAATTTCATGTTGTTCATGTGTGCATCTTAGCCCAACTTTTCATTTGTGTATCTTCATATGGGCATCTTAGCCCTTCTGGGTCGTTCGTACGATTTGTAATTTGAACAAACCGTACGAGCCGCCTATGGTGGCACCAGCTACTACCTTGTCTACGTCCACCGTTAAAGATCCGTCGGCACCCTGAGGATCCAATATTATATACAATGTCTAATCTTGGCTTTTGAGAGCCTAAATAATAATAATTTCATTTTTTCAAGTGTGTATTTTCATTTGTGCATCTTAGCCCTTCTTTTCATGTGTGTATCTTCATATGTGCTTCTTAGCCCTTCTGGGTCGCTTGTACGTATGGTTTCTGGAGAAACTATCCGCACTAGCCGCCTATGGGGGCACCAGCTACTACATTGTCCACGTCCACCGTTGAAGATTCGGCGGCACCCTGAGGAGCCAACATTAAATACAATGTCAAATCTAGGCTTTTGTAGGCTAAATAATAATAATTTCATTTCGTTCATGTAATTAATCACAGGCATGAGTCATAATCATCTTAGTCACAGGCGCGTACGATTCTAGATGTTCCGGACGACGATTACCTTTACTTAATTACATCATCTATTTGTGTGATCGTCTTATCATAAAAAGAATTCAAAATCTCTGACCAGTTTACCTATTTATATATGTATATATTCTCAATACTTATACATTTTAGTAACGAGATACGTTCTCCACAGGCCACAAGACATGGACTACAACGTGCCCCCCGAGTATCTGATACACGGCTCCATCAGAGACAAGCTGGCGCCGGTGCGACTGAATAGATATAAAGAGGATTTGCTGTTTTATCTCTTCTATTGCTTTGTTGGTGACTTCTTGCAGGTTGCGGCAGCGGCAGAACTGTGAGTCGGATTATATTATATTACGTTTCTATCTCCTAACTTGGTCGTGGCTGGGCTACGTAATAGTAGTGTATTTCGTCAAATTAGCACAAACATAAAGTATAATCAAAGCATGACGCCATGCATGTATTTTTCTATAAATTATATTTTAATACTAATATCTCTTCTATGGCATCAAATGTATGTATCAATATTTCACACAGATAATCTCTAATATCTTACACATTTATACGTTGGCGTGAGAGATTCGTGAATAAGATCGAAGAGGCACGGCTGCGCTGGTGCGGTCTCGTATTGCGTAAGCCCCAGGGATACGTAGGAAATAGGTGCCTATATTAGGAAAGGGAGGCCCAAAAAGCGATGTATTGACATCGCCGAGTTGGACGCGAGAGCCAACGGCTTACGACGTGAGCGTGACGTGGCGTAGTTCTGATCTTACATCTCTGTCCGCAGGTACAACCGTGAATGGCGATATCACATGGAGGAAAAGGTGTGGATCTCTCAAGCGCCCGGCATGCCCACCGTGGAGAAAACCTCCACGTATGAGCGCGGCACCTACTACTTCTTCGACGCGCATAACTGGCGCAAGGTATGATGTTATGTTCTTATTGTATCTAGTACTTTTTCCCGCGTGAGGTCAGCCGCGTGGTGAGTGTTTCAAATCCATTGCAGGTTTAGTACGCGACACGCGCTATGCCATGCTAACCAACAAAGGATTAGAAACATCAATATCAAACGGCCGCGCGAGTCCTGTTCCTGACTATACTCTATTTTTTTAACTATAAAGTACTGAAGCTAAATACGACATGCTCATTGGTTCATTCAAATAAGGTACGCTAAGGCGGCTTTCATGGCGTGGATAAAGATACCTCCGACTTTCTTTTGTGTTACTATAAAAGAAAATTGTATTGCACTATAAAAGATAATCAAATAAAAAAAAATATCAGTTTTAACGACCAAGATTGATCAAGGTCTTTCACTGGGAACCCTGAGACTGGTAGAATAGTCTTGATAGTCACTTGGCACTCCTATGGCTACAATATCAAGGGTATCATAATGTTGTCGACTTCGTAAAAACCTTTTCACACCGTTGTATTTGTGGCGTACGATACTTTGCCTACCCCTTTGGTATACTGGCGTGGTGTGTTTATGTATCTGTTTGAACAATGTACACGTGTATGTGACCTGACCGCTCCGTCCGTTGCAGGTGCCGAAGGAGTTCCACCTGGATTACAGCAAGCTCGAGGGGCGACCGCAGCTGCCTCCGCACGTGCTCACGTAGTTCACGCGCGCCATTTCTGACACAATATTGTAGTTTTGTTATATAAAAGTACAAGTTATAAAACATTAACTTTTATTTAGCAATCCTTTGTGAAGTCGACCAGACAAATACTTATCGTGCTCCGGATATTGAGTGTGTAGGTATGCCTGTTTCACGTTTGCAAAGCAAATTCGTGTAGTGTGATCGATCATTGTGTTGATTATTTGACTGGTCAGACTTTTTACGTCATGCCACCTGTTTTGAGCAGTGTACCATGTCTAATATAAGGACAGCTTTTTTGATGATAAAATACAAGTCGTATGTAATTTATTGGGTTTCTTTTCTTGGCCCAGTCGTGGCCTTGCAGCGGTTTGTGTGTGCTCCACTTCCAAACCCGACTCAAATAACCTCTTACCTTTTCTCAATATAACGACCATCCTTATTCCCATTCCCACAATCCGTCGTTTCTCCTATGTTCCCCTTTATTTATTGTATGTATCTGCTTGTTTTTCAAATAATCATTCAGTGCCATTACTTTTCATTATTACTGTTCTACTAATAATAAAATGTTAGTTTGGTTTCGCATAAGTACCCCACTTTAGTGGAGGGATTGGCAGGCGAGTTGGCGATCAAAAACCATCAGAAAACGCAGCTGCTCAATTCTAGTTATTTAAATAACAAACAAATCGTAACTTTACACCATGGATTAGCCATGTCTAGTTATCAAGTTACCTCCTCTTCCGGAGCCTCCAGATCTGAGGAATGTGCCGCTCGCGAATTGCACGCGATACAGATAATGCAATTGAATGATGATCCACGCTCGAAGCGTATGCCGAATGCGAGCGGCGCCATTCAGTACACAACGCACCCGACCCATAGATAAAAAAGGAACTAGCTTTATAATATATATTCTATTGAGCTGCCGATGAGCTGGGATCTTGTTAGTGAGCCCTAACTTACGTAACGCAATCAATATCTATCGCCCAATTACGGTTCAAGTTAATAAGTTGCCGCAGCGAAGCAGTTAGGTATTTAGTCTATCCGTTTAAAACGCCATTCATGTGTTGAACCCAGTCAAACCTTGGCGTTAATGTTCCGGTTATGATCTCGCGCGCGAGGGGTCGTGGCCTTGACCATGATCCAGGATTTGGCAGATCAGGTAATTAAAGTGGAGCGACTGCACCTCCATGACCCTGTTACCCCAGGTTCCCCACCTGACAAGATTGGATTATGGTTACACTGAATGTGCAGGTTTCATCACGATGTTTTCCTTTACCGTAGGATCCTCGGTTAGTGTTAACTAATGTAACACAGAAAAGAGTAGTCACTGTAGTTTGAACAGAGAGATTTTTGTAATGGGTGCGAATCCAGTACGAATTGGACCCATTAACGATTAGGCCAAAGACGTTCGTTGAACCTATTGTACGTATACGAAACCGAAATGTGAACATATCACATCGTAAACTTGCAACTTTTCCGGGTTTTCTAATGGATTCCTTGGAGGATAGATACTTTTTCAAGTGGAACTCGTTTGGCCGTGCGTGTGCCGTTGGAAATACATCCATGGTTCTCTGCTTCGTTTTCTAAAATATTGTAAAGATTTGTCGCAGTATCTTTAAAAATAATGTCTGTAATATTTATGAGTGGGAAACCTCTAGGCCGTTTGCGATAGTTTTGTCTTTGAAAGGTTAATGTTTTTTTTTGCGCCCAACTCCAAGGAAATGGGCACCTTTCGGTGTAGCGGTTGGGAGGGAGGAGGTGAACTCTTATGAGTACGACTCGCCAAAATAAAAAGGGACCTAGGCGCATACGTGCTAAACAGCCCCTGGAAGCACCTGTAGCCGGGAAGGCTTTCCAGGTTTCATTGGATGTGACACCCCGTAGGGACTTGGCATCGTCTATCTATACATAGTATAAAACATAAAACAAACTCGCTTCCCGCCGTCTGTCCCGATGTATCTATTGTACGCTTAGATCTTTTAAACTACGGAACGTATTTTTATGCGGTTTTGAACAATAGTTCAAGAGGATGGTTTATAAGCTTTTTGTTGTCCTCTGGTAAAAACCAACTTTGCAGCAATTCAGTACACTAGGATGTCGTCATACATGTACAACAACTTAAATAGGAATCTTAACTTCTACCCTTTGACTAGACAGGAATGTAAAAAAGAGGTTACTATTTGGCTTAAAACTAAAAATTATGAAGAGACTGAATCACTCTTAAAAACTTAGAGACTTAGGTAATGTATTTAATATATTTACATTATTTAACCCTTTATTTACTTACACGTAGTATACTATCTACATTCAGTTACATGCAAGCAAACACACACACAAACACATACACAATATGATTTGATTGTAAGTTTTATATTTATTTTAAGCTTTGTTTTGGTCACGTATGTTATTAAGTGAAATTTAATTATGTGAAGGAGCGGGATTCTCCTGATACAAGTATTGCTATACTTAATAGGAGATCTCCACCTAAATATGATGTGTAAAACTTTATAACGAAATAAACCATTTATTATTATTATAAGCAAGAAAAATGAGGTAGGTAGAGGTAAAGTAGGTGTAAGTGAACGAAGTCGTGCCGTATATAACTTCTGGATCGATTTTGAAGTTTTTAGATTTCTTCGACCGTTTAGGTACTGCTTTTTAGGTGTAAAAAGACCCCAGGTCCAGTGGCAGCGCCTGCGAGGCCGACAATAGCTGAGAGCAACACATGCGGTGCGAGCAGAAAATAAAATTGCCAGTGAAGGTAGTTTTCTTTGTAATCTTGAATTTCTATTTGGACCAAATATATTTTTAAATGTTATTATTTTAGGTCTTCCGTCCCCAGACACAGATTTTATGAACTGGGTTGAACAGACACGGGAGCAATTGGCAATTTTAATTAGGTTGCAGGAACTGGAGTTATTTCATTCAAACAATTTTTTTTTAATTTCAAAGTAAAAGAAACTACATACGACCAATGGATTTTACCAAATATCAGATAATTAACCATGTCTTTCTAGTGAGAGTAATTGTATCGTAATATAAATAGGACCACGATAAGTCCGAATGGACTGACAGTAGTAAAAATTATCATGCTGAAAATTATCACTCTCACTTCCTTTTTAATTGTTTTGCCCATTATTTAATAATATTTTTCATAACTTACGAAAATAAACACTTGTCATAAGTTGCCATACAGTTTTTTTTAAATAAGTGATTCGGACTTGGTCTTATTATAGTAGTTTATCTACACCACAGACATAATTAGTATTTATTGTATAGAATTTTAATACTCAAATCTTGTAAATAGCTGTCTACAATTTTGTATGTATTAGGGTTTCATACTAAAAATATTCCTAAATGACATTTTAAATGTGACATTTTATGAAACAACAGATTAATCGCGTATTTAGTTTTTCTAGGTTTACTAAAGACCTGACATGGTGATGTCTGGGTTGCAAATTGGAAGTGCTGCGTTGTAAACATTTTGAAGAACAAGATAATAAGTAGATGCAAGTCCCCTCTGTCCTGGTGAACCATCATTATATGAATTTTTACTGAAAATAAATAATATGCTACCTGTTTAATATATTAATGTACCTATCCTTTTCTTCATGACTATGTCCTCTAGAGGACATCACATTAAATTTATTGTAAAGTCACATAGGCCTACCTGTGGACAATGAAGACGCTTCTAACGATAAGTAAGTAGGTAACTTCTTAGTTTAGAAGTTATGAGGCAACAAATAAACATTCATACTGGTCAAAATCATAACTCTCCTTTTTGCAAAAGCAAGCACTGCCGATTCACGGCATGTAGGATCGAGAGATCGAAAAGACGGTGGTAGGAATCAGGGCGTGGATTTGATTCACTAGAGACCTTATCTTTTATTATAATGACAAAATTAAATTAAAAGGACAAGTTTAAAAAAATGACGAAGTCGTTCGGAGCGAAATACCCACAAGTCAGATTTGTTTGTGTTCGTTTCTAGTAGAAAGTCGTAGCGAAATATTACTTATCTGCAGATGAGCTGCCTTGTTCCGTCCCTGCATTTGCATTAGTGTGTGTGTTATAGAGATGTGTGACATTTTGTCTCGTATTACAACTCTGATTGTACTCTCTGCTTCTGTATATAATTCTTTTTCTCTATAATCTACACTCATAGCGTAATGTTCCAAATGACGTGCGTCGGTAGCCGGGCAGTTGAGTATTCAACTCGTAAACGAGAGGTAACGGGTTCGAATCCCGCTCCGGCCTAGTACCAATGACTCTTTTCTGAGTTATGTACATTAGTTGAATACTAACAGATGCTCTTACGGTGAGGGAAAAACAACGTGATGAAATCTGCAAATTCAGGCATCTGCATTTGTAACCATGATCCAATCTGGTCAGGTTCCCCTGGTAGCAGGGTCACGGAGGTCAGATGGTAGTCGCTCCACTGTAATTACTTGCTCGCCAAATCCTGGATCATGGTCAAGGCGGACCCCGGGCCCTTGTCCTCAAGAGCACAACCGGGACATTAACGCTAAGATGAGATGATTTATATATGCAGTTGCATACACTATTTTCTCTACATTCATATTTTCATGTTAAAACGTACCTACAATTTTCTCAACTTTGCTGGGTAATCAGTTCTGTTCTACCATAGCCTTCTTCATCGGAGGCTATGGTTGTGCCTACGCGTCGAGGATATCAAGCGGCGGGAAATTCACTGTACTACTTTCACATTTATCTATTTATTTGCTTTAAACAAGAAAAAACATTCACAAACACAAACTAGAAAAAATATTCCGATTTAGCGGGAAAATAATTCAATACATATATCTCGTACAATCACATAAACAGGAAAGTTTGAATTTTGAATTTGATAATGGTATTTTTAGGTATTTTACCTCGCCCGGACGCCCGACAAAAATGTAAAAACTAAGTGTTGCATAATGATTAAAAAGTTATTTTGTGTTACAGCTGTAATGAAAATAGTATGGGAAATGCTGTAAATATAGACTGGCGTGAAGAAAGTTTGTCATTAAACGACTGCTTTCGAATATTGTATATGAAAATTAATTGGAACATTACACTATGAGTGTAGATAAAAAATATTTTTGTTTTAAGGATTCTCCAAAGCCATAAAACGAGAAGACTTGTGGAAATAATAAACCAATTTACGGTGACGGTATCGTGTATTAGTAAATGTATCAACTCCTTGATTTTAGAATCTAAATATAGCTTGTGTCATGCTCAATCTACGTCTAACTCGGCACTCGCGGCCGGGGCCGGGGCTTCGGCAGCTGGTGCGGAGGCCGGCTCTGCGGGTTTGGCGGTGGCTGGTACCTTGTCGTCGTTGTGGCCAGGCACCCAAAGCCCGGAATCGACGCATCTGTTCATGAAGTAAATCGCCTCTTCTTCGGGCATCTTGGCTATGGCGGCCTGCAGCATCGGCACGTCTTGGGCGTCGAAGCATTTCTTCAGCTCCTGCAAAGTTTCAGTATATTCTCAGTAATATAAACCCTATCCTATTGGCACCTAGTAGTATTTGGATGTACCACCACAACAGAGTAGAATGTAGTAGCAACCGCATCCATTAGCGGGTGTCGTAAGTAGCTACTAATGTCCGATACAGACCAACTGATACCTCGGTAAACTAGAAAATGCGCAGAGGCATTTAACATTGTCAATACTGATCTAAGACCAGCCTGCCATGCTATTCCTACTGATCTGTGAAACACAGCTTTCATGAAATTTACCTCTGGCAATTCAGCATAAACCTCAACAGGATCAAGCCCACCTGGGCCCAATCTTTCTTTCTTTTCTAGTTCTTCCTGTTCACGAATGGCATCTTGAATTTTCTCTGCAGCTCTCTTTTGGATCCTTTCCTTGAATTGTGTCAGTTCTACTTCAAACGAATCTTTGTATGTTTTGTCAGCTATTTGTATCCTGGGAATAATCAGTATTGAATATTGTAATAATGTTATGATTTTAGAAAGAATATTAATATTAAATACATGCGTAAATATAACTTATAAAAGTTACCTTGAGAAGAAAGATCCAACACAACCTCTGGGATCGACATCCAATTGCTTAGAAAGTTCAAGAATGTACTGTATGCAGATTGTCTGATGTGCCACATGACTCATTAGTTCATGTTTCTGTAATTAAAATAATATTTATAGAGATATCTATCTCTAAAATTATGAGTATGATATTATATGATAGACAGAATTATTTACCTCTTCCATTTCCAAGTTGATGCACCAAATGACAAGATAATTAGCAGTCTCTTCACATACCAGTTGATTATTTTCCAAAAGAAATTGCTTGGAATCATCATATCGCCGTAGCATACCAAACTTCTTTAAAAGCTTCTCGTTTGCTGCCACGAACTTCTCCATTTTCTTTTCAGCTTCCTCCTCTGATACATTATCGTTTTTGGAGCGTGGTGCCTTGGTGTTAATCACGGTTTTATTGAAACCTGGTTCACTGATTGTGTCCACATTCCATGGTGTTTGCTTGTCCTTCTTTCTAAGATCATCTTCTTTCTTCTTTAAATCTCTTTCCTCTTTCTCTAGACTTTCGAGAGCTTTCTTTAGAGAATCTAAGTTTGAACTGTCCGGTGCTGCTTCAGCAATCTTTTTCCTGGTTTCAGCAATTTTTCTGAAGTTTTCCCTTTTTATTTTGTCATGGTCGTCCTTTTCTCGGCGCCGTTCCTCCATCCGCTCTACGCGCGCCTGGTGCCGCCAGCGGAACAGCGACGGGGTGTCGATGTTGGGATGAGTTTCATCTTCATCGTCCGATATCTAGACAAATGGTAAAAAACAATTAATGCATGGCTATGGTCACAATTCTACCTATAATTTGGGTAACTTTGAATGTTTGTATATGGGTGTGTTGCACAATCTATGGCCAGCTATACCTTTACCCAGGGTGTCTAGAAAAGCACTGTTTTCAACAGAAGTTTTTCAACTGTGTAGAAGTTGTCAATATGGATTTCTGCAAGATGGTTGAGGCGCGAAAGCAGATGGCCGTATGGTTAAAAGAGAACTACGGTGCAATTTACATAACATTTATTTCAGATATACTACTTGGCGAATTTTAACATAAATGTTATTTTTTTAATGTTGTGTAAACCCCAATACATGTAGGTCATGTCAGGGAAAACATCATGATGAAACCTGCCCATTCAGGCTACTGAATGTGTAACCGTGATTTAATCTGATCAGGTTCCTCTGGTAGCAGGGTCATGGAGGCCAGATGGCAGCCGCTCCACTGTAATCACCTAATCTACCAAATCTTGGATCATGGTCAAGGCAGATCCTGGGCTCTCGTGCACGAGAGCACAACCGGGATATTAATGACAAGAAGATTTTTTTAGGCAGAGCACATGGCATGCAACAGTACACAAACTCTACCTGTCTGCATGTTATAGGCCTGCCAGCCCTGGCCCCAGTAGCCCTAAGTGGCTTAACAGGAGTAGGATCCTCCTGCGTGTCGTTTTGCAGCGACGCCCTATCCGTGTCCAGTTTCCTTAAGCGGCCTGTCATGAATTTTGTGGGGTAATTGGCTATTTAAGTGCATAGACTACCATCTGACTCATACAACCTGTTAGGGAAGAGCCAGACCCTCGTTTGTCTATCAGCAGAGGGACCACGTGCAGTTTGGCCCCTGAGATGGTGGTAGGGCCCCAAAACCTCCATAATGGGGTATAAATATTTATAAAATGTAAATTTTGGTTCAAAAAAACCTGAGATAAATTTAATAAGTGTGTGTGGAATTTTTGAGATTTTGGCTCTTATAACCCGAATTGATAATCTTGAATTGTCCAAATGGTGACAAATCACCCAAGTTATCAACACTGCACGTAACATCAAACAATTTTTTTTGTAATACAGTGATGTCGTTGTAAGAAATGAACTACCAGAATCAGTTATTAACAATCCATCAGTAAACAGTTTTAAGAATAGACTGGAACATTACATGATCTAAATATCATGACATACATGCATCATCTTACAGCTGCTAGTGTACAAATAAATATTATACAACGAAATATAGGTACTAATAAATAGGATACAATTCAAACAGAAAACCTCTATAAATCCGCATTTATATCTTCTATGACACTAGCTTGTAATATAATGTAAAACGATGCACTTTAGTGTTATTTCAAGTACCTATTCATCTTAGCATTTAAATTTACAGCTATGTAGTCATACAAAAAATTTGCTGACCATACATCGATTATTATTATGATCCATACTAAAGTAATACATATAGGTATATGGCACAACAACTTCTCTCCAATGTTAAGCCACACAAGCAAAATGTTATCTAGCTAAGGTTCCACAATACTGTAATTAAATAGTTTGCAATAAGTGATTTTGTAGGTCTAAAGTTATAAACTCTCCTTTTGCTAAGATAAACAAATTATTCTAGAAACTTACCTCAATGTCTTTCCACTTGCTGTAATCAACCATTTTATTTCCGTCAAGTCTCCGAAGATTTTATGCACTGTGCACTAAACTAACAGCCACAACAGAAGGAAGATAATCAAAGCTCAGTCAGTTTGAGACTAGCTTAGAGAAGAGAAATCACTTCGGGAATTTCTAGAACACAATACAAATCGGAGGCGAAAATACCAACAACGTCGGTAATGTCGGTTAGTTTGTGCTCTGTGGTCGTGCGTGAGCAGCAAGGCAAAAATGTTGCTCGCTTATGAAGAAACTGCGCTTATACTAAGACAAAAAACCAATAGAAAGAGATGCCTCATCCTTCCCTTTGTCCTTTTCTATTTTGACATTATTGTTGATGACAATTGCAATGTATTTTTTTTTTTTACGGCATACAAACAGGCAAGCGGGCCACCTGATGGAAAGTGGTCGCCGCCGCCTATGGACATCAGCAACACCAGGGGAGTCACCAATGCGTTGCGCGCCTCTGAATAGACCTCTAATATACCTCTTGAACGATCCCAAGTCATAGACCAAAGGAAACACGGTGGCAGGGAGCTCATTTTACATCCAAATCGTACGAGCGAGAAACGTTCTTTTGAACCTTGGTGTGGTGACCAACAGAAGGTCTACGTAGTGGGGATGTGTACCCAGCCCACGGCGGATGGTGCGACGGCGGAATTGAGCTGTGGGCACCAGATCGAAAAGTTCCTCGGAACACTTCCCATTGTAAAGCCGATAGAACACACACAGAGAGCCAAAGTCTTTTCGGTTAGCCAGTTGTTCCAACTTGCTTGTTTGTATGGGATCATCGACAACTCGTACGGCGCGTCTCTGTACGGAGTCCAGAGGATTAAGCAGGTCGGTAGTTTCGCCAGCTCAAAGATGGGAGCAATACTCCATATGAGGTCGCACCTGTGCCTTGTACAGCAGCAGGCGCTGCCCTGGGGTGAAGTATCGCTTGGACCGGTTAAGCACTCCAATTTTGGCGGAAAATGCGCAGACCTGTGTCTTCGAGAGGTTGAATTGGACCAGGTTTAGTCTGCCCCACTGAGCAACTTGCTCCAAGGAATGTTCGGTGTTCGACACAAATCTAGTTCGGCTTTCCGACACTTCGGAACGAGTATAGCTAGCATCTCCAGTACTGTCATTCGCATAACAATGAATACTTGGGATATTCAGCATATCATTGATATGCAGAAGAAACAGCGTAGGAAATAGCACTGAACCTTGGGGTATTCCATCATTTATGGTCTTGGTATCGGAACAGCATCCATCGAAAACAACTTGGATGCTCCGTCCAGACAGAAAGCTGGACACCCAATTGCAGAGCCCTTCTTGGATACCGTACTTCGGGAGGTTTGATAGAAGTGCCCTGTGTCAGACGCCAGAGCCTCCCCCTTGCTCTCGACGGCGTCAGCCCAGCTGAGCGACCATGGCGAAAGCCATATTGATGGTCACTGATCAGCTCGTGGTCCTCTAGATATCCGACTAAGCAGAGATATTCATTCAATTATTTGTTGTCGTTTCGATTCGATCGATTTTATTTTAATATTCCTGGCGCTTTTTCCCGCAACAGGTTTTGGGTACACTTGACCATGATCCAGGATATTAGTAGATCAGGCAATTACAGTAGAGCAGCTGCCATAACCTCTGTGACCCTGTTTATAGCAGAAGGTACTAGATTAGCGATATTGCACCGATGAATCGATATAATATCGACGCATTTTGACACCCACAACATCCTTAATAGGCGAGAATGTAGAGGGTCGCCCTAAGTCCCGGCAAAAGTTTCGCCAAAACTTTCGGCGGACATGTGGAGTACGCTTTAGATTCATGAACGGTAGTACACCAAAACAAAGAGTATAGAAACATCACCAAATCCTAGTCCAATATCTTTGTATGAAACCATAGATAACATAGAGGAATAACCAAAAAAATTCCAAATTCTATGACGAAATCTAAGAACCTATAACCATGGAACGTATCTATTCATTCCAGTTATAACGTAGCTATTAGCACAACTTGTGCTTGTATGATTTAACTTTTATTTATTTATTAAGCATGTTTATGAAATGAATAAAGTTTAAAGTTTATTAAGGTAGGCACACATAAAATATTTACAGTTATAATAAAAAAATATATACCAATACCAAAATACCAAAAATATACACTAATATATATAACATAATACTAAAAATTAAAAACCGTTGCCCCCGGAATGGTGCCTAGAAAGCCGGCTGCGTTGCCTTGTTGAATAGCGATGCTAATCCGTTGCCGAGGAACGAGCCAGCTCTCCGGTTACCAGTGGTGTCATTAATTTTTTTGGAAAGCTCTATGAAGAACGTTCTCGTACCGTGGGGCCCCACAGTCCCAACGTTTCCACCCCAAACGGCTGAAATACGAAGTCTTGCACTAGACTTTCGTATTTCCTCTACTTGAGGTATTCCGCAGCTGAGGCCGCAGCCCCAGCGTAGCTGGCAGTGGAGGCCACATGCGAAGGTCCACACAGGTAGCGTCCCACACCAGCGCCTTCCCACGCTGCCACCCAATGAGCGTCATGCCGTTAGGCCTCTTGCCATCATCACGTACGGTACCTTTCGGCTCTAATACGGCCGGTAAGTTGACGGTGACAAGTGCCCTACGAATGACGTTCGGTGCTGCGGGTACACGAAAGACCGTGGTACCCTAGTGGATCCACAGATGCACAACAAGGATTTAACTAGATTTATTAATGCACCGAAGACCAATGTATATTACATTCCGGTTCACACGAAGGGTGTCCGGAGGCACATTTCTAACTACCGGCCTATTGAGCCTTGACTTCTGGAGTGTAGGGATCGGTAGGTATTTACTCTCTAGAACAAGTAATAAACACAACCACCTCGTAAGTTACCTAGAGTGACACCAGCTGATAGGGCACGGATATTACGGGTTCCTCAAAACTCGCTGTGCCTGTGACCTTCTAGTGTATCTGACTCACCGATATGGGCAGCTTTCAATATGAGTAGGTTTGAGGGATCTTTTGGCTCAGCCTGGGCATCGCAAAGGCGTTTATGCGGGTCTGGCATAAATCATTTATTGTGTCCCCGCTTAGTCTCTATTCGAACTATGGGTTTGTCATATTTAGCCCCTCTTTCGGAAGTCCAAAGCTCCCAAAGAAACTCCAGGAGTTTTCTGTCGTCATTGATTAAACCACCTCTTCCAAAATATGGCCATACATATTTTCTCTATGTAATGTAGTGGGTGCCTACACCAAAGAGAATTGGTGTACACCATCGATCATCAACTCTTTGGGCTTCAGTGACTTTACCAAAGAGATTGGAAAGTTAGCTATCTTCGTGGTTAGACTGGCAATTTTTTTTTCCTCTGTGGACTTTACCTATGCATTATATATAGTTCATAGTTTGTGCTATGCATTTTTGCTGATATCGCTTTTTTATAATTTTTTGGAAACATCGTTACTTTGTTACAATGTATTTTTTTAATTTTTGAGTTATTTATTTTGTAAGCTGATGTTTACAATTCGGTGATATGGCTAAGAAAGTTGAAACGAGTGCCCAAAAGTTGAGCAGGGTGACCCGGACGCTAGACTACCGGAAGGTGTTGAAGGAGCGTCTGGCTGAGGAGGAGGACTGCCCCAGCCCGCCCAGCTTCGACGAGCCCGCCATCCCGGGTCAGAAGATACTCATCGACTTCACGCCGGTCCCGGGCGTAGACAATAACCCCGACTCCCAAAACAAAGCGCTCCAATTCTGGGACTTCATATATAAGCACGATTTGTTGAATGTCAACCCCCAGCTTCGAGAGCTCCCGGAGGGCCCCGATATCATCACCATTGTGAAAAGGCCGTCAGGAATTAGCAACGTCAGCAAAGTTTTCCCTGTCCACCAAGGCGGCGCGTCCAGGGCCGTTAGCGAGCGGGAGCTGTCAGTGATGCGGTATCGACGGCGGACCCTCGAACCGGATAAGACCAAAACAAAAACATCTGTCGTGACAATGCAGATACCCTAGTCAGGTGTTATTTACTACCTACTAGTAATAGTCTATTACGGTATAGACTCTTGAGGAGCCGTGGTGGTCGGCCCTACTAGTAAAATTCTTCGTTATTTAATCGTATGACGTACGTAGAGGTCCCAAGATCGATTCCCGGTCGGGCAAAAATTTTAATGTGTTGTGGGTATGTATAATAAGTATATATTTAAAAATATATAAGTAGTTAAACAGTTTTCTGGCACCCATACCACAAGCTTTGCTTACTTTGGGGCTAGATGGCGCCCCATATTTAATTATTCAATGATGACGTCCACCCGATTGAGCCAAACTTTGCATATTTTGAATAGTTGTATTAACGTTATTTAAAAAAATAAAATACTTTATTGCAAACTTATAGTTTTAATTCTGAAGTGATATTGCGACTGCTTTCCCATGTAGGTACTGGCTGCTCTTGGTCTATTTTGCCCGTTGTACGGTTTAGTGTAGAATGGGGGTGATAGATTGTGAGAGCGCCGTAGGGTGTCCTCGGTTATCGAGTACAATAAAAAGCCACTTTGCAGCGATTGAAGAGGTTTAGGAGACCCATAAAATGAAGGTCTGCCCGTACACAATATGGCTAAAAAAAATTTTTTTTACTGACCCGATATAGTAACTTTTTCTTTGGTGACTATAATGTACCTGAAAAGCGAATCTGCCCAGAGGAATTGAGGCCGAACGTTCTAGAACCCACACAAGAGGATATTAAGTAAGTACTACGAAAAGTCATGTTTGGGGCACTAAAAGACAACATTTTTTGGGCCAGGTTGAGCACGCTCAGACTAACGTTTGGTGGGTCTTCTAAACCTCTACTATCGTTACTAAGTGAAATAGAATAGAATATGTTTACACAGAGAGAAACAATTTCATAAATTCAACATGGAAAATATCTTGCACTGCTCAAGGAATCTGAGCTGACTCAGCATATTGTTAATATAAACTAACAACACTGATATTCTGGCAGCACCAGAGTTGCACAGCTAAATAAAAATGTTTATGTTGTGTAAAAATGTGTCGTGCGACCGCCGAAACTCACAAAAACAATATTTAAAAGGTAAGTTAATTATATATTAACAGAGAATTATGGAAACGACTTTGAGTACCATACGTTCATGAAGAGATAAAAAAAAAAAAAAAAAAAAAAAGTAATGTATTTGATGACGTAGGATAATCTAAGACGTCCTCACAGTCTATGCGTAGATTTTGAGTTAAAGGGGTCAAAAGGGTTCATGACACGGCTGCTGCGGCGCTAGTTCCTATTGCTTCAACTTTTCTTAATGTTCCTACTTCCCACATTTTTTAATACATCGTAATACAGACGAGAGGAATAAACATAGTGGTTCCAACAAAACATATATACATATATATATATCACCAAATGTATGATACGGCACGACGCGCGAGAGCCCGGGGTCTGTTTTCGTACTTCTTGTCTACATTATGTTGGCGACGTCAAGCCAATTTATTACTACTGGTACTAGGAATCGCTTCTTAGGCCGGTCTCTGTTTCTCATACCGGACGGAGGTGGCATTGGCGACGTTGTTCCTCACGTAATTTGCTGGGGTGTGCCGCATTGAAGGTCAGGTGTAATGTATGGTTTTACAGAACTTCCTTTCAGCTTTGCCGGCGTTTTGGGGTCACAAACACCCGTTACCTATCACCATTTGGTCCGCTTCAGGCTTTGCCGTCGCTGTCTGTGCCCTCGGTTTTACAGATCCCAAGTCTTACAGAAATTCGCTTCAGCTTTGCCGGCGTTTTGGGGTCACAAACACCCGTTACCTATCACCATTTAGTCCGCTTCAGGCTTTGCCGTCGCTGTCTATGCCCTCGGTTTAACAGATCCCAAGTCTTACAGAAATTCGCTTCAGCTTTGCCGGCGTTTTGGGGTCACAAACACCCGTTACCTATCACCATTTGGTCCGCTTCAGGCTTTGCCGTCGCTGTCTATGCCTTCGGTTTTACAGATCCCAAGTAGAGCCTTATCACAACCTGATTCGTGCGCTTGACCACATTTTCGACGAGGCTTAATCGTAAAATATTTGTAAATATTTTATTTATCACAAACCTGAAAATCATAGGTTCAATTTCAAATCTGCTTATATTTCTGCCTACCAAATAATATCATACATCATGTGAGATGAGACGTTATCTCTTTTAAGTGCTCTATACATTAGAATTATGTTATTATATAACTACATACTTCCACATGTATGTTTATCACATGATAACTTTCAGATAAGATAAATTGAAAACCTATCATGATAAAAACAATGATGGAAATAATAGGCGGGTCACATAGCAGCATGCAGAGCTGACATACACGATGTGTGGCTTATTCTTGATTTTCGGTGTACCTAATGGTTATGATGGGGAATGAGACGTGATTTGGTATCAGAAAATCCTTTATTGAAAATTGTAAAACATTACTATCCTTACGTTTACTTTACTTCTTGATTAAGTAAATCTACTTACTAGTTACATATGGAGGTATCGTAGACATTTAATAAGTTTATAAAATTAACATGCAGTTTTACAATATTACTTATTACCTACAATAAATTAGTGCATTATTTAATTTAATTGTTACTCGGTTAATCGTAGTGAAACAAGACCCTGGTTCAATAAAAAATATGCTCCTACCTAAACGTATAAATTTCAAAGCCACAGTAATAAAAAAAACATGCGTAGGAGGCCACCTTTTAAACGTTAGGAAGATTTTACAGAATGTTTTATCCGTTTTAATTGGCCATCCACACCAAACGCGGACGAGGGGCTAAATTAATTACATAAATCTTGAAATATTTTTGGGCGATTCTTCGGAACATGATATTTTCACGTTTTTCACGGGAGAATACAGTCAATCTTGCACGATTCGAAGTGCTTGACATACTCGTATCGATTGTAAAATATTGTTGTCATTTAACTTACATCGACCACTTAACACTATATTTGGATAATATAATCGATTATAATCAGGATAAAATGTTAAATACAATACCTACGTTTTCTTAAAGACAACACACATTCACACACAACACAGATACATTTGAAAATTATCAGCGAACATTTACCTAATTAATCTGGCCTCATATAACGGGCACTGTGATGAGTTATTCTGATTCACCGACTGTCAACCCCCGCGCAAGTACGCTGCGAGTCCTCAGAGTTAGAGCTCGTGTATTTGCAGCAGCCCCTGGCGAGCTGGAGATCGGAACGAACTGATCTGGTCTTAGTTAGGCAATAGCATAATTAACATGTATTCATTTCTGTAACTACAGTAGGTACTACAGTTTCGTAAATAAACCATCAGAACTCGAGTCGGTGTCACTTTTTACTAATTAATACCTTAATTACCTACAATACATAATGTCGAAGCTAGACCCGTTTTTCCATAAATCCTAATTAATTTGGCGCTCGTTAGTCTAGTTTAATCTGGCTTTTATGACCAGATGAATTTGTAGGAACCATATGAATGAGTTTATATAATATTGTGTTGTTGAAAAGAAATTGATGTACCTAAGGAATTTTTATTTTTAACATAGGTACATTGTTTATAGATTTCAACCGTATTTAGATTATGTCAAAGTAGCTTCATTTAGAAGGTTCTCATTACCAAACGATATCACGTTTGATACCTCTAACTACCTATGTCCATCTAACTAATAGAATCACAGTTCATAAATTCGTGCCTGCTAGTTCTTAGGATAACATGACTCTAACTGGACTATAAACTAGTGACTATTGGATACCAGATGTAGTATCGTTTGAGCCTCATCCCATTAGAAGAGTATGCTTTGTCATTAAATTTTGCGCTTTGCAGACAGGTTGAAAGTCGCATTGTTGAAAGAGCACAATAGAAAATATCACGCGGACATTGCATGTTGGCCGCGATGCACAAATGTACTCGTCACGTGCTCGGTCGAGACGTGCTATGGGACACACTCACTGCAGTATTTTTATTTCGTTGGCGTGAAATTCGCTGCATGCTTCGTCAGCGCCGGCCAAGTCTCACATATTACAGGCCCAATTATGCTCTTGTGCAAACCCCTTGAGTTTAGATTCTAGGGACAGAGATACGGGACTTGACATCGGGGCCGATATCTCCAGTCTCGTGCAGCACGGATATTTGAATTTATCTGTTCATTGATAGCTTCGGTCTCTGTACGAATAGTTTCAAGATCCGTGCCGCAACTAGGCGTATTCTGGCGTAGGCTCTACTAGTATTCTGGCGACATTCAGATTCAAACCCCCGGTCTCGAGATGACTGCCTACGATTGCTCACTAGTGAGATGTCATCAGCGTATTTCATAAGCCAAGGAGGTGTGTCAGCAGTGAGCAGAAGTTAATTAAAGGATGTTACAGAAAGTAACATCCTTTAATTGTTTAGTTGACTTTTTAAATTTATGTAGGTTTTTAAGTTGTTTTCATTTATTTCATATCATGTTAGTAACAAAAAAGAAAATAATACAAATTGTTTTAACGCTGATTTATTTTTCGTTAAATTTCTAAAAGATGCGATTCTTCTTTAGAGTGCTATGCACTTAAGTTCTGATTTCGAGAATTTGGACCTTATTAAGGAAACAGTTTTAGTTATTAGAATATATACAATTAGTTTTTTTATAATTATCATGTTTTTAAATATTATTGATAATTTCAATGTGACTTCTAATTTATCTGTCCATCTCAAATGAAAATGTCAGCAAAATCTCATTCTTCTGTCATTTTCATAATTCGTGGCTGACTCATTCATGTTACCCCTAATATACAAATATATTTGGAAAAATCGTGCTATTCGGCGTCTTTATATTTGAGCTCTAAACACAAACATATTTTTTGTTTAAATAAATCTTAAAAAATAAAAAATGCCTCACTACAAAATGAGGTAAAACCGCCTCTTTCCGACGTATTTGTCAAAGATGCAGCACAGATGGAAGGCATTCAGTACATGCCTAGGCTTTGCGTCAGAGCGTATTAGACGTCACACAAAGCGTCTCGCTCGCGCGTACGGGTATAGCACGGCTAGCATAAGTGCGCCCGCGATATAGCTCGCGCCGCAATAGAGCTCTTCTTTCCTTCTCTCAATACTACGATGAAAGATACAGCAGTATCTATGTCGTGCCTATTCTCGCTTGTCGCGCGCGAAGCAAACTTGTGCTGGCCGTGCAAGCTAGCGCTCGCGTATTTGGGGACACTTAAACGAATTTTACCTAACCTAGTTCGGCCTTAATCTTTGGACTATTTACCTAACTGTGAAATTCATATAAAATTCATATCAAGATTTAATATTCGTAACTAAGAATGTTAACCTGATGATATAAAAATGTTATATTCAATGTTGAATGTAACTTCAAGGAACTTCTTACATATTAAGGTACATCATTAAATGACTACTACGACTACTATATACTACGATGACGATAATAAAAAATAAATAGAAGGCAGTAGAAGAAAATTAACCTACTTATCTATCAACCTTTGATTCCAGTCACATATTTTGAAACCCTGTTACCCGATAGGAACAATTTCACTGTAAGGCTGTATTGCAAAAATCAAAATCTTTGGGATGCTATTTTGGTATATAGACTTTGGATGAGAGTCAGATCTATCTTACGAGAACACGCGACAATCACGGACAGAATATATCACTAACATTGATTATATCACTAACATTGATTATATCACTAACATTTATCACCACATCTGCTTATATAATTTCAGCTTAGTTTAACGGATTACACGGATCAGATATCCGTTTGCATGATAATCCTCGATAATCTCCATTATGGCCGTCTTGTAATCTTGTGTCGCCTCCAGTTTCTCCTCGTCAGTAAGGCAGACCCTCTTGCTTCTCACGTGGCCTTCCTGCTGCATTCCACAATAGAGCCACAGCGCCGTGTTGGCCACGATAAGGGTGGCTGGAGCGACCAGCTCGAGGTCAACATCGAGGTCACACCTACGGTACTCAATTTGGGGGTCCAGTCCAGCTTCTCTGAGCACCTGGATGAAGGTCTCGTAGTAATAGTCGATCCAATCGGCATAATGTCTCCGTCGAAGCACGGTGTGGGTGCTGCTGACGATGAAGTACAACACGTCAAACGCTGGACTACACATGCGGGCGGTCTGGAAGTCGATGAGACACGCGGATTTCGGGCGATCATCCTGTAAACGAAGGTCTGTATTTATACTTCGTCTTCTACTGTCAGCAGTAATAGTAAGTCTAAATCTTAGTACCACTAACTTTTTGTCCATATGCCAGAGCTCAATCGCTTTCCTACTCTTCTTTCCCCAATTCACCCGGTCTTCGTTATACCTACTCGCATCCTCCAAGCGATATTGTGACAAAGTACAGTATGCAGGGGTATGCAAGGCGGACACCAGGAGCGCGCGAGAACACAACCGGATTGACTGAAGCCAAGATTATGATGATGATAGTAGATGCTAATGGGTAGGGGTCAATTATCTGCTATAACTTGGCTATTACCGTGTGTATTAAAATGTATAAGTGACAGGCGAATTCTTGCAACCAGTATCGATTTTAACGTCACACTGGTGCCCTCGAATTGCTGTCACGTATTTTCACTAGGCCAACACGTTGATTCAGCAAGCGGGTATGCGCGTGTATGAACGAATACGGATACAGAATTGAGTCCCGGTGTGTAAATGACCAGCACCTATAAACTAATATTATACAGACTACTATCAAACATACAGGTCCATCACTCGAAGTGAGCTAGAGCAGTCTAGAGCAGCCGAAGCCGAACAGGCGACTACTTTCTAGGTTCGTTTTTCAAGTATGGGCCTATCTTTCCTTAGGTCAAATATCTATTAGGCCAATTGTCGTCTATTCGGCAACTCGTTCATTAGGTTATTTCATATTTGAACTTAAGTAGGCCTTATAACAATTAGGCGTAGGCCTTTTTTTAAATTACCGAATCATACCGGCAGTAACGCCCATGTCCCATACATGTCGTTTCCCGTTGTACAGCACCATGACCGCTTTTCCGCCTCTGTGTAACGCGGGCTTTAATGTACGACAAACGAAGAGCCTAGGCTACGAGATATTTGGTATTTACGAGAAACATTGATCAAATACAGTGTGAATGTCGTGTTGTACTCAATAACTTTATAACCGCCGCCGACGCAAGAGCATGTCATTGTGTGCTTGTTTGTTTATCATTGTCTTCGTAACGTGCATCTGAAACGAATACCGAATATCCAATGCGATATTTGGTTAAGATGGTGAACCTGGTGGTCGTTGCCTACTCCTATCTAGTTATAGAACAACCTAAGCGACAGAAAAAGTCGGACAACCCCCGACCAAGTTTGCATAAACTCAAATATTTTCTAAACTACAGAATCGATTTTAATGAAACAAACCTAATAATCATCTCGATTAAACTGGCTTTCTAAAAGTGAGAACCGCATCCAAATCGGTCCATCTATCAGCTACGATGCCACATACAGATACACAAAGTCACCGATACACACGCCAAACTTTTAACACCCCTCTTTATTCGTCGGGGGTTAAAAAGGCGTGACGGTACCGCACACTGTTTTATCAAAATCCGGGAGTAGAGTTATTAATACGAATTCGTTCATTTACGTAATATAGATAATAATGACAGTGCAACATCCCTAATGCTACAGCGTTTTGTACCATCTAATAGCACTTTCAACATTGGTTGACGATTCGTATCTTAGTATCAATGAAGGGCTTACGAAAAAAATAAAAGAAGGAATACGTAAAGTTGGAAATAGGACTAAACCTACCTCGTACTGAAATAGAAAGTTTTCCTTCCATATATCGCCATGGCAGATGGCGGTCTTCTTTGCCGAGCGGTAGGCTTGGCTGACCCAATCCGCGCACCCGGACAGCAGACACTGCAGCAGCGGCTCGTACTGGGTACCCACAAACTTTTCCACAGCCCTTGTCAATCTATTTTTCAAAATATCCATAAACCTGTTATTGTTCTCCTCGTTCAGAGGCACACAAACATTTGTCGCTTTTTCGTACAATTGCGGGTCCAGCTTCTTCACTACAAATGACATAGCATGAAAACTTGCCAGCGCCTTCAAACCGACTAAGACATGTTTCGCATCCAGAACGCCTTCTTCCTTAGAAGGGCCGTAGCCGAGGGATCGCATGTCCTCGAGCACGAGCGCTTCTTTGCAGTACTCTTCTCGGGAAAAGTAACATTTGGGCACCGTAAGCCGCTGCGATAAGTTCAAATCGCATTGCAACTCGCCATATTTCCGCAGCAGAGTGGAGTAAGCGAAAACCTCTCTGGCGAAAAACAGACTGATCGCCCCGCTGATTCGGTACCTCTCATCTGTTGGCGCTAACTTGAGCACAAGTGAAATATTTTCGTCGCTCCCATTAATTTTGCCGTGAAGACTCACCGGGATGAGGAGGCCGAAATAATTTTGCGCGATAACTTCGAAACTTTCCTCCGTGTATCGCCAGTCGGTGACGTCGAGACTCGACGCCGCTTCGCTTACGATGTCTCGTATGTACTCCTCCGATACTGAAGTCATCCTAAACCACTATTTCAGAGTAAACACGCGAGTTTCATAAGCACTCAAAATATGTAAACAACTACCCTTACAATAACATATTTTATAACCTCAAAACAAAACGTCAATAGACAACTGATTGACACTCGGGACCAATTTCTTTACTCGAAACTGACACGACGCACGACTCGAGCGATGGTTATAGACTGGAAAGGATCGTGTAGTAAAAAGAAGCGCCATTCTGCTATATTGGAAACCTCCATTTTCAATATGGCGTCATGCTATCCAAAAGACACTAGCGCCACCCTCTGCGTTTATTATAATCATTGTCGCACTTAAGTCGTCTGCGTCACAAACTATGAACTATATATCTGCGTCGTTTTGCTACTACTAAAGGGGACGTTCCTACAATGGCGGCATGTTAGTTCTATGTTACGCCAACTTCATTATGATCCAATCACTTTTTTCTCTATGGATCCAATGTCGTATCGGACGTCACGCGCGCATCTGTGTTGCCAGTTATCGCCAACATTTTACTACATTATTTCGTGTCTGCGAACTTCGGTGCGAACCGTGTTGCTCTATTAAAGTCGGTTAGAGTCGGTGCGCATTCTCTACTTGAACTACAACCGGATGCGTTGTGAGTTGTAGCGTTTGCATTTTAGTGAGTCGATAGCTCTGTGAGTCGAGTTGCTTACAAGTTTCGCATTAGATTCTATCAACTTTGTATTTATTATCTACAGATATGAAAGTAATACGGTGTAATCGTAGGCTTAAATACTTTTTGGAGATTATTTTATTCCGTTGGCCGTTCCACAAAATAAGTACCGTACAGTCCGTACTTGACGATTGAAAGGGATATTTAATGTCCATACAAAATAATTTTTTTGAATTGAATTGAGACGTCTCCCGCCCGCTCTCGAGTAGCTCAAGCCCCAGCGGAAGACTTTGGCCAATAATATATTTAAGTATACCGTCACAGGCCAATCGGCAATAATACTCGGAAATTCGTATTTATTTCTGGATTATTGCCGATTTTTGTAGTCTCGGTGATTTGCTGATCCCACGGGGCTTCGGGTTCTAGGTAACAACTCCTCGCGAAGAGTTATACAATGCGTCGAAATCAAGTCATTTGGATGTGTACCGTACAGAACAGATAGCGTTCATTTGTCGGACTGCTGGCTTGTTCTCCGAATAAGCCATGGGTTTATTGGGGTCATTTGTATCCGGATTTATTCTGGTTCCATTTGCCACAAGAGGGGTAGCGCTGATACGTTCACTGGATTTGTTCCGATCGACCCTCCGCTCGAGGGCCCGGGGAATTATTCTGTCTATTAAGTGGGGAACAGATTCCTGCGGACGCGTCGGATATAAGCACAAGTGTGCCGAGGCAGCGAAGATAAACGTTTAGTTTAAGGGCTAAGAAGGGTGAGTACGCATTTTTAGTGAAGTATTATGAAACGTAAATGCAACAGCTAATAAGATAGATAAGCTAGAAGTACCGGGTTCGTACCTCAATACCGCCATGTTTTCTGAGTATACATTAGCAGAACAAACATTAACCGATGCTCTTACGGCGAGGGAAAACATTGAGGTGACTGAATGTGTACCATGATCCAATCTGGTCAGATTGGTCTGTTTTTAGGGTCACGGAGGTCAGATAGAAATGGCTCTACTGTAATTCTCGATCTGCCATATCCTGGATCATGGTCAAGGCGGACCCCGGGCTCTCACGCGGGCACAACCGTAACATAACATTAACGCCATGATGAATATTTTTATTATTAGCAACAGCTAAGACAAGATCGTCGGAACGAGGAAATATTGAAAAAAACAGATTAGATACTATACCTGTATTTCCTGTTATTCCAAGTCCAAGGTAAACGCCAAAATTATCCACGAACTAGTCACTGTTCACCCATACATTTCCAGTTCCCTTTTTCATGGTAGGTACTCAGTGATGAAGAGACACTCAGGACTAGCAGGCAGGATCGATGTTGCTTCGAGTCTTGCTTAAGTTAACAATAAAATACGCATAACGAAGATAATAAAGTGCCACTAAAATCGCTCATTTTCGCATTGACACAATTGACCCAGCGAGCTAGCATCTGTGCTAGCATCTTCGTCTCTGATTGCTCTTTTCGACCTAACCTGACAGCCTATTTCGAATTATGGCTTAAATATAATGACTCTATTTCCTCCTATTGAAATTTGAATCATATAAAATTTTAACCTATAAGGTTTTTACTCTACACTCTCGTGAGCGCAGCCGCCTACAAAAGCTTGTATCTGAACAGTTAATAATTTTGTCACAAACAAAATATTTACAGAACCATAACAAATAAACTAAAACTGACATTAATAGTCAAACATTCAAAAATAAAAAATAGTCATCCATATCGATGCTCCCCGCAATGGTGCCCAGAAAGCTAGCTTTGCCTCGTTGTATAGCAAAACTTATCAGAAACATAACTTGTAAGGCGGAATATAACTTGTAGCAAGCTTGTAGCTGTCTTGAAGCCATTGTTAGAATCGACAGTTTATCAATACACCCCGAAGGCGCCCGGTCGGTCCGCAGAACTGTCTTGCTACTCAAATGTTATGACGGTACTAATAGCAGGCTGTATACCAGACCTAAATTAATTTCAGCCACGTAGCTGGGACCCTGGGGGCCTCACCGGGGCGCCAAGGGTCGTCATGGGATCGCAAATTGCTGTCTTGTTCAAGATATTGAGCATTACCTACCAACATCACGAGTTCGGGACAAAGGTCAACATTTGCATAGAACCTGTTAACACAAATTTTCGCAATGATCGTGTATTAGACACTAAAACAGTCATCCTAAGTGGACAGGTATAGAAGGAAGTACGAGGAAACCGATACGATTTTTTCGTTTTAGTGTACTGTGAGTTTATTATTGTAAAACAAAGACGCTATTTTACTATTCTATAATACTAAAAGTGTCCTCCATAGTCGAAAGCTTACAAATTTATATCTTTGGGCGTCTGGTCGCGAAGGAAACGCTACATTATTTCACTGGCAGAATCGTCGTAAACACGTTAAAGACGCAAATTATTTTAATAATGCGCTTCACCTGTTTAATTTTGGTTTTATTATAAACTGGCTGGCCCGACGCGACTTGTTCGCGTGGTGTCCTACCCCCATTCTACCCTACCCCTACCACTACCCGAGCCCTATCCTACTGTTACCCTGCCCCTACCCTACATCTACCCTACACCCATCCTACACCTACCGTACCCTTTTTTCTTGCTTACAATCCTTGTCCTGACAATTACAAATCCAACAAAAAGGAATTATATAAATAGGGGATCAACTCTTTTCACATGTTTAATTAGGCACCTATTTCCAACACATCCTCGGGGCTTACGAAACAAAATTTAAGTTTATTAATGTAGTTTACAGTCAGTAAATAAAATAAAATAAAAACTTCCCGTTGTGCCGGTTACCCCGGTTGTGCTTTCAAGCGCGAAGGCCCGGGGTCCGCCTCGACCATGATCCAGGATTTGGCCGATCACGTAATTACAATGAAGCGACAGCCATCTGACGTTCGTGACCCTGTTAACAGGGGAATCTGATTTGGGTCATGGTTATACATTTTATCGTCTGAGTGTGCAGCTTTCATCACGATGAGCTCAGAACCCCTTCGCCATTAGGCCACCGATGCCATAAGCTTGATTGAATAGCCAGTTTAAATTACAGCCTGTAACTTTGACTCTTTTACAAATGTAGATGGAATGCGAGGCAGTATTCATACGGCTGTCTTGAAATTATTTCATAGTCCCAGTAATATACAACGACGATGCAGGCGCAGTCGCCCGCAGCGCAGACTATGAATACTAAAGACGACATGATATCCGATGATATCTATTTCTACGAGTACGCCAGACGACCTCCAAACAGATTCCAACTAGCAGTAGCTCGTTCGGCGGCGTGATTGATGCTCGGCTCATACAAACAATTTTAACAAAATGAAATTGTTTCTGGTTCTGACGACTGCTTGTTCTCGACACAGCGCCACTTTTAGCCATTAAGTTTACCAAAATTCATCAAAATATGTCAAGCAGTTTAGAAAGAGAAGAAATACAGATGGAAAGTTAGACCTTTCATACGATACATGACCGGTTCCCTTAAACGCACGTTTTGCTACGGAAAGATTTTTTGAGAAGTCCAAGTTAACTAAATAAATACACCATAAAAAAAAAAACAAATGTGTACAAAAACCACTCTATCTCTTTCACCCTCTTCTAAAAGCAATCCCACGTTCAACAAACTAGACCAATTCATAAATCGGATATTCGACAGTTCATGGAATAAGAATCCGATTCTCCGAAGCGTAGGAAATGACGCAAACTTTACAATTTATGGCGTAATCGTATGGAGGGGAGGTCGCAGTGAGCTTCCCTTGCTTAGTATCATTATCATTACAAAACAAAGTCCTCCGTCATATCTGTCTGTTTGTCTGTGCGATAAACTGAAAAACTACTGCACGGATTTTTAAGCAGTCGTCTAGTTAATAATAAAATATAGCGTTACTGTATTTTTGTCACCTCGACACTACTACTGAACTGAACTGAACCATTACCTACTGAACTGTGTCCAATAACAAACCTATTCATCACATCTACAGTTCGTAACAGTCCACTGCTGGGGTCGACCCTCCTCCGCAGTAGTAGAGAGCAAACCTGTGTATAATTTAGAATGTATATGATAGGATAACATGTGTCTTTGATACTTTCGTGGTTATTCACGTGGTTTTGCCGCCACGGTTACGATTATTTATACCGAAATATCAAGTTAAAAGTAGGTAATTAAACTGTAGTGACAAACCCAGTCATTCATATGTGTCCGAAATGTAGGGAAGCATTGGAGAATGCCATTCTCATTGGAGATTGCCATTCTCGTTGGAGGATTCAATTAAAATTGGAGAATGGCATTTAGCAGTTTGCATTTACAATGTTTCGAATTGAAATGTGTCGTCATACCTGGCAGTCGCATTGAAAATGAAAATGAAAAAAGTATTTATTGAATAAGGATTACGTTAATTAATCCCTTTTCAAACGTCAAAAAATCTAACGGAAAGCAAAGGGAAAGTTAAGCGAGCTCATCCAGGTAGGGGGCGACGCATGCAGACCGACCAGCGCGCACGAACGCTCACCCCATTTTCCAGCTAGCTCTTGCTGCTAATATACTAAAACCACCACATTTTTATGTAGCATTCAAATATTTCAGTCCAGTGTCGGGACATCCGCGCAGGAATGCCAAGCCGCGGGCTCTCAGTTGCATCCGCTCGGACGGGCGGGTATTAAAATCGTTGTTCGTCGGTGACAAATGAAAATTTTTCTTTGTACGCTCCAAGCCTATGTTGAGAAGTGTCTAGATCTTATAGGCATGAAATGAGGGCACTATGGCGATGTATTCGTTACAGTCATAAACTTGGAAAATCAATCTCTACCACGCAATAACAGAGGTCTGAAAAAAAATATTGCCAAATACAAATTTTAACGCTGCTTAATTAGTTTTAATATTGTTTATCATTATGTTGTATAATTAATTATATCCGCGAGAAGTGCCTACGAAGGTCTTCCGTGAGCGGTTTGCTAATGAACGAATAGGTAATTAATAATACAACGACGTACCTACTAACAAATTAGAAATGGGCGAAGCAAACTCTCCAAAAAGAACTCCTGTCGTCAATGTATCTGAAATTTATGGAGATTGTTTGAGAAGATTCTAAACCAAATGAACCAATCAAGGCCAATCACTTCGTATTAGAATTGTCCTACTTCGTACATTTGTTCTGTAAACCTATTATTGAATCGCATAAGCCCAATTTTCGTCATTGTAGACAAAAGTTATGCTCATGAGTCATTTTGCGCACGTTTTACAAAAATCATTCAGCCAATTCCTACCTGAATAAGCTGAAACATTGTATGTTTTGAAAATACTTTTCAAATTATTAGGCTTGATGTCCACTCGCGCGGTGCAGTGCACTGCGCGGCGCGCCGCGCGGCGCCACGTCACGGTGACAACCAAATAAACGGTGGTGTTATTCTGGGTTTTCAAATTGGGCAACGTTCGCATGAGGGATTTTAAGTTAGGCAACGTTTGCACGAGAGCTTTTTCGCTGCTTTTACGCGCGTTATTTGAAATGACTCCCATAATTATTGACCATATCTCTAGATAGTTTGCAGTATCAGCAGGCCTGTCTTCTACGAATCCAGTTCGGGGAGCAGTCACAAGCCTGAGCTGACGCCCCTAATATTATATCATATAATGAAAAGAATTCTAATACGAATAAAGCGCATTGTCTTTACAAAGACCCGAAAATGTCAACGACCGATGAAAACATAGAATATTTTGTTCGCCATGCAAGTAATGTATGTCATCAGACAAGAAACTATCGAGAAAACCCTAAGAACTTTAAGAAATTACTTGCTTTCGTTTCCTTCTGAGAGGATTTCCTTTCTCTAATTCTCTCGGATTGGCCCTTAATCTTCTGATGCAGACGACTTCGCTTTTTCCTGGCAGTGGTAATTGAATTTCTGTGACTTCTTTTTCTATTAAATCCTCTCCCTCATCGGACTAACTGCTTCAGCCATTCACAATACAGGCAGCTCGTCTTAGGGATTACATACCTGAGGACGTACCAAAGGCGCAGAATATGCAAAAGCTTCTGAAAGAATTTATTTTAAGTAAGAGGTCGTAATGAGTGTGGCGTAGTCATTATAACATTATAATGTATGTAGTCAATGTATATATAATAGGTATATATTCAGTGTATTATTTAAAATACTAATTGTAGGTCCGCCAATTGCTGTAATTTGTGCAATAAAGTTTTAAATAAATAAATAAAAATAAATAAAGTCGTTTCTTTAGGTGCCGGCTATCAAAGTTTTCAATGCGTCTTAAAGCCGACTTTATGACTGCTTATATAAGCTTGAAATACCAGTTACTCGTCCATCTGCCCTGCAGAGTAGCTAAGCCCAGTTGATCGGTGTATAACTACCGCTGAATGCACAGGAGTGAATGCTTCAATAAAGTCAGTAATCTTCAAGGGTTCTGTGCTTTCCGCATCCAGCTGGTACCTGCGATCTTTATCAGGTCGTCGGTCCACCTTGTGGGAGGCCTACCCACGCTGCGTCTTCCGGTGCGTGGTCGCCACTCGATAACTTTACTGCCCCATCTGCCATCTAGTCTTCGAGCTATGTGCCCTAAATACAGTTGCTGTTGCCTATTTAATACAAATAGTAAAGTACCTAAGTACGTAACGGAACTGTGCCGTTTGTAGGTATGTGGTGTCACTTTTGTCTAATTCTTACCGAATACTGATAGGTGCCTTCTTTAGCTATTGTTCCGAATCCTGGATCATGGCCAAGGCGGACCCCGGACCCTCGTGCGTTAGAGCATAACTGGGATTTTCAAAATCTAGATGATGATGATTAACTTTAAAATAATTACTTATTGAGTCCTATTGACGTTTCTTTTCGCAAGTAGGTATCTACATGTGCCGAAATATTTTTATCTGTACATACTTAACATATAAAATTAATACTTTATTTCGAGAATAGAGTACTTTCAGGTGCCTGTAAGTACCTAAAATGAAATATAAAACATTTTTAGATTTTTTTAAAAGTGTTTGTACATCCCTTTTAGTCATTGTCAGTTTTGTCTCTTTATCCAGATGTTATTTTATGAAGAGGAACACTGCCATTAAAATTGCATGCACCAGGTAAGATGAATAAATATAAAATATTGTCTGCTTTTACCTAGAAAGTTTCTTTTAAATATTTGCATACCTATATTATGAAAATGACAGTTTTCGTGCCATACAAAACGCCTTTCATAGATAAGGAAAGCCCTACAATACAATAGCAGATATGCGTTGAAATCGCGCTACTTCTGACTTGTTTTGTTGTGCCACAGCCGTTTGTGCCCCGTGCCTGGAGGCTGCGGCCCGCGCTAATAGTTAGCTAAAGACATCTTAATTGCCTAGATATCCGCCTAGATCTAGGTCACTAGGTAACTTGCATCGACAGTTCGAGGTGATCTTCGTTGTAAACTCAATTGTAATGGGAATGATACATGTAGTAGAGGTGTTCGTTATATAGGATAACAGGTATATTATAACGGTATAAAAATATACTTATAACACCTAATTTTAATGCATAATATTTTCTGCTACTAATATATTGTCATTTCACACAACACAAGATAGCCATGATATTGTTGTGTTATTTTTTTCTGTTATATTCTGTTATGTATGCGATTAACGTCGTCGAAAGTCGCAAAACTAATGTTTGTACGTGGTAATACAAATATATTTATTAATAATGCATTTTTAGATATCATTTTGTTCCTCAAGGTACTAAATCAACTGTAAATAATAATACAAACTGAAAAACGGTGATCGTCATACGGTAAGTAAAATTATATTAGGGTGTAGATTATAACTTTAAAAGTAATATAATACTTTATAATAGCATACCGTTCTGTTATGTTATTTGAATATAAAAGATCCGCGAACTCTACATCCATTTCACTCTACATTATATAGATACATTTGCTAACGTAAGTTGCACAACCGTACATTAAAAATATACCCTTGAAAGAGGTTCGATCAAATTCTACCAAAAATATGTATCGAAATCGAACCACCTTAAGTGGTGGTAAACGAGATTTGGATAACGAGGGATTTTTCGTTGGATTTAAACTCTCTGCCTTCCCCGAAAATATATTGGGGTCTTCAAGTCAAGAGTGCTTCTGAGCAAGCGTGCTAACCTTGAACCTTATCGGCGCTTCCAAATACCTCTTATAAAACTAAACGTTAATTATTATTATTGTTAATCATTTATATCAGACCAATTTAAATAAAACTTTTAACAGTCCATATTTATATTGTGTTAGTAAAATTACTTAAATACTTACTTCAATAATCATCGAAAAGTTTCCAATGTATAAGGCGTCCAACCAGAAAAACGCAATCATCTGTTAAAAACAATTTACCACAAAATGCGTCCTTCACTATCTTTTTATCAAGGCAATTACTACGTTTTTCATAATTATGTCGAAAATCCTCGAATGATGACAACCCTTGTGCATATATCGTATGACGCCCTCCATCGACTCATGATAATTACCAACGTAGCACTCAAATCTAAATGTAGATAGGTATTATAACTCGAGTATAGAAAATTCTCTACCATCCAGGGCGAACTGTTTTGCCTGTTCACTGTGTGACCAAATCTGTCTTTCCCGTGTTGGCATCCACATCCATAAAAAAAGTGCCGTACCATTAACAGTGACGCTGTTTAAATCATCTATAATAGATGTGAAGTGTGTCAACGATGATAGAAGAAATGACACCACAGCCTGAACAGTCCACTGCAGGACTTAGGGCTCTCCTCTCTCCCACGAAAGGGCCTCCCCTTATAAGGGCAATAACCTCTTATTGCCATAATCTCCACGCCTGGCAGGCGGGTTGGAGATCGCAGTATTTAAATATAACAATGGAAAATGCTGCTGCCCATTTTCCAGACTACGGAGACTTGATCTTTTGCCTCGAAAACATTAGTCGCCGTGTACGACTCTTATGAGTGTAAGAGGTGCTGTTCTGCTCTGCCGGACGCCACACGGCCAAGAGGTTTAGTGAGAGTATACAATTTTTGCGGGTGTCGCGGGTACCTCCTATTTGAGATTTCGCATCGCGGGTGGGGGGTGGAGAACGCGGCCGATTTGCATTTACATAAACTGGGTTCAGGCGCCCGCCGCGCCCGCCGACACTACAACCTCTAATTAAACCACCGCGCTTTGTGCGATGGATCTAAATACATTTTTCCCGAGCAAACATGAGTAAAATCGCCAATTAAGTACTCATGAAGAGACGAACCTCCCGCAAACCGCCAATGGGACTTGCTTTTCTAACGAGAAATAAAGCCCATGCAAAGGACATTTTTTTGCGCTATACTGTCTAAGTAATTAGATTTCTATAAAACGGTGGATTAACAGTGCCGGCCTGAGCAAGCACAGAATGTTTAGAAATTTGGGTCTTTACTGGCGTAACTGTAATGAAAGTAACTGATAGTAATCTAGAATTTTTTTACATTTAAAATTTCTCTTTCATACGAAGTAGGTAAAGGGCCCTGACTTTGTCACCTATTGAGTAGTATGACGGGGCCACAGTGATACGTGACGGGACGCCGAACTCCGATCACAAACACCAATGCTGAGTAACAACGGTTGCCCTTACTCGTGCTGTGATAGACGTGCTAAGCATTAAGGGGCGTTCAAGTAGTGTCACCAGTCCAGGTGACTCGCTTGGAGCAGGCGATTCTTTGGCTCTATGGTAGAAACGACCCTACCTAGAGCCTTGACCAGTTGCCTAGTTGCCTTGGACGAGCCGGCCCTGTGGATGAATAACGATCCAATTTCACTTACCTCGTTAATCTAGACTAGATCCAGGTCATTGCACAGTTATGACAGATTATATCCTGCTGTAAGCGGCGTCGCATGCGAACTGGGTCGTATTAAGGCGGTAGGTGGCGGAATTATCCCGCCGATCGAGGCATCTGCGCTTGACGCCGAGAACTCTTCACCCTGGCACCCACCTAGCGCTATTTGATTAGCTCCATCACGGCTCGGGACCGACTCCACGGACGCAAGTGGAAAAATTATGCACAGACTCGAAGGCCGAAGGTGCGACGGTTTACCGGTATATTTTGCGGACGTGATCGTTTAAATACAGTACGATAAATTGAATGAGTTTGTCGGAATGTAGGTTATTTATGTTGTTATTAGAGACGACAATTATGTTGGGCATAGGAAGTGAAAATAGCAAGTAAAGATTTTTAGGTAATTTCAAAAAGCTAGTCGAACAACACCATCGTTTGTTCTTTATTTAACTATCAAAGATAGTCGACAATGTGCTTGGGTGAAAATTACAATATGCTCCACTACACGCATGAACCCACGGACAAGGTCCCCGCAATCGATCTTCGAAGCTGACCATACCCACCTTACCACAACTTATACTGGATAAAATATAGGCCTAATTAATAAAGGAGGAAGGTTAAGCCGCAGGGATTTTCAATTAAACGTGGTTGCATCGCGATGAAGTTAATCGACGGTTAAATTGGTCCGGAATGCCCCGGGTAGGCGAGAAAATCTCCGCTGGGTTAAGCCGCCCCCCGCGCCCGTCTCTCCACAAGGAAGTCTTGTGCGGCTGGGGCGCACACACGTTTTTCATTGACGAGTTCACATGAGCAGTCACCGCTCATTAAGTAATCAATTTTGAGGTCCTGCCTACTTAGATACCTGCCTATTTATAATGTAGTGGAGCAGCGAATACATATTCTCTACCCATCCAGTCATAATTGACGAAAGTCCGTGAATATATGGGTTAATCTATATTTTTGTCTTTTTTTTTTTTTGCAAATTAGTTTTGATGTTCCTCCTACTTATTTGCTCATTTATTTGCCAGTTCATAAAACAAGTTTTCTTAACAATGTAAACAACGCAACATGAGTTTTGGTCTGCGGGAAAATTGTCAGGTCCAGTTTAATTAAATTTTCCCACTTTCCCAAAGCGATTCAAGACTTGCTGCAATACCTAGTAATAATAGTTGAATAAGGGCTTTCCAAGGGTCGAATAAGGGCGATGGAAAGGGTTATGCTCGGAGTCTCATTGCGCGACGCAAGCGAACTAAGGTCACCCACATAGCTTGAAAGATTACTAGCTTAAGTGGCAGTGGGCAGGGCACATAGCTCGCAGAACTGATTGCCGGTGGGGCAGTAAAGTTATCGAGTGGCGACCACGTACCGGAAGACGCAGCGTAGGTAGGCCTCCCACGCTCCCTAGGTGGACCAACGACCTGGTAAACATTGTAGGTACCAGCTGGATGCGGAAGGCATAAGATCGGCCTTTGTGGAGATCTCTGGGGGAGGTATATATGTCCACCAGTCTAATACTGTCTTTAGAGCTTTCTAACACATTTTTTTAGAGAGAAAGAAAGAAAGTAAACATTTATTACAAACGACGCCACGACATGATAATCTGCAATACATTTAACATAAAAAAGGTACATAAAACACGGGGACAATTATAGGGTACCCAGTGGCATTTTTCGTGGGCATCCAGGGTAAATGGACCCTCCTCAGCATAATGTTGAGGCCGCTTGCCGCGAACCACAACGCTCGTTTTCAGTGGGCCCCTTATAACCTAATAACCCACCGACACTGCACAGTTCAGCAAACAATACCTACTACCTAAGCAGGGAGAGCTTACTAACGACATTCTTACCTAGCGCTTAACGTTATTGCTCCTTTCTAGTTTCTAGGTCTACATGAACTACATTATAAGTCTTGAAAAATGTGACCTCTTAACGCATCCTGATTTTTTCACAGCATCATTAGGTTCATATGGACTGGTGTTTGATGTGATACTAATTTCAATTTTATACCTTACTTACCCGTCCATGGGTAAACCATGAGTGACGACATACAGACACGCAACAAAGGGATTCTATAAGGGTTCCGAAAGTTTGAAAACCTAAACCGACTGAAGTCAAGACATGCCCAAATAGTTTTTTACCTATACTCTTAAAACGAATCTAGAGAAATTCTCCATACATTGTACAGTCCAAGTAAGCGCTCCCGGAGCCCCGGCTGCCGAAGGTCCTAGTGGGGCACAGAACCCCGCACAGGGACAATCCTAAAAAACGCAACACAGCAGTTGTGAACAGCATCGCTGTTGTATCTTTTATGGCCCGAATTCATCTTGTCCACTACAGGGAAAACTCTTACGTGTTTTATTTATCGCTCACCTTAAGCTTTATGGACCATAAAGAGGCATTTTCCCGCGTTCATTTGTTGGACAAGTATCTAATGCCGTAGTTTATGTATTGTTGAGCAGGTGCCCCATAAACGTCATATATTTAATTCGCGCCATGGCAGCGTGCTTGTGATAAACATTTTATTAACGTTTTGGGATTTCATTTAATCCGCGCCACGTTGCGCTGCAAAGGTTAAACCGGGAACCGGCGGATAGTTATGGAAGGTACCTATCTGTTTAGGCACTGACATCGTCCACCTGCCCTTGTACCACTGAGGATCACGTGTGATCAAACTCTGGGATAAATCATTCACTCGGGGCTTACTAACTCAGAGTTATTAGGTATTGATGGTGAATGATGTCTACTGCTCTCTCTCTTTGGCTCCACAGTGTTTTGTATCTTTACCTTAGATTAGAATGATAATATTAATCCGTTTATTTCAAGCATTATAAAGAATTACAACGTTTAAAGCAATGTAAAGAAGTTCATATTTGGTTAATAATCATCTTAAAAACTATAGTATTAGTACTATTTTATTTAATTTTTCCATTAACGCAATCACAGTAATATCCTGGCGAAATCGTAATCAGTGGGATCCGTGGTGGCGGCGTCGAGGCAACGCTGGGCTCCGTTGGTGCGCTGGACACTTCTTCAGTAATTTCCTCGGAACTCTGGGACTGCTCCTATGGTCGTCTCGACATGATCTACCGTCGAAATACTACTCCACGAGGCCACAACACCTTCCTACGGAAATTTTTTATCTTTTCCGTCGGCACGCGTCCACGGAACGCACGGAAGTCAGTGCCCCAATACGAGGACAGCTCGACGACACTCAGTGCAATCTCCCCTTGCTCTTTAAGATGGTCTTGGAGATGTAAATTCAGCTAGAAAAGGTCTGCGGAATTCAATTTGCTCCGACGAAGCAGTGCAGTTTAAAATGATGTTTTGTCACTAACCCAGAGTTAGTTGACTATGCAGCAAATCGGTGGGTTAAAAATTTAAATAAGTATGTGACTCAAGGTAAGCCCCTAATTCGTGGTGGTGCAAGTTACTTATGAGTATTCATAATTGAATTCGGAAGGAGAATTTACTTGTGAGTTAACCATGATAACCCAGCTTGGAATAAGTGGGCCCGAGTGGGGTAAGTACAATATGACCCTGCTTACAGGAACGGCGTGTAAGTCATCATTATCGTACGAACGATTCTTCCAGGATCCATTTTATACTGTTTTTCCTCCACTTTGTCAGGTCTTCAGCATCCTCACGTCGTTGGTTGTTGGCTCTCGCATCCGAATCAACGATGTAAATTCATCCAACAATTAATTTTTTGGGCCGAGGTACTTAAATTTATTTGTTTTATTGAGAGCCTTGTTTTTGTACATGGTTGGTTTCATGATCCGCGCTACAGTCAGCTATGCAATGTACTCTGTTTTGGCGTCGCGTCGTTCAGTTTACCCTAGTCTTAAGATCATGTCTAAACCTGTTCACCAGCACAATATCATCAGCGTACTCATCACCCATGGACTTGTGTCCGGAACTTAAGCTGAGAGGGCGTCGAGCACAGTCAACACAGATCAAGTACCTACGGGCTTAGGACAGAGCACTGGTGAACACCTATGGTCTACGATGGTTTTGACGATGGCCTCAGTGTTGCCGTACATTATGATCATCATATCGGCCGAAAGATTATTATGCCAAGGTTTACAGGAAGCTGTGGCACAGTTTCCTACTAATATTCGTCGTCGTCGTCCTAGCGCTTATCCCGGCCTCTGCCAGGGTCCGCTTTCCCACTTAATCTTCTCCACTTCGCCCGGTCTTCGGCATCCTCTCGTAAGCCGTTGTCAATCCATCGCTTCTTGGGTCGCCCCCGGGGCCTCTTTGAACCTACTCCTACTGATAATATAAACCATAATAACACATACGCTAAAACTTATCCCGAAATTAAATGTGGTTCCCGCGGGAACATTCCCGAAACTTTACACCGATGAAGTCGTGAGAAGAACTAGTTACTTTATAACACTAATTCCAATGTAGAATTCTCGAGTGAAAGTTATTTGATACTCGTATGGGAATCAAACCACCACACGGACTCTGGGCTATCTGCAAACCTATTCCTGAATTAACACGAAAACTTTTCATCTTGATAAAAGAGACCCGAGGGAAAGTAGGTAAAGGGAGGGAGAAGCCGTAGGCAACATTTTATATTAATCATCCGGAAAGATAATAATTATGTCTGTTTAATGTTATTTATTTTATATTAAGTTGCTAGGATATCTACATCATTTAGGTACTTACCTCCTTTTTTCAGTAATTACAACCAATTACAGTATCCGATATACATCGCAAAAGAGCTAAATATGATAATGTCTCATCTCAGATACGCATTTATGATATTTAGACAATGCATATCCCATATTTATCGACTACCTATAACGGCCGGCTATGATCAATCAATTTGGCTTTGGTTTATGTATTGCTAGGTAGCCTAGGTAGGCTTTCCCGCAACGTCGTTCGTGTAGACAATGTGTTGTGATATGCCGTGTCAAAGTGGAAATCCCTAGACCTACTTACAATGGGAATAGTGAAGCGTTCGAAGGTAAATTTTTTGTATTTTTTGAAGACTCATGCGACGAGGCGCGCTCACCCCAGAGTCATGGAGTACCTGTGTGTTTATATATTTTTTTTTATTGACAATTTATTGTACACAAGAAAATTAAAACACATAGATAAAAGACAGGCACTTTTTATCTCTTATTATAAATCCCTTCTAGCAGGCCTACAAAAAGAGAGATGGGATAAATTCACATCTTTGCATATCTTTCCATGGGTAACGATACATTATGGCTATAATGTCACTGTTTCCTTTTTTAAATATTTAAATCTACCTATCGTGGCATATACCTATCGCGTCAGTTTATGTGTAACAAACGTCATTTATTTATTTATAAATATACGCACAATAATAAATATATTCATAATATTCTAGACTTACATACGCACTCACATGAATAAATGAAACATATACAATATTAATACATAATAGAAGGCATTGTATTTGTCTAGACACATTGAAAAATATAGTGAACTTCTACATTTTAAAGATTGACTAATAGATTGACTATTTTAAAGATATGAAGAGAATTTCAGTCTTGCTGCATGAACGGCGAAGGAATAGGAGAGGAAGTTAGGATGGTGAGCAGGAATTGCTAGCGACGATCTTACACTAGAACGAAAAGGCTTGTCTTGTGAATGTGGTATCCTTCACGGAGGTATGAAGGAGCGGGAGGAATATAAAGGATTTTATTTATAGAGCGTGGATAGAATCTGAGCATTCCTGCGTAGGATAATTGAGAGCCATTTCAGCTGTGTTCGGTAACTTTAAATATGGTCATATTCTGAGAAGGCGCTCCATTTAATTCAAAATCTCCTCAGTGGCATCTAAGTCAGTCCAGCTGAGTCCAAAGAAGTCAGCGTAATCAAGAAGAGGAAAAAGAAGAAGAGTTTGGAAAAGAGAGATTTTAGTTTTGAAAGGTAAGAAACTTTCCAGGCATTTGAATGAAACGAGTAAATGTATTCTCTTGCTGACCTCATTGGCGTGAGATACTTAAGAGAGATTAGAAACAAACACAGCCCCGATTCTTTAGAGATTTGCTCAGTGTGATAAGAATTCCATCCTACTAATACTACAAATGCGAAAGTTATAGATTTTTGGATTTTAATAGCATATAAATTAAAATTTATACTGAAATTTCAATCAATGTGGTTCCCGCGGGAACGAGTCTGGAACGTTATAACCGAATTTTATGCGGACAAAAAAAAGCGTGTGGAAAAGCAAAGCCTACACATCTATAGGCTTCCGTAGAGTATAGCCTGAACTTTTTCGAGTGTTAAAAAATATTGAAAAGTAAAGCAAACTTTCTGGATTAGTAACTTACACATACCTCCCTGCTAAGGCTTCCCCAACATTATTTATTGTCTTGTTATATGTATTTTATTTATTTATTGGATTAGATACACATTTATTTGATACCTAACACTACTCTTATATCGCACGAGTGGACATAGAAAGTAACCTAAGTACGCTAAACTATCTCCATACCCAATTCTATCAAAAGCAATGGTTTAGCCGTGAAAGCTTTATAGACAGACAATATTAGTAGGGAGTAGGGATAATATCACTTAGGTACCTATTATACTCATCTCGCTACCGGAATGGGTACAGTAACCCATGGTGCGCTACTTATCATGACACCAAAACAATTCTCTTTTACTACAACTTTTTGTTGCTACGTTTTTATCCCAGAGAAATTATGAAAGAGTTCTCCTTTAGGGTCCATTCCGTCTGCCCTGCTGCTTTATATATCGAGTGTAGCAAAAAGGGTGGGCAAAGTTGCGTGCCGCAATAAATTTGACACACAAAGGTGAACCGCTTTGTACCGCGGAACGACGCAACTAAGCCCATTAAAATAATAAAACTGTCAAACTAGAATAACATCTTCCTTCCGAGATCAGGTTAATGTTATACTCAAGTTGCAAATAGCAATTAATTGATGCCTACCACCTACCCGCCCGCTTCCTCCGACCATCGGACTGACTTTAAGCAATTTAAGTTTGCAGCATCTGAAACTTGTTAAATCTTTAGCATTAATATTGATTCTAAGTTTATATGATAAGCCTGTTACATTTGTGAGAGGATTGCATGCTTGGAGGATTTGGGACACTAAATATTCTGTATAGGGCAAATATAAACTTTGTTCGTTCGAGAGTTACGTCCAGATCAAAGGAGTTAACTCGCTGGTGAGGGAGAGGGCGGAGGGCGGTAATTAGGAATCACTAATATTTACTTAAGAGGGCCGTCGGCACGTGTGTCCGGCCGTGGGAAATAGTAACAATCACTTCCAGTTGAGGGAACACGCTTCCCGTCTAACAAGACAGGGCAGACTTACCTATAAAATAATCATCTCGGCGTTAATGTCTCCCGGTTATGCTCTCGCACACGACGGCCCGGGGTCCGCCTTGACCGTGATCCAGGATTTGGTAGATTAGATAATTACAGTGGAGCGAATGTCATCTGACATCCGTGACCTTGCTACCAGAAGAACCCGACAAGATTGAATCATGGTAATCAGACTTACCTAAGTGTCTTAAATAATTATATTTACCTATCTACTTGATTATGGCCGTCCGGTGTTCCGCAGAGTAGAATAGCACACACGAGGGTGTCGCACGAGGCAACTAATGTTTTCGAGGTAAAAGATGTAGAGTCTCCGTAGGCTGGAAAATGGGCAGCAGCGTTTTCTATTGTTATATTTATAGCGATCTCCAATCCGCTAAGCGCTAAGCGTGGAGATTATGGCGATAACCTCCCCTTTCGTGGGAGAGGCTCTAAGTCCTGCAGTGGACTGTTGTGGACTGTGATGACGAAAGTACTTGTTCAATCGTATTTATGGAACGATTGTGCGAAAGAATTTGTAGGTAGCAATAAAAGTGCCATCATCACAACCACATCCGCCATAAGCATACCAGCGATTTTCGTCTGCAATAGTACTACTTGATTATGGGATCGTACTGCAAATTACAATAATCCATGTGAAAATTAGAACGATGTAAGTGGCTAATTCGAGTATGACAACACGTAATAATCAACCTCGTTGTATCGTAGAGAGCGAACAAATAAATGCCAATTTAAAATTCATATTTTAAGTGGTAAGTAACAGATAATGTAGCTCACTTTAGCTTAGGTCGACAGAAGTGTCTGTCGTTGACTGGTGAATTTGAAAAATCGGTCGGCTTGGCTACCGGCCAGCTGGGCACTTTCTATTTCAGTGGGTGCTCTGCCTGTCGAAGTTTTAGATTAAAAAACTTTGTCTTTGCGCCGAGGGCAACACGCACCACCTATTTATTGAGTTGGAATGGGCTACACACAATTAGGAAGTTGTATCTTTTTAATTCGAAATCTCACGAATGCGTAGTTGCAGCAATGGCTCCTCATCAGGATGACTCTCGTTATAACGAGCTGGGTCCTAGCCGATTCTCGGCACTATATCGGCTGTAGCTCGGTCAACTAATATCCCACATATTTTGTACTAGTAGACACGGCGCGATTGTCTTGTAAACCTTCCTCTTGAATCACTTTACCTGCTGTTGAAATCCGCATTAAAAACCGTTGCGTTGTTTCAATGATCAAAGCGTACATAGATACAGACGGCGGGAATCGACTTTGTTTTGAACTATGGACACGCTCATCCTATACTTAACCAAACGGCAACTAAACCGAGTATTGCATGAGCGTGTCCATACAAAATATACGGATATTATTTGGTCGTGCTACGGCCGAGTCTCTGCTCGGTGTAACGGGAGTCATCGTTCATATTGTTTCGTGCGGTGAAATGCCACGAGCCGCTCGGGCGCTGACGCAGCAACAACCGGCCGCGGCGCGCGAACCGTTGCTGCCACTGTGCATTCGCGAGATTCTGACCTATCCTTACTACTGCTCTTCTTTCAGACTAACCTACGTCGCCCGACCAATAGAAGACCTCAAAACCGCCCGTCGCACGATCGTTGCCAATTAGGACAGCGCCTTATTAGTTAGAAGCGATTGACGCATACGCTCCAGACGAAGAAGGAACGCGGAGCTGACTGAAAATTTCACCCCAAGTCATGTTCCGATTACAAAACGGCGCGTTAAAGCCGGATATTTTGTCCATACCTGTAAATATCTATATTTGCCCTAGAATACTTCATTTTTCCTTGGAAATGGATCTCTTGGAAACCGCGTCTCAGCCAAATGAAAGCGCCGAGGCGGTTCACCCCGAGGCGTCCACCCTTATTATAATATTCAGCTGCAAATGGCTTGCTTATCCACACGCGTTTTTAAATTATGTATGTGGTATTCGCATTGCAGGAAAATGGATTTTCCCAAATGAGAACACGTTGCCTGGCTTACTTTCCATTTTTAGACAGTTACAAAGACAATGCGTGTTTTATGTTACTACCTATATATTATCAAACAGTGTGGCCTAATTAATAATGGTCGCAGCAGAATTAAAATTTTGTTCATTATTTATTTATTTAACCATCAAGATAATAAAAACAATTATTAATATCAAAAAACAAACTTACTTATTTGTAACTTCGACCAGGCTATTAGATAACTTCTGGTATAAGGAATGTGCGCCTGGTCCTCACGGCCCAAGTGTTTTAACGCCAAATGTTCACTATTATTTATAAATAATAACTTTTATATAAGGTTTACTATTAAGTAAGGTCGTTTAGTATGAGAGGTTGTTTGTTTGTGTGGAAGGAAAGGCATAACCATAACGTAAGCATGTAATTAGTGGCATATTAAAAATAGAACTGAGACCCCTGACGACTGAAAACTATTGACTACCAGAGACGGGGGTTATCAAAAATGTATTAAATCCTTTTTCCGAAAGAATGTTTAAATCTGTCATGTTTAAAGCTGTGATGGTGATGATTATGTTATAATTCTTATGATGTAAGAAGTTATTATTCATAAAAATTGTAAGTTACTAATAAACCCAGGAATATAATGATGCCATATTTTTTGGATCTTCCCATTTTTTCTTGTAATGTTTCAAAATTTTCCTTCTCGTAATATTTTCGAACTATTAATGCCTGTGTCCTAGATTTGTCAACGAAATTCGAGTCAACCATGCTTCTCCTTCTTCTCCTTCATGTCCTATGACGGGTTAGGAAAATGAACATAATACTATAGTATAATTATTTCCGCTTTTGCTATTGCTCCGTAGCAAATGGAACAATCATATTGGTCTCAGAAGAGTCTTTCGTTCATTTGGCCCCACGCCGCTGGGACATCGGTTCATCCATCAATCAGTCATAATATTTTAAGTGCTTGATGTCGCTCAAATAAGAAACGGAACGCTTGGTTGTAAATAGCTGAGGGGTTAAATCTGCGAATCTGGCCGCGCAGTTTTCACTTAAACCAAAGACGCTGCTCCTATGGTCTAGGCTTTTAGATGGATTATTTTAAACTTTTGACTGTGTTTTATTACCTTTTGTATAACATTATTTGTCCTCTCACTCGGTGGTGGTGACGAAGTGACTCTCTTGCCTCATAAAGTAGCAGGTAGATTTTATTATTCAAAGAAAAGATGTGCAGGCAGAGTTCTACGTACTAGATCAGTATCAATGTCTTTAATATTTCTTTGACTTCATAAAGCTATCGTATATGCTCGTCAGTGTAGTTGCACAAAATGGCTTTTATACTGTGGTAAAATAATAATTTTCAGCGTAATCGTCTCGCACAGGACGTGCTCACGCGCGCTAGAGCCCAGGGTCCGCTTTAACTATGATCCAGGATTTGGCAGATCAGGTAATTACAGTGGAGCGACTGCCATCTGACCTTCGTGACCTTGATGACACCGTAAGAGCATTGGCTAATGTTTAACTCAAAAAAAGTGATTGGTACATAGCGGCACTGGGGCTCGAACGTGGTACCTCAGGGTTACGAGTCGGATCTCTTAATCATTTGCTAATGTGCCACCAATGCTCTATATATTATGTATTGTATAATTATTCCTCATTTAATTGTTACCACTGGCGAAACAGGCTTAAGACAAAGCTATCTGCGATGCAATTCTCATTATTGGTCAATTATTCAAGTAAGGTTCGGAGACAGCGCGGCGCGTCTGGTACTGAGTCAATATTTCGTTTGTCCGTGTTGACATTAACTTTGTCCCGCTAAAGACCTCCAACGCCCTAACCGTAGCCTAACGACGGGGCGAAGATGTACTCGCAAACAATTTATGGAAACGCGAAATAAGGGGAGTTTAAGCATTCTAGGCGCACTTGCAAATACAATTCCATGGCTAACCGCCCAATTTATCGGCTTGGCCCCGTGCCCGCCACCAAATATGTAGGCGTTATAGCTGCACACATAAATAGTGGCTATGTACCCACTATTTTAATCGGAAGCAGTCCGGGCTGCGGCGAAGATGTTTTATTGCTTTCCTGATATGAGTTTCTCAGTGGACCGAGAGTGGAATTAGATACCGAGGGGACACCGACAGCAAATACGCGAAAGTCGACTCCTCCCCGCGCCCCCCTTTCATGCAGATGCCACCTCGTAAGCGGCCAGGTGGATGACTTGACGAAAATTCGAAAGTACCATCTATGTTTACTTTATTAACAAAGTTCTGAAATGCCACTTAAAAGTCTCAAAGGTGTATCGCACGCTTACACATTGTATAAGCTAAATCGAATTACCAACTCATCAGTATGGAAATTTCAAAGAGCCAAGTCTAATAACAAAGTTTCGCAAAAGAAAATTACCTATACAAGCACGAACGCGGGCCAATTTCGGTGGGCTCATGCACCCTTCAATAAATTGTAATGAAATTGATGTGACGGAAGCTATGCCGAATCGAATACGGGGGCAATTATCCTGTTATAGTTACTACTGAACGGTCGCCCGCTTAGTACGTAGGCGCTGCGTAGACCTCGTAGCATTGACAGGGTCCAAACCGAGTCCGAGTCGAGTCTCGGCCGTAGCACGGTCAGCTAATATTTTGTATGGATAATCTCATGGTATATCGAGGAACAACCGAGTGGCGACTAAGCAATAGTAACTCAGTTGCCGTTCAGTATAGTATACATTACATTCATTCACAAATACAATTCATACTTTTAGACTGCAGGTAACAAAAATGCAGAACCTCAGATGCGTTGTCGAAGGCAGATTGAATGCCGATGCCGTAAATAACGATGGCGTGAAAACATTTGCGCGAAAGCTTAAAATGCGCGATAGAACTTTGGTGCAAAAGATCGGCTTGCGCGTAGCACTTGTACATCGTGATTTGTTTTGGAGTGCATGGCCATATGTTCCAGACTTGGCAGGTGGTTAGTACCAAGGCGTGCGCTGGGCGCTGCGTTTCGAATATGCATAGAATTTCATACCGATTCGTAGAGTTTTATGCGAGCGCCTTGGGTGCTTATAACTGAGTCCTTAAGGGACAAACGAGCAGGAGCCCTAGTCTGCAAATTTTATTTAACTCAGATGCTATTCAATTGAGGCTCTATAACGATTAAGGCAAATTGAGTATTCTGTAAAAATGTTTATTAATAGAGTCGTAATGGAATCGTAATTGATTCTCAGTTGAATAGTTATTGGCAGTGCCGCCTTAAGCATATTCTGCGCCGGGGGTACGATGGTCAGCCTGCGGCCCCGACAAATAAAATATAAGCAACGTAATTTTAATGTTTAAGTTCAGCCCGCAAAAAATACCACATCAGTAATATTGCTCTTACCAGCTACTAGTAAGATTGTATACCTTTAATGACTTTCAATAAGTGTATTTTAAGAATATTTATATTGAATAAAAATGATTGATTGATCAGGATTTGAACCCGCTTGCGCTTGATGTGTGGGAAGTGTTTCTTGATATTCCATCACGGTCAATGATGTATTTTTCTTAATCATACATACCTAATGCTAGTAAGTATCGGTATTGTATTCTAACCGTAACAAACAACTCTTATAAAATAAAATTACCTTACCGTGACAATATTAAACTCAGATAATTTTGATTCCTGAAGAAACTCCATGCATTTGCACATAACTTTGTACAAAATCACAATCAATCAATCGATATAGGTGGGCGGAAATTGAGCATTGGAACTGCGTTTATAACCGAGGAAAAAACCGCCGGTTCCAACCGCGGATCAAACTGTCACCTCCCAGAAAATTCAAACGTGGGCGAAGTGTGGACAAAAAAGGGTGGCAACATTCTTTTCTGCGAGTAGCCATTTAGTGATAATTTCTTTGGACATAAAAAACTGTTAATGACCATGACCAATGGTACTCTGAAGTGTGTTTACCAACCGTATTTGGTGTGTTGAATCAAAAAACTAAAACAGGTTTAAGAGGGCTCTATTTGCATCATGACAATGCATCGTCGCACAAAGCGAAACTCACAGAAACATTTTTAAGTAACAGTGAGATTCAAGAATGAACACACCCGCCTTATTGTCATGATCTAGATCCACGCGATTTCTTTCTTTTAAAAAAAATAAAACTTGGACTCCGAGGCATCCAATTTAAATGCTCGGAATGCTTTTAGAGCAGCGGTTGAGAACCTCTCTCAAGAAGACTATTTCCAGTCTTCAAATGTTGGTTTAGACGAATGAGCTTACGGAGAATATTATGAAAAATTGTAATAAATTTTTTATTTCTACCTTTAATATTCTTTTGTATCTCAAAACTTACCTATTCACCTAACGTATATCTAGTTTATTACTATCATTACTATAAATTGAAATCCAGAATTGTTATAAACCCATGATAAAACAGCATTTATGAATTTACTGGTGCAGCATTACTGCCGCCGCTTATTATATCGCCTTCCGGGCGCATGCCCTGATGCCATTATTTGCATGTGCGTTCGCAGGTGCTGATCTCATTTGGTAGCGGCGTAGTTTGTGCTGCGTATTCGATGCTAGGCTAATTACCACCGACAGAGTTACGGACAGATAGCCATATAATCCCCGACACCGCATCAGTGCACTAAGGCTCACCGTCGCGTCGCATCAAGGGAAGCCTTTTACCTTAGATTGGATCTGTACATTCTCAGCTGCAACTTTGAAAGGGACCGACAATGTAAGCCATCATCGATAGTAAACCTGATTATATTTACTGCCCTTACGCTTTATAGCTCTAGCCACGACAGGGTTCCTCCCAAAGATGGGTGCGATAAAGTAATGCCTACTCGCTTACTTTGAACAGGCGCAGAGATACAAGCTGTCGTAGAAAGTATCTCCCATTAAATGTCGGTGATAGAGCAGTTTCGGGCCGTAGCCGGTCCATTACTCGTGATGGAATATCGGTAGACAACGGGCAGGAAGTAAACAGATGTCGGTGGCGCGGCGAGTGCACAATGCTATGAACTTGTTACCTGACTGGTTTCATTAACGGCCACAATGGGCTGTTTCCGCCCATTGTTTAGAGCTTCCGCCTCAGGCCGCCCGAACGGTGTATAAAAAGACATTGAACAACAAATCTATATAGAAGGCTTGTTTGCGAAGTCGGGTGAGGTACCAATCGCCGATGTCGGAGATTAAAGCTGGGCGGCGGCTCAGGCGTGGCTTATGATAAGCTGATAGCTGCCGCGACTAATTTATTTTACATGAACTGCAAAGTACAACGGAATCTGGTGGTGTAGATACTAATTATCCTTTCTGACGCTTTCAACAATTGACCACCACTTACCATTAGGGTTTTATTGTGCTAATGCTTGCCTGTGTTGGGAACGTACCGTTGCAGATTAGCATTGAAATTTGCATTGTACAGTAAACGGTGACCGCAACCACCTGGCTGGCGCCCGGCGCTCGCTTTGTGTTCCCGGGACGAGAGGAAAAGCTCGACTTTATTACACAATGAGGCGGAGCCACTGACAAGTTGACAGGTAATATTTGGTGGGGAATGAAAAAATTTCCTCCGATTTGTATTGTGGGAAGTTATTCATGAGTTACGAGATATTAAAAGTTTATTCATAGGCACAACATACATAATGTAATTGGCGGAGGGTGCTCGGCTCGGGAACTGTAAATCAAGCTGCTGGCTGCCGGTTACGGCGACGCTTGCCTGAGACGCACCGCTCGTTTCATTTTTACGAGAATGTCTCAATAATAGCATATTGTGCTCAATCCTTTGCAAATATCTCGGAACACGGTTTTACCGCTCCCCTAAACGAATAAAATAGTAATAAATACGTGCAATTTTATGTCCTCCCGTCGGGTTCATAACATTTTAAGGCGGCCATTGTGAAATTTAGAAGAGCAACGACAATGTGAGTTCGTGTCAATTTACGTAGCGCGCGTGTTTCGGTTTAACTAGCCAGGCTTAGGGGAAATTAGCATAACAAATTACTCGGCACTTTCAAACTATTTATAAGCAAGTTGAGTAAAAGTGTGTAGCTTGTAAGCGGCGCGGGAGCCATTTTGCTCCACGGCGCTTTTGCGGCGCGTTCGAGAGATCAGTCCGGTCTTATGTATCAGTTACTACTTATTTCTTACTAGTGGAGCCGGCGCGACTTCGTTCTACCCTACACCTAACCCATAACTACTTAACTCCTACCACCCCCGTTTTTTCATGCTAATAAAAATGATTTTAAAATGCATTAAAATCCGTTGCGTGGTTTAAAAGATCCACGCGTACATAGATACATAGGACAGACTTCGGGAAGCGACTTTGTTTGATACTATTTATGGAACCCTGTTTGTTAATATTCACATAAACGACGCTGTAACGGACGGAAGTAGGCCTAGCAAACTTCCTTCCGCATTCCCATCACGTGTATGGCATTAACAAGCTTCTGTGTCCTGTTCCAAATATATTCATTGTTACAGGAAGATCCGTTGGGAAATTAGTCGGAGAAAAATCTGAAGAAACGGCCCTAATATACCAGAGTAGAGCGTGCTTTCATACCGATAACCAAAGTTAAGCAACTCACACAGAATCCAGGAACTGGATGGGTGTCCGTTTCGTTCTTTGACGCTAGTCGAACTTCAGCACCGTAATGCTCGTAAGAGCTCGCCACTCGTTAAGTGTGATTCCTATAAGTAGACCAAGTTCATCCGCTGTGTACCCTGACACTGAATTGATATTGGCACCCCGTGATGGTATAAATCTTAACAACGTTCTCCGTTGTTAAGATTTATTTTTATTTTTAGTTATTTATATTTGCTCAAAGTTCCCTTTTTTATCCGTATACCTATAAAAACAACCATTTGAAAAATCTTTAGTTATTAGGGAAATATTATTCATTCTTGTTTTGTGCGCAGCCACTGAAATGGAATGACTATGACAGACTCATTGGGTACGTATGCAAAGCAGAATGGCGGTGTGGTGTCCGTCAACGAAGAGTAAATATCCTGGAGCTATTGTATCTGCGTATAATTAATCGAATCGTATAATTCGGATACATTCACACAACATCCACTATTGACTGAACTATAAAGCAGTCAAATCACGTTATTTTTTTAGAAAGAAAGGTATTATGTATTACGGAAGTCTGCATGTGAAAAGTTATAATAAAATAATACGTTTGGTACAGTAAGCCTCTGGATGAGTCTGTTTAAATGTGCTCTTTATGTCTATGTCGCTAGGGTATCCATATCGGATTAACGGTTAGTGAAAGGATACGACGCGGCAGCTGTTACGTCAGGTTTATCCGCCTACCTATTATGTAGACTAGCATTTGACCCCGACATTTACTTTTGGACACATAATAATAATTGACTCACGTCCTTCCCCAGGTTATTTTGTCATTTATTCCAAATCTGTTTAGTGGTTTAGGTGTGAAAAGGTTTGACTTACTTTGTTGAACACTAACCGATGCTCTTACGGTGAGGGAAAACATCGTGATGGAACCTGCACATTCAGGCGACTGGATGTGTTACCATGATCCAATCTGGTCAGGTTCTCCTGATAGCAGGGTCACGGAGGTCAGATGGCACTCCACTGCAATAACCTGATCGGCGAAATCCTGGATCATGGATAAGGCCGACCCCGGGCCATTAACCCCAAGATGATTATTTTCATCATCAACATCTAAAATATCCTTGAAGCTCTTATATTTTAATCTGCAAATGGTATCTAAACTTAATGATATCAAGAAATAAAAATCGAGTATTTTGGCCGTGTGGTGTTCGGCAGACTAGATTAGCACCAACCCCGTACACTCGTGGGTGTTGTACAAGGCGACTAATGTTTTCGAGGCAAACGATCTAGTCTCCGTAGACTGGAAAATAGACAGTAGGGGTATGCCATTGACAATTTCTGATTTATAAATTGGAAATAATATTCGTTGCTACTTTAGTTGGTACGTAGCGCACTTATGCGATGAATAGAAGTGTATATTTTCTCAAGATATACGGAGCAAACCAAAAGCACACACCGAGAGAGCAATTTGACTTCTTCAAATAGCGTTCGTGAGAGTGAAGGGCGTAGCTCATACTACCCTCGTATAATCAAATTGCAAACGTATATCTAAAATTGTTCACACGCCCACGTTTTCTCTGACTAACGATGTAAATACAGGGCGTCGAAAAAGTGGAAACTTAATTTGGGGGTGAAAAAAAATGTAAAAAAAAATAAAAAACAAATTTTATTAAAATAAAATTTAAAGTTTGGTGCTTTGACTTTTTACCCCCCGCGGGAAAAAAGCGGGTGCTATAACGACGCGTATGTGTGTATGTTTAGAACCGTAAGTACGGTTATTCTTAATTGAAAACCAGTGCAACAGAGATGGTTCTTAGCATTGTTTTAGAAAAATTTCGACATATAGTCGCTTATGTTATTTAATAGTGGATTACACCGAGGGGATAAAGCAGTGTCTTCCGTCATAAGCGGCACATTGGATCCTGAGCGTAGCAAAGGACTCTAGAGTTAACTCTTCAGCGAAGAGAGGGAGTTATGTACAGTCCGGAATGAAGCGATCGGTTTAAGTCGCCCAAGACTAAGACAGCTTCATCGCAAAGGTGACTATTCTATTTTTCGCATCATCTGGGAGATAACGAATAATGCGTCAGTGTTTCATTGATCAGACTACAGAGTTAAACAGTTAATAAATAAAAAAGCTTAGACAAATTTACACAGCGCCATCTAGCCCCAAAGTTAGCAAAACTTGTGTTATTGCGGGTGGTCCAGATTTGAGAGTGCTTAGGTGTTAAAAAACTGATAAATTACTTTTATACTTTTTTAAAATTCTTACTTATTATTATACATACAAGACCCAGATATGTAACAGAAATTAAAATTCATAATTTCTGTTTCTGCTACGTCGGGAATCGAACCCGGAACCTCTGCGTGGCAGACCAACTGAACCACTCAGGTCTTCTATACAGTATCGCTTCACAACATTTACTTGTTAATGTAAAAAAATAATTTGGAACTGAAATTATAATAACATGAATCACATTTTATGCAGCCTTTGGTCACAGTTTTTGCAATTGCACCACTATTACATTTGAACCACACCTTTTTCTTTTCTTTATTTTTGAAAGAAAGAAAGAAAACTGGTGCGATTTTCGAATAAAGTCTCTTTACAAAGCCTGTATGCTAAGAGTTTTAACATTCCAAATTCAAATCACTTTACGCCCTTGGAAGTTACATATATTATCTCTCTGAGGGTAACAAGCCATGCTACAGGGTGACATTTCATTATCCATAATTGGAAATTGTCGAGAAGGAGATCAGACAAATATATTTGTCCTTTAAAGATTACCCCCAAAACATAGCTCATATTATATAACACCCTACATTGTAGTATTGGCAGGTAGTGGCTTATACAGGGCTGATTGGATTTCGAAGGCACCAAGCCATCTAACGATCTCAGCGTGGGGGCCACATGATGAAAGTAAATGCAGCATCTTGCCTGGAAAAATTAGTTACGTGAAGGTATGGCATCGTCTAGGCTTTGCGACTTGTAGGTCGCAAGACTGCATAGATAATTCTATTGCCATTTTGTCAGGCGCCATTAGAGAGTAGTTGGTTGCTTTGGTTAGTTGCCATTTCCTGTTGACATTAGGTTAAGGATGTAATGTGGAACCGAATAAAGTGCTGTCTATTTCTATGGATATTTTCAATAATTTGCTTTGCAAGTCAGCTTTGACAAGGACCAAGTAATTATATATGCCCTTTGGTCGGTATATTGTGTCTGGCTAGCAGTCTGGGGCGTCGTCGATAGCCACTCGCTTGCGAGTCGGATCTCTTATCCGACTCGTAAGCGAGAGGTACTGTAACGATCACTATGTACCATTAGCTCGTCACCGTACTATTTATTTGTATATCGTATGTTTTAGTTGATAGATTTAGTAATGAATACGTATATCATACACAGAGCAGAGTGTGGTTAAAATATAGTTTGCTTATCATGATTTCTTTTAACAAATGCTCTCACATACTTAACCAAAACTTAGTTTTGTAATAAAAATAAACAATTTATTTGACGTTAAGCGTAATCTTTTATTTCAAAAGCACGTTCAAAATTCACGCCATTGATTAGATTGAACGTCAGGCAAAATATCGTGAATATCTTAAATGTTTGGCGTCAAGTTATGGGACCCATGATAAAACCCACAAGTGATAGTGATGTGCATATACAAATACGTTTCAACGAAATATCGAAATAAATAAAGGAATTAAAGTACACCTACATATTAAACGAGTCTAGAACTTAATTTTAATCTACTTGTTGGATGACTCAAATTTATTAGCTTCATAGTAATTAAACCTCTCTATACTCGGTCTAATGTAACATTACGTCGAGTTTTGGGTACCTAAAATGTCATTATATTGGTTACTCATACTTTACTACACTATAACTTTTGGTCTAAAGGAATTCCACATCGAATCCATTTGCTTGCGTATTTTTCTTTGCGTTGTTTAAATTTAATCGACTCGTTGAATAAGTAAAACGTCGTAGGTAATACAGCCCTAGCTGTTATAACATTTAACTATTTTCGGTTTATCAGGAACAGTTTGTAAAATTTATGGATATGCGAACGTTATACGAGTAAGAACAGTCGCTTAGACCTCATAAAATTTGAAATATTTAATTTTTTGTTTGTTTAAAATATTGGACTGTGGGAATTTTGAAGATAAGGAATCCAAGCAAGGTGGCCAGGGTAGTAGAAACGGGACAGTCAACATTATTGTAAACATTTCCGTAACTAAGAAGCCCCAGGTTTTGCAAATTTCTGGTAAAATTCATTACAACTCGCGTGAGATTTGTTAAATTAATTTGTGTTATTTTAAACTTGTGACGTTTATACGAAATAATCGTTCGTTATCTATGTCTTTATCTCCGTGTCAGTGATTTGGTTTGTTTTGGTTTTATCTTTGTTTCTAAGTTTCGAAAGCTAACAGTAAGTTACATTCTCATTACTTTTGTGGTAATCTCTAAGAGAATGAGTTGGCGCACGAACCCGACTTTGTCTTCGATGGCCTAGGCGCTCTAACTAAGTCTACGTCTAGGTTTGCCGCCGAATTCCGGTACGATTTAGACCCATGTTCCGTTTAAGAACCTTTGTGCTTTTAAAGCTTTCATGACATTTTCCTACGGACATGAATCTCGAGTTTGGATCGAAACCTGGTCTGATTCGTTAGCGTGCCCATACTAGGCACACAACGTACACGCGCGAAAAACAAAAATAATAATTAAGTAATAGGTTCTTCTTGACTCGTGAGTGGATCGGTATATGGTGTGATGGTTTGAAAGGATTAAAAGCTATATTATTGGGCCGATTGATGTCAAAGGTTTCGCTGGAACGGCACGTAGGCTGGAAATGTAGTCCAGCCACGATGCTGAAGGACTGAGATGTTAGGTTGGATGGGAGTCTCAGTATATCTTATCGTTTAGGTAGGTTTCCGAGACCTAAAGGTCCTAATTCCATATTGTTTAAGTAACTTTAGGGTTTCGCAATCCACAGAAGAAAGAAGAATACGTTGCCGTTTCGAGAGCTGTCAAAGCTAAGTTGCACGTTTACTTTATACCTTGTTTGATTTCTTGTGCGGATTCTATAAATTGTTTGACTATTTCGATTTGCGTGGATTACATTTTAATGATCTTACTTACGCGGATTCTATGTTTCATCCGTTTCATTTGTGCGGATTTTAATATTTGATTTTGCTTTTATTTACGTGAACTAAATTTTGTTCGTTTACGAATATTATCCGAACATTCGTGCGGTTGATATACAGAGTATTATTATAAACTTAAATAAACCTTGTGACGGTTTACAAAATTTATACACAACGTTATGGGTCTGAAAATTTTAATCGATAACTAGACGATCATTTGCTTACGGCCAAATTATAGTATTTGAAATGATGTCTACCTTTTACAGGTAGATACGTTAAATTTATACAGATAAATAGGTATTAGAGTGACTGAAAAGTTACAGTACCAAGTTCGGTCCCCAGTGCAGCCAGATACCAACGAGTTTTTGTATTGAGTTATATATTAGTTGAAAACTAACCTATTCTCTACCGTCGGTTTTACTATTAGCAAAGTCTCGAAGGGCAGATGGCAGTCGCTCCACTGCAATTACCTAATCTGCCAAATCCTAGATCCCCGGGTGCCCGCACGGGGGATCACAACGGGGATATTGACGCCAATAATTATTTTATTATAGATAGTTCAACTCAGTTGTGCGCGCGGCGCTATGTGCGCGTGCGCTTGTAAATATACAGCTTTCATTTATGTGGCAGTGACGCGGCAGTCGTCGTCCGAGCAAGACGTTTGCGAGCGACGAGCGAGACGAGCGAGACGACGGTTTACCCACACATAGGGCCGCGCGCACAACTGACTTGAAATATCTGTATACCTTTTTTGTATTTCATGTTTTAGTTTTGGTGTTAGTTTTAGTTTTTTTGTTATGGTTCTGTAAATAATTTTTTTGTTAATAAATAAATAAAAAGAATAATCCTAATATAATATCTATAACTAGTGGATCCGGTGCAAATTCGTTCACGTACACCTACTTTACCCCTGCCTGCTCTTGTTGCCTTCCTTATAAAACCTTCCTCTTGAATCACTCTATCTATTGTTGAAAACCGCATTAAATTCCGTTGCGTAGTTTAAAAGATCTAAGCATACACAAATACATACATAGATACATAAGGACAAACGGCGGGGTGCGACTTTATTTTATGCTTTGTATAATTTTTTATATTTATACTAGTTAGGCTTTTGCCCTCCGTCTCTCTCACCGGGTAAGTGACAATGCGGCCGGTGATGGAGCATGCATGTCTAGGAGCAGCCTATTCACTCTAACCATGAAGGCGTCTACATTATAATGATCAGGGAAGACACTCGCAGGCAACGTGCTCCATTCCTTAGCCGTACGTATTATAAAGGTTGAACTAAAGCGGCTCGTGCGTTAGCTGGAAATCCACAACATAAGGATGAAGCGCTCGCCTGGATCACGTTTTCCGGGGGCGGAAAGGTCACCGCCTGACCTTTGTGAGGACACCAATTTTTTTGGGCTGCAGACTTTGCTTTGGACTCGATGTACTGTCCAAAGTTGATATTTGTTGTTAGCTCAAGCTCAGCTGTAAGCTGTTGGTAATTTCCACAGATACATTCCAGAAAGTCGGAACTAGATGTAATGGACTCCGTTTGGCGGAAAACAAAAACGCCCGTGTTTTGTTAGCGTTGAACGCCACTACATACAAACGACACTATAGACACAATATATATAGATGTATAAATGGTTTATGGTGCCAGCGTTGCACATCGTGTATGTTTCTTTTTCACAATTGTAAACTTAAATATGATTTTATTAATTGAAATCGCTACCGTGAGCACTGAATGAGTCAGATGTATGGAAGGTATATGATTATATATATAATTTTTTTTCACTTTTCCGAGAGTCGTACCGACCCTACCTAGTGGGATAAGAACGGATCTCAAACAAAACATAATACAGTAGATACAATTAAAATCAGTGGGACAGTCGAGCAAAGGCGGCCTGATCGCTACAAGCGATCTCTTCCAGGCAACCTTCACAGAAATGTAGAAGGGAAATCGAACATAAATACTAGAACAACCAGCCAGGAATACATAATTAATAAAACATCCATAAAACAGCAGTACAAAAAAAAATTTGGCCACCATTAATATTTTTCCAATCGTTAGTTACCAAAACAACAACAACCTTATTTCCTGATCCGAGTATTCTGATTGGAACTGTCTCGATTCCGAGACTGCTGGAATGCTCGAGGGTCTATTAGGCGCATCCGAAGCGCTATTCCGCCGTGCAATTTATGGACGAGTGGCATCGCCCGGTACAGTTTAATGATGGCTTTACAATGTTTGCTGCATGGAAAAACAAAGAAAACAATCCACTTGGCGTTGTAAGTGCAACAATAAAACTATTTTAGCGCTCTGATTTATACGAGCGAGGAGCCGGAGTGTACAACGCTAAGCCTACGTAGTCATCATCTTGGCGTTAATATCCCGGTTGTGACTTGTAATAAGGTTGCAGAATGTTTTTTATTTTACTCCCGTTGAAGTCTCAGGAACTCAGTTTATTGAGTTTGTGTACCGGTTTTAGCGGGGAACTAGCTTATTAGCCGCGTGCAAACGCACGGCTCTTCTTAGGAGCTGTGCACCCATGGTCGTACGTGCGAGGAAATATTGCGAGCGAGGAGCCGGTGTGTACAACACTTAAGCCTACGTAATAAGGTTGCACGACTTTATTATTAGGCTTCGTTTAATGGTTTTTATTTATCGATGAAGTTTCAGGTTTATTTAGTTTGTGTACCCGTTTTAGCAGAAAACTAGCTTATTAGCTGTGTGCAAATGCACGACTCTTCTTAGGCGCTGTCCTAATTGGCAACGGTCGTGCAACCACGGCCGGACGGGTGTTGCCCGACCAATAGAAGACCTCAAAATCGCCCGTCGCACGACCGTTGCCAATTACGACAGCGCCGAAAATTTCCCGCTTCACCACTTTATGAGAACCGCCTATAAAACTCTGTATCCCAGGAGACAATGCCTCCGAGCACCCTCACATGGAATGTCGTACATTAATTTAATTAAAGAGTTTCTTTCATAAAAATTCTTCGTGGCGTTACAACAATAAAATTTCATCTGAAGTTCCAGGCGACGCGGCGGCCCGGCCCCGCGCCCTGCCCCGCGCGCCTAGCACCCTAATTAATTCTTGCGAATTACTTCCCATGATTATAATCGTACATAAGTGGTGTTTTCGGAAACAATTTATTAAACTTCAAGCTCTTATATCCACAAGTTCGGGAGCCGTGGTTCGTGTGGAAGGAAAATATCTTTCAACGCGTAAAGGAAATTTAAGAATTTCATTACACAAAATCACTTCATCAACAGAGCAACTGACGTGAGGGCATCGCGATCCTTTTTACCGCGTACGTGCAAGATATGGAATGAGCTCCCTCCTGTCTTCCTTCCTCCTTCCTTCCTTAAAGTCGTTCCTTTGCACTATAACATGGGGTTCTTCAAAAGGCATGTCTGCAGGTATACCTCAAAGGCCTGCCGGCACCACATTCGCTCCCTTTAGGTTGCAGAAGTTCTGGACGACGGTTGCTGCTTTCCATCAGGTGGGTTGTCCGTCCGAGTGCTTCCCTAGGCAATTACAAAAAAAGACCAACCGACTGTTGGGCTGGAGCCACATCCACACTAGTGGAGGGCATTGCCATAACCTTCACGCTGGTCGGCGGGGTGGAGTGTGTTATTGAAAATACTCAACAGAAAATGTTTGCATGAAAATAGATAGTTTGAGGTCGGTGGCCAAATGGCTTAGTCCCAGGCAGTGCCACCATGTACAGCCAGCTGCAGAATGAAATGTCCCCTAGCAAGCAATAAATGGTTGGGGGTCAGTTCTCTTTGCAGCGGACTTTACTGAGTTTAGTATGCACATTTGTTAAACACTAACCGATGCTTTCCGAACTTTCCACTGTGTTATCTATTTAGCAAGTCACAAGGCTTACAATGCACAATGAAGGATGTCGTTAGACAAGAGACATGTCGTCCTCACAGTGATAAAGCACGTACGGATCAGCACTTTTGTTACATAAAATCTAAGTGCACACGTAACGTTCTGGGCGACCTCTTTCCATCATGGCGACTGTCACAGAGTACCTATCTGGTATAAAAAATTCCATCGACAACATGTTACAATCTTTACAAGGTACTTTGTACAGCAAGTCATTTACAAAACAAATAGGTAAATTCAATACTGTTACCCCAGGTTTCTTCAATAGTTTAATGGTCTTTAACAGCAACCCTTGATCCTAGTCATATCCAGGCAATCAATAAGAGACATTATATTAGTAAGAGTACTTACACTACTATCGTATTAGGTAAATTATGAAATCGTAAACGTACTTTTCATGTTATTAATCCAATAACAATGCAGCATCCGAACCCGTTACCCTAAGGAAGGCGGTGACTCGTAAAGTCACTTTATTTCACGAAATCAGCATACGAATAAGGGTCCTCAGGCTTTATTAAAATTTTATTATGATGCCCTTACATTTACGCTCTTGTTTTTGTCCGTAAAGCTATTCGTGGCCCGCGTGAGCTGGATTATTGGCTTATTTATTTTCGGAGGAGATTGAGATTGTCAGATTGAAGCGTCGGTGGTGGGCGTGCGGTGTCCGGCAGAGTAGAATAGCACCATCCCCTTACACTCATGGGTGTCGCACAAGGCGACTAATGTTTTCGAGGCAAAAGATCAAGAGTCTCCGTAGTCTGGAAAATGGGCAGCAGCATTTTCGATTTTCGATCTGCCAAGTGCCGAGATTATGGCAATAACCTCCCCTTTCGTGGGAGTGGCCCTGAGCCCTGCAGTTGACTGTTACGGGCTGTGATGATGAGCGTCGGTGGCCGAGTGGTTAAGGTATCCCACTCGTAATCGCACTGCGGCTGTACCAATGACACTTTTCTGAGTTATGTACATTCGTTGAATTCTATTTAATTATGAACATCGATTCGTTTTAAGATAAAATTGATCTAAGATGGTTTGCAACAACTAATTTCAACTGAAAAAAATATTTATTAAACTAGATTAATCACTAGTTTTCAAAACAGGTGCGCGTTCCGCGTCACTAGTAACGTTACGTACGTCTCGCGAAAATCACGTAACGACCCACGCCTAACGTTAATGTGTCAATGAATAGTTATCCCTCAATATTTTCGACCAGTACTGGGTAGGTTGTTGTAGGTTGTTGGACCAGTACTGAGTAAGTATGTCAAATAAGACCAGCATCACTATTAGCTTGAACATTTGTCAAAATTATTAATCATGCTAAAAATTTTCTCACGCACTTCCTTTTTAAATATTTTTGGATAAAAATCTTGGCATAAGTTGCCATACAGAGATTTTTATTTTATTTTTATTAATAAGGGATCGTACTTCTCTGTATGGCAACTTATGACAAGTTTTTTAAAAGTAATAGAACGTCATTCATAAAAGTCATAACAAACAATTTAATTTCTGTATGATTGTTTATTTTCGTGAGTTATGAAAAATATTATTAAATAATGGGCAAAACAACTAAAAAGAAAGTGCGAGTGATAATTTTCAGCATGATTAATAATTTAGTCAAACTAAATGTACAAGTTCAAGCCAAATATCTGAATGTTTACAAGAAGGTCTGACAAGGACTGACAAGGACAGATTATCCCCAGATTATTGCCATATCCACATTTTATAATTTTTACTACTGTCAGTCGATTCGGACTTACCGTGGTCCTATTTTAGCGCTTTTAATATCTCTGACGGGCCAACAAATATCACTACTGTCGCATATAAAAGAATGTAAAGCTTGACCGCGACAGAGGTGATCTGTCACTGGTGGCGCTAGTTCTACATTTTATGCAGCAACACCGGAAGGATATAGTCTTCTATGACAGAATTCGAATTCGCCAACAATGGGATATGGATAAGAAGGAACGTGACGGAAAAATAAACTAAAGTGCCCCGACCGAAAACGATCTAGCGCCCTTCTTCATGGAATTATGATTCTTGTCAAATATGTCAACATTTGAAGTAAGACATTGTCACCAAAACAAGACAGTATAAACCGACTAATTTTAAATGGTGTATAATAACGAAGGTGACTTACTACTCTATGGCGTCGAGTTATATTTCCACTAGTTTATTATTGCCAGTAAAATAAATTTAGTATGATAATTTTTCCAAAATCTGTCAAAGTAACTTGAAGTCGTGGTACCCCTATAGTTACGATCCCGTCAGAAGCGGGTATGCGCTCCGTGAGCGACTTTACCGTTCATCTCTGTAATACAAAAAGATCTTCGATTATGAGGAAGGACGTCGGCTACCTTTTATTACATTCTACGCAGACAGACTGCAGGCACGAGCCACATTTCTTTAATTATCCGAAGTTTTAGTGCTCATCATTGCAGATCGGACGTAAGATGTCTCTTATCATATTAGGTTCCAGGAAAAATGGCTAATTAGGCCCCGACACTGAGCGCCCTTTATTATTAACCCACAAATTGGATAATGGTGGCCAAGGGACCAACTGGGATCAGGAATTAGACGATTAGGCCCGGGATGAACGAAATTATTAGGGCGACTAATCGGAGAAAAATGTAGCAAAAACCATGTTTCTATATAGTTTACCTTTGGAGCATATATGTACGTGACTTTAGTATGTTCAATAGGCGTATTAAATCCTTTTTGTTTACAGAATATCTTACCCTTAAATTTCATTTATTACAATTTTATTTATTATTTATATTTTATTTACATTGAATAGGGAAAGTATTACACGGACTCCACCTATGATATTGTCTAAATGCGATGGAGAACCTGGTTTAGGTATTCCAGGTAATTAGGGACGTAGCTAGATATCTCGGACATCAGCCAGTATGAGATTAGTATGGCCCTTTAACAGCTGAAAAACAACAAGGTCCCGGGTGATGATGTAAATGCTGGTGGCAGACCTGTGCCCATCAGACCCATCAGAAGCTCTTCAATTCCGTCATCTTCAAGGGGAAAACGCCGGACGCATGGCACAAGAACAGTCGTATTCAAGAAGGACCCTCTTGAAGAAATTTAGACCAATATCACTGCTGAGCCATGTGTATAATAAGCTGTTCTCGAGAGCCACTACGAATCGTCTCGTTATACAGTCGCAGGTTATACAGAAGACCGAAAAGTATAACCGGCCATTACGCTTGGCGTTTGTGAACTAAGAGGAAGCCTTGGTTTGACTGTGCTCCGGTCTCTTCAGCGGTGCCAAACCAACTATCGATACATCAAAGCCTTGAAGTGTTTGTACGAAAACGCCACCATGTCTAATTATATAAGAATTTCTAACGATATCTACGGATTTAACGATGATCATATTTTTTCGTTTTAATTACCATAGTGTCTCAAGACGAAGGAAGGAAGGACGACGTGTGTGACCAGTGTGTTGCCAGTGGTGACCTACGTAACAGTGACGTAGCCGCTCACTGTGGGCCTGAACATGAAAGCTCACTGTCACCCAAAGGGCAATGGAAAGGGCAATGCTCGGAGTCTCTTTGCGTGATAGAATCAGAAATGCGGAGATCTGCAAGCGGCAAAGAAGACCGACATAGCCCAAAGGATTGCCAGGCATTAGTGGCAGTGGGCGGGACACATAGCTAGAAGAACAGGTGGATGATATGGCAGTAAAATTCTCGAATGGCGACCACGTACCCGAAATGAAGCGTGGGTAGGCCACAAGATGGACCGACGACTTGGTAAAGATCGCAGATATCAGCTGGATAGGAGGGTGCAGGACCGACCTTTGTGGAAACCTCTGGGGGAGGCCTATGTCTGCCTAGCAGTGGGCGTCTTTTAGCTGAAATGATAATGATGACGATGGTGTTGAGGGACGTTGCCATGTACGACTACAGATAATGGTCATTAGTCGAAAAGACGGACTGGCTGCGCGATGTTAACAAAACTCAAGTCATGAGACGGTTGGGGCTAAAATTTAGCATGCGCGAAGATTTTTGAAACCCATAGAAAGTGTGGGACTAACTAATTATGGAAAATTAACAAAAAAAAAAACAGATGGCGCTGTGTCGGAACACACGGCCGCTGGGTTTAACGTGAAACGTCTATTCTCGCGGGTCGGCGTCGTTTACTAAGAACCCAACCATGGCAGCTTTGAAACGCTCTAGAAACCGCCTCGCTCGTAAACTATGCGACGTTATAACTCTGCAGGAAACGTGGCTTATGCCGGACGACCGACGACATATCTCAACGGTATTGACTGCGAGTTTGGCTGCGTGGGAACATCGGTGTTACGCGGCCGGCCGCACGGCGGCGTGGCGCATTTAGTTAAAATAAAAATGGATATGTTAGCCCAACACCGTCCTAGTAACAATTTTTGAGCTTTTTGGAAGCATACGAACCAATGAAAGCTGAAGCCTGGTCTTCCAGTTAGTGTAGGAGGCGCGACCGATTTAAGATAATTATCTAGTTAAGAATAATTTTAAGATCCAGCCCCTTAATACTATGAGCTCCTTGGAGGTTGGGGTGCGGGGTGAGACAGGGGGCTATTATCCCATACGCGCTTCAACCTGTACGTGAGTGAGTTAATCGTCGAGCTCAGCAGCCCTCATTGTTGGGTGTGACACCCAACAATTGACGGAGTGTGCATTAATAACATCAGCTATGGACGATATGGTGCTGCTGAATGCGTCGGAATGTGGTCTCCGCGAACTCATAGGCATTTGTGAAACTTATGGTCACGGTCTTAAATACAATGCTATGAAAAGCGAGCTGATATTTTTTAAGGCTGGCACTATAATTCCGATTAGTGTGACCCCAGTCAAATTGCCGTTGAGGTATATCAATTTAAATATCTGGGCCACATGTTGTCGGTCAGAGCGAATATGATAAAAATCATTTTGCCGTAATGTCCCGGTTGTGCTCTTGAACACGAGGGCCCGGGGTCCACCTTGACCATGATCCAGGATTTGGCGATCAGGTAATTACAGTGGAGCGACTTCCATCTGACCTCCGTGACCGTCCTACCAGAGCGAATATGATAGCCCACAGGTGTGCTCTACATACGTAAAGTTAACCCTTTTACAAGCCTACTGTACATCTTTTTATACGAGCAGCCTGTGGGTTTGTTGCATGCAAAGATCATACAACGCTCTCCGTGTTCAATATAACAACGCACTAAGGTCGCAGCGCGGCTGGACGCCTTGTACATGGGGTACCTACTGGATGTCGCCTCATACTCCAACTGTGACTCAGGAGCCCTATTTGTCTAAAACTATTTACTAATGCTCCCATATTAGTAAAAAGTTTTATAAATTGACATTGCGATAATTGTATAATGATTGGACTGACATTCATAACATTATGTTCAAAATTAATAGCATTTAAATATTAAACTAATTTAATTATTACTGTTACGATTATTGCTTGATGTATTTATTGCGTTGACATTTTTAATTGATTGTGCTGACATACTATGGAATTTAAATTCCAAAATAAATATTATATTATATTATATGGACAATTATTGTGGACAAATTCAATAAATACACGCAATAATCACCGCCATATCACGTGTGAGTTACACTGAATAAAAATGCGCGGGAACGCGCGTTTCGTTCATTCAATGCAGTGCCCCGGCCCGCCGCCGCCCCGCCCGCCTTCGACGCAAATTCAAGGTCAAACCAGCGAGCTGAGTATATACGCTAAACAATGACACTATATTCACTGTCTGACTGACTGACTGTTTCTAAGACTAATAGTTTTGCAGTTATAAAGGCGAGACGATATAGACCTTTTCGTTACGGTACAGTTTTCTGACTTGGTACTCAATGTGTATTTAAAGATGTTTCTCATCAAAACATAATACTTGGTTCACGCGGACGAATTCGCGGGCGAAAGCTATCCAGCTATGCGCTTGCTGTACCTACCTGAGGCGAAATTAGTGCGCGTAGATTAAAGGTCGTATATCAGGGGGTCTGCGGTCTTCGCTCAATCGTCTGTATGTGCGGGCTTATCCACAAACCATTACTTGTCTCACTGCCACCGGGGCGGCTTAGGAAGATTTGCAAGGGGCGCACACCCAGCGCTGCTCGCCGGTGGAGCTGCTCGTGCTGTAGTGCTGTCACACCATTTTGAAGAGTTGCTTTTAAACTTCTAGTACCTAGAAGTTTAAAAGTTTGGCTTTCTTATGATCACCATTGCAGGACAACTTTAAACTTTTTGACCACGGACTTTTGAAAATCTTATTAAGTATCAAATAAATTATTAAAATAAATTACGAACACGCGAATGCGATTCAAGTTTTTTTTTAATACGGCTTGGTGAAAAGCTATTAGACAGCAGATAACCGGTGACTGTTGTCCATAACAACAACGATTTAGGCACTCATTCGGTTTCAATGTAACAAAAATGTGCAGGTGGCAAACGCCTGTAATTGCCCTGGCTACCTCATCCTTTAATTCGATCCTTCCTTAAAATAGCCAATATTGTTATTTGGCGGCAGAAATAGCTAAGGCAGTAGTACTCGCCCAGGCAGACTCCTAGACACTACCTTCTACCATCTGAGTTCAACTCATGTAAAGGAAAGAATACTGTAACTTCTATACTAGTGCATTTAATAAACTGATGTTGGAGCAAAGAGTTTTATAAAAACTTATGCATTTATTTATTATTATCCAAATGCTTCCAGACTTACAGTTGAATTGTAACCAAAACGTCTGGATAGCTTATTTAATCTGACCGAAACTGCTGTGCCGCGCCAGGCATAAGGGAATGACTGTGGGCCAGTTTCAGCCAAGCTGTAATAATAATCGTAAAGTGACGTCAAATCGAAATTCCTTTAAAAATAAGAAAAATGACCTCATTATTGGCATATATAGGTACGTCTTGGCAAGTAACGAAAAAATACAAATACAATAATTTTTCATCACCTATCCACGGAAATTAAATTATCATTTAAATTAACAAGTTAAAGTCAATTATAACGTCGATACCTATACGAAAGCTTTCTTTTATACTTACTTGACGTTACCATCTCAATTCAGAGGCAATCCACCATAACCAAGCCATTTCCGACGCAGCAGCGAAATTGCGAAATTACGAAATTGAATAAAATACATATTCAGAAAAAGGACGTGGATCGTCGTTGACCTTTATGGAGATGGGGTGGAAGTAGCTTCTAGCTTTTGTGTGAAGAAGCCAGCACTGCCCGCACATTGGGGAAGGCCTCCCAGCCAATAGAGTGTGAAGATAACGAGACTCAATATGCAATTTTCAAAACGTCTTGAAAGAAAATGGCTCTCCGCGAAACAAAGTGATATTAGAGAATATTGGACGGTGAATACCGGGGCTTGAAATCACGAGATTGCAACGCTCGTGGACGCAGTTTCTCGGCTGTGTGTGGTTGCCAATTTGAACCAAACGCAAATGCATATTACGGTAAAATACGTTTAGGTGGTTAAGCGGTTTTGCGAGCCGATTGGCACCCAGTAACGGTATATTAATATTATTATTATACAGTATATGGTACGTAAATAAATGCAGCCACGTATGGGTATCTTTAAAAAGCGACAGTAAATGACAAGTCATTTACTGTCGCTTTTTAATACCCATCATTTTTAAATCAAGATTTAAGGGATGGACCTCGATCATGAATGACGACAAACATTTTAGGTGTTGTTAGGTTTCATCACATGTCTAATCCACATTCCACTGCAGGACTTAAGTGTGCACTGCTTGCTCCGCATTAGTGGAGGGTAATGTAGTGAACAATTTCCAACCCGCTTGCCAAGAGTGGAGATTATCGCAATAACCTCTCCTCTCCTGGGAGAGACCCTAAGGCGCTGTCCTAATTGGTTACGGTCGTACGACGATCGTCGCCCGACCAATAGCTCTCCTATGCTAGCCGCACGACCGCTGCCAATTAGGACAGCGCCTAAGTCATGCAGTGGACTGTTAGGGGCTGTGATTATGAATGCTGTGAACTTCACGTTGGGTTGATGATCATAATACTGACCTACCCATTTACTGGTTTCGGAGGTAGGTACTGACTGGTTCTACGATCCGTCAATAGAAATTGTTCGAGTTCCATTCCATAAATCCTCGTAAACTTAATTAGCAGTACTTATTGCGGGGAGGCTTGGAAAAAGTACTAAAAGGTTTTGTTGCAATATTAGTAACTTCACTGTCCGGCTTACCTATTGTCTCGGCTTGCCTATTGTCCCGGCTTCGAGACTAGCCTCCGTGAAGCCGGGCTGAAAAGGTAGATGTGGTGCGACAGGTGCGACAAAAATAGTGATATAAAATAGATAGAATCCAAGTGAGAATAGATAGCGATTTAACAGATTCCGAGAAGGAATTCATGAATAACGGGTATTGGCTGCATGGGTATACCCTAGGTTCTTTAGACTAGATGCAAATCAAAAACTGACTTGCTTTGCATCTAGTTTAAATATAAATCAAAAATAAATTCTTATGCCTGGACAATAAAATAAACACGGAAATAAAATGGCGGGAACTCACGGCTGTCACCTGCAACCCTAAAGTCCCTGTAAAGCTCAAAGGGCTTATATACTAGAGCATAATTAGACCGGTGATGCGTTATGGCTGCGAGACTTGGCTAACGCTGACGAATCACTTTCGCGAACTCCACGCCAACGAAATGAAAATGCACAGTGCTCGATCGATATATACGATCCAGCAGCCGACACAGAACTCCATACTGAAGCCAGTAAATAAGGAATTTGAGATATTTTGATACAGCGGCCAGCGACCCCGAGGGGGTGACGAAGCCTTTCGCCCCGTCGCCTGTAATTACAGCCGCCAGACATCCCCGGAGGAAAGAAACTGCCCCGCATAAGAATTGGAAATGCTGGCTGCTCTTTAACAAATTTCCGTGTGTATTTATTAAGAAAACGATTTAAAATGATTTAGGACTGTGGTGCACTGCGGTCGACTTTATTAAAAGGTGATTTAATTCCTTGTATTGCTCGCTGGTGGTTATTGTTATAGGAATATGACTGCTCCGTAGAATATAGGGCAGGAACTCAAAGGTCACACGTTGTATCCATCCGCCATGAGCATAAAATGTAGAGCATTGGTTGCCTAGTGGTAAATGTGTTCGACTCGCAATCGACAGGTACCGGGTTCGAAACCCACTGCCGCCATGTACCAATGCCCTTTTTCTGAGTTATGTACATTAGTTGAATATTAACCTATGCTCCTACGGTGAGGGAAAACACGTGATGAAACCTGAACATTCAGGCGATTAAATGTGTAACCATGATCCAATCTGGTTAGGTTGCCCTAGAAGCAGGGTCACGGAGGTCAGATGCCAGTCGTTCCACTGTAATTACCTGATTTGCCAAATCCTGGACAATAGTCAGGGCGGCCTTCGTGCGCGAGAGCACAACCGGGATGATCGTGATCGATCGTATGTATGTATGTATGTATGTAATCTCTTTATTGCATCAATTTATAACATTACAGGAAATAAAAATACAGTTTATAATGCAAAGGCGAGCTTATCCCACAACGAGATTTCTTCCAGCTAATCGTCATGAGCATACGTAAATAGTTCTGATTGGCTTTAGACATTGCAGGCAGGAGATCGCGATCTCGTAAAAATATGTAACGGACTATACTATGACCTCAACGCGAACGAATTGCAATATAGGTATTAGGGATAATTAATTTTTGAAGGAAAAGAAATTATTTAGAATTATTTACGATGACAGCAGTGTATTAAGATGGGTTAGGTTAGGTTAGGATGAGTTCCAAAGGTTTATTCATGATGAAATCGGGCATTTTGGCATTGAAAGGACTCTGGTCACAAAATAAGTATTATCACATCCTATTCCAAATATAGAAATTCTATTTCACACTCTACAGTCTACACATAGACCATTTAGCGATTTGTATGAAATATTATCTGAAATTGCCAGTACCGATTTTCTGTTGTGCTGCATAAGAGTTTAGATAACTAGCTTGTTCCCGCGACTTTGTCGGCATGGAAATAGTTTTTTGGGCAGTTTATCTCTTTCCCGCATGACCATTTTAAATGGCCTCCCTAATGAATGAAAGCTAGTAGGTACTACGAAGAGCTCAAGCCGTATCTTTGGTTCTACCCATCCGAGTTAGATAAAATATGGTTTTTAAGTGCGTCTTTAATCAAAACCTTTCCAAAAAGCTTGGTAGCTTTTGAACCTTTTTTAAGTTAAGCCATCGGCCGTGTGGTGTCCGGCAGAGTAGAATAGCACCAACCCCTTACACCCGTGGGTGTAGTACAAGGTGACTCATGTTTTCGAGGCAGAAGATCTAGAGTCTCCGTAGACTAGAAAATGGGCAGCTGCGTTTTTCATTGTTATATTTTTATCCCTGCGATCTCCAACCCGCCTGCCAACCGTGGAGATTATGGCACTAACCTTCCCTTGCGTGGGAGAGGCCCTTAGTCTTGCAGTGGACTGTTATGGGCTATGATGATGAAGTTAAGCCATAAGTCAGGAAGGAAGGATGTCGAGACCTGCAATTACATAATAGAAGTACCTGCTATTATACGTAAGGTGCTTATAACTCAAGATAGAGTATTCGTGAACTGGTCTTCCTGCTTTGTCAGAGACTTCACTCTTGCCACCCGGTGCTATAAGAGTTAGCAGTACGAACACACATGGACTACCACCCAATAAGTCCATGAGTCCAGAAAGCGTCGGTAGCCGGACGGTTGAGTCGATCCAACTCGTAAGCGAGAGGTACTGGGTTCGAATCTCGCTGCGGCCATGTACCAATGACTCTTTTCTGAGTTATGTACATTAGTTAAATACCAGCCGATGCTCTTACGGTGAGGGAAAACATTGTGATGAAACCTGTAAATTCAGGCAACTGAATTTGTAACCGTGATCCAATCTGGTCGGATTCCCCTGGTAGCAGGGTCACGGAGTAATTACCTTATCGCCAAATCCAGGATCATGGTCAAGGCGGACCCTGGGCCTTCGTTCTCGAGAGCACAACCGGAACATTAACGCCAAGATGATTATTTTTATTTATTTAATTCCATGAGGCACTCAGCTAAGACTTGTCAGAAGGACATCACGCGCGGCCATTGCTGTTATCTAGGCCACTCACTAAACGAGTGCACAAAGAAGAAGTAGCCTCTAAAATGCGCGACGTGCTCACGCTTCAAACTGCCGAGCAACCATAATACGGGTCCATTGAGTGTCCCGCTAAGCTAATGGCCGAGAAGAGATATATAAATACAATTTATGAGGGCGCTTAGGATACCGAATATTGTCTTTAGTTTGAACTTTAATATGTTTATTTCTAATTTACATAATGTTTTAGATAGTTCTTTGTGACTAACCCTGCCATAACTAAGGTACCTAAACTGCAAATATGCACATAATGAAAATAAACTTTGCCCAGTTTAGAATGTTTCTGCTGACGCGAATCATCATCATCATTTTGGCGTTATATCCCAGTTGCGACCCCGCGCGGCTCGCGAGGGCCCAGGGTCCGCCTTCCTGCTACTCTTGGCCCGTCATATTGTGATAGTGATTAAATTAATATGTATATAAACTCTTTGTTAAATTAATATCTATAATTTCTCGCCTGAAACACACCCTGTGTCGTATAATCCTGGCTTAGACAAAAAAATGTTTTACCTTTTACTTGTTTCTGTCGATGTAAAAATGAAAAGTATTTCACAAGATTTAATAAAAATTTATTAATTTATTATTCATTTCGTGTAGGTATGATAAATATTTGTCCTGAACTTGGCTAAAGTGGGAGGTTTTCCATGCAAGCGTGAAAATGAAACATCAATTTTATTTAGAAAATATATTTTATATAAATGTATACCCATTTAAATGGAAAACATACAATATGTGTACATTATCTGTTTTACATTATAATGTGACTGAAATACAAGAATCCATGACAATATTTAGAAGGAAATATATGTAATTGTTTCTACGACATTAAGTTATTGTTAAGAGTGTTTTTTAGAGGCGGAGAATTTTAAATTAAAATAACACAAGTATTTGTTATTTTTTTTATTTTACACTATCCAGGCATTTGACCGCCATTTCACCTGGTGGTAAGTGACGATGCGGCCGAAGATGGAGCATGCCCGTCTGGGAACAGCCTATTCACTCTAGCCTTGAAGGCATCCAGATTATAGTGATCAGGGAACACACTCGCAGGCAACGCGTTCCATTCCTTAGCCGTTCGCATTATAAAGGTTGAACCAAAGCGGCTCGTGCGAGTAGCTGGAAGATCCACGACATAAGGATGAAGCAAATAGTGAGTGAGTTAGTAAATAGTGTTTAGAATCAATGAGACTAGCTTTATTAGAAAATAATTTTATGATTTCTGTCAATCTGGATAATCTATTTTCATTCACTTTTCGCAACAATTGCGGCCGTATTTCGCTAATAACTCACCGAATGTTGTGTTTGATCGTCTCTGGTTTATCGGTGCAGAAAAGTGACTTGACATATCTCCGAGGAAAATAATGTAATTTAGTTAGATCACACAATCTCGGTAGCCAACGTGAAATTATTCGATGGTGTTCATTTCTTTCCCCATACAAAACTTTGTTCGGCGATGAAGCTCACTTTTGGTTGAATGATTAAGTTAATAAGCACACGACGGCCACATGACCGAAATTTTGTTCAAACACAAAAGCTATAAAATTATCTTTCCAAAAAAAGCTGACACAAAGTTTTATTTAAATTTAAAGTTCTCCACCTCTAAAACACCCGTTTTTATACTGTAGGGAAAACTGACATTGATTTCAAAGTGAAAACGGGTGTTACGTACGCAGTTGCATTCATATACAGTCAGGGCATGAAAAAGCCGTTCCAGTCAGCACAATGTATTTACGACGATTGTTTGGCGTGATCTGTGGACCTACAAAAAAATTGACAGCCGAAATATATGGCTGGTATCGATCAAACGTATTCAGTATTTCCCTTTAGTACCTACAAGTACCATTATATAATATCAAGTGAATGTCAGTATCATGTATAGTTAGTTGAAACATCAATTAATAGTTGAAACATCATAATCGACAGAGTCATGGACTTTAAATAGTAATAGCATTGGATATTTCTAAATACCAGTTTCCAAATACACAAGAACAAGACTAGTGTAGCTAGTATACGTGTTTATTAACCATTGAAAATAGTTTTCTCCACAAAGTAAGTGAGATATAATAAGACCACGCTAAGTCCGAATCAGATATGATAAAAATATTTTTTTTTTAAATTATTATACAAGACAGGCATTTGACCGCCATCTCACCTGTTGGTAAGTGACGATGCGGCCGAAGATGGAGCATGCCCGTCTTGGAACAGCCCTATTAACTCTACCATCCAGATTATATTGATTGGGGAACACACTCGCAGGCAACGCGTTCCACTCCTTAGTCGTACGCATTATAAAAGTCGAGCCAAAGCGGCTCGTGCGGATAGCTGGAAGATCCACGACATAAGGATGAACGCTCGCCCGGATCGCGTCGAAAGGGACCGGAGGAATGAGGTCGTGCCGCTGCTTCGCACACTCTCCGAAATGCAACCTGTAGAAGACAGACAGACGCGCAACCCTACGACAATGCTCGAGGCTCTGCAGCCTAGCTTCAATCAACTGCGGGTCACAAATTATCTTTTTTGCACGTTTTTCCACCGAATCTAAAGCAGCCAGTTGATATTTGGCTGATCCATCCCAGAGGTGGCAGCAGTACTCCATGCAAGATCGGACTTGTGCTTGATATAACTGAAGCAACTGCTTTGAAGTGAAGTACCGCCTAACCTTTGAGAGGATACCAAGTTTTTTAGCTGCAGTCTTTGCCTTGGATTCGATATACTGACCGAAGTTGAGATTGGCAGAGAGCTCAACAGTAAGAAGCTGTAGAGGTTGTCGGTAATTTCAACAGGAACATCCCGAAAAGTTGGAGTTAAATGAAATGGACTCCTTTTGGCGGAAAACAAACACGAGTTTTTGTTGCGTTGAACGCTACCAGATTGGCTTCACCCCAATCAGAGACTGCCTTGAGAGCTTTGTCCTAACGATCAACCATAGCCTCTCGACAAGACTGAATATCGTCCCTGTTGGCTTTTGCCTCTGACAGATATCTATCCGTTGCTGTGCTGTCGTCTGCGTACCTAAAGGTACCTGGTACAAGCAGATTGTTAATATGCAGCAGGAATAAAGTCGCGGACAGTACCGATCCCTGAGGAACTCCCGCGTCGATAGCCTGAAGATTAGACGAGTAGCCATCGATAACTACACGGATTGAAAGTCTACTAAAAAAATCCGTTATCCAGGTGCAAAAGCCAACAGGAATACCAAATGAAGGAAGCTTGCTTAGAAGGCCCGCCAAATTCTGTCAAAGGCCTTGGAGATTTACTACTGTCAGTCAATTCGGACTTATCGTGGTCCTATTATAGTGGCATATGACTATCTACACATGAAGCCCTACTCAATATAGAAATACGTATTCTTTCATTATACAATTCAAGGCTTATTTTATTGACAAGGTATTGGAATTGTTAGTACCTACTGTCGAATCACAAGTAGTCAAAATACATTTATATTCTTAATTTCAACTATTTGATACAAACATAGTATTACACAGTCTAGTCAATTATTCTAATATCTTATATTCCAATTACAAGTAATATGAAACATTAATATGTTAATTAGTTTTAAAACCCCATTTCCCCATTGTTTAAGAACGACTACTTACATCTATCACACAGAGAGACTCCATAATTCTACCTAAATTGCCTAAATCACGTGTAACGTTTTAATAAGTATCCAGTGTCCTTTTTACATTTATGTAAATACTTTTACCATGTCTTCCAAACATTTGAAGATATAATATTATAGACGAATTTTAGTAAAATAAGTACAATAGCAACTCGCCATATGAAGATCATGGTACTTACTTACATCTATACATATATTTATATAGATATATAAATATTTAATTTGACCAATTTAAACCTCTGCATCAACAGGACACAAGACAAGGACGGTCTTGTAGAATGAAAAGCAGACCTCAATACATACAATTCCTTAAATGATTTCAAGTCACTGTTTAAATTAGGATTTCATTAAAATTTTTTGCTTGGCCAAACATGAAAAGGAGCGCACCGGCATGACATTGGATGGTGTCACAGCAATGGCATCGAAAAAGGTGGCGTCATATCTGGTAACCACATGTCTTTTTTTTATCTGATTTTCTTTGGTTTAATTTTCTCCTATTATTACTGTAAACGTAAAGAAAAGTAAAATACGTTTAATCCACTCAAACACTCAGTATTTATTGTTTGTTTGCCTACTCAGTGCCTATGTTGCAGCTAAATCATAATATTTTTACTTTATATCAATTTGTTCGTGATAGAAAATATCATAGGTTTCGAATGGAAACGTCTAACGAATAAGGTCTTCCATCTATGAATATATAATGGATGAAGAGATCCGATCCAATTATTTATTTGTAAAAATTACAAGAAACGGTATGTATACATCGTGTCCTTACACGCTGGACAAACTAGAAGACGAATGCTACTAGTTTTTTAGGATATTTAAAACAAAACTGCAAAGTTTCATAAGAACCGGTCCAATATTTACCAAAAATCCAACGCTTTTAAATTTATCACTTTAGGAAAATATGGCAAACTCTTTTGAATTACGTTAGAACTTCACGTCAGATGACAGATTTAATTTAATAAAAAGAAATTGTTTGTATTGTAAATTGACATAACGTCACTCGCATTTGTGCCTCGCACCTCATTCTAGAACTTTTATGTCACTATAAACGTTTTAGAAACAATTCATTCGTGTCCTATGTTGTATTTGTTGCCGATTAAGTTAAAGTTTTAGTTACAAAAATTCCTTTTATAGGTAGAGCTTTTTTACGATATTGCTGAGTGGCAGACCTAAACAAGGTTTCATTATTTGTCCAGAGGCTAAGGCCACGTTGTACATTTACTTGTGGATTTGCATAATCCGAGACGTCAGCATAAAGGGATTGTATCACTTAATAACTACGAATATCTATGTTGTTATCAATTACGTTAGTACACAAATTGATTTCGGCCTTGGATGTACAAGACGGACCTAAATTATTATACACATTTCGAACTGAGATTACGTTTCCACTAATTGAGGAAAAAATGGACACAATTCTGATTGGATTATATACGTTCTGAGCTTGTTATACCTACAATTACTAGTCGAATGAACACACATATTTCACATTCATTCGAATGTACCACCTCACTTCCGAAGAGCATTTAAGACCAGTGTCATTTTCACAGTCTCGTAATTTCCATTCTTTTCACTTTCGGACCTTTTATCGGCACCTTAAACTTTACGAGTGAGGCGTACACGTAGTATAATGTAATATGCAGAGCCCCGTAACAAGATATGATCGTCGAATAAAAACCTTTGCCAGAAATCCCATACTTGTATATTTGACGAGCTTTCATTATCTGACTACTCAAACTTCGAGACGTCATCTTTAATAATAACATAATAATTTATTAAGTCGATGCGTCTCACCAGTTACTCTGTATATTGTTTAATATGAGAATTAGTAATAAGTATTCTCTTTTCCTTTCATTTATTCGCTACTGGTATTATGTAAACATTTATGGATTATTGTAGTTACGTAAACATTTATGGATATTCGCTACTGTTATTATGTAAACATTTATGGATATTTGTGATATCATATATGAGAACTACAACATACTTTTTAAATGTAAAATATCTATGACAAGATAAGTAAACAGTTCATTACTCTTCAATCTGTTTCAGAACGTCCCCACGGATATTTACCTAATAAGAGTGAATAATGTAGGCTTGTCTCTCAATATCCGGTTCAAAAAGTTATGGCGGATCGGATATAGAATAATCCACGGATTGTTCTCCAGAATTCGTGGATCACGCGATAAAGTGGGTTAGCCACACATTTCCACGCTTCCATTTCAACCCTGAAATCATTTCTTATGCATGTTTTACATGCCATTCACACAGTCCAGCTTTTCTTTGCTCGGGCTCTATTGGGGCTTCGATCAAACTTTCCTTATAATATGACTAATATGTCACCGAAAGTCGACTTTCAACAGTACTTGAAAGACGAGGTCGTCAATCGTATATGCAAGGTTTAGATAATATGTGACTAGCTTATAATATAAAACATGTATTATTGCAAAACATGTACGAGTATCTTTGGATAAATATTGCAACAGTAGACACCGAATTAAAAACGATATGATTTATTATTCGTTTATGAATTATTATTTGAATAATGCAGTTTATTTAAAGATTATTTACATCGACTGTAGGGCTGATATTAAACATCAAGGTAAGCATTGCACTTGTAACCGTTTAGACACCAAGAATATTTTAATTTAAATTGAATATTATGTGGTTAACACTATGGAATAGGTTGTACCTATAGTTATTTCGTGAAGTAAGTGGAATGTACTTATTGTAATCCGTATCTATACGTTAAAATGTATGTCTAGGTAGTAAAGGCGTGGGCACACCGCGTGCAGGCCCAAATGCTTGCTCTAGTTCGGTGCGCCGATCAGCAAAAGCCTTAAGTGTCATTACAGAGTGAACACAGTGTCGTCGCAGAACCCTGTTCAACAGCACTAGGCTAACGTGAAACATTCATTTTACATTATAAATTTTAATACTTACTATAGGCTATAGCTTGTTAAAACTTCTCCAAGAAATATCTTCATTCTAAGCTACGCTTAACACTTGCGCCTGAAAAAATACCTATCTCGGCCACGAATCGCGCCATTTTTTAAACGTTCCCTTACAATTTTGGAGTCTTAAATTTATAATTAGGTAAGAAAAATATGTGTAATTATTCATATCAATGTTACCTGTAAAAGTACACCTTATCTAACGATTAGTATTCAATACATCCTAATAATTCTAAACAAGTCTCTTTGACTACCATCAATATTATTTTAGCTACATTCTATTATACAACAACCTATAAGTACTTAGATACGTGATTATATGTGATCAAATGTGAGTATTATGTTAGACAATTTGCGGCTTACCATGAGTTCTTATAGCAGGACCTAAACAGAACTGCCCTGCTTAGAACGAGACAGCGCTATACGTGTCACATAAGTTTGTCTCGTTCTAAGCAGGGCAGTTCTGTTTAGGTCCTGCTGTAAGAGCTCATGGTAAGGCTCCTGATATTACGTAACATAGAGCACAGAACATTCAAGTGGTTATCCTCATAATTAAACATTGAAATGCAAACAGAGAACAAGCTGGTTATGTTTATTCGTTAAAATTATCTCAAGGTACGTAAACAATCAAGTATTTACAATAGTAGACATATATTATCTTTACACGTAAAGTTTGGACCGCGGGTAACGCCTCACGCCATTCCTTCCCTCATTCTAAAGCGTCCGTGTAAACGCGTATGACAGTTCGATCCGCTGTTGGAACCGACGGACGGTCCGACGGTTTTATCCTCGGTTCGGAACGCAGTCCCGATGCGCAGTCCGACCTATACGTGTAAAGGCCGCTATTGAGATCAACATTTACTAATACAGTAACATCTGACATAAGTACATAAATGAAAAAAAAGCAAATTAAATATGGACTAGATTGCAATAGGTATCTGCAACACCTAGCCCGCCTACTGGAATTAGATGACAAGTGATTTATGACAGAGCTGATAGCTCAGGTTGTTGCTGAACCTGCAGTTTGTCGTACAGGTCTTCGGTTTGATCCTCTCAAAACGCAAATACTTGCGTTGTCTCGGGCTGTTATTCATTATATATAATACAAGAATATATTTATTTACAAAGTATAAGACAAATAAGTAATAACGCAGCAGTTCTGTAGCAAATAAGTTTCTTAGTTTGTCGCAAGAAGATGCTGCGTGATGTGTCTATATATCTATGTACAATATTTAAGAGGTGATTTTCAAGAACACAACAAATACAATCGATATTTACAACGCGGTAACATAACATCAAGCTCACAGTGTACAAAATAATTCAGCGCAAGTGCGCGTTTCGAGTTTGATTTGTTGATGGAATGTAGCGGAAAGTTTGTTTCCGTAACTCGGCTTCGCTTTCTGCTATTGAGAATGTGGAAATACGAACCGGTTCGACTCCGCAACGTTTGCGGGCGTTACCAACTTTCACCGCGCCCCGGTTCGAGTTGACACGAGTTTTCTTTCCAGTGGATTGGTTCAATTTGAGTTTTTATTTGATATGCAAATAGCCGGTTTGTTTGATGGTGGCTTCTGATGTATATTCGTGTATGAGCTTCTTTTTATGGCATATGTCGAATAGTTAATAAAACGTCGTAACGATGGTGATCGGTAAACTTAATACATGACTAGATTAACCTCTTTGGTGGTGTTGGTGATGAACAAAACTAAATATAAACATAAAATATAACATGTATTTAATAAAATAATATATTTACTGGAATCGAACAAATGGTACAGTAAAGAGTATCTTAGTGCAACCTCTCGCTATGATATTCAGACAACACGAAGTAGTTGATTACTCTATTCTAAGTACAATATACTTACTCGATCTACTTACAAAGTTCAGAACACACTCGATCACGGAATACCTAAAGCAGTCACTTTGGGATTTATGCACTTACGCTTAACTTTTATACACGTGTTTTTAAACTCTATGAATTGGTAATCAAAACACTTCGCCTAAGAACCGAAGTACATGTCTTTTGTCAAATTACTGGCTCGTTATTTCGTACAAGACTTGATCGCTGTACGGCTGGATCGCGTCGAGGTCGGGTTCGTGGTGAGCAGTTCCGTTGCAGACTACTGACCGCTTGCGGGTTGACTTGCTGACCGGCTTGCTGACCTTGACGATGGGCTCATGGTTGATCTCGACTTCTACCTCGAACGAGTTCGGGGGGAGTCGCGGCTGGTGCGGCATGTGGCTGGGCCCCGCAACCTCGCCGTCCTCGCAGGGCCCGTGCGTGGGCGCCGCGCGCGCGGGCACCGGAGTCAGGCAATCCTCGTCCTCTTCGGGCACGGTGGGGTGCTGCCGGCGGCGCTGCCGCTCAGCGTACGGGTCGTGTCGGGACAGGCGTGAATTCGGAAAGGTCCTGTCAAATGATAACATGTGGTTGGTGACTGTTGAAAGTAGAAAAGTATGCCAAGTCATGCTGGTTACTTCAGGGTTTGATGTTTATATAATTGGCTCTACACGAAAGCCGCCGATCGCCGATACAGAACGTCGACATTCTGTTGTACTAAAATGTTTTTTCCCGACTGTCCATAAACTATTTTAAGGACATTTTTAATTGCGGGCCGAAACGCCTAAGGAAAAATCAGCCGTTTCGGCCTACGGGCCATACCAGGCCGGGCCGAAACGCCTGACCCGGCGTGTATTGCACTGTGGTAATGTAAATTCATTGTCAGCGGTCAACCCCGGCTTCTGCCAGGTCCGCTTTCCTGCTCTTTTTTCTCCACTTCGCCCATACTTCGACATTCTCAAGTCGTAAGCCGTTGGCTTTTGCAACCAATCAATCCATGGCTTCTGAAGAGGGGCAGGCCCTTCACTGATACCGGTAAGTTTGGCACATATGAATTTATTACTGTGGTAAGGTAAGTTGTCATTATTTAATTTGACCTTCATTTACAGTAGCAAAGTGTTCCATTTTTATTTAAAAAGAAATTTAATCTCCGCTCCTGGCCAAAGCACTCACCTCAATTGGAATAGGTCGTCGTCGCGGCCCGGCGGGTGGTACCGCTCCAGCTCCAGCCGCTCCTGGTGATATCAGGAGCAGTGCGAGCCGCCGTGCGAGCGAGACCGGCCGCGGATGGAGCGCTGGCGGCCCCCGCCGTGGTAGTCCCGGTAGCTGCCCTCGTGTCACAAGCGGTACATCGCGCGCTGTCGCGAAGAGTAAATCAGCGGGAACTGCGCACACGCAGCCAATACTTTAACGTATCTCGGGATGGTATCGAGGAAGGGTTTGCTTGCTAGCATGCTTAACCGTGCGGATTGAGAGCATGACTGCCTAGACTTGAGTGTTCTGGCGTTGTTGGTACAGAGAGTATCGAAGTTATTAGGAACCTTACCCAAACAAATGATATTTGAATCACACAGTGCGTTTTGATTTCATAAATAGTACAAGATTTGAAAGTAGAATTAATTCGGCCGCATCGTCACTTACCAACAGGTGAGATGGCGGTCAAATGCCTGTCTTGTAAAACATAAAAAAAAACGTTCTATAGGTACCTAATATTTAAATATTTGATCATACTGTATTATTTTAGGTTGTGTTTTTAACTTAACAAGTGCCTACAGCACATACTTTCACCAATTACGTTAGCTAATAATCACAAGAGTGAACTGTATACTAAATTACTTTTAAGATACTGCAAAATGGTAAACAAACAAAAAATATTTGCATTTCTAATTTAGAAAGACTCATTTAAACTTTTGACGAAACAGGTGAGATGGCGGACAAATGCCTGTTTTGTATAATTAAAAAATAGTCTAGTTACTTATATGAAATTTAAATAAGATTAAATACACTCTCACCAGACCACACTGGCAGGCACGGCAAGTCATGCTCTCTTCATTTGTGCTTAAGCAGCCAATCACTGAACAAAATGGCGCAAACCCTTCCTGGATACGTGCCGTTCATATAAACAGGGGACGGGTGTAGTGATGGCCGGGGTGTGCTTCTGGAAAAACGTTCTGGTGGACTCACTGTTCTATTATGGATGATTGGAACCACATATCTAGTTCAATAATATATCAAATATTGCGGAAAGACGCTAATGAATTTCATACAAATATACTGAATAGTTCCCGACCAAGATGAGATCAATCAATCAGCATTTCGCAGATATCAATATCTCTTCGTGATCCGAATCTATGAGTAGTGTATTTAGCAGTGTTGCCCCGTTTAGTCCGGACGTGCATATTCACAGGCACACCAATATGATTTACTACACTTTCCGTTTACCACTGTCGCATAACTGATTAAATTAAGTATTCATCAGTTTTAAAAGCAACGCTGCGCTAGGATTGTGGAACAACATGGAACGTGTCCCTCGAGTCTAGTGGCCGTACAATATACAGTTAAGTTCGCAAGCAGATAGGAACACTGATAAGGGCCGTTTGTAGGAATCCTGGTGGATTACAAAGCGCCTTCTTTTTTGCTTGTCGAAGATTTAAGAAAAGATTTCCTTGAAGCTTTTTATAAAGAAACAGAATTATATATATCTCGTTGTCAGTCAAAGTGCTAGCGTGTGCAATAATTAAGTTTTATAATTGGCTTAGATTATCGGAATAAAGAAATGTGAGACAACATGAGAAATATTACCAACAAGTACAGGCACTTAATTTCTTTCAATAAACCACGGTAACTCGCTCCGGGAAAGCGTAACCCCATTGGCAGAGTTTCACAACACGAATTTATCTGAAGACGTTGACACGGAGAATGGATGATCCTGCTGCGATTGTGTGAAGTGTAATTTTCTTGTAAAAAGTTACCACAAAACACCATTAATAATCGGGATGGGTGGATGTGAAACACATTGTTTTGTTTGATAGAATATATATGTTAGGGGGTTTTGGGCTTTTTCGCCGTGCCTACAAGGGCCTTGTAAACTATGAGTGGGTGTGTCACATGCAATAAATAACACAATCGTGAACAGTTGGGCAGTAGTGCGAAAGTTGGTATACAGTCTGCAAATGCGAGGTCGTATCACAATGCACGAGGAAGATCGCCGTAACGGCGCGGGCAACATGCGGCGGGCATCCCGGATCAACCGAACGGCTCCGTCGGGAGAGAGGGCCAACACGAGAACAGAGCGGACGTACCCATTACCGTTGATAGCGCAACCCTCGTGAATGCCATTCGCATATGTAAATAGTGCTAGACAGGGAGCCATCCATAAAGTTGAAGCATGTAATAATCCTGAATCTAGACGGTAGCGGGAGATGAGAGAAGATAATGCGTCTTGGGGCATCGATGAGACGGTAGCAAAGTTATGAGGGCGTAGAGGGCGCACGGCCGCTATATGTATGTCTGTTCGCAGGAGTTATGCCTGATCTGCTGTATGCCCATCAGTTCACTCGACGAGTAATAGCGGCGAGTTGTACGAAACTGAAAGTAGAAAATATAGCTGTCATGGTTAGCGGCGGCTGGTGCTGTCACCGTTCTTTTACGTAATTATGTTGTAAGTTCCCACGTTCGTTACAGAATAGTTTTGACTTGACAAATGCACCACAGTGTCGACCGAAATGATTGTAATTCGGATGTTCCCAACGCTGGCGTGTACCTGCGACTGCTTGTAGCGCAGCTGGAGCTGGTACTTTCGGCGTATCCTCCACGGGCAGCAAGCGCACAGAATCCTGAAGAAGGCCCTGCAACAAAACAAAGTTTCCGAAATTGTATTCAAACAGTTTATCGAGTTAAAAGGCCAACTTTTCGATGACTTGGAGCTTGGCGATTAAATTTAAGGGAGTGTTAAATGACTCGTGGCCGTGGCGGTCGATTTGATGAACTCAACTTCGCGATAATTAAACCGAGACTAAACATCCCTATTAATTGTCTCCGAGTTGAATTAATTTAGTAACAATTCTTAGATGAACTTTCGTTACAGGAAACGGCTTTAAGTATGCACCTGCGGAGTGAGGTTTATTCGGTATGTAACGGAAATGTCATCCGAGTTTGATAATGTATTAATAGATATCGGTACCTATTTGAATATGATTAAGTAATCCTTTTCAGAAACTTGGAATTACGACAAAAAATTTCTAACTATTTATAACATTGCAGGATTTTATGATTTTTTGATATTTTCCAATTTGTTTTTATTTTGTTAAGTTTATACTCTTTTGGTTCACACGGGGTATTTATTCTACGCCCTTTAAATAGCTTTTTTTGGTTATTATTATTATTGTGAGGTTGAGAGCTGCGAGCTGTTATCTAGCATACATTTAAAGCGTTGGTTTAAAATTAATGAAATACAAAATTACCGATTTGTTACCACCGCCACAGAAAGGCAATAAGTTGTAATCGATGTTGGAAATGGCAAGTGTCGATTTTCCGTCGCACATTCGCTTATCTTAGATTTCATTTTCACTAAAACGGTTAAAAGTTTTCATCCGATAATAAGATCGAGTAAATTGGTCCGAAGGCAAAAAGTTCATTAGCATTGTAATTCGGTTTTCCCAATCGATAGGCATCGGGAATTGGGTAAATCTTAATTAAGAGGCGGTTAAAGATTCCAATGAGTGCTGAAAAGGTACTCCATTTGCTGGGGTGAAATTTTTACTCTTCCCGCCGCTTATTTGTACCCCTTTTAAAGATAATGCGCTGCCAAATATTCGTTTGTTCTAGCGTTTTAAAAGCACTACACTTACACTATATTTACGTCAGTAAAAAATAATATTCAATAAATTCTAGGGGAATAATATTCGAGGAGAAATTTTCGCAACTGCTTCGCGGATAGGGCGCGCCCGGCGTTATTATGTTTTTTAAATTTTGCAAATATTTTTCGGGCTAATCCGGTTATAAGAGCCGGGTGTCGCAACTTGCCGGATAAAAAGAAATTTTTTACGTCGAGCGCATGTTTGCGAGCCGTGACCCGCTTGAGGATAATCATCTTTTTTTTTGTAATTTTGAAAAAAATCGCGTCGCAAATATTGTTACGCGTGGCTTCTGGTTTGAGTTTTTAGCTGATTCGCCTAGCTTAACGCTTAACCTTAACCTTACTGGAACTAGGCCGCGTGCGCCGCCATCACCTGTAAAAACTTTTTAGTCGAAAAGACCGAAGCCCATGTCCTCATCCTCAGACTCGGATTCTTCCTTCTTGGCCTCCTTGGTGTCTTTCTTCTCCTCAGCGGCAGCGGCGGCTGGCGCGGCGGCGGCGGCAGCGGACGTTAGTTGTCTTACCCGTACGTTACCCGTAACTTTTAGGGGTCGGTGTATTATTATTTTAAATTATGCGAAATTCACACAGAGTTTTGTCAATCTGATAGCGCTTGCGCTAAACTCTGCTGGCTGCCAGATTTACGAATCTTTTTTTTATATTCATGTCCTGTGTTCTTCCACAAAAAGTTTTTGATAGGTATATCTATCCAGATATTTAAAAAACTTGACGTTGATAACGAAAAAGTGGAGATCATCTTGGCATTAAAGTCCCGGGGTCCGCCCTGTACATGATCCAGAATACAGTAAATTATAGGTAATTCATACCGAAAGAGTGTTCTTAGTGTAGGTAGAATATTTCTCGTTGAAATTTAAAAAAATTACGACTTATTTTCGATAAGTCTTGATATCTCATACATGTACTTACGAAATTACATCTTATATTGAATAGCGTGAATCGTGCACGTAAACATTATATTGACACAGCAAGGCCAGTGAACTGACAAAAGCTTTCATATAAAAGCCGAGACACCTCTCATTCTATACGAAATCAGTAACAACCATATCATTAAAAGACTTTAACATGAACAATATATAATTGAAAATTTGCACATAAATAACGCTAGCAAGTCAATTTAATCAATGCAGTGTACCTATGCGAGTGTGCTCACTGACCTTGCGTCACAGGATAAGGGTAGTAGAGTTATTCTGTAAACTATCAAACTGAAAGTTGCCGGTGAGTAGCGTTGGCTCGGGGCCAAATTTCGGGCGCTGAAGGTCAATGCCGACACAGGCTTCCAACGATGGAAAAATAGACCGCAACGGCCGGGACGTTCGTAAGTGATTCAAGATTCGGGAGCGCGAAGCAATCATTTCTCAAAATAAAGAGTTCGCCTCCATTTTATGGGTTCTTTGTTGTTGATGTTATAAAGTTTGTGGCCGGCTATGTTGGTAGAGAAATGCAAATGTTTAAATCCACTTATGTCAATACCGGCGCATCGAAATCGGTTATTTGTTTGGGAAGTAAAAATGCAATTCACTGACGTCAAGTTGGCAGTTTCGCTTTTCAGCTACATTAAAATCACTTTTCTTTTTGGTGATGGTGACTGGCAAGAGAAACTGGCAAGAGAATATGAGGCAGACTGTTTTTTTTACTTCTACAACCCACGCAAGAGGATATGTAAGTACTATCGCTGCTTAAAGTCGAAGTTTGAGTCACTGACGACCTGAGTGGTTCAGTGGTCAACATGCCGGTCTGCCAAGCAAGAGGTTCCGGGTTCGATTCCCGGCCGGGCAGAAAACGAAATGATGAATTATAATTTCTGTTACGGGTCTGGGTGTCCTATGTATAATAAGTATGTATTTAAAAGTATTTAAGTATTATATAAGTTATCTAGCACCCATCCCACAAGCTTTGCTTAGTTTGGGGCTAGATGGCGCTGTGTGAATTTGTCAACGAATATTTATTATTATTATTACTAAAAAAAACTTTTTTGTTCCAGGTTGTGTACGCGTAGACTAATGTTTTGTGTCTTTAACCTCTACTATTGCGCAAAGTGGATTTTTTCTTGTAGTCGATGACGTAGGGGCCTACGGCCTACGGCGCTTACACAGTCTAATCACAATTTTACTACCGTTCTAATATCAAGGAAATCTCAAGAAGATCAGAACAATTTATGTCAACAGTGGTGTATATTGTTTGTGTGTAAACAACCAGTACACAATATTATATTTTTAGCTGGTGTATCACCAATATACACATATATATATATAAATACCTATACACCTGTAAGTAACATCAAAGTAGCCCTAAGTACCTTAGAAAATAAACTCGTCGACGAGCTATTAAGACTTACAGAATACCAATAATAACAACGTTGTCCGATTCGGTGCAATATAGAATGTTATATCTGTGAGCTCGTCGATGTCAACACGCGGTGCTTACATAATTGCATTGCTGCACCACGCCGTGTGGGCCACGCGACACCGCTCCCCAAGGAAACGTGCCTAACACCCATATTCCTAGGCTCTATAATTTGTCAATATTGACGGACTGTGCGTTTGCGCGCACTGTGCTACCTCATGGTATTTACCTAACGTATAGTGTCCGACCGAAGGTCTATTTATGGCCGAAGCCGAAGGTTTATAGATCTAAGAAATTTGGCCAAGATTGGCTATAAGCCACAATTAATAATTTGAATGATTTTAAAACTTTATTATTGAAGGTTTATATTGACTGTACATCATAAAAAAATAGTTTAAATGATCTCTATAGTTTGATCTAGAGATTATAAAAAACAGTACCTTGCAATTTATTTGTCAAAAATACTTTCATTTCGGAATAATGGGAATGATAACATTATTTATTAAATGATGACGTTAGTTAGGAACCTTTGTTGGCGGAAGTCGAAGGTTTCACCGAAGATGGTTTTTGGCGAAAAGGTGGCCGAAGTCGCAGCCGAAGCCGATGCTTCGCTCGGACACTACTAACGTTTCTGAATATTCGGACTGTCAATAAACATAATTTACAAAGGAGGACCGGCAGAAATGTATGGATCGTAGCCTATATGAACAATTACGTTGAGCGATATGTCATTGGAAAGGATTTTACATTTTCTACAACTTCTACTATGGCGACAACTCTCGAATCGCTGTGGGAAAAAGTTATGGTAATGGCTGTCGTTGACCTTAACTTTTTTCTCATATATTGGTCTCGCCTATTGGTCATATAGGCCGTATTTTAGGGTACAAAATGAAGTTTATTTGAACTGACCATAACTTCTTTCCCACAGCAATTGGAGAATTGTCGCCATAGTAAAAGTTGTAGAAAATTAAAAATCCTTTTCAATGACATATAGCTCAACGTTATTGGTCATATAGGCTGGGTTGTCTGGTCCTCCTTTATGATAGGTACCTATTACCCATTTATCGGAAAACGTAGAATACGCCTAAAGCTGTCGATTTCGGATCCCCTTAGTTTGTTACTTAGAAGTTCGATGTCATGGAATTGGTGATTGCGGGACAAGGGTGGGCCTGAGATTGCGGCCTCTGCCCCCCGGGGGCCCCGGAACACGACAGCGGTCCGAAAATGGCAGCGTGGACCGCCCACACGTCATGCTTGGCGGACAAGGACTTTGGGCAATAGGACCATAAATCAGATAGAGGACAGCCCATAAATGTAGCGCTGTCAAAAACTGTGATAGAATATGAGAAGAGGTCGAAACCGAAATGTCGACTTGCAATCAAGAATAAGGTATATTTTTAATATGAACACACGAAGTTTCTAATGTAGGTACAAGATAACATTACATAACAATAAAAATTATATTATGCTTAGTAAAAATAAAGGAGCAAGAACAAAAATTACTATACGGTGGATCTGTTGTTCAATGGGAGTTTTTATGTGACTTTTTATGTGGCCTCGAAAATCACTAAATATTTCTCAGTCGATTATGACGGTCTACTCAGTATAAACAGGGTAAGTGCGAGTACCAAATATACAATGCATGTTTTTTCATTGTAACGCGTCATAGTGAACTATGATATTGAACGACAGCAGTAGGTACTATAGAAGAGTGGTACATGGTTAGAAATATATCCCGTACCTAAGTATAACATGGAAGGTCGGACTTTATACATTCTGTCGTATTGGTGCATACGTTTTAACTGTGGCAGGTTTATTGGCGTATCCACCATAAACACATAATAAAACATTCGTGACTCACACTCTAATATTTACAGGGCTTCTGTCAAGCAAACAGACTCGTAACAGAAATACATCATTGGATACTTCTTTTTCCCCGCCAGTTACAGAAAACGCTCTGCAAGAGAGACCGTTCTATCCACTAAAAGAACGGCTCGCCGACAAGTTTACTTTTCATCCTGCCCTAATTAAAATAGGTATTAATAAGTCCTCTATATAATATTTATTTAAATAATAACAGATTTAATAACAATTATTTGAATTTTTTAGAACACTCTTGGTTTGGCAACAGCAAGTAACAGCGACTAGGCTCAACACTCCTGACAGACCTCGTAAAATATATTCCCGTTTAATAATACGTCTTGTCCTCTTCAGTCATGAAAAGAAATAGTTGGTTTTTCAACGCGCGAACTTTCCCCATTGTAGTATCAAGACAGTGGGCACGGCATGCAAACTGACAATTTGTCAGGCCATTACATAAATAGCTTTCGGAATTGATGCCCTCGCGAGTGAGCGGGCCGGGGATTGCTACGCACTGTGTGGCCGGTGATTTAATAAAGGAATCAACATGCAAATTTAACGGGACGACGGTTAGACGCCTTAATTTACGTATTACGCATTTCAATTATGAAGCTTTGTTAGTATTTGCGAGCGTAGGTGTGGTTAGAGCCTAAGGGAAGCGGTTAGGTGTAGTCATCGAAATATTTAGTAGTTTTTGTATGCAACTTTGTCGCAGTGGACAGCTTCCATATTGCTAACTTGTATGGAAGACGATGACTCTGCCGGGTGGCTGAAACGCGGTGGACGAGTGAATTCGCAAATCAATTTTCATCCCCTATTTCACTCTTCCTATTTTAAATAAATTTTTGGAGATAAAAGTAATCTATGGTCTTGCAGGACTTAGGGCCTCTCCTTCCAAATGGGAGGTTATTGCCATTATCTCCACGCTTGGCAGGCGGGTTGGAGATCGCAGTGTTATAAATATAAAAATGGAAAACGCTGCTGCCCATTTTCCAGTCTACGAAGACTAAACATTCTGCATCGAAAACATTAGTCGTCTTGTACGACACCCGCGAGTGTAAAGGGGTTGGTGCTATTTTACTCTGCCGAACACCACACGGCCATTTCCCCATCCATCTATTGCTAATTACCCAAATCCGATTGTTAGTAGGTACCAAAGATAAGCCCACCGAAACCAACAAACCATTACATATTGGCAGCTAGTCTAGCTCTCTAATCCATAGTAGAGCCATATAAATACGTAAGTTAGTATCTTCGTTGGTTTCGTGAGTTTGGTGTTAGTCCGTCAACTACGTAAAAGAGTTCATCAATCATTATTCGGGGCCCTAAGCTCGATGTATTTATGCTTTTATTCTCCAGCAGACTGAACGATGTCACAGGCGAAAGTTAGTTACAGAAAATTACAATGGATTAAATAAAAACGAAGTATTCGTACGACCTATACCAGGGAGCTGATGGATGCAGCAGGCACATAGCTGATCGGCGTGGAAGACGTGAGGGGAGGGAGGCGTTCAGCAGCAGACGTCCACTGCTGACATGATGACGACGATGATGTATTCGTAGCTCAAATACACAGCGAGTTCCTCGAAACAACGAAGACAATAGAATTCGGGTGCTCGTGAGTCAATAAAGCCCTCATGAGTCAATAAAGCCATTTTATACGCGAAAGCGATGTCGCATGTGTCAGATTTGATTTGACAATTTGAGCGAACTGGGCGGCAATTTGCCCCGGTTATGTGGGACGCGACTTTTGACGTTTTAAAGCAATTTGAAACCAATGAATAACTTTTATCAAGATCAGAATAAAGCATAGTAGTCGGTATTTCGAGAGCAATGTCTGTTATACTATATTGCGCTCTTAAACAGAGCAATTTTATCTGCATTGTTCCCTCAATGCACTGTCGTTTCCTGTAGTCTGAAACTGCACCATCAAAACGTATCGGAATGGCTTTACAAACACAAAGTGCTCTAATAACAGTTATGCATCAGACGGCGAACAGAACTGGCACAATTGCGCGCATTACCCCACTTTATAACTCTGTATCACAATTAACTCCGGCACTAAAATAGCGTTTAATTTAGCCTACACTACAATTACCTACAATGTTTAAACAGAACTCGTTTGCTTTGCAGTGTAAACATGATATTTGTTTTCAATTATGCGGTAAAGCTGCAGCTGTTGAAACAACCCGTCGTAACTAACGTCGTAGTTCATCTTTGCAGGTTCTACAATGCCGCAGTCATGGAGAAGTTTACCATACGGAGACCGTATCAGCAAGTTTTTAACTCTTGACGAAAAAATAGGGATATGTTTGGTGGTGTGTGTCTTTGTCCATGGCATCGTTGCTCCCCACCGGTTGGACCGATTTCGATTTTTGCATTTATTTACTTAAAAATGAGTAAACTCGGTTTTTAGCTTTATTTTATTAAAATGAAGTTTAAAAATATTCGAGGATATTTAAACTTTGTGGAGGCTTTCCGACGTATTTCTGTTGATTATGTTAGCGTGATTTTTCTGGTACCTGCCTCCGATTGGCTGCGGGGGAGAGCGGCTTGGTCGACGCGCGGTAGGCGCAGCTTCCGATTGGCGGAAGAAGGTAATTAGTCAATCATAATTCATTTCCTTTGCGTCGGAGGTTATTTAAGAGAACGTAAAATAAAAATAAAAATGTCCTATTTAAGAGAGTAAAACGTCGATCCTCAGTATAATTTAAAGAACTTCAAGCGTACTTAATCTCTGTATACCTACATACTTAGGTATATTACGATAATGACACCCTTATTGGAGACTATGTCAAAAGACAATTTGTCCAGAATCAGCAAAAGGAAGGTCCATGGTTATCTCTGATTAGGAATCTGAATCATCATGTAACTATTGGCTACGTGCTTGGCCACCACGGCTTATAATGTTTGACAGGCAGTTGCATTGTATTTCGCCCTTTTCAGCGGATATATTACTATTATTATTATTTATACCACTAAGGTCACACAAGCTTACGGCCTGCCTGATGGTAAGTAGTCACTGGGGTGCAACGCGATCCTCTACTCAAGTCCCGGTTGTTAGAGCGCCTAGATTCATGGAACAACATCCATGCCCCTTAGCCTTTAAACGTGCATCTTATCTACTCGCTGCAGAACATCTAAACAAATCCTTTTGAAGTATTTAATATTTACAGCTGTTTTTAACCGACGAGCGTTTCCAAATATATAATGAATATAGAAGAAGCGCAAAAGTTTTATCAGGAATTTCAGCGGTAGATAAAGAGTGTGGAGCTGTGCATTATTAGTTATTGTATCTGTTTAATGACATGTTCGGGTGACACACCTTAGGGTGCGTCCAAATCTCGCAATCGCACCCGTGACGATTAGAACGGTTTTGTGCAGATACAGGCGTGGAATGTACTTGCGGGTGTTTTCTATTGGAAATAAAATTATAGAATAATTTTGTTCGTTCATGAACGATTTTCACGAAGACTAACGATGGCAGTATTCCGATACTGCCTACAGGCAATTTTTTTTATAGATGAAATTCTGGGGAAGGATAAGGCAACTTTTATATCTTCTATTGTAAAAATGAAAAGGGAAATTGTGTGGATCTTGGAGGTACCTAATCTCCGAAACAACAGAATTATATCTGTGGAAGTAGTGCGAGCGGACGAAGTCCCAGAAAATACCTAGTTAAAAGAGTAATGAAAACAAGATATTTATTCATAAATTGCAAAGTTGTTCAAGTTATAGGAAACAAGATACCTACGAAAATACGAGGTACGTATTATTTGTACCTTTAAGTCCCGCCAGGCCCGCGGGCTGAATGGGATGTAGGCAAACAAGAATAACATGTCACTTAAAAAAATTGGTTCTTGGAAATCGTGCCCATTTGTGACCATAGTAGCTGTAATATGTTAACTCTAACATACAACAAAATATTTTTACACACAATATATTTTATCTACGCTCATAGCGTAATGTTCCAATTACATATTCGAAAACAGTTGTTTAAGGATACATTTTTTTCACGCCAGTCTATAAACATTTAAAAAATTACTTTTCGATACAGCATTTCCCATACTATTTTCATTACAGCTGTATCGAAAAATAACTTTTTAATCATTATGCAACACTTTTCTTTTTTAAATTTTTGTCTGGCGCCGGGACACGGCTAAATGTAGGCTGAATACCTAAATGTCTTCAACAAATTCAAAATTCCTGTTTATATTTGTGATCAGTTCATAGTCTGTGGTTGTGATTGTATACATTTGGAATTATTTTCCCGCTAAACAGAATATTTTTTCTAATTGTTGTAATTTGTGTTTGTGAATGTTTTTTCTTGTTTGAAGCAAATAAATAGATAAATGTGAAAGAAGTGAAGTGAATTTCGCTTGATATCCTCGACGCGTAGATACAACAGAACTAACTCGCAGTTACTTCCAGCAAAGTTGAAGAAATTATAGGTACGAAATTTGAACATGAAAATATGAGTGAAGATAAAGAAAGTAGTGTATGCAACTGCATATAATTAGGTATTGAAACACTCGTGTCAAACTATTATCATACTCGGCTACGTCTCGTATGATAAACAGACACTCATGTTTTAATACCCCCTTTTATATGACAGTTGCATATACTACTATTAAGAGTGATTTAAGGTACTCTAACAAAATTTCGGAATGTTTCAAATACATTTTGAAACTACTATTAGCCTGAAGAACCCTTTCCGCGGAGTAAAGATCGTGCGCTAGACTGGACTAGAATCGGTCCTCTCTCTGATGAAAATTATAAGCGAGTCAAATAAGACTCGCGCCAAAAATTTGTTTTCCTTAAAATTCTTTGATAACGCATCAATTTTAGAACGGGCCCTTATAGTATCTGCACGGACAGGTCGCTAGCGCGTTTTATTTGGCGCCCAGCGCCCTCTCTCGTATACGTTAAGAACCAATACACCTGAATGCTAACCCTACCAAAGAGGGCTCAATGATAAAAAGTGTTCTTCCACTGAGATGCAACAGTATATGTTATTGTTCACATCGAACTAACTATTGCTATTATGAAAGCAATTAAGTTGATTTGACGGTAGAGCCGCAGCAGCAGTTGTCTCGCTCCAAAACAAAATGCAGTAATAGCCGAGTACATTAAGCACCAAGCGGCCAAGTGTGGAGATTATGGTAAAACTCTTCCATGATATGGAAGAGGCTCAAATCTAGCAGAGTACTTTATAGGCTGATGCTGACAAAGAATGAAGTAATTATAGTATTGTGACAATAGTACATAATTATGCTAAATGTTGTTCGGTGATCTGATCTACTACTCAGTAATAGTGAAAGAATTTTCGAAATCGATGAATTAAAAATATAATAATAATCCTATCAACAACATCTCATGTAAAATTGGTTGGCCAAGCCTTGCAAGCTCGTAACATAACGGTTTCAATGTAAGTAGTTTATTCATTTATTTATTAGTTCATTTCACAGTTATCAGATTTCATGAAGAGCCAAGTCTCTAACCATAGCCTCCTTCATCTTACAAGCCATGCGCAGAAGTTTGACAACGTCGCATTTTTTATTTTTAGTGACTGCAAAACGTCGCGGTCGTCGTCGTTTAATGTTATTACTTATTTAAGTATATGAAAAAGTATATGCATTTGTTCAATAATATGAAATTGAATAGATGCCTGTAATATTTACCTATCTACAAACTGGCAATTATATTATTCTAATATTATAAATACGAACAATAATGGATGTTTGGTTTTGTACGTAACGGATGTTTGTTACTCCTTCACGCAATAATTACTTAACGGATTTTAATGAAAGTTAGCAGTAATATAGCATATGGTCCCGAACAGCATATAGGTTATAATTTATCCCGAAATTCAAGGTGGTTCCCGCCGGAACCCAAATACAAAAGATTGGCCAATTAATTCATTATAAGGTATAATACATTTTATCTACACTCATAGCGTAATGTTCCAATTACAAATTCGAAAACAGTTGTTTAAGGATACACTTTTTTCACGCCAGCCCATAAAATTTTAAAATAGTAGTTTATACAACTGTCATATAAAATGGGGTATTAAAACATGAGTGTCTGTTTATCACACGAGGCGTAGCCGAGTATGATAATAGTTTGACACGAGTGTTTTTATACCTAATTATATGCAGTTGCTTACACTACTTTATCTACACTCACATTTTCATGTTAAAATTTCGTACCTATAATTTTCTTAACTTTGCTGGAAGTGAGCTGCGAGTTAGTTCTGTTGTATCTACGCGTCGAGGATATCAAGCGGCGGGAAATTCACTTTACTACTTTCACATTTATCTATTTATTTTCTTCAAACAATAAAAAACAATCACATACACAAATTACAACAATTAGAAAAAATATACCGTTTAGCGGGAAAATAATTACACACACATATAAACAAAAAAAAAAATTTGGAATTTGTTGAAGACATTTAGGTATTCAGCCTACATTTCAAAAATTTAAAAAAGAGATGTGTTGCATAATCGTGACACAATCTAGGCCATAGTAGTGAAAGGGCGTCTTGGGCTGGACATCGCGTTTAACTTTACCCATAATATACCTTGGCAAGGCACAACATTTTCGACGTTGGTATTCGTTGTCGATGTAATTATTTGTCATTATTAGTACTTTTAGGCGGCATTACCTATTTTGGCAGGTAGGAAAAGCTAGTATCATTTATTTAAGAGCTTCTTCTTGCTCGTAGCGCCATCGTTGTCCCTTGCAGTATTTAAATCATAAGTAATAAATTTGTAAGAAGCCGTAGAGAGTACTTTGAATGAGAAACGTTAAGTGGGACGTGATAACGCTGGCTGGACGAAGTGATGAAGGACCCAGCCGATCTTCGTTCAGGATTGGAGTGAGTGCCAGTTTTTTGTGTTGGAGACCTAGATTCTCTTTGGCTCGCTGAGCCAGCGTAGTAAGTGAATTATTACTAATCATAGTATGATCAAACTGCAGCCTATGAACGGCATCATCCACGCGTTGCTGACCCCGTACAAGTCTTTCCCTAAATCCAATCATGCCCTGAAAACAACGAAACCGGAACAAAAAGTTGGAATTCAACGTTTGGTAACGTTGTATCGCAGGTATGAAAGCTTCAACATTTGATATATAGACGAGCAGGTAGTTTTGGATAGTTAATAGCTCTGTTGCGGCGAACATTGTGCGATGCTCGCATGCATAGGAATTAACGGCGGTGTCAAAGTTCTCCTCATTTCGTCGCCGCGCTGGCTGCAGCGCTATTCTGTTACAGTGAATTTTTATTAACCTGTTCACAGGCTCAGGTATAAAGGCGAAGCCAGGCGTTGAGGCGTTGGCGTTTGTTGGTTTTTCTCGTTGAGGCACCCAGCGACTCTTTCTGTGATTGCTTTGTTGTAAGTATAGTGCAACAAACTTGTCTGACCAGGTAAATACTCAACCGATTTTTAAAATCCTTTCACCTAGATAAAGCAACATCAGCGAGCTAACATAGATTATAGTTTTTTTCGAAAGTCAATCTGGCTTTCACGGAAACGGATCCGGAACGTAGAACGTAGTCTTGGACAAAAAAGGTAGTAAGTAATTAAATGGAAAATTATCTACGGCTTTCATGATATCGTACATCCATGCCTTGAAACATAGTGAACGTATGAGTTAGTTTCGACTATGGCTTTAGACTATTAACATGTTAAGCACGCGTTAAGTATAACGTATAAATTTAGCGCAATTTTATTAAATGATACTGCACCTCAAGTGGCCGTTAAAGCGTTAAGACCGGCACAATACTTAGTAAAATAAGTTTTGGCTACGAGATAGCAGTTAAAAATTTGACCTTTACAAATCTGCGATTGCTTGGAACTTTGACTAAACTCGAAGCCGAAGTCAGCATCACCAGCATTTCACGGAAAAGTATACTTCGGACTCATGAAATGTTCTTGTTTGTTTGATTTCACAATATTCTTCTAAAAACTGCCAGGGTGCGCCTGGAGCTGCAATAACTGGCTTTATTCGATTCGTCTATAGAGAACAAGGAGCTATTCTCGCGCTGCGATATCTCAAATTTAACATTTTCTTAGCTAAAAACGGCATTAAAACGTCACTGGAATTGATCATCGATAATATACGACTATAGAAGATAGTTAAGAAAATATTTTTTGCTGCAACAGATATTTCAATGTCAATATTAATGGAGATATGTGGCTTGAAAATAACGATTCGAGATGGCACAGCGCGAGAATTAGGCCCCAGCACGCCTATCACAAGTGTGTCCGCGACATAGCTCGCGCCGCGAGAGACCGTCTGTTTCCTTCTCTCAATACTAAGATGAAATATATAGCACTATATACGTCGCAAATTTTGCTGCACAGGAGTGCAGAATAGTCCGTTGGCTCGACACGGCTTTGTCGCGCCGGCGCATCCGGATCCGCGCCGCCGATTCCGCCGTCACAAGTTCTCACCCGAGCTACTCTGAATAGTTGCCTCCTCGCCTACTTGGAAGATTGTTTCCTCAGGTATGCTCGGTCACGCTAAAGGCGGAATTGTTTGCGAATTCCCACCGATTATTGAAGAATACAAACGTTTTGGTAGCTTGTGGTTGTTGCCTTTGATGTGGGCGCTTGTTGGGATTTAATGTATTGGAATGTTTATGGGTTATGTTGGTGCTTGATAATGTAGTTTTATACGATTTTGTTGTCGTTACTTGAGTTTGTGTATGTAATCGGTCATGATGTGTTGGGCCACGAGTAGTACAGGGTTCAGTAGGCTTGTCAATATGCGTACTTAAAAGAGGGCGTTTTGCATAGTACCAACTATGAACAAATTTCAAAGTAGTTTCCAATCTGTATGTAAATACTTCTATACAGGACCTAAGTATAGAAATTTAGTGCTTACACATCAAACTGTAGTTTATAAGTTGGTCGATTGTTACTCGTGCTCTTGGCTGTTATAATTTTCCTATTAACTTCATTACGGTTAAGTTAGTCTGGCGCACGTGTTTCTAACAAAAATACCACTAGAACGCTAAACCTTTCAGAAACGGAGCTCTAAATCTTAAAATATTATTTGTAAAAGACTTATAATACGCCCACACAATGGGTTTCACGAAATAAATCCGTCCACCGCCAGCTCATAAGTACTTGAAGGGGAGTAGGTACTAGAGAGCCGGTGTTAAAACCAACCATCGCATAACTGTGTCAACGAAGGCATAACTGCATTCGGCAGCTTCGCCACTACTTTTGAACTGCCAGAGTGCATCCTAGTGGCGGCGCAGGTGCGCTTATTTAGTTACCAAAGTTGGGTTGAAACTTCACTTGCCACCGACTATGATGAGCGACGATAACACATCGACGTACAAGTTCTGAACTCCCTCCGTCGTTTACTTGCCGACGATACACGAGCTTCTACCGCTCCGTTTGCAAACAGGTTAGTGTTGGTATTTGTAGAAATTTTTCACGTAACTCCTTTTCTCCTAACATACGGATTCTTATATTGAACTTTTATTTGATTTAATAATATTCAGTTCTTGATTCGGAATCTGTAACAAGACGAAAGCTGGTGGTATTTATTTGAAACGACCACTTATACATAGTATAAAACAAAGTCGCTTCCCGCCGTCTGTCCCTATGTATCTTAGTACGCTCGTGAACGCTTAGATCTTTTAAACTACGAAACGCATTTTAATGCGGTTTTCAACAATATATAAGAGAGATTCAAAAGGAAGATTTATAACTAGAAAATAAGGGAAGGTAGAAGAAGTAAGTCGCGCCGGTTTCACCAGATGTGTATATTTATAAGATTGTATGTTGGGGCGATTGCCTAAACTAATAAACTAAATCGTTTTCGAAAATTCTTTCACGAAGAAGCTGCACAATTCCCGACTGCCATTATGGCTTTTATTACCAGTTTTCGGGGTAGACTGGTAGATGAAGCTACAAAGCTTTAAGTCCACCTTTGTACTATTTAGTGCATAAAGTATTAAATAAAAAAGTAACAGGATCTCGCGGGATAATTGAATGTTTATAGAAATCCGGATCGCACACGGGTGAAAACCGCAACCGCAAACGATGGATAGTATTAATATGGATATGAATACGTTATGAAATAGCGATGTAATCACTAGAAAATACTTTTCACTATCCGTTAACTACAGTGGAAGTGAAGCGGCGATCCAAAACACATTAAGTTTTTGCCGCCGGATAGCCCGAGGACAAGCTAATAGTGCCTTGGAGTCGGAACACGTTTTATTAAGAAGTAAAAGAGCATTTATTCCGCCCTCCTTCTCTAAAAACGTTAGTGCATAAAGTAGGACAGTTAAGCCAGCAGTCGGGACAGTTACTGTAGCGTTGAACTGAATGGAAAGCTGGATTTCTCGCACGGAGTGTAGAATTTCTGTGGTCAGGTTGTATGGGCCGATGGACATTGCGAGTCTAAGTCTCTTCTTTGAAATGAAATAAAAATAAAAACACCGCATTTACCGGAACTAAAATAGGTTCTCATTTCTAGTGACTTTTTTAAGCTACTCAGCGACAAACGAGCAGACAGCCCACTTGTTAGTAAGTAGTAACTGTTGCCCACAACATCTTCAATACATACATTTAGGTTGCAGGCAACAAAAATACAGAACCGCAGGTGCGCTGTCACTGTGAGGACTAATATGAAATGCCTCATGCCTGTAATTTCACTGATTTCATAAATGATTAGTATCTAGATCTCGTTACTTATCACTATCACAGCCCATAACAGTCCACTGCAGGGCTTAGGGTCTGTCTAACACAAGGGGAGGTTATTGTTATAATCTCCAAGCTTGGCAAGCGGGTTAGAGATCTCAGTGTTATAAATATATCTATGGAAAACGCTAGTGCCCATTTTGCAGCCTACGGAGACTCTAGAAGTTTTGCCTCGAAAACATTAGTCGCCTTGTACGACACCCACGAGTGTAAGGGGTTGCGATTCTACTCTGCCGGACACCACACGGCCAACGCCAACGGTTACTTATTATATATTTTTTCAAATACATACTTAGAACGTTGTAGCATCGTATGAAACTCCAACACCACCGATTGGACGCAGCAAAAACTTACGGAGAGAGACGGCACTAGTTTTAAATATTAAAGAGATTAGTTAGTGAATTCTAAATGCTTTTTCTTGTTAATCAATGCACCGAATTTGCATTCTTAAGACGTCGAGACATATTTTAAATTAAAGGTACATTTAAATAGGTTCACTTTTTAAAAGTGAACAGCGGAGAAGTGGCTCACTCTGCACGTAATTTGTAAAAAGTATAGTGTGTATCTGCATAAAAGTCTAGAATATTCGTTTTCTACTTTTATAGTATACGAGATTGGTTACATATCATATACTAGTGAACCCGTCGTGACTTCGTTAGCGTATACCTACTCGACCCCTACCTACAATTTTCTTGCTTATAAACCCCTTAGATCACTCTATCCATTGTTGAAAACCGCATTAAAATCTGTTGCGTAGTTTTAAAGATCTAAGCATACATAGATACAAAGAGACGGACGGCGGAAAGCGGTTTTGTTTTACACAATGTATAGATGACACAACAAACGTATACGATCACGCATTTGTATTTCTATGACTTAGAACTTGAACTAGTTAGACGTAATTTGTGATACTATAACTAGTATTTTTGTCACTATCAGTTTCACTGATTCCCAGTACAACCGGAAAAATAGCGAATATTTCCAAAAACAGCATTCTGTAAATTCTTCTGGCACTCTCCCCCGACGTGTCCGTTACAGAGATTTATTATACATACGTACAGATTATCCATTGATGTATGGGACCAATTCATACGTATTCATCAGCCTTAATCTAATAATAGATAGTTCTGTAAGCAAGATCTATAACAGATAATTGTAGTTTATAGCAGTGACATCGTCGTTAAATCATAATGTCTACGAAGCCAAGACTCGTAGAGCTCGTAGCATTTTCGTAGAGCTGCTACGTTAACGGGAAAATTCAATTTTAATCGACGATCGCGTAAAATAACAGTTGAAATAAAATGGAATTCATTTTGCAGGACCGTAGTTGTTGATTGTTTTGCGCAATATGATAACATTTCAGTGCAACCCAATAAGTTGTTATTTGTTTTTGCGTTATATTGGTAACAGTTCACTGCGAGGCAGTAATATGAGTGTTGTTGCTTGTTTTCCAGAAGGGAAACAAGAAAATGATACCTAATACTAACGACAATAGAAACGAACGTTATTAGCTGATTTTTCTTACAGAAAATATAAACAAGTAATCTATACTACATTGTTTGTTTGTTTGTAATGGATAAACTCAAAAACAACTTTAGTAATCGATTTAAGTACCACAGACTACAGTTTCCCCGAAATCCAATGCAGTCCCCACGGGAACGGGATCCGGAACCCAGTAACCGAATTTTACACGAACGAAGTCGCGAGCAAAAAACCTCGTACATTATATTTCGAACTTGTTTTCTATCCGATTCCCGAACACGGCACAGAGAGCGCAACTTTCGCTAATACGCTAAAGATGAAACGAGAGGCGGGAAATCCTTTTGCGGGACCCACAGAGTCGTTCTGGAACTTTCTCGGCGAGAATAAACAGAATTTGTCTCACTTTGTTTTGTTTCACTTAACTGAGATAGAGTTCGCTTACCTAACTAGCATTTGGGTCCTTTCCACGTCCTGCGTTCACGGTTCAAGCTCAACGCTACCTGTGGTTTGCATTCGGTCGTTCACACAACCTCTCAAATTAACGCGTATCCGTCCTGGGTTAAAGCGTTGAAACAGTTTCTGATGGTTCTGAGTTTGGAATGATAATAGTATTTATGATAAATTGTTATTTTTTGTTTCAATGTTTTATATTTAAGCAGATATGTTGACATTTTCTATTTCCAAATTCAACTATTTGTGGGTTTAAAATTTAAATAATTGTTATATTTATTATTGCATACCCGAGATGGGTAACTGTTTTAAACATTTATTTGTTAACAGTCTTTACAATAAAATTTTCAGATTCTGATTCTAACACTCGACGGTTAACATAAAGATTATCTTTGATTTAAAATAAAAAATATACTGAGATTACTAGTGTTACAGTGGCCATGTTGGTTGCCCACGACCATGCAAGAGGTCCCGGGAGATTCCCGGCCGCGCAGTAATTAAAATGATGAATTTTAGTTTCTGTTCCAGATGTCAGCGGTAGATAATGTAGAACTCGTTTCTATAGCACACGTGTGCCTATTACTGTCACTATAATTATTACCTATGGTTACCTGATCTGCCATATCCTGGATCATGGTCAACACGGACGCCGCGTGCGCGTAAGCATAACCGGGATATTAACGCCAAGATATACAATATAGTTGTCAGACTGAACAAGTCCCTGATTTCGAGTGAATGCCCCAATACAATCGAGCTATTCCTGTATCTACAGGCAGGCCAGCCATTAACAGATCTTTCACGAATCAATGGCTATTTTCGATTGCACGGCAAAGTGTAGTGATTGGTGGAGCGTCGTGGGACAGCAGCCTACGTTATAGCTATCCAGACTGATTAATTGGTCGAATCGTAATGGGTCCGAATGAGGTTTGAGGAAGGATTAGCTTGTGATACGGGTAGCGATAGGTTCTTCTGTTCCATTTATATTTACGCGAATATCGGGTATTTGGTCGGTCGTCGGCTGGTGTCGGCCAAGAGGCCCCACGTGGGTAGAAATATATATTGTTATAATCTATAACAACGAGGGCCGACGGCTTAACGTGCCTTCCGCATGGAGTGCGTGGTGATTGTATGTGAAATATGTATAATTACAGAGTATCACGGGCATGTCTCTTGGCCACCGACGGTTTTCATGGTGATGTCATATATACTTTGAAACTTTTGAGCCGTGGAGACCAGGCGCACATTTCTTATACAGGGAATTATGGCGCATCGTCAAAATTACGAGAGACCAGAAGGTTGGTCTCTTCTTGGGTCAGCGCATAAGCTTCGCTATACAGCGGGGCAAAACGGCCAGCCTTCTGAGCACCTTTCTTAATTCGGGGGACCGTAAGGTTTTTTTAAATATTGCAAGTATTATCTCGTTAAATAAACCTTAAAACTTCATGCACATTGCAGTACAATGGCGGACTTAAAGCTAGCTTTTTCTACCTTTCGACCTATGTTGAAAATCAAACTATCATTAAAACCAATTTACATCCATAAACTATCTGCACTTATTTATAAAGCTTATACAAGTACCCACGTATTAATATCAATCAAACATAAATTAAATTATTTGAAAATGAAATGAAGCTAACGAATCAATCAATTATCTGAAAATTTAGTTTACGAATCAACATCAATCAATGTTACAGAATAATACCAGGTCTATTTATAGAGAAGTCGATCCTTACCGTCCCACGCCGAAAGGCAGCCGTTTATTGCAGCCAAATTGTAGAATTCGACGCGTAATGCCTCGTATTACGAGAGCGGATAACATTACAAAAAGGAGTCGTATTGTATGACGGCAGCGATCCGCCTATACGGTGGTCGTTCAGCCAGATTGTGGCATAAACTGCGTGTAAAAGCTCAGCCTGCCGCGCTCCTGTTACTATTTTAACGTAAAAGTTGGGTTTGTTCTCACTGCGGCAGTGTTAACAACTACCACGTATGTGGATAAAGTTTTTTTATTATTTAATGGCAGACAAACAGGCAAGCGAGCCACCTGATGGAAAGTCGTCACCGCCGCTTATGGAGATCAGCAACAAAAGGGGCGCTAAAAATGCGTTGCTCGCATCTAAGGACACTTCTCATATATCTCTTGAACGATCCGTGCCTGATTCAACGATGATTGACTGTTGGAAATCTGAGTATTATTATTCTGTATCAAAATGACTGAGTCGAAAACAGCACGATTTCTTGCTTTTTATACATTTATAATTGTATTGCAGACATTGAAAATTGGTCCTATCCGCATGAGCCGATTAAAAAAATTAAACTCTATTCATCCTTCCTACACGGCAAAATTGTGCATAATTAAAGTCGAAGACGCGCCTTTCCACGTGAGCATAGACCCTACACACAATATGCAAGAACACTTCTCACGCTCTATATGACAGTAGCCTCTCAAGCCACAGAGCACCGGCGGTAAGTAGCCGTTCCCGCGGCGGCTCACGACCCACGTGCAGGGCTCCGGTGACAAAGAGCGGGCCTCCGCCGCGGCCCACTTGGCGACCCGGTCTTCGCCAGCCGCTCGTAAGTCGTTTTTATTCCCACCACTACGTTACGCCGTAAAATTCTAAGTGATTCTGTTATTTTGTTGTTTTTTTCCGTCCGGCCTAATGTGTCGCAGCGAAAATACGGCCCCCGCGCCTCGAGAAATGTGTCCGCCCCTCCGGCAATGGCGGCTTTTACGCTACAATGTCTCGGGCCTTCAATTTTGCTGACTCGTTAACTTCAATATTAGCCCCAGTCAGATGCGGTCCCGCTTTCGGAACAGCCGACGTCGATTCGCTTTAGTGTTGCTAAAAAATTAAATTTTTTTGATTGATTTTCCTAGGGTTTCGAAGTCTATCGTCGTAGCCACCTACACAATGCTGCTATGCTATACCTATACTACTATATACCGTAACGCAAAGCGCTATTTGGTCGGAGTTTTTTATTTTAGTACCTCTACTATCGCGGTGCAAACTGTCTTAAATTCTGCTGCGTAGGTACTTCAGAAGAAGATAGCAACCAAACAACTAGTACAACAAGAGATCCCTATCAAAAGCCGCAAAACATCTCGACAATGTGTCCTACATAAACCATAAAATAAGTAGTAATAAAGTTCCACTGTTAGTAGTGCGATTTTGTTGTTAGAGGCTTTGTTGGCGGGCTCAAGTGGGGCATGAAAAGGCTCAAAGAGCTCGCTCGGTACTTTGGCTGAAGAGATCTCGGGAGAAAGCGCGAAACAAAGACGGGTGCCTCGCCTAGTCTCCGGCGGCCCCAAGTGGGAACCCCGAGGTGTACTCGCCAACAACATGCCGCCTTTGGACGTGGATCACTTTGATAGATGAATTGGTTTGTTGGATCGCCACCGATTGGTGGTTCAGTAAGTGTTATACCCTCTGTCTCTACTTATTTAGTCCTCGAGGAAAAAGAGGGTGTTGTAAGTTTGATGTGTGTGGCTGGGTATCTGTGGCTCTGTGTATGTGTTGTGGTGTGTTAGAGGCATTGTAGCTCTCGAACGGATGGATCGATTTGTTTTATTGAAATCGGGTCCGTGGTTTTGAAAATATTTGAATATGGTTTTCCGACTTCTTCTGTCGGGTAGGTTATGATAATAGACGCAGGTAAACTAGCAAGCTAGTCATCTGGCTACTAACGTATAATCAGTTTTGTTCGTTTGTTCCAACTAATCCGCTTATATCGTGATTACGAAAAAGCACATTCTATTGTATTTTTATTTTATTTGGAGTAAAAGCAGTCACACAGTACATGTTACTGGTAAGAATTTACACCCAGCGCCTTTAGCCGTGATCTAATTATTAATATTAATTACTTGAGGTTTACAATTTAGACTTTAGAATTTAAATGTAGTAAGGTTAGGTTAAAATCGTAATTATATTTCAAAATTTATCTAAGTACTCTGTAGGTATTACTCTGTAGGTAGTAGGTATTAGCGATTGAGATATTGCATTTTGCAATATATACTATACTATATCGTAAACATAATCGCACATACCGCGGAACAGTCGCATTCTAGCAGAGCTTCGGGAATATTATAAATGCGAATGTTTAAAAGGATATTTGGAAGTTTATTGTCTTTCACGCAACTACTAGATTTATTTTGCTGAAATATTGCAGTATTACAACTTACATCCTTAATTCATAAGTGTGAGAAACGACTATAAAAATTGTAACATCTACCATGTACCACATTTTACAGCAATAAATTATTCATTCATTCATTCTTCCTAAAACTAATTGCAGTACCCTCGGAAACCCGTACAAGTACCTGAGTTTCTCCGACTGAAAAGGCTCGTGGAAATGCTAGAGGATCTAAGTTTTAGAAGAGGAGTTAATCCGTGCGGTCTCCACGCCCTAACCACACATCTCCGTTCTAACCGTGCAAAATGTTTCCGTTAAAAGAAGGCGACAATTTCGAGGTTCAGCGGTCGCTTTCCGCTCACTCCGTCGTCAGATAATGAGATATAACATCCAAAAACGGGTCTGCGAGCTAGAAACATAAATTTTAATTTCTCTAAAGCCGTCTTGAGGTTCGGGACAATTTTCTGGTTCACTTGCTATAGTAATTGGTGCCTTCGGCGTCATTAATAAGATCCCTGTTGGCCAGATGACGGCGGCTCGGGTGACGCGGAATAAGCGACGCGAATTGGATCGCGGGCATTACGCTTTCCGCCCCCCGGCATTAGGTTAAAATTTTTTTATTTATTCATCCACTTACGGCAGTGTGGATGGGATGAAATGAAATGTTGGGCCGTTACTACTTGCAGAGATATGGATTTTAGATTTTTTTTCCTTCTAGCTCCACATATAACATACTGGAGTAAAAATTTAATGTATTTAGTTACAGACAAAATATTTACAAACCTACAGAAAGTAAGGATTTATATTCATATAAAAAGTTATATACGTTATCATTAGTGAGAAGATGAAACAAATAGTTATTATTTTTTACTTTAAGAGCCGATTTTTCAATCCTCAGATAAAATTTATCAGCCCGATAAAGTAATATACTGCCAAATTAAAACGAAACTATGATACTTCAATTATATACAGAAGTAATGACACAATTTTATTTTAGTCGCACAATAACTTATCAGACTGATATGTTTTATCTGAGGATTGAAAAATCGGCCCTAAGATTAATTACAATATCACAAGAAGCGCGCCGTAGACAGCGTAGCGAGTTCGTAGCACCGCTACGTGAACCGCTTCGCTACACTCTACACTCCACAAGGGAGTCTGTTCATAAGGCCAAGGCTTTAGTGAACGCACGTAAATGTAAGTGAAGTCAACCTCAATGCTACCAAAGAGAAATCAAAATGGCCACCGGCACAAATAGAGGCTACTATCCGCCAGGTGGGTATTCAGATTGCAGTCGAAATTGTAATGACGAACATTAGGGCTGCAAAACAGAATAAAATATTTATTGCATACTCTGAGAAGACTTTTTTTAATGCAATATAGTAAAGGTATATTAATTTTGGGGGACAAATCATTTCAGTAAAATCTTTATAACCTGTTTCTAAACCCTAAAATTAAATATCATATTGACTGATGTCCTGGATCATGAACAAGGCGGACCCCGGTTCCTCGCGCGGGAACACAACCGGGACATTAACGCCAAGATAATTATTTATTATTGACTGATCACTGATGTGATTTCATTTTAATAAAGGGCAGGTAATGAATGGAACGCTTTGACTGCGAGTGTCTTCCCTGATCATTATAATCTAGACGCCTTCAAGGAAAAGAAAAGAAAATATCTTTATTCGACGATTCGATGTTACAAAAATTTGGTAAAAAAACATTCTCATTATGTTTACACTTCTTACATGTTCCCATTTCTGTTCAACGTGATATTAGACGTATTGTCAGACAACATCCGAGATTATCATGAGGTATCTCCATGGCTGCTCATGTATGCTGACGATATCGCGCTGACAGACTCTGACAAGGGCGACTAATCCAACGTGTAAAAAAGTGGAAGGAGGCACTTGAGAACGGCGGCCTGAAGATAAATGTGGCGAAGACAGAGTATATGGCCTGCAACAGTGCAGATCCACTACCCTTGCGCATAGGCGATGAGGAAGTCAAGTGCACGGATCAGGTGAGATACCTGGGATCTGTGCTTAGCTCAACCAGGGACATCGATGGCGACGTCAAGGCCCGAATATCCGCTGCTTGGGCCAAATGGCGGGAGGTAACAGGTGTCATTTGTGACCCTAAAATGCCGATAAAGTTTAAGGGACAGGTCTAAACGACCATCGTTAGACCTGCTCTTCTTTACGGTAGCGAGACTTGGCCCCTGTTAGAGCGACACAAGCAGGAGCTGCGCGTCACGGAAATGAAGATGCTGCGGTGGATGTGTGGAGTTTCACGGAAGGATCGGGTTCGAAACGCCCACATTCGGGGTAACCTTGGCGTCCGTGACATCGCAGATAAGCTGCAAGAGTATGGCCTATGATGGTATGGCCAAGTCTTGCGCAGACCGGCAAGTTATGTGGGAAACAAGTGTCTGGCTATGCCGCCCCCGCCGGGCACGGGAAGGAGAGGCCGGCCCAAGAAGCGATGGCTTGACGTAGTTAAGAACGATATGCGTGCCAATAAGCTCACCACTAGAGATGCCGAAGACCGAGCGAGGTAAGCCAAGAATAACAGGAAGGCGGACCCTGGGCCCTCGCGTGCTGCGCGGGGGCGCCAGGATGACGATGACATGTTCCCTTTTGATACAAAATGTTAGTCCAGATCCAGTAGGCGCATTGGCCGCATCGTCGCTTACCACATGGTAAGATGGCGCTAAATAAAAAATAATAATAATAAGATATTACACTTGTTGCTTTTTTAATTATTCCAACTAATTCGCTATCACGATTTTGAAATTAGAGAGGCGTACGGCCAGTGGAGTTTCCATTATATTAAAATAGCAAGTACCCCGTGACAGCCCTACAGTATCATTAATTACCATGTTTTTTTCTCCCATTGTCAAGACCGGCGATTCCACGGAATTAAAGCCGAAGAGTCGGAAACGCAACCGTTGCAGCCTTTTCAGACCCGGTCTACGAGTCAAAACTGTTTACTTCACTACCACTTGTGGGAATTTGCTAAATTAACTGGAATTAAACTTGCAGTCTCGGTGAGTAAATGCGCTGTTTCCTAGCGGTGTAGGACGTCATCGAAAGTTGATAAGTGGTAACAATAGAGTCGGGTTTACAGCTTGATTTCGAATGGCATATGTTCATTGTGTTAAAGAATCTGTCTTTTATGTGGTAGCCATCATACCATTAGCAGTGACGCTGTTTAAATCATCGTGTAAGGTTAATGATGATGATGTCCAATAACCGAATCCACGATCGTTATCAATTACTTTTTCTTTATCCGAGGTAATCGTAATGTATCTGTTGATTTGGCTTTTAATATTTGGCCATGCACTTGACCGCAATCTCATCTTAAAATATTTGCATATTGAGCTACAAGTTTATTGTTATTCAAATGATATGTTAGTCGGTAATTCCCATGTAAAATTAATACGTAAAAAATATTAGCAAAAAGCCTCAGACCTTATAAAGATCGCATAAGTATAATACGTTTTCACGATGCAATAGAAATGTCCCATTGTCATATTTATGAATACGGCCGTGTATGCCGGCGGAATCCTGCTTCGTTACAAAGAACCCCAGGTGCAAACCACTGCGAGGACTTAGGCGTTAAGCCTTGTGTTTCTAATCAAATTATTTGCCTTTTTGTACTTGTGAAGGTACGCCTTTAACAGTACGCGTCTTACTTGTGGACACAAAATATAGACTCATTTTTTCCCGGCACTACTGGGTAAATGTTCAGAGCAATCAATCAACTAAGTTGTTTCTTTCCACCGCGGGTAAATGTGGGACAGGACACACGAAACACATTTATATAGACGATAAACAACTTCTGAGCTTTTTAGGTAGGCATCGAAATGGAGTGGAGATTTTTCTTTAAAGCGGGAGAATTTGCAAGTGGGCTACCTGATTTAAAGTGGTCAGTACCGCCTATGGCCATTAGCGAGACCAACGGCGTTGGTATCGCTAATGGACACTCTAGGGCACTGGTTCCCAAATTCCCACCCCATGGAGCACTGCACCTTACTCACCGGCAGGGACACAATACTTAAAATAAAGTAATTGTTTAGCTGTGGTGTTCTGTAAGGTGGCGGTACTTCCTCAGTCAAGTGGCTCAAATTTGAACGAGATACCCCGCTATATAATATGCGTGTCAACAAGCTCACCACTGATAATGCCGAAGAGCGAGCGAAGTGGGCCAGAAAGAGTAGGAAGGCGGACCCCGGGCCCTCGAATACTACCTACCACTACATATACCTATTCATTAACACATAAAATATATACTAAAAATTAAAAAAGTCGTCCACACCGCTGCCCCCCGGAATGGTGCCCAGAAAGCTGGCTGCGTTGCCTCGTTGAATAGCGATGCTAATCCGTTGTCCGAGGAACGAGCCAGCTCTCCGGTCACCAGTGGTGTCATTTAATTTTTTTTAAAGTTCTTTAATAACGTTTTCACATCAAACGGCTGAAATACGAAGTCTTGCGCTAGACTTTCGTATTTCCTCTGAGGCCGCAGCCCCAGCGCAGCTGGCAGTAAAGGCCACATGCGAAGGCGGCAGGGTGTCCACACAGGTAGCGTCCCACACCAGCGTCTTCCCACGCTGCCACCAAATGAGCGTCATGCCGTCAGGCCTCTTGCCATCGTCACGTACGGTACCTTTCGGGTCTAATACGGCCGGTACGTTGTCGGTGACAAGTGCCCTACGAATGACGTCATTGATTGCCGCGTGCCTGGAGATTCGGCCTGCGCTGCGAGTACATGAAAGACCGTGGTGCCACAGACGCACCACAAGGACGGTAGTGTGGACGAACCAGATTGACCCCCAATCTCAAACCCAAACATATGGACAACGACAAGTTGTCCAGGACGGTGCTGATATTCGAGGAGGGGACTGGTTGCAGCCAGAACCCTGACTCTCGCTCTGTCACGGCTAGGAGACGAGCCCGTTACGAAATGTTGACCGAAGAAACTAATAAATCTTTTAAAATATTTTTGCATAAAGGCTCGTCCCATAGCCGTTGGACATATACTCATCTAGGCTTTTTTAGCATCTGTGCAGCAAGGACTGTCAATAAAACTTGTTTGTGGTCCTAGGATTTTGCTGACTAAATTTTCGGTGCTATAGACAGATGATAAAAAGCCGGGAGAGAAATACTTGAAATTTTGCGTACTCCGATTCCGCTTAAACGAACTGGTAGCGAAGCTTGGGACCATGCTCGTGAATGAAGATCTAAATTTAGTATTTTGGAGATTATTGTTCGAATGTCACTGTCTAAAGGTACTAAATTGTCAAATTGCCAAATAGGACTGCATCGTAAAAAGACATCATGACGCTTTTTTAGCATCTGTGCAGCAAGGACTGTCAATAAAACTTGTTTGTGGTCCTAGGATTTTGCTGACTAAATTTTCGGTGCTATAGACAGGTGATAAAAAGCCGGGAGAGAAATACTTGAAATTTTGCGTACTCCGATTCCGCTTAAACGAACTGGTAGCGAAGCTTGGGACCATGCTCGTGAATGAAGATCTAAATTTAGTATTTTGGAGATTATTGTTCGAATGTCACTGTCTAAAGGTACTAAATTGTCAAATTGCCAAATAGGACTGCATCGTAAAAAGTACGTAAATTGCGGAACGAAAAGGCAGAAACGGAGTAAAAATAGGGCCATGTGTGATTTTATTTTAAGTAGTTCTTCACAATAATTTTGGAAATCTGATTGTTTTTCAAGTAAAAATGGCGGAATAGACTTGTCCAAAATGGGGGCACCTAGAAGACGGAGAGTTTCTTCACTTAAAATTTTGATTCCTGGGGCTTTTGAGTCAAAATTTGTTATGATTTCAAGTTTGTTAATCAAATTTGGGTCCAAATAAAGTTCGCATTTTGAAAAATTTAAGGATAGGCCGATGTTTTGAAACTCAGAGGATATGAGTTGTAGATCATCTAAAACTGTTGTAACTCCACCTCCAAGTGTCCCATCATGTCTCCCTGTTGACACCCTACTTTTGAGTTCAAAACATTGCTTTTGTACATCAATTTAGAAGTGGAATTATAACACTGCCAAATATAGGGAAGAAGTTCCGAACATTGTTTTTTAATTTCTATAAGTAAAGTGTCTCTATTTACCGAATTAAATGCATTTTTGACGACTTTCAGAACGACTTCAGCCTGGTTGTTGGTTATAAAAGTACGCAAGGCGTGTACTGCGGCTTCGCAGCCACCTTTGCTTCCAAAACCAAGCTGAATCGGCTGAAAAATAGACGTTAATTTAGGAGCAAATTTTTTACAACAGATTTTGCAGGCGAGTCTCCGAATGGTAGTGCCTACAGCAATCGGCCTGACTCCCCCGTCTTTTTTCATTAGTGCGCACAGATTCGCCCCGTATAAAATATCAATTATTTGAGCATTAACCTTTCCCGCTAACATGACGTTAATGAGGGCGGTGAGTTCCTCCAAAAGCCTGAGACCGGCGTCCCCGCAGGACTTGCACAACAGATTTTTTAGATGCTGTGGTGAAAGTCCATCGAGGCCACCGGCTGAGCCATTTTCAAAGGACATCACCGCCGACAAAACATCGTCACATGTAGCGGTTAGGTGAGTGGAGGAAAGGTCTGGGGCAGTCAGGTTGGACTTTGGTGCGGACGGGTGCTTTTCTCTCAGATTTTCTCTCAGTTTCCCTGGAGTCAGGGGCAAGGGAGTCTTGTGAGAAAAGAAGCTGTGCAGCCCCCTTTATGACCCCTTCGCTAACTTTTTCTTTAACTTTTCTTTCTTTATTGAAAATATGTCTGCGGTTTGGCTTGAAAAAACTTATATTGGTGATACTATTACAATTTTATTTGTTAGAGACAAGGAATTTTCTTTGTTGACATTTAAAATTTCGAAAGGGAATGTAAATAATTTGGTCCAGGCGCGCTTTACATTTTCTTTAACTTTGTTTTTAATGATATTTGTTAAATTTTGTGCGACAGCAATACGAGCGCCCCGTGGTACCCTTTTTACAACAGGAACTGGTTGTTTCAGTTCTGCCAAGTAAGACCACAGGGGCTCGTCCTGTACATTAGGAGATAAAGTGGTGCTATTTTGAACTGGACATGAAGATGGTATTGAAATGGATGGATTTTTCTTATGTTTTTTTCCTATATGAATATTCAGACCATATTTGATATTGAAAAAGCGCGCCTGGAAGCAAAGAGGACACTGAAAAGTTAGGACTCCGTCACTAATATTTCCTCGAACATCGTTTTGAGTTGGCATCGACCCTATGTATATAGGGTCCTGTATAGTAATAGTTAACTATAAAAATAAATGTATATAAAATAATGTATAACTTAAAGCTGAGTTCAGTTCTTTTTATGTGTATAGGCACGACATACGCACTTAATACACCCACATTATGTTTTTATTTTCACATATTTCACATATACGTTTCACCATCATAATTACTCGTGTTACTCCGAAAATATGTATTTTTAGTTTTAGCGCTTTGTTGATGACAGTCGTCGTCTCGGTTTGTCTTGGCTGCTGCACTATAGACAGAGACTGCAGGTATAGACAACGGCGGCGTGGCGTCCTGTCACCCAATATGAAAATCACCCAACAATAGTATTTTCATTTTGGCTATTCATTGCGCACGCCTGGGTGAAATTTCATTAGTGCTTCATCATTCTGGCCTATGGGTGAACCACTAATATAAAAATAAGCAGACTCGGAACATCAGAACTATTTAAAAAAAATATATAAAATTCTTGACACACGTTCAATTGATTCCACTAGTGACATTCAGATTAGTTATTGTCCAGTTATTTTGTTGTAAGTGTAACATTAAGCCGTTGTCCACCATTTTTAAAATAAATTTGTTTTGTTAAGAAATCTTAAGTGTCATTGTGCTCGGCTGTATGAAATAAACTTACATATAAATAACGTTCGAGTTTGGAAAATGTATATTGCTTATCAAATCAGGAATTACTACAATATACCCTTTATTATCTCGTAAATTAATCCTAAGCCTAGCATTTTTGCAAAATGCATTGCTTCATTGTAGAAAAAATTTACAAAAGAAATTTCCGCTTAGGCCAGCCACCCAGTCCGACATTGATTTCTCCGATCGATCGGACTACAAAATTATACTCGATTTTTGACTTTGAATTTATAATTCAAGGTCTAAATTTAAAAAACTGTGTAATAATGTGTGTCGAAGTTTTTAATCAAATTCCTAACTGCTTAAAATCGCTGACTTTGCCTTTATTTAAAAGAAAATTGTATTTCTGGTTATCTGAGCATAATTTCTATAGTATTAAGGATTTTTTTTAATTACAATGTTTTATTTTGACTAATGGTATAATTTTTGACAGTGTATAACTTTTGCATGGCTATTAATAATTGTGGCTAAATACATATTTATGCGCTATACTTATCCAATGATGTAAATTTTCTGACCATGTTGCAAATAAAGATTATGAATTATGAATTAGGTCTAAAAACTTTTGTAGTACATTTTAGTTAAGGGTTGTTCACCCTCACCTCTTTTCATATTGCTTTAATGTTACACTCTCAATAAAATAACTGGACAATAACTATGTCCACAGATATGTTTTAAGATTCAAAATCTGTCTTACAGAAATAACAAGCATAAGATTTTATAACTTCAATTTTGTTAATTAAACATTTATTACCTTTATTTAGGTACTTTTAACAATGCCACTTTTAAGTTTTCTTTACAAAAATACTTTAATTAAATATGGTGGACAACGGGAATATTTATTCCTGTTGTCCCCTGAATTCGGGGGATAACGAAACTAAAATTCCCGTGGTCCCCCATTAGGGGGATAACGGGAATGATGTTGATGACCCCGCTATGCCCTAGCTCTCTAAAAATGTGAACCAACCCGAAACTATAATAAATCCGGACTCATCTCAAGCGTACCTGATTCGCATTTATAAACGAATACCCGGTTGTAGTAATTGGTTTACGCCGATTCTGTAAACGCCCATGTGTTTTCGTAGGCAGGTCTAATTATATTAATTGGTAACATTTATAGAGGCATGGTTGAGTGACTCCAGTAAGCCTTCAAACGAGTTTGCTCACTCCGCTCGCTTCAGAAATGGATCTTTCTGGGGACACTCGTCGTTTATATTATTACGGTACTCAGTCAATAGGCAAAAATATACATTTTAGACCGGGTGTACTGAAGTAGTCTACAAAATTCATCCAATAATCGTCTTCAAGGTTACCAAAAAAGGGTACTTATCGGTAGCCTTGTAATAGCCTATCGTGGCGGTGATAATCCGGTCGCCGTATACAGTCCAGTCCTACGGTACCTTTTGAAAATCATGCGGTGAAAACCGGTACATTAAAAATTACAGCCACCTCACGTAGAATTCGTCCCTGATCGGTTAACAGGACCGCTTGCAAAAGTGACATTTCTAAATTGATTTATGAATCGAAATAACAGAATAAAAACTTTTGTGATGACACAAGATCAAAAAAGAGTTTTAACTTATATCTCAGATATTGATTAAAACGTTCAGACACACTACTAGAAACGTGATTATAACATAATATCACTTTAAACCTATTCGCATCAAAACACCTTATCAAAAAACCTTAACCTTAACTATTTCTACCGCCAAGCAACAATGCTTGCACTGTTGTGTTCCTGTTTGAAAGATAAGGTAGCCAGCGCAATTACAGGCAAGAGGCATTTCATCTTAGTTCTCACAGTGACAACGCCTGTGATTCTGCATTTTTGTTGCCTGCAAACTAAATGTTCCCTTAGTTGTAGTAGTTAGTAGTTGTATTGTGCAGTGTTTCCTTTGTACTATGACATGGGATCGTTCAAGAGGTATATTAGAGGTCTTCTTAGAGGCGGGCAACGCATTGGTAGTGCCCCTGATGTTGCTGAAGTCCTTAGGTAACGGCACACTCCATCAGGTGGCCCGCTTGGCTGTTAAATGTTATGGGCGACAGTTACCGCTATCGAACAGGTAGGCTGTCTGCTCGTATAAAAAAAGCTCATAAACAGGACTTCATTTGCGGAGCCATTTAGTAGCCAGGTATTTTAGAGCCATTAATGGACCAAAGATCTTCGTAGGTTATTAATTACAACTTCTTCAGCGCTTCCTCACATCCGTTGGGCTCTTGCTTGCTTTACATTGTTAAATTTTGTAGATTATGTATTTGTAGGCATTTGTAGGCTGATACAAATAAACAAAATTACTGTCGAACCCCCGATTCTAACAACAGGGCCAGATACATGATAGTGTATCCTTTGTTGACTAGCTCGACCCTCAGTATGGGACGTCACGTGCGTAGCTATTCAGCTACGCACGTGCTAGGTAATCGTGTTAGTCACGATGACGCTAGAATTAACGTCATCCCATATTAGCACAGGCTTACTAAGGCTGACGCGTCGGCAGCTATCATTGAAATGCTGTCAATATGCAAATATCGATGATTGTGTCTATACAGCGTTTGCGGTGAGAACACAGGGCATCCCTTGGCCAAGTCGTAGCACCCCGGGGCTCTAACCAAGTTATCAGACGCGCCACGGGACGACCGGCTTTCCTCGTAGTCGTTAATAACACAATTATTTGCCTTTTAGAACAGCCAAAAAAATTTGTACTTCGACAATTGCTGCTAATGGTTTTCGGTTAAAGAATTGGCAAGGAGGAAAAGGGAAGAAAATTTGCTTCTTATTCGCTTGATGGCTTTGTGTACTTAATTTTGAATAACAAGCAGCACGTGGGCTATGTATTGGAGTCTTCTCAAACGCTACACAAGACGTCTGTAAAATAAACAGAGATTCCTCATTTGGGAGCCCACGATATAATTTTAATTTAAGAAATACCAGCACGATCAGAAGCATAAATTCCCATTTTTATATTCAACTATTCGAACCGGCCGGTCGCCGTTCGATCGGGCGGCTGTTTTAATAAAGCCCTCGCTGATATAATAATTACTTAATGGGAATTGTGCAATTGCTAATAAACTCCGTGTAAGCCGAATAGAGTACAAAATAAATCCGCTCGGTGTATTTTACGAGCCAGCCCGGGAACAGGGGCCCGAATTAATTAATTTAGAAATGTGGCGGCCAAATTCATTGGATCAGATCAGGCGACACCACGGCGGGTTTCGGCGCAACTGACTATTGTAATTAGGGGTCTACAATGGAAATAACGAGGGTAATTGATAGTTACACAACCGACGTAATTTACTGCTTGTACGATTCCTGGTAAAACTATCTGTACCCCTTCTGAGGTACCGGCTGAATGGTACAGTGATTACCCGTCTCTGCTATGGTAATGGACTAGACCGGCAGAAAATTGAATCTAGAAATTAAATTACTGTTCCCCGTCCGAGTGTTCTTTCGCTTTTGAATGGTATGTTGTACGGGCGGATGTCGCCCATGGCGCAACCCTGTCGCAGGTCTGTGATTATGGAGCTCTCATTTACCACTGTGATCCCTCTAAATGCCGAATGGGATCGGCGTACAGTATGTCCACGCGCGCACAGCAGGTGCGAGGCGCGGTTTTCCCGGCTTCGCACGCCCACGAAGTGGTTGCCAGTGTCACGACGGCGCGTCGTACAAGTTTGTCGCCGTATGCCTAATGAAATGTCTCTCTGTAATTGTGTTTGCGATACTGCCGGTGGTCGTAATGCAATATTGCGAAGAAGCGGGCGCTGTCCCTCGCGCCGCGCGCCCCGCGTCCCGCGCCCCTTAACACGATCAAAGCAATCGCATTACATTGTTTGCCATTCTTATTGCGGTGTTGCCATTGCTGCTTTTGATTAGGAGGCCGGAACGAGATGCGCCACTGGAAATATTGGCGGGAGTCAGTGCCTGAGAGGAGACACTGCCGACGTCGGCCGGCGTCTTCCTCATTGTTCGGAACGTCATTGTGTAATTGGGTATTGTTTGATTGAACAATACAGTGGCTATCTGTCTTAGTGTAACCGACACGTGTTGTTGATTTTGGTTTGGATTTCACATCACTCGTTTTATATTCGAATTTAGTTGCGCTATATATTCGTGTTTTATTCTATCTTGGCTCTGTTATTTCTAGTAAATATACAACTGTTTCTGGCAAAAAATAAACATTACCAATCATGAGGCAACGCTTGAGTTGATTTAAGATATAATAAATAAATATGCTTGGACAATTCATACAGCGCAGTAAGCCAAACTTGTAATATGGGTGCCAGAAAACTGATAAACTAACTATACTTATGTTTTTTAAATACATACGAGCGTACTTATTATACTTACAACACCTAGACCCGTAACAGAATTTAAAACTCATAAGTTATATTTCTGCCCGGCCGGGAATCGAACTGCGTGGCAGACATGTTAACCAACTGAACCACTCAGGCCGTCTTCGTCGTCAGACATTCGAAACAAGAATAACCACTGTCCACCATCATCACCAAACACAACGTTTCCCTATTCCGAAACAACTTAAAATGCTGCTGTATCGTGAAAGGGAATATCAAATATGTGCATCCACGTGTCCGCACGAATATTCTGTTACAGAATTTCGCCCCGTTCCGAACCTAATGCGATTTAAATTTCCCGAAAATGTTTCAACAAAATGCGCAGCCTTTATTTACGAAGGTGAGAGCTTATTTGCAAGTTTGCTAATTTTATACTCTAAAGCGGTTCTGCGTTAAACTATCCTATGCAAAACTACCCGCTAGTAAACCGTCCTAGATTAAATTGATGCTTTGTTTCTTCGAAGCGGAGTGCTGCGATTAGCGTTCGTTAAAGGGAAACTCGATTCTTAGCGAGGCTCTACGATATTGCATACCAGGAATAGATTAATAGAGCTCGGATGCTGTTATTACGGTAGATAAACAAAAATAAATCACTCAAAAACTTCTAACAGGATACAGACAATTGGGTCAGGGAAATTGTAAATTTTCACTTTCACAACTGAATAACTTTATTACTCGGAATTGAGTTTCAGTGCAATATTGAAAGTTATTAGCTGGTTGAATAAACGAGTTAATGTACACTTTATTGCATAAATACAGCGAATTTAACGCGATTACTTCTAGGCAACCTATAAATGTATAGGTTAGTTTTGAATATTTGATCCGAGAGAAACTCGCTTGCCGAACATACGGCTAAAACGCTTCTTTAAGATTTACGTCTATTTTCATACTGTACTAGCTGACCCGGCGCGAATTTGTTCGCGTGGTATCCAACGTACCCTACACTATCCGTACCCTACACTACTCCTACTCTGCCCTACCCTACCTTACCCTACTCCTACTTTTCTTTTTCTTTCTACTTTTGTCCTGACAAATACGAGACCACAACAAAAAAATAATTTGTGATGCAGTCGTTGTGAAGTTATTATTTAGCATTAGTTATTTATAATCTTACCTAGTTAAATTACACTTAACTACAGTCATACAAACTTCGACTCAAAACCATTTTATTGTGCGTTTTTCGAATAAATGTAAATATGTTAAATTTCTCCGAAACTATCACCTACCAACAACATTCAAATAATCTGCAGCGCCACAATCACGCCCCGATCGCAAGAGCCAATTTCTCTTTAAATTTGCGGCTAAACTGTTCCACTGGCGTCTGTTTCCTAGACGATAATATGTACAGTATCGTTGTATCCGTCTTCTTTTGTGGCTTTAAATGGGTCCGTTTACGTTGTAAGCGCGTCGCCGCGTCGCGTGCCATTGTACCGCGTGTATTGTGCGTTATCTGTCGCACCCAGCCGGCCGTGAGCTCCCATTCGTTGACACGACTCAAGTTATTCGGATTTATTCGATCTGCATAACTTCTCATGCTTCCTTAGCGCCGGCGACGTGCTAATTAGCCTGTGAAGTTTGTAATGCCGCGGATTGTGCGCCGACAAGATTTAGATTGGGTCCCATTCACGGATTCGGCATTCTTTAATTTTGTTAGCGATTTTATTATATGTATGCAGGGAACGTGTCGGCCGTGTGGTGTCCGACAGAGTAGGATAGCACCGACCCCTCACACTTTTGGGTGCTGTACAAAAGCTGAGACAGAAGATCGAGAGTCTCCGTAGGCTGGACAATGGGCAGCAGCATTTGTCATTGTTACAATTACAAACTGCGATCTCCAACTGTCAAACGTGAAAATTATGGCAGTTAACTCCCCTTTCGTAGGAGAGGCCCTAAGTCTTGCAGTGGACTGCTATAGGCTGTGATGATGATGATGATGATGCAGGATATCATTGATACATTCAGAATTTCATGTTACACGGACGTAAATAAATGAAAAGTGACCTAGTGCAACCGTACGTCATAAGTTCGAATTAGGAAAGTATGCTATATTATGTAAATGTTAATCCCCGTAGGTCCCTTTAATGTCTGTGCATTAATCGCCGAGCTGAATAATAAGTACGTAAATCAGTAAAGTTAATGATCGCGATGATTTTGCACTATTGGAAACATTCATCACTGCTATTAAGAAGGCACAAGTCATCTCAACATTAAGTTGTGGCGTTCGCAGAGCGGTAGTCAATATTTTGTGCGGAAGCAATCTATGACTTACCTCCTGAAGTCTCTGCTCCAGCAGGCGTAGATCACCGGGTTCATCGAAGAGTTTATCCATCCGAGCCACGTAACCACCACGTTCACCACCTCCGGGCGCGAGATGCACTCCGGACAGAACCCCGACAGCAGGTTGACCACGAAGAACGGCAGCCAGCATACGATGAACACGCCCATCACGATGCCTAGGGTCTTGGCGGCCTTCTTCTCCTTGGCGAACTTGGCGAGCTTGCGCGGCAGCGAGAAGTCCTTTTTCATTTGCTTGCTGTGGTTGACGTTGCTGAGGCGCGGCGTGGAGCGCGACAGGCCGTTGTTCTGCATGGCCGTGAGCGGCTCCTGGTCGGGGTCGTCGGGCGTGCCCGCCAGCGCCACGGCCGCCGCCATCGCGTCCGCGCGCTGCCGCATCGTTCCGCCGCGGTGGATGCGCAGCGTCAGCTCCAGGTGCTTGCCCTTCGGACTCTTCTTCACTACCTTTTTGGTCCCGCACCGCAGCGACTTCGTCTGCTGCGTGGCGGCGCGGTAGATGCGGAAGTACGTGAATACCATCACGAACAACGGTAGGTAGAACGATATCGTCGACGAGAATATAATGTATTCCAAGTTCTCTGTGAACGGACACTTGTAGTCCGGCACGTCCTCAGGCCGCACGACGCGCCACCACGCGATCGCCGGGAAGGATATCGCGCCGGAGCATATCCAGACGGCCGCGATCAAGATGGCGGCCTTCCGCCCGCTCATGCGCATCGGGTACGACATCGGGTCCGTAATGGCCCAGTAGCGGTCCAGCGATATCACGCATAGGTTCAGGATCGACGCGGTGCTGAACAGGACGTCGAGCGAGCGCCATATGTCGCACCAGCCCATACCGAAGAACCACGTGTTCTCCAGCACCTCGTAGAGAGCCGAGAACGGCATGACGACCAGCCCGACGAGACAGTCGGCCACCGCTAGCGACGTCACGAAGTAGTTGGTCGAGGTCTGCAGGTAGCGCTCGCGCACCACGGCCGTGATCACGAGCGCGTTCCCGAACACCGTGGTGAACGAGAACAGCAGCAGAAACGAGACGAGCAGAGCGCGTTCGTGGAGCAGAGTCAGGTAGCGATTCCATATCAGGTCGAAGTCTTCGGTAGGGTTGCGGACGAAGGTTGCATTGGCTGCGGTGACGTTGAGCGGCGCGATGGCGGTGAGCTCGGCGCTGGCGCTAGTCGCGCGGCCCGCCAGCGCCAGCAATAGCTGCGCCAGCAGGTGAGAGGTGGCCGCGAGGTGCACGGGCGCCGCCGCCGCCGCGGCCGCCGCGGCCGCCGCAGCCGCAGCCGCCGCGGCTGCCGACGCCGCCGCCGACGTTCCTCCTTGCGGCTGTTTTCTATACATCTTGTGTACTTTGATCTCTCAGATCACTTGTTTCATATTTAACTTTTGTGTTTGCCTTGTTTTGCCCGCAGCCATTTTGAAATTACATTCTTGGCGGGCATTGTATTCGGATATTCCAATTTAGGGCACATATTTAATCTGTGTATCCCAACGCCTGCAGTCGTGCTTCGCCCGGTTCTGTAACAAAGAGAAAGAGTTTTTAATTCAGCGCGAACTTTAATACCGAACAATTAATTAACATTTTCATTAGTCAACTTTGTGTGCGTTGTACATAGGCGTCGGGGTAGAGTTTTAAAGGCAAACGAGTTTCGCGAAGATAAGAAATGGGGATATCTAAGAGGTATTTCTTGCGGCGTCGAGATGGTGGGTAAAGGGTGCGAGTGAATAGGCAGGTATGACATTAGTCGTCAGGTGTCCTTGGTGAGGCGGGACGTAAATAGCGCAGAGCGGCGGCTAGATCAAACGAATTGTGTTCTGTGGGCCGTGAGCAGCCCGTCCGCATGAGGGAGCCCACCGCCCGCGCGCCTCACGCCCGCCCCGCGCCCAAACTTCGCAATGTTTGCTAGCTTTTGTATTACTCTAATATTAATCGCATTCAAAACATTCGTATCCTGTTGTTGGTCGAAGGATTACCTCGCCACACGTGACTTCGACTCGCAACTCGGAAACTTGTGCCGTGTTTTGTTACCCCAACGACATGTGCGCACTGAGGCAACGCTACAACGGGTACAACCTCAAACCTCCCCACACGGGGAACAATTGGAAAGATGCTAAATTTCGTTTCTCAAAAATCGACATCGTCATTTTTGAAAAACGAAAACGCACTACTTAATTTCGAAAGTCAGATGAATGTTTTTTAAAATTTAGTTTCTCTCCTTAATTCAGACTAATTATTTCTTAAGTAGAGGCACCGCTATTAGAAGGTCAACTGAAGCTTAACGGATTATACATCTGTATTTTCTTGGATATCCATCGCGCGGAATCAACAAGTTACAGACACAGAACAGCGGTAATATACACCTTTGGACTTTAAATACATACTGACAGTATCTTGGCCGGCAGAGTAGAGAGCAATTCCTCCACAGGTGTCTTACAGATACCTCTTTGAGCTTTTAGACCGAATGTAGGTTTTAAAAGAGGATTTCTAACCTATTTATAATATTTGCTTAATACCTCTGGCCAACATATCTGCACAAAAGCGGAAGACAGTAAACTGTGTGTATAAATTGTATTTTTATTTCCTGTAATTTTATAATTTGATGCAATAAAGAGATTACATACATACATACAGCTGCTATGAATGTTTAATTGACCTTTCACATAGAAGCAATGCATCTTATTGGCCTGATTTCGGCACGGATTCAGTTCAAGGCAGTAGCGGCGTTTTATCCCAATGTAGAATAAATGAAACCGAGGGCGTAGTCTACATAGTCAATCAGGCATCGTGCACAACCCACTTTTGTAAGGAAGCCACTGTTGTAATACAGGTTCAAATTTATGACACAAAGGGGTGTACCGTGTGTATGTGCTCGTGGTATCAAACAATTTTTGCTATGACACTAACATTGAAACCGCAAAAAAATTAATCTGCTGTTCCATACATAGTTGAAAATGAATTCTGCCAAAATGTATGAAACAGCTGTTTTTGCGATTTCCGAGTGAGCGTCAGTAAAGCAGTTTGTTGTCCCGAGCACTTGCATGCGGTACCCCTTTGTATCATTAATTTGAAATCACTCTGCGTAAGCTTTAGCTGTCCCTGCGCGCAACGGGTGTGGAGTTGGCTGACTTAAACCGACAATCTACTGTACCACCCATTGTCCCAGGGGGTCGATCCTATAAATCTCGCAAAGCAGACAACCTTAGAATCTAAATTCTTTACGCGGTATAAAGGCAGCAGAAAAGCTGACGGAATTTCACCTTTTTACGGCAAAATCTGGGAAAGCCGTTCGTCTTTATAACACCGGCTTGGTAATTGTAAGCACATAAACCTTTTTTGTGTACAGTTGAGTCGCTGTATGTAACGTCTATAAACATCGAGAATGGGTCTATCAAAATTGCCTGACGTCAAAGACGTTACAGGAAGGCCTACTCAGCTTTTTTAGTAGAAACAGTGAGCTAAAATTGTGTCGACATCCACTTACAAGTTTAGATAAGACACAGACGACTGTCTCTCGAGACTTTGATATTGGACGAAAGAAATTAAGTAAGAGCAACTTTTTTGTTTGTGCTTCCTTTGCGTCGAAACGGACATGCAATTGACCTGATTCTTGGCACATGGGTACCCGTTTATACGACACGTCGACAGAAAAACGTCCCAGCCTTTTGACTCACTAAATTACAGGAGATCACATTAGAGGCGAGAGACATCGTCGATTAGTCTGTAAATGACATTACGTGTCTATCAATGTCATTGTGACAAGTATTTATTTTTCTTTTCTTTTTTATAATTCCCTACATACTGGCCAAGTAACCGTCGTCCGCTCGATAATGCCATGGTGCCTATAATTCATTCTCATTACATGAATTGTATGACGTTCATAAGTGTTCGTGAAAACCTAAACTAAAACGTATTTGATTTTGTATTCATTCGACGCAAGCGAGCAAGGAGCCATCGGTTACCAAATCACAAAGCTTCCGGTCCGTCCTGCTCGCGATGCATTCGCGTGTTGAGTTATTGGGCTCATTTCTTTCGAAGGCGATCCGCTGGCGGCCTTATCGAGCTTTCATTTACTCGGCTGGACAGTGACAAATCTGACAGTCGCAGCACGCGGCCCCCCGTCCCGTTGCTGATTTATGTGGCGACGTTTTGTTCCCGCGCTGCCGACTAGCCTAATCGAATACCAAATGCTGGGTAAAACGTGGGCGTGTTGGGTGTACGGAAGCCGACAAGCCTACGTCGAGCTTACGGGATGTTGGGCTAGTGATCTCGGAAGTAGACTGTCTGTAGGTACAGCCTGTTGACTCAGAAGCAGACTTCTGACGTCTGTAGGTACAGGCTGACAAGAAAGTAGACCTTATAAAGTTTTCGAAATATAATTCTGAGGGAGCAGCGATTTTGTTTTTGCGGACGGAAATAAAGTGTCCCTTTTCGTTACTTGAATAGTATCTGCTGATCTGTCCCAAATGGCCGGACCCTTTCCTCCTTGGACCCGGATTCCGCTAAAGACAAGCAAATAAGGTTTAACATTTACCACAGATACTTATGTAATAAAAACCTATACTTAACTAATTTCGAAGTGAGAAACTAATTTTTAAAACACATCTTAACGTTAGGCTTTCGCCAACTTCACCCCTAGTTTGTGAAATTGGGCATAACACCGTTCTAATACCTTGGGGGATAGGTACTCTGCTCTCTGCTTCGAATCAATGATCGGAAAAACTACGAAATTTACATAGTGATTGATAGTGTAATATGGACAAAAGGAACCTCCCCGTGTTTCTTATTTTGCGTCGAAATGCTGATAAAATATGATTTCTGTCTGAATATCGACTTACGTTCCCGCGCTTTTCCAAGGCACTGACGAGTGACGTCATAACATAAGGCTATATTTAGTCGCCGAGGATTATTAATAAAACGAGCTCCCGCGAACACTGTTTGATTAATTAGGCATCTGTCCCACAGAGTGCAACTAGCGGTGCGTAGAGGGGTGAGGGGAGGGAGCTGTAAAAATGACCTGATAGACCTTGCCGAACAAAGTAAAACAGCAATAAAATTATTCAAAACAAAGTATTGGTAGTCCGATTAGTTAATCGAACCCACAGAAAAAACGTTCATGTCGCCCGGTCAGTAGGACAAAGCATGCGGACCACGTAGCCAGAGGAGCATCATTATCACAGGCCATAACAGTCCACTGCAGGGCTTAGGGCCTCTCCCATGAGATGTTATTGCCTAAATCTCCACGCTTGGCAGGCGGATTGGAGATCGCAGAGTTGTAAATATAGAAATAGACAACGATGCTGCCTATTTTCCAGCCTACAGAGACTCCAGTATTATTTCATCGAAAACATTAGTTGCATTTTACGACGTTGCACTTGAGTGTAAGGAGTTGGTGCTAATTCTACATTGTCGGACACCACACGGGTGTAGGCCTTGACCTGGATACACGGATTGGCCTCCATTAGTTCTGACTATTCTAACCTTAGTATGACTAATAAAATCAATACACGTTTAACACAATATGAGCTGTTTCAGGATATTATTGATACATCATTTCGCGTCATATTCAGTATCTTCATAATTTATATTAATAGAAATACAAAATCCACTAGTACAATGTTAATTAACCCGTATTAAATTGTAGGCTTTATCTACCTACCAACAAAACCGAATAATGATCAGGCGCCGTAGGCACAGACATAACAGACTAGACACAAATCACAAATATTCCTTGTACGCTCACTCTACAATGATTATAAATTTTGCTATCCCGTTTTTTCATCTATGGGAATACGTTGACGGAAAATGACGCGCGCAATGTTTTCAACGTTCGACATGTTGCTGAAGCTCCTTTAGACCTGACGTTTCTTTTGAAACATCGGTGTAAATTTTATAATTTAGGAAATTATTATAAATAAAATTTAAATCAAACCATTTAAAAGACGGTGTAATTTAGTGCACATTTATCTGAAAGCGCAAAGTATGGAAATACACCTCGATTATCCTTTCACGATCGGCGATCTGAAATCAATTTTAGCAATAATTGAAATGCTTTACCTTAAAACAACATGCCATTAGAGATAGATTTAAAATTATTGACAAATTGAACAATATTTCGGTGTATAAATAGGTACGAAAATATTTTGATGCAAACAGGGTCGTACTTAGTATTTATTGCATAGAATTTTAATACATACACAAATCTTGTAAATAGCGGTCCACAATTTTATATGTATCATGGTTTCATACCAAAAATGTACCTAGGTGACATTTGAAATGTCCAGACATTTTATGAAACAACGAATTAATCGCGTATTTACGATTATTTACATAAATATTTGTTTTTCTAGGTTTCCTAAAGACCAGGCATGGTGATGTCTGGGTTGCAAATTGGAAGTACTGCGTTGTACACATTTTGAAGAACAAGATAATAATTAGATGCAAGTCCCTTCTGTCCTGGTGCACCAGCATTATATGATTTTTTACTAAAAATAAAGAATATGCTGCCTGTTTAATATAGATATTAATGTACCTATCCTTTTCATTATTATTATTTTTTTCATGACTATGTCCTCTAGAGGGCATCATCTTCAATTTGTAAAGTTACATAGGCCAACCTGTGAACAATGAAGACGCTTCTAACGATAAGTAAGTAGGTACCTACTTAGTTTAGAAGTTATGAGGCAACAAATAAACATTAATACCGGTCAAAATCATAACCCTCCTTTTTGCAAAAGCAAGCACTGCCGATTCACGGTAAGTAGGATCGAGAGATCGAAAAGACGGTGGTAGGTATCAGGGCGCGGGTTTGATTCACTAGACACCTTACCTTTTATTATAATGACAATATTAAATTATAAGGACAAGTTTAAAAAAATTGCGTCGTCTGGAGCGAAATACAAGTCAGATTTGTTTGTGTTCGTTACGAGTAGAAAGTCGTAGCAAAATATAACCTTTCTGCAGATGGGCTGCCTTGTTCCGTCCCTGCATTTGCATTAGTGTGTGTGCTATAGAAATGTGTGACATTTTGTCTCGTATTTAAACTCGAAATGTACACTCTGCTTCTGTATATAATTTTTTTTCTCTATGGCCGTAGGTTTATATTGGTAAACTTTAACGCAAAGAGGTTCGAAGATACTCCTTCGAGTTGGCGAGCGTGATTAATGGGACGTAGTCAATCGTGTGGCCTTATTATTAAGCTGTTACGGCTTGTATAGGCCACTTTGCTAAGCGGCTTAGTCTGTAATGTTTGCTTACTTAGTGGCCACCGAAAACAGGACTTGAGTCTTGAACGAGAGTTCGACGGAAGTAGCTTTCCGATCTAGTCACTCGGCGACGCTGCGACTCCGTACTTGCAAAACTCTTGTAAAGGTCTTAAAGAATTCCTTAATAACGCCGGCTCGGCGCTCACCAAGCAGCCAACATTATGCAAAGTGCGAAATCGCATTTGCCACGTGTTACCAGCGGCCGTGCCCTCCTGAACAGTGTAATCGAGTTGTTTATAGGCAGGAAGTGGATTCGCACCCCCGAAACAATCATTTCCCTTACACAGGAGCGGATACAGGGGGTGTGTAATTGTACACCCCGTGACGTCACATGTAGTTATGGTAGTTAATGGCTATATTTAGTAAGTAACGTGAAAATTGAAAACTGCCGGTTTTGAATTATCCTTTTAAGCTCTTCTGTTCTTCATTAACGACTTTTTGACGAATTTTGACGACCTGAGTGGTTCAGTGGTCAACATGCTGGTCTGCCACGCAAGAGGTCCCGGGTTCGATTCCCGGCCGGGCAGAAATTGAAATGATGAATTTTAATTTCTGTTACGGGTCTGGGTGTTCTATGTATAATAAGTATGTATTTAAACAAGTATTTAAGTAGTTTATCAGTTATTTAGCACCCATCGCACAAGCTTTGCTTAGTTTGGGGCTAGATGGCGCTGTGTGAATTTGTCCACGAATACACGAATTAAACGGGATCAAAATTGTAGTGCAATTAGAGAGTATACTGTCAGCCACTAGTAGCGAGTTTTTCGGTCGCTTAGTAAGTTTTAGATTTTCTAACCTGATCCGTGCCACACGTGTGCGATGTACCAAATAACTAATATCCGGCAGATCAATTAGATCGCCTCCGAAAGCAGAAAATGGGCAGCAGTTTTAGTAGCTAGTTATTTATTTAAGATGAGAGCAAAGTATTTTTGCTGCGAGTGCTGATTAATATAGACTACTGAGCAAATTATTTAAAGACACGGGGCATAAAAAAAAATATCCCATGTGAAACCCACTTTTCACCCCTCCCACGAGCCCGCGAAATTCACAGCAAAAAGCGATTTTGCTGCTAGCTCTTCCACAGCAACTTAAATAAAGCTTTTAGCCCCCCCCTCTCATTAAGGCAAACCACATGAAAACCCTGGATCCGCGTCTGCCTTCAAAGCGCTTTGCCGCCAGTAAGGAATTCTACATCTCTTTATTGTCCGTAGGCGCACCGTCGCGGAGTTTATTCGGCTCGTTACCTTTTAGCACTGCAGGGTCACTGTGGCACAGGTGGCCCAACCGTAAGTTAGGCTTACTGGAACCCCCATAAAGAAGCCGCCTAGCCATATCTGATATTATTTAATTGTTATTCGTAGGCTTTATGGTTCGAACGCCGATTTTGTGAACGATTATGTGTGTCTAACCTGGTTGCTTGAAATAATCTATGATAATCTTAGCGTTAATGTCCGCCTTGACCACGATTCAGGTTTTGGTAGATCAGATAATTACAATGGGGCGACTGTCATCTGACTTCGTTGCTTCATACAATCTCTGAGGTCAAAATCCGTAATCACCAGTTTCGCCCTCACAGTATCAACGCACCTTAGTTTTTGTAATGTAAAACCTGTCTACCTAAAGTGCATGGATCGGGTGTTATGAGAGGGAAGAGTTATGAAAATTTGCTAAGTTCCTTAAGTTTAACTGTCTGCGTTTATCGCTAACAAAAATAAAGTTGCCAGCAACGTTGTATTGTATGTCTATAAAATGGAAGTTAATGTTAACTTGTCTGAGCTGTCGGAGGGCGGTCGCTTCGGGGCTCGTGCTTCTGGAAAAGTTTGGCGTAAAGCGTTCTCACTTAATAACTGGGGCCGGGTTCCCATTGAATTCTTTTATCGTCGTAAATTTATCTATGAAACCATTTCCGGGCCATTGTGGATACCACAAGGCTATTATGCTGCGCAATTTAATTTTAAACAAGATGAGATAACTTTTTTATTGCCTAGTTAAGAAGAATAAATCGAAATTGACCGGTGACCAGTTTCCAACGGGTAGCGCGCTTGCCTGATTTTCTACCGTATGTTAGAAAAATTGAGTAAAAGTGTGACAGTATCCATACATATTATAAAACAAAGTCGCTTCCCGCCGTCTGTGCCTATGTGTCTATGTACGCTACGTTTAGATCTTTTAAACTACAGATTTTTATACGGTTTTCAACAATATATAGAGTGAATCATGAAGAATGTTTATAAGCAAGAAAAAAAGATTGGTATCCGCAATCTCGGAAATAGCTAATACATAACAAAAAATCGGAACGGATTCATATTTCCCCACCAAAATATAAATAAAGCAGGAAACCGGAACTGTGGGTAGAGAGGATATTGGGTCAGTTTTTGGGTATCGCGACCGCCAAATATGAGCAACAAACAACTTCTGGCGACGTTTGAGGAATACGAACCGCAAAATATCAAAATACAGTAGGCAATTTCCATATAAAACTCAATGTTACTGCTCTGTAGTAAACAGTGTTATCGTTTTTGTAAGCCAACAATGTGGCTTGAACGACATCATTTGTTATCAGCGAGTACCTATAATTGGCTTGACTGTGTCTACTTAATTTGTTTAGTTTGTTTTATAAGCTGTTGGTTCTCCATAAAATAAATAAATAAATACTAAGTTTAATCCTTTTTTTCAGCTAATGGAGATAATGGCTAACGGGTCGTAAGCTGAAGGTACTAAGTTCGATCCACCGCCCAGTACAGTAATGGATACACAAAACAAAAAAAATGAAATGGAGTGGCAAAGGTACCATATAGGTATAGCTATTATTAGAGGAAAGAAACCAAATATGGAATACCATTTTGTTTTTTAAATATAAAAAGTTAACTATTAATAGTACGAAGTCAATTTCTTTATTCGATGAGAAGTCATAATGTTTTGTAACACTTAGTGATAGTCTTATGATTTTTATAACTAATTACAGTATCAAAAATCTAGTTTAATCAAAAAATGAAAAGGGTAGTCAAATATGGAATAGGTACCCTAAATATGGACCATGAGAAAAAGGCACAACAAATTCTTAAAAATATGGTTTGATATAGTTTTGTAATACTTAATAACAGTCTCATTATTTACTACATTTTTAATAAGTTGTAAAAATCATTAGCCCATAGTAAAATAGCAAAAAAAAAAAGTAAATTTGAAAAAAAATATATCTACTAATGAGGATCGAAATAGTGCGAGTGGTACCTGTATCTTGAGTGTCCCGTCCGACCTAACAAATAGATAATATTTGATGGAAATCGGTTAAACTGTTTAAATCTTTAAAAAAGAAGTATTTGCAGTTGCTAAAACAGCTTTTCTTAAGGCTTTGTATGAAAATTGCTGTTATCTAACCGCAAATAAAAAAATTCGTTTTTTTTGTGATAAATCGATAAATTCTTGGTTTCCGAAATTTTTTTTTACTTTATGTGTTAGAAAGCATTCTGAAAGATAAGTATAAACACATTAAAAGTAAAAATTAAACCATCATTTGCGATTTTGACCCAAATATGGAATATTCCATAAGTGAACCCCAGTGCCTGTCCATATTTGGCATTTAATGACCTCAGAAATTATTGTCAATATTTAAATAATTACAAAACTGAAACAAATAAATGGCCTGGAAATGGAAGAAATACCATGTATGCAACCACATAAATATATGAGGAAAATGTTATCACTCTCTAAATAATGAGAAATACATTGTTTTTACGTGCCTAAAAATGTTCTGAACAGCGACCAAACAAAACACACATGCCATGTCACCGGCCTTCGCCCTACTGACAAGATTGAACGTATACGAGTACACATCTAATGTAAGTATATGAAACAGATTGTGGCTTTGTATTGCGATTTAAAATATTATTTCCGAAGATATCAAAGAATTCCATATTTGGACCCTATTCCATATTTGGTTACTTTCCTCTACTACTAAGGATGCAACTGTACAAATCTCGCTATAATATGAGCGAGACACAGCTAATATTTAGCAAATTCGTATCCGCATCCGAATGCGTTAGTGGACTACGGGCCTAATGGCGGCTAACAAATTAATGGAAAAAATGTTTATATTGAAAAATTAATGTCTATTAAATTATTTAATTTGGCACCCTGAAACTTCATAATTATTATTTAAAACGATAATATTCTCATTATATATAAAAATCACTTCAGAATTCGAAGGTAAATAATCTACAGTTGAGCTGCTTTTTAAATTTAGGTGTATCTGAAGCTCGACTAAACGCCTTCGATTTGAGGTTTTTTGAAAAAAAAATTTTAACAACTGTTAGAAACTCTCCCATTGTTATGTACGGTGAAATGCAACACGCCGCTCGCGAGCTGATTTAGCAGCAGCTAGCGCACGGCGCGCGAGCCGTTGCTGCAACGGCGCATTCGCGGCACATTTGCAATACCTGGACGCATTCTACAAAACCGGGGTTCTAAACATACCCTGTGGTTTGTTACACAGGTGATGTCTGAGGGTAAGCTATATTGTCTCAAAACCGCAACAAATTTCATTAATAAGAGAAGAGAGGGTAGGTACATATTGATATCGCTTTTAAATTGACATCGTAATGCACCACCACATTTTCCCGCCACGGAAGTAGTCGGCAAACATTCTGTCGCGGTGTTCAAGTGCGTCTAGAAAAAAGTTTTTGTTAGTCCCCGTAAGCGCTTTGGACCCATTCATGCGATGTGATGGAACTTTGATGACTTGTCGAGGAAGGTAACCAAGAGTTTTATGTAGGTACAGAAAGATGAAATAGAAATTAGCATTGTGAGCAGTAAAGTACCTAACTTATATGACTGAATAAGCGTAAAATATTACTTAAATCAATGAAATGTTGTGCCAATCTACTTGGCACAACATTTCATTTATTCATTACAGGCATGCCAGTTAGCGTATACTCGTGGAAGTAGATGGCATATGCAAGTAGGTAACAGCAAGTATGCTAGCTACTGTCATGTGTATTTCGGGCTTTATTAATGAAACATTACTTGAACTTCTCTGTCGCGTTGTGCTGCTGCGTAGTGAGTTATAACCACTAAAGTGCGTTAAAATAACCCATACTAATAAGCTGCAGCGTATTTAGAATACTAAAAAAGCTATTTTTTATAAAAAAGAATTCGTGAGTCTCTGGGAACATGTTACTTTTTAATTTGAGAGACTGGCATTTGTTTTTGTCATTGTGGAGCTATAAAATTGGGAGTCGCTTTTGCCGTAGTATTTTTTCTTTGTGCCTCGAAATAGTGGAAAACCACATACTTTTATAGTACTTTTCGCTATGGCTTATGAAACTTGTCCCTATTAAGTCTTATGGATGCCTATTGTTGTACCTACGCAATCGGCGGACCCCGGGCCCTCAAGTGCCGCGCGGGAGCGCAACCGGGACATGATGCCGAGATGATGATGATGAGTACCTACGCAATCGTCCATACAAAAAGATAGAACGTTTTCCACTACTAATGTGTATCATGGTCATATAGCAACCAATAGTTTGGTAGTCAATGTGTGCGTGTATGACACAGCATGGCGTAGTGGTGCGTGCGTCTGTATGTTTTTCGTAGGTCTTTATTTCTCATTTGGTCTGAGTTGATACCGTACGTCATAACAACTGATTGAAACTGATTAAAGGAATTACTTGCTAGAAAGCTCTTAAATAAAATCAATAATTTACAATTTGTACGTTTTTAGAAAATTTAGAAAAAAACCTTAAACAAGTTCGGTTATTTACTCACCCGAACAGTCCTAACTTGTTACCATGAGGACAGCACTCATGCAAATTTGCGCGATTTCCTATCGACTAAATCTTTTGTATCGCTCAATTAGGAACTTAGAGCTTACAGAGAAAGACCCATGTCCAATCCTGATGATGATAAATATATTTCCGTCTTCGACTTCAATCTCGGTATAATAACTGACACCGATTTATAGACTTGTCTAAAGACAGCTCTATATGAAACTGGTAACCTATTAAATCTCATAGATACCTATTGCACGCAATTACCAGCACTGTGCAGTTAATACTGACGCCATAATAGCCCTTTTCATTGCTCATATCAGCACCATGAATCGAAGTGTCGAATATAAATAATTAGTAGCTAGTAATAGTCCACGTTATGGATCGTTTAAAATGGTAAATTGCTTTTAAACAGAAACCACAAGGTCAAACTGGAATTCATTTTACGTGTATTCCTATTAATACACCAGACACCATTCCAATCATAGACAAACTTAATTCCAATAGATTGGCATCAGTTATATCGATATTGATGGACAAATAGCTGAGGTGGCGTCGACTAATCGAAACTTTTTACATTTGTCGGACTTTCCCAAGTTGTGATGGCTTCCGACGTAAAGTCAGAAAACACGCAATAGATTTTAAGGACACGCGGTTTGATAGCGTCGCCAGATAAAATATGTCAAGGATATTGGCATTGGGAACTGTAAACAAAAATCACCCTGGTTCGGCTTGCTTTCATACTCCACCTGCAGCTTTTCGCAAATCGCCCACCACCTGGCAGGTGTATTTTATAAGTACACTAGTGGGCCCGGCGCGATTTTGTTCGCGTGGGGTCATACCTCTACCCTACACCTACTTTATCCCTACCTACCCTTTTCTTCTTGCTTATAATTATAAACCTTTCTCTTGATACTATCTATTGTCGAAAACCGCATTAAAATCAGTTGCGTAAAAGTTGTAAGCGTACATAGAAATGATACAAAGGAACAGACGGCGGGAAGTTTCTTTGTTTTATATAGATATAGCTTATGGCTTCTCTTCTCCATACCGGTGTTTAGGTGGACATAAAACAAACAATAAAAGAGAATAGTAATCATACAGAGTGCCTATGGATTAATCAGCAAACTCACTAATGAAGTAAGTATAGTAAAAAAGATAATTGATACGCTATAAATCAATGTTCGCTGTACAGTTCTAATTATTTTGTCTTTCGTTTGATCGTTTCGTTCTTCTATAAATAGTAGTTTACCTTGGCTCTGACTTGAAATACTTTCCAAAAGTTACTTAATTATAATAATAGGCACCCAATGCAAGTTATATGGGCAGATGTCGCGCAACTTCTGCTGATCTTATTTTGAATTTCATATTAGTATACTTTTCTACTTTCAAAATTTAAAATTAAGATAACTAATTTGAATAAGGTTAAAAACAAAGAATGCTGAAAATTTGAAGGCCCGCGAAGCGCTCATGGATGTAAAAAGTGTTTTAGAAAGGAAGGTAATTAAGATGTAAATTTCGGCAGAAGCGCCGCGGAATACGAGCAAAACAATGTTAATGAAATACAGAGTAAGTGCCTACCTAAGCACTACGGGGGACGGGCACGCATAAATTTGGGTGCGTACCATTCGGGGACGCCGGCGCCCACGTGTGCTTGGCATTGCTAAGGGCCGCATTGGACCCCACACCGCCAGCTTCATGAAAGTACCGGTGCTACAACTGTCAAACTCCCTTCCAGCGAATATGTACAAGGATCGGAATGCTAGCGAGCTTCAAAACCGATTTCGAATATGTAATCCCAAAATAGAATCTTCTCATTGCACGTTTGCTAGAGACGCACATTCGCTCGTCGGTATTTACTCAAATGGGCTGAAGGAATTCTAGTTCGATGCGACAGTTGCGTTCTACGACAATGGTCAAAGGATGATTGATGACTAGCCAGTCGACCGGTCGGCGTGGCAGGCTTGATTAAATTAGATGCCATTCCGATGAAACAATGGATGATTGGCGCGCACGAGTCCATCACTGCAGGAGGAATCAAAGCAATACTGCGAGATAAAGCAGTTTCTCCCCGCTAATACATATTTGTATAGTTATCTCAGCCGTAACAGGATCGCTGAGGGGGCTCTGCGGTCGGTGGTTAATTGCCATCGCGCTACTAGTTGCAACGTCACCACCCTCGCTGTATAAATCATCCCCAGCCTTGACACGATAAGCTCGAAGACACCCAATTGATATATGGGCCGGAGGGATGTTTCTTACACCAAATGTATGTCAAAACAAAGACCGGCGGCACAATAAAACTTTTTCGTGGGACGGGTTTAACTTAATTTTAACATATTGCTACGGGGCTAGGATGAAAGGAGATGTTTGGACATAATTGTGGATTTATGGAAGGCTAGAGGGGATCTAAATACAGCATCGTGGCGCTCCATAGTTTCCTTGTTGGATCAAGTGGTCGGAGGGTTGCTTACTCATCCAGTGGAACAAAGGCGTGAGCTTTCGAGTGTGTGTTCAAAATGATTTGGCAGTATTAGAGTGCTTTACACACGGACGGCATAAATATAGAGAACATTTCCAAATATAGACTCTTCTAAAAATCCAATCCAGTCCAAGCACAAAAGATATATAATCTATTCTGTGGTCCAAGTTCGTTCCGATCCCTACACCATAGACATTCAGCAGTATGACAAAAGTGATGTCACCTTCTAAACGTCCTTTAGTTTGATGCGTATAAAACATGTCATGTCATACCTTTCTTTAGATCATTTTTACCCTACCCTAACGCACCGAGTTTTTTTATGAAACAGATTAATAATAAGAAAACAACCTAACTGACAGCATTATTTAATTTCCAAATCTAGAATCTTGAGCACGTGAAAATCATTAAGCACGTGAGATTTAAACCTACTGCAGAATGTAGGCTCAAAGTCCGTCCCGATCCCTACACCATCGACATTCAGCAGCTTGACTAAGTTATATAACCTTTTAAACTTCTTTTAGTTTGATGCTTCTTTTACTTTACCAATATTTGACTTTACCCTAACAAATGATAAGAAAACAATATAATCGATATCTATTTTGAGTCACAACGAGCCATTTTACAGAGCAAACAACTTATATAATATTCAACAATCGCTCTACAAACATCATCATCATCAAAGGTCCGCTGCAGCTCATTAAATGTGCAGCAAGGTAAGTCATATTTGTCCACCAAGCTGATGGCCCGTAATTAACCTAAAATTCGTTATTATAACTACTTTAAAATGCAACTGACCTAGATAGAAAATATAACCTCAACTAAACTGTTTGTTTTATATTGTATACTGTAAATTACAGTGTTAGTATTGTTGTTTGTAGACTTTTATGCCCATGTCCGCCGTTCGTGGGTACTAACCTGTACTTACAAACATAAGTGTCTAAGTAAAATAACTCTGCTAAGTGACTGCAGCACTGCAAAGAAATGGGACGCCTATGTCCGCCGCTTTGCATTCGATGCGCCTCTATTTCGTTCATTTTGACTGTGTCGGTCATTACTCAAGTATTGTCAGTTAGACGTTTCTGTATACGCACTATTAATTCCAAAATTAATAGTAACAATGGGGATACGTCTTCCTGCAATGACTATCTTCTGACTGGTGACTTAACTTGTACGTTAGCGTCATTATCATCATTCCGGCAGTAAATCCTGGCTACTACTACGGTCGGCATTCCTACTCTTCCTTCCACACTTCACCTAGAGCTCCGGTATCCTCGCTTCTTCGCATCCGACTCAGCGATGTTAGACATCGATTCTTAGGGGACCTCTTTCCTGGCCTCGCTGGCGCCAATTAGTGAGAAATATAAGCTGTGTGAGAGTTTCTATGAAATTTTCAAGCAGTTATTTGGAACGGTGACTCACAGGCCAAGGGCGTCGTTGTATATTCCAAGAATTCGAATTGCAGTCTGAAGCCTTCGATTTTGAATCGATAAATAGTAAATAGGTCAATAAGCGAGGCCGTACAACTTATACATGAAATATGATAATGATACAATAGATACTGTAGATTATGTAATTTTTCTTGCAATGTTACGTTCACTGCATGTATCTGATTCTGTGGTTCTGAGTGGTTGAGCAGTTACCTTCATGGTCACCTGCAATGAATCCGTGCTGATGAAAAACTCTCCGTCTTTGCTAATATTTCTGTCCCCCAGGGTGGTATACTAAAATAGGAGCACGATAAGTCCGAATCGACTGACAGTAGTAAAATATAAAATGTGGATATGGCAATAATCTGGGGATAATCTGTCCTTATCAGTTCTTCTTGTAAACTTTTAGATATTTGGCTTGAGCTTGTACTTTTAGTTTGACTAAATTATTAATCATGCTGAAAATTATCACTCTCACTTCCTTTTTAATTGTTTTGCCCATTATTTAACACTATTTTTCATAACTTACGAAAATAAACAATCCTACAGAAATCAAATTTTTTGTTATGACTTTTATGAATAACGTTCTATTACTTTTAAAAAACTTGTGATATTTTTTTATAAGTGATTCGGACTTAGCATGGTAGCTTATTATATCTCCTCTTCTCTTCTCCATTTTCATTCATTTCCTTACTCCTCTTCTTTCTTGTAATTACCATCTCTACGCTGACGACCTACAAATTTACAGTTATTCTTCTGTTGGTGATATAGAAATGGCTATTGCCACGCTCAATAGGGATCTTGCGACTGTTCTTGAGCTACCTTGGACCAAAGTAACGTTTATCGGTGGTACAAAATGTTCTCAGAGGGCAGAGAAGATGTGAAGGACGAACAGCGTGCTGGACGCCCGAGCAAGTCAACAACAGACGATTGCAGGGGCGTGGTGCACCATGAGTTCTTGCCACAGGGTAGTACGGTCAATAAGGAATATTACCTTCAAATTATGCGCAATTTGCGCGAAGAAATCCGCCAGAAACGCCTGGATATGTGGATGAACAAAAACTGACTTTTGCACCATGATAACGCCCCTGCTCACAGATCGTTGCTTGTACGCGAATATTTGGCCAAAAACAACACAGTAATGGTGCCGCAGCCACCGTATTCCCCAATCTTTTCCCCTAACTTTTTCTCAAAACTGAAGAGGCCCATGAAAGGATACACTTACTATGATACACTTTGGATGACAGCTGTCTAACGTGAAAAGTGTAATAACTTGGGAACTATTGATCTCAGAATTTTTGTTCCTGAAGAGTAATGATAGATCTGTGCCATTCTGTCCATGATTCCATGTCTAAAGGAGTGTAATAAAAAATAACAATATATTTAATGTATAATATAAGGAGTTTGTGTGGGGTCATCATCATTGATAAAATGAGGAGTAATGTGATAAAAGTTCGTTAGGATGATGTGATGACTAGGATTGAAAGAGGTATGCTTGTGGGGAGGATGGCAGAAAAACAGCATACAAATGGTATCTATCGTATGAATGTGAATGGAAGGGTCGAAAGAGCGCCCAAGAAGGAAATTATATTGATCAACTAAATGACCAGCTCCAATAAGGGCAGGTTACTCTCAACCGGCGTAAATGCATGAAAATATGTATGAACGTAGAAGAAGCAAAAGAGGTGTGTTAGGATCGTAGCTTGGGCACTCGATAGTCTCTGCCTACCGCTATGGGACACGGGCGTGAGTGTTGTATGAATGTAATAATAGTACCTATACATATATATTTAGGTTTACTTAATGAAAATTAAAAAGCATGCGGGACCAATTTTCATATCAGAAGTACCTTATTTCACACTACATAATATTTAATCGATGAGGATCTTACATTTGTATACCGGGTCACAGCTTTCTAGTTTTTAGCTTCAATTAAACAAAAACTGGAACATCCCTAGGAGACACGTATGCAGTGAGTGTCATGTCAGTGTCAAGTTGCATGTCGTTACGATGTCGTTAGCGTGCGATAAGCCCAGACTAAATATATAAATTTTTTCTCACACGCGACATGCATCCGACGTGTAGGATGCATATCGCGTCATGTGCGGAGTGCCTAACGCTATTTTTGTTGCTTGTCTGACTGATGTTTATCTTTTTCTCTTTTTAGACAAGGGTTGCCAGCAAGAGATCACTTGTAGCGATAAGGCCGCCTTTGGCCACAATGTTTAAAAAGACCTGTTAAATTTTCTTTTTTGTAATTTTGTGTGCTATAAAGCGTATATCTATCTTGTCTAAATGTACTTAATGTTGGAATGTCACTCACATTTGAAATTGCAAGTGGTGTTTCAATTAAAGTTGTGGATAAAACTAAGTGGATGCATTGCACTTTGTTTGTATAAAATAATCACAGTAAAGAATTTTTTTTTTTTAATATTGAGTAGTCGATCCTTGCGTTTAAGCGTCCAGGGTCTCTATTTTTGTGCCGCTCGCCTCCGCCGCCGTTTTATTTTTTATTTTCGGCATGAAAGGTTCAATATTTTTTACATTACTTTGGCAACACCGAAAGCTATTAAAAAATATGGAATTACAGCGTCATGCATCAATATATTGAATTTTTCATATCGAAAATCAAAATTGGAAACCGTTCGACGTCTCGAGACTTTTTCAAATTTTAACTGTCCCCAATCTAGACACGTAGTTATTACTTTTGCGGAAGATCTATAACGCAGATTATTTGTAATATTTGTCATATCTAAACGATTACGACGAAATGAACATCGATTCGAGCCCAATGCCAATAGCTCTAGGGTGGACATCGAATCCGAGAAGTCATTTACAAAGAAAATTAGACCTTCCTACTTCTCGTCAACTCCGCTTGGTCCTCGATATCCTTGGTGGTGAGTATGTAGTCACGCATATCATTATTATCGATATCAAGCCATTGCTTATTGGGCTGGCTTCTTTTTTCCTGGTGGAAGCGGCATAATAATGATTATAATTCGCGGCGGATTTTTTACAATATTAGGTCGCCATTAGGTACGAGTACTTGTGACGTATCATAATACCGAGCACAAAACTTACTAAATCCCGTATTATGCGACTGATTAATGCTTAAACGCGATCGACACCGATAAGTCTCGAAGTCTCAGGAAGTCCCGAGACTTTAACTGTGGGTTGTGTCCCGAGACTGTTACATTGTCGAGACTTCCCAAGCCCTGCCTGCACTGGAACTTTAGTATACGTCTTTCGTTGTGGTTTGTGCGTCGAGCTGGAAGCTTGTGAACTTTAGAACTTTTGAGAACTTTGGATTCTGATCCAGATCTTCATAAATAGTATAAGATTGAACGTTTGCGTGATTTCAAACAAATTTCGTTAATAAAAAGGGATTCGAAAATTAAAATAAAAAATTTGGTAATAAATTAAATATTGATTCTCATAGGGATTCGTGCCACATATTTATTTACATAAATACATTTGCAATTTAGACAAACTGGAATTCACGTACACTAAAGACGTTTTAATACAAGAATTTATATACTATAAAAAATAATTGTACTTCTTTTTCAAACTTTTTTATAATTTTAAGTACGTAGCACAGGGATTCTTATGTTCCTAAAATTCCAAAGGGATGTAATTCCTAATTTTGATACTTACTAATCTCGACGTCTATCACGTTCTCGGAAATAAGCATACTGTAAAAAATGGGACATCTCCAACTATCCTGTTTCCGCTCAGTCTTATTTTTTACTATTTGAGGTTGGCGGTCGTTAAAAGGTAAGAGGGCGGCGCAAATCCCGGCTGCTCAGAGTAAATAAAGCTTGTCCTCTTTGGTATAATTTTTAATTAAATACTGGGGCGAAAACAAGGCATTTAAAGAATTAAAAATAATTTTAAAGACCCTTTAAAAGACATTGTGTGGGCTCGTCAAATATTTTGTTTTTTTAATGATTCGCCATTTGCGGTTGTGTTGAGTAATTTTTATGATTTTGTTCAATTTCTGGCGAAAATTTTGTATTCTGACATATTGGGAAAGAAAATGAAGTGATTCAGAGTGGGTTGGAGGTGGAGGTGTGAGGTGACAAAAGAATGCGCAAAATAGACACGGCGGCAATGTCGTCGTCACAGAGTGTTAGAACTGTTAACACCTTCGTAGAAGACTTGGGTGTAGGGTAGGGGTTGGGTAGCGTAGGGTAGCGCTGGGTCCACTAGTTCAATATATGAAAAATATAATTTTATACTTAATTACCTAAAAATTATTAATGAGGCGGCGGATTTAATGTTGATATGACGGGATAGGCTAAATTGTCAGATTTTATAAGCTTTAAAAAATTTAAACTTTGAATAAGTACTTACACAAAGAAAACCTATTATTATTAATCGTAGTTTTAAAAAATCTATATCTTACATTTCTTACTTACTTACTTACCTACTTACAAGTTACATTTCTTTAGGAAATTACTTCTGTAGGATGAGCATCTCCAGGTAATGAAAATAAATTCAAATATAGAATGTCGCCTATCTTCTTACTTCCTATGTGACATCGATCGAAGTAGAGTTAAAGTCAGCGTAAAATGCCTTTATTTACACAAGGGTTCGATTAAAGGGAAAATATGTGTCACCGATATATCTCGCATACTGTCACAGGGAATAAAGATTATCTCCCTTACCAGATGATATCCGCCATTAAATCCAGAGTAAAGGGCAATGGAAAGAGTAATGATCGGAATCACTTTGCTCGACAAAGGGAAGGATGACTATCGATGGAAAACGGGGAAAACCAGACGTTTACGCAATTATAGCTCAAAAAGTGAAATTAGGGGTGGGGATCGCGGAAGGGTAGGTTTGAAGATATCAACAACTTGTTTTTCTCAATATTTTGCGCTATAATAGTCTTTAACTAGCAGGGCTTGTTTGTCATTTGTGTGTAAAATTACATTTAGTAGAGACATCTAAAAACATAATCCGAAAGTACAGTGAAGTCTCTCGAAGTGAAGCTGCCCGTCTGTTTTTATCCCCCGACGTAAAAAGAGTTATAAGCTTGCGTGTGTATCTGTGTTTGTGTATCTATCGGTGGCATCGTCTCCTGAACGTATGGGCCAAATTGTATGCGATTTTCAAGATTGTTCTTAGCTTTGTTTCTGTAGTTTAGAAAATATTGAAGGTTAAGTAAACTTGGTCGGTGGTTATCCGACTTTTTCTCTCGGTTAGATTATCACAATACTAACTGATGGATTCCATATTTTGTTGGTCGTCTTACTTGAGTAGGGTTCACTCATTGTTGTTAGCTTAACAAACACGAGATGTCACATGTGCGAGCACGTATAGGTACAAACCTTTCGAAACTTATCAACTAAACGCTACTAAACTTTTGGCGAAGCCATTAATCATACCGTGCTTGATGAGACACGTAAAAGTCAAGCTTAAGCTCGGTAGTTTTGTGGCGCTGCGCTTGATGTTCTTTGTGTACGGAAAAGGTGAAAATGTTTTGTAGTTGACTGATCGACTGCGCTTATTCGTCTTTCCACTCACTTTTATAAAGAGTAACTATGGGTAATATGGGCATAAGCTTCTAAAAAATAATAGACATCTACTGTCTTTTGGTGGCCATATTAGTACGTACCACAAGCGCGTCGGTAGCCGGGCGGTTGAGTATCCAACTCGTAAGCGAGGTTTCATCACGATGTTTTCCCTCACCGTAAAAGCATCGGTAATAAATCCACTAATGTACATAACTCAGAAAAGAGTCATTGATATATGGCCGCAGCGGGTCACGGCGGCGGTCAGATGGTAGTCGCTCCACTGTAATTACCTGATCGCCAAATCCTGGATCATGTTCAAGGCGGACCCCGGGCCCTCGTTCTCGAGAGCACAACTGGGACATTAACGCCAAGATGATAATTATTTTACAAGTACGTACCACAGAGCAAAACAGAAAAAAATTTGCTTAACCATGAAGGTAGCTAATTTTTCAATCATTTTTGTACATACACAACCAGAATCTGAATTTAATAATGTTAGGCTTCACCTCGCTGACTAACTATTAGACAGCCCACCTGACGCCCGGAAGTGTAGAAACTAATCATGAAAGTTTACGCGTGTTGTGATTGTACGTGATATTATGTATGTGATTATAATTACGGTGTACGTTAGCTATGCGTTTGGGTAAATCCCTCTGGTACCTACCACGACGTACCTATGCTGATGTGGTGGCATAGTTCTTTGGCCTTTGTAAAAAACTAACGTTTTCAATATGTTCAACACAGATTTTTAAGCTAAGAAGAACGTAAATCATCATCATCACAGCCCATAACAGTCCACTGCAGGACTTAGGGCCTCTCCCATGGGAGGGGAGGTTATTGCCATAATCTCTATGATTGACAGGCGGGTTCGTAGTGTTGTGAATATAACAATGAAAAACGCTGCTGCCCATTTTCCAGTCTACGGAGACTTCAAAACGTTAGTATTGAAAATATCAGTCGCCTTGTTCGACACCCACGAGTATAAGGGGTTTGTTCTATTCTACTGTGCCGGACGCCACGCGACCTAACGTATCTGAATTCTCTTAATATTTTTTATGCTACTCAGTGACAAATGGTCAGATAACCCGCCTGATCGAAAGCGGAAACTGTCGCCTATGATATCTACAATATATGCACTTCGTTCTCATGGTTCAAAATGTAGACCCGTAGATTCAGATCGTTGTCACAGCAGCGCTGCACCAGCGAATATCGTGCATATTACAGCGACTGTGGTGCCATTTAGCCGCGTGCAACTGCTCAGTTCAGTCGCGCTTCACAGTCACGTGGGCTGGCTTTCTGTGTTAATTTCCAATACGAATTCCAATGGAGCCACTTCTGTTGCTCTTTTAACTTTTTCGACGCTATCGTCGTAAAATACAAAGAGGGGGGAATGACGGTACTGGATACCACGCCGACTGATGGAATGCTGCTACGCGTATCCATCTCCACTATGTGTCACGCTGCAGACGTGTTACTTAAATAGTTTGGACACCCAGCCTACTGCGTTCCTATACACGATTGATGCACGGTTTGTCCCAAATGCGTATGAATTTTTCGTTTCTATTTATAATGAGCCCCTGCACCGTTACTGTATAGTGAAGGCCGCTGCCCCTACTAGCCTACTATATCTCCCGGCTCAGCAAGGAGACGGGGGTCCAATTGGTTGGAGATTATATTAAGGATACTAGTTCTACAAGGATCCAGACCCAGAACGAACAATTTAAGAACCTTAATCGGAAAGAATTGTGGCGGTACAGTATGCCGAGACGACCCCACGACCATCCTTTAACTTCTAACGATCCGATGAAGGTTTAAAATCAAAAAGTTATAATATAATGTTACGTAGTTACTACCTAGTTACATAATTGCTTGAATTAAAATTATATAATTTTATGATGCTTCTAAATTCTGCAATATTCACTGAAAAATTAATATGCTGATTGGCTCTTCTATTTTTATCGAATCTCGTACTTTTTTCCTGACGTAACCTGAAATTCGTTCTGCTATTTCAACTAAATCAGAGCACTGGGTCAAGTAGATTTTAGCTTTACGTGTTTGTACAGTTACCGAATATCTACACCTTTTGAATTAGATTCCAGAATACTTGTGAATACGAAGTAGGAATTTATTCAAGCGTGATTTATTTTCTCTCTCTTGATCGAAAGTCGATTAAAAATATCGTATCAAAAATTTTGTTGACTCTGCGATCTCTTGTCATTGTGTAGGTAGTACGTGTTCCACGTCCGTATTTTGACGTCAATATCCCGGTTCCGCTTGTGCTCTAGGGATCTGCCATGATTAGGTAAGCGGCTGTTAACAGGGGAACTGACCACATTGGATTACGATCACACATACAGTCGCCCGAATGTGCAGCTTCTGTCACGATCGTTTCCCTTTACCTCACCGGTCTGAAGTATAATTTTATGCCTTATCGACACCTGGAAAGCCAGAATAGAACAGAACAGTCACCACAACAAAAATAGTATGTATAGTGCAACGATTGTTACATACAATTGCAAAAATATAAAGCGCGCCGTGGATGGAGTTGCACTACTGTGCGAAACAGCGGACATCGTCGCCCTGCAAGAGACGTGGCTGCTGCCGGACGAGATGACGTTCCTGGACGGCGTGCACGAGCAGTTCGGGAGCACGGGCACGTCCGCGGTGGACACCGGTGCGGGTATCCTTCGGGGCACACCCTTCGGTGGTGTTGCGTTGCTGTGGCGGAAAGCTATATTTCCTCACGTATCGTTCCCGTTTGTGGTGTTCAGTGTCTACATGCCGACTGACTGTGCAGATAATCTAACAGAGTTTACTGGCTGTCTGAGTGCAATATCAGCTATTGTTGAAGTACAAAATATAGAAGATATTGTGCATGTCTGATCTGCGACTACTTATCACATATCTCTTTGATAAGCCTGCTGGAAGAGATTTCTTTAAGAAATAAGTAGCGCCTGTTGTGTCATCTATAACTATGTATTTTTCCTCAAACTTTCATGTGTACAATAAACTGAAAATAAAATAGAATCTGCTTTCATCTTGGGAGACTTCAATGCCCATCCGGGTGAACGCTTTTATCACGAACTTTTAGAATTCTCGTTGGAGCAAAGATGGTTATGTCAAGACTTAAAAATATTACCTATGAGTACATTTACGTTTGTAAGCGAAGCACACGGATGTCGGAGGTGGTTAGACCATTGCATTGCTACTAATGCGGCGGGCCACTGTGTTATAAATGCGTATGTAAAATATGATGTCCGTTGGTCCGACCATTTCCCACTAGTTATTAAGTGCAATTTGAATGTGATTGAGAGTAAAATAAATTTGCAACAGCCTAAATGTAATAAAACAAGGTGGGGAGAAAGAGATAGCGAACAGATTAGTGAATACAATAATATATGTAATAATGAGTTGAAAAATGTCGATTTTAATTCAGAATTTCAATATTGTTGTGAAAATAGTTGCAATAGTTCTAGTCATAAACAAATTATAAATAGTTTATATTGTAAAATTGTCGGAATTTTGGGTCAGGCGGCCGCTGCCACTTATAAAGTTAAATCTACGAGGCGTGTTGGAAAAAGGCCATTGGTTGGTTGGAATAAGCATGTCTGCGAGGCTCATAGGAATGCCAGGCTAAAATTCACTACCTGGCTATGGTACAATAAACCATCCACGGGAGTTGTGTATACCGAGATGGTCGAATCGCGAGAAGTGTTTAAAGGGAAGCTTAAGTGGTGTCAGAACCATCAGGAACAGTTAAAAATGGACTTGTTGGCGAAACATCACTCACGGGCAGACTTTAGAACTTTTTGGAAGTGTACGCGGAATCTAAGTAATAAGTCAGGCATTCCTATGAGTGTCGACGGTGTTTCTAACCCCAGTGAAGTTGCCAACATATTTCGGGATAATTTCTCGGTGCATTCGCCTCTGGGGCCATCATGCCGGGGGCAGGATGATGATACCCCGAATATCAAAATGTCTACCATTATTCTGGCTAGAGAGGTTAGAGTGGCGATTAATAGAATGACTGAAGGCAAATCGCCTGGGCATGATGGTCTCAGCGTCGAGCACCTGAGGCATGCGGGCTCCCACTTGCCACGGGTGCTCGCAATGTTATTTAATTTATGCTTGAGCCATTCGTACCTACCTCCGGATCTGATGGATACTCTGGTGGTGCCTATTATTAAATGCAAGACTGGAGACCCGTCGGACAAAACAAATTATAGACCGATTTCCTTGGCCACTATTATAGCGAAAGTGCTTGACAGTGTGCTTAACACCTCTCTGGGAAAGCGGATTACGCTGCATGATGCCCAGTTTGGATTCCGAACTGGGTTATCAACTGAAACTGCCATATTGAGTTTGAAGCATACTGTCAAGTACTACGCAGATAGACAGACACCGGTCTATGCATGTTTTATGGACCTTTCAAAGGCATTCGACTTGGTGTCTTATGACGTACTATGGTCGAAACTTAAAGACGAGAAGGTGCCACCGGAGTTGATATCGATTCTGAGGTTTTGGTATCTTAATCAAGAGAACCGTGTGAAGTGGGGAGGCGTCCTTTCGGAAGCCTACAGGCTGGAAAGCGGGGTGAGACAGGGTGGGTTGAGCTCACCCCTGCTTTTCAGTCTGTATGTGAATGCACTGATCGAGCGGCTCAGTAGCATGCATGTCGGATGCTATGTTGATGGAGTTTGTTTTAACAATATCAGCTACGCAGATGACATGGTGCTGCTGGCTTCCTCGATCGGTGCACTCAGGCAGCTTATCCGGGTCTGTGAGTTGTATGCGGCCGGGAACGGCCTTATTTACAACACCAGAAAGACTGAGTTTATGATTTTTAAAGCTGGTACCAAAAGCCCATCTACCATACCTCCCATCGTACTAAATGGACATCCCATCAAACGGGTTTTTAAATTTAAATATCTGGGTCATTTGGTAACGGATGACTTGAAGGATGAGGAGGATATGGAGAGGGAACGCAGGGCGTTGTCGGTCCGGGCGAACATGCTGGCTCGTAGGTTCGCACGATGTACAGACGCAGTAAAAGTATTGCTGTTTAAAGCGTACTGCACATCACTGTACTCGGCGAGTCTATGGGTCCGGTATACGCAACGGGCCTATAACGCGCTGCGGGTCCAGTACAACAATGCATTCAGGGCGCTGTTGAGGCCGCCGCGTTCCTGCAGTGCGTCTGCTATGTTTGCCGAGGCACGCACAGACGATTTCGATGCCACCTGGCGCAAGAAAACTGCGTCGCTAGTGAGCAGAGTGCGCGCCAGCAGTAACAGCCTCCCAAAATGCATAGCTGACAAATTAGAGAGTCCTGTCATGTGGGTACTCACACAGCGGACGCTATCTAGGCTTAAAATGTTGTATTAGAAAATAATTAAATTGATAATTATAATTTTAATTTTAATTTGGTTTTATTTTATGACATAGGTATTATAAATTTTGCTAACATACATTAAGATTTACTAACAACAAATGGACCACTGTTGTCTCGTCAATAAAGATATTATTATTATTATTATTATAATGCAAGTCCATAACTCAGAAAAAGTCAATTGTACATGGCGGCACTAGGGATGAAACTCGGCTCCTCTCGCTGACGAGGCCAGCCCGCTAGTCATTATACCACCGACCCTCCTGCGCGACGGCGTAGGGTAAATATTAATAACGTGATATAAACACGGTTTACTCGTCTAAACAGGGCTTGTGTCAAATTTAACGGCCCGTCTATGTGGACTGTGATATCTTTTTACTGCTTCAAAGCGTAATATGTCACGCTTTATTTACTACTGACGATAAATTTACTTTTATGACTGTCTTTTTCACTAGGGTGGTTGCTGCGGGGCGGCCTCGGAGATTTTCCTTTTCGATCGGCCCGTTGCGGCGACAATGCGAGGGTTCGAACAGGCCCTTTTGTGTGGTGACTTTATAAACGCAAAAGGAGTCGTGATACTCGATGAAAAGGAGTTGATCGAAGGGAAATATAAACATTTTTGGGGTTGGATAAAATACTCCGTCTTCTAGAAGCAGTGTACCGTTCAAAGGACACGAAATGTCTAAACTGTTAGAGAAAATTGCGTTCCCTTTTCAGAAAATAGGAAACTGGGAAGCTAATTCCTGCCGTTAATCAGCATCGGGGGCGTGTTTAACCAGATCCGAAATCCATTTGATCGTAACCGCAAACATTTCGATTGGAGCCGCTCGCAAACATTCCCGTAAGCGCAATCACCGGCCGGAGGTGTGGTGCGAGTAGAATAAATTTGATGCACCTCAATTTCTCGATTGGCTGAGCTCGTCGGTAAACCATGGCGGGTGGAGTTGAGGCCGCTTTGGAACAATCAAAACTTTGTGTAATAATATCGGCATGTGTGCTCGGAGGCGCGTAACGAGCGGTGCCGCGCCGGCCGGGCCGCCGCGGCTTAATCCGCGGTCGCCGACCAATAAAATCCTCCCCCAAGGAAATTAAGCGGCGAAACCGTTCCCACCGAAAAAGCGCGCCGAGGAACGTAAAAATTTACGTCACACGCACAGGAGCTGCGTGCGATTCGCGGTATTCACATTTCTGCGATTACGACTGGCGACGGTTGCGGGAACTGAACTTCCAGCTGCTTTAAGTTCTGCATACAACTGCACGCAGAGCTTCATAAGTCGCCCGGGGGTCACCTGGGGCCCTAAGCCGCTAGTATCCCCCCGAGCGCTCGCCTTTTAATGGATGTATTTTCTATCTCTAGCAACTTTACCACGAGTGTCAAGAGATAAGTAGTGCAAGCGAGCGCTCACGTGAATGCCAGCGATTAAAAGTAGGATCATCGACCTAATAAAAAGTGCCTGATAACTACGACGCTGTAGCACCGCAGACCTGCGTCTAGTAAGCCCTTGTGTAATCATGAATTAGCAGTAACACCATATCATAAGGAACAGGTCTACTAAGTACAGTAAGTACAAGGTAGTGTAACGTCCTCTTCACGTCGTGTTAATAGACAGATAAAGGTCGGCGCTCGCTGCGCGACAAAATATCTTTTATACGATTTTTTTATGGAGCAAGACACACTTGAGCGACACGTTGCGGAAGAGTGTTCTTTAGGAATGTTCTCTAGCACATACATTGCCACGATGTCTTGAAAAATTGCGTAGTCACAGTGAATAGAAATAATGTTTAGAGATAGGTATCTACTGTTTGAATTAATTTTTTTTTTATCCCAACTCTTTACTTGAAACTTTGAATTAAATTGTTATAACCTAACCGACAAAAAAAAGTTGGATATACATCTCAAATAAACTGGCTTTGAAATAGAGAAAACCACATTCAAATCGGTCCATCCGTTAGAAGTTTAACTAAATTTATAAGACTCTTTTCTCGTCGGGGGCTAAAAATGCACGACGTGAAGCCCAACCGAAGAGCTACGACGAAAAAAATACTAGACAAGCCGCAGCATGTGAAGTGGTCTCTGCCTGTCTAAAGGAGACACAGGATAGTACCTCATCAGTCACTCAAATGTCACACCTCAATTTAACGTTTACAGCGCACAACTGTAATCTGTTTCAACATCTAATACCTTTGCAGAGTGGCGCTATTGTCTCTAGACCAGCTATAAACTTATAATAGGTTACGTACTTCCGCTGATAAGCATGGGACTTTAAATATGAAACGCTGTCTCCTCTTTGCTAACAAACCCCTGACAATAGACAAAACTAGATGTTGACTACAAACGCAGTAGAATAAGGTAGTAAGCGCAGAGGGTAGCAGATTGAACAATAACGTTTTGTAGCGGCAGATGAGCAAACAACATTGTTTTAATACACAAACGGTTGTTTGTCCTGACCGGCCCCAGCTTTTGTTTGCCCCGCGCTCTTCACTGAGAATTACAGCGATATCTGTGAAGGCGCGCGTTGTTTGAGCTTTTATTACTTATTTTATTTATTTATGGAATTGAATGGACTATTTTAGAGGCTTTAGCACCACGGTTGTTGATAAAAATAATGTTAGAGTTGTTGGTCTGCGTGCAGAAATTGTAGTCTGTGGGCTTTTCGTATCTGTGCCACCGCAATGTTATTGTTTCTTTACAGTTCAGTTAAATATAAAAATTAAAGTATTGTTCTGTGTTAATCTTTGGAGGTTCAAAAAGCAAACAAAAAGTTCATATAAAAAAACGTTAAACATCATACTTAAACGCGTTCAAGATATTGATGCAAGCCAGGCTCAAAATTGGAACTCTGTAAGAAACTGCATTAAGGCATCGCTTCACCAGATAGTATAGGTTTTTTTAAGCATTGGTTTTCAAATTATATGTATATACTTAAAATCAGTGAAACTAGCTTTATTGGAAAAATAATGAAATGCCTGTTTGAATATGATTTCGGCCAGGTAGTCGCCGCGTGTTTATTCTTTCAAAATTTAAAACCATTCATTCAAAAATCAACAAGAATGATTCCCGCCACATCGAGTCTCATTTTTTCGCGTCTCTCTGCGGTGCATGTGGGTTATTCTGCAACTCTATATGTATATCGAAATAAGATCGGAAGAATTGGATTGGGAATAAAATTTTGTATGTAGGAAAAATAAACATTAACGAATAATTTGACGTTGGCGTTGAGATCGTGTGTTTACGTCGATAAACCAGAGATGATGGAGCACAACATTCGGAGAGTTATTAGCGAAATACGGCCCTTTGCTGCGAAAAGTGTGTAATAATTGGAGCCAGGCTGGGCCATCTACGCGTCAGTGACGGCGTCTACATGGCCGAAATAATATTCAAACATAAATGGCATTTCATTATCTTTATTATTTATCTGTCCAATAAAGGTAGTTTCACTGATATTAATAATTTTTTTATTATACTTGCATTTAAAAATAAAAGCTTTGTAAAAATCCTTTAGCTGGATTTTGCACCTGCATAGTATTAATATTTTGTGCTAGGATTATGTAATTAATTTAAGCCCGTTCATAATTTTATTCCTGCTAATATAATAAATATGCAAAATAATATAATAATATGCGAAAGTTTGTGTGGATATTTGTAACTCTCTCATATAAAAACGAATGACGCCTTTTGATAAAAATATCCAATGGTCGTTTTTTACAGGCAAGGGTCACGTAGTGGAAAAATAGAGTCAAGTCCACTTGTTCAAACATAACAAAATTATATAGGTACCTATTGTTTTAAATATTTTTATTATAAATGTTTCCGTTGTCTGTAACTGTGTCGTGGTGTGCTATGTGTAATATATGTATTTTCATTCTTTCTTTCTTTCAAATATTTTCCATTTTCGATGTTTAGAAAGATAGCGTGATTGTAATAAAAGTAACTTAACAAAATAATTAACGAGGGCAGCAAGATCGAAAGTTTTAACATTTCCAATATGTAATTGAATGTGATAAAAAGCAGCAAGCTCAAATGTTTTTAAATTATCTAAAAAACTTAAATGTTCGTTACACTGTACAATTTGAATGGTAAGAGTAAACGTAATCAAAGTTTGAGATTTGCAACTGGACTAGAATTTATTCCGAGGGTAAACTCAAAGTCATTCCAGCGGGAATATTAACGCAGACGAAGTCTCGTGCAGAGCCTTCGATTCGGTAGTTAAAAATAGATCTGATATTTCCTTTAGCATTGGATCATCGTAGCTTAGAGATACATAGATCACGAATTAGAGAAGGCCGGCTGCACCTGTAAATATAGACTACGCTATAAGTGTTACCATGTCACCTGTGTAACTGTTACAAGGTCTACAGTCAAGGCCGTTGCGAGAGGGGACTTCGACCAGACAATAGTGTAATGGATGAGTGAATACCATGTCGGTCTGCTAAACAGGGGGCACGGGCTAGTGTATGTGATGGGCAAAAAATTAAAATATGTAGGTTAGATTACTTGCATCACATTAATTTACTGTCTAAAAGTACGGCTTGTCTAAAAGTTCTTGGTCTATGGTATGGTATGGCCCACTGCTGGCCAAAGGCCTCTCCCGAACTACGCCAATCTTCGCGATTCTTAGTCAGTCGGGATCATAGACGTCGATATCGTCTCGCCATATTTTACGTGGCCGGTCTGGAACCATCTTGTGGCACTCAATATTGGACCCTTTTTGCCTTCTTATAGCTTTCTTGAATTTCATATTAATTTTGCTTTGAGTAACCCTACGATTGTGTTCGTGAGCATGGACTTCTGAGACTGTTAATGATCATATTTCGGCACTGGACTTACAGGATATGAGTATATGGAATTTTAATCTACTATGAGCTTAAGGATGTTAATGTTACTAAATATGTTTTAGCTAGTTCTAGAATATTGACCGATACTTCTAACCCAAGCGATCATAAAACAAGATGTGAATCAGTTCGTGCTTCGCCACCTTCAGGGTCACTCAAGACCTCCATAACATACTAAAATGTAATTGTGGTAATACCATCCATTTCATGACAGCTTTCCATAAAAAAATATTGAAATACTCCTCCGAAGGCACCTTTTAAAGGAGAGCACCGTTGAAATATGTATAATTCGCGTCGAAGGAGGGCTGCCATCAGCCGTGAAACATCCAAAACATAAAATTTGCATTTTATTGGAATACATCCTAGTTTGCATTACAAAAGAAATTGACGGGAGCCGTCTATCGGGGGCTAAATGAAATCATCTGAGTGGCCACTCGGAGCTGGGATTCAGCCGAGACAGGCTGGGGATACAAAGCAGTACGAGACTTATTTTGAACAATGGACGAGGGAGAGAGGATGCCAATGCGCTTAACGCAGTATCGGACGGACGTTATCGACACTCGCCAGGCAGAAATGTCGATGCAGTTTACGGTTACAATTTCGTCTGCATTATAATGGAACAAAGATGAAATCTAATATTAGCACAGAGAAAAGGATTGGTCCATTTTGCTTGTTATCTTAGCTATCCGTTCATTTTGAGTGACTTACACCAGTGCTCAGTAACGTTGCTATGGATATTTTGCTTAAACTAGTATTTTTGTGATATACCCATGTACCCATAGTGCCCATCGTCACTTAAGAATTGTCAATTGGAACCCAGTGCGTTCACACAAGATATTATAGTAAAATTTACGGGTGATAGAAATTACAAAACCCAAAACATGAACAAAATTAGTAACTGGAAAATACAGTCACTGCCCTTTACAGTCAAAGAGAGATAAACACCAGTAGACCCTGAAAATGTAACTAACCCGTTCGAAGGAATGTTACATAATCACCAAACCATTCTCAATATCATCGACCTTTCGAAAGGTACTCAAGAATTACATAACTGCCAATTTTGTATTAACTGATATGTTGATATGATGTAGGTACCCACGTAATGTTCCTCTGGTTATTTTTAGAAGGCTAGCTCGGCCATGGCCTTTTCAGTGCAGTGATGGTCTATCTAATAAACGTTTCATTTCAACCTGTATCAAACTTTAATTGAATATCTGGTAAGTTTCGTGCTGAAGCGTTCCTAACTTAGATATACTTTGTTAGTGGTTTATAACAATTAACGAGCGTTATATAGGTGTATCGGTTTGGATCGGTTTTTCAAGAGGTTCCTTAAAATAATTTGGCATGCAGTCCATTGGTAAGTAATGTTTAACCGTAACCATCGAATGTAGTTTCGGCACACCATTATCTCACGAACCGCTAAACCAAGCCCAGCAAACCAGGTGTCAGGTAATAGAGTCACTCGGCGCCCTTCCACCAATAGCGCTCAGAATTTTGACAACTTACGTCAGTCACCTCGTCTGCGTGAAAGTGTTTTTTAAACGGAAATTTTAAAGAAAGTCAGTTAGCAAAAATTTAAAGTGTGTTTTGATTTTCAGACTTAAGTCTTTTAATTTTGAACACCAATTTTGAGGACCAAAAGCACTTCCAAAACATATTTCACACTTTATGCGGTATATGCAGCAACCGCCTTCTCACCGTGTACACGCCGTCATTAAGCTGACTACGGACGCTACGCTGTGGCTACGCAGTGGTAGCACGGTAGCTACGCGGACGCTATGCGGTTGCGATAGGTACACGGACGCTCTACGACTGCTTCATTGTGGCTACGCGGACGCTACGCTCTTTGGTTAGGCGGATGGTAGAGTGACTAGGCGGATGCACTAATTCGCTGTTTAGATGCTACGGTATGCGGTTTTGTGGAAAGTTATAAAATAGCCTTACAGTACCCAAAAATGTGTATGTATTTCGGACCACAATGCACAAAGAACGCGTTCGTCTGTACAGGCAGTGGTATTATACCACGATGATATATGAAATTTTTCACCCAAACCAAACAAACTGTTTACTTTAAATGAATCAAAGCATCGAGTACACGCGACAAACATAACCCTAATGCAGTCGCGCAGTAGAGTAGAAATGCAAATGACTGAGCATGTGGCGCCAAGAAGTCGCGTAAACTTGCACTATTGTACCATCTCGCCGTCTGAATGGTTTATTATACCGTAAATGTTTTATTCACATTGGGATTGGATAATTCACTGTGGGTTTTGCGACAGCCATTAATTAAAGTAAACGGATAAGAGCGAGCAGGACTGAGCCTAGCGGGTTCCGTGGAAATGAAATTATTAGAAAATATGCGATTCCGTTCTGCAGCTTTGAGAACGCTGAGGGATAATGATGTACTTTATTTTGTTATTTAAGAGCGTTCGTGTAGTGGTTAGTAAGGAGTCCGACTCTTAACTTGTAAGCGAGGGGTACCGGGTTCGAATACACATGTAACAATGAAACTTTTCTGAGTTATGTTAGTTAGATGAATGCCTACACATTCAGGCGGCTCAATGTGTAACCGTGATCCAATCTGGTCTAGTTCGCCTGGTAGCATGGCCACACAGACCAGATGGCCGCCGCTTAACTGTAATTATCTGATCTGACAAATCCTGGATCATGGTCAAGGCGGACCACGGGCCTTCGAGCGCGAGAGCACAACCGGGAGATTAACTGCAAGATTTTTTATTACTTGTAAAATTTTATGCATTGTAAAATCAGTGTAGCGTCATTTTAGTTAAAAATCTAAAACAAAAAATGAATGCCTTATAATTAACGCAAAGTCAATGCAATTCTTATAGGTCACATTGTGGGCGTTCAAAGAGACACAGCTTCCTCTTCTAAGCTTGTCAAAGCATATTAATATTTGCTATCAAAACAAATAACAAACCACAAATGTTTTATGTTGCAAAGAGTGTTTTTAGAGGCAGTGAACTTTTAAATTTAAATAAAACACAGAGTAAAGTATTGAGAAACAGTTCGACTAGCTTTATTGGATAGATAGTTTTATGGCATTTATGTTTGAATATAATTTCTGCAATGTGGCTGCCGTGACTGGCGCGTAGACAGCCCAATCTGGACATCCTACAATAACGGCCGTATTTGGCTAATAACTCAGCCCCAAAGTAAGCAAATATTGTGTTATGGGTGCCAGAAATCTGATACTACCCGTATATTTTTAAATCCATAAATATGTATTTAAAAAATATCCATATAATACCCAGATTCATAACAGACATTAAAATTTAATATTACAATTTCTGATCGGCCACCAACCAAATCAACTGACCCACTCAGGTCGTGAAAGTAATGTGCTATATAATGATTCAACGGACATGATGGACAAAAGGACAGAGAAACTACGTAGGTATACGTAACCCTACAAATTCAAATGGTAAAGGATGGACAAAAATAAGAGACCAGGTACAAATATTCTATATAAAACAGTACCGTAATGGGCCCAAGCAGATCGCAATGTAGTAAATCCTAGCCCCTAGGGGCCCATAACATACAGCTGGGCAAGTTTAGCCGGGTAAATAAATTAATAGATTGGTTGCACAGCCATTTTGCCAGATTCTAAATACCAACCGGATAATAATTGGTTACGGACAGGCCAAGGGTTAGGCAATCGATAATCGAACCTGACTGCTTCAGACTTCAGGAATTTAGAAGGCGGGCCAGATGAATGGGTATAACGGTCACAAGAGCCATATATATAGACGACCACGATTTCTCCCAAATGTACAAGCAATTTTGGTTATTATACTAATGACATAAAGCTTAATTTATTATCTGTTAGTTTTGTATATCAAGCGGCGACGTTTAACGAGCTCTAGGTCCGCTACTTGCGGTACTAATGCTATTACAAAAGAGACCCAAAAATGTAAAAGTCTATTAATAAAGAAGGACCGGGCAATTTAGTCTTTATGACCAATAACAATCTATGTTATTAAGGTCTTTTATACTGTACCACTTGTACTACGGCGGCAACTCTCAAATATCTTTGGAAAAAACTTGTGAAGAAATAAAATGGAAATTTATTTTATTATCACCGTTAGTGTTATTTTTACCTCGATATTTCCATGCAGTTGCATGCGTCATGGTCACGAGTATACTTGAAGTCTAATAAACTCGATAACATCAAAGGACAAAGTGTAGTAAATAACTACGAAAGTCCAACCTATATGAATATTGTTGATTTTTAAATAAAGAAGTACTTTTAGTAATTGTCTACGCAGGCTCAACGTTTCATTTAAATTTACATTTGGCCCAGATAAAAATAAACTCTGCACCTACGAAACCTAGGCTTAAAAGGATCAGAACAAAGACATAGGGCCTTACGTATAGTCCGTATCACCCGCCGCGGATAAGCTGCCAAAATTGCTGGAGGGCTCTTAATAGCAATGTTGGCTTATCTGTTATGCGTCTAAGAGCCCTAATTAAGCTGCCGTAATTCCACTAGTGCGCAATTCGCGTACTGTGTAAACGTTACCAATTTACTGTACTCGTTGAGGGAACAACTAGCTGTGACTGTAAATGCAACGCTGGGAACACAGTGCCCAGCTAACTGTGATAAATTAACTTTTTAACGTTTAATTAGATGCGGGAGTGTGTGCCGCCCCAAATGATTTAATTTGAGAAACTTTCCTATTTTGGTACGTTGACTAGTCGAATTTTTTGCTTATATCGTAACTTGTTGAGACCCCTTAGACAGTGTCGCTCAGATGGGCTGTATCTATAGCAGAGCTTGGGGTCCCTGTGACCTCATACATTTCAAACGCCTATGGCTCCTAAATAATTAAAGAAACCACTTCCCTTCACGTAATATCGATTACTAGACCACAGTTCTTGATTTGATCATAATTAAAAAAAAAGTAATCCTAAACTGTTAGAAAAATTGTTATATTAATTCCACCACTTTTTTAAGAACTATCCAAAAATCATAAAATATAATGTCACAATTACATTAACTTAAAAGTAAAAAATCAATCGAAGCTTCAAAGCACGAACATTGGAAAGTTAGCTAGAAACCTTCATGGTTGCACAGCCATGACGCTGCCATGAGCTAGCCCTTTTTATTTGACAGAAAATGAAAAAGATATTTGTATGAGCCGTCAAAGCCCTCTCTATACGCCTCTCTGTAGACTGGTAATTTTTTTTATTTTTGATTTCTTCTTCAAACTAAGGTCACAGGTCATGAAATCACAGACATTTGGTCAAAGTTCCTATTTCCTGTTTTAACGTAGGTATGTTGAACGCATCGCCAATGTCGGAAAATGGACAATTTATATCTTGGGTTAATATAAAATTTAAAATACCGTTTTTGGCCTATAGAATATGGCTCCAAAAGTCAAGCACAAGGGTAAGTGACCGTATAATGGTATAAAAGGTGGGATCCGTTGGACCAATGGTTCTACAAACATATCAACTCGACGCGCTACAGAATCTGAATTGTTGTATTAGAATGCGAAATGCATGCATACTGCACTAAAGATGAAGAAAATTGGCAATTAATTTCGTACTTGTATTTTTCACGTTAGCTTTTTAAAGGTTAACTCAATCATCCCCGTGGCAGTTTCATATTCAGGCAATCTGCAACTGCAATGTTTGCTAAAATATCAATTTATTATGTGTTTGTCACAACTCGATTTTCATTCTACCGAATCACACTGTATTTGTTGACTGTCATGCGTTAAATTACCTAATGAAGCCAAGTTACATGACCCTGGAATGCCAAAAATCTGAGTATTGTGATAGTTTTTTGCGCGTTATCCGTACCTAAACTCAATTTGAATAAGTATTATCATCATCATAACCATCAGCCGGAAGACGCCCACTGTTGGACATAGGGCTTCCCAGAGATCTCCACCATAAATGTCAAAAGTAAACAATTATGAATATAAACTTGAAAATATTAATTTCAAAAATAAATATTTACGATTCTCATAATTGGCAACCTGCCAGCATTATCGATAATTAAAAGCTAGCTATTTGCCGAATAAATCACACATCGGATGCAACTCGAGCCCGCACCAATTTTAAATAATTAATTTTCCTTCAGTAATTTGATGTCACCATACGTATTTACACTTTCGAGCTTATCTGCCCACCGTATATTTTTCCATATTATTATGCGCCCATACATATCCAGTTATTAACTTCATAAATGTTAATCAAATTTAATTAGGTTTTCATGATTTGATAGCCAATTCGACAATGATTACCACTGCATTAAAATAATTTCTTAATTAGTGATCTCATTAGAGGTGCCGTGCCCTTTGACGGGCGACCACTTTCCATCAGATGGCCAGCACATAATAAAAACCGCATAACGTCCAAAAATCCCAGCCGAGCCAGCGTTGGTTTTTTAAATTCAGTTGAAATTGGTTTAAAATGACCCAAACTGTTATATGCATTCCAAGTTTCCGGCACACATCACGTCCAACAATGCCCCACTCTCGGCCAGAGGGTGGCTAGCCTCATAAAAATGTCATCTACGTACCCGCCCTAATATAAATAACATGTGCTGAATATGCAAATGCTGACGATAAAAGTTAGATGCCGTCGTAACACTATACGTTGCTCATTAGCACTTTGGCTTTTGAGGCACGTTAATTTGCAATGTTATGATAGTTCGTGAGCCTTGAAAAGCGTTGGCGGTAGAGAGCGAAGTTGAACAGTCGCGTTAATAAATCATCTTGGAGTCTAAATCTCGGCCGTGCTGGCTTTGACCATGATCCAGTATTTTGCAGATCACGTAGTTATAGTACAGGTGCCATCTGACCTCCGTGGCCCCATTAACAAAAGAGCCAGACAGATTGGATCACGTGTACACATTCAGTCGCCTCATGCGTTGGTTACCACACTATATTTTTAACCGTAAGAGCATCGGTTAGTTTTAATTTAATGTACATTACCGCTCGCATAAAAGTCGGTACCGCAAGCCATTAGGCTGCCGGCACTCTATTGCTTTTCTATATAACTGTACTTACTATACTGTACTGTACTTACAGAGTATTTGACATTGTAGTTAACTTAAAAGCACAGTATTCGATATTGCTACCACCGCTCGATAATAGCTCATTTCGGACTATCGAAGGTTAGCTGGTAAGGTTAGCTGGAAGAAATCCCATTGTGGGATAAGCCTGCCTTAATGTATATTTATTTTCTTTTGTTAATGTTCTTTATGAAGTTATACGCAATAAAAAGTTTACATACATACATACTGATATTGAAATTCCCTTTACCGCTTAGAAATTACAAAGTTACGAAATGAAATTTGATAAACAACGTGTCGCACATTAAGGAGAGAGTGATTTTTTTCGCGCACCCCATAATTGTGTAGGGTGTGGAATTTACCTAACCCATTGCCCTAACCGCTTTTTGATATAATGTTGCGTTCACGATTTTTTGCGAGGGTTAAAAGTTGAATATAATAACGTAATTTGCTAAAATTACGTAACAGCCGATCTTTACTTTCATACGAAAACGTTTTGAAAATATTTATTATAATGTCTACTTCAGTTAGCAACTTCAACGGGTTTCAGGTAATGGACAAACTTATGCTTGTTTTACAGAAACTTCAATTGTCTGCCTGACTGACTTATTGCGACGAACGTTTACTGCGTCTTGGAACCAACTTCCACATGCTCAGTGTCTGGATTGTGAATATTACGTAGACGAAAACAAACCAGAGTGCACGTGTAGAAGCGGCGACGTACGGAGTATGGTGGGCGGAAACGAACGTGCAAGGCAAAGTGGTTGGCATTGAATCTTTACATGGACTTCAGGGCTAACGAAGATGCAAGGTAAAGTGCTTGACATTGAATTCTTGGATAGAATTGAGTTTAGAGGTGAAACGAAGGTGCAGGGTAAAGTTATTGGTATTTTTTTTTATTAGAGTCTAGGATAGAAAATGCATTTTATAATTATCATAAGCAGCGTGACGACAGTCAAAAGACGGCCCCCTTATTTATGCGCTTATACCAGTCAAACTTTTCATATTTTTACCCGCGTTCTTTAAATTCTGCCAACATTCGACTAGCGTGCGGGATCCTGTTACATTTCCGGGACATAAAGCACTCCATGTAGCTTCCTATTAGTGACAGAATTTTCGGAATCAGTTCAATTTCCGCTTTAGTCGCGAGACAGACAGACAGAACGCAGCGGAGGGACTTTATTTTGTAACATGTATTGATCATACATCATTTATATATCAAGGACCTTGGTCCCCGCAATAAGACGATGATATATATGTACATCTGATAACGACTACTTTATCGTATGAAGAGGCGAACAGTTCTAGTGAATTAACAAGCAGACGAAGCGAGTCTAACTGAAAACGAGTTTCGCTTAGCGAGTTCCAAACTTGCATCACACCATCTGCTACCCGTATCCACGTCTAATGAGCTTCAAATTCAATCTAGGAACATATCGAAATCGGTACAAGCGTCGGAGTTACGAGGAAAAAGGCATACGTAACAGCCATCCGCGCCAGTCAAATGAGAGTTGTCATCTAACAAAAAAGGAAAGGACAATCTCAATTGGTGAAAGGCCGTATAAATCACAAATACGTAACGCGGAGAGAGTATCTGCAAAAACTGAAGGGCCATCTCAAATGACACTCCGGGCTCTGGCCAAATATTATACTCGCGTGTTCGGAATGGGGATCTGACGCCGTCGCTTTATTAAACTGGACGCGCTTGTTATAGGACACTCGTGTCCATCGGAGACGATGGAGTTCCCCATGAGCGGGGCAGTTAGCGAGAATCAATTTGGTGCATATTGCAGCTTCAAGGGTAAGCGTAATTGCAATTTGGGATAATTATTTTCCGGAGCGTCGGTGGCCGAGCGTTACAGTATCCGACTCGTAAGCCAGAGGTCCCGGGTTCGAATCCCGCTCCGGTCATGTACCAATAACTGTTTTCTGATATGTACATTAGTTGAACACTAACCGATACTCTTACGGTGAGGGAAAACATCGTGATGAAACCTGCACATTCAGGCGACTGGATGTGTAACCATGATCCAATCTGGTCAGGTTCCCCTGGTAGCAGGGTCATGGAGGTCAGATGGCAGTTGCTCCACTGTATTTACCTGACCTGCGTAATCCTGGATCATGGTCAAGGCGAGGACACAAGTCTCGTTCTCGAGAGCACAACACCAAGATGATTATTTTTATTTTTATTGCAGCTAGGGCGAAACTATTAAAATGGTAAAGGTGTTTACACTCATTTACATTTTAACTCTCATTCAAAGTTTTAATTAATTATCTGTCGGCAACGTCAATGTCAACGTGGAGTGCGGTAAATGGATTTTCTTTCAACAACTGAGTATGTAAAACTGATAAATCAGACCACCAATCGAAACACAAATTTTGCCCGCAAAGTTCGTATGTTTCCAAGTCCAAACTTGCGGACAAACTGACAGAATAGTACGAAGTGGTTATCTACATACGTCCTAGTTCCGACTTCCGTCATTTGTAGGTTACAACTCCGTACGCATCTGTACATAGGTATTATGATTGATGGGGCAGCGGCAGGTGGGCCGGATTTTATTACGGAATAAAGCTGGCGCAGGCAGTCTTGCCGCCGTAACCTATTGCATGATTTTACTTGTAGATAAACTTACATTATTTACGTATCAACACATTCTATGGCCATTACCGAGCCGGTATACGAGGCAATATATGTTTGAAAATAATATTTTTGGTAGAAACAACCCTTAAAAATCAGAACTTTCATGACACCTTGCTATTCATTAATTGTATCACCCACCCCATCAAATAGTGCATGCTTTAGGAGAATTTTTCAACATTGAGAAAATTTGTCACAGTTATGCTGTACATTTCTTTCAACTGAAAGGTTTATGATTTATCAATGTTAGTCTACAGTGGGGGAATCTAATCTTTCATTTATGTCAATAAAAATGTGCTTGTGTACTTTAAACGAGATCGCAGGAGCTGCTAAGTTCAATGTAACATAATTCAATGTAAAGAGGCGATTCCTCCAGATACAGTTGAAAAATTCACGAAATGAATTGAATGTACTCGGGCTAGGAGACATTTCTAAAAGTGTCGCACATCGAAATTAAAAATGTATACTTGGGAACGCTGCGCGATATCATGAAGAAGTTTCAGACGAGAGTTAGGAGAAGTTTCAGAGCAATGATGCAGAACTTTTGCATCGATTTATAACCATGATTATAACCATGATTGTAACCAATATAAAATAGTAGTAAAAAAATTAACTGGAGAGACGGGTCCACAGGACACAAAGGTTTCTCCGTGTGTATTAAAAGGTAATGAGTATTCTTTCAAGATCTGAGTGCGATGTTTGTCAAAATAAAATAAAACATGTGATGGCGAAGTTGAGAAAAAGTTGCCTCATTTGACGAAAAAAAAGTTTTGACTTCCGTTTAAGGCATTGTTCATCGAAAGAGTGCCGTGGCGATGGCCAAGATTAAAGAGTAACAAATGGAATTTGCTTAACGCAGACGTGAAAAATTCGAAGTGTTGATACATGATGTCGATTTTCTCTATTTTTGAACTGTACTCATTCGGATTTGCTTATGTAATTGAAATAATATTTAATTTTTATGCCGAAAATAAAAATTGTTAACCGTTCGAGTCGTGACGAGCGATTCTGAAATAGAGCCCCTGCGTGTAAGTTCTTTGGCCGAATTTAATGAAAAAGTGTAACAGAAAACATCTTCAAATGCGAAAAAACGGATGACGGAAGGAAACCCTTTTGAGTTGTCCTGGCTCGAAACGTATTCGCCGACGTAGCTTTATTTGATGGCAAACATTACCTACCGCCAGAAACTTTAGGAGGGCTCATGAAATATTTGGATTTATGGGTATAATGTTTGAAAACAAGGACTGAATCTATTAATTTTAAAGGTTATCTAAAGCATATCCGGTTTTAGATCAGGATCGTTATTTTATTTACCGTTCTTTAAATAGCTGTCCGGGTCGGTGCCAAGCGCCACTCACCGAGTTGTATATTGTTAATTATAGTAATCGATCCAATTAAAACTCTTACTGAGTAACGCAAACAATTCCGTTTGTACTCTGTGCTACTCGTTTAATGCCCGACTGCACAAAACTTAGACAACTCTTAAGTAGACGTCTTAAGATTCCCAAGCAATTAGATATCACAAATCACAAAATCGGTGTCATAAAGTTAAGAGCGAGTTAATACGCCCCTAAATGTGTACCCATTTGTATTAAAACAACAATGGTGAAAAATAGTGACGTTTCTACATTGGGGGAGTGTATTACACCCTATAAGGGAGGGCTAAAATTGTTTCTAATTACAAATTATGGGAATATAAAAAAAATCAATCGCGCTAATGCCTCGTAATTATTCACTAGTTTTCTAAAATGAAACAGTTTCAATTGAGTAGAGGAACTAAAGTGACTACGCTTTACTACGGATGTCCCAAAGGAATCGTATCAGGATCTTCGAGAAACGTAGACGGACCGTTCTCCATCCATGGAGTTGAATTTTTTTTTTATCCGACCTATCTTCTATGTTTCCTGCTGCGTTTCAGGTCGAGACAGTATTTTTATTGTTAATTTATATATTATACATTATGTATGTATTATAAATGTAATTTATAAATTGAATGTAATTGAACATGTGTTAGAATAATTTATATTGATTTATTTAACTTGTTTATTTAATGCAATGATTTGGTTGACTTGGGATTTATTATGTTGCAATATTGTAATTTTACAATTTATATGATTTGATTAATTCTTTATACTATTGGCTGAGAAATGAATGTAATAATTATTATTATGAATTCATACATTGAAATATTGACTTGACTACTAAGATACCTAAACTAGTGCCTAACCTGTATTATTCGTTTGTTATGTAGGTATTTATTGTCGACGTTCATAAGTGTTTCTTGTAAACCTTAAATTGAATAAATATGTTTGAGTTTGAGTTTGAGTTTGAATAGGGAATCGGGTTGCTAGATTGAAGTGGCATTGGACTGGTTATCCCATGAGGTGCTCTAAGAGACGCTGTAGATAAAAAAACACTTTGTGGCGGCCAACAACTACCACAATAAATCCGTGCAGACCATAGGCAATATGGTCCGACGACATAATCATAATCGGTGGCCGGGAAGATGTGGACGAGAGAGACTTCTGTCGGTCAGGATGGAAGAAGCAAGGGGAGGCATATGTCCAAAATTTGGCAGAGAAATTCTGATGAAGAAGAAGAATAGAGAAACTAACTACTACTCAATTGAAAAAATGTGATACAAAGCAATGCTCGTGTGCACAGATTCTCACAGAGCACAGGCCCCTGCAGAATGTGCGCGGAGGTACGCTTAAGCATACCTCCGCGAGCATTCCGCAAGCTTCAATGATCAAAGTCGATGATTCATGCCCAGGCCCTATAGTTAATAATCCATGTATTACATTCAAATGCAATACATTCATGAAATTATACAGGTCTTCCAGGTTTATTGTACTTACATCATGAAACCAATGTATTGCAAAATATATTATTGAAGTTAATATTGGAAGCAGTTCTATAAATGTCGTAATTAGGCTTAATTTCAAAATATCAATACAATTAATCAAGTATCAATCAAATGGTTTAAATAATTAGGAAAATTAAATTTGTACATTCAAACTTTAACCCCCCATCATGTCATTTTCTTAAGTGATGAATTTCCAAAAATATCTTCTTAGTGCTCACATTAATGCGAATAAATCTATACACAAATCCTAAAGCGGATAGAAGGAGCGGTTGCGGCTGTGCGTTGTCCCCAGTCAATCAACATATATACACATATAATAGCTAAGTGCTACTGGGCTCGGTACCCAATAGTACGTATGCCACGTTTTTTTTTCAATTGTGTACCAACTCTGTAATCTATTCTACTTGAACTTTTTTTTTTTTTCAATATACTATTTTTGTTTATACACACTGTTGTTATATACACTTAAAACTAATTAGAAATGATACACAAATTAAAAACATTGAACATTTTAGAAACTAGTGCTTCCTTCCTACGTTGCAGTCCCTTTTCCTTTTTTACGATTGAAATATGTATTAAGTGACCTACAAAATAAACAAATTTTGATTAGATTATTTTTAAACCTGAGCTACCTGAGCTGAGCGTAATTCCTTTGTCTAAAACATAGTTCCATATGAATTCCTACAACATTGCAAGTCTTGCAACCAAGGGATACTTGTTTAAGGTTTTTGTTTTGCCCGCGACGGCATATTTTTCAATCTCGCTTCAGTGGAAATATCCACGCCAAAAGATTAATGTTATTCCTTCGGTTTATCGCGACCCGAGGCTGACCCGGCATCTCTGCAGTGCTGTAAGCTTTAAAAGTGTTTATATAAAAAAGAGGAAAATAAATTATTCGCAATATTTTCCCCCAAATTGCTCTTCTACTAGCAAATTCCACAGCTGAATCGTTTATGGTAATATGTTCCGGCATATCTAATAGTGGTTACTACAATTATAATTATATTTAACAAGTAAATAATTTGTAGACATTAGTCAGCGATGAAAATCGTTTATATCTGATTTAGTTTGTATTTAGTGTGACACTGACACAACCCAACAAGACTTTCGCTTCATTCTTACCGTTTCAAAAACCTGGTTACTCAAAAACAAGTACAAGTATCCATAGAAATTGGTAATTTCATAATTAAACTTGGCATCAGAGACGACCTATTTAGACAATCAATCTACATCAGTTAGGTACTCTCTGGATTTTTTCCCAAAATTAAACCTCTCCACAGCGGGAAAGGAGATGAAAATTACCCTAATTTATGCTATTTACCTTACCAGGCAACCGAGGCAACCGAATGAAATCACTCGCTTAGACACCTATATTGGTTTTGTTTTATGTAATATGGCCGACAAACAGGGAAGCGGGCCACCTGATGGAGAGTGGTTACCACCGCCTATGGACAACCGCGACACCAGGGGCGCTACCAATGCGTTGCCCGCGTCTACGGAGACCTCTAATACACCTCTTGAACGATCCCATGCACTAGTCCAAAGGAAAAATTGTAGCTGGGAGCACATTCCACATCCGAATCGTACGAGCGAGAAACGTTTTTTCGAAGCTTCCTTGAAGCTTTCGAATATTTGGTCGGTTTGGGACGCCGAATTCTCTCATCGAGCACGCAATCTGATCAAATCTTAACAATAGTGCTCCGCATGAAAACCGCTTGCCGGCGCCGCGCCGGTGTCTATCAACAATAAGAGCAAAACGTTGTACCTTTAAATGGCCAACGTGCGTCGCGTTGCTCGATGCAAATTGAAAAATGTCGAATATACTGGTCCGTAGACTTGATGCGGTTGGTGAGCGAATGCAACACATGCATTTGCATTCATTTTTATTAATTTCAGTATTTCTCATATTGTTACAGACATTTTATTGTGAAAAGCCCGCTCTGTGACTGACTACCATAGACGTCAGAAAAATTAACTAGCAAAAACATTTTATAGATTTAAAGACTTTCGTGGTTATTCACTACACTCTCTCTATACTTAGACTAACCGTGGTAACATACACGATAACATATGTAGTGAAAGTGAAGAAACATTTTATTTAAAAGAAAAACATTTACAAATAATACGGAACACAGTCAACATTAACTGAAAATCGCAGGGAGAAATATATCTATGCGAAGATACGATAGATAATTGGGTACCTAGGATTGTATAGACGCGTCACTCCGCTGCGGTTCAGTTGCACGATTCCACCTCTACCTACCTACCTACTGATTAGAATTAGTATTCTGTGCTGTGCACTATAGAGACATGACGCGGCTCTACGCCGAAACCCCGTACCAGTGGCGCGGCTCTATCGTCGTGGCAATCGCGATGTGTGGCGAAACAACACAGTTCTTCCGACAACAATACTTAACAAGATTTTGAACTTGAAGTTGGCAATAATACTTTTTGAACTTTAAAGAACATTAGCCGCGCCGCGCCGTTCCGTATCGTTTGCTTAGACACTCTGGTAAACGGTAATGGACTAATATTATTCTTCGAGGGCAACTATGGCACGCCATGCCCCGTCGTTGTAGTTCATATAAATCAATACAAATAATATTTTCACACTTTTTCGTCAATGTCCAATTATGTATCAACAATATTGTTACCCTCGGGGAAATAATATTGTATGATACTTCCTGTGTGAATAAAGTGATTTGAATTTGGAAAGTCAAAATTCGTATGAAAGTTCTTAGCATACGTGCTTTCTAAAGAGACTTTATTCGAAAACCGCGTCGTTTGACATTTTTCTTTCTCCAAAAAAAAGGAAATGGCGTGATTGCAAAAACTGTGACTATAGACAACGCAGCATGGTTGTATAACCATAGAATCCTCAAATTGTAGAAATAGAAAAATGTGATACCTATATAAAATGTGTTTCGTGATTATATTTTTCCAATGACAAGAAAATGTCGTGAAACTATACTGATTTAACTCCAGAGTTTTCTGAATCAGATGCTGTAATTGTTGGATTTATTGTCTCACAGATGGTGTGAAAAGTAGAGTATTCACTTCAGAAATAAAGCTGTCTTAGTCTTGGGCGGCTTGAACCCGTATCTTTACTCAGGACTCAACATAAGCCAAACTTAGAATACAATATGCCGCCACTGGCGGACAATGCTTTATTCCCTTGGTCTATAATCTACAATTGTCGAGCTTCTCGGCTCCGATGCAACGCCAAGTCGCGTAAATCTAAAGCGTTCCCACCTACAAGCACAACAGATGTTAAAGTCTTACTAGACATAAGAATTCTCAACAAATAAAACTAAAATCAAATAAATTTAGGTATTTGAATCGAAAAGCACAAAAATTTCAATGAAGTTCTGAATTGGTATGTGATGACACTAGACGGCCTCCCTTCCCCACCAACGCCACTCTCGTAATCACGACTGCCACTATGTATAATAGTTTTAAGATTGATTATCATTATCCATCTATAATGAAAAGGAGGCCCGACAACGTTACCTAATCGTAAGGAGATCTATACCGAGACGCATCGCTGGCGCCGTCCGCCGCACCGAGGTTCTGGCTCTGAATCTAATTCCGACTCTATCAACTAGACGAAGCCTGCGAATTTGATGGAAGTCACGTGCCGATTACAATGATAGATTTAGTTGGCAAATGGGCGAGTTCAGCGACTAAGCCAATCAAATCAATTCTAAGCTTTCCATGAACGATTAGATCTCGGTCTAAGAAAGTGTTTGTACAAGTGATAGCAGAGATTTATTACGATCTGGGACTAACGGAATACAAGGGCGAGATATTTTCTACTTGCTTAAATTAAATCGTAACTTTCCTTATGAGATTTCTTACGCAAATCTACCGCGTAGTGGGATTCATAAAGAATATGAGACCATCTCCGCAGTCTGCAAATAGATTATTAAATGGGAAACTTTTGCAATATGTTGTACACGCGCTTCTACAAGTAATATACAACAATAGAAAAGTCTACTTATTCTTCCGTTCCGTTCCGTTCAGGTACAACACCAGCCAGAAATGCTTCTGCAAGGGTGTATGTAGATCATATCAGCAAGAACCAGGTACGGCGTCGCCATCATCAGTGGTTCCGTCGTCTGTACTTGTATTTCGAGCAATCACGCCCAGTGGTTGTCACGGGTCTCACCCAAAGAGCTGGTTTGCTCCGGATACAGCATCAGACGTGGGAGTTGTTGATTTTAGGCGACACCAGCAGGCTGATTACGTAACTCTGTTGCCGACTATTCTCGCGCTGTTGCAAGCAAAATGGTTGAAATTGTTACTTTTGCGATTACGTATCTCCGATTTGACGGGTTCAGTCGCTAACAAAGTTCCATTGCAATAGCAACCGGAATTTGAAATATCGATAAAATTTATTCGTATGAAAATGCGATTACATATCTTTGTTGCAATGAAAGTGGCAGCTCGCATCCGCAACCAGTCCCGTTGCAATTGCAACAACTCAGACGCTTGTTCAAGAGCGCCGAAAACATAGTTTTTCATGAACTTGAATTACAAAAACCTTGTTTATCTTCGTTATATTTGTTTACTGTTTTTTGTTGCCGAGTACTAGCTCTCTATGGCTTTCCGCAAAATCCACCAGCAGCTCGGGTTGCCGGTGGGCAACTTGGCGATTTCGCGCCATATCTACAACACAAATTAACTTAATATACCTACGTGAATTCTTTGTGACGTGAATTGGATGAGTTGATAAAACGCACAAATATACAAAATTCACTTACTTTTACTGTATTTTTATTGAAAACTCGAAACATCAAAGAAAACGATGAAAAATTGTAACTTGACAACTAAAGTTTCAAAATATTAACGGGCAGTATAGTACTAGTAAATGAAAACGATCCGTAATACATAACGCTTGCAACACAACACTGACTGTTTAAATAAGTTGGGTTATCGATTATTCGCCAATACTCGCGGCAACTTCATGTCAGTGTTTCATCGATTGATATCGGTTTCAAGCTGGTTGAATGAGATGTTGCAGGCTTTACGCAATCGCAAATCATCGATAGAGATTTTTCGTAGTCCGCAACAAAACATTGGTCGCAACATGTTTCATTGCCGTTACGTAATCGGGCCACAGGCCTCGTCCTCCACTGATTTGCGCTACCTCCAGCCCGAGATACCAGTGCGTACGTATATGCGAAGGGGAGTGTAGGGCTGTCGCAGTCAGGATGGTAGCGAAAGGATTTGGAGCCGACAAGAATACCAGCATCGAGTCAGTTTGAAGGAGGATAGATACTATACTTTTTGTATAATATAATAAAGAAGGATGGTAAAGACTGCTGTGGTTGTTCGCTTTATCTGTTCTTGTTTTGTCTTGTTTTCGGTGTTGTGTATTTTTAATGTCATGTCCCAGGTGTCCTTTCCCACGATGTCCAGTCGTGAGCAACCTACCATAAACTTTGCGCAAGTACCTTCTTTCCACCGGCGTGTTGTAATATGTATTCTGCATAACTTCAACGATATCATCTGCTTTGACCCTCATGGTCAATCTTGTTCACTTTCTCTAATGTCCGTCGTGGTGTTTTGTGGGCTCTCGACCTCCGACTCGGAGTCTGTCTCCGGTGCTTGGTATATTTTTCCGGCTTCGTTTTTCGTTTCACTCCTATTAATTGCCATCTCCTGCCAGTCCTCTTTCGAATTCGTTGTATAATCAACTATGTCGTGGTTCAACGAGTCTTCCCAGGTAAATATAGGTCGACCTTATTGTCGAAGCTTATTTTCTGAGTGTTGTAGGGCTGCCTGTAGTATATGTGGGATCTCGTGCCTCATTATGTGGCCGTAGTATGTCAGCCTCCATACTTTTATTATTTTAGCTATAGTTTTTCCATCTAAAATCTGCCATATTTTCTTATTGGGTTTGTCTCTGGATAGATTTAACATACCTCCCAAGATGAATCTTTCGTATCGTCGTAGTTTTGATCTATTAACCTTTGTTTGGGATGACACATTCAACCCGTATGTCATCGTAGGGCATATGACCATTTTGTAGATTAGTCTTGTGATTTTCCATTCCAGTCTGTTGTTTTTTTTAGCTCGTTAACCATTTTGGAGTTTGTGACGGCTTTATCGCACCTGTGTTTTATACAGTTTCGTCTAACATGGGATGCTGTGAGATACGTCCCTAAATATTTAATTTCTTTAACGGATTGGATTGACACTCCCCCTAGATAGACACTGCTGGACTGTTGCTAGGTAAGTTGGATGGATCTCTGATTATTAATTTTGTCTTGGAACCATTTATAACAAGTCCAACCGATTCAAGTAATACTTTCAATTTGATTATTATCTGGTCCAATTTGACTATTTCCGTTCCAATTAGAATCAGGTCGTCGGCAAATGAAAGGATGAGCGGCATCGTAATTTTCTGGTCCTGATCCAAAGTAAGCTCGTCGTCTTCCTCCTCAAGGGTTCGCCGCAGTTCGTCCATGACTAGGGTAAATAGTCTGGGTGATAGTGGGCATCCCTGCATAACTCCTTTTCCTTTGTTTATGATATCGGAGTTCTGGCCGCGCCATGAGATAAGGGTTTTCTCCTGCATACAGGCCTCTATAATCCTATTGGTTAGATGTGTTCCATGTGTTCGGGTGAGGAGTATATCTCTGAGTATATCTCGAGATTGACCGCTTTATCTATGTCGAGGGCTGCGACATGTGTTTTGGTGCCTGCTCTCCAATTGGAAACCAGTACCCTTCTTATAGTAAACATTTGGTCACCCGTCGAACGATCTTGCAGGAAAGCCGCTTGGTAATTTCCTAACTGGATTTTTTCGTCTAGTTACTTTAATATGAAGTTAGCGTATATCCTGTAACCGACATTGCATATTGATATTTTCCGGAAGTCGGACGCCCTTTTATTGTTTTTGATCTTTGGAATTGGAACCTGTCTTTTGAGTTTCCAATCCTCTGGTATTGTGTTCTTAACCCAAGTCTCTTGCATAACTCTTACGAGTTTCTTTATAAAGATAGGTGGTGCCGCTTTGTATAATTCCACGACGACTTGATCCGTTCCCGGGACGGTACCACTCTTCATGTTTTTTATAATTAATAAAAAGGTCTACTTATTCTTGCTACAATATTAAAAAACTATTTTTAGATAGTACATTTATGAATTTTAACCATTTTTATTACTCTGTGAAACTTTAATATTTCCGAGCCATGGTTACTTCAGCACGCCTCGGAAAATAAGTGTGAAGACGATATATTTACAAGAAGATATGGGGAGAACACGTCAAGCATAGCCAAGAAAGCGAAGAGTTTGATTTATACAATAAAGAAAGCTTTTGGAATGTTGACATCAGAGATGATGATGAGAATCTTAATAAGGCCACTGTTAGAGTATGCTTTTCAGATCTGGTGTCCATATTTTGTAAAGGATGAGGAAATACTTGAAAAAGTACAACGAAGTTTCACAAAGGTGCCAAGACAGCTGAAGAGATTACCTTATGAGGAGAGATTGAAGAAACTAAAGCTGACAACGTTGAAGAAACGCAGAGAGCGTGGTGACCTGATCGAAACGTTCAAGATTCTTAATGGACATTACGACATCCACGATTTTGAAAAGTTATTTCTGCAGAACAAGAACCACCACCTACGAGGCCATTCTCTGAAACTCGACACTTGTTTCTCCTTCAACAATCCGCACAGACATTTTTTAACCAACCGAGTCGTGAATGCCTGGAATAAGTTGCCTGAATCCGTGGTGACAGCGGAAAATACTAACCAATTCAAAAACAGACTCGACAAACATTTGAATACAGATTAATAATGAGTAGAGAAGAGCTAGATACAGGCATCTATCAGTTGTTTTGACAACTGCTTGCCTGCTTAATGATAATAATAATAGTAATAATAATATTCTTAATATTAACCATTTAATTACTACCTGAAAGCTTTAATATATCCTAGTCAAGGTTACCCGGCATGCCTCACAAAATAAGTGTGAAGACGATATATTGCCAACCGAAAATGATGTACAATTTCCATTTGGTATTATTTCAAAAGTTTTCAGAGATATTGTTAGCGCGCAGGTATAATGAGTTTTGGCACAGTTTAATTTGCGTTGTTCCATCATTTGGGAATACAGTTTACCTACAACGATAATCAACATTTGCTCAATCAACTGGGAAAATCATTAAAGTTGCGTAAAGTTTGTCTGAATAGGAAGTGGAGTTAGGTACTTCAGTTCAGTTGGCAACAACGGCGACAAAGCTCGTTGGCAACGACACGTGCCAAGGTCCCGGATAGTGCGTATTGTTAGCAATCCAATGTTGAGACTACTTTCTCTAAAACGCAACAAACCAGTTAACCGCGCCGTAAACAGATCCTTCATACAGGATATAAAATGAAGAGTTGCAAAGCATTTTAAGTCAGACTGGAACTGAGAGTCAGTAGGCGGAACATTAAGAGCAGTACTTAAATCCTGTCTAAAATTGGCTGGGGCCGTAAATTTCGGTTAATGTCTGTCGAAACGATCCGGCACAATAGGACTGTAACGGCGGCCAGGAGGCAGGCATCTTGCCCCGGTTTAATGTCAAGAAATCCGAAAACTTTACGATTAATAACTGTGTTAACACCCGAATTCGGCATCCCTCATGCACGACAATGGCCGCCAACAGCTGCCGCGGCGCGACAACCCGACAATCCGACTCTCTGACATCGACATGACTTACTGGATCGTCCCCAGCCGATCCACAGACAAATTCCACGCTCACCGACGCTAGGAACTCCGTTCCCAGAGAAAACGTTAACAATGAAAACCTTTTAAATCCGAATGGAAACGGAAAAGAAAATACTTTTGATTAGCCCCAGTACAGCGGGGTAACAATGGAATGAAAAATATTGGATTGAAAGGGACGCTTTGTCGACTGGAATGCAATCAGTGATTCAATTTTATTGCGTTCAATACTTTGAAATTTGTTTCGGGGCGTTCGACCACGGGCGCCCTCCAGAGACGGTCAATAATAGTTGGCATCGTAACGGGCTCTTGATAAGTTGCTTTGTGGCAATATTGTAGTTTGCTTTTCATTTCTATAAACATTGCGTTTAATATCTGAAGAAAATTTCTACCTAGAAACCGCGTATGTCGCGATTCTAGCTAGCGAGCTAATTCGTACCTACTTAGTTAGCGGAAAATGTCAAGGCGTACGACTCATTTGCTAGCCAAGTTTAAAGCGACGGCTGCCAACATTGTTAAAGTTTTACTTAAGTACCAATTTGTATAAAACTTGAAAATTAAATTAAGCAATCACCCGTGTTCTAATTGTCAGTCGTACGCGGGCGTGCAGCGTGATTTGGTCATAGTCGCAGGAGGGTGACAGAAATATTACTGAAATACACATACATAGCTGCCGATATAATTGTATTATTTTTATTGTATTCACATACGGTGTCACATTCAAATACGGTGGCCGAACACGGTGGGCGAGTTTGTGACGAACAAAAGTAGACGCACAAACGCTCTTTCCTCACTGACGGAATTTGCTGCCGTCGCGGTCGTTTGGTAAAAAAATAATTTTGTTTTTGTAATGCATTGTACCTTTTATATTTTTGCTCTCATGCCGTCACATTTTGCTCTGAGAGCCACCGCTCTGACATTTTACTGCGAGTCGGTTTACTAACAAAATTATAATAAAGTAAACAAATCAATAATTTACATTTCATTCAGGAACACCTGTTTCATAAACAATCGTAATAACAACAATGGTTTCGCAAATTGCCCCTTTCTAAATTCACTAGTAAAATAATCACTCGCTATGCCGACAGTCTCATATCATCGGTTCTTCTATAATTCAAAAATATAACCGGTTTACCAATAAACTATATGTAGGTAAATCGTAAATCATATAATAGTAGTTTATGCAACTGTCATATAAAAGGGGGTATTAAAACATGAGTGTCTGTTTATGATATGATAATAGTTTGAGTGTTTTAATACCTAATTATATGCAGTTGCATTCACTACTTTATCTACACTCATATTTTAATGTTAAATTTCGTACCTATAATTTTTTCAACTTTGCTGGAAGTAACTGCGAGTCAGTTCTGTTGTATCTACGCGTCGAGGATATCAAGCGAAATTTACTTCACTACTTTCACATTTATCTATTTATTTGCTTCAAACAAGAAAAAACATTTACAAACACAAATTACAACAATAAGAAAAGCTATTCTGTTTAGCGGGAAAATAATTCCAAATGTACACAATCACAACCACAGACTATGAACTGATCACAAATATAAACAGGAATTTTGAATTTGTTGAAGACATTTCATTTCATTTATTGCGTTACAGTTTTTAAAAGATTTTACAATATTATAGTACTTACATGTGACACCCTGTTAGGGCATTGCAAACAAAGTGAGAGAGGGCATGCATTATTTAAATTATGTCATAACTTAAGTATTTAATTAAGAGTACAAATTAATTCCCTAAAACAAAATTTAATCACTTAGTTGGATATTAAAATAACAATTAAATAATCATTATAATAATGTCAAGTTAGTAGATATATTAGTTAGATGCCATTCTGTATAGCAATTAATTATTGTCATCCGTATCCATGTCATAATATAATCAAACAATTAAATAGCTTTGTGATGGATTATCTCAATTCGAGGTCAGTCAAGAATTCATTAATATCATAATAGCACCTTTGCACCAGAAAAGATTTCAGTTCTTTGGTAAATGCTTACAATTTTTTAATATTTTTTATGTTGTTAGGTATATGATTGTAAATTTTAACCATCATAGCGTGAGGACCATTTGTAAACATGGACAATTTAGAAAAATATGTTTTCAGTTTATAAACATTACGATCGTTTCGTCTAACGGAGGTTACAGGCGAATACACTATACTCGTGTTTTCTTACGAATTTACATGACTCAAGAATGTACAATGACGTCACTGCTAGCATGCCATACTTTATAAATTGGGGTCTACAGGAATCCATTTGACTAATATTTGTAAGAATTCTAACACATTTTTTCTGTTGGATGAAAATATCTTCCACATCTGTAGAGTTTCCCCATAAAGTTATTCCATATGCAAGTCTAGAATGGACATTTGCATAATATGTTGCGAGCGCGGTTTTAAAATTTGTTACAAGTTTTAGATGTCTAAATGCATATATGAATGTGGATAATTTCTTTGTTAGTTTTTGAATATGCGGTTTCCAGTTTACACTTGTATCAATATCGATTCCTAGTAGGGTAGCCGAACTTACAGTCTCGATCACGGCGTTATTATATTTATAATCAATTTGCAATGGAAGTTTTTGATAAGGTTTGAACTGTATTATTTTAGCTTTTTTCAAATTGAGCTGTAAATTGTGACATTCCATCCAAGTTACAATTTTTTCCATAGTAATATATAATTTATTATTGAGCTCCTCCGTATTTAAACATGATATAACTATTGAAACGTCGTCTGCGAACAGAATACAGTCCTCACCTAGTTGTTTTGGAAGGTCATTAATATAAATGAGAAATAAGCAACACCCCAGAACGCTTCCTTGGGGAATGGAGCCCATGCTACTTTCCACATCCGATCGTATGGTTTGTATCCTCCCGGTTTTATAGTCTGTATTTTCAATCTCTACATATTGTGACCTATCTTCGAGATATGATTTAAACCATTTTTGTGCAATTCCTCTAATTCCAGTGCCATATAATTTATCTAAGAGAATTTGATGGTTTACTCTGTCGTATGCTTTGCTCATGTCGAGCATTAGACCAACAGCATACCTTTTATTATTTATTATATTAAGTACTTCCCGAATGAACTTGTATAGGGCTAATGTTGTCGATCTATTTTTCCTAAAACCGTTCTGGCTGTCATGAAAGATATTATATTTTTCAAAAAATGAGTAAAGTCGGTTTACCATTGCAGTTTCAAATATTTTGGCCGAAGGCGGCAAAAGGGCAATTGGGCGAAAATTGTTTGGGTCAGTTATCTCTCCATTTTTATGTATCGGCTTTACCAAAGATATCTTGAGACCTTCAGGAAATATACCCTCTTATACCTCAGTAAAAGACTGATTTATTAGTTTTGTATAGGGATAAGCTAATTCATCACAACATTTTTTTATAAGTGTTGGGGGGATTTCATCAACTCCGTAACTGTTTTTGTTTTTTAAGATTTTTGTGATTTTCAGCACTTCCATCGGCTCAACAGGTTTAAGGAATAATGTGTTATTTACATCATTTTGCAGTAACGGTTGTCGATTTTGGGGTTGGATATTACCAATCGATGCGAAGAAACTATTAAAGGCATTCGCAACCTCTTTCGGCATATTTATAGTATATTTTTTGTTAATTTTTAATTTTACGTTTTGTTTGTTGTGATTACGTGTTTTGTTAGTTTCACACCGTATAATTTGCCACATTGCTTTAATTTTGTTTGTTGATTTTTGAAATTTATTAACATTATTAAGTCTTTTTAATTGTCTGACTGCATTTTTTAATATTTTGGAATATGCTCTGTAGTAATTATGTATAAGTTTATTGCTCGTCTGTGATAGTAATAGTCTAAGTAGTCTTTTATTTCGACATGACTGTTTAACACCCGGAGTGAGAAAAAGTCTTGCTGGTTTTGGATTGAACTTTAATGTCTTTTTTGGTATACATTTGTTGAGAATTAATTGTAAAATCCTAGTAAATTCATTATAGTTTTCATTAACATTTTTTCCTGGTGTTATTATATCATCCCAATCAATTTTTAATAGTTCATTCCTAAATTTAAGAATATTTTTCTCTGTAAATATACGCTTTAAAAAGTAGAATTGATTTTGACATTGCTTAGGTAATGGGGTCGAGAATAGGATTCCCTTATGGTCAGAGAAACCCAACTCTTCCACATTTATTTGAAAATTGGTATTTCTAAAATTTGAAAATAATAAATCAATGCATGTAGAGCTACTTGGTGTAACTCTTGTGGGTTATATATATATATTCTTTATTGTACACAATAGATATTACAGTAATGTTACGGTAGAAATAATAGTACAAAGGTGGACTTATCTCTAAAAGAGATCTCTTCCAGTCAACCCTGCCATGTGTTACGAGAGTAAAAAAAAACATACGGGAAGGTAGTAGTGTGAAAAAAGAAAAAAGAACCCATACATACATACATACTGATAAAATAATAGTACCTATCTAAAATAAAAAAATACATATTGCATATCTACCTTATAAATATATAGATATTTTTATATAAGTATATATAAATAAATTAAACTTGTAGTGATAATAGATGCTCTTTCAATCTTGCTTTGAATGTGTTAACAGATGGACTGTCACGAATGTCAGCTGGTAGACTGTTCCACAGTCTACCAGCCTGTATGTATTGGTCGAAATTATAAGTTAACATTAAGTTTGTGAGCTTTCTTTTAGCTTTATTATTTATTAAGAAGTCCACGTTAAAATCTCCAACGAAAATAATATTTTTATTTTTATCTTTATTTGATATTAATTTTAGAACTTTTTCCAATGAATTATAAAATGCTTCTATATTTTTCTTACTATTAGGCCAATAAATATTTATAATTAGTAGATTATATTTACATAATTCCACAGCACAAACTTCAAAGATACACTCTAAAGACAATGAGCTTTTATCTAGTCGTTCCTTATATTCCACTAACGATTTATCCAATATGCAGACGCCCCCGCCAGCGTGGTGTTCCCGACAAAAAGACGACCCCAATTCGAATCCAGCAATTTTCATGAGTTGTTGTTTTTCAGTATTTAACCAAGTCTCGGTGACGCATATGGCGTGAATGGGCGGTTTCTCTTCTAGTAAGGCCTCGAGAACGTGCGTTTTGTTACAAATACTTTGCATATTTTGATACATGCAATGGAAAACATTAGTTGCTTCGAAAGGAATGCTTTCCATTACGTGCTTCGTATTGCGTCTCTCGAAGATTGAACTCATCCTCCGGGCGATAGTCGTGTATGTTTGTCGTGACTTTCCATTATGTAGAGTTGATTTTGTACTTCTTTTGATTCCACTGTCTGTCCATCTTCGGTCCTGTTTCTCTTGCTTATCTACATTTATCTCAGAAGTTGGTAACAATACATTCGATTTTTGTCCATTTATTATAAGACTATTTCCTTTAATTATTGCGTAGTGCCCATTCTTCCTTGCCACGATAAGGGCACTTCTTAATGTCCTTCTTTGTTTAAGATCATTTTCGGTTAAATATACTGATACACTTAACTCTGTATTTCTAAAATAGACTGAATTTTCCAATATGTATCGTTTCATTTTTTTGCTTATTAATTCTATTTTTAACGGCCTCTTTCCATCTTTTTTCCCTATAAAATTTACTTCTTCTATATATCCGGTTAAGTTTATATTCAATATACTATAAAAAACATTAACGACTCTTTCAATGATTTCATCTTCCGATTCGCAATAATTTTCCATAAGCCACTGTGCCACTGAATTTGAAGAATTTTGTTCTTGTAGCTGCTTAATTTTATTGCTAAGCTTAGTATTCGCGTTTTGCAAGTTTCTGCATTCATCCTGCAAATTGCTAATCTTGATATCAATTTTGGATAATTCCTCTTTCATAACAGTATGATCTTTTTGTATTTGCACAATATTTTTTGTCATGCTTTTTTCAAGCTGTGATATCGCTTTATCTATTTGGGTTTGAAAAGTTTTATAAATTTCCGAGATAATATACTTATTGTTTTCATGCAAAAGGGTTTTTAACTGCGCTACTGTAATATTGTCCATTTTCGTGGGATCTGTGCTTTCACATGATTTTGATATTTGACTTAATATTGTATTTCCCAATGGTTAACAAAATGAATCGTCGTCTGAACATTCATTTGTGTTGTCCTGACACGTCGTCGGTTGATACATCTGATTAGGATCCAATGGGTCATTATGGTGTTGTGATGTGCTTATTTGTGGTTTAGTAAGCGCATTTTCATCGGCTTTAGGCTCTTTTGAACGACACTTATGGCATTTCCATGCAGCATTATGTTCGAAAGACATCGTACCATAAAAACGCGTTTCTGATACATTAGAGCACTCTAAATGGTATTTATGCTGACATAATGAACATTTCAGATATGCTTTATTGTTTATTTGTTTATGACATTTTACGCATGCTGACGCCATCCTGTGGCAAGTGATGTAAAAATAAGTGAGTTGGTTCTGCACTAGGTCATCAATCAATGTTCACTTTTACGTGATTCTTATATTTTTTTATATATATAGAGCCACTTTATACTAATAGCGTCATCTAGCGTGCAGTAGGGAGAAACTGATCAATAGTCAATATGCAACTTGTCTGGTTTCGGTTCCAAGGTACAGTAGATCAATACGTACCAATCCACACGTTACGTATTGATTTTGTCAGGTGGAGCCACTATATGATATTTTACGATATTTTGGAGGTGGATGACCTTATTTTTATTTATACCTTGTTATTTTATTTTGACATTATGGTTATAATTAGTATTATTCGTTTAAATATCGTCAATACCTTTTTATTTTATATGAATTTTTACTGCCTTCTTTATAATGATGTTATATTATATTCGTGGGCTTAAATTGCAGCGCCCTCTATCACAATATATGCACTACTCTTGCATTAAATATAGTCAAATTTCATAGGTTTAGGTATTCAGCCTACATTTAGCCGTGTCCCAGCGCCCGACAAAAATTTAAAAAAGAAAAGTGTTGCATAATGATTAAAAAGTTATTTTTCGATACAGCTGTAATGAAAATAGTATGGGAAATGCTGTATCAAAAAGTAATTTTTAAAATTTTTATAGACTGGCGTGAAAAAAGTGCATCCCTAAACAACTGTTTTCGAATATGTAATTGGAACATTACACTATGAGTGTAGATAAACTATATTTCAATCCAAGTTATTTAAAAGGTAAACAACAAAGTGCAATTTTATCTGAATTTGTGTGCCGTTGCTGTACTAGGTGGTTTATTAAAAAGAACAGAAATTGTTAGGGCCAGGCCACAACACTGCTGCAATGCATTGTAGAAATCTACAACGTCATACAACGCATCGCGGAATTATCCGACGCGCGGCCGCACCATTCAAATCTGCGATGCGACGACGCGATACCATTCAACCAGTGTCCACAGACACGTAATTCAGAACAAGCAGACTAATTACAACGCCGATGCTTAAAACTCCATCCTTAGGACATCTCACTAGAAACTGAAGCACGGCGTTGCACTTTAATGTACGATGAATGTGAATAACCACGAAAGTCATAAAATCTATAATGGTCGTTGTCTTGTACGCGTTGCGTTGCATCACCGCATCGTTTTGCGGTGCGACGCCGTAACGTAGTGTTGTGGCCTTGCCTTTATAATTAATTCTAAATACGTGCTCATGAAACAAGTGTGATTATTGAACAATTAGACAAATTCGACAAGTCGTTTCATTACTTTTGTGTAACTTTGATTGGAAGACTTATATTTGCTCACCGCTCCGCGTGCTATCATCAATTAGGACACGGTCTAGACTTAGTGCTAAATGGTGTAGGCTTAATTTTTTTAAGCGACTTATTGGGCGGTTGCTTTGCTTGAAAACATGTTTGTAATCTCAGAAAAGGAGTTAACTGTATTTATTCCTTGGGTACGTGGGTAACGTATGTAAATAACGTTAAAACTGGTAGCAAAATTCCTAGCTTGTTGGTGCTTCTACTTTTAAATTTCAATTATCATAGAAATAGGATAGACAGTGTCAAAATAAACTATCAAAACGATTTTGGGTGATTCCAGATGTATGTTGGGGATAATTTACAAAACAACTGAACCGATTTTGAAAAACCAATAGGAAGCTACTATATTCCCGAGTATCTTAGGGTAGGTATGATGCATTACGATCCCGGAAAAGTAACAGGATCCCGCGGAATAGTTGAAAGCTTTCAGAGATCCTAACTGCACGCGCGGGTTAAAACAGCGGAGTACACCTAGTAATGCGCAAACGGGATACACTGCAGCTGTATGACAGCTAGAGTGTGAAGTGTGGAACGTGATCGCTTTGCTATCTTGCGTTGACAATATTCTTGTGTGAATCTGTGATATTGTAGGTGCCAAACAGATGAACTTTCATGCCGTTTATTTCGTTTAGTGTTTTGGTGTGATTGGTTTAGTAGTTTGAAAGATTGTCTGATGAAGGGTGTTTCGGTATCTGGCTATTTAGTTGAGATATTTTTGTACAGTCACAGTTGCAACACTTCCTATACTTCCTAACCTAACCTAACCTAGACAAAACCAAAAGAACAATGAGCGTCTGTAGAGAGTCTTTGAAAACACGTAACAATGGATTGATTCTTGATTTTATTGATTTTTAGTGTATTTCATTCATATCGCCAATACGATGCACCCATTGGAACACGTTCCGACATCCCGTAAGACTAAATCCTACCTAGCCGAAGTATAATCACACCAATCGCGTGCGAGCACCTGTAGCTAGCGGATCCAGGAGCCAATACTTCATACTACCTAAACTGATCAGGGCGGTAGCTCCCTAAATCAAAATAAAGTCGGTTTACTGACGATAGTTGAACGTGACAACGTCAAGTAGGAGAGAGACAGATGTCGAACGCTGCCGAACGCGGAGGCTGATTGTGCCTCTTTGTCGGTCGTTCCGCGCTCTCGCTTGCACTTCAAGCCTTAAATGGAACGCCACAGAGCGAGGTAACGCCGCATGAGTCATGTTTTTTCGTGCGTGCAGCCGGCTCCATCGAATTAAAAGACGTTGTCACGTCTAAAAGCCCATACCTAACCATATACCAGACATGCCCATCCTAAAGGCCTACCTGGACTAACCTGTCCTATAGCCCAGCCTATACTGAAGTACTATAATATCTATCTACCATCACCGTAAGAATATAACGTACAATTTCTTTGATCTAAATACGGCTAAAAATAATGAAATAATGAAGCAAAGGGCAAATTTCGTTAGCCTCGGCGACAAACAAGTGTGGGTGGATGCGCCGTTTTTAGAGGTACAAAATATGTTTGAAACTCACAATATTTGTCACTAACCTATCTGACGCGGCGGCCAAAATTGGAACTGTGGAAAAATGGCGGCACTTCATTTTGAAATTCATTTAAACTGACATGTCAATGTCAAAAGGAGCGCCACCCCTAACCGTCACGATCTTTTAAACTTAGATCTTAGATTTTAATGTGGTTTTCAACAATAGATGGAGTGATTCGAGAGAAATATATGCAAGAAAAAAGGATAGATAGGGGTAAAGTAGGTGTACACGAACGAAGTCGTGCCGGCTCCACTAGTATTGTTTATCATTTAAAATTCAGAAATGTTATTTTGCGAATAGGTTGATACCAGCGGGATTTCATTCTTTCAGTAGACTGATGAAAGTAAACAATAACCACGCTTGAAACAGAAAGCTTGGCCGCGAAAGCTCAATATCAATAGCGAAATTTGAATTTTAAATTACAACGGGGATTGGGTATTCGCTTACGGCCGCAACTTTATCAGTGCGAAATAGATAAAACGTAGCTTATAATATGAAACGGGAACAACAAACAAACAGGTATCATGATAACTAGTAGAACAATCTGCGTGAGCGAAGTGCCCATTACAACTCATGTCGGCTCGTGCAACTTTATAGGCTAACTAGTTGTTCTAGCTGTTGGCGTAGGTAGTGACAGGAAATGGTTTTCCTGCAACCACGATAACTTTCATCCATTCAAACTTAGTGTTAGTTGTGAATAGGGACGTACGTCAGTTGTAGAGCTGACTGAGTTTGTGATTAAAAAATTGACTTTATTTTTGAATTTCAATATTGATTTTCGGCACGGAAAATTTTATGCATGGTGCTGATATTCCCTTTTTTTGTCCCTAACATAGTCTTTCGGTGTTGCCAATGTCATTTAAAAATATAGATATTTCATGATAAAAATAAAAATTTAAAAATGTTCTAATCGACGCGATCGATTAAAAAATAGAGTCCCAGGAACAGGATCTTTTGGCACGAGCCCGGAATCAGAACTAACGCCCTCATCTTGTAAAGCATCACTTTTGACAGACAGCTAATTTATACCTAATTTTGAGTTCCAGCCAGAGAATATTGGTGTTTATTACTTTTTCTATCCAAGAGAAACTTGGACTCCTCAATTAATTTACATTTACATTTTAACAAGGGAATAAGGGTCGTTCTACAGTTTCGCACAAATCGGTGTTTATTAAAAATATACATATATAATATACCTAACCTGAACTTTCAGTGCATAACCACGCCAAAAGTAGTACTGCTGTGAAGAAGGCACCTTAACACATCATAATTATGTACAAACATACGGCTACACTAAAACGTCTCATTGTATGACCGTGAATATGAATAGTTTCATCTGTACGTAATACGTTATTTAAACGTTTCTTTTTGCATTGTAATTTTTTTCATCAATCATCTCATCAGTGAGTTGCGTACGAGTATCACGTGCGTATCTCAACCTTGAATTACTTGATTGGAAAATGTTCAGCGGACGGAGTACACACTGTTGTATACAGTAGCATTGTGTTTTCAAAGTGTTTTTATTTGCGCTAACCTTTCCTCTTGCCCTGATGTTTATATGCAGTCTCGTACATTATTGAGCCATTAGTATTCCTGACACGACGATGCACTCAGCCAATTTCGTTATCAGTCAAGCCATCGTGCGCAAGGGTAACAAAGAGAGAAATAAAATGCCTTTAAAAATGTGGAACATCATTTGAATCCACGCTTGTCTTTGGTGATGATTGGATTAAACTTTTTTTTCAGAGTAGTGTGTACCGCCATGCGCGAGCCTTACCTACTAGTAACGAAAATAATTATTAGGTTAGCGATAAGATTTTTTTTGTCAGAGCAAAGTAATTCGTAAAATTGTCTTGAGTTATGAAAATTATGTATTTTTATAATTCATCATCATCTTGACACGGCTTTCCTTCTTCTTCTCCGCCATTTCGTTCGGTTCTCATCATCTAATCATCATCTCATCATCATCATCGTCGTAAGCCGTTGTCTCCCGATTTCCCTCCACGTATCCCTATGGTTCAAGCACAACATGTTGTCTCTGAGTTGAGTCGTGTAAGGCGCTGTCGTAATTGACAACGGTTTTAAGGAGCCAATAGAAGACCATGGTCGCAAGACCGTTGTCAATATAAACAGCGTCTAACGCTGCACATCCGCTTCAGCATTTTCAGTTCGATGGCGCGGAGTTCGCGGACGTGCTACGGCAGCACCGGCTAAGTCTCGCAGCCATACACCACAGACCATCTTGTATAGGTATAAGCCCGTTGAGCATGACAACATGTTAAGATTATATGTGACTGCCGTGATCTCGAATGAACGGTAGAGGTACGGGTACCGCAGCTGATATCTCCGTTTTCTACACAAAGGAAATGCTCGTAAATTTATCTGAGTGTAAACTGAATTTTGCTCAAAACATTTTTCAGACTCAAAGCTCGTATTTATTTCAGTTGGGATAGATGTTTCCGAATGGATTCATAGTTGAGCTGTGTCAATATTTTATATCCTCACCTCCTACGTGACATTCAGTGGATTTATAATGTTTTCCGCTAGTGGAAATCCTCATTTATTTCTTGCAGTGCAGTAGTTACAGTAGCAATTGAATTCTGAGCTCTATTTGGTGAACTGAGAGGCTGTGATACTTGAGTGGGTAGTCGAATGCCTTGTTAACAATCCTAATTCCGAATCCGAGGCTTAATCAATAGGTTATTGTAATAATTACAGATTTTAAGCACGGCGTGTTAATTTGAGAAGATGTTTGTAGTGGGAGGCATACGAGTAAGCGCCGGCCTTGGACATCAGCAACATTGATTTATTTCTTAAAAATACCTAGTAGGTACAAGATCAGCCCATTTTATTTTTTATTTATTCTTAAAAAACACATTTAACTGCTGGTAGACTGGTAATGCTTTAAGTCCGCCATTGTACTGTTGGAGCATGAAGTATTAATGAAAGACGACTGCTGAACTTGTGCATCTTCCCGCAATTGTTGAGTGGCTCCACGCGTCGCAGTGGTTTGAACAGCGTATTGTTTAAAAATAATCAACAGAAATTGCATTTTCTAATCTCTCGGAGTACTGGGTGGTCCGGCAAAGTAAAATATTGCACTATGCCCCAGGGCCATTCGACAGGCAATAACAAAAGAAAATACTTATCTGAGTTTCTTTCATCGTTGGTAAAGGTGATTAAAGTTTAAGGTTTCTTGCGTTCAATCTCGCATACGAGCGGCGAATGCACCATTGCCGCAACGGCTCGCGACCTGCGCGTGTGCATATCTACCCGGTGTATATCTCATTGAAGAACAGGCCAAACCAGGAGCGTCGGTGGCCGAGTGGTTAAAGTATACAAGTCGTACGCGGGAGGTACCGGGGTCAAATCCCACTGCGGCCATGTACCAATGGCTCTTTTCTGAGTTATGTACATTAGTTGAACGCTTACCGATGCCCTTACGGTGACGGAAAACATCGTTATGAAACCTGCTTATTCAGGGGACTGAATGTGTAACCATGATCCTAGTAATTATGTACCTGTGCGAAATAGGGGTCGGCCGGTTGTAAATAATAGTATACAATTTACCTTGTTTAATTATACGTTTCCAATCCAACCATGTTGGCTCTGTGGGTGTAGCAGTGGTTCCTCGAACTGGGGCAGTATTCAACTGCAACACGTGAACCTTATCGTCCTATTAAGCTAAGCTTTAATACGGTTGAAGTACCAATAGGAAGTGGCTTTCACACGTACAGTCCTATCTCGCACGGAATCTTAACTAACGCAATGTTATTTGCAGTAATTGAATTTGCTCCTTGTAGGTTGTTGATACCTGATAGATTAGGTTAGGTTCTATTTTTCTTCAAATGCGATGCTTGCGAAGAGATTATAATACACATTTCTTCTAAGCATGAATAAACGTATTCAGAAATGTTCCAATGCAGTTTCTGTACGCGCGAATGGGTACCACCTGAGAATACTTATTCAGAAACGTTACAATGAAGTCTCTTTGCGCGTGAACGAGTACCAACTAACAATACTTGAGTGGCGATCGGCACTAGTGTTCGCCACAATGAAATCGTATTGACCAACCATAGAGCCGTTCACTTAGCAAAGAGCCTCTGATAAGCACTGTGAGAAAGTATAGTAGGTGACGTTCCTTAGGGCCGATTTTTCAATCCTCAAATAAAACATAACAGTCTGATAAGTTTTTGTGCGACTAAAATAAAATTGTATCATTACTTCATATGTAATTTAAGGTTTGTTTTAATTTGACAGTATATTACTTTATCGGACATATAAATTACATCTGAGCATTAAAAAATAGGCCCTACGACGAGTATTATTTGTGGATACGGTTGTAGTGGGGTGGTGTCCGACAGAGTATAGAAGATTGCACTGACCCCTTTGACTCTCGGATCCAGTTTACAAACAAGGGGCTCTGGTTTTTAAGCCTCGAGTCGAACGCTTTTCAATTTTGATTTTCGCCATGACAAATTCGATATATTTTAAATTACGTTGGCAACACCAAAAGCGAATGGTACAACAGAGAAAGTCGGAATCATGCATCAAAGTATTGAACTTTTCATGCCGAAAATCTAAATTCAGAACCGTTGGACTCGATGCGAGCGGTTCAAGCCTCTGCTTGCAACCCAGAACATAGACAGCAGCGGTTTTACTCTAAACACTGCGATTTACAACCAGTCTGCGTCCACTGATGAAGTTTTAGCATACTAGGAGAGATGTGATGTGTAATATTCAGATAAGGGTAATTTGGACCCTGCTGTTTGTTTCGGTTACCGTGAAAGGAATCTACCAACTAATTCCGACAGACAAAATCGCGACGAAGCATAGACACGAATGTCAAACGAGTGAGTTTTAGGAGCTAGTGCGCAAATAAGCTCCAACTTGTAAAATCGTACTGAAGCAGCCAGAGTAATATTTAGTTTGGCGGAAGCTGAACTAGCGCTGCGAAAAGCCTCTGGGCTCTGGTTAAATACACGGTGTTCCCCAGTTTCGGAAGCCCTTTCCGTTTGTGCCGGAGTTCGTATACGTCCGTTTCTCATTTAATATTTCTCAGTTTATTATTAGCCAGGGCAAGGGGTCGACAGATACGCGTAGTGCGGGCTAGGTGGCTAGTGACTGCCTAGAGCCCGGCAGTACGCCCCCGCAATACGCAGCGAGTACGAATGAGTGACTGTTAGAAATTAAAGCGCACACTGTGTAACCTCATACTAACATCACAGACGGTATATATGGTATATGGGTGTTAGATTGGTCTATATGGTTCATTTTGGTCTATTTTACAAAGTTTTAGTTAACTTGCAATATTTGTATGTAACCACGTATGTTCGGGGCAAATATTGCAAGCCTAACCTGACCCACTTCCCGGTGTTTAATTGAGCTGAAATTTGATATACCTATGTAACTTTGATGACAATGCATTAAAATGGTACCATGGATCTGATTTGGTCCATGGTGATCCATTTGAAGATGGTCATAGGAACTAATGAACGCAATAAGATAACCCCATTGTGTTTGGGCTCTTGGGATTGGACTTAATGAGTACTATACCTACGTCGCGATAAAAGCTTCATAAGAACAAATATGTATTCATTTGAGAACCTATTTTCAGTACAGATCATCGGTAAAGTGCTAAAGCAAGTTCCGCAAAACGGCGTTTACTTCATTTGGAAGCGAATGAGGCCGACATAAAGAGGCCGCGAATTCTGGCCGTTATCGTTGCAGAAGCGAACTTTAATAAGGATGTGATGACGGTGCAGTTCACCCAGATGAGTAATGAAACGAGCTGTCTCCGCGACGATAACCGAATTTCGTCTAATAATAACGTCTTTCGCGCATCGTGGCGTATTTGCCGAACGTATTTGCGTAGCTATGGCTGTGTATGAGCTGAGGGCGCTTCAGCCGTATTTATCTCGGTGGACAATTAATCCTCGCCAAGGATTAGATGGCAACGTGAGAAAGTATTTGCCGTTCTGTTAATAGATACGAGTACATTAGGTATAGCGTAGCCGTGGATTAACCATGGTCTATCAATGCGAAGATTATTCTTAAAATTTTACTTTACGGGGTTCAATTAGTTTGGGTGTATGCATTTGAAAGGAATTTCATTTTCAAAGAGACCATGGGAAAGATTATGGAAGTGGCGAAAATAAAATCAGTCTTAGTGTCTCTCTTACATAACAACTCGGAAAACCGAAATCATATGGGCAAAAATATAAATGATGTAATGTGTTTTCATTTGGATCAATATCATGTTTTTCAGATATTCTTCATATTCTTAAAATAATATAGGCTAATAATAATACTAAATGGTTTAAGCAAATTCAATGAAAAAATTAGAATTTCATTAATAAACACACCCCATTACAAGGACCTAAAATAGTTAAAATTTATTAACTCTTCTCGCATAAAATGTATTAAGAGTATTAAAAGATTTACTAGCTTTACATATACCGTAAGTATTTAATCTGTGCCAGTGAGGCACGTAACTAGTTTATATTATCAGCACCGCAACGCAACCGTCCAGCTTACTTCATAAACACAAATTTTACCATTAAAAAACAAGCCCCTGGAGGCGTAAAACGCGAACCGACTGACGTATCTCCCGTATAAGCCAGGTCGCAAACGTATTAAAATTTTAACCTTGTCGCGATGGCATTAATATTATAAATCGAGCGCTTACAGGCCGCAAGACATCTAACAAATTGAATACGGATGGAGCATCGGGAGCAAAATAAAATTATCGAAGCCTTTGCGATAAAAATATTAAATCGATTTTGCGCTCGGCAGTCCTTCCTTCCGCAGTCATAAACGATTTATCGGATTCCACTAACGAATCGAATAGAAGCAATTAATGGGAATGATGTATTTTATGCACTTATAGGCCAGCCTGGTGATTTCTTAGCCGGCAGGAACTTGGCGGTGGGCGAGAAAATTACATTTAATGTTACTGGTAAACTCTCAAAGTTAGCATACAATCCCTTTTGTAAACATAGTTGAGTAAAATTTAACAGAAATGATTGTTGGAGCAAATGTTAGGTAATACGCTTTCTAATCAGCATACTAAAAATCTGCATCTGTACCTTTGGTGTGACCCCTCACCCACCCCGTAGGAGTCACTGATTTCGAGATATTTACGAAAAACGTAAATTGGGCCCTTTCAGGCCCCCAAAGGACACCAAAAGCACCAAAGGTACGGGTGTGGATTTTTAGTATGTTGATTGGAAGAGTATTACCTATTACTATCTTTAGTTTAGTTAGAATTAAGGTTTTTGAAATCAGAGTAAGGCTTTTTAAAATGTTAATAATTGTATTTTATTATGTTACAATTGACTAATAAACTTTTTAATAATAAACTATTAAATAAATAAATAAAGTATTACCTACTATTTCCACTGCACTAACACCTCAAATATTAATGGTCTAAGTTCAAATTTATAGAACTCGATGAAATCGTTTTTTTATTAACGGATTCGCTCTTGACTACTTATAATACTACTGCTTATAATGTTATATAAAAACTATAAATCTGTCTTAGTTCCACAAGATTTCATTTGCTTTATCTTCCTTCTACACTCTTTTAGTTGATTATTTTACAAAAACGTATCTACATTGTGATACTGTAATAATTGGATTTTAAAACAAATTCGCCTCTGGTCCAATTACACTTTCTTGCTACAAATAAACCTCAAAGTGAGTAATGTAGAAAACAGAAATGCTTGTTTAGCACAAAACGTAACCATGCCAACATAGCACTTAACTCTTTAATAAAAGGGGAACATTTACAAAAATGATCGCGCGTTGTTTAGCCCGAAAATAAACTTCACAAAGAGATGATGACGATGCCGTTTCGTCGTGAAATACGAGTTCTGGTGCGTAGTAAGGCCCTGCGTTGTGTCTGGCGGTAAATTATTCTAATCCATTGCTGTTCTTTCAGGCATTCCGTCGCGGGCGCCATGTAATGAAACCGCAATGGATTAGAATCCGTGCGCGGGTTCCGCCGAGCGCAGCGCAGGGCCTAAAGGGCCTCATACAATAACGTCACTGCAAAACAATGAGAACGTGAATGGGGCTTGTTATCATTAAAATTATGATTCTGTGGAGTAATCACAGTTACCATTAAGCGAGCGTAATGTTTCAAAGCCTTGTGGAGAAACAGTTACTCTAAGTTACGGCCCATAATCACCCTAAATTTAGAACACTATAAAAGTTTTAGGGCGGCTTGCACCAAATTCTTAAACGCATAATTGATACTTAAACAAAAAACTTCATTAAAAAAACGTTAAACGTTATTCTTAAACGCGTTTGATAATTTGGTGTAAGCCTGGCTAAATCGAACTGCGTTTTGAGTGACTTTACGAGATTGCGTTGTTAGGAAGTACTGTGGCTAGTTATATAGTTTTATAGAAAAAATTAGCAACATACTAATTTTATACCGCTTGTACATCTCACTCTATCTACCCAAAACCTACAAGACAAAAATGATGTCAATTGATGATAAGGCAAGCGAACAAAGGTCATCGACATAGCCTTAAGGATTGCCAGGCTAAAGTGGCAGTGGGCTGGGCACATAGCTATGGCCATCTATTCTACGAGCTCGTAGAACAGATGGCCGATGGGGCAGGGGCCGGAGGTTAGGCCTCCCACAAGGTGGACCAACGACCTGGTAAAGATCGCATATACCAGCTGGAGCCTGGAGAAGAGGAGGAGGGAGAGGCCTATGCCCAGCAGAGGGAAACTTTCGGCTGATATGATAATGATGATGATGATGGTAAGCGATTAAATAAATACTGTACCCGTTTTAGTACTCTGTCGAGCCTGAGGAAACTGCCCTAATATTTTAAATAACATGTGCAGAATTTCAGACTTCAAATGCTTTCTTTTTATTAAAATTCCAGATAAAGACGAATTTGTAATGTTTGTTTAGGATGACCTTGCTTAAGATAAAAAAAGAAACGAATGATTAAATATCACTTTTATTTATTAAAGCAAGTATTAGTTCAGTATACAATTATGTGTGTTACGAGTACCTATATTGTTCATAACCTCTAAAACATTTTCGGTAGTCCATATTTTATATTTTCTTTAGTACTCTAAAAAATATAATAACAGGTTATTAAATTATTATTGTAGGCTAGGCAATTCAATAAAAACACAAAGCTACGAAGCTAAAGAAAATCCTCACTAATAAACCAAATAATCAACTTACCTTAATGTTGTTGCTCGTACCTATTCAGTGAGTTTATACTAAAACTTTTCTTGAAAACTGGTAGCCGGCGGCGCACAATTTTTTTATTAAAAGGTAGGTATCACTCTCTAATTCGGTTAAAACGAAAAAAAATATACAAAAACATTGCGTGCCGTGCGAACTGTCTGACGCCATATTCGTTTTGGTGTCTACCAGCGCCGTAGTGGAAAAAATTTGAAATAAATTTAAATCATCTGCCTGATTTTACGTCAGCCAGCTTCAAAAGGCTAGCTTACAGGGAACTTATAACATTACAGGAAATAAAAATACAGTTTATAATGCAAAGGCGAGCTTATCCCACAACGGGATTTCTTCCAGCTAACCTTTGATTAGCCGAGAAGACCTTAAATTGATGCTAGTTCAAGCAACGATCGGCCCAGACGTTTAAATGAATGTCGGCGTTTAATTAACGGACTAGCCTTCTCATTAAATGGCTGATTTAACCAGATGGCTGCGACATGATATAAAACTTAATAGCATTTTAATACGTCATAAAGTACCAAGGTACGTAGTGATGTACTTACTCAAAAGCGTAGCAAATTGCCAAAGGAGCAATGATAAAAACTTTAAAAAAAAAAGTTGATTTTGTATGTTATTTATCAGCATTACTACTTACACCCAGCCAGATGAACTCCAGGTTTGCTAAGTATCCGAAGAGATATTGCTCGGGCCCGTGTAATCCGCACAAAAGTTGCTTATAATCCTGCGCAAGGGTACTAAGTACAACACGAGACTCGGAAACTTCCACTGCCATCTGACAGCTCTTCGGAAACTCTTCACTTCCAACAGAATTCCGACATAAAAAGTCACAGTACAAGCCCACCGTATAAGCCCCTTTTAGGTAAATTAGGTGATTATGTACTTCTAAATTGAATACATTAAGTGTACTTATTACTACTTGCTGAAAAAACATCTTGGCGTTAATGTCCCGGTTGTGCTCTCGGGCACCAGGGCCCGGAGTATGCCTTGACTATGATCCAGGATTTGGCAGATCAGATAATTACAGTGTAACGACCGCCGTCTGACCTCCGTGACCCTGCTACCCGGGGGAACCTTATTAGGGACATTAACACCAAAATATATATTTTTTATATTTTAAATCGATTTATTGTTTAGCCAAATTTTACTAATTAGGTCAGTGTACGTGCATTTATTTCTGGGTCAACAAAATCACACCCAATTATTTTCCACCGAGCGTTTCCTGTCATAAAATAAAACCTGCGTGCTTAAACAATTCCACAAAAATGAAATATTCTTCCGCTTCAGAGAAAATATAGTTTTCACATCTCCAGCACGAACAGGGCGTGTTTGCAGTGTGAAAACTCGCAGGAAACGTATTGTATTCACACCTCACCTATACAAAACGTGCAAAAAAGCCGACCGGCAGTTTTTAAAATTTTGTATACGTAAAAAACCGTGACCGAATATGTGCACCTTTACAAAGCGATGTCAAACATCCATGACGCTTTGTATACCAACGCGCAAACAAAATCAATGCACAGGCGTAACCTCTAACAAACCTGTCAGACATCAACGGCGCTTTGTAAAAAAAATCCACCCCTCAGTTTTCGAGATATTTACGACAAAGGATCGTGTGGGCAAGCCTTGGGAAAACAAGTGCACAACGTAGAGACCTATGCAAGCCTTTGTGGCTTTACGGATACTAGTGGTTCGAAAACGAAAACACCATGGGCGAGGATGTGCACTTGAATGCGACCTTTACTAGCCGATGCTAAATGAATCCGATGCTAAATAAAGGTTTTGAACACCATCGCGCAAAAACATCGCCCTACAGTAATTGAGATTTTCAACGTTTAGATGTCGAAAGTTCATGAACGTATGCAGCAAATGTACATATGTTCTCTTTTTTAATACGGTATTAAACAACATGAAAACAGGATAGTTAGGGTTAAAGTAGGTGTATGCGAACGAAGTCGCGCCGGATTCACTAGTTGTTAATATACGGAATGGACTCCAGTTTTCAAATCGGCTTTACGAAGTTTAATAACCACCGCGTTGGAGCTCCTTTGATGGGAAAAAGAAAATGTGGGATGTTTTCAAAGATTTCGATGTACTGTAATCATTGGATATTCCTATTTTCAGAACCAATACAGAAAGAGATATTACGTGTATATCTGTGTATATGCTCTCGAACGGAGGAACTAGTCTCGATGCTGTTTTCTTTATTTAAAAGCTAGTTCGAAATGGTTCTTAGCTATGTTTCAATATGGCAGGCATTTGTCAAGGTTGTCATATAAGTGAATCATATTTCATATTCCACTATTAAAAATTGTTTTACTAACATAGATTGTAAGATAGCTGTACTACTAACAAAGATGGATCTCTGTTGTCTGAATAAATAAATTGAAATTGAATAAAATCAGTTTATAGGGTATTTTTGGATATCTTTCGGATAGGAGATATTTTTCTATCTATCGGATAGAACTATTACAGCGGATAAAATGTGCCTACCCAAAATATAATCTTCCATATTTAGTACTTGAACTCTCGGGACACTGTCGAAATGATCATAAAAGTTAGGTAATAGATGATTCCCTGGAGCTTCAGTATTGACTGTGTTTCCAGGAACATTCGCAGGTCACGTATCGATACATTGTATTGCCCTAGACGGAACAGGGACGGACTTAGACCTGCCTGAGTAGCACGATTGGCTTTGTCGCATGCTGGAGCTTACAAATACTCTAGCTATCTCTTTCTATTTGCGTAGAATCGCGACAAATCCTGTAATGCCCGTCTCGCTAAATAGACTAGTCTATTCTCTCTAGGTTTATAGGGTTTGATTCTAAATCCGTTGGGGGCTTTTTACGCGACGGATGGCCGGCAGCAATGGTTCCGAAACGCCATAGTCAAATGTCGACGCGGCTTTGTGAAGACACTTACGCTTGTCTTAAAAGTACTTTGAAGATATTTATGAATTCGGCGAACGAACTGAGGATATTTTGCATATGTGACAACCAGCGGAGCGAGCGTATGTAATTAACATTTTCCCGCGACTATTCAGTCACCACCTAGTAAAACCAGTATTCTTATTAGAAAGAAAATTATGGTGTCGAATTAATTTTATTTTGCGCACTATTTATGGAGTTGGAATTCCTTACGGACTCGGATAGAAAAAGACTCTGTTTTACCGGAAATGTTAAATGCAAGGACTTATTATTATTATTAAATGTGCGTGTCTTGGAAGCACTCCATCTTCGCTGTCTTTATCATTATCCATCAAGTCAGGTAGAAATAGAAATATAAATATTTATTTGCCTATAAATTAACAGAATTGTATAAATGTTTTTAAAATAAAAGCTTCTAATAGACAAAAAGGTCCATGACTCAGCGTTTGGGTGAAGGTGGAACCCACACCCGCTGGTATTCTGTCATGGCCAGACTTAAGACTAAAAAACTAAAAAACTAAAATTAACATTATTAAGTATAAATATACATACATACACATCATCATCATCATCATCATCCATGTATGTATGTATATGTGTACTATACACAATTATACTCGTACAATTAACATATTAAAATACACTTTAAGTATAAAACTATTAGACGACTATGCATACTTACTATGAAATCAAAAATATATATTAGGGAATGACGTTATCTCTGTTACAGATCTTTGAAAGAATTCATTAACGTCCATAGGCTGCGGTGACTGCTTACCATCAGGCAGGTCGTAAGCTTGTTTGCCACCTTAGTGGTATAAAAAAATATATAATTTCACTCAAACAGCGATGCCTGAATCCGTGTCTGTCTCACCACGACATCTCTACTGAAGATGATACCAATAACGGAATCAACAAATCCACTTACGGACCTCCATGTCCGGACAATCGTAACCCCCCCACCCTCACCCCTCACCCCTCCAAGCCTTTTCAAACTTTATTGGCAGTCCATCTTATTCAGCTCAGGCCTTTCGGCGTAAATATATCAGCTTTATAGTGTCCCACGAATGTGTAAAAGGTCATTTGGAAGGGATATTTGACTGAATCTCAAATATATTGTGGAACATTGGATTTAAGGAGCACGAATAACTAGGCTTATGTAAAATAGGAGTAGTAAGATTGACTTTAAAGATTAAAGGTACTTTTTCTTGGACGCTACTTTAGCGGATAAGCCAAGTATTTTTAAGTTTATAGGTAACATAACATATCTAGTACCTACATACATTCACACTCACGCCCGTATCCCGTAGAGGCGCGGTTTCGGTTTATGTGTATATAGATGTAATGTACATATGATCTAAACGCCTTATCTCCAATCTGCCTGCGAGGCGTGCTGATTACAGGGCTTTCCACTAATGTGCACTAAGGAGAACTAGGGTTTAGTCCAGCAGTGCAATGTTACGATCTAACTACGAGCTAAGAGCTCATATAGGTAACTGTGCTTGGCATAGCAAAGTATTTAAAAAAATCTATCTTGTTCTATTGCGTTTTGAGTTTGTCGTTTGTATCACTTAACTAGTGAGAGCTGGTAGCGGCCCAGCTGTAACGATATTTTACAACCGGTTTTTAACGAAAACGGCGGGCGTGGTCTGTTGAAAAGATAAAAAGGCAAATTTTGATGAAACAAGTTCAGGAGACGTAAAAAGTTTCTAAACGGGCAGGTCCTGAGTGCGGTGGGGGCGCGGGGCGCGGCCAGTGTGACATCTTCGCCGTACAAAAATATCCACCGCTCTCGCTAATTTCGGCTCCTAACTCCATAAGGTGCCAGACATTTGTCCTTTGACGACCAAATTTAAATGGAAACGAGTTAAACGCTCACCCCCCAATTTAGATTAAAATTAACTTTAATTAAAATCTAACGTTCCGTTTATTGTCTGTCTTGTTTCAGGAACAACCGACGTTTAAATTATTTGAGGAACAGAATTATAAGTTCGTGTTGATTGAAACTGTGCGCCCATTGTTCCCGGTTCACGTTTATAGACGTTTAAAAGGGAATTTTGAAGAGGGGATAAATCGACAGGATGTTTGTTTATGGAGGCTTGGTCGGACGCATGATGTGCTACTGAATGTACTGAGGAGCCGCGTGTAATAATTTCACAGCTAAAAAAAGAACGTTTAGAGAAAGGGTTCCTCTGATAGCCCATGGGGAGTGAACAAAATGAAATTTCACGTCGGGTTGCACGCAAGTGCGAAGGATAAGTGATATGGAATCACGCCCAGATTGTTTCGCACCCACCGTCGACGGCTACGCGAACAAGAAAATTATTTTCTTTATCAAGCCAACTCCCGTAAATAAAGTGTGCGTCGGTGAAAAAATTCATCCCCGCAGGATTTAATCTTGTTGCTCGTGGCGTTAACACTCACTTCGACATAATCACGCGTTTAAGACAAAACAAAATGGAATTGCCGCACTTTGTCCTGAAATTGTTCGGAGACACGGCGGGATATTTCACAACACTTTCTGTCTATTAAATTTAAGTGAGCGCCGCCGAATAAATAACTGTAGAAGGCGGGCGGCATTCGGGGGTTAAATAAAAACGCGTACTTCAAAATCCTCGGCATTTGTCAGCGGCCGGGGTTACCATTACGTTTTATAGTATCATTTGTAACCGCGTTGCAGGAACACTTGGTATTATTTTATGCCTACTTGGGACCGGGTGGCGGGATATTGTTTTTAAGAGCACGAAACTGCACGGGTTTACAACAACGTTGCCTTATTTTATAACGTGACATAACGGGCCGGGCCCGAGGCGCTTTCTGGTGTTTACCTTTCGAATTGGGGGCGACATTCGTCGGGAATTTGGGGTTAATTCGCACAGACGGTTTAACAAGCTTAATGTTCCTATTAGAAGTAGCTGAGATCGAGGAGAGTTGAAACCCTTCTTGCGTTTTGCTTAATAGATAAAAATCTATAAACATAAATCGTTTATGTTTAGTATCAATTGAGAGAGCAATTCTTACAGTTTAAAATTACTTATGCAGGATAAGTATGAATTCTGTGGCGAAAAATCTTTTTTAGTGTAACAAGTTATTTTGTTTGAACTCCCATCATACCGAGGTAACATAAACTGGGTGAATTGAAACAGTTGATGTTTGAATAGAATTAATTTCTCTTAACTTAATACCTCGTTGTTGAAACAACGTGTTTAATTCATCTCAGGTGAAAAATATATTCCTATTTTTTATAAGGTAACAAATAAAGAAGGAAAGCACACAAAATTAGCCATATGTGTGCTGTGATTTCAATAGTTAGTAATTTGAATCTTGGAAAAAAAAAAAACGAAAATACATAATTCTCAAGATAGAGCAAAAATTTTAGATTTCACTATTTTTGTGACGACGTTGCCATAATGAGTGACCTGTATATGGCTGAAAGCGAACGGTTTGCAAAGTTACAAGTTCCACGTAACCAACGTGGTTTCAAATCACCTGTGTTTCAAAACGCTTCATTCTCCCCTATTTCGGTTAAGTAAATCCAAAGTTTTAAGAGAATGTTTCTAAAATGCCTCGAACTTGCTTCGAAACACCTCACCTCGACTAGGAAAGTTGCTAGATATTCGCGACCGATTAAAATATCAAATTTATGTAAACTGCATAGAATAGAAGAGGAGCTAAGTTTCTCGAGCGGGCCGCATCTCCGGAGGAGTTCAGTTTACAACGCACCTCTGGGCTCAGAACTTAATTGAATACCGCCGCGCCTTTGTCTTTGCGATAAAAGTTTAGCAAATTCATTAAAAACTTGCATTGATAGTTGGCGCACAGCTCCCGCATCCTGTTGCACGTGGGGAGGTAAATAGCAAGTTTTGCCTATACGTTCTAGCATTGTTCTCTTTATTTCAAGAGCCTTATTAAATGATGAAGGCGATCAGAATGTCAAACACACAGAGACTTAGGTATTTGTATAAATATCTTCCTCGTCCGTGCGATCTAGAGTATTTGTCCGTTTTATGGCGTTTTGTTTTTATTAAATTGAACAAAATTGGACTGTAATTCTGTGAGAGAGGTGTATTCCACACCTCTCACCTCTTCCACATTCATACATATTCTCATGCATTTTAACAGTTTGAGGTGACTTATTTTCATTTTTCTACATATTCTCGAGTAGGTACTTATGGTTATGAAAAACAATATTTTCTTAAAATACTTGTATACTCGTGCTAGCAATCCGACGTAATTTATTTATTATGGGATACGATGTTTATATGTCTGTTAACTTGGAAAGTATATACTCATAGCTCGCGTGGCTCCAGACGAAAAGATTTATCACGATGTTTTTCGGGAAAGACCCACCCTTTCACTATTTACGTCACTTCTGAATTACAAGCTGCCTACTTTCAACAAGCACAATGTCGAAAGGATAGGTACGTATGTAAAGACGTATGTATTTAAACTAATGCCAATTATACGTAGTCGGCGTCGTGTACTCAGTCAAATGACTTTATTGTATATGATATGTACCTATCTCATAATTGACGATACCGGCATATACTTAGATACACGGAGCTTTAAATGTAAAGATCGATTAGCCTCGGTTTAAAAAGTCAAGCAACTTGGGAAATTACAAGGCTGATTGAAATCAACAAGTAGGCAACACTGATTGAATAATGAAGACGCCCTTCTTGTAGCAACTATCTTGTTGTATATAGACGGACAGTCTTCATTATTGAATCAGTATTCCTTACTTGTTGATTTCAATCAATCTTATAATTTCCCAAGTCGCTTGACTTTTTAAACAGTCTACTTATGAAAAGAAACAATCAATCATCCTTACCCACAGTTTCCATTCAAAACTTTAGGAAGTTAGTCACCATAATGATATTTTGACTTTAGCATATAGCTGAGGTTTACATGGTACGAAAGAATAAATGAAGATTGTAAATAAAAAATTTAAAAATACGAATGTACATTTTGAGAGCTAGAATCATAGTAAACACCGTGTATAAATTGAGATAAGCTTCGCTTAATCCTATAGGCAGGACAGGTAGGTACATACTCTTGCTTCTAATTAGCAAAAACCTCAAAAAACTTCGCGTAAGAGTGTGTGGCACACTTTCATCTAGAAAAAAGCGGTACTGTCTGCCAAACGATCCAACATCTTCAATCTCAGGGTAAAAAGTAGGCGCATCGTCACGCGGGCGAACACCCAGAGATTTGATCGCAGCCCGCCCGGCGCGTCACGGTGCGTAGTGACAGTATCTACATGGCTTTATGTGCCGGGGGGCAAACAGTCGAGTGCAAACTGCTCGTATCGCATGGCTGTAAACACGCACCCGAAATTCATCCGCAGAAATTCACGACCCTCTTGGCCCCGTATTTGCGTGAATATCCCCATATTTACGTAAATATATCGTCGATTAGTTCCATCCCTTATTGCGGGGGCTTAATGGAAGATTTTTTTCTGGCCGCCATTATCCTTGATCAAACATCGGGAACGCGGCTGCGGCCGTCTATAGGGGCGGGCGCGGAAACTGTCGTTCCAGGGTAATTGGATTATTGTATTACATCCTGGAGCCCGGATCGCTCTGCTGTTTTCTCCGAACTGTCCGACAATGGCCCGGCCGGCGACGTGACTTCCATTCCAAGCGCGCCTGGTCCGTTTTAGAATAGTTATAGATTAGGTGAGGTCGCGTCTTCGTCCGTGCAACCTTCGGTAGGAATGCTTTAATAATGAACGACTAGTATTTTGCCAATAGGGGGAGTTCGAGCGAACGTTTGGTCAAGTAAGGTTTTCGAATTCACTGATAAGCAAACGTAACTAGGTCACTTACAAAAACAACGATATTTCATAAACTAGTACAGATTATAGCCTCGTGGTACAAAAATTAAATTGCGCTCTTGGTATTTCAAGAAATACACTTCAATGTTCCTTGTACTTCACAGAGTGTAGTTTCAAAGTCGCCTGTTATGCGAAACGCGTATAAAATAGTTGTCAGTTAGTGTTGCTCGCGGATGACAAAGAAACTTGATAGGCAGCCACCAAGAACAAGTCAGGAACGACAGGAACGCCAAAGTTGCAGACTTAACTGGCGCGTACTTGACTCCAAACGTTGCTCGTTCAGGGGATCTATTTTTGAAGCTCGCCTCGATTCGGACGGTTTTTAATTTTGATTTTCCTAATTAATGAGTACGGACCAAAAATAGGGAAAATCAGCATCACGCATCAAAATATCGAATTTTTCACGGCGTAAATCAAAATCGAAAATCAAATCGAGGCGAGCGATTTAAAAATAGGGCCCTGAACCGAGCGCGATCTCGATAAGGCGCTCGGATACGAGTTCCGTTTTAAGGGTTGCCACAAATCATAAACACTTTTATGTAACCTTAATGTCTACCGCGGGGTTTTACGTGTAGGGGGGGGGGCACTTAGCAAAACAAATGTTTATTAACGTGGCTCGCTTAGCGTTATCTCGTGCGTGCGATTGCCATGAGTTCGCGGGCCCGTGGGGTGGAACGGCGTCGCGGGCGTGACTTGCAAATGGATGGACGTATTCAACTTGCATATCTTGCTCGGCAGGCAAATGAGAAAGTCTTACATGGCACTGATAGGGACGGGGCTAAGCGCGTCTAGATGCGAGGGGAAGCGTTCGCGTTGTTGCCGGGGCGTTTGCGTGTGTAAGAGTTGAGAGTATGGAATTACTAGGAAAAGATTTAACAAGCCGTAATGTAGAACCCGTAGCAAGTATCATTAAAGAGTCAAAAATCAAAATTTTCCATACTTGTGTCTCTCATTTTCTTGAATAATTTACCTAACCGACAGAAAAACTCGGATATCTGCCAACTAAGTTTATTTAAACTCAAATAATTTCTAAACTCCAGACTCTTTTTCAATGAAACAAAGCTAAGAACCATGTCGATTAAACTGTCTTACAAACAGAGAAAACCGCATCCAAATCTGTACATCCATTTGGGACCTACAATACCACAGCAATATAACCCCTCGTTTCGTCAAGGGATAAAAATCAAAGGATCTTATTGAAAAATTATGTAAACAAAAAATGCTTAGGCACCATTTAAGAAATGGGAGCAGATGCTCTCGTAATACGATCGAATAAATATACAAGAATTGTCTAACAAGTCACGAGTTTCCTTAGGATATTACCTGAATACATATGGGTCGACGATTATTCCAGTTTGCCTTTCTCAATATCTAAAAATGTTATATAAAAAAACATCTTGGCGTTAATGTCCCGGTTTTGCTCTCGCGCACGATGGCCCGGGTCCACCTTGATCTTGATCCAGGATTTGGCAGATCAGGTTATCACAGTGAAGCGACTGCTATCTTACCTCCGTGACCCTGAAATCAGGGGAACCTGGCCAGATCATGGTTACACATTTAGTCGCCTAAATATGTATTACGATGTTTTCCCTCACCGTAAGAGCATCGGTTAGAATTCAACTGTACATTGAAGTTGTACATAACTCTGAAAAGAGCCATTGGTACATTGCCTAGTGTCTTCAGCGGGATTCAAACCCGGTGCCTCTCGCTTACGAGTCGGATACCGTAACCGCTCTGCCACCGACGCTCCTACAGATCTACCTACGTAATAATCATATTAAAAGACAAAAAGAGCAATGTAGGAAGTTATATTACAGCGTAGCTTGTCTAGTTTGTCAGTGATGTCGGGGAAACCCTACTATATGTTCAGACAAACTGTCATTCTACTAATAAATAAAAGTGAAAGTCTTGTTTGTTTAGCTTCCTTCACGACAAATCAGATCATCCAATTGAGCTAACATCGTTTTACGTTTGAAAATGTATACGTAAGGTGGAGCGTCGGTAGTCTAGATGCTAACGACTCGTAAACGAGAGATAGGTACTGAGTTCGATTCCCAGTGCCACCATGTATCAATGACTTTTCTGAGTCATGTGTAATAGTTGAAGACTATGAAGATGCTTTACTGTGATGGTAAACCAAATCCTAGATCATGGTCAATACGGACCCCGGGCCCTCGTGCGTGAAAACACAAGATTCTACGAAACCGAACTAGCCGCTGCGCATTACCGACTGCCGATTTCGGTACCTTCATTACATCATTCCACACAAGCAATGTCGAAGGTATAAATAACTTAACCAAGAAAATTAGGTAGGTTATTTCCCACTGACATATAATCACTGGGGCACAAACGTGTATTTTCCTTAGCCACAGCACTCACAGCAAGACATCGAGTCTAGTATTTATGAAGTGCCTACAGGGTTTAAAATGGTATTGGCTTACAAAGAGTACGTTATCGGAAATGCGAAGTGATTTCTCGGAAAACACGGAGGCAGTTTACAGAACGGTTATCATTCTGTTCCCTGAAATTATATAGTAGTATTAACTACGAATGCAATAGCGACTGGAATTGGTGTTTATGCAAGTTGTTTCAAAGAATTGATAATAACGTTAATTTATTAATTATGCTGTACTGGCTGTGAGCAGGAAGCTTTTTTATTGCCTAGGGAGGCATACGGTTCATTGTGTATTATGCATTAAGTTTTCCTGACTAATTGTTTTAATACTTGTTAGTACTCAACTCACTTTTACGAATTATAACTATGCTGTATTATGATTTTGTAAGCGTTTATGTATCTGTCTAGCTATCTAACATACGGTCCATCTTTTTTTTGTTATGTCATACGGTAGGCAAACAGGCAAGCGGGCCACCTGATGGAAAGTAGTCATCACTGGATATAGACATTAGCAACACCAAGAGTATCGCCAATGCGTTGTCCACCTCTATAACACGTTGCTCTGGCAGCAAAAAGGCTGCCTCTCCACTGCCAAAGCCACGGTTCCCCAAATCCTGACCCCATCCGTTGGAAAGCGGTCCCCATCGTCCAGGATTCCAGAAACAGACTACCACCAACTCCACTCTTAGACGGGTGTCATAAAAGGCGCCTAACTGATGACATTTCATAAGGTAGACCATCCATTACCTCCGGAAAATGCACAATAGCATGTTCTCTTAGTTACTTTCTTTCAACACTGCCATCTCCAACCCGCCTGCCTTGCGTGGGGATCGCGGCAATGCCCTTCACTAATGTGGAGGAGGCTCCAGTCCAGCAGTGAACTGTTATGAATTGTTGATCTATTGATTTTGTGTAATACGATATGAAATTTGAGCGCAGCCGTTCTCACTGGATCGTGTCAACTTTAGTTGACTTCAGAGAACTAGCGCATTATAACGAGAAATAACGAAATATGTCTTCTCAAGAGCTAACAATTTTGTTTACTACTGCCGAGGTACCGGTAGGCTACACATACTGATTTCCTATCAGCTGTGATCTTCTAAGCTTTACTGGCTGAACAGGATTGTGTCGCCACCGAATGTTTACGTTCAGGCTGAGGCTGGACAAAAATAGTCGGGGCTCCAGGGCTAATTTGGCCGGTGGGCCGTAGCCAAGGGCCGGATTGCACGCCGACATAATTAACTATAGCGCCTCCAACGGCCCTGTATAATATACCCGAATACCCGAACCATCGGGGTACTCATCTCGCCACAACTTGACCTTTGCGATAACTGTGTTAGAGATATTTTTGTCCGCGGACAAGTAACAGGCCGACAGGGGTGAGGTGGAATAGAATAGATTTTATTTGTGGTACATGGGTTAAATTTTTGTTGTAAAATACAATATAAAGGTTTCGCTGCGACCTGCCTTTCGGCGTTTAAATGTATGTAGGCTTATTCTAAAAACAGTAAAATTACTCGTAATCATGCTTAATGAGCTCAATATCGTTACACTAGAAATACCTAAATTCATCGAAGTAAATAAAATTAAAAGTCAAGGAAAATACAAGTCATGCCACAGAATATCTATAGGTACCTACGTAATGTCAAGAAACTGATGTAATTAAATCAGATTCAATATCAATTCAGATTAAGTAAATAATGTCTATGTTATATCTCTGTATTTCTTTATTGTGTACAATAAATAGTTAAATAAATAAATAATGTCAAGCATAGCCTACATTTCTGAATTACCTACATAAATGTCAACTAATGATTTACGGTACATTAACAAAAATACATAATAGCAAATATTTATTAGTAAACGGTGGAGGTAATACACTGTTAAAATTATACCTAGTCAAAACATTACGTTCAAGCACAAGTGCGCTCTAAAAGGTGCGAAAAGGCGCGACATAGATAGTGATCTATGTGGCGACATAGATATCAGAAAGGCGTTTCGATCTTTTTCTTTACCCATCATCTCCTGGTTGACTGGTAGATAAGGCTATTTTAGCTTTAAGTCCGCCACTGTACTATTTTGTGCATGAAGACTTAATAAATCTCTCTCATCTTAGTGTAGATACTACCTCCCCTCAGAAGGAAACAAAGATTTTCTCGCACCGCAAGCTATATCGTGGGCACATATGTGCTGCCGTGCAATGGCGATAAAAAGCTTTTACTTTACTGAATCGTCGATCTAGCGATTTCTGTCAGATTTTATTATAAGAGATAATATTTCTTTTTAATGCTAATGTCCTAAGTCACACTGTTTTAAAGTTAATCTATTGAAATCTCAAAAGTATTATTCTTTCCCGTTAGTGGGAGCTGTTTTGGCCAAATATTGTTATTATGCGGCACTTCTTGGATTTGTCCACTTCGTACATTTGTTCTGTAGACCTAATAAAGCAATCTGCATCGCATGAACCAAATGTTCGTCAATATGGAGAAAAAGTATGATATATTTTTTGAACTGGCAAAAAGTTTTTTTTTAACTTATTGTGTGTGGGGCGGCCCCTAGTATAGGACTGACTGACTTCAATCTGACTGATTCAAAATAAGGCCGTCATTAATAAACCTTAAAATATTTTTTTATATTGTTGCAATTCCAATGGAGCGTCGCTGGTTGAGTGGTTAGTTGAATACAAACCGATGCTTTAACGGTGTGGTAAAAACATCGTGATGAAACCTGCACATTCAGACGATTGAATGTGTAATCATGATCCATTTTTGTTAGGTTCCCCTGGTAGCGAGGTCACGGAGGTCAGATGGTAGTCGCTCCAATGAAATTACCTGATCTGCCAAATCCTGGATCATGATCAAGGCGGACCCCAGACACTCGTGCGCGAGAGCATAATCGGGACATTAACGCCAAGATGTTTTTTTAACAGCTGTAGTTCCTTCGAGAATACTGTTAACAAAGTATTAACTATTAACAGATTTCTTGGGCACTGGGGAAGTATTGTTTTAAGTACTAGAGTTTGTGTCTACGCTAGTCACATCATAATGGAATGTAATCAGTCATATAATATGGACTGTTAAAATTTTTTATTTAAAATTGGTCTGAAATAAATGATAAATAAATAAATGAATAAATAATGGGAACCCGGCTCGCTCGCTGATATTACTTTTAATGGACTTCAATAAATAACCATCTTGGTGCCAATATCCCTCCAGCGACGACGACCCTGATCAGATTGCATCTTGGTTAACAATCAGTCGGCCGAATGTGCGGGTATACTCACGATATTTTCACTTATAATAATCCACTACTTGCGCCAAACAATACACCAACAATTTAGTTTGCAGTTCCCCGGACTACTCGTTGTTGCATTTCCAGAGCTAACGCCTACTTAGTTCCATTTAACCCTAGATTCTAGGACAAATTGTCCAGATAGAATCCTGATCAAGACAGTGACTAGCGAGCGGCTGATACGCTTGGGTTAACGTTGTCGATAGATGATTCTATAAAATTATCGGTATTGTATTGTCGATGCAATGTATCAACTAGCTTTATTGATTCGGATACTACGTTCCGGAATTGAATCTCAGGATAAACGATAGCTTATGTTACGTGCTGCTAAAGTAGCTTTCTTTAAGTGATAGAATTTTTGAATCGGTTAAATGGGTTTTGAGTTTATCCGTTACTAACAAACAATTAAATCTTTTCTCTTTATAATGTTAGTATAGATTGAAAGATTTAACTTTACAGTGTACAATGGCATACTTCCCAAAATAAGTTGGGAAGCATCGTAATTGCCCATAATTTTAATAAAATAATGATTATACCTTTAGTATGAACGACAGATATAATTACTACATAATGATAAACATCTTTTCAAAATACTACAGCTACTTTTAAAACCTCGACCCGATTTACAACGACATTTTTTGTCTATCCCTTCCCTAGAGGCTAACGAAGGCGGCGTCTCGGTCTAACTCAATATACTTATAAGATTATGCAAAACGCCTTTTTACTAGTTCTCCCGAGTCAAACGCCGAGACTACAGAGTCCTCGGGCCCCTCAGGCCTTGTGTAATAATTTCGCCTTTGACGAATGACAAGCCCAATTTATTTTTACTAGTTTTCCTGTGTAAGAGAGTCGGTGGCCTATGGCTAGCAGGCGGCCTCGTAAGCGAGAGGTGCCGAGTTCGATTCCCAGCGCCGCCATGTACCTAAGACTTTTTGTGAGCTATGTACATTAGTCATACGATAACGGAAAACATCGGGCGAAAATCTGCACATTCAGTCGACTGAATCATTATCATTAGAGCGGTCAGTCCCGGCTTCTGCCAGGGTCCGCTTTCCGACTCATTGTCCTCCATTTCGCCCGCTCTTGGGCATTCAGTAGACTGAATATCTAACCATGATAGAATCTGAGAGAGGACAAATGGCAAATACTCTACTGTAATAACCTGATATGCCAAATCCTGGCTCATGGTGATGCCAGACACCGGCGCCACTCTCGCGATATCTACACCGGAATATTAACCCCAAGATAATTATTATGACGGTATTACTAGTTCTTGGAAGTCATACACTGAGATTATAGAGCTATCCGACCTCTGGGCCCTTGTGTAATAATTTCGCCTTTGACGAATGTCGAGCCATTTATTCATCCAGCGGTACTCTCTTGTAAGTCATCGCATTAATTCGTTTCATGTCTTACCATGTTAAGTAATGCTTTCGTTCAGAAGCTAATAGGTTTCTCGTCTTTTAGATCAGCCAGTTAATGGAGAACTACATAAGTCGCTGTTCGAGCTTCTTTGTGAGACTTATCAAAGTACAGGCGCCTGCTATGTGACCAGACCTCACATATATATCAATACATAGTATAAAACAAAGTCGCTTCCCGCCGTCTATGCTATATATAAACGCTTAGAACTTTTAAAGTACGCAATGGATTTTAATGCAGTTGAAACAACAGATAGAGTGACTCAAGAGGATGGTTTATAAGCAAGAAAAAAGGGGAGGGTAGGAATTCGCGTAAGGTCCCTAGTCTAGTATGTAGATAACTAATAGCCGTGAGGGAATCGTTTGCAATGCAGGGTACCGTACGAATTACAGACAAGTAATATCATAATATAGCTCACGAAATATAGCCTTTAAAAACGTCGTTTTTCCACGACTAACGGAGTATGATCCTATTTCTCCAATTTGTATTGGTACAAAATAACACAATTATTAGGCAACCAAATTTAGTACAACTATCCATGTTTTAAATTTTAAAATTAAAATCGTGCAGTCACTCGCAGCGAGGTGGCTTGCAAATTACGGATAGCAATAACTTGCATATCGCCCCATCGTTTCAGAGGGAATACTCGCCATTACTATACAAACCAAAATTAAAACGTCCATCTGACTACACATGAAAATCTGATGTATTTAAACATCTGCAGAAAAATCTGCTTTCATCAGACAGATGGCATGATCAACAACTATTAGAAGCTGTTAGTACAAACATTCGGCGTTGGTATTAGAATTGTTCTCTTTCGAACATTTTGTTTCATAGACCTAAAATAAAAGACAATTTTTAATACTGTAGCTCCGTACAACGTACAATAGGACAAAACTACAACTGTTAAAAAAACATCTTGGCGTTAATGTCCCGATTATGCTCTCGCGCACGAGGGTCTGGGGTCCGCCTTGATCATGATCCAGGATTTGGCAGATCGGGTAATTTCAGTGGAGCGACTGCCATCTGACCTCCGTGACCTCGCTACCAGCGGAACCTAACAAAATTGGATCATGATTACACATTCAATCGTCTGAATGTGCAGGTTTCATCACGATGTTTTTACCACACCGTAAGAGCATCGGTTTGTATTCAACTAACCACTCAGCCACCGACGCTCCATTGGAATTGCAACAATATAAAAAAATATTTTAAGGTTTATTAATGACGGCCTTGTTTTGAATGTAACACTGACTGACTGATGGTACTACTGACAATAGCCTCAACTGCATTCCCAAGGCAGATGAGGATCGCATCAAACAGTTTCGTATAAGTGAAATGAATACCGCTGGGACGTAAGGCAATGGCAAAGCGGCGGGAAGTGATTCTTGGAACCTGCCATTAGCTACGCGTCGGCCGATAATATCGATTTTCGATTTTATCACTTATGCCTACAGCCGAGCCGGCTGTAGAAGCTCCACCGACAAACTCTAGGTATTGTATTGTTGATTCCCTAATTGCTAAACGTACAACTGACGCAAAACTACGTATTGAAATGTTCGTAGAAGTAAATAGTAGGAAAGATGTAAGTCCTTGATAATATCTACTGTTGTAGATTATTTCCCTGGGAATTTGCGAAATATGATATAAATACTGGTTGCTAAACACTAAAGATATAGAGATATGTTATTATTATTTAACTCTGAAATGGAGCTGGGTGCTTTTTTTAGAACAATACGCTTGCATTTCTTCATATTTGGAAGCTTAGAAAGTATAGGAATATGCTTGCCTAGAAGATATCTATAACTATATATCATTCCGCTGGACATCGAAAAAGATCCTTGACAAAAAAATAAACGCCACAATTTGAATAAAATGCTTACGACCACCGCGAATGTGGCATTAACGCTCGTTGTTTGTCCTTAAAATATTTGCATGAAATAGGGCGAAAGATAAACTGGTGACCCCTGCCTACGCGAGTGTGCCCAGTTGGGTGGAGGCCAAATAAGAAACAACTTTATTAGCAGGGTTAACATATGATGCTCATTTATCCCAGTCGCAGGTCCCCTACCTTTCGAGGGCTCGCGTTCTACAAAGGTCAACCTGGGACCTTACATTTAGATACCAATTAGTGATGTATAGGTTCATCAGGCTCATGGTTACCTGATCAGCATCGTTTTTTTTATTCCGCACCGTTTACATCAAGATAGAAGATTTTAGACATCGTCTGTTGTAAATTTTTTGGACGACAATTTCCGACTTCTAAAACCCTGAGCTAAAACTATGGATCGCGTTTGATTGTATTTGAAACACACATTCAACATGGACAAACATGCACGGGACTACACGAATATAGGCGAATACTCCCTCTACACTCTCGTGTTCCCGCGGAACTGTCCACATGTGGAGTGCGCTTAACTCTATACAAATAACTCAATGTCATACAAAAAGCTATTATTCTACATTAAGATGGCCAAGGTAACAAAACTTGACAATGGCAGTGGAGTGCTATAAAAAAAAGAAACAAAATATAGATGGTGACTTCAGCTGTAAGTAGGTTCCTTCTATGCCTCTATCTCCAATTTCTTTGAATAATCCTAACGAAAGCTAATACAGCAAAACAAAACTGTTTCGACCAGATGCAGATAAATGAACTTTCGTTCGTATTTTCGTTGTAAATAATTAATCTTAGTCAGCCTTCAGTGAAATCCTGTCTCAAAGCAATACAAACATTTCGCATTTGCATTAAAATTCGCTGTGCTAATAATATTTTTCCGAACATAAAATTCATATGTATTTTCTCTTCGATCAGAGCACTGAAACCAGAAACCAATTCCGATGCCTTTAAATTCTGCGAAATTTAATTTAAATTGCAAAATTTTACATCGCCATCGATACACGATAAATAAAAGAGAAGTGCTGCCAAGTCGAGTTAGTCCGTGATATTATCGATGGATCATAAAGAAAATTATAGGATGAAAAAAAGAGACGCACCTATATGGACGATAAAAATACCACGGACTTACTAGTCTTAACAGCATTCCTTACGGTGAACCAAAAAGATAGCGATGTAAAATGAATGTTAACAAATACCCACATATTATGTCTTTAATAGTTCAAAAATAAGGTTGCCAATGTAGGAGGTGGAACAACGAAACACAGCATTTACCCAGTTCTGCACAAGCTGCCGATGTCGGCAATATTGGAACACAATAGAACTGGAATACCTAGATAGGACAGTATACAGCTAAGTCTTACCTGCAAAGGCGGCTTCGGTACTCCAAAGCCCCCTGGGAACCGGGCGCAGGCGCCCTCTGCCGTCGGCCTGCCGCAAGACAGATTGCCAAAGTTAGTTCCGGACTACGCCACTGCATAAACTAAACTATTCCGAGTATTTCCGAGACATCAATTTCCAACAGTTTCAAATAGTACATTATGATACGGGTAAGCCTGTTATATTAGTATAATATTTAGACAATTTTTGGCGGTGTCGCTATTTCCTTTACATGCACCTAAGAATAATAATTGTTTGCTCCCCCTTTATGGCATAAAAATAAATAAATATAAAAGATATGTATTTTTGCTTGTAATTTGAGTATATTACTCAAACTCTACTGGATAGATTTAAAAAATTCTTTCATAACGTAGCATTCTATTGAATTCTATTGAATGCTACGTTATCACTAAGTAACAGAGCCTCCTTTTTATTCCGGGAAAACAATAGATTCCCGCAGGAGAGTTCATTGTTAACAGAGATACGAACTGGGAGCAGAAAGCCGCTAGAACAGAATCTAGATTATAATAAATTAAAGATTTTTGCTCAATGGTTTTTTCAATTGATCCATTGTTTGATCCATAGTTTAAAAAATACCCCACCTTAGGGAAGGAGCGGCGGTGTAGTTGTTGTGTTCGGTGTTGTTTGTAAGTTATCAAGGTATTCTTTAGTTATGGACTAGTATTTCGCCATGAAGTCGTTTCCAGTGGCTACGACCGGAAATAAATGATTTTTTACAACCAAATAAATAAATGGTGCCCGTACCGAAAGTACTAAGACAATTTAATGAATAAATTAAAATGTTTTGCAGTCCCAACTTTCCTAAGGGATAATTTTAGCTCATTCAAAATAATTTTAAACCATTAATTTAATAGCTAAATTTAATCAAAATTATTCATAGTTACAACAAGTTCAGCACAATCTTGGTCTAAATATACTAACTAAAGCCTAGTTGTAGGACTAGTTAGTCTGATAATTGCGTGCCTGAAATAATCCTTAATTTGCTCAGAAGGCCCTCATAAAATTAACATCAATATTTTAAAGCTCTCTTCAAGTCTTGTGGAATCGCAATTATGTCAAAACTTTCCCCTCCAAAAATATTCATCCCAATTTAGACGCTCCCCTTAGTTTCATCGGGTTTCACGGAGTTTTAGCATGTTATCTCTATTGAACAAATTTTACTATTAGGAGCTATTTTGTGATAACATAGGAGGGTCGGTGGCCGAGTGATTAAGGTATCCGACTCGTAAGCAAGAGGTACCGGGTTCGAATTCCACTGCGGCCATATACCAACGACTCTTTTTTGAGTTATGTACTTTAGTCGAATGCTAACCGATGCTTAACGGCGAGGGAAAATATCATGATGAAATCTACACATTCAGGCGACTGAATGTGTAACCATGATCCAATCTATTCAGGTTTCCCTAGTAACAGGGTCACGGAGGTCAGATAGCAGTCGCGCCAAATCCTGGATCATGGTCAAGGTGGACCCTGCGCCCTTGTGCGCGAGAGCACAACCGAGACTTTAATACCAAGATGATTATATTTTATTATTAAAGGTTTTCAATATTGATTTTCGGCATGTAAACAGAAAAAGTTCAGTATTTTAGACCACGGCTTTCTCATATATTATGTATGTACTTAGGTTATCGAGCAAATCTCGTCCACATTTTTAAAGTTATGGTAAAAATAGAATGTGTTCTTTCCTATCTGCTCAGTTTACACGGATCAATGGGTAATTGTACCAAAAAAGATAACGCACTAAATGCACCTGCGTCCCACGGCGGGCGTCAACATTTGTGTAAATACATATTACACTAGAAACAAAGAACTAAAGCCGCCGTTACGTATGTATATACGTCACACACGTACAGTCTGGATAGAAAGTCGGTCATCCTTAACATTCGAAATTTTGAATAATCAGACTCAATTAAGTCACTTCGTAGTTAAAAATTTTCTAACGGATACTATCGTTGTACAACGCGAGTCCCACGGTGGGCGCCAACATTATTTTATATCATAATAAAAATAGATCTCACAACAACAATAGACAATGTGACACGTATTATAAAGCTCTAAATAAAAATAAGCTCACAGATTAAAGATACGAACTTGTATCCAAATTATATCGCATAAATCCGAACTAGACTCGAACCTTGTCAATATTCAAACTTAGAGAAGCTTCAAAGATAACTCCAGCCAATAACAGGGCTTGTAAGCCAATCAGTATGTAGATGTAGCGGGCGTCGTTGTCAAAAACCACTCAGCATCGCGGGACACATTAGCTCTTCGCTTTATTAGCCGTATCTGAGCTCGGGCTCGTTACATAAACCCGCGTTCAACTGGAGGCCGAGCATCACGCGCAATTTCCCTTCGCGGATGCCGTGCATAAAGGGCTTACTTTTTGTATATTCTTCGGATACAGTGCACCGTAATTCACCCAAATACAGGCCGTGCAATGACCAAAAAAACTCGTTTTGAGAGGACAGGGCGTGTTGTCAGATACATAAAATGGCTGACGGTTGTGGCGAAAAAGAACTAGCAATCCTGGCAACCTTTTTAAATTCCTATTTTTCCGTTAGATTACAAAAACATTTTTACAACGTTTTTTTATTTATTTGTAAAAACAATAAAAAACTGAAAAGATAAAGCGTATCAAAGTTTCGTAATGGGGGCTCGTGTAGTCTCTTCTGAGTAAAATTTGACCTCAGGCGTGACGTCATGCAACATGCAACGCACTGCATTATTCTTTGTTTGCGTAACAATAGAAAAAAAACGAGTCTCTACCAGACGGAAAAAAAATCAGTCATCATCCCTATTCCCTAGGATCATATTACACATTAAGAAACTGAACCATAGGCCCTGTCCTATAAGGAGTTTCTTCACCATTGCGGCCACGGCACGTAAGCTCGCGGCGGCGGCCTTTGTTACCGCGTCCGCGTCGAACACGCAGTGAGTTACGCGCTACGGCGGGCTCATTCATATACAAATCAAGGGCCGGCCTTCGACCGGTTTTATCCAGCCTTCGCGAATTTGCCAAAAAAAATTCTGGCACCGAGCCAACTACCCTCACGCACGCCGTAGCTACCGAATAAATCTGCGAACGCGGCGACTAGTGACGCCCTATTAGGTACAATCGATGACTTAATTATCGAAAATGTGATTCATGATAATTGTCGCACTGAGTCGGATTCATCATCATCTCAGCGCTATGTCCCGGTTGAGATCTCGCGCGGCACGCGAGGGCCTGCGGTGCCGCACTGAGTCGAATTGGTGGGAAATAAATAAAAAATATGCTAAGACAAATAAATGTGCTTGGACAAATTCACATAGCGCCATCTCATCAATGTAGGCAAAGCTTGTGTTAAGGGTAACCGATAAACGACTTATATACTTGTTTTAAATACATACTTATTATACATTACACCCAGACCCGTAACAGAAATTAAAATTTATCATTTAAATTTCTGCTGGGCCGGGAATCGAACCCGGTACCTCTGCGTGGCGACCGGCATGTTAACCAACTGAAACACGCAGGTCAATTGTGTTGTACTTGCGCAGATTTCGTGAGTTTAATGCTCTAATTAAGTAGGTATCCCTAACCTGTCAGAATATATAAATAAAATTTGTGTTGATCATTATCTACTTTATATAGAATTAGAAATTGAAATTTTGCGGACAAGCTAGTTGACAGGCAAGCTGAACAGTCAATGGAATGTGCTCGTCGTTGCGTATGGACATTAGCAACAGCAGGTCATTACAAATGCGTTGCGCACATTTGCCTATAATTTGCTTATTTCATGCAGTAAATGCTAATGCTAGGTCCCTCCATTGCCAAAGCTACGATTCTCTATGGAGATCCACATTAGAGTATTAACGCACATGTGCAAAAAATGTAAGTACAGTACTAAATAAATGGATAATTCGAAGCGTCGGTGGTCGAGTGGTTAGTATTCGATCCGACTCGTAAGCGATAGGTACCGGGTTCGAATTCTGTTGCGACCATGTACCAATGATTCTTTTCTGAGTTACTCGTATGTACGGCCCTTCCGGTGAGGTCTGGACTGGTCAGATTCCCCTGATAGCAGGGTCACGGAGGTCAGATGGCAGTCGGTGCCAAATCCTGGATCATGGTCAAGGCGGACCCCGGGCACTCGTGTGCCCAACGCCAAGATAATTTGATATACATTTATTATTACGTTTATATGAATTTTTGTATTTTTGCGCTACAGTTTCGAAAGTTTGCAATCACTAGCCCGTCACTAGACCCCCCGCGCTCGCCCACGCACTATCAAGATAACACCAGAAAAACATGACGCCCTAAAAGCCGTTTAAAAGTGACCCACATAATTTACAACTCAATTGCAAGTGTAGAATATTCCATATCGGCCTAATTTATTACTGAGTATGGTAATGACCGCTAACAATTTGAGCTTGTAACTACATGTTGCCTTCTTACATCGACATTCACAAATAATGCTTGCTAAATAAAGTAGCTTCACCATGCGTTCTCACAGTAAACGCACTGCGTCCCTGTCGATACTTTGTACCAAAACGCAAATGACCATACACGCAAATTGCCGTATTTTGAGTACGCAATATAAAATACACGTAAAGACCAGATACGTCCAATTCTTATTATCGGTCAATTTAATTCACATTGACGGACGCATAGTTCCGATCGCCGCTCAAGTATTTTCAGTTGGAAATTTCGAACACTGCGTTCGCGCTCACGTCAATCAGATCTAAGAGGCAGTGGAGGATCTTTAAAAAAATACGACTAGATTATAAACTAGGAATTTATTAATTAAAATATTACAAACTACGAGTGTCCGATCCGTTCGATTTGTGAGTAAGGATGGCGCCCAGCAAGGGCTTGTATTGCTTTTTATGAATCGATACCTTTAGGATTGCACAAGCTGTTAACAGTGAACACTGCACTCGCTCTTGACCGCGAATAAACCGGACGTAGCTTCAACATGACACGTGTGACCTCACGTTGCCGAATACGGGTGTTTGATGCTACAACCATTGTTTGAATACCGTCCCAAGACAATAGACTGCAAGGCTAGCAATGCAAACAGAGATAGTTGCAAAGATCAGATTCCGTTCCCGACGGTTCCGTTCCCAATTCCCTTTCTTGGCCTCACGTACAGGGTGCCAGTGAATTATTCGCGATTCGTTTGTTTTACGCCGACATTTATAACACTTAAATCACGAGGGTTATCCGTTAGTACCGCTGCGATCGCCCTTGACGATGTTCTGTATTAATCGACGCTGATAGAGAGTAATGCCATTGCTAGTGAATGCTAAGCTCATTGGTTGATGTAATTAATTGGCGGATCCATTAAAGTAATAGTGGATCAGAGGGATTACCCTCGCTAGAGCGCGTGGCTACCGTCTGCCGGGCCCTCGAGGCCCCTCTTCAACGGTTTACATGATCCTCGCGGCTAATGACCAGCTCGCGAGCCTGCTACCTACATTTTTATACCGACGCTCGTAAATGCGCTTCATAAACCTGTTTCTAAATGAGCTCTTAAACTATAATAACATATAGCCGTTTTATTGGTCGGAAAGCATTCGCTTTTCAATTCGAGCTACAGAAATTCACTAAGGTATGGCCGTTAACTGGAATTGGAGCGTTTTGCTGTGCTGTTTTTGGAAGCATAATTATTGTTTGTAAATTTAAAAGCCAGTTTAATTTGTATTTGTTTTTAAAAGCAGCGAATTCCCATACTGCTCGTACAAAGGAACATCAAGGCGTATTAATTATTCTCCCAAGCACAGTTTCATTCCCATGACACCAGTAGCGCGTTAAGCAGAACAATTTACACAACTTGCGTGGAAACAGTTCGGAAAAGCGGCGGAGGTCTGATCCGGCGGGCGCCCGCCGCAGTTCAACAACTCGGCCCCGACGCCCGAACTAAACAACATAAACTCCCTAATGGAAATTGATTCCAGACTACACTTAAAAGGGAATTATGATAGCGCTGGCAAATGCGAGTTGAAAATGCAGTCGGCCGGCCGACGGAGGACTCGGAAACTCGGAACTTGGGCAATTAAAACAAAAACCCGTGGATTTTACGACTGCCAAGCCAGGCCAGTGTAAGAACACTGTAAAATGAATATCTACCAGCTCGACGGCAATAAGTTTTCTGTTTTAAATTAATTTGTTTTCTACTGGCGTTTGGTGATGAAAAATTGCTTATTTTCGCGCAGCCGTAAGTTATAGTAAATGCTTATAGCTATACCGTTTTCGAGGACTTCACTGTAAGATTTGTGATCATCACTGTGTGCAGATTATCTAATATAGTGGAGCGATACCTGTTAAAGGGGAACCTGACCAGATTGGAACATGTTTACACATTCAGTCGTCTAAATATGCAGGTTTCATCACGATGTTTTCTCTCGCTGTAATAGCATCGGTTAGTATTAAACTAATTAACTCAGAAAAGAGTCATTGGTATGAGAATGAGAATCGAACCTGGTACCTCTCGCTTACCTAGTAACCACTCGGCCACCGACGCTCACAAATAATGATAACATTTAAAATTAATAGTCCGGTATTGTTCAAATTTACGTCAACCGCATCGCGTAAGCATGGCCGCGGAAACAGACAATTTCATACGAATATTATTTGTCGCTTTCAGAGCTCCGCAGCTACGTGCTGAGGTCTCACCTTTAGAACTATACAACAAAAGTTGCATGGATTATTAAGCCCATAGGCTGTGGACTCAAATTCTTCCTTTTCTCGACATATGAATTAAAAATATACACTCGCGAGGGGAGTAAGCGTTCTGAGGTTTCCGTACAAACATAATTAATACATAAAAGACATTTTTATTTGACGTAACTGCATTGCCCTGTCTTGCGCCATGAGACCTTGCTTTTTAATTTTAAAATATTAGGTATGTCAACAGGAAGTGCAAAGCATAGCGAATGAATTTGCTTGCGAGTATCATTTGTTGTTGTTTAATCTTTTGTAACCGTATTAAGCGACAAGATACCAATGAAAATGTCACGTCAATTAAGAAAAATAACTACTAAGTTACACAAAATATCTCCAAAACAAATTAATAAGATTGACCTCCATTTTTATAACTTCTGCTGTCCAGAGTTTCTCTTCCCACTTACCTTCTTCTTTACACGAAACATAAACGTTTCGCATTAAAAGAAAATTGTTTATTTACTCAAAATGTTTTGATCATTTATTCCCTGTCGTACCAACTGGGAATGTGGGATATTTTGCATGAAAAAGCTAGAACGCCAATGTCTCTGAAACGCAACCGCATTCAGTTACCAGACCGTCGTAATAGTGTACCCGAATCACGCCCAAATCCGACTAAAGTAATGTCATTATTACTCAATATCTGCGACGCCGTTGATTTTTGAAACATTGCATGAACGCAGATGATATTCTTCTCACATCACATTTCTCTTATTAATCGTTCTCAAGTACTCGTCTGCTTAGTGAACGCACTGCATTCAGTATAGCCCTATGATTGGTAAATTTCTTTCATTTTGACGGTCGCATAGTGTCAATCGCCACTCATCTAACCCTGCAAGCACTGTGAGACCTCACACTAACGGTTCTGAATACGAGTGTTAGTTGGTACTTACATGTAGTAATTTGTATTTGGTACTTGTACCTTTTATTGAGAAAAATAGTTTTTGGACAAATAGCCAAACTAACAACGAACTGAACGCAAAAAAGTTGGATACCAATTCCCTCGTTACCGAACGACTAATACTGTTATGATTTATACTGTATTAGAATATATTGTTATTGTTAACGAGAACTCACAACAAATTATTTAAATGAATACTGAACAAACACATTTGAGCGTTGCCCTTTAAAACATTATGAAAGCAGATAAATGTATAGCAATATATATTGCTCACAGTCGGGTGTAGGCGTTTAAGGCTCAATTTCGCCGTTCTTGTTCGCGGTAATACTTCTTTTTATGACAAATTAATGTAATAAATTTTATGTGGATCTAAGGGCAATGTGGGTAAGTAATGGCCCTTATTTCAGGGTGTTAAAACTTTAAAATCAATTTTACGTGTTTCGCAACACTTGGGTTTAAAGGATCTACCCCAATTGAACATTTTCTTTTACATTTATTCACGGAATATTGATTTAATATAGTTTTGCGATGCATTTGCAATACTTTTACGTATTTTCCTTCTCAATGTAGAAATTTCCGTTTCCATACTTATTTCGAGCGCTGTAGGAAAAAATTTGCATTGGAATCAATTTAAAAAAAATATAAGGTACACGTCGGGTTCTACCTAACTCCCTCGCTCCGCCCGGAGTTAACTAGAGTCTAGAGTCTAGAGGCCTTCGCTGCGCTCAGGATCTAGTAATCTGCCCATGATAGTAAATTAAGGAACTGGTTTATCCGCTTATAGAACGTCTAGTGCTGTAACAATTTTTCAATAAACGCATAGAATTTTTTCTTGTTGCGCGCTAATAAAATAAAAGGCGAGACAAACTATTCCGAATTTAACCTAATGAAACTTTAATAAAATATCAACTTGCTGCATCTAATTTACATGAGATATTTCGACTTTTCAGACAGACTTTTCGAAAGCCACAAGCTAAGTAAGATCCTGACATTCGTCTTCCGCCATTTCCATATTCATACATCTTTTCATGCATTTTCGCCGATTGAGAGTGCTGCATAGCTGCCCTTTTGGAGATTATCTGACTCTGCATCTATTTTATTAACAAAATATCTTTAATGTAAAAATTAGGACATGCAAAGACTTGCTTTTTTTAGACCAACTATAGGCTATAGCCCGCGACTTAAAAATAACTGCTGACAATTGGTCTAAATTACAATTAGTTGAAATACGTCGTATGAAACCCGTGAACTCACAAGAACAAACTGTGCAGACTCCTTGCATCTTATAGACTACTGCAGAGATTTGTAAAAGAATAATTTAGAATATCCTTAAAAAGCAATAATTAGATTATTTTTAGGTTTGACTGGGTTACGCTCGCGAAAATTTGGTTATAACATTCTAGTCCCGTTATATTGTATCCTGTGTGCTATTATGGGCTATAAGCTACATTGCTGCCAAATTTCATTAAAATCCGTTTCCGCTTATCCGCTTCCGCATCCGAATCCGCTTTTGCATGAAGGAGCAACAAACCTTCAAACATACATGCAACCATCCACCCTTACAAACTTTCACATTCATAAAAGTAGGAAGAATAATAATTTCATTTAATTATATTATTGATTGTTTTCATTTTCCAATTACGTATCCCACTTGTATCATAATGTACTATTAATGTTATTTTTGCTATTATTTATCTTCGGCAATCCCGAGCTTCCGGGATCAAACCCGTGTGCCTACCAATGACTCTTTTCTGAGTTATTTACAGTTGAACACTAACCGATGCTCTCTCGCGGTGAGGGAAAATATCGCGATGAATCTTGCACATTCAGGCGACTAAATGTGTAACCATGATCCAATCTGGTCAGGTTCCCCTGTTAACAGTCAGTCGCTTTACTATATTACCTGATCTGCCAAATTCTGGATCATGGTCAAAGCGGACCCCGGGCCCTCAACAGAACACAACCGGAAAATTAACGCCAAAATGATTATAAAGGTATTTTTAGAGGCGTAGAAATTGAAATTAAAATAAAACAAAGAAAAGGCATTTAGTATCAGTGAAACTAGCTTTATTGGAAAGATAATTTATGGCATTTATGCTTCAATATGATTTTTGTCATGTGGCCGTCGTGCGTTTATTTACTTTATGATTCAACCAAAAGTGAGATTCATCGCCGAACAAAATATTGTATGGGAAAAGAAATTAACACCAACAAATTAATTTACGTTGGCTACCGAGATTGTGTGACTCCATTACATTATTTTCTTTGTTAATATGTCAAGTCACTTTTCTACACCGATAAACCAGAGACGATCGAACACAACATTCGGTGAGTTATTAGAGAAATACGGCTGCAATTGTTGCGAAAAGTTTATGAAAATAGGAAAATAGGACGCGCCAGGCAAAGCAGCCACATAACCGAAATTTTATTCAAACATAAATACCATAAAATTACCTTTCCAATAAAACTAGTTTCATTTATACTAAATACTTCTTTCTTTGTTTTATTTTTATTTTAAATTCTCCGCCTCTAAAAAATATTCTTTATAAATATACCCCTCTGCATTCGATCAACCTGCATTACGATTTACTTTGACAAGGTTCCACCCCATTCCGATTTGTTGAAACTAGTTTAATAATACAAGTAATGAAAATTCTTACCTACACTTACTTTTCTAATAATTTTACACGCTTATCAGCAAGTCCATATATTTAATTAAGTAATAATTCGATAAACCAAAATAAAAATAACAATAAAATAATTAAAACTAGAAAAGCGCACAGCAAGAAAATCAGTCGCACTTCATCATTTATTCAATTCGCTTAAGCGTCAGGTGAAATAGACCTAAAATACGATTTTTACAAAAATAGTTATTATAACTAAGTTATTTTAAATAATAAGTAACTTACCTCTGTGTTTTTCAGTAGTGTACTTGAAAAGCGCGATACGTCCTCAATTATTACAAAAACCAGCCGCAAAAGTTCTCAACAAGTAACTAATCACAGGGGATCAAAGTCATTCCATGTCCATTGCAATAAAGTCTATTCAAAAACTTTTTAAACTAGTAGTCTCTCGAACTACCCCATCGCAAAGAAATTATTCGCTAAAACTTTTTTCTAATCACCACTGGCCAGTGACTCACCGACCAGCGCAAGATTTATGAGGAGAAAAAATTTGAATTTGAAAATCGAATTATTTTCAAGTTCAGTTGGCGCGAGATGGTGGAGTGTTCAGAGCGGCGTGCAAGGCGGACGAAGCTCGCGGGCCCCCAAACTCCACTGTGGCCGTCCGCGGCGCGCAACCCTCCGCGCAGCCGCGCCGATGCAAGCCTCTGAAGTCGGAACGAAAACTAACTACTGCCTGCTGGTGGGGGCTATGAAAAATGCAGTTACTGCGAAGAGCATTTATTGAAACTGCAGTGAAATGGCGGAAAATTTATATTGTAGTAGGATAGGTGGCATTATCTAACGCCAAATTGAACATAGAGTCGGAGCTCTCTCTCTTTTACGCACTACTTAACTAGGAATAATTACTACGAAATATTTTGGGTAAATTAATATGAAAAAATTCAAAATCGATCAAAAGTGTTAACGTTTGCTTTGCTGCTGTCTAATATTAATTAGAGAGAGGCAATCGGGCAACCAGGGGGCTCTACTTTTTAACCCCCGCCTATCTTTCAACATCAACAGTAGTTTCTTCGCCAGTAAGAGAAGGCTTGAAGACGTGGTCCGATTCTAACTTTGACGGTGCAATGGCTGTGATTAGCCTACTCGAAATAGGGCAATAGTCTCACGTCATGGCTTTTTTCATGCTATGCACCGAAATAAAAATAAAAAATTTGAGAGACTAGCTGAGCCGACAGGCGTTGTTGTCATGTCGAAATTTCTATGATAAGTAAATAAATAATAATTAATAAATATTTGGCGGTGAAGGGATATGGTAGCCGCCAATGTTGGCAAGCGAATATGGAGAAGGTGGAAAACAATTAAAAAAAATATAAGATACACCTCGGGCTAGCCGTAACTCCCTCGCTTCGCCCAGGAATTAACTAAAGTCAGAGTCCTTCGCCGCGCTCAGGATCTAATAAGCCGTCCATGACGGTAAATGAAGGAACTAGTTTATCCCCTTATAAAACGTTCAGTGCTGCAATTACATTTCAATAAAAGCAAAGAATTTTTCTTGTTGCGCGCTCATAAAATGAAAGGCGTGACCTACAATTCACAATTTAACCTACATAAACTTTTATTCAGTATGCACTGAGGGAAAAACATGATGAATTGCATCTATTTTACATTAGACACACACGCTCATACCCGTATCCCATAGGTGTAGGCAGAGACTATCGAGCGGTTCGGGCTGCAACAACTGAACACCTTACCTATAACGGTTCCTAAGGATATAGGTCTATAAAATGGCTCTTTAAGTTTTAGCTGAACAATTCACAAAATCGAATAATGCTTTTATTATTTAACCCCGGTCGAGTAAAACACATAACAGAGGTTAAGAAAGGAAGACATTATCATCGACATAGATTTTAAAATATCAAATCTGAAGTGGCAATGGGCAGGCCACATAGATCGCACAACCGATTGGGTAGGAAAATTCTCGAGTGACGACCAAATTTGGCAATAAATAATGTGAAGGACTTATGGTTAATCTTAACACTGTCCTATTGATGCCTTGTATGAAATTGATAACAGCTAAGAAACGCCCCTTTTTAAATGCTGAACCCGCTCAAATTCAGTTCAACTCTCTGCTTGCTTTACGCCTTGCTCAATGGCGTCTCGTAGTTAAGGTAGCAGTCCATAACTTTTTATTCCCTGCAAAGATTTGCCATCCTCGCGGCAATGACTATTTGCGATGACGATTACTCTCGCAGGCCCAGCTCAGTGGCGTTAGATTGCGGTTTAGATTATTGTAATTGCTAAGTAAATTATCCGGGGTGCCGCCTCGTTATCTGCGCATGCTCCGGCGTCGCTAATCGCAGAAGGTACGCCATGATTGTGGTGTTTTATTGCTACGAAGTGACACCCCTTCTTAGAAAGCGCAAGCTCGGCTCTTCCGAGAATTGTCGACGCTTCGTAGAGAGTATTAGTCGGTAGTTAAGTGTTTCGCAAATGAATCTATTAGTGAAAACTATGAGAAATAAAAACTTGCTATTATCCGTGCGCAGTCAGAATGGGATAGAATGTTGTCGACGTAAATTGTAAATTTCATTTTCAAATTCAAATGCAGCACACGGGCGAAGTAGCTTTAATGAATACCTTCTGTATATTTAATATAATACATTAACGTGTTTCTGTTCTACTAAAAGATCCGAGTGGAACACCATAGCGCAAACTATCTATGAGGTGCTATGGTATTCCGATAAAAAGCGGCTGTGGATATACAGAGGGGGCCATTTTCAAGCAATCCCACATGTGATTCCCTCGGATGACGTGGTATCTTTCGGAGATTTCCCCTCTTAAAAAAATAAAGGACTTAGGTGGATTTACAAATCCAACGAAAAAGCAAACATGGCGTGATGAATTACTTAAAATTTTGTCACTCTTTCCACTTATTGTTAATAACTAAAACGATCTTGCATATAAATCTCTAAAGTAAATAACACGCGTCTAGCGAGCAGACCTAACTTTTTCTTCGCGATCTTCGACGTGAGTTGGACGACACTACAGTGGAAAGAAAGTTTGTGTCCTAGTTTCAAAAGGGAACATCCCATTCAGAGTGCTCACGGAATAAAATATTTGAGAAGTTATGTTTTTTATTGCCAAACAAACAATATTGTAGGGAACCTAAGTAGAATGGGCCTTTACCAAAGCTGGACTGTGCCTTGTAAACACAGAGGTCATCTTGGCTTTAATGTCCCTGTTGGGGTCGGGTTGTAAGTTGAACAACTAACAACAAAGCCTCGCTTGCACCAAATTTTTGTGCAAGAATGACGTTTAACGTTTTTTGTAAGAATTTTTTTTGTTTAAGTATTAGTTTGAATGCGTTCAATGCTTGAGGCCGTCCACAACGTTTTTAAACTCCGCACGTAATCAGCCAAAATTTAACTGAAGGTTGACTTAAGCAGATAAGGTTCCATACCATTCTTTATGCTAACGCTGATTTACTCAAGAGGTATCCCGACAAAGTTATCCAACGGCGGTGCAATGACTCTCGCTGACTAGGCTGGCGTTAGCCCACGGTCAGTGCTCGGCCGACGTACAGCGTAGCCATGACGTAGCTAATGTGTGCGTAGCACACGTTAGCTCTGCGTTGTAGTTCATACATTGTGGTTGATGCTACGTCCGGTCGACGCGCTACGAGTGGTCAAGCACTAACTCCTGCCTAGACTAGATACAACCGCCTTTTATCATCATGCTACTAATATTATAAAGATGGGTGGATTTTGTCCCACAAAACTACAAACGGTGGAAATAACTACTATAAAAGTTGGACCCGCGGCAAGGTGCCCATCATGGCGGCGGCTTTCCCACGCTGGATGACGATGCTTATCCGCTGCGTGAGAAAGCCGGCACGTGGGTCACTCGTCGTCTCCCTGAGCCGTTTACTGAGCCTGAGCAGTGTTATAGCTGATGTATACTTATGTGGTTGCCACAGGCACACTGCACGGCATTACCGTATTTTAGGCAGACGCAGTAGCTTAAAGGGCGTGCGAACGACTTTAAATCTTGTAATGAAATTATCACTCTTGATAAACTTTTAATTTTAGTGGTAGGTAGTCATGACTAATACGCCCGACCAATAGGAGATCTCAAAACCGCCCGTCGCACGGCCATGGTAGCACGACCGTTGCCAATTAGGACAGCACCTTACAGTGTACACTGTCTTTATCTTACTCAGTCCTCATGAGAATCAATCCCCAGCTAAAAGGTAAAACTAATGTTTTTGAACCGTAGCTCTTCAAAGAATTCCATTACAGTGGACTCTTTCAAGGTGAATAATAAAAACAATCCGGTAAAAGTCTCGGTAGTAAGAAGAAAGTAGAGAGATACGTTGAACTTTAGCAACATACGGGTGGAATGAGTAATACCGACAGAAATATTACAGTTGTTCTATTTGAAGCCTCAGACAGTGCCGTCCGCTTATCTCAGTTTTGGACTGGAAAAATATAAACAAAAATGAACTAACATATTTTATCATTAACACGATAAGAAGAAGAATATAATATTCTTACTGTAACTGTAATAGTCACCAACTCACTGGAACACTCGCCGCCCCGTGGTCTTCTAATTTTAATAATTAATGAATGAAGATGATGATGGATGAAGAAAGAATGCCCGTCCGCTAAGCGAACGCACTGCCACAAAATGAACAAGTTCAAATGAAAAATATTTTTTAAATCAAACCAGCCCAGTTTACCATGCGAAGTTTGCAAGTACATCATCAGATCAGCTCGATGGTAAGCATAAAATTGCATCAATTACACGAGCGTGCAAAATTCCAACTCAATCGGATACCGGGAAACGGGTCCAATTAGCTTGCGAGTTTTTATTTCAAACAAACAGTGAAACTAAATATGAAAGCTTGTAAAAGCGGCGCTGCATTTAATACGACTCCATGATTGGTCAATTTCGTTCTTTTTGATGAACACACAGGTCCGAGCACCCCTCAATATTGTCAGTTGGAATTGGAATCCTGCCGGCTGGGGTTAATCAAAGAGTGTGCGATTCCAACTCGCCCTCACTGAGTTCTCGCTCCTCTGTGTACCATGAAAAATAAACTATTGATACACGTACTAGGAGCAATACTATTCCCAAGAGCAAAGCTGCTTATCCTACAGACGAGTCGGTGAAATGGAAAAAAAGGATTACACGATTAATTAGTCTTATTGAAAGTTATTAGCGGGAGGAAATGGACCCCGCGGCCACGGTCCGTGCTGTAATCGATACTGCTTATCTGTACCATCATTTTATACTTATTCAGCGGTTTTATACCCGTTTAGGATTGGAGTAATGGTAGTCAGAAGGACGTACGTATAGGTAGCACCAAAATTAGCTAAGCGATAAACCCAGAACAAGTAAGATAATTTAGTTTTGAGATAAAGTCTGGGAGCACGGCAGAGCCTCAGCCAAGTCGAGCAAAAAGTAGGGGGCACTAAGTAGTGGTAGGTACCTTATCTCGAAGCGTTTCGTCATACGCTTTCTAGGCCTCGTAGTTCAACACTCTATTTTGCTAAAAGGCTAAAATTTTCAGCATTAGATGTAGTTAGAAGATTGACAGAACATAAATTTAATTTGCCTGGATTTTATATTTTGTTTTTATGAGCATCTAAAATACATCGATTGCGACATTAACAGAGTGGCTCATGTAAACGTTTTGGGCAGCGAAGTCCTTGAAAGCTGAAATTTGGTATGCAGGCTAGAATTTTAACTGCCTCAGATCTAAATTAAATAAAGTTTACAGGCTAAACAAACAACAGACCATTTAATAGTGAGTTAGTAATTCGTAAGTACTATTTACTGCGACGGGCGCGTCTTGCGTTTGGCGTATGCGGCCGGCGCGCGCGGCGCCACCAAATTCGCTAAAAGCGTCTACGCCACGCGCTGGGATCCTGTGCTCCTTTTAAGCGCCTCGTTGGCGCTTTAAAAGGAGCAAATTATGAATTTGTTCTCGCATGGTTCTCGTTGAAATTGTGATTAAGTTGGATCAGTTGGATTATTTGGCTTACTTTTTCAACTTTTAGATAGTTCTAGTGAAAAAATTAGTAGGTATCGTCCTAGGCAATCTTTATTAGAATCTTTTGCAGAACCTTTCTCGACGAGATTGTTTGGTGAAAACTTGGTAATTGGTCATTTAGTAAGTAGTTTAATTTGACATTTGATATGCAGGCTAGAACTTGCACCAAATTACTGAAAAATTAAGAAAACTAGCATTTTAACTGCCGCGCATCTAAATTAAATAAAGTTTACAGGCTATACAAACAAACATACAATTTAATATTAAGTTAGTAACTCGTAGGTAGGTACTATTTACTGCGACGGCCGCTACTTGCGTTTGGCGTATGCGACCGGCGGCGGCGCCACCAAATTCCATTTCAAGCGTCCGAGCCACGCGCCCGGATATTATGCATTTGTTCTCGCAAGGTTCTTGTTGAAATTGTGATTGTGTTGGATCAGTTGGATTATCTGGCTTACGTTTCTTTTAGATTGTTGTAGAAACCTTTCTCGACGAGATTGTTTGGCGAAAACTTGATAATTTGTAATTTTTTGCGAATGTAACTTTATCGGTCGCCATAATTGGTCACAGACTGCGATTCCAAACGGACATACTCTCCACCAGCGCTGGCCAAACGTGGCCTCGATCCGCCTCCGCTCGGAAGCTCCGCTAGAATGACATCATAATGTAACAGCTGTGTACTGGCACTCATTACCGTTTCCATCAGGTGGGCCGTGCCCTGATTAAACACTGCATGCTGACGGCTACTGCTCAGCCCGGTGCTCCCGGAAATTAAAGCGTGCTACGCCCGGCAGGCCTCTCTTCCCCGCGGGAAGGATAAAAGCCAAAATTAAATGTCGCCGAAACTCCAACAGTGAAAGGTTACAATAACATTAAAGTGCGGCGCATAATTCCGTCGGATTGAATTCCAGCTCGAATACCCCGCAGCGATGGTTCGCCCAAATGAAGTTGTGTAGGTGAACGCAAGTTGGGCGCATTTGCATGTTGAACCGCAAATTGGTAGATTTATGCGTGCGCGTGGCAATACATTATAATAAAATAATAATCATCTTGACGTTAATGTCCCGGATGCGCTCTCGAGCACGAGGGCCCGGGGTCCGCATTGACCATCATCCATCAGTTTGGCGATCAGGTAATTACAGCGGAGCGACTACCATCTGACCTCCTTGACCCTGCTACCAGGGGAACCTGACCAGATTAGATCATAGTTACATATTTAGTTGCCTGAATTTGCAGTGTTCATCACGATGTTTTCCCTCACCGCGAGACGCAATACATAGATGAAACTATGTTTTATTTTATTCTATGAACACTGCCATGTAGCCATGGCGTAATCTTTCAATAAATCCGAGAAACGTTTCCGTATTAAAATCTCTGTGCATATCTGAAAAGGAAAGCTGCAGTATTCGAGGTATGTTCAAGCTAACAAACGCTCCTTTGTGGTCACAGTTTTCGAGTCCGCTCGTTACACATTTGTTACTGGTGTCGTTGAAATCGATGTGTGGTGCAATTTCTTTTGCGGTGAATAAAATATATAGTATATAATATGGTGTAAACATCTACAGACCTGTTGTAATGGGCGATTGGGCATATCTTGAAATTTTTGATGCATGTAGAAACGACATGTATGCACATACTAGCTTGCTGTGAACTAATTCAAAGCTCAAAGAACTTTCAGATAAGCTCTAGAATAAGGAACATTCATCTTAATAACCTGGCGTCAAACTTTAACGATCTTATGCCCGCGAACTGCGGTGGTTAAAGTACCCAAGTAGTTAATGATGGTAAATTCACAATGTCGTTAACGCTTCGAGCAATCAAAAGTCCGAATATTTCTGGCTGCATTGTAAATGACAAGAGGGACCTTAGTCTGGAATTGACATGCAGATTTGCTGAATGTCACGAAACTCACGTATTCATGTAACAGTGACCAGTGTTTGAAGGTTGCGTATTGCATAGGGCTTGATTGTCCTTTGTATGATGGTGTTGCGGCCTTGACCCGGACAGATGACGTATGTCGTAATGTCGTAGACGGATAGGGAATCCAAAGAGAGAGTGCAACGGAGAAGGACTAGTTCGTTAAGGGAGGGTTTAAATATACCATAGGTACCTTCGAAAACAATTACCAGAAGACTGGTGTCTACCTGGCTCGAAATCAAGCGGGACAACACGACTAGCTTTCTGGAGACTTAGGAAATAGATAGGTAGATTTTTTAATGGATAAAGTTATATTTTCTTCACGGTAAATAAATACTGCTACGTAGATTAAAACAGGCTGTAGAGAAGTAGAAACTTATGATGCTGAACATTATCAATAGTAAGTCACATCTACCACGAATCGAAACCAATATTTCAAAGAGATTAGATTTGATTGTTTGTCGGTTTGTTTGTACCTAATAAATTCTATCACCTATAGAAAGCTACATTTTCATAACATCGGCTAACTCTGTTTACCGACTCTGGAAGAAAGAGCCAGACGCAATGCTCGAAGACCTAGCAGTAGTCTCCAAACAGGTGGGTCGTAAAATAAATGGACAGGTGAAAGTTATGTCTAATATGCATGAACTACCCGCCCCAGTAATGGTTGGGGTCTCGAAGATGTTGACATCTACTTTTTTGACTATATAAATATCTGGGACAAACGGTCCAGGTAGGTAGATCCATGTTTGAAAAAGAGGTCACTAGATGAATCCAGCTCGATTGTGTTCAGGAAATTGCTGATGATCTTCTCATTTAATACCGAAGTGTCTCAAGACGAAAGCATTGGACAGTGTATCAGAGACGTGGTGCCTCACGAGGAGCCTCATTCAGCGTGCGATGGAGAGAGTTATGCTCGGAGTATTGCTACGTGATAGGATGAGAAAAGCAGATATCTGTAGCCGAAGTAAGGTCAACGGCATATGCCCAAGAGTCCACCACGTAGAGTATCAGTAGAATAGAGGTAGGGTAGGAGTATTCGGGTGGGGCGGGGCAGAGTTAATTAAATTAAAACTATGCGAACGAAGTCGCAACGGACAGCTATAGTAAGTACGATTTTACAAAGCCACGATACCCTTTGCAGAAACAGTGGACCTAATTAGTTCCATTTAATATTGAAAAAGTTTCAAGAACAACACAGTGAACTGTATACCAACCTAAATACAATTTAATCCAACCGTTTCTATGAACCGTAGAATATTGTCGGTCCGTTGCTGAGGGCGGAAGTTTCGGGAGCTGGCTAGGAATAACATCGAAGGGTTGACCTTTACTGTTGTGGTTCTAGTTCGAAACAAATGTTTCTTCGGTCAACCTCTATAATATATACGAGACCAGGTTTTGAACGCGTTTTCTTGTTGACGCAGACTTAAAATCGTTTACAATAATCTAGGCGTTAATGTCCCGGTTGTGCGCCCGAGTACCAGGGCCCGGGGTCCGCGTTGACTATGATCCAGGATTTGGCAGGTCAGGTTATTACAGTGGAGCGACTGCCATCTGACCTCCATGACCCTGTTACCAGTGGAACCTCACCAGATTGGATCATGTTACACATTTAGTTGCTAGAACATGCAGGTTTCATCACGATATTTCCCTCACCGTAAGAGCATCGATTAGCATTCAACTAATGTACATCACTCAGAAAAGAGGCATTGGTACATGGCCGCAGCGGAATTCAACCCGGTACCTCTCGCTTATGAGTCGGATAACTTAAAAACTCAGCCACGGATGCTTCAAATCGTGTATTTCAAGAACTGTGTTAGCTATCCTTCAATCATTTAAAATAATCCTACTAAATAATTATTCGATAGGCCGTTCAGGCCACCATTCAATTATTTACATCCGTCTGAGATTAAGAAAAAAACAATGTTTCTATCTCAAACAATCGCAATTGATATTTTTACAATAAACCCGTTGTATTTTTCGCTGATTCTATCAATTAGTACAGATTGCTGCAATCCCGCTAAAACATATTGAAACAGCGCCGTTATTTCCACGAAATAAAACACAACTTCTGTTACAAACAACTCGTATATGCGCGGAAACCTGCAGTATCGGGGTGCAAAATAAAATAAAGTGCGCTATGCACATTCATAACTCCGTTAAAGAATTGCCGGGAATATTTTAAAATTCCCTGAATTGCGGGTTTTATGTAATTGGGAGATACAGACACAAAAAATATTTGTAACATGGTTTCGTTTCTCTTTTGTAGATGTTTCATAGCTTTTTCCGCGGTTTATAACTAAGCTTTCAGCGAGTTCAGCTACATTTGTTATCGGCTAAATTTTTGGCAAAATCCTAAGTCGGTCCTTAATTACGGGAGCTATAATGCCGCAGACATAGTAACAAACGACCTGAGTGGTTCAGTTGGTTAACAGGTTGGTATGCCACGAAGAGGTCCCGAATTCAATTACCAGACGAACAGAATTTGAAATTCACAATTCACAGAATTGTGAATTTATTTAAATTCACAATTTCAAATTCTGTCACGGGCCTGAGTGTAGAAGTGTATATGTTAAAATCTTTGATAATAAGTCTGTATTTAAAACGAAAGTAAAATAGTAGTTTACCAGTTTTCTAACACATATACCACAAGCTTTGCAGTACTTCGCTTACTGTGCGAATATGTCCAAGCATGTGTATTTGTCCAAGCATATTTAATCCTCAAAGCCGCAGCCATACAAACACTCCTCTTCGCCGCGGGCTTCAAAAAGGATTTCGTACTGTCAGCACTCTTGTTAGAGAGCAAACGAAATTCTATAGAAACGCTGCAACTCCGCCGCCGTATTCAGCGGGAAACAACAAAAAAACTTGAATTAGGATTGTAATGGTCGCGAGTTTTAGAGAGCCACGTAAAAAGTAACAAATGGCAAAAGTTGCTGCGCAAGCCCCTTTGAAAACCTTCAGTGCCGTCACATGTCTCGTGCACAACAAAATACTTTTAAATTACTTCTCACTCACAATAGGCTTTCCGATGTCAAAGTTTTTGGGCTGACTCGTGTTGTGTTGTGGCACTATTTTTGAAGACAACACATTATTAACGAGGTACCAAGCTCCAGTGGCAATGCTTGCGAGACCGATAATCAGAGTCATGCGACGCACATAGAGTCTGGGAACTGGATGGGTGACCGCCTCCTACTTTGAGGCTAGTCGAACTTCGGTACCGCAACGAGCTCGCCCCTCGTTAGGTGTGCATCCCACTATCGTTCTTTATCGTCTTCGGCGCTGTCCTAATTGGCAACGTGAGAATAGATAGGTAACCTTTACTCAATATTTTTTCCCGACACTTGCACTAAGGAGGAACTGCGACTTGGCGACTGATAACGCAATTGCCGTAGCCAACTACTGGGCGAACCAGGTCAACCAGGGGTCCTATTTTTGAACCGCTCGCATCCACACGAGCGCTCGCCTTCTAATGCTTGTTTTTTCTGTCTCTAGCAATTTACTACGAGTGTGAAAGAGATAGGTAGCGCAAGCGAGCGGTAGTGCCCCAGATCTGACATGTTTTCAAAAATTTTCGATGGAAAGAAGGCTCTATATTTTTTAAACTGTGACTTACGCTTAAATTAGGGTGGGTTTCTAATAAAAACAAAGAGTTTCTAATAATTACTGGTGCCTTCCACTTAAAGATTCGCATTCGCTTTGTTATGTATTTGACCCTAACAGCAGAAGGGATTGATTCGCTTTGTTATGGATGGAGGTTACAATAGAATTTGAATAAAAGAACACGTACGTTTATAACCTTTATTTTTCATTATATAATTTAAAACTTATATCCTAAAATTAATTCTAAGCACGCTTTCAGTAGATCTGTTAGCAATCACAACCTGTGCAAACTTCCAACTGAATGTGAAAAAGTAATACTTACCCTAAAATATTAATTGATTTCTCTCTTTCATCGCCTACCTAAATTTTTTAAAGATAAGCAAATTTTTTTTGACATTGTACAGGTGACCGTAGACAGATATTTATCGCAATAAAACACCGTCTAAAAGACACTATACAAAACTATCCTTACATCTTGAAATCTTGTAAATAACATTTTTTTTTTGCAATTTTATTTATAGACATAAGTCGCACATAAAATGTAAATTCTTTTACCCCTATACAAATTAACTATTATAAAAAGAAAACTGCTTAATAGACGGTACGTAATATTAGCCCATTACTTTGTACGATCAAAAAGGGATAACGAAAATATTAGATACCTATCAACTATAAAATAATTTATCTTTGATCACGCGACAGACATTCAATAATAATGTTTTAGATTGAACATCCATGGCTACCTAGCAAGTACCTAATTTATTCTGGCCCGTAATGTAATACTCAGCAACAACTTTATATTTACAACTGTAATTCTGTTACTGCATGTAGGTACTCGTATTCTTATTTCAGCGGCATGCCGCCAGGTAGGTACTCCAATACTGGGGCCCTATTTCTGAACCGCTCGCTTCCACGCGAACGCTCACCTTCTAATGCATATATTTTCTCTCTAGCAACTTAGAATTTGAAAGAGACCGCTAGCGCACGCGAGCGCTTGCGTAGCTGCGAGCGGTTCAAAAATATTCCCCTTGGACCGGTTAAGGTTTGAGCTTCATCTTATAAGGAGCAGTTCTACAGTTAATCGCCGGTATCGACGTTGCCAACCATAATAATGCCGTCAATGAATAGACTGTTATGAAATGTTGAATTACACTCGCAAATGCAAAACCGTTGCTTCTGGTTACTATTCTAAGCCCGTGATTCGGTAACAATCGGATGTTCCAAATTTAAAATATAAATATGACGGTTGACATCGGCCGGATTCGCGGACGAATCGCGAGCTCAGTAGACCGCTGAGACGGGCTTTGCTGCGCCTGCGCCGCTCACTGGCAGTCGTGGCGGTTGGCGTTCTGCGGCCAATCGCAGACGTGTAGCTTCGTGTTGAACACTGTACCCGTTTGGCAGGTGAACTGCTGGCCCTCACCGTTCACGCACCGCCAGTACTGTCGGAGGAAACGTATTGTTGATATTTCTGCATAAATAGACTTGGGTATGCGTGCGTGGCCTGATGGCTAGCGGGTCCGACTCATAAGCGAGAGGTGCCGAGTTCGATCACCAGTGACGCCATGTACTAATGACTTTTCTGAGCTAGGTACATTATTTGAACACTAATCGATGGCCTTACGGTGAGGGAAATGATCGTGAGAAACCTTGCACTTTCAGGCGATGAATGTGTAACTATAGTCTGACCTGGTCAGGTTCCCCAGTTAAGAGAGTCACAGAGGTCAGACGGCGTTCTACTGTAATTACTTGATCTGCCAAATCCTGGATCATGGTCAAGGCGGACGCTGGGCTCACGCACATTAGAGCACAACCGGAACATTGACGCCAAGATGACGGACAAAGGCACTAACACTAAGAACTCTGGATAGATTATTTCCTTTGTTACTACGGAACCCTAAAAAGTATACAGGCTGTCCTTACGCTCTGTACAAAGCCGAATACTACTAGTTGAGTAAGGTATTTAAAACAAAACTGCAAAGTATCATAACAATCAGTCCAGAAAATCAACGATTTTATATTTATTACTCAGGAGCTATTTACTATGTACTTTATAATACAGGCTGTATGTAGTTGCATGGTCTAGGAAGTACCCTAAACATTGCAAATTCTTTTGAATTGCATTAGAACTCCAGGCCAGATGACAGCATAAATTAATTAATATAATAATAAAAAAATGGTATTGTAATGTGACAATAATTTGAAGTGTGATATAACGACACTCGCTTCTCATGTGTCATGTCATGAATGTAAATAATTAATTGTCTTGAAACAGTATGTTGTAATTGTTGCCGATTAAGTTACTATTGAATTTGTTAGAAAAAAATGTTTTCAGTTTTTTTGTCTAATTAATGAAAAGACATATTTTATTATGCTGCTGAGTAGCAGTCTTAAACAGGGTTTTATTATTTGTCCAGAGGCTAAGGTCAACCTGTATATTTAATTTTTTCATGTATTTCATTTCATAAATTATAAATATAATGATCTAAATTATATGATCTTACCTTATCGCATTGCTTTTTATCAGGAATATAATCGTCATCGGACTGGCAAACATCGGCGCTCTCGACTTCATTTTCCTGCAAAAGAAACTTATTAGTACTTCGAAAGTAAGTCTTACAAGCCGGTAGTTTTCCGAGTTTTCTATTCAGAGGAATTTAAAATGGGAAAACTAAGGCGGTTGCTGGGAATGGGAACTATTAACCGCGTCCGGAACAGGGGTGTTACGCATATCCGCATCCGTATTCGCAAATGCGGAACATGCGGGTCTTTTACGGATACAAGTGTGAAATAAATATAACTATCCTCTTAAGTGGTGGGGAGATAATCAAAGCGAATTTAAAATATAGTCAACTTTCGCAGCCCGATATTTTGTCGCTTCTACTAGCAAGTTTTTCGAGAGAACAACGATTTAGCAGCGCTGGTTGAATTTACGAACCTTTAAGAAACTGGTTTGAGCCTCATAATTCAGCAACCGGGCAGCAACATTACTTTTTAATTATTTATTTATTTTGGTTCACCAACAGTTTGTACACAGTCCAACAGTTTTTATTAAATATAACGCACCAATTTTGTTTATTAACGTAAGTTAAGTATCTCCTAAAAATGTTTTACATCCGCGACGTCCTCATCCATGGATGTCTAAAATTCTACATTCGCAACATCCCAGGTCTGGAATAACAAATGATTGTTGGTTTGTGGGTTGGCAGTAGCGCATTTAGCCGACGTTATTATGTGGAAGCAGCTTGTTCAAATCAAATTGTGAATACGTTTTGCAGATATTTGTATACCATCGCGGCAGTGTCTCATGGGATGGCCGGAGAAGTCCATTTTGACTTATACCGTTTCCGGTTTGTACGTGCATCCATAGTGATGCTGACTCATTTTATATTGGTAGTGGGTAGGTTGATGTGCCTTCGGTACACAGAAGCATACATCCAGATTTAGCTAGGCATTTTCAAGCATAGCACGAAATGAAATTGCTTCAGTTAACTGTCTAATATTTTTTGCCTATTCCCTATTTTTTGGCGCAGATAGGGGGCTAAGCTTGATGAGCCTCCAACATGGCTTATGCTGATTGCTATCAATTTATCCATTCAATCGAGAACGACGGCTTACGTGCCGTCCGAAGCACGGAGCGCTTGGTGATCTCTCGTAAATAGGTACGGTAAGCTGCGGAGTGAACGGACCAAGCAAACATTTAACGGATGCTTGGGGTCATTTCACTCTGCAACTGGCTGTACATATATAGCAGATAAAACCATTAGTACTGGATGAGTGAGATATGAACCTTTCGCCAAACTAACTTTTTGCGAAAACTTTTCGCAAGCGAGCAAGATAAAGTACGAAAGATATCGCTATTCGAGTTAGGCGATCCCACCGTTGAGGCGCCCAATGGCAAAGCTAATGCTCTCGCCAGCATGGCATCATAATTAGTTTTATAAATAAAACATAAACGTTCCCTTCCTTTATCAAATACCACGATTGCATAGAGTGGTATGTTCCGGGTTTCCTACCACGTACCTGTGTTGACGAGTGGCCCGATATTTCGACGCTTTCCATGCATCATGGTCACGGGACGGCCACCGGGAGAAAACCCGAAATATACCTTGCAAAATGTGTGATAATAACCGCGATAGTTTAAAACATTATGCATAGAGTGGTCTTAAAAGATCATACTTCAGGAGTCTCAGGCGTTTCCGCTGGCTGCGTCTCCGGGGCCTTCGTGGTGGTGGCCTGCGAGGTGCTGGCGGGCTCTGGTGCGTTGGTGGACGCCGCTGTGGTAGGCGTGGGCCGTTGGGTGGTGGGCGCAGGTGGTTGAGTGGTCGGCGCAGGTGGTTGAGTGGTCGGCGCGGGCTGCGGCGTGGTGGCCGCGATGGGAGCACCCTCGGATGGGTCGCTGGTCGTGGACGGCGGCCTAGCCCATTCCGGCTGCATAAGAAGGATCAATTATCATGATGGGGTCAGACCTATGTCTGACGTTTCGACGTAGCAAACGACTGTAGGACTCGAATCTATACATGTCATAAAATAATAAATAAAGTGTGTCTGTACATTGAATATATTTATAAGAAAACTAATTTAGAACGATGAATAAATAGTTATAGAATGTTTTTTTTTAATTTTTGTATGTCTGTTTGTACACAATAATCTCCGGAACTACTGGAAAATTTGAATGAAACTTTTTGAAATGGTCGTTCGCGAAAAAGATAAACTGCCCGAAAACGATTTCCACGCGGACGAAGTCGCGGGCAAAAGCTAGTACAAAACTATGAACTTGAATACACAATGTACTGTTAAACTGTCGTCGTCTTATAAAATATCGCACACATACAACAATATAGAGATAAAAGCTGCAATCAATAGATAAGTTGCTACCGTCGTATTGATTACAAGTTATGTCGTCTCTTCAGAAACATATTAACGCAGGTATTGGCGCTAATGATTGTTAGCGTCGAACGTCTCGAAAGACCCAATATCGTTTTCTGTTCGCCGCGCCGTCTCTATTTGTTCAGTTATACACTGCATTGTCTCCGATACTGGACGTTATTAAATGCCAATTCATTGTGCGTGAAATCAATGTTCAGTCAACTGCAGGGTAAGTTTATTGTTGGGTCATGTCTCTCTGGAGACGACTGTACTTACCTATTTGGTAAAGTAAGTAAGTACAATCTAAATTGCAACCTACGTTTCAAAAATATAGGTATATATAAATACCTTAACTAAGGCGGAAACCGGGCCGTCACGTACCGCGCGGGAGCGCAACCGGGACATAACGCCGAAATGATGATGATGGTAATACCATAACGAATAATACTGAGTGAGGTAATAAATAATTTGTACAGGATTCTCAACGAGTGCTGTCGCAGTGGACTGTGGTGGTGGTTGTAAAATGGTACCTAATTAACTACAGGACGTTTACGTGATAGTAGCAAATGTAGCAGAAGCATCCACATTTTTGCATAGACGAAGGTAGCTGCGACGGGACGTCACAACACACTAGCACTAAGTACAGTCAGGCTAAGAAAGTGTTTTATTAGTCCTGACCAAAATATCCCTTGGAACTTCCCGTCAAGTCTGTTCATTGCAAGGGGAAAACGACCTTTACGACGACGATGCTTTAAAGCGTGCAACTGAACTTTAACCTTACGACCTATAAGATAAGGTAGGTTTCTGGTTACTCACAGTGGGTGTGGTGTTCCCAGCCTTCGGCGGTGGCACGGTGTAGGACCTCATGTGTTTGTCGAGCATCTTAATGAGAGGATTGGCTTCGCCGCAGAGCCCTTGGAAGTCGTCCATGTCTATGGCCCAAGTCATCGCTCCCAGGTACCCCTTCTCCTTAATCCAGTTCATCTTGATCTCCACGCTCTTTGGGTCCTCGTAGCCCACCCACTGGGTGCCCTTGTACGCGTAGGGGCACTTGCCGTGCTCGTCCCATTTCTTGGTCCATTCGGACGCCTCCTTGTCCACTTCCGTGCAGATCTGGTGACGCGAAACAGTTGTTAGTACTTACCGTAAATTGGGGTTACTTAGATGAAGGGGACACATATATCAGGACCATTTCATATATTCAGTTTTAGGGGAAAGATGTCTGATTTATAATATCTACGGCCACTCATGCTCATGTCAGATGCGTGGCACACCGATATCAGAATTGATACTTAAATTAAATTTTTATCGCCAATTTCATATTAAATCGTTTCTGAAATTCAAAATGGCAACGAACGGACCCTGTTACGATTTTAGATAGACAAAGTACGATGATTTCTTTCTACACTGTTCGTTTAATAAATTTAATATAACTTGGACAATATAATTTTTATGACCAACCCCATTCTACCAGTTAATTTTTACTTTCGTTGCATGAGTGGATAATTCGAAATTACTTTCTTTGTTTTCAAATTACATATTTCAGAAAATGTATGTGGTTTAACCGTGAAAAGGTTATACAAACTTTTTCGCGTCTTCAATGTCGATAAGGAAGGATGAAGGGCGGATAACACTGACAATAAATCCGTGATCATTTAGGCTCTCCGACGCGCTGCGAGAATATCTTTGGCTTTTACGGCGGTGGCGGCCACCCAGCCATTTGGGACGTTTACAGGCAAATGTAAGTAATGTATCTTGGCGTCAATGGGGGGCTTTCCAGAATGTGTTGTTATGTGGTCAATCCTGTGTCAAAAGGCCATTTTGGCAAACTTTTAATTTTGTCCAAAATTTTACTAATCCAGCGAAATTTTCGAAACCACAGCGATTCAGGTAAAATCGTCGTAAATGTCTAAGCTTCTTCAGAAAGGTGCGAAGAGAAAACGTTCGATGAAGTTACTTCGTTCTCATTTTTATGAAAATAGGTATCTGCCCGTTAATCCCATAAATAAGTCCTAAGTCGCAAAAGTAAGATCCTTTTATTTCAAGTTCACGTCGATAATACTTGAAAACTACTTTACTTGAATCGTATGGTTTTAGAGATTTGATTATCGGATTAGTACAATTTCCCTTAAAAGCTTAGTTCGTTTTGTTGCCACGGGTCAGGTTAAAGTGTAACAAACTTATATGAACCGGTGACCAAAACTGGAACTAAGTGTCGCCTATTGAAAAAACATGTAATAGCAACCTGTAGTGCCAAAATAAAATTCAACAACAGCGACGCCGTCATTGCGTCAAATAAGGTTAAAGCAGTATATATTTGCCGCGCTGCAAAGGGACAACACCGCACGGGGCGCGACGGCGACGATATGCGGCAGTCTCCGCTGACGCACGCGAATCGAGGTTAATAAGGTCGAAAATAAAAAGGTTAAAGTCCCGCTACCCTTCGGGAGCGAATCTCGAGCAATAACTCACATTACGGGATGGGTCATAAATAAAACTTAATTTCTGATCGAAATTGTGGGGTCATTGGAATCATTGACCAAGATCATTTCTCGTCTCGAATGAGATAAGCTTTGATTGGTTTAGATAAGAATTGAAAGCCAAGATATGAGACACAATTACCTCTTTCCATTCTCGTGTCTTCCACAAAATCGAATAGGAGTTACCTAAGAAACCATACTTTAACATTAACTAGCGACCCGACCCGGCTTCGCACGGATAGTATTCAGACGATCTGAACGTGTAACCATCACCCAATCTGGTCAGGTAGCAGTGTCACTAAGGTCAGATGGCCATCGTCTGTAAATCATGGTCATGGTGGAACCTGGGCATGCCCAAAGCGAGAGCACAACCAAGACATGAACGCCTAGATGATTATTTATAATAATTTAGCTTGTATTTCAATTTTAATAACTCTCGTAGTTCAGTTTCATTTAGCCAATCAATACACTTACCTCATAATAAGCCCAGAAGCCTGTAGCATTGGTGTAGGGTGCCGGGTCGCCGCCGCCAGCCTCCTTGTTGATGTACGTCCCCAGGTTGTAGTTGTTGTTGCCAGAGGACAGCGTGAACGAGCGCCCGTAGAACGGAATGCCGACTACAAGCTTGTTACTCGGACAACCCTTCTCCTCCCAGAGGTTCAACCCGTCGTTCTGAGGGGACAAATTTAATTCGTGAATTTAATTAGTAGGTGTTTCGGGTGTTGCCGTCCTTGTGTTTTCAAATGACCTTATTTCATGTTGTCCTCAACTAGATTGCCATGGAAATCAGTCCACTAAACTGTTGGACTCTCGATCTAGATAATTCAATAAGAAAACCGAGGTGGGTACATATTTGAAATGCAATAGATTTCGCTCGTCCATTTCGAACGTTATTAGATTACATTTGGAGCAAGACTTTGCTTACTCAATTCTACAGAAAAGATTATTTTTTAGCGATATATAATTTTGTGGGACTGAAACGATCAAATAAGTAGTTAAAAAAATACTGCCCGTGACTTCGCGTGCGTAACATTCGCGAAGTCTTATTATGTCTTTCCTTTCCATAGGTTGCCACCTTCTTGCCAAATATTATTCAAATCTGTTTAGTGTTACTTCAGACAGTCAGAGTTACTTTTACGCCTACTGATATCGTGGTCAGAAGGCACCAAGCGAGTGCGATCCATTCCCTCGCGCAACTTACGCATTTACGATCCTACTTATAAACCTAACGAGATCAGCAGCCGTACCGCCGATCTCCGATAGTACGCCGCCATATTGATGCAATTGAGTAAGCCAGAGCTGTCTTGCTGCGATTGGTTGAACTAAATTGCATCAAAATGGCGGCGTACTATCGGAGATAGGCTGTACCACTGCTGATGCAAGTACAGTTACTGACCACATTGAGTTTCTCGTAGGCCCACTGATCGTGCGGCCTCTTGTACAGCGGGGAGTGCACATCGGCGAAGCCAGCCCAGTTACCGCGAAGGTCGTACGACATCACATGGATGGCGTCCAGCTCCCTGCAATAAGGAATTTTGGGTCAGCACCAACTAGTAGACTATAGGAGATTAGCTTTTACCTTGTGAAATTCAGTTCTTATGTGCCGCGGGAGAATTACGAGGGAAATTAGTCTATGCGATATTCTGGATTGTAAGCTACGTTATTGCCGAATTTCAACAAAATCCATCCTTACAAACTTAAAATAATAATTGGGATGGAACTAGAGGGGGTATAAGAGAAATCTCTCTTCGGTGTAGACTGTTACATTGTTATACCACTTAACATTGAGAGGTTTTCTGTATCATCACCATACGCGTAATAAGCAACTGTCTGAAGAGCTGAGAAATTAGAACCTGAGCGTTAAGATGATGGCAACCCTCCATCAATGTGGTAGAAGCTAAAGTCTCCTCGATTCTTTTGATGACGATGATGATGATGAAATCCTCATCTTACCTCACCTCTCAAATTACACAGAGAGTGCTATCTGATTCATTCTACAGCGACCCATTCCACCATCAATCAGCTTCAGAAACTCACTGGCACAGGTCAGGCACGTGGTAGCCCTCCATCAGGCGGAAGTTGGCGAGTGGCACAGCCGCAGTCAGCTCCCAGCCCTTCCCTTCCCTCAGGAACGCACGACGCAGCTCCTGGACCATGTACAGGAATCGGTCCTTGTCGGAGAAGGAACCTCCGCGGTCGGCAGCCCCGGGGTACTCCCAGTCCAGATCCAAGCCGTCGAAGTCGTACTTCTTCAGGAAATCTGGTGGAGAAGGTGGTTGATTAGGTGCGTCAAGAGCTTTATTTTTTAATCTCTCGCCTAAATCCAAACGGTTTTTAATTTTGATTTTTTGCATTAAATATTCAATATTTTTAAAATCACGTTGGTACGAGTACGGTTTGTACCGAAAGAGTACGGTTCAAAGACATTGTAAATCAGCATAGTGCATCAAAATATCGAATTTTTCATACCGAAAATAAAAACTTAAAATCGTTCGAAACAAGGCAAGCGACTCAAAAATAGGGTCTCAGATCGAATGTGGTAACACATTTTCGTTAGGCCTGGGATGATTGCGTTGTATAATGAACTATTTGAATGATTTTCATATTACGTTAGTCTGTGCAGTTATATTTAAACATATACGACGATGGGCACAACATACACATTCAAAGTAACTTGTAATTGTTTAATAAACAACGCTCTTCCATTTTTCGTACACAAGCCTTTTTTGTTCTGCCTTTTTTCATACCTAAATAATTTGATGGAGAACCTAAAAAACTTCACCATCTGTTTTACCATTAAATCCTTACGAAAAACTCAATTACTTACACGCAAATAACGTAAGTAATGGAATAGACGAAAATATATTACTTTCATATTTTATTGATAGTTTCATTACGGCACGTCAGCCACAACACGTGCAGTGTACCTACCAACATGTTTCGGACAACTTCTGTTCATACCGTTTTAGCTATGCTATTACATGCTTTAGAGGATTGTTTTGCACGAAATAAAGTCCAATTATTTGACCGTACATAACAAAAACCTGTTGTGTCTTCTGTACTATTATATTTCTCTGTATATAATTATTGTGTACAATAAACAGTTAAATAAATAAATAAAAACAGAAATTGCAGTACAGCGTACAGAGTTATCTACAGCCATTCAAAGTACCTACCTATATCTGTAACTATAGTATTTTATCGTATACTAATGGACCCGGCGCGACTTCGTTCGTAAACATCTACTTAACATCCAGCCTATTTTTCTTCCTAATAAACCTTCCTCTTGAATTATTCTATCGATTATTGAAAACCACATTAAAATCCGTTGCGTAGTTTAAAAGATCTAGGCGTGCATATATACATGGGGACAGTGGGTGTACGAGCCACGCACGTACAAATCATGAACGCAACGTCGGCGTTTACGCCAATCCATTAGTTTTGGCGCATCGCCACGTTAGTTCGTATTTGTCCATCAGCAACGACGCGCGTACTCATATCAAATCATTTTATCATTATCAATCTATCAATTTAGCATTACTTTATCACTTATCAATAAATATCTTTAAAGACACTATCCTAGTTATCAAATCATCAACCCACCCCCAACATTGGTCCTTCGAGCATACGTTAAGCGGGATCATTACGCGAGTGCAGTGAACTTGTGAACTGTAATTGTGTCAGTGTTTCCGGCTTAGCGACCACGTGGATTTTACAACCCATCCTGAATCACCACAGCGCACAGGGGTAGCAGCAAGGCAAACGGTCAAATCATTATCAGGCTCCTGTGCAAATCATCTTATCAAGTAAGAATTTTCCAATTTATCTAAAGATGTCCAGCATCAACGATATCTTAGCAACTCAAGAACAAATTATCAATGCTATAGAGCAGACATACAGGAATTTTAAGAAGGATAGTGCCGAGAGGAAAACTGCCGACTATATTCGCCGTTTAGTCGACAACTTAGATGCCTATTGGACTGAATTCCATTCCAATCACAGCAAAGTAATGTCCTTTGAGGACAAATCTAATATATATTTTACAAAGGATTTGTACGATCAATCAAAATCAAACTATTATCGGTATCGCGAAATCATTGCAGCTTATCAACCGACTGAAAGGCCGCGTACTCCTGTGCTGAAGCCTCCTACGTTCCTGCCTAGCCAGGGTACGTCGCAACAGCCTTCGGAGTCGAAAGCATCTAGTAGTAAGAATGATGAAATGCTTCGGAGGCAGGCCAGTAATTTTAAAGCATTTAGAAGGTCTGTGGCTAACTTAAACTTGGATCTTGTCTCCGAAAAGTGGCAGTTTGAAGATCTGTTAACCACTTTGCAATCACGATGGTCAGCGATAGACTCATTACATTGGGAGTTAGATTCGGAACTGGTCATTCCTAATCAACTATATGAAAATGAATTTTCGGAGTACGAGGAGCAATATAATAAAATTAAAATAGCTATCAATAGAAAGATGTGGTCAGTGACTCACCGGGAGAAATCCACCCCTGTGATGGAAATGGCAACATTTACTGGTACCTACTCGCAATGGTCATCGTTCAAAGATCTTTTTACAGAAATTGTTCATAATAATATATCAATGGCAAAGGCTCAAAAAATGCAATTTCTGAAAAGCAAAGTGAGGGGTGAGGCAGAGCGGTTAATTCAACATCTCCCTATCAGCTCTGATAACTACACAGTGTGTTGGGACATTTTATGTCATAGGTATGATAATAAAAAGTTAATTTTTACCACCCATGCTAACACTTTATTAAATATTCCTGCAACGCAACAACAATCATTTCAACATTTAAAGCGTCTCCATGATACAGCCAAGGAGTGTTTAAATGCCATAAAAAATCTAGGAATAGATATAACATCGTGGGATCCTTTAATTGTGCATATCCTCGCACAAAAAATAGACAGCGACACCTATCAAGATTATGTCCAATCTTTGCAACAACCCAGGGATTTGCCTAAATTAAAGGAATTTTTAAACTTCATGGAAGTCAAGTTTACGGCGTTGGAGACTTCTCGCAGGAAGCCTGACCAGTCATATCAAGCAAAAGCGGCACATAACAACCAAACAAACATCAACAACACATCATCATCGAACTATCAATCAAAATCAAGCTATCATAAAAATGCCTTTGCCACCAGTTCCCAAGGGAATCTATCATCAGATAAGACAAAATGTCCTATCTGTGGAGACGATCATGCCATCTTTCACTGCCCAAAATTTAAAGATATGACCAATTACATGAAAAGAAATATCGTCGCAAAATTAAATCTGTGCCCTAATTGCCTTTATGATCATCATGGAAAGAAGTGTTTTTCCACAAAACGGTGCCGTGTGTGCAATAATGCACACAATTCATTATTACATGACGCAGTTGCAAGCAATCCGACACCCCCACGTCCGGTCCGAGCGGGGCCGACGACCTCGCCGTTCGCCGCCGCGCAGGGCGCCGCGGCCGCCCCGCCGAGACCGCCAACTCAGCACAGCCAAAGCAACGTGTCGCTGCAAGAGGAACCATCAGAGGTTCTATTAACCACAGCAATGATCAACGTCAAAGCCGCGGATGGGACCTACTACAAGTTGCGAGCGCTGCTGGACCAAGGATCGCAAACATCATTGATCACCGAAAACGCCGCCCAGCTTTTGAAATTGCCAAGACAACGCTGCAGCGGTGTGATCACGGGCGTCGGAGCCAAAGAGAGTAATTGCAAAGGAGTTATCAAGATAAGGTGCGAGTCATTGCGTCATGACTATACATTTGACACGAATGTATTTATCATAAAAAATCTTGTTAAACATCTACCAAGCGCTACTTTTACGAAACCAAATTGGTCTTATTTGGAGCAAATTCCACTAGCGGATCCGGAATTTTATATCAGTCGTCCCATTGATATCTTACTAGGGGCTGACATTTATTCTAATATCTTAATGGATGGTATTTGCAGAGCAAGCAGGAACTTACCAACAGCGCAACAAACACAGATTGGATGGATTCTAAGCGGTAATATGAAGGAAAGCTACCATTGCAACGTGGTGATTAACCAGTTAGAAGAGATCAAGAATTTTTGGGAAACGGAAGAAGTATCAGACGAATCAAAGTTATCATTGGAAGATGAAAAATGCAATGCTCAAAGGCGAATCAAGATCAAAATCAATTGCCCGACTTTATCAAATTGAAAGAAAGTTAAGTAGAGACGTAAATGTAGCCAACATGTATAAATCATTTATAAGCGAATATTTTGAAATGGGACATATGAAGCGCGCGGACGACGACCGTAACACGAAACCTCACTGCTATTTACCGCATCATTGCGTATTAAGAGCCGACTCCACCACGACGAAGTTGAGAGTTGTATTCGACGGATCTAGCCCAACATCATCGGGTTCAAGTTTGAATGACGTCATGTACAAGGGGCCCAATTTACAGCAGGACCTTCAAAGCCTTTTAATTAAATGGAGACAGTATAAATACGGTTTCACCGCGGACATTGAAAAAATGTACCGCATGATTTGGTTACATCCGGACGATCAAGCTTTGCAAATGATCTTATGGCGAAATCACTCCTCAGAACCAGTTCGCGAATATCAGTTAGCGACCGTCACGTATGGAACAAAAGCCGCGCCGTTCCTTGCAATGATGGTATTAAAGCAATTGGCACAAGAAGAAATGGGTAAATATCACAACAACGCAGCATCCGAAATTCTAGATCAGTCTTTCTATATGGATGATCTCGTGCACGGAGCTCATTCTGAAGAAGACGCAATGCAACTGAAGAGTGAGATGATCAAACTTTTGAAATCCGGAGGATTTAATTTACGCAAATGGAAATCAAATCTATCAGAATTGTCAGATGAACATAGCAATCCACAAAACCATTTTGATTTTAAACACGCAGAGTCAACGAAGACGCTAGGCATCAAGTGGAACCCTAGCGATGACTCATTCATCTTTAACTACATCCTACCTGGTCCAACCCTGAACAAAGCTACTAAAAGATCTTTACTATCAGATATATCCAAACTTTATGATCCACTAGGTTTTCTTACTCCTATTTCAACCAAGTTAAAAATAATGTTCCAAAAGGTGTGGCAAGCAAACATTGGATGGGATGATTTAATCTCAAGTGAGATTTATAATGAATGGGAGACTATCAGAACAGATTTAATCACTATCAAAAGCTACGAAATTCCGAGATGGATCCAAACCAATGAAAATCAAAAAATCGAGTTGCATGGCTTTTGTGACGCTAGCACAAAAGCATACGCATGTGTCGTATACTGTAAGACCAGCGACGACAAGCCTCCGGTACTCGTTGCGGGAAAATCTAAAGTAGTTTCCTTGAGTAAAAAGATGTCAATACCTCGTCTAGAACTATGTGGTGCCCAATTACTTACCAAATTAATAGTTAAGATCATAGAATGCTTAAACAACTACAACATAAAGGTATGCAGCTGGACGGACTCTATGGCGGTCTTAGGTTGGCTCAATGGCGAAGCGGATAAATGGAAACCATTCGTAGCTAACCGAGTGAGTCAAATAACAATATCAATCCCCCCAGAATGCTGGCGGTATGTCAAATCTGAAGAGAATCCAGCGGATTGCGCTAGTCGTGGTTTAAATCCGTCCGATTTGCAGAAAACATCATTATGGTGGAACGGACCATCTTGGATTCGAACCCATGGTCTTAGCATAGAAGTCGAACAACCTAACTACTGCACCACAGAGGAATTGAAACAATGTAAACAAGTGACGGCCGCGCAGATATCAAATAACAACAATGAAATCGTACATAACTTATTAAATAAATGTAGCTCGCTATCCAAGGCGACTCGAATTTTAGCTTGGATGTACAGATTTATTTATAGAAAGGAGAAGCAAAATTACTTATCATTGAGAGAGCTGAAATTATCCAAAGATCATATCATAAAGCAAGTACAGTTGGAACATTTGTCAGACGAAATATGTAGTTTACGGAGCAAAGCACCCATCAGCAGTAAAAGCAAAATAGCTAACTTAAATCCGATTTTAGATGAGAACGGTATTCTTCGTGTCGGCGGGAGGCTGCGACATGCTAATATCAGCCCGGAAATGAAAAATCCCATCATTATCCCGAATCACACCAGGTTATCAGACCTTATCATTGATCAAGCACATGCCCTTACATATCATGGTGGAGCAAAATTAACCACCGCTTTTATCAGACAAAAGTATTGGCTCTCAGGAGGAATCAGAGTCACTAAGAACAGGTTACGCAACTGTGTAACATGTAAAAAACATAATCCTATGCAGCAACATCAAATTATGGGAGATTTGCCATCGGCCAGAGTAAATCAATCTAGACCTTTCTATCACACCGGCGTAGATTACACTGGCCATGTGATGGTTAAGGCCAGCAAGGGCCGTGGAATCAAGAGTACGAAAGGGTACGTCGCTGTGTTCGTTTGTATGGCCACCAAAGCCGTACACTTAGAACTCGTATCAGATTTAACATCATCTGCATTTCTAGCTGCTCTCCGCAGAATGGCCTCGAGAAGAGGGGTTCCAGGACACATATACAGCGATCAAGGTACAAACTTCATAGGTGCAAATAATGTTCTACAGCATCAATATCAAGAATTGCAATCGAATGATCAGTTCATGAATGAGATAACAGACATGGGAATCGAGTGGCATTTCAACGCACCATCTTGGCCTTCAGCTGGTGGCCTGTGGGAAGCTGCCGTGAAGAGCCTGAAGTATCACTTGAAACGTGTAATCGGAGAACAAATGCTCACGTTTGAGGAGTACAGCACGTTACTGGCTCAACTAGAGGCGTGTTTGAATTCTCGCCCTCTGTGTCCTCTAACCGAAGATCCTGAAGACTTAGATGTCTTAACACCATCACATTTTTTAGCAAGCGGTCCAATTTTAACTTTTGTGGAAACAGAAACCGATTTAAGAACCAGATGGCAGCTAACTCAGAAAATCTTTAAAGATATTTGGCACCGATGGAACAGCGAATATCTTACGCAATTATCAGTAAGGAGCAAGTGGCAACGTCAGCAGAAAAATATAGATATCGACGACATTGTAATCATTCACGACAACAATCTACCACCCGGCAAGTGGAGTATGGGTCGGGTGGTCAACTTACACCCGGGGGGCGACGGCCATGTTCGCGTCGTCACTCTTAAAACGAAAAACGGTCTCATGAAGCGACCGATCGTTAAACTATCAATATTGCCCATCAAATGTGAAAATCAATCACACTCAAGCAAGTTAGAAACCTCTCAAGAAGAAAGCAAAATCCAGTCAAAGTCGCCCAAAAAACACTCTTTCCTAACCCTAGCAATGACATTATTATATTTTATGTCAATTTTGTCACCGGCACAATGCCTATATAACATATCATCTTTACCAAACAATAATAGCCTTTACTTCGATCGTATTACAGACATGCACTTGATCCATGACTATTGGCGTCTTGTTGTATATTACGACACATATCCATACCAAGAAGGTAATGTGGCGTTAAAAAAGTATTTAAAATATCTAAATAACTTATGCACGACTATCAAAGATAATTCCCACTGTGCCGAATTATTATCTCAACTTCGTCACGGCAGTGAAGACCTAGACAACAACAACAACATGTTAAGATCGCAGTATGTAGCACAGTCCATATCAAATCGCCGCCGCCGCCGAGGTCTAATAAACGGTGTCGGATACCTAGCAAATAATCTTTTTGGAGTATTGGATCAACATTTCGCAGAGCAATACGAAAAAGACATAAATATCATCAAGGTGAACGAAAATCATTTAGCAGCCCTATTGAAAAATCAAACATCAGTTGTCGAAGCGCAATATAACTTCATGAAGAGAAACGAGGAATATATGGAAAACCATCATAAACTTATCAATAAAAAACTGGTCAGCATTCAAGAGACAATAAATTCCCTGAAAAGTGGCATTGAAAACACGACTGTATTGAATGATTTTACCATGTCAGCATTAATTGCCAACAATATCCTATACGACTTAAGAAAAATACAAGAAACTCTGATCGATGCGATAAGCAATATTTATAATGGAAAATACAACTTTCATTTGTTCTCACCACAACAACTGAAAACACAACTTCTATTTATATCAGCTAATCTTCCCAAAGATTTATCAGTACCAATAGAAAAGATGGATTTAAGTGAATTATATAATTTATTAAAAGTACGAGCAAGAATATCGGAACGCTACTTAATCATAGAAATCAAGATTCCATTAATAAGTCGAGACATTTACGAAGTATCAAAAATTATACCTATCCCACACATTGTAAACCACCAAACAATTACCACAGTACCTATATCAGAATATGTTGCGATCAATTTAAATAAAGATACACTTATACCAATGACGGAACACGATGTGAAATCCTGTACTCATCAGCATCCAGATATTATTTTATGTTATCTCACAAGCCCTATTTTTTATATGAAGAATGACCTAAGCGTGTGCAAAACAAATCTTATGACGAGATCATGCACAAAAGTATCTAATCCTTGTACAAACACATGGATATATCTACATAAAATAAACACATTTATTTACGCCTGCTGCGACGAGTGCCAGATAAAACTACTCTGTGGAAATCAAGTTACCGTAATAAGACTCCTCCCCAATGTCGGACTATTCACCGTAAGCGAAGGATGCGTCATAAAGTCAGCCGATTACTTTATTTACTCGCATAAACCTCAAATGACCCAGTTACAGACGAAAGCGAGTATTGAAATTCCTCAAATTTCACCTCTAAATAACATCATCAACATACCTCTATCATCTACAAATTCGTCTGAGATAGCGATAGCTTACAAGCGGCATAATAAGGAACAGCTAAAAGAAATAAGAGCGGGATTAGAATCCCTTCAGAGAGAAGAACCATTTATAGAGAGGGTGTCATATCATGATATCCATCACTACACTAGTATCTACGTGATCCTCGCCGTAGTGATCATACTAGCAGCAGCAGTGGCGTGGAGGCTCCGGCGGGTGCGGGGCGGCGCGGGAGAGGCGACCGGCGCGGGAGAGGCGACCGGCGCGAGCGCGCCTGCCCGCGGCGGACGAGCCGCGGCCGGCGCGCGCGCCTCTATCACCGAGTGTTGTGAAAGTGTTAGTGATCAATGCGAAAGTGCTCAAAATAATTGTGTCAGTGAAAAACAAGACAAAGCAGTGTCCCCTATATATAGTGCGGTCCATTTTAATCGCGAAGTGTAAATATCTTAGTTTAAATTAAAAATGCCCATCATCCATGTAAATCATCATTAACCCTTAACTTAGCATATTAATAATTGTGTGATCATCTTGTTAGCATATATTCATTTAACAATCATTTAATAATCATTGCTCATCTTCTCGGCCCGGGAGCATGTACGAGCCACGCACGTACAAATCATGAACGCAACGTCGGCGTTTACGCCAATCCATTAGTTTTGGCGCATCGCCACGTTAGTTCGTATTTGTCCATCAGCAACGACGCGCGTACTCATATCAAATCATTTTATCATTATCAATCTATCAATTTAGCATTACTTTATCACTTATCAATAAATATCTTTAAAGACACTATCCTAGTTATCAAATCATCAACCCACCCCCAACAGTGGGCGGGAAGCGACTTTGTTTTATACTATGTACTATCGACTTCATTCGCGTGGCGTGCTACCCCTACATGTACCTACTTTACCCCTACCTACGCTATTTTTCTTGCTAATAAACCATCCCCTTGAATAAATTACTGTAGATATCGTTTATTGAAAACTGCATTAAAATCCGTTACATAGTTTAAAATATGCTTACATAGATACATACAGAAGCGACTTTGTTTTATACTATGTGCATAAATTAACTGTGCTGAGTAATCTAATGCACTAGTAAACTAGGATAACATTCAGTAAGTACTAATTCTACCGAATCGTTAGCCTTTCATTGTTCCGAGCCTTTCACTGTAGGAACTCTACGCTCTCCGAGCTTTACGTCCCCAAGGTAGTGCTCCGAAAGCTCGTTTCGGGGTGACAGATAGTAATTAGGGGGCAGCGACGGCACATCTGTCCGCCTGTGACGTGGATTTATTCCCGCGTCCGCATTCCCTCTTGGAAATATGACATTTATTCACACAGAGTAAGGACGAACTCACAAGGGGGGATGGAGAAAGAGAGATTTTTCAGATTCGGGTGTAGGTTTACGTTGTAGGAATGTGTAGATATTAGGTGTATTTAAAGGTAGACTGCATCTGCACTTAACATCAGGTGAGATAGCAGTCAAATACCTGTCTATTTCATTAAAAAAAAGTAGGTAGGTACTCAGTGACAAATAAAGTAAACGCGGTAATGAAAAAAAAAATATTTTTAGCAGCTTTTTATTCAGCTTCATAGAAATTATATTACCTACCCAAAACTACTAAACTTACAGCTATTTGCAAACGCTATTTTCTGATACCATATCCATACCCAAACCCTACCTATACACCCCCTAAAAATCCGCGCAGTCGTTCGCAAACAGCCCCGAAACCGTCCTTACTGAACACGGCCCGCTAACCAGCGGCATTACGGTGCCATATAAAAATTCCCGGGTACCCCAGTTCCCGGACTCGCGCGTCACGTCAGAATGCAAATGTGGGGTTACAATTTAATCGCATACCTCATTGCTGCCGCAACCGTATTATTTATGTGAGAGAAATGCGCGAGGGAACGACTAACCACCTCGTAATAGGTCGACTGTTACCCGGTTAGTGGTGCTAGTGGGAAAAATGGGACACTGGTTACATTGGCGGTTTTAGGAGGTATACTTATTACTTACACACGTATTCAGAAACGGTACTATTAGGTCTTACAGTGCGCGGGATTGTATAGTGTTTCAACTAACAATACTTGAGGGGCGATCGACACTATGCGTCCGGCAAAATGAACGAAATTGGCCAGTCATAGAGCCGTATTGACTCAGTGTGCTCAGTTAGGGAAAAGCTGTTGTCAGTAACGACTCACTTTGTATAGAAACGCTATTGTTATGGGCCAGACAAGTATTGTCTGTGAATGCGGGTGTGATAAGAGAATCGATCGATCATTTTGTTTGCCGCATTATTATTTTACTTTATTGAATTTAAGTATAACAAAAAACGTAAATGAAACCTTTAACTAAATAAAGCTAACCCCTAAATCTATATATATATATATATCCCCAATATCGCTGTCACTACTGGGGAGAATGCCCACAAGGCTGGCTCCATTCCCCCGCTGAATGGCAATACCTATGCGTTGGCCGATGAATGAGGCAGCCCTAAGTTCAATGATGGAACGTATTATTTACAGACCCCACGGCCCTAGAGCTAAATGTTAGTTGGCAATTGTGTTATCTTACCACCGGTGATGCGAGTTGATAGTTAAATGACTCCGAGGACAAGAGTACACGATGTCACGTCATATCAGTATTACTAACTAAATTCCTAACGGCCCCCTTCGGCCTTGTCAATTTTCTGCATATAATGATCTACCTGTCTCTCTTAACAGAGCTGTCAGCGTCAATCACACTTTTCTAGGATCAACCATTTGAATCAATCAAGCGGGGAAAATCTTCCTCTATGGTTCAATTCTATTACGTTGGCACCCACTCGGTACTTCTCGTATCAACATTTACCCATAACAAACAGAGATTCCAGGTGGATTCCATTTAACTCGTGTGTCCTGTAACGCTATTTACGCGAGCGTGCCGTTCTTAATTGTCACTTAAGAGAGGATACGATGTTGCATCCACCGATAACTACGGCTACTGTAAGCCCTGTAACAATTTCCGTTGGAGACGGAAAATAATAACCTGACTACGTTTTAGCGCTGGAAGTGAATTACGTCTGCCCCGTGCATGAACGACTAGAATTTTCCTGTGAGTTCGTACGAGCAAAACTCAGTTATTGAGTTCCGAAGCGGTTCCCGCGGGAACCACGTGGAATTTCGAGATAATTATAGTCTACTGGTGGACGCGGCTTCACGACACGACTTCGTTCGCGTATACGCGTAGAAATTACAGTGCAGCGTACAGTTACCTACAGCCATTTAAAGTACCTACCTATATCTGTACCTATAGTATTTTATCTTTTACTAGTGGATCCGGCGCGACTTCGTTCACATACACTTACTTTGCCCCTACCCACCCTTTTATCTTGCTCATAAACCTTCCGCTTAAGTCACTCTATCTATTGTTGGAAACCGCATTAAAATCCGTAGCGTAGTTTCAAAGATCTGCATAGATACATACACACGGCAGACGGCAATATACATACATACATACATACATACAAAATGTCAAATTAAAAAAAATTCCGTCCTATAGTTTTTGCGTGAAGGAGTAACAAGAACTGTAGTTTGAAAGAGAAAAGTGAGGTCCCCTTGCAAATATTAAAATGGCTCGCCATTTTTCATTGAACGAGAACAACTTTTAAAGCCTTATAAAGTGGAAACTTTTCTTTAAAGGGAAATACTCAGTTCTTTTACCGCAACCAAGAAGGAAACCATATAAAATTAATAAGTGCGCAAAAGAAATCAAAAGGCACTCTATGCACAAAGATGTTTTTAATAAAGTTATTGCTTTATAAAATTTCTATATTTTATAGAAATAATTCCGCCAGTGTTTGTGTACCTACCTGCTTCTAGAAGCTGCTTACGATTATGAAGTAGATAGGAAGCAACAATAATATAGCGCATATAATTGAATCGAATTTAAGTTTAGCTGGAGATTTGTACCTAAAAATCATATTTGGCGTTGTTAATGTCCCGGTTGAGCTCTCGCCCACTAGGGCCCGAGGTACGCCTTGACCATGGTCCAGGATTTGACAGATCAGGTAATTACAATAGAGCGACTGCCATAGGACCTCCGTGACCCTACTACCAGGGGAACCTGACCAGATTGGATCATGGTTACGGTTACATGATGATGGTTTGTTTACCTCTTCGTAAGGGCATCAGTTAGTATTCAACTAATGTACTTGCTCCTACGGTAACGTGTATTACATAATCATCATCGTCATCGCAGCCCAAAACAGTCCACTGGACTTAGGGCCTCTCCCACGTAAGGGGAGGTTATTTCCATAATCTCAACTATCGACAGACGGGTTGGAGATCGCAGTGTTATAAATATAACAATGGAAAACGCTGCTGCCTGCATGGGAGACCAGACGTTTTCCCTCGAAAACATTAGTCGCCTTGTACGACACTCAGCGCGTGGGTTGATGCTATTCTCCTCTGCCGAGTACCACACGGCCAATACTACATACCTACATCAAATTAAGCGGTAAACTTACAATATATCATTATTTCAATTATACGAATTGGATACCTATTTATATTTGGGCCAGAATATATAACTAATATTTCTACAGTAAAAATACATTCCCGCGTGAACCCACGCACTTCTTTTCTCAAAATCCCTTAAAGGGTACTAATATTGTCTTCTGTGAATAGAGCTAATTAACATAAGATGCTTGTTCTAACTAAAGGTCATATATTTTAACAGGAGTTCTAACTACTCCCATAATTAAGTTATTTCCATGTACCCACGCACTTCGTTTAAAGGTTCGTAATATTTTTTACAGAACGATCTCCTGGTAATAGACCTTATTTAAAGCAGATGCTTGTTCTAACTCAGAAAGGTCAGATGTATAAACGGGAGTTCTAACTACTCCCGTATTAGATAGGACTGACATTTTGAAAATAAAAAAATGTTTGTTACCATTAAGAATATGGAAAGCTTTTCACTAGTGATTTGGTTATCACCAATGATGAAAATTGTTACGTAATGATCCAAAAGGTTTCTATTGTATAGGTTACTCACCAACGACGCTTCTCACGAAGGCCATTCTGGAGCTCTTCTGGGACACCATGTGGGAGTATTTGGAGCCTCCTTCGGCCCATCCCCCTACCGCCACCATGAACTTGGCCGCAGGGTGCTTCGCCCTCAGCCCCGTGAAGTTACGGAAACCCCCTTGGTCTATATCCAGCTGTGGATGCGAAGGTGACTTATCAGTAACGTGATGATCGCTGTAAACGTTTGGAGAAACCGGCTGAGTGTAGGAGCCAAAGAAATGGGACCATAAGTCCAATTTCTTTGGACTATAAGTCCAATTTCTTTGGTCTATAAGTCCTTCTTTGGTCTATAAATGGGACTATAAGTCCAATTTCTTTGGTCAGTGTGTCAAAAAGAAGTAAACATTTGAAGAGTATACAAATTGAAGAGAATTGAATGAATCTGTTTCCCAATTGCAGTTTTTAAATTGATGTATGCCTATAACGTACTGTCCGAATTCAACTCAGGTTTGTTAGAAATAATAATCGTTACATTAAATAACTTTCTATTACGTGTAAGTGGGTTGAAGCAAAATATAATGCGGATGGCTGCCATTTATAGATGCAAGAATCAGCTACAGCTTTTCAACTGAGCTTTACTACACCCACACGATGTCTAAATACGGATAAATACGTCTGAAAGCCCGACGTAATCAAAGGATTCAAAAGGAAAATGAGCTAGACTTGCGGTATGATACCTTCCGCCTATTTAAGAGACGGTTATCATCATTTCGAAAAGCAAGATCTTATTTGTGAGAGATTATATAATAAATCGATAGACGCTTTTAATTAAATATTTTGCTAATAAGCATTTTTCAATTTTCAACCTACGCTTTGAACTATTGTGCAACAGCAACATCAACGGGATTATATATTTATAATTACGAAGAAAATTCCCAATAGAATTTTCAATAGTTACGTAAAACTTATCAGTACATACAGTACCGTGGTATCGAAAGCCAAGTCAACTTACCTCAGGATCGATCACGAGGACTTCATGAGACTTCTCTGTGACGCCAATGAACGAGTAAATTATGTGTGTGCAGAGGTCCACAGGGATGTCCTCGATGCCGTAGCGTCCCACGCCAGGCCTGTACACCGCCCAGTTGCTGAAGTAGCACACGACGCGCGCTCTGCCCTCCCCTAAGCCGATAAACACACGGATTACGCGAAAGGTCGATAAGCGTCACACAGGGATCGGCGTTGGGGCCAAGACTATTCTAAGCTTATTTTAACGTGTAATGTAATCTATACGAAGATTTTTTTCTTTTTTATTGCTTAGGGAGGACGGTCCACCTGATGGAAAGTGGCCACCGTCGTCCAGGAGATCTGCAACCTAAGGAGAGTGGATAAGTCTCAAGCTCAAGGCCAGCCGTGGACTTCTAGTGGACTGTTGGCGATGATGTGTTATGGAACCAACAATAAATAAAATTATATGTATAAGTAATTTTCCCCTTTTAATTGTCCCATATTGCTGTGTGCAGTGAACAATAATTTTTAAGCTGTATACAGTTTAAAATTTATTATCTATTTTGAGTCTATTTAATCGATATCCAATATGTCTAAGCTGTCTTTAGACAATAAATATTGAAGTCTGTCTGAGAGGTTTTACTGGAAATGTAAGTTTGATTGGGCAAAGGCTTGCGCCGATCGGGGCGACCTCGGGGATGCAGGCAATCTGCCCTTTCGATCGGTTGGGGCGAATTAGCGATTGTCTCAATGCGGGCCGATAACACCGCTCGCGGCACCGACAGACACTCTTTGCTCTGTTTTCGAATTTCATCTTTAATTGCGAAAGTCGCTGGCCATTGTTCCCTGAGCCCCAAGACGGTCAATTCTGATAACCGCCGGGGAACTTGTAAGAAATATCGCCACAACAAAGACGTTATCCGGCTAGGGGAATACTTTCGTATCATGATAAAGTTGTTCCTTGGAACGTGGTCGCTTTGTTATGAAGAGGAAATACCTAAGTCGATCAACGTAGTGGTTAAAGTTGTCCTTATGTAAACACTTATGTTCTGAGATCCGGCCATAGAATATCTTCCCTCATTGTTATTTAATCGAGTTATATGTCAAATGAAAGGTATTTCTTTCCTCTACCAAACAATATATGGTTGCCTAGACAAAACTTAGTCCGAACGGAAATATTGGTGAACATTCACAAATTAATATTCATTCATTTATTTTATGATTTTGAATTACTTTTTTTAACAACAGATGAGGGAAGATATAAGTATGGCCGGATCTCCAATATTAGCATTTCGCGTCTATCTCTAGACAGGTCTATAGAGGCGAAAATCGCAATATTAATTTCACTAGGAAATAGCAAGCCATAGAGAGTATGTTACAAGGAAGGTGTGTTGGCAATTCGTTACCTTGTGCTCCGGCGAAGGCGGCGAGGAGGGCCAACGTCGCTAGTGTGGCTCGCATGGCTACCTGACGCGAATAACAAACAGAACACGTTATGCCAATAACCAATCGTGCACAGGATCAAGCGGTTAGATGCATTCGTCGGTGTGCTTGTTGTGAGCTATGAAATACCAACGCGTATGACGTTAAAATAAAATGTATCCAGAGTACTCGTAATGTTTGGAAGTAACGTTGTTTATGTGGAGCTTAGAGTTTGCGGCCAAGACTTCGTTGGCGCTTCGAGCGGGTTAAAAATCGCCGTGATAAATAAATTCACTACGTCGTGCTTATATAAAGAATTTTACTACATTGCAGGGAAAACCATGAAAATTCAACCAATGTCGCTATCAATTTGTAGTCAGTTATGACATTTAGAACTTTTAGTTCTAATAAATAAATAAATGTGTAATACAAACAAACAAATATGTAAAAAAGTTTCTGCATTTTTAACTCTAGAGCAACTCTAACGCAACCCGCGCTAGTTGGTATCTCTCCGGTTACATAATCAATTCCTAGAATTCAGTCACTAAGTGTACCTAGTACCTATACTAATAATAAAATAGTTGAATTTCGTTGGCGAGCAAGTATAAGGATTCCGCGCTATAATATAAAGTTGCTTCTCAAAGTTCCGCACCTTACGCGGTTACTGAGAACTAAAAGCTTTGACTGGAAGGAAGCTTAGCCGTCTTAATTTTATTTAAACTTATCCACCGTAACACCTAAAAGCAATATCTTTAGCAAGTTGCGCCCCAAGTATGGCGATAATGTTACCAAGTTCTCAGTCCATTGTAACGAGATACTACGCTGTATACTATTACAATGCTACGTATATACAGATCAGTATTAATTAAGTATCTAAATATATACTATTTAGATTTGACCTCTTACGCTTCCTACATTTGAGAGATGGAATACGCAGAGCTGCTCATCGCGGCCTGAGGCTGGCTAACGGAACTCGATGCGACGAACCGCTTAACGGTCCGAGATCTAGTTATGACTACCCACTAACCCAGCGAGTAGAGCGCCGTACTGACAGTTCGACAAAGGCCGCGGCCCGCATCGTCTCATTATGCAGTTGACACAATGGACAAAGCTGTTGGAGTCAACGCGCTTGTAATTGTATGCATCGGCGTTTAGCCTCTTCGCGGCGAGCGAACGCGGTGCGTTGACGTTGTTACGGCGACTCTAGTAGTGGCTGGATTAGATATGTCGACGGTAAAAGATGCACATAGGTTAGTAATTGGGCTTCATACCGGCGTGTCTGCCTCACGTGTGTGAGTGCACACAAAGAAAGAACTAGACGATGTGAATTATTATATACAGCCTGTTAGTAGGTACCGAATTCAGGCGACTGAGTGTGGAACCAAGATCCAATCTTGTCAGGATCCCCTGTTAACAGGGTCACGCAGGTCAGATGGCAGTCGCACAGTACCTGCTAAATCTGAATCATGGTAAGATGATTATGATTATTACTGTATCCTTAGCCACTAGTCTTGTAATCTAGTATCTCTACAGTATTTTCGTAATGCCACAATGTTAACTTATATTATTATGATTATTTGCCAAGCATAGTCAAGATCGCCAATCTTCGCGGAAGTATGAGGGGATCAATTGAAAGCCAATCAAACGCTTTTTGGGTCACGACGAGTTCTCGACCTAATTTACCTTCCAACCCACAAAATTTACCTAATGCGCTTTTGCATAAATGCTGACTAAATAGGCAGGCAGAGATAATTCTCTGATGATCTGATTGACCTAATAGTCAATCGGACAATTTATGGATAACTAAATCAATGATCTCCAATGCGATGGTGGAGTAGTGAGCGCTATCCAGGCCGCCAATCAGCAATGCAAATGCTCAAAATCAAACTCATTCTGACGCCCTCGGGAACAGTGACACAGACACAGCCTGTTATAATAACCCGCCGTTTGTTTTATACGACTGGGTGGCTTCGCGCAGACGGGAGTCGCAGTTACTTGTAATTACCCGACTGCGACAGGAGGGTTAATAAGAGTTAGAGATAGGCAAGAGTGATGATAATGGTTCAGTGATTTCGGAATGCCAGTGATATTTTGTTGAAAGTGGAAATGGAAACTACTGTAAATACAAAGCGTCTTGGAAATTACGTTTGCATTCGAAGAAAAGTTCGCGGTACGAACGCCGGGTAAAGTATTTTAAATTGCTTGTCGACCACACTTGAGTACGAGGCGATTTCAAAAGCGTCGTTATTTAAGTGCCTTTACTCCTGGTAGCGTAGTAGGTAATATTTAGTTGAGTTGACTTTGAAAAGAGGCACTGGTGTGATTTGCTCTTTAACCACAATACCTGCAAATGGTTTGAGTATAGCATGTATAATAAGTATGTACTACAACAAATGGTATATAAATAACTTATCAGTTATTTAACGCCCATAATACAAGCTTTGCTTACTTTGGGGCTAGATGGCGCTGTGTGAATTTATCAAAGCATATAACATGTTTATTTATTATATCAGCTCAATATTCGCACCAGTCGTACCACGAACACCAATCCGTGCAAAAAAATATTGCTACAATTTTTACTGCGTGCGGATACATTTCATCTATTATGATCAGTGGTTATAATGGATGCCATTGCCAAGCGCCAGTGAACCGCAATACCGCGTTGGATGCGTCAAAGCGTTCGTATTCCGCATGCGTGCACGCAGGCTGCGCCCGCGCAGTGTCACTATCCTGAGGCAGGGTCACCAGCCGAAAGTGAAACCTTTATTGTGTGGCCATCACCAGCCAGGCATGGCTCTATAAAAAGGTGACACTGCCTAAACACAGTCTAAGATACCCTAGCTAAATAACGTATTTTTTTTTAATGTATGTAAGTACAATAGTCAGCGGTATATAATATACATCAGCTAGTCGCCTTAATCGCACATGGTTAAGGGCTCCGACACGTAAGCGAGAGGTCCCAAGTTCAAATCCCAGTATCGCCATGTACTAATAACTCTTTTCTGAGTTAAGTACATTAGTGATGCTCTTACGGTAAGGGAAAACATCGTGATGAAACCTACACATTCTAGCGACTGAATGTGTAACCATGACCCAATCTGGTCAGGTTCCCCTGTGATTATAACCTAACCTGCCAAATCCTGGATCATGGTCCAGGCGGACAACCGCCTCTACCATGATTTAAAGACCTTGGATCTCCCCCTGGGAGCTTACTGAGTGCAATCTGGGGGCCGATCTCGCGCTGTGGCATCTCGAATTCGAGATTATTTCTGATCACAAATATGTATTAAAAATGTCACTGAAATATCTGGAAACCCAAAAACCAACGATCTTTGGCAATCCTTTAATGTCGACAATAGTTGTTAGTGAGGTTTTAAATACAGATTTATAGCTAGAGAAAAATGACGAATTCTAGATGTCGAAGCGCGAACATAGCCACCGTGACTATGTATATCTAGACCATGGATGGAGGAGGTGTAGAGTTCCTAAGGTACCTTACTGATTCAAAGGCCGTTTACTCTATAGCGGGAACATTTGCGTCGGAATTTAGATTTCATGCACCGGTATTGGATATTAGAGGTTCAGTTTGTGGATATAATTTCAAGATTAAATTTTATGAATACCAATGAATACGCATTGCCTATGCAATTTTTTTTTGTAATTGTGCGTACGTTTCTAGGCCAATCCATGCAACAATGCATGCGTTGTGCTCTGAGGGGTAAACTAATCATTACAGCTATGGAGCATGTCAACTGACAATGCATCTGCAGGCAGGCATTTATGATACAAGTCTATGTTCATGAATTGCTGATGTTATGGCGATGGTTACCATTTTCCGTCGTATGTGCTCGCTTGTCTCTGTGATTATACCCTACAGCAGTCGCAGCGTGAACAGACCCTCTAATCATACACTTAAATGTATCTTGTACTAATCTAGTACTTAAAAGAATCCTCCATTTTCCCTAAGTACCTAAACCTAAACGGGATAAAACCAACTCCAGATTAAAGCGAGAAGTAAATTAAATCGATTTTGATTTATTTACAAACTTGTCTTGAAAAGCGTTTTCATTCTAATCCAATTTAGTCTAAAGCGATTATCCAGAAATAACAACTTCCCAACCCGCGGAATGTTCCCGGGGATACATTTCCCCATCGATAACCTTTTTTCTATTAAGTACTTTTAATAATTAATAAACTGTGCAATGAAATGGAACACTAAGTTCAACTATTGTAAGGCCCATTTATTTGATGTATCGTGCAGTAATGTACCACAGCCTCGTTATGAAAAAAAAACTCTTAATTGCAGAATTATACTTCACTGTAGGTAATTACTATTGTATGTAACTGATTCTCAAATAGCAGGTTGTCGGGTAATCTATGAGTTAGAGGAAATACAATTTTGACATCACTTTCACTGGCGCGGATTTAGCATAGCTAAAAACAAAACAGAAACCGGCCGGATGATCGTCAACTTTTACTTTATTTTAATTTAGAATAAAACCAGTTCGCTAATAAAGGAAAAACATAGTTAAATAGCTCTATCAAAAATAAGAAATGATGATGAGGAGAATGAAGTGAATGATGAACTTACAGCAGATTATCAAAACAGTCGCATTCAATAAAACATTTGCACAAACAATAATTTAAGTGGGTCTAACTTCTTAAATAAATGTAACAACAAAACACCGACGAAAATAAATAATATTTATCCAATTAGTATTCGATTTCGTAGCTAATACTCTTAAAAAACTTTGTTTTGCCCAATAAAAACGTCGTTTTAATTCAAAGCATTGAAAACACGCAAAAACACTATTAAATTATTTTCTCACTTTTTATTAGGCAAATCCATTATTGATTTCGTTTTAAGAGTTCATCAGTACTACTTTATTTTCTTAAATATATTTTTTTGTTATTTTCGCAAAGAGTGCATGTGCGTGTGACAGCGTTAGTGTTACGTGCGTTACTCACGGTTGCGTTGCGGCGGATTGCTTGCGATTGGCTGCGGTGCGCGCTGCAGCCCGGTTATATGCGCGCGCGCACATCGCCCGCGCAGCCACAGGGTGCTCTCGGAACGGGACCAGAATACTCAAACCAGAATATGTGAAACGGAAAAGCCTTTGTCGCTTCCTGACGGAGATTGTCGACTTCTCCGCGTACGTGTTGGGTGTAAAGGAAAACTGGACGAAAATATGTTCGTTTTGTCAGGTTCGGATGACGTGGTTTCTGAGACGTAATTTCATATGCTTCAGACATAATATTATGGCAAATGTACACATATATTTGCAAAAAAATAACCTCAAAAGGCAGTCGCTCCACTGCAATTACTTGATCTGCCAAATCCTGGATCTTGGTCAAGGCGGACCCCGGGCCCTAGTGCGCGAGAGGACAACCGGGCATTAACGCCAAGATGTTTTTTTTTTATATACAAAGAGCTGAAACACCAAACCAGCACAGTCAAAACCTTTCTGTACCCATCTGAAAAGATTGAAAGGTTAAATGAAATAGTTAACCAGATTAAAAGTAATAAAATAAACTCGGTTAATCTTCCAGCGGACGTAGTTAATTCGATATCCGACTTCTAAACTTCTGCAACTTCCAGATTCGATCTCCGCCGCCACTACTTTCAAGTTGGGAGGGAAATCATATCTTTTGAATAAATAAGGAAACAGGGAGGCGAGGAAATTTCTTGAGAGCAACTAACTGCAAATACATCCGGCTCCCAGTCGCCGGATTAGATATTCCAGTCACATTTGGAAACGTTTTTCCTGGAGCTTGGCGCTGTTTGCTTGTAATCAATTGAATGGCCGAGTGCGGACATAGTTACCTAAATTTGAATATGCTCAAGACGAAGGCGTCGTTAATATCTCCGTTTGGATGGTTTTGTTTAAGGATATTATATAGAAAACGTAGTGCATAAATTCACCGGCGGTTGCTTACATTGCAGTATTCTATTTGGTCGTTGTATTTGACGACCTGAGTGGTTCAGTGGTAAACACCTCGCAAAGGTCTCGGGTTTGATTCCCTGCCGAGAAATTGAAATGATAAATTTTAATTTCTGTAACGGGTCTGGGTGTTATGTATAATAAGCATGTATTAAAAAAGTATATAATAAGTATATCAGTTGTCTAGCACCCATAACACAAGCTTTGCTTACTTTGGGGCTAGATAGCGCTGTGTGAATTGCCCAAGCATATACATTGTACTCTGGTATTAAGTACTAGGTAAGCAGTACACAAAAAGGCAAGGGCCATATCGGTAGAGTCCTCTTAGTGACAACGCAGCTATCAGCTATATTTCCTCCAGATGTGTGGACTGTTACGTGCTCTTGTTGATGATACTAAACGACAGTTACAGTTAGTTTGTGGTATAAAATGTATGTACTAATTTATATGTAACATTCAACCCATTCACAAGGAGAACACGCTGTATCTCGCTCTGATCGATGGGTGGTGCGCGGGCGACAATCCCCGAAAGTGCAGCGAGACAATGAGTCCGCGATCAGGTCAACCAACGGACCCCAAACCTGTACGAGAAAGGCTCCAACACTTCGCTCGTTCGCCCAATTAACAGCCAAATATCAATGCGACAGGCCTGGGGGCCTTCGCGCTAAATTTGAACGTATTTACCAGAAGCAGCAGCCGTTGTCAGATACGGTCTTTCTTTTTCATTATATCAGGGGGGCAATTCTCGCGCCGTGACATCTCGAATTCGACATTTTCTCTAGCCAAAAAACTGTATTAAAACGTCACTTAAATTGATCTTGGAGAATATAGGTACGACTGTCGAAGATAGATGAGAAACATTTTTTGGTTACAATTAACATTATGTAGATAGAATTATGTAGCTAGAATCAAGACGTGTGACATGTGACAACACCTGCGGTTTGGTTTTCGTTTTAGCGCGATAGGCCCCCTGTAGTCTGTCAAGCATAAGTTGTCGTGTGGTAAGAAAATGAACTAAATTTGATAGCACTGCTTTTAGTTGTTAAGTACTTGGACGAATGCTCCGTATGCAGGAGGCGCCGCCATTGGAACTTGTTAAACTGGATTTGTGAGCAAAATAAGCTGTAATTAATTTGTACTGTCAGATATTCTGTCCATTGTAAATAATAATCCAGTCCAGAGTTATTATCCTCAAAGGAGAATTTTTAGTAATAAATTCACAGAACAGCTTAAGTCTATTATATTGACAGCGGACCTGCGGTTTTATGTTTTTTAACCTAATTATTTCTAGCGCAAAGGTATTAAGGCCAATAGAATTGCTTTCTGAAGACTTTCCGTTTGCACAAGTAATAAAACATTGTTTACCTAATGGACAACGTTTTTTTCTTCTTGGAGTTCCATCCGCTGACAAAGTTTATTACATTGAAACCTTTCAAGAAAATAAGTGGGATCGTAGATACAGGAACAAAGCAAGGCGTCTAGAAAATGGAATGCATATTTTCAAAGAAATAGTGGTGCCAGGTAAGTGTAATGTACCTAGGTAGGTATGTATCGCACCAACCCCTAGAGCCTAGGGGTTCGCATTAAAATATTAATTAAGTAGGTCTAATCCTACTAATATTTTAAAGCGAAAGTACGAATACGTGGATGCTTATTACTCATTCACGCAAAAGCTACTGAACGAATTTTGATGAAATTTGGCAGTAATATAGCTTGTAGCCCAGATTACTGGGCTAAATGATTTACTTAGAAATTCAATGTAGTTCCCGCGAAAACGGGTCTGGAATGTTATAACTAAAGTTTACACTGTCAGCTTTATAAGTCATAATCTGTCGACCACAAAACCGACAACAGCATTGTCTGTTGAGTGTTTTAAGTATTTGATGTCTAACCCGGCTGCCAATTGTGGATACTACGGTAAAGGAGGCTTGAGTCCAGGCTATCATGACCTATTGATAATGACGATTCAATGCCCACCTACAGGCCGAGACTTTTTACTTTAAAGAACCTAACGCTGTTAATTATCACCGCACTTAAAACGTTTACGACAGGCAAAATTAACCCACAGAACGTACAGTTTGGCCAACAAGCACCCGAGTGGCTCCACATTGGATCTGGCGTAAGTGGCCTTATTATTTTAATTTATACAAACATAAAAATGTGCCGTTGAAATTACTCCTATGGCGAGTAAATATTTTATGGTCCCCATTCGGGCGATTGTCAAGTAAGCCGCGGGCTGTCCCACTTTTGGTGGACCTTTCAATGGTATCAATGTCAACACGACACTCAGTAAATCCGAAGTACAACACCAAGAGAGTTTCATCTCATTCGTCGAGATCATCCACTGCTCAGTCGGCTCTATCTAAATCAAGCGTAGCATAAATTTAATCGAAAGAACAGCGCTCCTCGCGGATTATTAAAAATGTATATAAAGTTCAGCACTAATCATTCGCTATAAATACTTAAAGGCTAGTTCCCCGAGCTTTCTATAAACGTAGTTTGATAATATTTTTTGCTTAATATAATATAATTGCTTTGCTTTTTTGCGTAATATTGAAAATATGGTAAACTAGGTTTATAAGGAGGGGGAGACTCCTCTTAATCATCATCATCAACTGAACGGTCAATCCCGGTCAATGGTAGAAACCAGGGTCCGCTTAGTTGCTCTTTCTTCTTCACTTCGCCCGGTCTTGGCTCTAGCATCCGACTCAGCGATGTCAATGATTCGCTTTATGGGATACCATTTAGGTACTAGCAACCTGCCCCGGCTTCGCGCGGGTAGTAACAAATTATATACATAACCCTTTCTCAAGAATCACTCTGTCTGTTGGTAAAAACCGCATAAAACCCATTATGTAGTTTTTGAGTTTATCGCGAACAGACAGACAGACGCGGCATGGGACTATGTTTTATAATATGTAGTGAATATGTTGGCCGTGTGGTGTCCGGCACAGTGGAATAGCACCAACCCCTACACTCGTGGGTGTCGTAATAAGCGACTAATGTTTTCGATGCGAAAGATCTAGAGTCTCCGTAGGCTGGAAAATGGGTAGCAGTTTTTTCATTGTCATACTATAACATTGCGATCTCCAACCCGCCCGCTAATCGTGGACATTATGGCAATAACCTCCCTTTTCTTGGGAGACGTCCTAAGTTCTACAGTAGGCTGTTATGGGTTCTGATTGTGTAGTGATGCTAGTGATTACGAACAGCGAACCCCTCCCGTATGTAAGTTTTTAACACACGCAAGTGGCTATCCAGGCCTTCCTTGCTTACCTCTGTCACCTTTGTATGGTGTAAATACATAAAATGTGGTCGGTTGACCTCACCACCGCACGTAAATAGCGCTGTTTAAATAAATTTCTCCCTGGCAAGTGGGCGCGCGCTCTCTTCACGGATTTTGCCACCACATTACCATAACTCAATGTTTAACCGGTTAATTTTGTCTTAATGAATATTTAATAACAATCCTTTTACTAAATAATTTCTTGGGGATATTGCTTGCTTTGAAATCTGGGGCTCCACTTTGACCTTTTGAACGACATGGTAATTAAAAATAATGTTTTGTTTTATTTATTTATAAGTAGGTATCCGAAAAAGCTTTCATTCATTTGAAGCGGATACTCGTAGCTTCTAGATTCGGTTACATCTCTCTTTCTAACAAGTAAGCCGTGTTATAAGATTGATTGAAATCAATAAGTACCAAGTACATCCTGATTTTCGAAGACGTCAATCTGTAAGCTAAGATACCTTGTTGTAGAAGATGGACATCTTCATTATGTATTCAGGTAAATTCCTTTTACTTTTAAGACAGACTCTACAAAGGTTAAATTTGGATAGACAATAATGTCTTTATTACCTTATTATCTAAATTTATCCAAACAATTATGCTCTTCAAGGAATCGCTTGGACATAATTATAGAAGGTACCTGGTAGAAAGGTTGAGGAACATAGGATTATTATGCACGTATTTTCCGCTCCATATCTGCCTCAGGAGGAATTTCCTTTGTATAAAGGTAATTAATAATAAAATTTCTCATTTATAATGGTGCTGGTATGTGTATCTTTGAAACTAGAACATCGTTATTATTGCAGGTGCAGTGTATGCTCTTAGATTCGCCAACAATACAGCGCTTCCTTGTTTTTAATAAAGAAAAGTTACACATAGATAATTCTTTCGACGTAGAAACTTCTTTATGTAACTGTCTTTATTATAACAACCGACGAGTGTTTAAATTGATGTAACAGCTGCAACGAGAGCGTTGTCTACTTTACTTAATATTAACCATGGTAACATGTCTTTATACTAGGTACCTATATAGCAATTATGCATAATTAGAACGAATGACAAACTCAGATGATGTTTCTTAATCAACCTGTCTTCGAGCCTTCGAAAGTTAGCGTATCATATCTAAGTTAGGTTTGATAAAGGTGAACGGAGAGAATAGGTAAAGTTAGCGGTGTGCTGGTAGGCTATTACTAATCCCACAAAATACAAAATTTGTTTCTAGTTTAGGCAATTTAAAGCAGAATTTTACTAGTAGATACTTTATAAAACGATTCAATTACTCAATCACTGATGGATGAGGAAAAAACAGATGGTAGGACTCTGTTAAGCCTGAGGAGTCCGCCTGGGTGAGTACCACCGCCTTATCTATTTCGGCCACCAAACAACAATGCTTGCATTGTTGTGTTCTGGTTTGAAGGATAAGGTAGCCAGCGCATTTACAGGCATGAGGCATTTTATGTTAACCCTCACGGTGACAACGCACCTGCGTTTCTGCATTTTTGTTGCCTGCAACTTAAATGCATCGTATATGTTATGGGCGACAGTTACCGCTTACCATCAGGTGAGCTGTCTGCCCGTTTGTCACTGCGTAGAATAATAAAAATAACTCAAAGGAAGGGTTGCAGTCAACAGGCAAAGTCAAGAGTCTAAGGCGAAGATTATTGCTGTTGCGACATACCTATTTCAGTAGCACACGTTTAAAAAGCGATTTAGACACAACGAAATGACCTAATGACCCGATGGCTTACTAGTGATAATACCACTAACGCAAAGAAGTGGCTCGCTTAGGTATTAACTGGCCATTTACCCGTATTTAATCGATTTAAATCGATTCCGTCGGTGTCCGAGCGGTTGAGTATCCGACTCGTAAGCGAGAGGTACCGGGTTCGAATTTAGCTGCGGTCATGTACCAGTCACTCTTTTCTGATTTACGTACATTAGTTCAATTCAAACCGATGCTCTTACGGTGAGGGAAAACATCGTGATGAAACCTGCAAACTCAACTGAATTTGTAAGCATGATCCAATCTGGTCAGGTTCCCCTGATGGACGGGTCACGGAGGTCAGATGGTAGTACTCTACTGTAATTACCTGATCCGGATCATGGTCAAGCCGGACCCCGGGCCCTCGTGCTCGAGAGCACAACCGGGACATTAACGCCAAGATGATTTTTTTTTAATCGATTTAAAATCCCAAAGCAATTTATGGTTCGCTTATTTATTTATCCAATAAATTAGCTCTCTCTTTATTTGTTTAGGCGTCATCTAAAAATAAAGAAAGTAGGTAATAATATCTATAACCAAATATTTACATGGAACTTCAATTTTAAAGCGATTGACTACGCTCATGTGCTGAAGAACTGCCTCTAGGTTAAGTAGGTAAGTACTTAGGGCGTCTTGCACCAAATTGTTAAACGCATTTAGCTGATACTTAACCAAAAAGCTTCATCAAAAAACGTTAAACGTCATTCATAAACGTGTTTTAGAATTTGGTGCAAAAGTAAGTAAGGCCTGATGTCCACTCGCGCGGTGCAGTGCACTGCGCGGCGCGCCGCACGGTGCCACGTCACGGTGACAGCCAAAGAAACGGTGGTGTTATTCTGGTTTTTCAAATTACACAACGTTTGCACGAGAGATTTGCGAGAGATTTTAAGTTAGGCAACGTTTGCACGAGAGCTTTTTCGACGCTTTTACGCGCGTTATTTTAACTGTCTCTTCTTTTTCTTATATGTCTTCTCGACTGTGGGATTTTTTTAAATCTGCCGACTCAAATGCTACCAAGAGAAACGTACGAAAAGGATATCATTCATTTTGGATCAAAACGCTGAAAGTGCCGGCCAGAAAAATATTATGCAATTTTCAGATACAGTGCAGTTTCTATAATTTTTTACTAAGGGGCCAAACCTGTACGCCCACCACCACCACTATGTAGCACTGGGCGTACAGTAGGTACTAAGTATCGCTATTCTAAAAGTCTATAACAATCGAACTGTCGGACGTGCAGATTTGACGTCATAGTAAACAATGTTAACAACTAATTTAGTTCTGGCGGACACTTAGATTTTTGATCCAAAAATGTATGACACGCGGATGTTGCTTTTTCTTAACTAAAAAGTACATCATCATAAATATGGAAAGAAATAAGACTACCTCGCTTGGTCTTCCTCTAATACTATGATAACTGATACTTTTTACCCGACTACGAGGGAGCTAAGGAAGGGTAATGAAATTAACAGTCGATGTATGTATGAAGAAGCCAAATACAGAGGTTTGTCAGGACCGTAGCAAGTGGAACAATGTGGTCTCTGCCTACCCATACGGGAGGAAGGCGTGACGGAGTGAATGTATTTAAGAACTAGTGTTCTAGGACCAATAGTTTCAGAGTTATTAGTTTTAAGTTTAACATCTGTCATCCGAAATCTAGAGCTCGACGAGCACTATTATTTCTCTTCAGGAACTAGTGTTCTAGGGTCAATCGTTCAAAAGTGTGACAGCTGTCTTTTGAAACGTAGATCTTGACGAGCACTATCATTTCTCTTTAGAAACTGTGTTCCAGAAACAAACACGCCTTATTTATAATTCGGAATGACGAAAGGACCACGAAAACGAAACGTATACGATATTGGTACAGAATCAGAAAAAGGGGAGGGCCTTACACATCAGCGGTCAAAATTTTTTTGACTAGGTCGACTTCCAATTTCATTCACACGCGTTATATCTGTACTTAAAAAAGGTAGACAGATATATGTGAGTGAACTATGTCACATTAGGAGGAAAGATTCGAACTTTTGGTAAAAAGAAACAGTCAAATTTGACGTCTCATGTTGACATCTACTGACATCGCGCCGCACGCTACGGGCAAATTTAAAAAATGTAGAAAAAGTTCATACATCAGAGCTAACGTTTCGGGCTTGGATTGCGCCGCGCGGCGCATCACTTCAATGTGCATCGGCAGTAAGGTATACGAATACTTTACCTACTTTTATTTTGTTTGTTGTAACAAAATAATACCGTCACATGCTCTAAACTGTTCAACCACTCTCCGGGTCCCCAGCGGAAAACCTTGTCAACCTCGCTTCGCCAACGAAGAACGCTATTTCTGTAACACACACGAAAAATGCCACCCAATATTTGTCCCCGTGTTTTATGTACGGTTTTTTTTGTGTTACTTGTAAATGTATTGCAAAATTATCGCGTCGTGACGTCCTTTGTAATAAATGTTTTCTTTCTTTCTTTCTTAACATGTACCTTCTACTAACAAAAGCTACATTACAACCGATCCGCAGCAGCATTACTCACATACTTAGCTTGTTCTTCCTAACTGCATTTCTGAAGCAGTTACCATTGTTGTCGGTGACATTATTATATGCCGCGCCGGGCCCCGCCCGCAAGGCGCAAGCTCTTTGTCGACTTTCAATAGCTTTTGAAGAGGTGCCTTTATCTGCGCCCTCATTAGTCACAGTTTTGCAAGTCAAATTCGAAGGGTTGTTCAAGAGTAATTAAGATGACTTTTTGACCACGACTCCTTTAGAAAATTGCAAGGTAAAACTCGCGGCGCCATAATCCAATTATGGGAAAAATTATTAGAGCGTTAACATTGGTACTTACCTCCCCTCCGCCCCTCCGCCCGGCGACCCACGGATCTTTCATCCCGCACTTTCCACGGCTAAAGTGGGTTTGCATGCACTTAAAAACTGCAAGGTTTCTTAACTCTTTTTTCCTTATGAATTTTGTCGTTATTCGTCTGTGATACTATGTTCTACTTGTTTTCGGCTACTTAGGTGAATAGGCAGGTGTGTCTTTCCAAGTTGCCTATAGGCACAAAATATTGATGCTTATACTAACATCTACAGGCATGATTGTTAGATCAGGGGCCCTATGTTTGAACCGCTCGCAACGAGTCGAACGGTTTTCAATAATTATTTTCAGCATTAAAAATTACATTTTTAGATGCTTGACGCTGCATTTCCCTATTTTTGAACCGTTCGCTGTCGGTATTGTCAATGTAATTTGAAAAAGTTGAGTATTTCATACCGAAAAACAAATTGCAAACCGTTTGACTACAGGCGAGAGGTTCAAAAATAGGCCCCTTAGCAACTACGGTGAATCAGAGCCCGGGCATGAACATATCTTGTTTTAGCTAACTATACCCTTAAGAGCATCGCCTAATGGGCTAGTGGGTCCGACTTGTAAGCATTTTCTGAGCTATTTACCTACATTCGTTAAACACTAATACACGGTGAGGAAAACCATAGTGAGGAAGTCTGCACACTCAGGCGACTGAAATCCCCGTTCTCGAGCGGGGAAACCACAACCGGGATATTGTCAACTACAAAAACTTTATTGGTAACAGAGTTATTCGTCAAAATAGCAAGTTGGTACTTAGGAAGTAGATACCTTTATAATAAGCACATTACATTTTATTATAATTTACAATGTCGAGGCCGTAGAATTAATTAAATTATATATAATTAAAAAAATGTTTCAATCAATCTCTCGACTAGTCAGTCGACTTGATTTGGCAAATGTTCCACCAGTCTATTTTAATCACGTTGCTATTCCGTTTACATCTTCTGTAAAAGATATTGGTCTTGTTATCGACAGTACCTTGAGCTGGACCAGCTGACAGAGGTGAGCAGAAAGGTAACGGGGACATTGAGGTGCCTTTATCGATTTAAATCTTTTCTTCCCTAAACCTTTGCTCGTACAATCGCTTATCTTACCAATTATTGACTACGCTGATGTGTGTGGCTCTGACATCAATTAGGATCAACTGAATAAATTGGAACGCCTACTTAACAAACTGTATCCTTTTTATTTATGGTTTACGTATTTGCGTACACATTTCATATTTTCGTGCGAAGCTTAAGCCTGAAAGGCTGTGAAATGATCTCCCGGTCGATATCAAACGACGCTCCAACAAACCTTCCTCCAAAAAAGCTGCTCGAGAACATTTTCTAAATTCTTAGTAATCACATCACAGCTCATAACAGTCCACTGCAGGACTTAGGGCTTCTCCCACGAAAGGGGAGGTTGTTGCCGTAATCTCCACGCTTGGCAGGCGGGTTGGAGATCGCAGTGCTATAAATATAACAATTGAAAACGCTGCTGCCCATTTTCATTTAGATATTTTGCCTCGAAAGCATTAGTCGCCTTGTACGACACCTAAGAGTGTAAAGGATTGGTGCTATTCTACTCTGCCGGACACCACACGGCTTCCTGCCGGTAAATTGCCTGCCACATTAAATTAAAAGGTACGCTTCGAAGTATACAAATTTTCCTGAAGTGAGGAATATTATTACCTACAACCGTTTTTCCGACTAACACCACAGGTTACATTTATGCAGGATAAACGGGGTTGAGACCATCGCGGGATGAGGTATTCCTAAGTAGGTAGTAAAAATATAAAAACATCTAAAACAATATCCATCCTGCATCTAGATTAGGCCGCAGACTTTTCAGACTTCTCACGGACCTATTAAATTAGTATGCCATTTAAGTACATATGCCTACCACTACATATACCTATTCACTAGTAGGTTGTTTTCACTAAACACATTATTACTATTTTTTCAACTTTGACCTAAGTAAGTAATACGTTTTTCAGTTCTTTTCAAAGCGTATCTCGGGCCATTTCTCTCTCGGGACATAGATATTCTGCTTACGATTTCCTTCATATTCCCGTTCTGATTCCCACTGATTCCCATACAATGCATTACTATCCTCATACGACGACATCTCTAGATACTATACTGTATGCTACCAGGTTTTATTTGAATGCTCTAGCTAGATCTAGAAATTTCGTACCCCGTATCACGTAGGTACAGAATCTATAAAAAGTTTGAGAAGTTTGTCCACCAGTCGGCACCACGTCCTTAACCAATCTGGTCATCTTGGCGTTTATATCCCCCGATTGAACTCTCGCGCGTGAGGGTCCGGGGTCCACCTTGACCATGATCCAGGATTTGACAGATCAGGTAATTACAGTGGAGCGGCTGCCACCTGACCTCCGTGGCCCTATTAACAGCGGAACTTGACCTGATTGAAGTTACACATTCAGTGCAGGTTTTATCCCGATGTTTCACCTCACCGTAAGAGCGTCGGTTAGGTTCAACTAATTTAAGTACATAACTCAGAAAAGAGTCATTGTATATTTACTTTGCGGCACTGGGGTTCAAACCCGATACCTCGGGTTATGAGTCGGACCCCTTAAAGGAACCCTAGTCGGACCTCCAATCTACTGTTAATCAAATTCCTTGAGTTGTAGTGTTTATATCTGCCAAGTAGATAAAGACTAGTTAGTTGACGCTTGTACTGCATTATAATAAAGGATAAGCATAGGATAAGGTTACATACCATTACGAGTAACATCGTGACGGCTAAGCGGGCGCTCCGCGGCGGATGCAGCCCGCACAAATGCTGTGCCATGGCGAAATCGGTCTGAGAAACAGAGCAACAATACAACACAACATATTGTGTTTATGGTATTGGAGACTATCGCACATTACATATTAACTTAAATTATTTTAGTATCACAAATTAGTATTTAACAAAATAGGTATTTCTCTTCTTCTTAGACCCTAACTGTGTGTCATTAATACCCTATCCAAGTCTAGGGTGCATCCCATTTTTTGTCTAACCGAAACTTTAACTGACCTGCTATTGTTAAAGTAAGATCGTGCAACCCACCCTTAGGGTGTCTATAAAAAACACATAACGTAGTCGCCAAAAACCTAGCCACATTAACAGCGCTATCGGTGGCTGTCACAAAATCCTCGTGCATATGTTTGGACACGCAGAAATAAGGCCCTCGTTTGGACAGCACCGCAGGCACCGTTGACGTCGAAGCCTCTGAAAGTCCCCACTTGACCATGTTTAACATTAAATAAGTACATACTTCAGTATTGAAGAGTGCAGTTTAGTTGGCTTTTTCTTCCGCTGTAATAACGTTGTAAGTACTGAGTTTCTAATTAATGATACTTCTCTGCTCAGAGCAGAAACAATTGCCAGTCGAAGTCGATTACCAATCTCTTTGCTTCTCTTACAGGTTGGTAATCCTACATAAAGGATATTCCAGCGTCACAAGATAACTTAACATGTCGTCTATTAACAAACAATGTTACATTTCTCACGTGTAGTCAAATAATGTAGGTAAGTAGGAAGAGAGAGATCATTGTCATCTCAGCAGCAGGACGTCCACTGCTGAACATAAGCCTCCCCCACTTCTTTCACACGGACCGACTCTGTGTGGTCGCCACTCGTGAACCTTACCGCCCCATCTGCTATCTTACTGCAAGCTACGTGGCGTGCCCATAGCCACTTCAGTTTCGCTACACGGCCGCCTATGTCGGTGACCTTAGTTCTGCTACGGATATCTTCATTTCTGATCCTATCCCTTAGTGAAACCTCTCCATGAAAAATGTGGTCTCTCCATCGCGCACTGAGTGATCCTGAGACTTTTAATGAGGCCTTTCGTGCGTGAGAGACCACGTCTCTGATACGTAAGTCAACATTAGCAACACAGTGACCAAAGACTTTCGTTTTGAGACGATCTTCCGTCATTTCCAGAACGCTGCTTAACAGAATTTAACGATTGACCTCTTTCTTGAAGTTGGATCTGACTAACTGAACCGTTTGTCCTAGGTAGATACCTAGTCCTAGTCTAGATAGACTGCCTAATCAATAACCCAACCATTACTGGGGAGGTTGCTACTTCATTTTAAGGGAGACTACTAAGGTCTTCGAGCATTAATTGTGCCTAGCTCCTTTAGACATTTTGCCATGACTTTTGCCATATCATCGTCGACAAACCGAAGGTGCGAAGGTAACCTCATTATTGACGCCATTCAAAGAAAGGGATAATTATTAGGTACGTGTTTATTGCGAATGTGTTTATCTAGCCAGATATAAGCAGGTAGTCATCACAAACCCCGATATCTGGAATCCGAAATGCACAAAACCAAGTATTACCATTTTGACAACGCATCTGGGTGATTAACATTATAATGTTGGTACAATGACAGAGCGCCATTGCATCTGCTCTAATGGCGAGTTTATCGGCGCGACACCGATCTTCGGAATACTAGAGCAGCACGCGACCCAGATTGCACGTGTCGCGGCTAAACCGGCACTTCAGATAAACTATGAACTGACTAAGAGAATTTAAGGACAACCAATAAGATTTAATAGGATTTAGTAGGATAACATGACCTACATAGAGCTATTAAAGCTGTTGTTTATGATGGATTAACTATGAAAAATCGGGACAGATTTCGAAAATTGTTTCACAAATTGGAAGTTACACTATTCCCGAGTGGGAAGGTACCTTGTACCGGGAATTTCCCACGGGACGGGGTGAGTGAGTCGCGCGGATGACGTTGACGGAAAAAATAGAACATGTTTATGAGAATGAGATGGTTAAAGTGACGCGTAGTTACCTAGTTAATATTTGGACGAGACCTAGAAGTCATAAAATCATAGTTTATCACAACTCTTACCTACATCCAAAAAATGGGACTAATAGATATTTGCGATAACGATGCGTGGTAAACAATAACATACCCAACGTAGTTTCACATTTAAGTATGACACCCGCCGTCATTGGCTTGGCGCTTACTAGAAATAAGCATAGTTTGTGCTCCGCACCAGTGCGCCACTGTGACCGCCTTGTTGAACATCTTGGCCTGTCATCTTGCCTATCGTGCAGTAGGAGCGCCGGACACTAGTTTTTTTTATTATTAGGCAGGCAAGCAGTTGCAGTTAATTTAATTTAAATGATGTCATCAGCTGCGTCTTTCTTTACCTTCGCTGGAGCACCCGCGGTGCTGGAGCCGAACTGTTTGGTCTGTAATGATGATACTCACGCCCCGTCTGATAAGACGGCCGATCTTCCAACGACTGGTAGTTGTTCCAGTCACCACATGGCTAGCTAGGGCCGGTGCCGCCTAAGCTGAAAACGCCAAGCGGCGCAAATACTCGAGTCTTGGTGTTGGTAGACTATATATTTGCGCCGTTTGGCGTAGAAACATTTGTGCAGTGGGGACCAGGTGCACACTCCTTTTTTCAGGAGTTAGCCAAGCGTCTGGTCGATATTTCTAAAGACCGCAGAAAGTTGGCCTCTAGTCGGGTCAACGGTTTAGACTCGCCATCCAGCGGGGTCTAATACTGGGAAACTGGGTCCATTTATACATGTAGAAAGGTTAGTTGATAGTTTAATTTGGTTAGTTTATACAAGTACAAATAAAACAGAAAATTGGAATAAACTTTTATTTTATTTTATTCTCTCATCAACTTACAATATCAAACATAATTCATAATTTCCGAGGAATAACTAAAACCAATAATAAGAACAATATTGCAAAAATGCTTCTGTAACAGTATTTACAATATATCAATATTTTACCTATTTAATACACTTAGTTATTTAGTAATTTACACTTGCACTTATATATTAGTTTCTCAAAAAATTCATTAGGTCATTATTAACCGCAATTTGGTACACGTGGATAAGTTACTAATTTTCCACACAACATACCTACCCCGGAATCTAAAATTGGAAATTCCTTTATTTACAAATTCCGTTTCCGTTTCGATAAAATATTTGCGTACAAAAGACAGAGAGCGTTGTGATAAAGCCATCAAGAGTACAAAAGAAAAAATATAATACAACCAGTCTTAAAAAATTACAAACAGATATTTTCAGATTTTTATATAAAGGGAATAAGAAAAAAGATACTCACTAAAAGCCCATTTAATGTAGATTTTAAAAACAAACATCAAATAACTTATACAATAATATTAATGTAAAAAAAATATTGAACGGACGTACCGCCTATGCTGTGGCGCGGAGAAAATATAGCCCGAAAGGTCCCGGTTTTTGGTTTTTCGTAAATATCTCGAAAACAGTGCATTCTTCGGGAATATGGTCAATTACTAAATAAAGGCCTATAAAATTCTCTACAAATGTTATTTACGCTTTTTCAAATTCCCAATGCCATTGTTATATTATCGGCATTCATTGACCGTATCCGTTGGGCTCGATAATTTTTTTTGTTATTAAATATTTCTTTTTGTATTCCTTACCTTACTTCTATATAAATAGTGATGATGAATTTTTGAATGTCGGGGTCTGCTTTATCATAGTTTCTTTCATAAAGAAGCTTCAACCCCTGGGTTGCATTGGGGTATGCTTTCCATGACTCACAGGCGGTTTTTTTGCCCCTCCCGTTAAACATTGACATCGTCGACACCCAATTATACAGCCCTGTAAACCTGTGCAGAAATCAATTGATTTTACAATTACCTACACACGAAGCTATTGTGTGGCAGGCCAGATATTTATGTGCTTTCCCAGCGCCAACGTGCACCCACGGTTCTCCCATTCCCTGAAGTTTTGGAACACATGCCGCTGCCAAAACTACGACATCTGTGTCTACGGTTCTCACCAATACCTTCGAATGGCCTCTTGAAACCGCGTCAGCTAAGCTACGCGTCAATCGCGTATTGGCCTCTTCGTGATTGCATAGTGCAATGCTCTCACATGAGGTAGTTTTACTAAGAGCTTCAGAGGCATCGGTGATAACGAACTCTTGATCCGATAACGAACTATTTATATAGATACAGATCTACGTTGTTTGCTTCTTCCCTGAGAAAGTTTACCCATTCTTTCGGTATTCTTGTATTTTTATGAACTAATGTGCGTTGGCCTTGTTTTTCTCCGGTGGCATTCTTTAGTCTAGATTTTTTTTTATGTATCCTATACTACATCTAGCCTTGACACATTTGAAAGTTCCCGCAACATGTATGAGCAAAACACATTAGCTGCAACCGACACAGAAATATCTTACGGTGTAAATTATTTGTATACCCATGAACCCTAATTCAATGTTAAAGGAACTTTCCTTATTCGAAATAATTTTATAACTTCATGATTTGTTTTCATCTTGTAATAATACGAACTTATCCTCTTCAAAGTTTCAAATCCCTTGTTAACGTAACCATTATAATATGTAGAAATACCAATGGATAAACCAGCTGTCGCCCGCGACAATATCAAGATCTATCTATAACTTATATCTTGAGTATATACTCAAGATTGACTCTACCAAGATACTATTACAGTCATTTTCCCTCTTATAACCAAATCACAATTAAAAAAATACAATTAGATTTTAAAATATTGTCAACTTTTACGTCGGGCATGTAGACAATAATATGAGAAGAAATTTTGCGCGCAGCATACCTTCTGTAGCTCGGTCATCTGTACAATAGCTCTAAAAGGAACGACTATGTCGTCGATACTCACTTTTGAGATACTAATTTACCTTATTACTTTTCACTTAATCAGACCCCTAGATATTATGGCGAACCGAGATTCTAACATTGACCTTTACCGCCAAACTGTTACTTCACATGAACCAGTTACTTATAATAACTTAACATCTCCACCAGAGAAGCGTGCACCATTCTTGACATTTCCACTACATTCTGTCACTGTGACATTTACACATAAATCACATTCAAAAATCCTTCACCGTGCCACGTATAGAGACACCACCACTAAAATGCTACTTGACGACATATCGTCTAGTGTTCCTAATTCGGCCTGCCGCGACGCAGTCAAACACCCACTTGGACCCAACCTGGCCCACGTCACTGCCCACTGTGACGTCAGGGCCGGGTGACGTCACACTGCCCCCGGTGACGTCAAGTAACGTCGCGCCGCACAGCTTGAGCAGGTGTATCGCCATGTCCCTCTTTTCGGCGTTCTCTGTCACATGAACGCGCTTCTTGAAGAATATGTCGTAGCCCTCGTTGGGTAGCTGGTGGCCTACGAGGCGAGCCGCGCGCGCCGACTGCAATACAAGTAGAGGAATTTACAATACAATAACTCATTACAGCACACCGAAGGACATACATCATCAAAAACAGTCCACTGCAGGACTTAGGGCCTCTCCCGAGGGGAGGTTATTGCCAAAATCTCCACGCTTGGCCGACGGGTTGGAGATCGCAGTGTTGTAGATATAAAAATGGAACACGCTGGTGCCTATTTTCCGACCTATGGAGACTAGATATTTTCCTCGTAAACATTAGTCGCCTTGTATAGCACCCACGAGTGTAATGAGGTGCGTGCTATTCTACTCTTACGGACACCATACGGCCAACATACATAAAGACAAAGGACATACATAAAGCTAACATATATATTAAAGCATAGTACAAAGGGCGGTCTTGTCGCGTGATCTCTTCCAGACCACCTTGACATGGAAAGAAAATAAAAAATTTTGACAAAACAGATAAGTATGGACACTAGCATAACAAATAATGTACAAAAAAAGAAGTAAATATCACCAAAGCCACAGCATCCAAAACAACCAATATCTAAAACATTCTTAATAGGTAATTTGCGATCAATAACCACATAAAATAGGCCGTGTGGTGTCCGGCAGAGTAGAATAGCACCAACCCTTTACATTCATGGGTGTCGTACAAGGCGACTAATGTTTTTGAGGCAAAAGATCAAGTCTCCGTAATCTGGAAAATGGGCAGCAGCATTTTTCATTATTATATTTAAATACTGCGATCTCCAACCCGCCTGCCAAGCGTGGAGATTATGGCAATAACCTCCCCTTTCGTGGGAGAGGCCTTAAGTCCTGCAGTGGACTGTTACGGGCTGTGATGATGAATCACACCCCATCAGACTTTAAATAATGTTGTTCCTTTACTTTGTTTCTGAAAGTGTATAGGGATTCCGCACACGGCACACCTAATCTCTCGAAGAAGAGCATTCCAAAATCTGACAGAATGCAGAGCGAAAGATTTACGATAAAAGTCTGTACAATGGGCAGAAATTTCGAGCAATCTATCGTGTCATTAGTACACCAACGAATACTCACCTCAGCCAGCCCCCTCAAGTGCGGCACATCGTAATGGTGCGGGAACAGCCAGCGGTTGGCGGCAGCACTGTCCAACGCCCACTGGCCAAACAGCACGTGGCAGCCTCTAGCGGCTCCTTCTAGAGCCTTCAGGGTGTTCATGCGACCGGTGTCGCGGTGGGGAACCGACCACCCGCTCCGGGCGCCGGTCAATGGGACGTCGATGGGTCTGGGGCGTGAAAATGTTCTATGTAGGTACAGTCATCATCACAGCCCATAACAGTCCACTGCAGGACTAAGGGCCTCTCCCACACAAGGGGAGGTTATTGCCAGAATCTCCACGCTGAGCAGGCGGGTTGGAGATCGCAGTGATAAAAATATAACAATGGAGACTCGTAGATATTCTGCGTCGAAAACATTGGTCGCCTTGTACGACACCCGCGAGTGTAAGGGGTTGGTGCTATTCTACTCTGCCGGACACCACACGGCCTGTTGTAGGTACAGTAATCAATGAAAACCTAACCGTTGGAAAAAGTAGGATGACCCCGACCAAGTTAGGACCGACCAGCCGCAGCTGGCGCCAGTCTATGGGACGTCGATGGGCCTGGGTCGCGGAAATCTTTGATGTATCAAGTGGAAGGACTCTGTCAATCCTAAGTCAGCCTGGGTGAGTACCACCGCCTTATCTATTTCTGCCGCCAAGCAACAATGCTTATTGTGTTCCGGTTTGAAGGTTTAAGTAGCGTAATTACGGGCATGAGTCATTTCAACTTAGTCCTCACAGTGACAACGCACCTGCGGTTCTGCATTTTTGTTGCCTGCAACCTAAATGCATGAATCGTAGATGTTATGGGCGACAGTCACCGCTTACCATCAAGAGGGTTGTTTGCTCCTTGTCACTGAGTAGAATAAAAAATGTATAGACGAATGAACTGAATGTGTAGCAAGTTGACGTAAGTCTGTAATTGGCGGTGTTACTATTACACTGACGTGTGGTGTGTTATTAATGTCAGTATGCGATGTTTCTCGTAATAATACGAACAACATAAGAAGACAATTAAATTGCTAAACATTCAATTCAGTTTCCCCGATTATAAAAATAATGTGCTAGCCGGGCAGGTAATTACATCGGAGCGACTGCCATCTGACCTCTGTGACCCCGCTACCAGGGGAACCTAACCAGATTGGATCATGGTTACACATTCAGTTTCATCACGATGTTTCCGTCACCGTAAGTGCATCTAACTTACTTACTTATTAGTTGAATACTAACCAGTATTCAACTAATGCTCATTACTCAGAAAAGAGTTATTGGTATATGACCGCAATGGGAATTGGACCCGCTACCTCTCGCTTACGAGTTCAATACCCAAACCACTCGGCCACCGACGCTCTTCAGTTCAGTTTCCTCAACTGTTCAATACAAAAGCATAAGTCCACTACCATTTTCAAAAATGACAACTTTATTTGTACGTGCTAGATTTAGTATTGAGGGCACTATTCCGCCTCTGCTAGTTTTTGTACCACCAGTACTTTATCATCTACCTAAATAAAAATGGAAATATGTTACACTACTAAAACAATATAACATAAGTAAAAAATCTGTAGTTTTATACCTATTTCCTCCTGTATCCTCGTCGACAGTAAGATCGACCACAGCCGCGGTGCCGCCACCGCCGATAAACTCCACGCCTGTTATATACCTGTGAAACGGTGAAATTGATTATAGAGAAAAAAAGTGACCTTAAATGTGGCGGACTAGCGAAACTGCCAAGAGGATGTGATGCTGATAGTGACTTTAAATGTGCTAGCGAAACTGCCAAGAAGATGCAGATCGTTTTTTTGTTTTTCTAAACCTCACACAAGGTGATAAGTACGTATTATAGCTAAGAAAAGTCGACGTTTGGCAAACCGGCACGAAAAACACAACATTATGTGGATTTCCTAAATCTGTACTATCGGTACAAAGTGGATTTTTTCTTGTACTCGATGACGGAGGATATCGGAGGGCGCCCACGGTCTATAAAACATGGAAACAAGAGTGCACAACTTTCCAGAGGTCACTTTTTACACGATAAAGGAAGGCTATTGCCATCGCTCTCTAGGAAATAGGTCCTCTATCCCATGTGGTATGGGGTGCTTTACCGCGATGGTCTGATTATTAATATAAGACAGGTAACGTCGACCTCATCATCTGGCCGTCTGATAAATAAGACTCACAGACTAGCAAGGCTCTAAGGGCTAAGCAAGCCACTGCGATGGATTTTAGGATGTCGGCCCTAGACGTCCAAGGTTTGCAAGCGATAGCCAGCAAGGCTTCTCTCTCTAGGCTTCGGCACCACACTTACCCGTCAAACTGCGTGCCCACCGGGTGTCCCATCTCGGCCATGATGCCCGCCATCTCTGGATCCAGGTCCGCAGACCGATCCGCCCGGCAGGAGCCCAGCAGCACGTGTGTGGTGTGCCTGCCCACGGCCGTTTTGACGCGACCGCCCAGTTTCTTGACGGCTTGACGGACGAGGGTGCGCTCTGACCACGACATGCCAGTCAGCACCTGAGGGGGGAAGTGTTGGGTAATGTGGGAAATGTTACTCTGATAAGATAGTAATAGGGTACAACTTTAATTTAATTTGTTTGGTACCGGGTACTGTATGTACCATGAGCTCGTCTCCGTACAATTTATTTATATATCGTATGTTTATAGTTGATAGACTTAGAAATGAATAGGCATATGATACACAGAGCAGTGTGTGGTTAAAATATGTTTGCTTATCTAACATGATTTCATTTAACAAATGCTCACAAATACTTAACCAAATCTTGGTTTTGTAATAAACTTAAACAAATTATTTGACGTTAAGAGAAATATTTTACTTCGAAAGCACGTAATAAATTTACGCTATTGATTAGCTGAACGACAGGACATTAGAATATCGGGAATATTTTAAATGTTGGGTGACAAGTTATGGGACCCATGAAAAAATACCCACAAATGTTAGTGATGTGAATATATAGATACGGTTCAACGAAATATCGAAATTAGTAATTGAATGAAAGTACAACCAAATATTAAACGAGTCTAGAACTTAATTTTAATCTACTTGTTTGATGACTCAAATTTAATTGTTTCATGGAAATTAAACCTCGGTATTAATCTATACTCGGTCTAATTTAACATTACGTCGAGTTTATAGTACCTAAAATGTCTTTATATTGGTTACTCATACTTCCCTACACTATAACTTTTGGTCTAAAGGAAGTCCACATCGAATTCATTTGCTTGCGTATTTTTCTTAGCCTTGTTTAAATTTAATCGATTCGTTGAATAAATAAAACGTCGTGTGTAATACATCCCTAGCTGTTGTAACATTTAACTATTTTCGGTTTATCAGGAACAGTTTAAATTAGAAATATTTGATTTTTTGTTTGTTTGTAATATTGAACTATGGGAATTTTGAAGATAAGGATTCGAAGCAAGGTGGCCAGGGTAGTAGAAACGAGACAGTCAGTTTCGGGGGCGCGTCGCGTGAACATCTTTTTATCCATTTCCGTAACTAATAAACCCCATGTTTTGTAAATTTCCACGGAAAAATTCATTACAACTCGCGTGTGATTTGTTAAATTAATTTGTGCTTTATTATTTTGTGTTATTTTCAGCTTGTGACGTTTCTTTCGTTCTCTATCTATTTCTTTATTTCCGTAGTGTCCGTGATTTGGTTTGTTTTGGATTTATCTTTGTTTCTAAGTGTCGAAAGTGTAAGTTACATTCTCATTACCTTTGTGGTAGTTAAGAGTATTTAGTAGGGCTCTTAGAGATTTCAATGTAAGTGTGAAAGTCGATTAAAACACAAATTTAAAAGAATCACCAAATTACATATCACAAGTATTCACCCTCACTGAACAAAAAACTTAGAAACTAACCTGGGACACAGTTTCGGATGTGACATCGATTACACTCTAAGAGAATGAGTTGGCGCACGAACCCGACCTTGTCTTCGATGACCTAGGCGCTCTAACTAAGTCTACGTCTAGGTTTGCCACCGAATTCCGCCAAAGACCCATGTTCCGTTTAAGAACTTTTGTGCTTTTAAAGCTTTTATGACATTTGCCTACGGACGTGAATCTCGTGTTTGGATCGAAACCTGGTCTGAGTCGTTAGCGTCCCCCACACTAGGCACACAACATACACGCGCGAATTAAATAAAATTTAAAAAATAGTCTCTCCATGACTTGTGAGTCGATAGATAGGACGATAGTAAGGCTTGACGAGACGATCGGATTATCTGTGATGGTTTGAAAGGATTAAAAATTTGTTATTGGACCGATTAATGTCAAAAGGTTTCGCTGGAACGGCACGTAGGCTGGAAATGTAGTCAAGTCACGATGCTGTAGGCCTGAGATGTTAGGTTGGATGGGAGTCTCAGCATATCCTGTCGATTAGGTAGGTTTCCAAGACCTAAAGGTCCTAATTCCATATTATTTAAGTAATTTTAGGGTTTCGCAAAAATAGGGTTAGGGTGGCCACAGAAGAAAGAAGAATCCGTTTGCCGTTTCGAGAGCTGTCAAAGCCAAGTCGCATGTTTACTTTATACCTTGTTTGATTTCTTGTGAGGAATTTATAAATTGTATGACTATTTCGATTTGCGTGGATTACATTTTAATCAACTTATTTACGCAGATTTATGTTTCATTTGTGCGGATTTTGATATTTGATTTTACTTTTATTTATGTAAACTGAATCTTACTCATTTGTGAATATTTTCCGAATATTCATGCGGTTGATTTACAGAGTATTACTATAAACTTACATATTCCTTGTGATGTTTTTCAATATTTATACACAACGTAATGGGTCCGAAAATTTAAATCGATAACTAGACGATCACTCGCTTACGGCCAAATCACAATATGTGAAATGATGTTTAATATATCTACTCTTTATAGGTAGATACTCGTATGTGTGTATTTATACAGATAAATACGTATTAGGGTGACTGAAAAGTTACAGTACTTTTAAACGATTTAGTTTTCAAAAGTCGGTCAGACGTTGTTTTGGACGATAGTGGTGCCACATATCGGGTCATGTTTTATTAATTTACTCTTAGTGTTGCCTAAAAGGATTACGGTGATAATCATTCTACCAGGATATTATTGGAACCGTAAGAAGATGAAAATAAAAAGAGTTATAATTTAAGCCTTACCCTTTTAAGTTGAATACTAACGATATATGGGCTATATAAACTTAATTATTATGCTTAGTTTACATTATTGGCTGAAATAAAGATTCATCATATCATCAAGACGCCTACTGTTGGGCATAGGCCTCCCCCAGAGATCTTCACAAAAGCCGGTCCTGTGCTTTCCACATCCAACTGGTACCTGCGATCTTTACCGGGTCGTCGGTCCACCTTGTGGGAGGCCTACCCACACTGCGTCTTGCGGTACGTGGAAATAAATATTATTACTATTAATTAATGTTTAAAAGAAGTGATATTATATACTCACAACATTAAACACAGGCTCGGCAGGATCTCGCCCAGCCGGCGTAGGTCGTGACGCCGTCAATGGGCGTGACGCGGGCGTCATTCGCGCCTCAGCGACCAACCGCCTCGCCAAGCTCTCCGCGTTCTGCAAGTGACGCCGGTCGCGAGGCGACTGCCATAGCGACTCGTCACCGCGAACTAAAAGAGAGCAGTAGCTTTCTTAGCCTCGCATGACCAAGAGATAAGGCTGCGATTACATTAAAAGACGCGATTTTTGGGTATCTTCTAGGCACGCATGCTACATGTTCGACCTCATAGTCGCATTCCATCAGGTGAGTTGAGTCAGTTAGAAGCAAGCATATTGACTATAATTTATTAAAAAGTTTGTAATGTGTGTGTACTAGTTGCCTCTTCTAAAGGAAAATCAATTGTTGCAGTTAGTACACACAGAGGTCATTGTCGTTCGCAGACAGCTCTACATTGTGCGGCGTCGACATGGGTCTCGGACGTTTTGAAGGTACGATAGCGGACTAAAAAAGAACTCTATCAACTTGGTGTTAATGTCCCGGTTGTGCGCTCGTGCATGAGGGCCCGGGTCCACCTTGAACATGATCCAGGATTTGGCAGATCAGGTAATTACAGTGGAGCAACTGCCGTCTGACCTCCGTGACCGTTTTCGGTTCTAAAACTACTATAAGATAAAAGCGACTTTCGGTTGATCCCAACCATAATCGTGGGCCGACACTTGGACGCATTTTAATGGATAGGGATTTGACCACCATCTCAACATCATGCCGCGACAATCTCTGCAGGACTTGAGCTTCCTCCACATTAGAAAGTCTTGCCACAATCTTCGCGCTTGGCAAGCGGGTTCAAGAAAAACTGTACAAAGGAAGCACTGCTGCCAATCTGATCAAACGAGCAGACAGCCCACCCGATGATAAGCGGTAATTGTCGCCCATAACATCTGCGATGCATGCATTTAGGTTTCCGACAACAAAAAATGCAGAACCACAAGTGCGTTGCCACTGTGAGGACTAAGATGAAATACCTAATTGCGCTGCCAGACACGACGATGCGACCGAAGATAGGGCACGCCTGTCTGGAAGCAGGCAAATACAAGATGTTTTGCCTAGAACTAAAAGAATAACTATGTGGGAGGTTGTGAAATACGACGTAACTGTAACCGACCCCCTCCACATCGATACCATACTTCTTATCGAGTCGATGGACTAAACTCTGGCTTGGACTTTATTCGCCCAGTATCGGCGAAGCATACGGCGTATGAACTGGCCTCGAACAAGTCCTCCAAGTAATCCATGGTTTGCGGAGATGTGTCACAGATCCCATACTGCAGGTACGAGATGGCGGCCAAAGTTACCAACAGAAAAGGAACTTAAATTACTTGAACTTCCATAAAGTGGTCCGCCCCTCTTAGCGCGGTTGTCCCCCTACGGTGGCCTTCAAATAGCGCGGGAAGATCTTAAAATTACTCGACCACATACATCTTTTTCCATAAAGTGGTCCGCCCCTCTTGGCGCGGGTGTCCTTCACGGTGGCCTTCGTCAGATAGCGCGGGGTGCCGCAGGCGAACCGGGCCCTGGGCCGGGGCTTGTGGGGCGCGTCGGTGGCGTCCTCGTCTGCAACGATATAATATAATATAATAGTAATAAATATTCTTTATTCAATAAGGTTAATTAATGTTTTCGAGGCAAAACGTCTCCGTAGACTGGAAAATGGGCAGCAGCGTTTTCTATTGTTATGGTTATGCGATCTCCAACCCGCCTGCCAAGCATGGAGATTATGGCAATAACCTCCCCTATCGTGGGAGAGGCCCCAAGTCCTGCAGTGGACTGTTATGGGCTGTGATAAAATCGTATCAATCCTAGAGCTCGATAAAGAACCAACCTGTCTCAGACTCGTCAGCGACCTCCCGCTGCGTGAACAGTTTTCGTCGGGACTTCGCCGGGACCGGTTGCCCCGGCTGCGTTACCGGGCCCATTTGCCTCGGGCCCACTTGACCCGGACCCGGTGAAGGGGTCATGGAGGCGGGTAAGGCGCGTCGCAGCGCGGTGTTCACGCGGACCGCCTCATCTAAAAGAAACAGCTGTTCAGGCCTACTTTCTTCGGTCGTAGACTACAGGGTAAGCAGGTTAAAATGATGACGAGTGGATTGTAGTTTTAAATGAGTTAAAAGCCTTGAGCAAAGAATTACAAGGGTAATCAGAGGCTGCTGGTCCTCGTGAAAGGTAGTTGAATAATGAATCGTGGTTACGTTTAAATATTTGAATTTTGAATATGATTTATAATAAGCAAAGGTAGTTACAAAGTTCAGCCAAAGTTCGTATACAAAAATATATAAATTAAAAAATTAAATTATTATTGTATATTAATGGTTTTACTAAGATTAAAGAGCAGTGTTAATCAGAAAACAGACTTGAAGGATAAGGTAGCCAGCAATTACAGGCATGACGCATTTCATCCTAGCCCTCACAGCGACATCACACCTTAGCCTACTGCTCTGCATTTGTACTGTACAGATTTGGATTCAGTTCATATAGCCACATGGGTCAGAAGTGGAGTAGGGTAGTTATTCAAGCTAAACTTTACCTATTTTGTTGTTGGACGTGTCATTCGCGCTGCTCTTCGAAACGTCCTTTTCGCTTTCACTCTCATTCGAGATTCGGAGTCTTAAAGGCTCTTGTTTATCGTCGCTGTTGTCCAAAAAGTCTCCGAGCGGCAAATTCTCCTCTTCAGCTCTCCTCTGTGAAAACGTAGGATTTTTTTTACCCTCAAACGGCATAATGTTTTGGGTGGGATAAGTTACAACGCCGTACCTTTCGGGGGACTTTGTCAACCTGCTCTACTGCCAAGGAAATAAATGCAAGCCAACATTGATCTACATTTGGTTGTCACTTAGAATATAAAGGGTTATAGGTACTACGACACTTGTGATTTAGCCACATATTTTGTAACTTGAAAGACACTTTTGACACAGTTGTGAGATGTAAATATTGAGGCACATCATCACAATCATAATAGCCGAAAGACACCCAGTGATGGACAAAGGCCTCCCCAAGAAATCTCCTCAAAAGTCGGTACTGTGCCTTCCGCATTCGGCTAGTACCTGCGATCCTTACCAGGTCTTCCATCCACATTGTGGGAGGCCTACCCACACAGCGTCTTCCGATACGTTGTCGCTACTATAGAACTTTACTGCCCGATCGGCCATCTGTTCTGCGAACTATGTGCGAGCTCTTGTTTGTGAATTCTTTAAATAGTACAAGTCCATGAGTGGAGTGCCCCAGTTAGTGTGCTGTAGCAATACAGGTACCACTCACAAGTAGATTTCTCAGCGAAGCCGGCGATAGCGGGTCGGAGGCTCTGGCGGCTGCTGGGAAGCAGCGTTCTGGCAGCCGCAGCCCGGTCGCAGCGCACGCTTCCACCCACAGAGGAGACACCAGGCGCGATGCTAAAGCTAACGCCTTCCCCCGGACTGCCCTGCACCCGCCTGGAACGGTGGTGGTGAGATAGTGAGATTCTAAAGATATGAGTATTTTTCAAGCTTTGGTTGACCTTTGGAATGGAAAGCTTTGTCTGCTAGTGTTCCTCGAACAATACAACCCAGTCCTTCAAGGCTAGAGTGAAGTTTGTTTTTGGTTTCTAGCTTCCTGCTTTCCAAACCATTAAGACACTGAGTGAAACCTTTACCTATCCAAATGTCAAAAAGAAAAAAAACACAGATGGCAGTTGACAACTACATATAACACGACATATAACAAAAATACCCTTAAAATCATCTAAAACTCCCCAGACTCCCCAGGTTACTCTGTATATTGTGTGGCTCTATGAAGGCTAGTTATCTCTAGATCTGATCTAAACATATAGAGTTCTTGACAATGAAAAAATGATGTCCTTATTAGGAAAATCATCCTGGCCGCCATAGGAACCAAATTTCGCAACCAGATGCGATATAGGACAGTTTGTTTGTATTGCACTGGCATACCATTCACCTGATTACGATAAAACTTTGTGAACTTAATGCTAGCATTTGTGTAAAGGTTGTAAGGTAGGTAAGGTAGGGGAAAGGCTAGGCTTGAACTCATTACTAACCTTCAGTCCAGATAAGATGAGTAATAAGAGGGCTCCAAGTAGGAACCACAGAGGCACCAAGGGCACTTAACGCAGCCCGCAGTGGCAATGCCCGGGTCTCCGGACCAACCTCGACCAGAGCAACAATGCCGTTGAGGACATTACTTGTTTGCGGTATTGCTCTCTCCTAAACGTGAATACAAATAACACTTGTTTATACATAAACATAATAAGTAAATTAAAGACAAGGGTTGGTTTACTGTAACTGTAAACTGATTGCAAGAATTCAAATGTGAATATCCTGTATACATATAAATGTTTGTACTTAAGTTGGTGTTTCTTTCTATGTTATGTACTCCTTGGTTGGGCCAAGCTTTGGCCACCAAAGGAATACTTTATTATCAAAGTACCTACCAAAATTAGGAGAAACTTACCTTGGGTTTTGATTTAGCTTTTTGAGATGATTTATTATTTTTAGTTATTCCCCTTTTTCTTGTTACCACAGGTTCATTTTCATCCATTGGACCTTTTAATTCTAGCCATTCTTCTCTTATTTTTCTTCTGGCAGCCTCCAGTGATTTTCGCTGCAAGCAATAATTATGCCAGTATATTATATAGAGACACAATATATAGGGTGTGGTTCTAAATGCTTTGGTTTCAAATTGAAATATAACAAAGAAAAATATATTTAATATAATTGAAACTGGCTTTATTGGAAATTTATATTTAGGCCATTTGGCTGCAATTTGGACGGCAACATTTCACACAGTTTTCATAACCGAATGTTGTGTTCCATCAACTCTGGTTTATCGGAGTGGACATATCCTCAAAGCCAAGAAATATGTTACTTCATATTCAAGGACCACAAAGCTATCATATTGAAATCATCCAGCCAAGTTGTAGGTTGCCATGGCAAGTATTTGCCTACTGATTGGTCAAAATTTCAATTTCAATATTCCTTGCAAGCATGGCAATTGAAAACAACTCAAGATTCGCTACCCAAATTCATGCTGGAAGCAAAAAGAAGATATTTAAAGGATTACTTACCAAGGTAGAAGCACTTCTATTATCGTTCTTACTCATGTTCTATCTACAGCCGTTGTCTAAGGAGTAAATAAACTACAGACCAGAATGTGCAGTACGCAAGCACACCAACAGCTGTTGCTGGTATGGAATCAGCTCCAAGATATAAATATACCTAGTTTATAGGCGAGCTTACAGTTAATCTTTTACTCACGAACGCAGCAAATACTACTTTCTTCTCAGAATTCTTAACAGCACTCAAACTCATCACAAATTAAACAAAATAATAAATGTAAACTTGTTGCAACTTGTTGAAAACAATCCATTTGACAGTTTACAGATTATCTGAATTTTAAACAAGCAAGAATCATAATTCAGTCTATAATATTTTAGGACAGATAAAGGGAAAAATAATTACATCTACTTATTTCAAGTCCTATTTACTAGCAATTCAAAGAATAATACAATAATCGTTTCAAAGAAGGTAAATAAAACTTTTTTTTAAATTATTTGTTTCGAATTTTGAATCTCGATTAATTGGACGAAGAAAGCTAGTACATACAGCCACATCTTGTAATTAAAAAAAAGTTATATTAGCTAGCTTGATGCGAACTATGTCGTGTCGTAGCTAGGAGCTTATTTCTAATGCTAACATCGTCTTCAAGTAAAAAAATTGGAATAAGTAATTCAAGTTAAATTAAGCCTTTGTCTGTAATCAGTTTGGAATGGGGCACAGTTTGAGACTTGAACAATTTTTTCTCTATGACTAAAACAAGTTATTTTTTTTCTGCGACTGATGGGTGGAGCGACTGTCAAAATGCCATCTGACCTCCTTGAACCCGTTAGCAGAGGAACGTGAACAGATTGGATCATGATTACACATTCAGTTCCCTAAATGTATAGGTGTACTCAGCATTTTTTAGACGTAGGGTAAAAAATTCATATAATCAGTGAGCTAAAAACGTTTGGCATCGTGCTGGGGTGATCAATGAATGAGCGAGCGGAGCGAGCTCCTTTGTTACATTTTGTGTTATTAAAGCTAGGGTGATAACTAAACGAATGAGCGGGCGAAGCGAGCTCGTAATTTTTGACTATTGATTCTTAGATGCTGTGTTACATATATAATAAGTAGAGCTTGTCTAAGCTGAAATGACGCGCCCCACTGCTTAATTAGTTGATTTCGATGTGTGAGTGCAAATATTAATAACGACACTTCATCAGTGTAGGAGCGTCGACTGCTCAATCGAACGAGTCGTGCTCCTACGTTTGAGTCTCACCGGCAACTAAATGACCAATTACAACGGCATTTGTATATGTATTGCGTCCATATTTCAAATTTGCTTGTGTGCGTTAATGCGATAGTGGGGCGCGTCATTACAGCTTAGACGAGCTCTACCTATGTATTTCAATATAATATATACCTAATTTATAAGTTTTCTGACAACCATAACACAAGCTTTACTTTACCAGAGCATCCCGTTTCCAGCGCATAAACCGGCGAAATGAAAATTTGATTAAACACTATTTTAAGACGGATCCAAAGGAGTCTGGGACTTACACTCTCATATCCTTTTATACAGTGAACCAATCTGTCGAAGAGAATTATAGATACCTATACCCTGACGAGCCCACGCTATTTCCAGAACTTTGCCATCATAGCGCCATGCTGACTAACGTTCTTCCCCTTCATTTTGGTTTCACTTACACTCATAACATCAATTTGTTTCTTTCATCACCTGACATACTTCCACCATCTTATCTCTCAATCTATCTTGCACATTGAGCGTAGTTATGCGCCACTCTGCAGTCTGCTTTTCCCCGCAAATATTGAAAATATAAAAATTCGCTTGTATGAAAATTACAGTTTTGGTCTAAAACGGCAATTTTATAATTACGACGCGTCCGTTCTCCCTTTCCATCGTGGGTTGTCCATAGAGAAAAAATTTTATATACAGAAGGGGCTGTCTGCCCGTTTGTCATCAGGTAGGTACTCTTCTTCGGCCATGTACTTGCTGGTAGATAGAAGATTGGGACTTGGATATTTTTATACGTACCTACTTACTTCACTGGTTCAGCGACCCGAAGTGGATCTTAGCTTCCTTATGCGTACTTGCCTAGGTATATTGCGGGGTCTTACTGCTGGGTGACCGAGGCCGAATCGCTCATTTACTTACGTGTTTCTTAGGTAATGCTTATAGAGGTCTGTTTCTTTATAGGCGTGTTTCTTTAAGTATGCCGTAGGCACAGGGTTCTAGTTTTGAATTGCTCGCATCCACGTGAGCTCCCGCCTTCTAATGCCTTGTCTTATCTATCTCTAGCAATTTACCACGAGTGTGAAAGAGACAGGTAGCGCATGCGAGTGCTCTCGTGCTTGCGAGCGGTACAAATATAGGACCCCAGGACTCACGATGGGACCCTTGATCAGTCGGACTACTGGCAATAAAGGCGTTCATGATGTCTGGACGATCTACATGCGTCACCTCTGGATGTTCACTTCACATATAGATAAGGTTTCCTTTCTGTCCTTCAAAGTTTTGAAGTGTAGATACTGATAGTAATCTGTGAGTCTCTCTTCTCCGATGAATTCAAAGTAATATTTGGTTCACCCACCCAGAAGTGGCAGCAGTGCAAGATCGAACTTACGCTTGGATAAGCTGATTCGAAGTGAAGTAGAGCCTAAAGTTTGAGAGGATGTAGATCTTTTGTTGGAGGTTTTTGCTGTGGATTAGATGTACACCGACTCACCACTGAGAAGCTGGAGGCTACCGGTCAATGAAACAGGTGCATCCCGGAAAGTCGAAGCTGGGTGGGCCTATGCCTCCCCTATATCTCCCATTACTCGCGCCAAGTCTAGCTAGGAACAACATTTCCAGAATGCCCCACTAGGTGGGCCGATGATCTGGTAAAGATCGTCGGTACCAGCTGGATGCGGAAGGCACAATACTGGCCTTTGTGGAGATCTCTGGAGGAGGTTTATGCCCAACAGTGGGCGTCTTGTATATGATGATGATGATGAAACTCGCGGAAAATAGCTAAGTAGAGGTAAGTAGGTAACCAAATTAAAACACAAATAGTTGGGTACTAAATCATATACTTATTGTAGATATATATTACAAATAAAAAAACCAACCTATATGTTACAATAAAGTACATAACATAAAATAAAAACGAAATAATACTAAAACGCATTTTCATTCGTTCACTACAGCTACATAAGTACAAGGGCTTTGTTTTAATAATCAGTGTATATAATGTGCTCGCCCTACGGCCTACTAGTTTCATAAATTGATTAACATGGCATCGTCTTAGAATTTATCTAATAAGTACATTTCGCTAAGACTAATTTGAAACTTACGTCTACATAACAAGGCTTGAAGACATCTCACATAGAGAGAGGTACATCGAAAATGTTACTAAACAACTGGCCTGATATAATAAGCGGTTACATTAGGTACCATTTGGTGTAAATATCAGCTGATGCTGAACTAATCCTAGTTGTAAATGACTACTATGGGAATGATACTATAATTGAGCAAAGGTTGAGGTGAACTGCGCGCTTTGCTCACCCAGAGACAATGGTTTTCCGAGATGCGGCAAGGCTTAGGGCATGGCAATGACGGAGGGGACTTCTGGACATCTATTTTTTTAATTATAAGTACCTATGTATTTATGAGTGAAGTAGGTTTAGGAAAATTACTTGGGTACGTTTTTGAAAGGGTCGGAAATTGAAGGGAATAAGCATATGTCCATAGTTACACGAACATTTGAAGCGCAATGACCAACACCGACACTACTAAATATACCTTATTGGAACAAAAATGTAAGAGAATTGTTATTTTATGTATATGGTGTTTATTTAATTTTTGTCCATCTAAATGCTTGTTATTTTAAGTACATAGGTACCTACTTATATAATTTAGGTATTTCTAGTAAATTGCGATGCACGATAACAGACAAATCCTAGTCAAAATCTATTGGGTACAGATATGGGTGTTTACATTAGGTACTAAGTACCTACTATTATCTACTCACGTTCAACTGTTACTTTTGCTTATATTTCAATTTCCTTATGGCATTCGTCTATGTAAAGTTAGTAGATAGGTGACAAATGATGTTTTGCGATTACGTCATCAAGACGATAAAATATTTGATATGCTAGTTTAGGTAGGTAACGCTAAAATAACGTGGCTACGAATATAGATATGACTCTTTTTCGATATGTGCCAAAGCAAGCCACATTTTGGTAAGGCGTTTGGAAGCGGTATAGGTGGGTACCAGTAGCGATTTCTCTAAGTTGGCGAGGTTGGGAAGAACCAAAAATTTATAGTAATTAAATTACTTTGTCTAAATTGAATAAGTTGTAATTCTAATGAAAAAATGAGTAGGTAGTACAACGATTTCTTTAATATAATGTTTCGCAGAAACCTTTCTCGACGAGATAATTTGGCGAAAATCTTCATTTTTGTTATAAGATAATTTTTTTTTATCCTCGCGCCAACCCAAGACTACACACCAGTAATCGCCACTGGTAGATTAACCTACTTAAAATTGTGTTTCAACTAGGTTAATTGGAGCAACAAAATTAATTATCTATTGATTATTATTATTATCTGTTAAAACTCGAAATTGACGAAACCGACGCTTTTGGTGTCAAATATAACAAATATTATTTATCTTTTTTCTGAAAGTTACAATACAGTAAATTGCATCCGAAGTCTGCAAGTCTTTATGAACTGTCAAAATTCTTAACTACTGCACAGGGGGCTTACCATGAGCTCTTATAACAGGACCTAAACAGAACTGCCTGCTTATGTGGCACGAGACATGCTAATGTGGCCGTACAGCGCGTCTCGTTCTAAGCAGGGCAGTTCTGTTGTGTCAAATATAACAAATATTATTTATCTTTTTTCTGAAAGTTACAATACTGTAAATTGCATCCAAAGTCAGCAAGTCTTTATGAACTGTTAACATTCTTAACTACTGCATAGGGGGCTTACCATGAGCTGCCTGAACAGAACTGCCTGCTTATGTGACACGAGACAAGCTAATGTGGCACGTATAGCGCTGTCTCATTCTAAGCAGGGCAGTTCTGTTTATGTTCCGCTATGAGAGCTGATGGTAAGCCCCAAGAATATCTACACTAAAATAACGTACAACTGTCCTCAGACCAAATAAGATATAAAGACACTACACTATCCTGCTAACAACATACTGACGCCGCAAAACTGCGCCATGCTCTGTGTACATCGGTCATACGCACACGCAGTTGACAGCATTCCCGGCGCCATCTTGATTTCTTATTTGATCTGAGCTACTGTCATGTGACGTCTTTGAAAAATTTCAAATAAATCTAATAGAACTGAGGTAAAATACTACCGTTTAATTTTATCTACAGTTAAAGTATTGAAATTCCGTATTGTCCTTTGTTATACTTAACAGCAAATAAATTGGACGTTCCAATTTCTTTGCTTAACAGGCATGGCTTCGCTCAAACTAAGAAATAAGATAAATGTCAGTCAGGACTCTTAATACTCTAAAATGCGTCGCAAAGTCGATTTTGACATTCTAACAGCCCATGAATTGACATACTTAACTTACGCCCGACAAAGAAGTTATTTATTTTCCAAAAAATTGTCTTAACAGTAATGGCATATAGGTACCAGTGTATCGATACAGTGATATGATACCATAGCGTATAAGGCAAGAACTGTAGTGTAAAAGGGCAGTGGAGAGGCAAGCTCGGGGTATTATCTAGATTTTAATATTACTAGTTAGAAAATTGGGGAATTTACCAATGGGACATCGGAATCTACGCACAATCAACACGCGACACTGGCGCCATCTGCAATTCTAAACGCACAAGTTAGCAGTGGTGCCCTCTGCGTTTATTGTTACAGATTATTTAGCACGTGGGCAACGTACAAAGAATGGTTTGTAATTAATGTCGCTACTGCATGGTCACCGAAATAATACCGTAAGATTTATACGAAGGGAATTCAGCAGTCTTCGGTGAATTTAATGCAACTTTGTTCCATTTGCTAGTGAAGTTTACGATGACATTACAATAGCGACTTGCCAGCTAGTTCCGGCCAGGGATTTTATATAAGACAGAAATAACCATAATATAAAATAAAGTTACATTTATATACATCGGCGGTATAATATAATTGTTTCTAATAAGTAGGTATACATCAATGTAACATGGCAAATACCTACATTTATCTACAAAATAGCTTAATCCAAAAAATAAATCACATTTGTACGTAAAACCACAGATTATAATTGTTATACAGTTAAACTAATAATTGAATACTCTACCTCGTATAGGTTTCACTTTAAGCCCGGATAATGTCATAAATATAGTACTTAGGTTATTAGGTAGATAGATACATTTATTTTAAATACGCTTACGACTTAGTGAGTAAATAATTAACAACGTTCAATTGAATATGACTTAATACTAATATAAAGATCTGTCCAATACATTTTTAACATTCGTATTTCTCAAACGCCGAAGAGGAAATCGACACAAATTCGCGGAAAAACTTGGAAATCCATTGAATGTGCTCTTGCTTCGATAAATATTGTGCCAAAGCGATTTTGGTGAGAGCATATATCTCAGTATGCTCTATCTAAAGTTTTCAAGGAACCGTACTATAAAGGCGTAACCGAGCGGCAGCGAATACTCTCCTGTGTAAGAAATTCTATCCCACGGTACCTAGTTCTATTGTCGCGTAGTACCTACGTTCTGTCTCATACATTCTTCTACAAGCATATTTTGTCACAGCGCTGCGGCGCAGTTACGCCTAGAGCGGTCTCATCTCAACCCACTGTTGTGGGTAATAAGATAAAATGTGTCTTCAGTTGACATAATCGACATAAGTTGCCGCCTTAATGCTAAATGGGGTAGGTATAGTTCCCCAATGCAGCAAAATGGTTCACGCACAGCGTTCTATAGCGATGCCAACTTGTATTCGTCAAGTGGCAGAAAACGATCAAATTTTGGCCACTGTTATGGCAACAAAACTTGCGACAGGTGGCGCCGCTATTCAACGCTTTGTGTCAATGTCAGATTACTGTACTGATGATCAAGAGGCGAAGTATATTAGTGAATACAGTTCCGCTGAGTTGGTAGCGATCCCTCTACATGGGGTATAGTCGTTTTGTGGTTCTGAATTCAGTTCTGCAATGTTCGTGGCGGTCGCTACATGTAACTAAAGCCTGACCAGGAAAATGGTGCCACCGTACTGCGGAATTCGTTAGAACTAATTTCTCGCACTGACAACAGCTAGTAAAAGCAATAGTAGCTCTCTCTTGACATATCTTATATATTCCTAGGCAGGCTTTAGTCAATGCAGCTGGCTTACAGCCGAGTGTTTAGGTGAAATAGTTATCCCTCTGTTGGAAGATGGGCAGTTCGATGTCCGGGGAGCGATCGTCCTGTCCAGGAGAGTCATCTTGTTGCGGCAGGTCCTCTAACGCTTTCACTGGGGAACAGAGGGTATAATTATTACTTCATGGAAACAAATATGAGGGTATTCGCGTTTTAAGATGGCGCTACTGAATCGTAATGTCTGTTGTCAAATATTGTCATGTCTTTTCACAGAAATAACTGTTAGAATATCAGAAACTTATCTGATCCGGTGGCTAAAGCTGAAAGTCGCCATTTTGAGATGTCATGTCAATTCAAACATCAGCGACGCTGAGACTGGGTCAGATAAATTTGTTACACGATAAAATTACGACTAAATTCGAATATGAAGAAATACGAATATATTCTTTAGACATCAGACCCAGTGGCGGTCTAACGGGGGGCGGAAGGGGAGGCCCGCCCCGGACCCCTGGTCCTGATGGGCCTCCAAACGCCGCCATGTTTCCTTGATCAAGTCCTAAACAAGGCTTTAAAATATGCTTGGTACCTTCTAAGAGGTGGTTTGGAGTTGAGACAGGCGCGTAACTACAGTCGTATCAGCCATATCAATGATATGGGGTCCATGGGCCACAGGGGCCATCGGTAAGTTATAGCCCAGGAAATAAATACTACGTACATAATAGTGGCAGTGAGGGTGGCGTCAGTGTCTTATATTCAGTAGTTTCATAGCATTTTGGATCCCATTTACGCCACATTAAATAAATATTTTCTTTTGAGATACACTACAATCAAATAGATAGGTAATTGGAGCTAGAATAACTACGTGTGATAAAAAGTTTTCTATTGAAAATGCACATAATAATTTGGATTTAAGTGTCTATCAGTAAGGTTGCTGGTTTCGGATTGTAGGGCTCTACTTGTGACACGGTTTAATCATCATAATAATTGATATAAATACCCATATCTATAGAAAAAATTATTTAGTTTTTCACACACATACACGTTCTCCAAATAGGTAGGCACCTATATAAAAGTCATCATATGTAAGTCATTGTTATTTTTACTATTTTGCTGTTTATCGTGAAGTGCGCCGGTGACTTCTTATTTGAAAAAGAAATTACATCTACCAGAATAAGTAGGTGCATGGTAAATATCAGCTTCCATCATCAATAAATCTTTAAGCATGAGCATTACAATAATAATAATTTAATACATTTATTTAACAATTTACACACAATTAAACTATAGATATTAATATGTTCAATCTACATGAAAATAAATAACAGACCACGGACGCACTAAGTAGATACAAACCTTAACACAAAATACTAGACAAAGCATTCAAGAAAGACTGCAGAAAATTTTCCGGTAATTTGACGAATAGTACCAGCTAGGTACCTTCCCTATACACATAATAATTTAGCTCACATTTTGTGTTAAGATTCATTACAGAAGAAAACTACCGTCAACTAAAGAAAAAAAGTAAATAAAAAAAAACTACTCACAACAAAATGCAACAAAACGTAACCATTCTGCAACACACTGGATACTATCTTCTATAGGGGACCGCCTTAGTCTTAGGTGGAGGGGAGAGGCGGGCTGAGGCAACACATCGATTGGGGAGAATCGGGTTAACGGTGCTTCGAGAGGAGAACGGGGTTAACGGTGTGGGTTACTGTGGTTATGTGCTGTGCTAGGTGCTAGGGTAGGTGAGGTCAGTTGGCGGCCGAGGGTCCCTGCTCTGTGTTACCTGCAGATACAACACACAACATCAAGCCGACCGGCCGCATGCACTCACGACACGCGTTGTTGTCACAGTTGCCGTTGCATTGAGGTCTTGTTCAACCGACCTTCCTTACACTTGCAAGTTTTACTCAGGTAGGAAGTAACGTAACTTAGGTACGTATTAAACTTATTGAAATAGTTTATGTATAAAGTTTAAATAGAATTAGATTGCTGTTAAACTGTGAAATAAAATAAAAAATTACTTATTTATTATGTGTTGAAGCCAAAGCTTACGGAAGCCAACTTACAAGCAACCTTGGCTCAAATTAAATTGTATATGACAAAAACGACAGTTTAACTTCATACAATTAGGTAATAGTCTACTTTTAAACGCAATGGCAGCTGTATTAAACAACAATAACAACAATTAAATATGCAGGGAAAACAAACGAAATGTGCTAAATCAATGTTATGATTAAAAATTCGGAGTCGTTATATTTTTAAAAGCGGAGATACGGGTAGCGTAATACTGGATATAGGAGTAAGTTATACTTTAAGAAGAAATATGCAGAAAATATTAAATTACTTAGAAAAAGTTTACTAAAAAAATCGGCAAGCAACACAACAAAGTTAAGGAGTAAAATTTAATCTACTTGTGCATTTAAATACGTTTGTGACAAGCCGCTAAAATAGTTCATCAACCGGTATCTCCTCTTTTTGGGTTTTCGTCTCCTAGCATTAGAGTTTACGGTGTTGTCAATAAATAATGTGGGATAAAAATCAAAAGCAGTCGAGTAAACGCACAGCATTGAAATGAGGTTCATCAGTAACTTTTTTTATTAAATTATGGCTTCTCTTCGATACGCCTGTGCTTATAGCACCTGCCCATCCATACAATTGGCTCAATTCTGTAAAAACTCACTGAAGTCCAAACTCCTTCTATCTATGATGAATACGTTTGGTCTACTGTCATTATCATGGCATTGGACAGAAATAACTGTTCAACGGTATCTGTATTTATATGTCATGGTAGAATCTTTGCCGAGTAACATCTACAACTCTCCCCTTTCCAAAAGTACCCTCAAAATGCGTGCATTTACTCCCGCGCTGCCACACTCGACACTCAAAAAACTCAACAGGCACACGAGACCTCATTTCCGAGTATTTTAGTAGGGTGTAGCTACACTGGCACAATGTTACTGCAACACACGGCGTGGGCAGCCCCCGCGGGTACTTACCGGCGATGATTTTGCTCATCTCGGTGACCTGCTTCGCCAGTATCTGGTTCATCTGCAGGAGATGCTCCCTCTGCCGCTTCTCTACGCCGTCCGGACTCTAACGCGGTAAGAAGCACACGTATAGGACTGTGCCCAGTCAAGGTGGATCGGTTTTGGAAGCGCCGCACGCACCGCACGCACCGTGGTTGGTTTAATCGTATGAAGTTTTGCATACCAATTCCAGTCGCTCTCGTCGCAGTACCCGCAATTGACGAATTTAGGTTTACGAGATTGTAAAACCCACCAGATAGCGCCAACGAGAGAAGAATAAGGTCCGTTGTCTAAATACTGCCATGATATTGGACAAAAAAAATTATTGTAAAAAAAACGGATATATTCTCGGATGGCAGAAGACGGTGCAGGATAGGAAGAGGTGACGATCTCTGGTGTCGGAGGCCAAGATACACTTTGGGTCGCTGAGCCAGCGCAGTAAGTAAGTATTCTCGCCAATGACAGGGCTCTATGTTGACATCAGATCTCATCTCACGTCTCGTTGGCGTCAACTGGTAGGTTTTTGAATGGAGAAATCCCTCATTCACCAAGTCGCAGCTGATTAGTACGGATGACGTCACTCAGTTCGAAATTAACGGAATTGATGCAGCGTGAGCGGCACGCAATAAATACGCCGATAGCGGCGCGTGTAGGGACTGCGGCGCATCCAGATACGTGTTCACCTTTAATGTATTTACAGCCAACATTCGAAGCGGCCAAAGCGTTGTCGTCGTGGATACAGTGTGCCGTTGGTTGGTTGGATATAGTGATTGGTATGACCAAGGAAAGGTGAGAGATTGTGAAATAAAGTTCGCGACTGTACCTGTCATGCCACTGGCAGATGTGAACATGACAGGTTAACGTGAAAGTCGAGAATTTTCGTTTACAATCTTGAACACCTTTCGTTGCCCTTGCTTTAATTGAATTGTTCATCTTTTGCATATAATAGGATTAATTTCCCGGCCATGTAGCTCTAAGAATGACAGTTTCAGACTGGTTGTTAAGTTACCTAATTGTTCCACAAGCGTGAATCGTACACCGGTGTGTCGATAGCACGTGGCGCGCTATACAGTGCAAGAGCATAAGTGCATGATCACCTTAAGAATCATATTCCTGTGCACTACTGTACAGTTGTTAAACGGTTTTTATAGCATTCATGAACTTTATTAAATATTAAAACATTGTTCTGGGGGTAAAGGACGAGTCCTTTGGGCACAAGGGACAGCTAATGCCCCCGTTCTGCTACATAGGTAGGAACTGTAGGGAAAGTTGATTTTGACTCGAACAAAATCATTTCAATTTTCGATATCCCGTATCATCACTATCAAATGGGAGCAAACCAACAACCGAAATAAAAATGACCCTAGATAAACAGCCACAAAGAACTGATAACGGAATTGGGACATTTCATAACAACGTTACAAATATGTGAGTTTCGTAAACCAAAACAAACAGACCAACAAGCAACTTTATCCACGAAGAGCTACCTCTATGTTCATCTATTTCATCTTAGTCATTATTCTAGGTAGGAACAGAAACTGAGTATGAACTAACAGTATGATCATGCCATAGAAATTCGTTCATTCATCACAACAACAAAAGCGATGCAAAAATAAAGAAGATGTCAAGAGAGATTATTCTCTTACTTTTACGATGAGTATGATTCTTCTGTTTACGCATTAGTTCTGTATTATGAACTCAAATGGAATACAGATGTTTAATATAACGAAAGAAATAAATGACGTGCAACAGTGTATGATTATGAAAATCTACTAAAATATGATTATTAACAAGAATAGCAGTATGAATGACGCGACCAGAAACAGAAAAGAATAATGTATGGATGCACAGAATTGCTGTTCTTTGTCACATAATTGTGTTGCTTTTCTGTACACAGTGTACACCAAACAAAGAACATGTATTTTTCACATTCATAGCACACTGAGTTATGAATATACAGTGACAGTACAAAATAACAGGAAAGGAAGATCGAGACGCTGTTCTATGATGTTCACGAGCATGATGACGAAATTCTAGAAGGGGAAGATGAGAGCGATGGTCCTTGCGCTTGGAGCAAAGTCAGGGCTTACCTTGTTGGGGTCAGCAGAGGAGCTGCTCAGCATTTTCTTGATGGATTCCACTTTCTCTTGCCGTTTCTGCTGTTCCTCAGGAGACAGCTCTGGTGGCTGCAATATGCGATCAGTTAGCATTGCCGTAACCATGTATGTCATCGCATTTGCAGAGTATTGGCCAGGAACAAGTAACAACAGTACGACTACGTCCAAATAAAAACAGTGATCTAATTCATGCAACAGAGACACATTCAAGATGATGAATTATGATGTTTTTGTGTATAACTGATTGTGGTAAAAGATAGGTAGGTAGGTATAGTATCGTAAAAGTATGAATATGATCAGTGGAGAACAGCGGTAGCCCGAAGGATCCGCGGGATCCACACAGACGGGCAGGCGCGACTGTCGTTCCAACACAATAAAAAAAAAACGAATTCGCACCGCCAGTACCAAAACTGGTAAGCCATAGTCACCTTTTCTGGTATATATCGTTCCGGTATGAGTATCTTCTGTGGTGCGGCAAGTAGCTGGTCTATGGAGTCTGCATAGCGGGTCGGCAGCGCCGAGCGGACCACGTCAGGCGCGGGGGCGGTACGGAGCGCGCGTTCCATATCCGCGTCGTCGAGGGACCGGCCCAGCTTCTGTGAGCACACGCGGCAGTGTAACGCAAACTGGCCGCTCGTACGAATCGCCGGCACGGTTCGTGGTAGAGCCCCCAGTAATAGCACTCGCGACGCGGGAGTCGGGTCGGAGCCAGTCGGAAGGAGAATGGCAGGGGAAATAAGGAGCATGCAATCCACCTGAGTCGGTAACTATCACTAATAACATCTAAAGTGTAGGTTGGGAAGAAATAATAGTTTATGCAACTCGTATATAAAAAGAGGGTATTAAAACTTGAGTGTCTGTTTATCACACGAGGCGCAGCCGAGAGAGAACATTTAGAAAAAATATTATTTTTAGGAAAATAATTACATACAGCGCAGTTCACTCTCAATCCACAGATAATGGCAAAAGTGAGAGAGGTAGGGCATAGCGGGTATCCCGTTCGATTTGGAGCCGCCCGACTGGGAAAGTACCTCCACCTTACAGAATACTGAGCTAAACAATACTCTTTGAAATAGTATTGTGTTTCTGCCAGTGGGTAAGGTCTCCAGTGCTCCATGAGGTGGGGATTTGGGGAACCGTGGCTTTGGCAGTGGAGGGGCATTGGCCTTTTTGCTGTCAGAGCAACGTGTTATAGAGGTGGGCATTGACGATACTCTCGGTGTTGCTAATGTCTATAGGCAGTGGTGACCACTTCCCATCAGGTGGCCCGCTTGCCAGTTTGACGTACAGTACGAAAAAAAAAATTTGTTCGGTTTTCAGCCAATTAAACGCACCTAAACAGAAATTTAAAAATAAAAGTGTAGTATAGTAATTAAAAATTTTTTTTTATGATGCAGCTGTAATAAAAATAGTATGGAAAATGTCGTATCATAAAATACTTTTTAAATTTTTTATAGATTAGCGTGAACAAAGTTCATCTTTAAACGACTGTTTTCGAGTAGATGTAATTGGAACAGTAAGGTAAGTAAATACTCCATAAGTTACAAAATTACTCTGTGATCCTGTGTCATATAACTTATATCGATGACCTGCCCGAAAAAGTATGGGATGGTGGCGGGAACACCAAAGACCGACCGAAATGGACATGGAGAAGTAGAAAGGCGCACGCGGGGACCACCGGGAATGACGTCAGGGTGATGATGATGATGATGATGATGACGAGGAAGGAACTCATCGGTGCACGTTCGGAACACGTCGGTTCGAGTTTCCGTCCGCCGGTTCGAGTTTCCATATTTACGTGCCTATCATACCGTCTCGTAAGTAATATTATGTTAGTAGTTTTGAAGGTAGTTCGAAATGTGATGAAACACGACATTTGTATGAGAGATGCAGACGGAAACACAAAAAGAAATCAGGAAACAACTAGCTACTCTAAGGGTGACCTCTAAACAGATGGTTACGACTGCAGCCAGCGTAGCATGACAGGGTTCGCGGCGCGCGAGAGGGCGATAGAACTCCAGCTAGCTTCAATTTCCGTTGAAGTGAGCGAGAGAGAAGGTTACATTTCGTGCGCGAAAGCCCGTGATGCTACAGAAGCGGATGGTACTTACATCCTGCGCGTAGGCTTCTGTCGGTATCTCGTTGAGAGTCTTAGCGCTAAGGTGGTGCGGGGCGGTGTAGTGTCGCCTCTTCTCGCGCGGCACGCTTCGCCGATGCAGGGACCCGTTGCGCGGGGCGTCGCCCGCCATTTCCGTGACTATCTGCTTAGCTGCCTCGCTCTTGAACACCGGTGACAGTTCAGCGTGCGACCGCGTCATGCTCGCTCCGCTGCCGGATTTCGAGATGTCGTTGGTGAGTGTCCGGACGCTGTCGCTCGGACTGTGCAAGTACTGCGTCGACAGCGATCGGTCATACCCGCTCGGCGATTTCTCGTAAGCTCTGTAGCCGCTGCTGACGGACAGGTCGCGCGAGTAGTCGTAGCTGGAGAGAGACGGGCTCGACGGGAACTTGGGGCTCAGTTCCATGTTGCTCTCGCTGAGTCTGAGATAGTTGGGGGGCTCTGGCGCGCTAGGCTTCGAGTAGTACTCCTTGAAGTCGCTGAAGTCGGTTCGGGAGGCCGAGGCCGCCCGGGCGAAGTTCACTGGCTGCATGAGTTCCTCTTCGAGGAACTGGTCGATGTTCGCGACGCCCGAAGACCAGTCGGACATGGGTTGGAGAGAGCGCTCCCGGTCGCGCTGGCGACGCTCGCTTTCGCGCTTCACGATGCGAACGGTTTTGATCTCCTGCTTCTCGACGTTGGTCAGGTTCACTGCGGGGGTGAATGCGTGGCGTCAGCTTTCGTTTCAAGGCAATTTGAATTATATTTTAGTTCGTCAAAAATGTTATGAAAATAAAATCTTGGTTTATGAGTAGCAAAGTGAATAACGATGAGGTTTAATAATTACGATCAATTTGAAAGATACAAATGAGAATTTTTTTATGTAACGAATCTGCATTAGTATAATAATTCGATGGCGAATTCCTGACGGGTGTTGCCAGTGACCACGGGCAGCGGTGATCATGTTCCAACAGGTGACCCGCTTGCTCGTCTAACTCACTATATAAAAAAAAAAAAAAAATCTACTAACCGAACCCATTGTGTTGCAGATCCTCACTGTTAAGCGGCGAGGACAGGTCCCCGGCGCCACGCGTGTCCACATACAACGGGGTGTCCATGTCGTAGTGGCCGTGCTCGTACCCGTGCCCTTCGTGGTCCGTGGTGTGGCCCGTGTCCAAGTTGGTCTCCTGCCAGGAGGACATGGCGCGCCGCTTGCCTGGGAACGCGGGTTGTCAGGTATTGGTCTATGGTGTTTGGGTGGTTTTTCATATGGGGAAATTTAAACTGACGGAAGGCACACCTTATTTGACGACGTGCAATGGAATGACAGCTTTCATACATACAATAAGACCACACTAAGTCCTAATCGCTTATCAACAAAAATTAAATTAAAATCTCTGTATGGCAAGTTTTTATACGTCATAGAACGTCATTCATAATAGTCATAACAAACAATTTGATTACTGTAGGATTGTTTATTTTCGTGAGTTTTGAAAAATATTATTAAATAAAGGGCAAAACAATAAAAAAGAAAGTGCGGCAGAATTTTTTTAGCATAATTTAATAATTAAGGCAAACTAAAAGTACAAGTTCAAGCTAATAGTGACCAAATAACTGAATGTTTACAAGACGGACTGACAAGGACAGATTATCCCCAGATTATTGCTATATTCACACATTATAATTTTTACTACTGTCATTCAATACGGACTTATCGTGGTCCTATTATAAAATGGCCGATGGATGTGCCCAGAAATAACTGGCGGGACCAGAATTCCCTAGCATCATGGATCATGGTACATAATATGGCGAATCGGCACCGCCATCGAAACAATAAACAAGGGGCCACTCCACCTTACGGAGTAAGTTTCTAGGTCCATGGTTTTCCATTAAGTAGTTGATCTGCCAAATTCTGGACCATGACCAACGCGGGCCCTGAGCCCTCGTGCGCGAGAGCCCAACATCGTACATTTTTAAGACACGTAATTCCTTAGTCTATGGATACTCACCAGGCATGGAGTCGTGTGTGGTTTGCAGCGCGTGAGACTGCTGCGTGAGCTGTCTAACGGCGCTGCTGAGTTCCTGCCGCTGCCTCTGAAGGGCCGACACCAGCTGCTGGACCCGGGTCACCTCTGCGGGCGTGAGGAATGGATCAGGCACTGGTTTATTAGCGATGCGAGACCGGATAATGGCGTAGGAATTGGATAGGAATAGGAGTCTTGCGTCGGCGAATACTTGAGGCACTGCAGAAGTTGTGTAGATGTAGAATGCGGAATGTTGATTGAGTTACTGTATCGCAAAAAAGCTTTCCATCAGGTGGCCCGCTTGCCTGTTTGCCTACCGTATGATTTAAAAAAAAATGTCCGCTCATGTCAAACGACGATATCGCATAAAATCAATATCGCTCATAGTCTTAATTATTACAAAATAAAGTCACTTTCTTGCGTCGGTCTGTCTGTCCGCTCACTATTCATACCAAAGAACAGATTTTGATGCCGTATTGACTATAATTTAGAGAAATTCTTCCGGAAACTTATAGAGAAACTCCGAGAATATCCGTGCGAAGATAATAAATGTGTAAGTATGTGTTACCAAATCCATCCGTCCTGAGCCGTCAAAAATGATATGTACGGAAGGCGAAGACGGAAAGACCACGTGGACTTTGGTTCTACCTAACAGTTTTAGTTCAAACCCTATACCATACGATAGGCTTCACTATCTGCATGTTCTACTAGTTGACCAGAAGGTAAAGCCTGGCTTTGAGTCCGCCAATTATATTGTGCAATAAATAACGTTCAAAAAAAAAAAAAAAATTCAGACCGAATCTCTCTTACCATCTTCCAACAGCGCGGTGGGGTGTGCGGCGTGGGAGGCGTGGGAGGCGTGCGGGGCGTATGGGGCGTTGGCGCGGCGCGCCTGCAACGCCCGCCGGAGGTGCTGCAACTCGCGCTCCAAACGTGCGTTGTCGTTTACCGTCTTCTCCAGTTTCTGGCAGGAAACGGTTACCGTCAGTACAGTCTGATACAATACAATACAAGACTCGTTATTTGCACACCGAAGCACAAATATAGATACAAAATGGTAGGTAGTACAAAGGGCAACTGATAACTGACTATTTATATGTTGGTAGTGGAACTAACGGGGCTTGGGGGGGTTTAATTACTCGCGACAAACGGCCTTACAGCCCAGCTGCAAGCAGCAATGGTTGCCTGTAACATCCGCGATTAAATTTATGACGACGATAAGCCAATGTTTCATTGTTTATTTACACTTTCTATTAAGACTTACTGAGTGTGATGATGATGAGAGAATCTTTATGGGGTTACAGTTAAATTTTTCAAATAATCCATAAAAACATTTCCAAAACAAAGAGCACTTAGTTTCTAAAATGTACATGCACATCTTTGTACACAAATTGTACATACAATTGAGTTGAGAACCTAATCCTTTTTTAAGTCGGTATAAGTACGAAAAACAACTTTACAATTTCGTGCCGTGACCAGGATATTATCATACAAATTATTCAAATAATAGGTTCTCTTTTTACAATAAATTCGAACATGCAAATAACAAACTGGAGAAAATACCGATAATTACAAAAACAAACTCTATGATCAGTCACACTTTCCAGCAATTTTTTTATGCTACTCAGTCCAACGAGCAGACAGCACCTGATGGTAAACGGCAACTGTCGCCTATAACAGCTACGATTCGTGCATTTAGGTTTCATAAAACAAAAATGCAGAACCGCAGGTGTATTGCCACTTCGAGGAGAGGACTAAGATGAATTCATCATTTTGCACAGTACAGTGCATTGCATATCGAAAAGCAGGTAATTGCCCATCTAATTCCATACAAATAAAGTCGAATATATACAATAAACGCATACGCATGCCATGCCTTCTCAGGCAGATCTACGCCTACGTGCTTATACTATAAAAAAAGTGCAGGTAAAGACGAAAACCTTATAAACCTTAGAATTGTGCGCTAGCATTGAGTGAACGCGCGCCAACTCGGCCTCCAGAGCTCCTGGGATGGATGCGGCGGCCGGGGACAGCCCCAGGGTCTCAGGGGACAGGTCAAGGGCTCCCGGAGACATGTCAGGGGACATCAAGGGGCCGTCAAGGTCGCCAGGAGGCACCGACTTCAACTTGGTACGGACTCCTGTAGGAAAGTGTAGAGTAGTAACTTTATATTTTTTATATAATTAAGGTCAAAAATACATCGCTCAGCATAAACGTGAACAAAATGGTATACAATGATATTCGCTTCTGGGTGCCATAAATAAAACTCGCGCCTTTGTTTTTTGAATAGTTAAAGTACGTATCAATAACATGACAAATATCGACCACGCCAACGGGTATTATGGAAAAAGAATCATCTTGGCGTTAATGTCCCGGTTGTGATCTCGTGTTCGAGGGCCCGGGGTCCGCTTTGACCATGATCCAGATAATTATAGTGGGGCAACAGCCATCTGACTCCGTGACTGTGTACCAGTGGAATCTGACTAAATTAGATCATGGTTACACATCCTGTGGTCTGAATGTGCAGGTTTCATTTACTAATTGACTTCAATTATCCTTAAAATAAATCGCTGACATGATCTCTAAATTAAATAAATTCGCATTCGCCACAACACGAGTCTTTGATTTTTATAATTATAAAAAATGTCTTTCTCTAAATTGTGAGTTCATTATAGTTAGTTACTGTTTCACAAGAAAATATATTTTCGCAGAGGCAACAACCACAACGCACAAACACAGCTTGATAAAATTATAAATAGTAAAAGCGGATTACGGTATATTGTAGAGAAAAACAATTTCTTGTCGCAGTCGCTTTCCGCGTCTCAGTCTGTATGTATATCCACTAACTCATCCTTAATCACTCAACGGATTTTGATGCGGTTTTCACCATAAGTCAGAGAATTTCTTCCGGAAGAGATACGTATGTATAAGACGTGCATATTTTAGTAACAAAAGCTCAGAAAACCCGTGCGAAGCCGAGGCGGGGCGCTAGTTTAGCGCGAAGCAGCAGTTTTTGAGTTGGTTTATTCATTTATCTGTTTTAATAGTTACTTACTTAAATAATAACAATTATTTAAAGCCAGCGAGACAACCCGCGTGGTAAAACAGGATACAATCAACGGAGCGATACACTTGGTGTTGCAAATATCCATAAGTTATGGTAACTGCTACCATCAGGCGGACTTCTAAGACGCTTTTGTGGTATATAGCACAGATTGACAAATGCTATGAATTATTATGAGATACAAACATCAAACAGTAATACATTTTATTCGCAGAAAATATACACACAAAATATCAAGATAGGTCAAAAATATCATAACTAACAATAGCAGGAAACTCAAAAGAAATATCAAATTTCAACATACCGGTGATAAGAGATTCGATGGCGTCCTTGTCTGTCTTCAAACCCTGCAGTATAGCAGCTTCCTCAGCCAACTCTTGCTCGAGGGACCAGAGTTCGGCGACGCGGGTACGCGCTGCTTCAGTCTCCACTTCGCGTCCGGCCGCTGCGTTCTCCAACCACCTAGGGATGGAACGCGCAATGTCAACGTTGCACTCATGGATACACACTATCAGTACAGTACTGTGGTGCAGCGAGCATAAGAAACGTCTTTGTCTATAGTTGCCGTCAAGTATTGACCGGCTCAACGAGCGCCAACGAAGGTAAAAGTAGCATTCGGTCTTGAAGCGCGATCGTTCGTTTCTTGGTTGGTTCTTCACGAAATGCCAACGTTGGCGATTGTTCAGCTAGTCTGTCCATGATTCAGTCCCGCACTCACTCTTTAAAACGTTTAACTTGACAATGTGGAGCATTGTGATAATTGATCCCAGCAGAAAAAACGAAATTGTCTTTCCTTACATGGCAAGCTAACTCACCTCTCTTGTTCCAGAGCATGCTCAGCTAGCACCTTCTGCCTCAGCCGCTGGTTCCGCTCTAACCTCTCCACGGTAGACCCGGGACGGTTGTACAGCGACCCCAACTTCACCATGTTATCCACCAACAGCACTAGCGGCTTGCTCTTTTCGTATTGGCTCTCTAGATCCAGGAGTTGGTGCTTCAGCTGCTCGAGTCGCTGCAGACTCTCCTCGCGTTCCATGGCCTTCAAGGAGCTCATGCAGTCCTAAGAAGAAGGGGGTGTTAGGACGCCAGAGCGATTTATTTGATGTCTGCTGGAGCGTAAGGCCTTGTGTGTGTTAAAATTAATCCATATTTACAATATCATGATCCATAACACAAGACCACAAGCTTCAGTAGCGCTGTCTAATGGATATTATACACCAGAAAATATCCCTGTTCTTAGAAGTCTGTAACGGTGACTAGGTGCTGACCACGCATGCGTACACACACAAATGGCAAAAGAGATTATGGGGACAGAAAACAAAATAATATGCGGGTAGGTAAACCAATATAAAAGAAAAGAGGGTAAGCGAACTAAAAAGGGAAGCACCTCGACGCTAGTGATTTGTGCGCAGCAGTGTTCGATGGCGCGGTGCGTGGCGGCGTGCCGGCGACGGAGCTTGATCAGTAGGAGGACCAGCTCTTCGTGCGTGCTGCCAAGGAGCTCGCCAGCCGTGGGCACATCATCTCCCTCGGCCACGGTACCCTGGGTGCCCGTACCCGTGCCACCCGCCTGACGCGCCTGGACCCCCGGACGCAACACAAACACAATGAAACCAATAACGCAACATAAAAGTGATGGCTACGTGACATAAAAAAGAAATGAAATAAAGAAGTATGTACACTCAAAGCCAAGTCACAGTGAGGCAGAGGTAGTATTTTCGGCATATAGATTCATATCGAAAGTTATTGATTTGAAGCAAATAGGACGCGCGGAGCGCAAGACTGTGCTCCAATTCTCACTGTGACTTCACCTGTAGTAGATGAGACGATGGGATGGGACATTTATAGATGATATTATGGCACCACGAAACTGACACCAACAAAAATTACTCGTGAGGTTTCAAAGTAACTGCAGTCCATGGAACAAATAAACTCGTGGGGAGCGTATCATCACGTTTTTGTTTGAAACACTTGTCATAGGGAGCGTCGGTGGCCGAGTGGTTAAGGTATCCGACTCGTAATCGAGAGGAGCCGGGTTCGAATCCCTCCGCGGCCATGTACCGATGACTCTCTTCTGAGTTATGTACATTAATTGATTCCTAAAGATGCTCTCACGGTGAGAAAACATCGTGATGAAACTTGCACATTCAGGCGACTGAATGTGTTATCATAATCCAATTTGGTCAGGTTCCCCTGGCATCAGGGCTGTCAGACGGTAGTCGCTCCACTGAATTATCAAGTCTGCCAAATCATGGATCATGGTCAAGGCGGACCCCGGGCCCTCGTGCGCGAGAGCTCAACCGGAACATTAACGCCAAGATACGTTAAGATAGGAGAGACCAGCATCGCTGAACACAAATGGCCAGAGCGCGGAAGTCGTGTAAGCTGCATATAGCAAACGTTCGACAGTCCAACTGATTTCTCTTCTGATTGATTGGTCCAGGCGTTTGCACTGGAGGGTAACTTAGCCTCACAGCTGTCTCTCAACGTACCAACTCGTCTTTCTCGGTGTTAAGGGGCCGCACTCGCGGACTGACAGCGCGCACGGGCTGTTGCGCACGCGACGGCGACCGCGTAGCCGCCCACGAGTCTTCGGTAGCGGTCAACGCGTGTAGCTACAACCGTGAAACAACCTTTGAATGGTAGCTCGGCCAGCGGTAGCCAGGAATCGGTATGGAGTTCGATGTAGCGAGTCAAGAGAACCATAGAAGGGGAATTGTTTTCTTTATTAGGGGGAGCTTTAATTATTTCGTTTTACATACATATTACACACTGACGCCCGTATCCCATAGGGGCAGTGTCTATCTAGTGCCACAAGCTACGATCCTGTCACACCTCTTTCGCCTCTTCCACGTTTTCATGAATAATGTGTAAGGAGTTCGTTATAAGCTGATGGATGATGTAGGGACTAGGATTGAAAGAGATATACGAAAGGTAAGATTGGTGCAAATATGAATGGGAAGGTCGGTAGAGGGTGCCCGAGAAGGGCATACTATACTGATAAAATGAATGACCTTCTACAAAAAGGGCACGTCAAGAGCACCCTCAACCGGCGTGAATGCATGAAAACATGTATTTCGTTTTATCAAACAAATAAATAGAGTAAAAAAGGACAAAATAATTTATTATAAGCGCCTGCAAATATTGCAACCAAAATATTCTACTTAATTTGTTGACCACAAAAATTATTTAAAACCGGCTCCTGCAAAACTAGACACTAAACAATCTACTAAACAATCAAGTAATCACTTTGCAATCGGCGTCTACTCTACATATTTGGCATATCTTGCTGTGTATTACCGGTTTCTGCAAACACGACAAACAAATGAATTGAACTGTCTGTAGGTCTAAAGGTCTATTAATACGTTCTATTTTCAAATAATATTTGTGACGTTTGTTTCCCTGAATGAATAGAAAAATTAACACCAATGTCTACTCACGTTCTGGTGTGACGCGGATATGTGCTGGGGCGAATAGTCGGCCGAATAGTCGGGCGTCTTGTCGCCGCCCCATCGCATGCGCGGGCTCACCGCGCGCACCGGGATGCCGGCCTCGCGGTCGCGGTCGCGGCTGCGGCCCGCGCTAAGCGACGTATTGCTCCCCACAAACGATCTCTTACTCAAACTCGCACTCATATTGTTTGTCCCTAACTCTAAGTTTGTACCCATCGACATCGAGGCTGAAAAGAACAGGCGCAGTGTCAACAGATGGAACTCGAGAGTATATTTGGCAAGCGAAATTTTTCATGGAAATTTTTGCGGCAAAACATGATAAAGTGTGTCTCGACTCGATACGCGTATTAGTAAACGTGTGTGCCTATATACAATTTGGTACAATTATTAATCCGATGTTAAAAATTTGGCATGCTCAACGGCTGTATGTATAATACACCTTATCGTGTTTAAACCCATTTAAAACTAATGATATAATTCAATGGCATATACTATTTAAGTGCCTATATACAATTTGATGATTTATTTATAGAAATAATAATGACTTTGCTTTGCTCAATAGATAATGTAACGTAAATGTGAACTTACATAGTGTACCGGACCATAGAATGTTAGAGGATACCTTCATTGCTTGCACTGTCAGTCCCCGCGTCCACGCTACCGAGCGCACCGCCCGCGCCCCCGCCCGCGCCCGCACCCCGCACGCGCCCCATACCGCCCTTCATCAGACCACTAGACATTAGATCCCATTGCCGAAGCTTTTCCCTGTCTATTTCAAACCTTTTTCTATTCCTTTCCGTTGTGTTATACTTGCGGATATCTGAACTCGGCATAGTCAAGGAGTTCTCCGTCGACTCGACGGCCAGCTGTTCGTAGACTCCCTCGTCGGCTGGTGCGCGGGGCATCCCCGCATCCTCCGCGAGACTCACGTACACATCGTTATCGTCTCCCTTCTCATCTTCTTCTGGACAAGCAACATGTAAACTCGAATTTTCTCTACGTCTCAAAACTTTGTTCTGGATATCGCAATTCACATATGTTACATTCCGACTAAGTTTACTGCCTACGGGCTTCTTGACTCGTTTTATACTATTCATTCCCGACGCGTCTAAGCTTGCTCGGCCTGTTGTGAGAGTATCTGTTTGCACGGTATCCAAATCGTCCATTGATTTCGCATGCCTGTGGGAAACCCGTCTCAAGTTATCCCTCCATAGCGTGTCTTCATCCCAATGCTTTTCTCCTTGACACATAATATTCTCGTATGCGCTCGCTTCTGCCTCAGCGTCATAGTATACTGTGTTTGAGGACGCTCCGCTGCAATGCGACGACATGCTGGCATTCGACATCTTCACAGCAGAGATACCGTTTAAACCACTTTGGTTAGCGACACAGGAATCTGGCGACGAACTGCTTACATTACCCGCATTGCGTTTACTACCGAGACCTGGCATCAAATTCATGGACTCTGGTATTTTAGAGTTTCTACCTCCGGTAGATTCGTAAATGTTTTTGACATCAATTTCTGGGTCTTTATCAGCTGCGCTCAAAAATTCTACTGAAACGCTTCTAGCCGAGGCTGCTAACTCAAAAGATCGGTCCGACATCAGTAGCTGATTGCTTCGGATAGGATTATGTATATGGGATATTTCAGTTTTCTTATGAAGGGGCCCTCTACGTCTTTGGTTATTAAGTTTACGGTGAAGGTTAGTGTTTTTCAAGTAATGTGAAGTTGGGAGCAGATTAATGTGCTCTTGTGAAGAAAGATCAGAATAGTAGTAGGGTGCACTGTGCTCTGTGGAACTTTCTCTACTATGAAAACCGGTGGCACTGGTGGTAGTAATAGAAGTAGAATTGGCTTCGTTAGCCGCTTTCATTACTATTTTCTCATTTTCAAATCCTTTTATTTTATCGGCAAACACTTCATTGTTCAAATTTTTACTTATGGTAATTTCTTCGTCATCATTTTTACAGTAGTAAGATATCGGAGACTTTGTCAAACCGGCCGAGCTACATGAGCTATGCGACCCCATGTATTCCTGTTCAGTTGAATGTCTAAATTGAAGTCCACCAATAATTCTATTATCACTGACATTCGAGATGTTCGCTTGATACACGGGTGTACTGGAACAACGCATATGGGTTGATGTCTGTAAATGAGCCGCTCGCATCACATTATCTTTACATGCAGAGTTTTCAATGCCAGAAACGTTCAATTGGGAATCGACGTGGTGTGATGATGCATTACTAGTGCTAGGTTGTAAGTTGTCCAAGTACCTGTCCAGGTCGATACTGTTTTGAAAATCACTATGAGTAGACACTTGAGAGGCATTTAGCTCAAACAAAGAGTCATCAGACAAAGGTCGTCTCTTTTTCATCATTTCTATATCTCTAGAACCTCCGGAGTATCTGAAATCGATTGCCATTTCGCTTTCATTTAAACTCGCCACATCGGAGGATACGTTTGATGGTGTCATTTCAAATTTACTACTTATGTCTGATTCCGAAGACAATCGCGAGCCTATGTCAGCGTTATAACTAGTTAAAGAATCTGTTTCTTTACCACTAGAGTTACAATGTTCAAGTATTGAATTGTTGTAATTAGGCGTTTGTTCAGACATTTTCTTATCGTTATTCAAACTTGCTCTGCTGTTACGGATTTTTTCCCCTCGTGATAAAGTATCGTGTATGGACGTTCTACTTCCATAAATCATTAACGATGTTGTTTTCCTTTTAACTGTACTCATTTTCTGGTTTTCTGTGGTCAGCATTTTAAGTATGGAGTTATCTTGTGATATATCTGATTTATCTAGCTTATCCAAAATATACTTTGACAGTGCATCATCTGATAATTCGTCGCAAGGTGGCAAAGACGTCGGCACTGGGGGAGGCAATAACGCACTGCCATTGTCATCCAAGATAGAATTTTTGCTGGTGCCCAAATAATAAGAAGCCGGTCTAAATGTATCCGATATGCTGAACCTACAGTACGGGGCAACCATGGAATTATCTTTAGATGATTCTTCATCAGCATCTGAAGTGTCACTTTTCTCTTTGGTGGATTTATCAGTCTTATTGGCTCTTTTCAAAGTATGATTTTTACTATCGGCAAAATTCGAAGCAGTGTCTATTACAATGGACTTATTCGATGCGTCCTCGGCATCGAGCGCCTTCGCTATACTACTTAGTTCCATGTAAACGGGCTCCATTTTGCCATTATTAACACAAACTATTTCGTAGGTTTGCATGTCTTCCTCCTCGTTACCTACATTCATCTCCACGTAGGGGTTGTCCTCATACCCTTGTGGCATAGTATCATTAAACACGCTTAAACTTTGTAGTATAGTTTTATGCGCTGGTTCGATTGTAGACGTTTTTCGAGGACTCATGGGCAAGTAGTGATCCTCACCAGGGGGTCGTATCGGTGGCGTTTCGGATTTATTTTCGACTTCTGTCGTTGTGTTTGTTTCAGTCGCATCTTGCGGTTCAGGAACCGCATTCTCGTCGGTTTGCTCATGGTCAGATTCCATGAGCACCTCGTCCAAATCGTTGTCAGTGTATTCCATCTGAGTTTCGGATTCGGCCTCGCTTTCGTGGGTCTCGTAGCCGTCTTTTTCGTCGGTCTCTTTGGGGCACTCGATGGCGGGTGGGTATTTGATTGGTCTCGTGTTCTCGTAGTCACAGCCGTCGAGAACGTAGCTAATCTTTGGCATGTTGATGGTGCAGAGTATGTTCTCGTAGGTATTGTCGGGCTCCGCAGCCACAGCCGTGCCCGCGGGCTCGGCCGCCGCCGGCGAGTCGGCGGGCGTCGCGTGCGGGGTGACAGGTCGCACAGTGCTAGGACTTGTTACATTCACTTTATGGGACCTTCCTGCCTGCATATCTCTCGGTTTTTGCAGTTCAGTGCCCGATGTTTCCTCTGAGGTGCAAAAGTGAAACCGATATAATTTATTACACTCTCACAATAGTCGTCAGTGAGGATATATTACTCATTCAATATCAAAACTCGCCTTAGAGGTCACCACAATGTTAGTAGTTAAATCGAGAATTGAAATTTTATGTTAGACAGTTATGCGATGCAAACTACGCCTTACAAGATCTGCAGTAATAGATATTTTGAAACCCACCACCAATGCTAAACCAATAAGATATTTGTTAGTGGCAGAATGTCCCGGCAGGCAGGAAGGTACCTTTCCGCAAAGCGAAGTCATCATAATGCTACTGCAAATAATGTAGGTATACAATATATTATTACACATAAAATAATATTAAGTTACTGAAAATAACAATATTTCTAAAGTTATAACGATATCCGAGAAATATAGTATTCATAAATTCATAAGTTACCCCATCGTAATTAAATATGATAAAATACTTTCTATCAGTACATTACACATAAATAAAAAATAGCCCAATTTCGATGAACTTTTAGAAATTAATGCAAAGCGTGTCTTTGTTAAATACCTATTTGGAATATTGACATTACTTCGCAATTTCAAACTTTTACAACATTATCATAAATCGTTTACACCGTAATTTTAGTGACAACACGTTACAACTATTTATTATACTTATGTACATACGTATCTTTAAATACAAAATACCATCGGGCATGCACTCAACATTGTCTAACCTTCATGCTATGTTTAAACGGAGTGAAACGAGAACCAACACGAAACTGGGACCGAAGCATGCTACAATCGGGTGATTCAGTTCATAAGCATACATACCTTCATCATCTGAAGAGTAGCAGTTGTTGTAGGTGGCGTTGTTGTAAGCCTTGGGCCTGTACTGATCGGACCTTAGGGACTGGCGGCTTTGGTTCAGTGACCTTGCCAGCAAAATGGTAGCCGGCGTGCTCTTTCGCGTCAATGGCGACTGCAACATCCTTTGCTTCCATTCCAACAAGCGTTTCATCGATTCCTCGCGCTGAAAATGATATGTACTTAGTATACAATAAACAGAATACATCGTAGCTCCGTGCTTTGCAGGGCGCCTACAATGAAGAACGTTAACCTGTATTTTATCACTAAACAGACGATTGAAGTTTCAGTGAAATATACGTTTATAAACGTAAATTGACTTTGATGATCTACTAAGAACCAAGATGTTTACCCTGTACACTTTCTTCCCGCCGACCGTCTCAGTGATGGTGGAGGGCAGCCTGGCGCTGGCGGATCTGATGAACGCGTCGATCGCGGGGTCGTACCGGTTCGATTCCCTCACGAAGCCGCTCGTGAAGCCGTCGCTGAGGACACTGCCACTCCTGTTCAGGTACTCCTTCTTGTTGTCAGCGCCTTCTTTTTCCCTCAGAGTCCAGTTGGCGTTCAGCCCATCAGTGTCGCCGAATTGCGAGCTGTAGGATGCGTTAGCGCGGCTGTTGCGATTGCCGCCGAACTCTGTTTCATAGTTGTGATTAGCGGCTTGCGAGTACGGCGAGTTTAGCTGCTTCTCGGCGAGTCCGCTCGCGTACTTCGCCAGCGGGATCTGTATGTTCCGCGGCGACATGCCCTGCTGCTGCTGCATATATATGGCTGACTGCCTCATCTTCTCCGCGTAGCTTTCCTCTGAATAGTACCTGTCGGAGCTGGGGTCGTAGTAGGAGTTGATGTCGAGGCTGGACTTTGGCCGCTGGGGCTGTTTAGGCGGGTCGGTGACCACCCTCGCGGGCATGGTGCGGTTCAGCATCTCCCTGGACTCGTACTCGAGGAAGTCGGCGCTGTGGGGCCGCGGCATGGCCGGCTGGACGCCGCTCGCTTGCATCTTCTTCCGTCTCAGCACTGCAGGCCCGCTAAATGTCTTCTCTTGGGGCTGAAATGTGATTTAGTTGTTTAATACTAATGTTGCTATGACGTCAAGTTGGTTCTTATGGGAAAACTATTATATTCCAATGATAACAGAGAAAAACAGTAAATCCAAACAAAAGGGAAATGTAAATACGTTGTTTACTCACGTAGTTTGCGGGGTACTCCTGCTGCGATTGCTGAGGATGGGTGGGCGTTTGCTGGCCGGTGCTTGGCGACAGCGGGTACGTCTTTCCGTAGTCGTTGTCAGCCGTGTACGCAGCGTAGACGTCCTCATAGTCCCCGACTGGAGGCTTGTACGCCGCAAGTGAAGCGGAACGCCCGTACGCGTCAGGCGTCCGCCTTTCCGCCATCAGCCGCTCGTTCACCGGCGCGCGATTCGCCTTCGCTGCCAGCTCTCCATACACTTCCCTGCCGTACGCCTCCGCACTAGCTTTGGCAGCCATTCGCTCAGCGTAAGTGTCGGTCTCGTAATTCGCTCTGTCGTTTTCCGAAGTGGTCCGCGTTTTGTTTGGCAGCTCAATATCGTTAGGCGACACTTCCGCCGCCGGAGATATGTCCTGCAGGAACGGGTTCCGAGAGTTGACCCTCTCCTTGACTTGGTTGTCTTGCTTGAGCTCTTGCGGCTGCTGCCCTCTGTTCCTATTGTCAAAGTAAGGCGATTGCGGGTTAGTCCTGTAAATGGCTTGGGGTTGGTTGTTCTCTAGTCTGTCGGTGACTGTGTTGGTCAGTGGCAGAGATAGTTGGTGCGTGTCGTAGGGTCGTTTCTGGTGCGGCGGCGGGTGCGGCGGCTGCGGACTCCGCGCGTAGGTCTCCTGCCCGGGACTGACTGGGTAGCTAGTGTGCTCCGGGTACCGAGTGTGACTAGGGCTCTGACTGTAGTGTGATGCTGGCTTTTTGAGTAGGTCGTAGTTTGGGTCGTACCTGTAATGTGGTTAGTGTTCAGTGGGGGCTCGGATTGTTTTACTGTTATAATATGAGGTGTTCAGTCGGAAAATACTTACATGTCGGGGCTAGGCGAGTTGTAGCCGTCGTTCGAGCGACGTGGCTTCGGAGGCGCGTTCGCGTACGTCGGACCCGGTATTTCGTCGCTTTCCTATAATCACACAAACTCCGTTTCAACTTATGCACATTGCTTCGAAACATACCGAGTAATTTATGCAGACCGCACTCGAAAACGTGTCAATAGACCAGAATTCGCGCTGAGCAGCAATTTGCAGCCTCGGCGATATGCAGTTAAGTGGCAGGGTAACTGTCCCCGGTTCTGGTTCGGTCAACTAATTGGCACCGCGAGAATCGCCGGCGGGCGGCCGGCGGTCGTTAGGAGCGTCAACCATCCGTCAGACGAGTAATAAAATATAGACTTGGCCCTTGTCGCCACTGCCATTATTATTATAACGTCTACACGGTAACAACGTCTTATTCAATAGATAATGACTTAATATACCTATCAGACTCTAAGATATGAATTTGCGAAATACCGATATAAAAACATGGGCACTTCAAAATCGATAACAGTTAGCGTAAATAATGCACATCGGATACGAGTCGGCCGGTTTTAAATTTTGAGTTTCGGCATGAAAAATTTATTTTTCCTATTTTTCAACAATCCGCTCACGTTATCATTTATTCGTATGGCAAAAATACAATATACGGGAAACACATTCAACTACGTTGAATTCAACCCGTTGATTCCAATTAAAATCAAAAAAATAATAAATTTTCCAAGCTGAAAATCACAATTGAAAACCGTTCGCCTCGCCGCGCCGTTCCACAATAGAGCTCCAGGCTTGCCAGTGTTGTGCGAAAGCAGCCGCTCTGCATCAATTACCGCCAACTAATATACACACAGGTGACCCATTACGTTTATAGGCCGCATTTTAGCATCATACCAGTGCATACCAGTGTAGCATGATGCGCACGCCTCACACCGCGTTAGGATATTTAAGTGAGTTATGTTATGTCATTTGATTTCATAAAATGGTTATACGCGAACCAACTAGTATCTTCTCTACGCTCCTGTAAGCGCGACATTGCCTTTATTGATTTTAGCATCGCCTGTGTAAGTAAATATGACTCTGAAATGTTCCTTAAGAACAAGGACTCTGCGAAATTGAAGCACCTAAAGGCGACATTGGTAAGAGAATCGGCAAGCTAATGCTAGACTAGCTTTTATAACATATAATTAAGCATATAGTTTACTAGGAATCGAAATAGCATACTCACATCTGGTTTCGCGGCCCCGCTGCGGGCTATCTGATTCTGCCGTGGGTCGCTGCAAAGAGATTGAACGGGTGAATTCGAAATATTCAATCGGTTAGTTTCAATAAATGCAGTGTAAAACGAATGGCGTGCCCATGGGAGTACTAAGGTCTAACTCGTGGTTTGGTTTCAGCAATTTGGAGCTCTGAGTGACTGGTGAAATACTTTGTTGCCAGTATAAATTCAACATAGTTACACTGCGTATGCGCTGCATCGGAACATTTACTCCCGGTCGTACACACTGGGAACGACTGGGAATTCAATTTCCCGGAATTCTTGCTTTGCATGGATTCTTATGGCAATGGCCTCCACTAATGTAAAGGAGGCTCAGGAACTGTTGTGGGCTGTTAGTTAATGATTCATTATCCATTGTGTTAAGCGTGAGCAGGATGCGTGTTTTAAATTACGGGTTTTGCTCGAAAGCCAAGCATTGGATTAGAATATGTGGCCACACTCAACGCAACAGACGCCCTTAGAGCCTATGCTCAGGAATGGGACGGCGAAGGATTTTTTGGGGGAGACTTGCGTAACTTGAAAACCCAAATCTCACTGACAAAGATCGTGAGTGCATAAACAGTACTGGTTCAAACTTATAGTTTGACATTTCAACTTTCTCGTTGAAAGTTCAACATTTTACATCGTCCCCAAAAAATTAATTGCCGTATCGTCCACTCACTGAGCCCCGGCTCTTACGTAACTGAGTCCACTGCAGTATGTATAGAAAGTACTCTGTGGTCCATTGCAATCGGTCCACTGCATTAGCATATTAAAAGCATTAAAAACCGGCGTTCCGTCGAGTCCTTTCGGACGAGCCCAGCCAACACCAATGCGGTGGAAATGCAGCCTTCTCCGACCATTGAGAAACTACTTACTGCAGTAGTACCTACTTAAGTACTTTCTATATGTCTCCGACAAACTTCGACGTCATTTTCTTAAACTGTCCTAATTCAAAACTAACTTTCCTCGTCTAAATAGTGTTAGTTTCTAGTTTTCCTGTAATTTTCCTACATTGGGGTTTTCTACAAAACCAACATACATACACACTCACGCCCGTACCCCATAGGAGTAGCCAAAGACTATCGAGTGCCACAAGCAAAGAAATTGGATATAGAGCCAACAAGCCACGATCCTGACACGCCTCTCTCGCACAAAAACAAACACAAATACATATTGCAATACTCAATCAAAGCCGACCTATTTTTTGCAAACGCATTTAACCGTCGGGTTATAAATACCGCCATTGGGTCTCGGCCAAATTAAAGACGCTCTCGTGAACGCTGCAAACCGTGTTCTATATTAATAGATACTTAACTAGTTTTATTGCAAACACGCATAAAATGACCGATCGCTTACATAACACCACGTGCCCTATTGTTTTGTAATATCATAATCATGGAGATAATAAAATTGTTTTGACATTCCAGTCGTAGTCATGTCAAAATAACAAAACGGGTTGCTAATGTTAAAACCGTAACAGCATGGTAATAATTAAAATAGCAGAGCCTATGTGACTGCGGCTAAGTTGCGTATATAATTAGTATCAATCATCAAAAAAATATGAATCATTTACCTATTACTATCCGGTGAACGATGATTACCATCAAAAAGCATATTATTATTGCCTCAAAAACACCATATGTGCGTAAAAAGCTTGGGCATTATTAGATTTATGGTGATCTATTAGCCAATCAGACGTAGGGAAGTGGTTATAAGTGAGCCTTTTAGACACCGTGAAAATAGTCCACTTAAAATGAAGTTTAAAATGTGGTTTTTTGGCAACCTCAGGATATATAAAAATGATAAAGACCAGATACATTAATAAAAGGGTTTGCAATAATATTTGTGATCATAAACACTGTGTTTTTTACAAATGTCGGCGGTAAAGAATTCACATCGGCTCTATAATAATATGATTAGTAGGTAATTACGAAGCTGATAACTCAAGTGTGTTAGTTTCGGCTACGTAACTATTATATAGCCGACGTGCATGTCTACCGCCCTTAACTATATGAAGATAGGACAGTAATTGCACTCACCCAGGACTCTGCATCAGCGCCGCCATTGTCAGAGCCTTAACCCACTTCAGCATGGCCTCGTGGTCGGGCGCGGCGAGCACGTACGTGCGCATGTTCGCGTGCTCGAGCTTGAACGCGCATTTGCGATGCACGTTGTCCTCAGCTGAGCACGCCGAGACCCGGTACGAGGGCAGCAGCACTGAGCCGAGGAGTTTCTCCTCCTCTTGAGCTGGGAGTGTAAAGACGAGGTGAGAAAGGTCGAAGATGGAAATTGACTTTGGTATTTTGTAAATGGATGTTTCATGTCTGATGAAAGATATATGTTGATGATAATAGGGTTCCCTGAGTTATCTGTAAATCCCTGCTAGTGACGAACGGCATTAGTTTTGGAAAATTCCCCTAATCTAGCCTAGAACTAACGATTCGTGGACTTTTTGTAACAAAATGCAGAACAACAGGGGCGGTAAGTACCTGGAGGGCTTAGATGATAGCACAAAATATTACAACAGAGCTACTCACTTTTGTAGTAGAACAGGCAGTACTCGGACAAGACGAACCACCTCTTCCGCCATACTTTCAGGCCATCGGAGCCTTGTTTGTAGAGCACTCCGGCCATGGCCACCGGGGCGGAGGGCATCCGCTGCGCCACCGGCGACCGGAGCGCCTGCGGCCCGCCACTACTTCGCCTGCTCTCAGAAGATGGTGACTTAATACTTGTAGAACTCGACTCGCTTGACTTTATCGGCGACCCAACCCCCTTCTGGTTGGCGATAAACTCGGCCGGCGGCGACTGACATTCCTTTTCTCCCTCGAACTGCTTCTGGTACCGCTCAGCCTCCCTGAAGTCGGTCGCCTGATTCGACTGCCACTGCGGCTCCTGGTACTGCCTTGGCTTCTCTTGCTCCTTCAACTCGTTACTCTTCGAGTATTTTTCGAGGTCTTTGGGAATGTCTGTAGTGCTGTAGTCTTTAAAATCGTTCCTGCTCCCGTAACGATCGTCTCTGTAGGAGCCGTCCGAGTATAAGTTGTTTTGTAAGTTTGGCGGCGGCTGTATGCCGTGTATTTGCTGCTGGAGCAGTTGCCTTTCCGCAAACTTCTGCTGCTGCTGCATCTGCGCCTGATTCTGGTAGTGCATCTGCTGCTGCAGCTTCATCTGCTGGATCTCGTTGTATTGCCGCCTCAATATTTCCGTGTTGCTCTGTACTCCTAACCTACTCGTGTACGGCAGATATGGCTTGGAGCCGTACTGATTGACATTGGATCTATACATAGATTGGTGATTTTGGTATATTTGATTGGTATCTTTCGGTGGGTTGCGTTTCAAATAGTCCTGGTAGACCTCCGCGTTGTACCCCTTGGGGATGTTGTGGAGGAGGTCGTGGTTCACGGTGTGGTCCATGTGGTGGTCGCGGTCAGGCCGCGGCGGCGACTGCGGGTAGCTGTTGTAGTGCTCGTTGGCGGCGTAGTGGCGGCCGTACTCGTGCGCGTGGCTGGTGCCGTACACCTCGTGCCTGTTCTCCAGCAGCGGGGAGCGGGGGTTGGAGGCATTGTGGGTGTGGTACTGGCTGTGGGTCTGGAGGATCTGATGCATGACCCCGTTGGGCTGCATCGGTGTAGGAGGGGCGGGCGAGGTGAGCTGCGCGGGCGGCTGCGGCGCGTAGATCTGGTGGTCCGGGTGGACGTGGTGCGCCATCAGGTGCTGCTGCGTCAGGTGCTGCTGCGTCAGCGGCTGCTGCGTGGCCGGCACCAGCTTCTTGCTCTCCATATGGTAGTGGGCCTGCGGCGCCGCGGGGTCGAACCTGCAACAACAACGGATTCGGTGAGTCCTCGCCGGAGCGAAAGGGCGTTCAACTTTGGTAGTGCATGTCGATCGAAATAACTGTTCGTGTGCACGAGCACGGAACGCCGGCGTAATTCAATTGGAATTGCTTAATCGGAGCGGCTTTATCGGCGGCGGATAAGCCGCGCGTTCGAGTAATGCGGCGGCACATTGCATAGCATCACGTAAAAATGCGTGTATTGCGCGCGTCTCGAGTTCGCCGATACGTACTCGTCGGTTTTAATATAGGGGTCGGGGGTATCCGAGCCCACGGTCGGGCCGCGGCGCACCGGCGGGGGGCGCCGGCCGCGTAACACGACCGGCCACCTCACGTGACGCGCACAAGCTATTACAGCACGCGAAATGTACGCTCCGATGGAGTTTCCCACGCGTATCGAACGCCGACACACATGAGAAGTCAGCGCGAAAAACTTACAACTCTACTTGTTGTGCATAATTTTGTTTCACATGTCAATCGAAGAACGTTAAGATTAGAGAAAAACGTTCTCGAGTATATGGTAAAGCGGTTTCGAAATCGAAATCAGGGTAAGACTACCTACACAAAAACATGAGCAGATAAAATGAATCCTCTGTGATTTATGGCAACGAAAAAGTAACAAAATAACTAGTAACGTACAAAAAAGCATTAGTAAACTAAAAGCTTGTAGAGTTAATAAAACGCTTTGTTTTATGATTCAAATGCGGCGGCGTAATTGTATATTTTAATATTAATTACTTCGGTCATTTCACGGCTATTTGCACTTTAAAACTGGGGAACCGGAGGAAACTTAGTACACAGGTACCTAATACTTAAGTCACCTTTCACCTTGTTTCTCTTAACGAGCACGGACTCACGTGCAGGCTAATTATCCTATCAGCTAAATTGGCAATATGGCGCTCCAAGTACCCTCACTTTCACTTAATAACGCGCCGGTTAGATAAAGACGAAATAATAACTCCCCTAGACGAAATGAAACATATTGAAGTACTTATCCGGGAAGCTGAACTGTTCTGGCAACATTTCACGGGGAATCCACGAAATTCGGCACAAATTGGAGGATTCGAGGGTAACTCAATTAACGCCGCCCCGTGGCCGCGTTGCCAAAGTGAAGTTCGACGGCCGACTGCACCTACTCGACAGAGTTCAAACGCAACGGTTACAGAGCTGCGATTGCATTCGAGCTGGCTGTTAGTTAGTGGAGAACTCGGCGTGTGAAGTTTGAACACCGTCAACGGTCAACAAGCGACAATTTCACGTTTCACGGGATTAGTCACTGGCTGGTTCTCTCGCGTGGCTCAATATCCGCTTTGTTAATAATATTTTACTTTTACTGCGGTGTAATGGCTTAGCAATTAGCTGACAAGTTTATGAGTGCGACTGCGATACAGCGCAGGCGCCGCTTCCGCCGGATGCGGCGCCTAGCTTGCTTGCAGTAATGTATGCTTATCAAGAAATTGTGCCGCCACTTAATGTGGACTGCATACCCATTCAGGATCAGCGGGTCTAAACGATCGTGTTCAATACATTAAACGGAAATAAGCGATCGTTTCAAGTCAGTAGACATGATCGCTTAGATCCATTTGAGAAAATGTTTGCAGAAAAGAATCCTGCAATAACTGCTACTTGATCCATTCCGGAAAATTTCTACGCTTTTAAAGCTTCAGTTCCAACCTTGTTTCGAAATAGAAATTCTCAAGTAAAACATAAGCCACTTTTCTCTCTACAATCTCGGAAAATATTAAATTCCCGCGGGTAAGTTGAAAACTCACGTCAAGTCTTGAATTCTGCAGAAAGTAGTTATGTGAATCCGCAGGAATTCTGTGCAAAGCAATTACGACACCAAACGTATTCAGCGACTAGGCGAATTTTTCCCGTAATATTAAAAATTATATTTTGCCCGCGTCTTAATCCGCGAAAATGTCGGTTGCAATAAATAAAGATTTTTTAAAAGCGGTAAAGTAGTTTTTGAGTTTTATTCATAACAAACAAAAAAATAAATTCTGTGGCAGCTGTGATCACTTTCCAGAGGCTCTATTTTTGACCGCTCGCCACGAGTGGAACGGTTTTCAATTTTTATTTTCGCTTGCCTGTTTGTCTCTAGTTTAAGAGTCTAGCGTATGATTTAAAAAATCAGTGTTACCCAAAAGGCTTGCCTGTAGCCGATACAAACCTACCGATTGCAATGACGCGACCAATCAGAGGCGCATTTGAATCCGAGACATAATTTGCCAATACAATGTAACATCGGCACAGAGAAGGTTGATGTCTCTAAGGCAAGTGTCGATATCCTACAAATTGGCTAGTACGATATCCGACATGATTCGAGAGGGTTGATGTTATGTTCAGTTCTGCCGAACAGCACACAGCTAAGAAGCGCCGGGAGAAGTGTTGGTGCCAAATAATGCAGATCGGCTAGTTCGCCTTCGTAGAGCCTTCTGCCTCACGCGTGTCAGCATCACCGTTGCATGTCTTCTTATGGCACAGGTAACGAAGTAACGATAGCATTGTCCCTTTCTCATTGTTTCTTGTATGCTATATTATGCCATGTATAGTGTCCAAATGTACTGTGCCATGTGTGAGATAGGTGTAATAAACGATTTGAATTTATTAAAGACTAAATTCTTTCGTATATAATTATCACGTTCCTCATTTACGTATCGGTCCAGACAATATTTAGTCTGCGTGGTTAGTAATGTACCCCAAGTTAAGCGTGGGAGTGCCCACTGCCCGCGCCAGTTGGCTGGTCGCCAGCGCACCGCAGCCTCCGCACCAGACCAATGTCAATCACAGCTCATGCACTACAACGGTAGACATACATCAATACATAAAGCTCAAGCCTGTATCCCACAGATGGGGTACGCCATTTTGGTCTGTCCTGAAACAACTCTCTAGCCTCGCATATATCCACAACGCACATATATACAACGGTAAATATTCGGTTAGTTTGCTGACACGCGTGAGGCAGAGGACTTTCTACGAAGGCGAACTAGCCGATCTACAATATTTGGCACCGACAACTTGTCCCGACACTTCTTGGTGTTCAGCAGAACAGAACATAACATCGACCCTGTCGAATCATGTCGTACTAGCCGACTTGTAGGACAACGACTCTTGCCTTAGAAACTGCAGCGGATAGTCTTCTGTGTCTCCAACCCGCCTAAAGAGTGGATGTCATTGCAAAACCCTCTAACAGCAACAAGAGACTGTCGTGGCCCGCTGATGTAAGACGACGTGATTCGAACGTGCCATCGCTACCTGCAGCCCACGGCATCTTCAAAGCTTCTTCTACTGTATTTTGTTGTTGTAACTTTTGACGATTGTATGAGTATTGGGAATGTGCTATGTGAAAAAACATAAAAGTCTTAAAACGTGCAAGCGCGGTCGGACGAAACACAAAAAAGCTGTCGCTTTGTAAATGTTAACACATGGTGAACACCGATGTTTGAACTCACTGACAGCAGCATCAGAGGACTGCCAATCACAGCGCGAGCTCACTGACAATATCCAGAACGGTCGGGGCACAAAGCGAGATTAACGTCGCATCGGATACGTAGACTAATGTGTAGAACAGCTGAGCGGCGGCATGTCAGTGAACTGTCACAGTAAAAGGATTTGGACTATACAGGTCACAGTTAACAATACTTGACATTAATTTTTTTCGAACTACAGGACATGGACAAATTCGCACAGCGCCATCGAGCTCAAACTAAGCAAAGCTTGTGTTATGGGTGTTGGATAGGTAACAGTTATAAACTACTTATATACTTTTTTAAATATATACTTATTATACATACCAATAACACCCAGACCTGTAAAAAAAAATTAAAATTCATCATTTCTGTGGTGTTAGTGGTGGTCATTTGGCATCCTAATGTATTTTTTTTGTTTCGTTATTGACACTTGAATTTATTGTAATTATTAATTAATTATTTCTATTTAATATACCTGATTACCTATTGATAATTTTAATGTATTTGATCTTAACTAAAGTGTAATCTAATCATAATATTGTTAAGTCTTTATTTATTTATTTATATATTTTTATTTGGAAGGTCATCAGCTTATCAAACAGATCAGACAGAAGTACTTAATAAACTAACTAAACTTAAGTATAGTTTATTACTTGTATAAATGAATTGAAATTTCAATTTCAATTTCTGCCCGGCCGAGAATCGAACGCGGGATCTCTGCGAGTCAAATGTTAACCAACTGAACAACTATCAAGCTACTCTATAGCTCGTGACGTCCATCGTCAGACTCGTTACTCCACCATACTAGTGGACGGTTTGATGTTATCTGAACGCTTGGCAGAGGAAATATCGCAGTAACGAAAACATGCAGTAGGAAACTCTATTTCCGCTTAGCTTCTACGACATAAATCGGATTGTACGATACCCGTAAGTCGACGGTCTGTTGCGCATCACAGGAGACGGCTAAGCCTATAATTACATATAATCATATTTAAACAGCGCCAATGTTAGTACGGCACTTTCTCTGATGGCTGTAGTGGCCAATACGGGAAAGACAGATTCGGTCACACAGTGAACAGACAAGATAATTCGCCCTAGACGGCAAGGGATTGTCACCGCGTTGGTGTCGTTTCGCGCGTTTGTCGGCTAGATCTTTAACCCAGGCATTATGTGATAGTCTATCACTACATATACACCTATCGTAACCCCAAGCGCCTCTATTGCCACGACAAAACAACACGTTTAGCCCACCAAACCAATCAACTGTTGAGTTTCGAAGTTGGAACGCTTTCCCTTTGAAGCTCGCGGCAAACCCGTCTCGGATATCGTAAACGGATGCAAGCGATGGAGCGACGCACCGTCAGTCTGTTGCATACTCGCAGCTTTGTGTGAGCCTCGCGAAACCCCGTTGTCGTCAAACTGGCACCTTTGTGTGTCACCAACACGCGGCGCGAACAAAACAACAGAGAGGGTGTTTTACCGTGCCACAGCGACCAAACAGTCAGTAGGTCGTCTTCGTGCAAACGGTCGAACGCTTTGCACTATGCAAAGGTGATTCAAGGCTGAGGTATGCCGAGGATTACGCTTGTGTAAGACGCGTGCGAACTCGCGAATGCAGAAAAAGTATTTTTTTTTACCGCTGACCTTAGACATGTTGGCGATGACATATACTTGTGAAGACAATAAATTAGATTATAAAAATATGTTTGTAATAATATAAAAGTGCTTTCGACAGCCCAACATAATTTCGGGAAGCTAATTATTTTAAGAATACCGCCGAGATGTCTTACTGTGTTTGCCTATCCCTACAATGGCTTGTGGAAAGCGTCATTCAACCGTTGAAGCTTGGATCAGATGACGCACCGCAGCCCGCGGGACAGACAAGTGCAACGCTTTGTACAGCGACAGGCTTTTGTAGCACCCGTCAAAGCACGGTTACTCTACTCGCTTTATTTTACACGTTCTGAGTGTTGTCGCATGCAGTGGTTATAATAATTTTAATAATAAATTAATGAAAGTTTTGTTTTTAGATTTTCTTTTGATTTTTTGATAATAAATTATTATTGTTACACACCACAGCATAATTTAAGGTGTTTTATACACTACAACTGATGCGACGACTCATGGAAGATTTGACATCGCATAATGAAATGAAGAAACACTACTTATAAGTACGGTCGCGCTCATAAGTGCACTGCCACTTTGAAATTTTTATTTCTGAGCAGCTGTTAAAAGGGTTTATAGCATGCAGTATACTGTTTAGAAGGGAGTAAAGTATAAAATACTTATTTATATTATATAAAGTACAAATTAAACTAATATCAAAATAGATTGTAGTTTTTTACAAATACTTACAAAATGTTAAGAATGTATTATAAAAAAAAAAAATTGTAATTTATAGTTATTGGAGCCTAAGGTGTTCCTTAGGCCTAATAGCTGTTGCTAATAGGCCCTTATTTAGCCAATTCCAAGTGTTTAACAATGCACCTAATCCTGTATGTGGCAGTACCTACAAAAAAATTTTTTTCTAAAAGATATAATGCACTTATGAGTGCGGACTGTACATATATAATATGTACTTTAGTTGGTCTCGTCTCCGCGCTTCGACGCTATTTCTATCGACTTTCGAATCAACTTATTATTGTATTGGGACCGATTTTAGAAGCCGATTTTAGCAACAAAATATTTTTTTCCAAAACTGGTAATGCACTCATGAGCGCGGACTGTACATATATAATACGTACTTTAGTAGCTCTCGTCTACCCGCTTCGACGCTATTTCTATCGACTTTCGAATCAACTAATTATTGTATTTGGGCCGATTTTAGGAGTACATTAGCGTGGCGGTGTAAAACGCCACGGCGAGGAAACTCGGAATCTATAAATTAGAGATGGCTCATTTCCTCTTAGTCGATCAACAAGTTTATTTTTAACTTCAATTTGGCTGCTGTCATTTGCCTGCCCTTATCCCAATCAGTTGGGGTCGGCACAGTATTTATTTAACAGTTTGTTGTGCACAATAAGAGGTACCTATACAATATTGACATAAAGAAAAATAACACAACAGGTACAGCAGTATATGTTTATTTTATTAAAATCATCGAAATTGCGACTGGGAATTTCATTACCAGTCGTATTTGGAGATGAAACGAGAAGGATAGTCGTAAAAATCATGACATAATTATATCTTACAAATTATTCCGAATTTCATTTCTAGCTTATAAAAACGTAACAACTCGATCAGTAAGAAACACTAAACGAGCGCAGCCTTATCACTAATAGCGAACTCTTCTACGCATACTACAGAAACTGTTACAGGAAATTTAAAAACTACAATTGACCGTTAAACTAAAATATTCAACGAACAGAAAATATACAACCAAAATATTGCTTTTTCATTCGGTGTGTGTTTGTTTATGAATGCAATATCGGCATTTCGAGGTAAGCAAAAACGAAATAATATTTATTTTGACTGCACCATAGATACTCTATCCGCCCGCGGCCACTCGCACAAAAAGAGCGGCTTAATAACGGCCACCACGGATTTGATTCAACTTTTGCTGCGATTTTATGGAATCCACGGATTTTAGGTTTGGAATCTCCCGACCAACTCTTCGTTAGCCGTTGACGAGTTTCAATCCTAGCCCTGAGGCATTCCGTACTGTCGCTTTAATAAAAGAGACATACATTTTTACTATAACAAGCCATTTAACTCTCTTCATCTCTTTCTTAACCCCTTTGATTAAGTTTTATATTTTACGGATGAATTAATAATTCACAACGTATATTTTTCCACTACATATATTATCGGGTTTGTTACCACACGGTCAGTATTGTTTTACCTCGATATTCCGACGCAGTTGCACGCGTCATGGTCACGAGTTGACTGGTGCCGCGGTGTGAAGTCCCAAACAATAAACCCAAGTAAACAATGCTAGCCGTGTGGTGTCCGGCAGAGTAGAATAGCTCCTACCCCTTACACTCGTGGGTGTTGTACAAGGCGACTAACGTTATCGAGGAAAAAGATCTAGCGTCTCTATAAACTGGAAAATGGGCAGCGGCGTTTTCCATTGTTATATTTATAACTCTGCGATCTCCAACCCGTTGCCGATTGATTAAACTCCACATTTTATAGAAAACTGACATGTCAGCCACGTGTTTGTACATATAATGTACAATAATGCGATAATGAGTACAACACCATTCAATCATGTTGCATGGCAGTTTTGCATGAAATGCAAATGTAAAATAGGTCGAACTGCTTCTACAGTACCTACTCTGAAAGACATCGAAAACTGTCAACCCGTTTGGACGTGATTCATGGAGAAACATCTATTTCGCTTTTACTTTATAAATGTTGGTAGGTATACAATATTATGCCCATTCTCAGTAAAACAATAGTAAATATATCAATATTGTAATTGTTGGAAATAAGTAAAATATAACAAATGCTCAACTATTTAACACTGAATTATGAGAGAGAAAGCATGGCTGAGGTTCGCTTAGTCCCACAAACCAAAACTAGGTGAGTATAATATCCAAGCTGCGGAATAAGCAACCACAAAACGGTAGACAGTAGAAAGCAGTATAAATAACAAAACATCAAAGAAGTCATAACTAACAGATATGAAAACATTTCTATCAAATAGATATACATTTATTTACAAAGTTATACGATGCCCCCGATATCAAATATACACTTCAAAATTAAATAAACTACTGTACCGATTTCAATTAAACAAACAAACAAACAAACAAACAAACAAACAAACAAAAAAATTGCAAGTCGAAATCGGTCCATCCGTTAGGGAACGGAGCAAATATTTTCTAGGTCCATGGCACGGGAGCTATGACGTCACACGTACATCCATGCACAGAGCCCCAGATGCACACATACAACTTATAACACCGCTCTTTTTCGTGGGGGTTATACTGATGTGCTACTGATAGTTGTTACAAGACGGTGGGTAAAAGCGCACTGAGGTTAGTCATCTTATTCGGGACCTAGTACGTCTACATAGAATCTATATAGATTGCAAGAATGCGTGTCAAGGAAAACATCGTGAGTATGCGTGAGCCGACCTGTGAATATCGTAAAACGAGGATGAACGAGCCAGCTACGGTGGAATGGATTACGGCTTAATAGCCTCCCTCGAGGCCCATGCGAGCTATGTGGTTACAGGATGACGTTGAATGATGACGTGGTTGCGTCAGGTAAGTGTACCCCTATCAGTAAATAGAAAGATATATAGCATATAGACAGAGCATATATTTAGAGAGTGTACACTGACAATCTGTCACAATTCTGTACAAATGACTCAATGTCATTCAAGAAGCTATTAAGATGACCGAGGCAACCAAATTTGACAATAGCGGTGGTTATGGAGGAGTATTTGACGACTTATAGCCGTCCCTTTTAGGCACGTTATATGTACCAGTAAAAAAAGATACAAAATATAGATTGTGACTTCAGCAGTGAGTAGGCCACTTCAATGCCTCTATGTCATTTTTTTTTTGAGTACACCTATATAGCTATAGACATAAACAAATCTTTATTTGGCTCAAAGACACGTCCACAAGACTAAAAATTAAATTTCCAAAAAAGGAAAGTAGGGCGATCCGATGTCGGACCAAACTGGACCAGCCTCAGCGTAATGCTATGAAGGGAAGGGCAGCAACCAATCACAGCGCTGATTTTCAGGCTGCGCGTTCGATGCGCGTGCTATGCGAACGAAGTATACATTTAAAATTTATTTTAAAGTAGTGGACTCGGCGCGACTTCATTCGCGTACACCTACTTTCCTCTTGAATCACTCTATCACTTTAAAATCCGACGCGTAGTATAAAAGATCTAAGCGTACATAAGGACAGACAGCGGAGAGTTCTATAGAGAGTTCTTACTGCGTACTAAACATACCAAAAGCTACAATCTCATTAGTGCCCATAACAGCTCACATAAATAGCTTGCCTCTTTAAGCCAAGGACCTAGGTGCAGTGGAAATGTATGCAATTACTCGATGGATGATTAAAACTGGTTATGGTTCTCATGCGCCAGGACCTACCCAGAACCAGTCGCCTGTCTACAAGTTAAGTCAACCACATCCTGCGGTTGCGACCACTAGACGATCTAGCTAGAACTAGACGCATCGCCTAGATTCTGTTTTAAGATATAGACTACAGTAAATAAAGGAAAAATTTGTTCATATCTGAGTTTCAAATTGACGGTGTCGAGAAATAGCTTTGTGATACCTACATTAATCGTCAGATTTTCGAGTCGTATGGCAAAGTGGTGAAAGCATAAAACGGTCACACAAGGCAACACTGAAGTCCTATAGGTACATGCGGATTTCGGATCTGGGGATCTAAAAGGTGATATACCTGATCTTCGTATTCATTTCAGGTAAAATGTCCGTGTCATCTAGAACCGGTATGGAGTACAGAGCTACGGTGATAAATTAAGAGATGTAGCATAAACACTTTCTATCAATTATCCGTATGAAGAAAAGGTCATAATATGTTGTGACAACGTCGGTAATATTAATATTATTCAAACAGATATAGTTGTCATAACTTGAGATTCGCTTTATAATAAACATTAATTCGATAATTTGTTTATATTAAACAGTACGATTGTGTTGTTCGGTTACATACGGATGTTTAAGTTATAAATACAGGCTCGACGTCTGAGCAAAACTTTATTGAAGAGAAGAACTTATATTTTACAAACAGCTATCGTAAACTTTGAAGAATCCAGGAAAACTTTTTAATACCACTTACCTCTTGTTAACGTACCCTAGTGCCCTAGTTTTTAGACACATATATTTAGATTTATTGATATACCAAATACATAAATACACTAAGTTTTACATCGAACTAACAACCTAATTTTAACCTAATTAATAATGTAACTGCACAAGCAAAAATATATACAAAATATCTATCAAAAATAAAAAAACAAATCATCCATAAAAAATTGGGATCGTTCCTAGGAGGCTGGCGGCGTTACCACTTTGTGTGGCCAAACTCACCCGCTGGCCGAGGTACGCTCCAGAACAAATAATTGTTATAATATTAAAACAAAATTACTACTGGAGAGCCGCTGTCGTTTAGAAATTGAAATTAATTGCTGAACCAAAAATGTGCATTGAACCAAATATGTATGTATACACGAGCGTGTGAAAAAGGCCGTAAAAAGTGGTATCCATTAATTCATCGGCAAACAGGTCTAATCAAAGAGCTTCGGGAATGAAAATCCACATTTTATTTACATTACTCTTTCGTAATGCTTTTCATTTGCGTATATACAGCAAACCAAAAACATTGGAAAGCTACCTTCATGGTTTTGCACTACATTTACTGAACAAAATGCTAAGCGAAGTGCTTCCTCGAATAACTAAATGAATGGCATTTGCCTGCTAGCTCCCTGTAGCTTCCAGTATCCTCAATAGATATTGATGTTAAATCCGTAGAGGGAGTCAAAGCTCCGATTTCCAATATCGAAGTTGTATAGGATCGGACAGGTCGCCCGTTGGCGCCCCGCCCTGTACAAATCGTTTACTAAGTGCAGCTTCGTACGTTGGTGTAGATTACAAATACGGCATCGCCAGTTCCGATATTGGTTTGGTATGTTTAGGGTTTATGGATAGGAGAAGTATACGAGTTCAATGTATGGCAGTTGTGATCGCGTACATGTCTGGCCGTGTGGTGTCCGGCAGAGTAGAATAGCACCAACCCCTTACACTCGTGGGTGTCGTGTCGTACAAGGCGACTAACGTTTTTAAGGCAAAAATTTAGAACCTCCGTGGGCTGTAAAATGGGCAGTAGCGTTTTGCATTGTTCTATTTATAACACTGCGATCTCCAACACGCCTACTAAAAGTGGTTATTATGGCAATAACCTCCCCTTTCGTGGGCGAGGACTAATACAAAAAAAAACTTTATTTCGGCAACTTAAAATCTATTACAATATTCAGTGTCTGGAATCTCTTTTTAAGCTTGGATTTGCTTGTATTAAAAGATTCCGCTCTTCCATAGCCAAAAATATTAACTGTTATATAGTTCCAATAGTTAGCATAATAACAAAATGCGTTTGCGTGCGTGTGTGTGCAAATGAATTAATCCTTTGCAGCATTTACTAACATTGAAGTGTGACTTGTTCGTACGGTAGACGTCCCGCTGCGCTTACGAGAGGTAGGTACCCAAACGGGTTGCACCTGTGTTCGCGTACCTTCTCTTAACTTATAGGTACGTATATCACAACCACCGATTTCATAAAAATCTAGACTTGAATATTAATATTTAAAATGAAAAGTTTGTAGTGTTTATGTTTGTAAGTTTGTACGTTAGGATAATCTCCGAAATTACTGAACCAATTCTGAAAATTCTTTCACTAAAAGGAAGTCACATTAATGCCGGGTGGCAGGCTACTTTTCATCCCGGGAAAAGAAAGGGACTCGGGGAATAGTTGAATGTTTACAGAGATCCGAACTGAAATGAAATATCAGGAGAAGTCTGCTGGATGTTCAGCTAAATAGAGAGTGTGAGGAATAATACAATCAGAGTCAACAATACGGTTATATAATGGAGCAGTATTAAATAACTTGATCACTGGAGAAACGTGAACTCTGGCCACCAGATCAGTTTCTTTCGAACTAGGGATGTTACATTACGGGGGTGGTTTTACCGCAACCAGAACGGAGTAAGAATGCTACACCATTGTCCGCATCGTTTCTTACCACTAGTTGTTGGTATTGTCATGGCTTTTGTCCGCCATGATGGTAACCATGGCGGACAAATGCTTACATATAGTTGAAAAAACTGCAGCCGGAGGCGAGGGGTGACTCATATCAAGTGTGGTAATATAATAAGACCACGATAAGTCCGAATCGCATATTAATAAAAAATTATCTGTAAGTTTTTTATCCGTCATAGAACGTCATTCACAAAAGTCATAACAAACAATTTGATTTCTGTAGGATTGTTTATTTTCGTGAGCTATGAAAAACATTATTAAATAATGGGCAAAACAATTAAGAAGAAAGTGCGGGAGATAATTTTCAGCATGATTATTAATTTAGACAAAAGTTTAAGATAATAGTGACCAAATAACTGAATGTTTACAAGAAGAATTGACTGAAAGATTGAAGGACAGATTATCTCCAGATTATTGCCGTAACCACACTTTATTTTTTTACTACTGTCAGGCAATACGGACTTATCGTGGTCCTATTATAGTTGTGTAACGTATAGATATGAAAAATATAACCCTACTGCTGATTTAATAGTGTTTGGAACTTTAAGTTATCACTACGTATTAAAAAATAAGTCCTCCCGTCTCAGTCATGCTCACTAATGCGATAAATTTAGAAACTAAAAGTAACGAATGGATTTCGAAAATATAAGAGGAAAGTACATTGTTCCATTTATTTTACCACTAAGGTGGCAAACAAGCTTACGGCCTTTAACGAAAAGTAGCAAATACCAGCGGGACAACCGAATGTTAGCAGACTTTCGTCAGACCGCGGATTGACTTTTCAAAATAATATTTTTAACTGTAAAGTTATTTTAAAAAGTAACTTTTAAAAGGTTGCCATCACTGTTCTAATACGTATCTACATCTCGTTACTAAGCTAAAAATCTGTCGGTACAAAATTATTTGAGTTGAAGTCGGTGCCGGAGGTGTCAAATCGGAAGTACCGATTTCGGAGTTAGAGCCGATGCTCCGTACATCCCTATTAGCGCAGCTGTTAAAATAGTAAACAATGATGTTGTGAAAGCAAACACAGAAACAGCTAACATGTCTGGCAGCATAGAAAAAAAGGCTGTCTAGCTTTTACGTGTATAAAGTATTTAATTGATTTTATTTTTATTTTTCTCGGATGTGTTTATGGTTATTGTATTTGAATTTGGATAATTACTCACGAGCGTAATGGACTCATTGAAGGACTTCAAAGGTTAAAATCGGAAGATGTTATGATTCATATGATACCTATGCATCAGAGGTGCACCCACGCCTGTGTTCAGATACATTTGTCAACTTTTGTGGTGGCATTTGAAACTTTTATAAACAGAATGAAACATTTTGCGACATTTGTAAACAATATACGAGAAGTATCAAGTTTTTCGACTTTGCACATTGGTCTGGGAACCTATCGTCGATCTTCTACAGATTTCATTTCGGAGAGTGCAAAGCAACTGCACGATCCCCCAGCCCCTTTCCACCATCGAGAGACGCGATCCAGGCTAACACTTCATCCTTATGTTGTGCATCTTCCAGCTATCCGTACGAGCCGCATTAGTTTAACCTTTATAATGCGTACGGCTAAGGAATGGAACGTGTTGCCTGCGAGTGTGTGTGATCATTGTAATCTAGACGCCTTCAAGGCTAGAGTGAATAGGCTGTTCCTAGACAGGCATGCTCCATCGTTGGCCACATCGTCACTTTCCACCAGGGGCCGTACCGCCGATCTCGCCGAGTAGGGACCAATCGCAGTAAGGCAGTGCCCGAGAGATGGCGGCCTACTTTCGAAGATCGGCGGTACGGCCGCAGGTTAGGTGGCGGTCAAATGCCTTGCTAGTCTATGTAATTTTTTTTTGTGTTAGGAGTTAGCCGTCTAAAATCAGGCTTTATTTATTTCATACTAGGTATATAAGGATAAGGAGAGCTATGTATAAAGTTTTCTTTAGATATTGCTGTATAGCCTAAATGTTGACCGAGCATATACACTATTGCTATACAAAATTTCATGGTACTCTGTTCAGTAGTTTTAGGTGATGCGCGTTCAAACAGACAAACAGACAGACAAACAAACATTTTAAAAATTGTTGTAACGTTAGTTGTTTTAAGTCGTTCTAGTTCGTTTTTTTTTTCGATTATCTTCAATGTACAGACTTGTCTTTACGATGTTATTATATGTATGCATTAGTCAGACAGCTTGAATCACCGGAATGGCATCCAAATGCGCACGCGACGCGGCCCGCGCCGTGTCCCGAACGAAAACCCGTTCCCACACCTAGACCCAATGTTCTAATGTACATTTGCACTCGCATCGTACCTACAGTACCTACGACTAGGTAGGTAGGTTCTTCAAAAACTTATAACAACTTTAAATAAAAAATGTAGGTAGTATTAGGTAAGTATTCGATTAGAAATGGAATGTAACAGTTGTAGACGATGTCACCACACCATATCCTGTCTTCCTCGTCTGAACTTGTTTTATAGGTACACGAGTGGACCCCCGGCGCGACTTCGTTCGCGTACACCTACTTCACTGCTACCTACCCTTTTTTTCTTGCTAAACATTCCTCTTTAATCACTCTATCGATTCTCATTGTTGAAAACCGCAAATTCGTCGCGTAGTTTAAAAGATCTAAGCGAATATAGATACGTTTATACTATGTATCATAGATAGGCTTTGTAAGCCGCTTACGAGCGCACAAACGACGACAACGGTTGCAGTCGTCCAGTCAAAATCGACCAGGACATCATAATCACCATCATCATAAGTAAAGTAATTACGAGAGTGATTAGATCGAGACTAAATTCGATCGAGATTAAATTGCGAAGAATGGCGTAGATTGTTTGGCAGACCTTTGCCCACCAGTGGGACTACGCAAGCTAAGAAAAAAAGCGTGTGCGTTGCATCCTGACGACCTGAGTGGTTCAGTTGGTCATGTATGCCACGCATATATCCTAGGTCGAGCAGATATTGAAATGAGAATTTTAATTTATGTTACAGGTCTGGGTGTTGTACGTATAAGAAGTATGTATTTAAAAAGCGGGTAACTAAGTAGTTCATCGGTTATGTAGCAGCAAAAACACAAGCTTTGCTTACTTTGGAACTAGATAGCGCTGTGTGAATTGTCAAAGCATATTTATTTATTTTATATTTATTCAATGCAAATGACTTACCCGCCAAGGTGTTCGCCAGTCAGATGCCTACCGAGCATGAGTAAGAGCACATTCCATAGATTTTCGCACTAACACAGTATTGTAGGGTTGCCAAGCTCTCCATAGATGAGAGGTATGCTAAAAAACACGATAATATTGCAATTTGTTTTTGGGACATAAATACTGATATTATTGTGTTACTTCCTCACAGTCCTAACCGAAACGTCAGGAAAACCAATCGGAAAGAACGCGAGTTTAGTTTGGAACAAACATAAATTCTGAATTTGAAAAATCTCCGTTATATTAATATTAAAAAATTACGAACGCAATATTTATGTAAATATTAAAAGGAACACGTTATAGTGTAGAGAAAGTCGTTACATCTAACAAATATTATACAATCTTCATAGCCAATTTAACATTTAGAAAAATGTTTGTTAATAATCATTTTACTTTCTTCACGAACGTTCCCTACCCATCGTCATCAAATTAGTGATTCCTTCGCACACAACGATACGAGAGTAGAAACAGCCGAGAGCTTTGTTTCACCACGAATTCCGTGGTATATTTGTACACGTGCGCCACGTATTGACATACACCAGAATGCTAGATCACAACGGCTGAGTTTCTCAATGGCGTCGCGTACGCTGCGCTGTCTGCATCGCGGTTTCGAATTTAACCGACTAGCTGTAGCGACCCTCTGGAACCAGTCGGGTGGGTTGGCGGCCCTGCGCGTTCCCGCGCATTCTTGCGGCGGAGGTGAACAACCGGCGTGCGCGCCGTCGTCCTTGGGCGGTGAGCTCGCGCAACGCTCCTTTCTACAACACTGCTATCCGCGCAGCCTCCTCCGCTGCCACGATGGCCTTTACGTGTGGGCTTTTCAACGCTCGGGGAATGTTGGTGCACGTGCGGTGAGCTTCTATGATCTATCTAATGCGTAATTCTCTGTTTTGGTTCGAAATGGGGTTGTTCTAACGTGCATACATATGGATTTAGAATACAGACCATAATGTACTTGGTAATAAGTTCTATTAGTACGATTTCTTTATTGTACTGGCTTATTAAATAAATAAGTTAAGTTAGATACACGTTGATTTGCATGTAGGTAATCAATACAGAAAATGCAATAAATCACTCGTATTACACCTACTAAAAATGTTAAATAGCGAAATTTTTCGATGGATCTTAAAGATATGGCAAGATAAGGCGATATCATACCTATATCACATTATCTTATTGACCTGACCATACCTTAAAACGTTGTAGACTACTGGTAAATATTTGTCTTATTTTACGAGGGCAAAATACTGAGACATGGTGAGGACTATGTCTGCAAGTTTGGAGGTACCTAGGTGAGCATTTGAGGGGAAACCATTGTCAATCTCTAGCTTCAGGCACTTTGTTGTGAAGCCACAACAGCGGTGTTTACAAATAAAATCTCTGCAGATATAATTCATGACAACAACGAGAAAATTAAAGTCCCTTCCCCATCGACGCTTAAATTTAATTGTTCATTTAAAAATCCCAATGAAATTATGACTACCAAACTATTATTGGGCGTCGTAACACCTACCTATTTTGTTTACCGCGAAGTAAGTAAATGTCGATTAAAGCACAAAAGAGAACAATACAAATAATAATATTTAGACGACAAAGCGAGTCGTCCCGAATAGTTCTTTATTGTCTTTATAAATTATGTGGAGGTGGAGACAGGTATTTTGGCACTTTGCAAATTGAGGAAAATCTGTTTTGTATAATTGACTGTTTAGCGGAGCAGTCGTCAGAGCGTGAAATGTGTACAATAAGTGATGTTTTTGTTGTGGGGACGATTGTGGGTCGCGTGCGCCGCGGGTACGGTTACAACCACAGACTAATTATACAATGTATATGTCAAAATCGGTGGTTACATCTAGTAGAGTACCAGTACCCGGCCGGAGTAGCCGATGTGCTTGTTGAGCTATTCCCGGCACGTATGGGACAGCGCAATGTACGTAATTGTTTTGCGTGATTGTCATGCTATTACCACCCAATGCTATTTTAGTCAGATAAGAAAGGTCAGGTCAAGAGTATCTTAAACCGACGTTAATAAGGACCGAAAACAATAAGGAATGTGGAGGAAGAGCGAGTGGAACGATGTGTCCTACCCCTACAGGGAAAAGCCGTGAAAAAGAGATGTATGTATGTATGTATGTAAATATACTCGGAGATGAAATTCAAGATTAAAGGTGTAAACATATTAACACTATATAAATTATTACATTTAATATGAAATAAAAAAGAAACACTTTCATAAATAATCCATCCCTTGGGTTTATTTTTATTGGGGCAATTCGTTTATACTTTTGATCTTGAATTTCAACATTTTCAATTTGTATTATTGAGATTTTTCTGAATTAGTATAGTGAAAGAATGGTAGGAAATCCTATACAAGTACAAATACAATATAATCGCGATACAAGTCCTGTATAAATTTAGGATGCGCACTGTCCTGCGCATGTAACGCTATCCCATAGAATTCTTTACACTTTTATGCTGAACAAAAGACTCACATTAACAAAAGATTGGCTAGTGTGCGAGACATATCAATTACCTAGTATTCTCATGTACCTACAAATACCTAAGTACATACATGTCAAAGTGGTTTTACATGTTTTTTGAATCACAAAATACCTGTTTACCGGTAAGGTCTTCCGCTGGGGACCCTGAGACCGGTTGAAAAGTCTCGGGAACAGATTGTCCCTGTGACGGTAAATTTTATCAGAATATCTATCCAGTAGTAGTAGTAATAATCTTTCGTGAATACAGTATAACAATTCAGGTCTTAGATAAATATTAAATCCAATGCATTCAGCCTGCATACAGACGTGCAAATTTTAGGTAGGTGTAACAATCAGTTGCTGGATTTTAGAGCCTTCTCCACATTCGTGCAGGCGTTATTCAGCCTGATTTCGAAGGTTGGAGATCAGAAAGCGTTGGTGCCCATTTTCTGGTGTACATAATTACAGACGGAGGAATTAGCTGGTCTGCTATTAGTTGGTTGGATATATTATAATCCATACGCACTTGCGCTGCGCTGTGCGGTGCGTCTGGCTTTGATTTACATGAGTTTGTATTGAGCTAAATGCACATGAGCGGCTCGGCGCGGCGCGACGCGGCACGTCAAATCCATTTAAAGTCCATTGCACCACCGTGTCGCGCAGCGCATTACCTTTATTTTACTTTACCGGTCACCAAAGAGGAACGTAATCGACCAATAGTTGTATGAATAAACTTGTAAGATAATGTTTTTTACACGACTGCGTCAGGAGTTTATTTTTATTGAAAAACAAAAGACCTTTTTGGTTCAGCGAAATTCAACTCAATTTTGTATTTCCCTGTAGCTCGTTCTCAAAATGAATATACTATCTAATGTTCCGTGAAAACAGCAAGCAGGTGTTAATTTATTAACTAAAATTAAATGCGTTACGGCGTAAAAGCGATTAACGGTATTTTACCTCCATTTTACACGGCTAATAGGGATCGGATATTATTTCAACTACAGACTAGACTACAGTTTTCAGCTACGAGTATTTCCACAGATTAACACAATAGATACTGCAAGCAATAAGGAAATTGGATTGAACTGAATTGAATCCAGACAAAGTTGCTTCCCGCCGTCTGTCCCTATGTATCTATGTAAGTATGGATGTACGCTTAGATCTTTTAAATTTCGCAACGGATTTAAAGGCGGTCTTCAACGATAGATGGAGTGGTTGAAGAGGAAGGTTGATAAGCAATGAAAAAGTAGGAAGGGGTAGGTCTACGCTAACGAAGTCGCTTCGGGTCCACTAGTTGTTTCAAATGTACTATGAGATGGAACCTTGTCGAAGAAAATCTCACCGTTAATAGCTGGTTTTTTCCCGCGGTTAATAGGATGGGCGATATCTACGAAAATAGTTTCCTTTGATTTCTATTTACTTAAAAAAGGTTCCAATGTCCTGATTTCGCGCAGATGGTACTTGTTTATTTATTCTTATGGCATTTTAAATCGTACTTTTATTAATAAGTATGCAGATTGTACTCCATCGCACTCATATACAGAAAAATCCTAGCCAGCCCGCCTTTATCACACTGCGCGATTGAAGTCTTACCTAGTTAGAATGCAATTGTGATATCAAACGAGATGAAATGTGCACATAATCCGACACGGGTTTCACGGAATCCATTCAAATGTCATCGTAGGTACTCCAGCCATTCTCGCTGGTTACTTTGTATTTATAGGCCACTTTGACTTGCATTTACAATATTCCATGTGAATGCAAGTCTCTTATTGTAGGATGGCTAGTCTATAAAGGTCCCAGGCACTCTGGGTGTAACTACGCTACCTTTGATGCTAGGACGCTGAAAATAGCATAATAGCGGTACAATAGAGCCTAACGTATAGCAAGGTTGCCGTACACAGATTGGGCAGGCCCATGCCATGTACTGGGATCTATTGTCGCCTGCATACGAGCCAAGCCTGCGTGACGTCACTGTGTCCTGTTGCGACCCAATATTCTATTTTGACTGAGTTGAACATTAACAAATTTTTTCTTTACTTTATTAGATTATGTCTCAGGACTTCGAAAAATTATGTGAGTATGGAACTTCAAAATTCTCAATACATCGCGATGATGAACATACTCAATATTAGTAGGCACAATGCTATTTCGAACTTAGAGAATCAGAATTACTCGTCTTTGGTTTTCATTTTATGTTTTCGCTATGAGAAATAAAATATTTCGATGTTGTCGCTGATTTTCCCTACCTATTTTTGAACTATAAATTTTAAAAATATGTTATGATTCATGGCAAAACGTTCGATCTGGGTGAGCGGTTCAAAACAGAGCCCCCGGCAGAAGCTACCGCTATAGGATTGACACCTGTGATTGATTATGATAATGGGTCCAGTAAAAAGGAAATGATAAACCAACCAACCAATACTAATACCCAATAAGACCAAGACCTAAGACCAAGCAATCATAATTTGTTTACGCTTATCGTTATATTATTTTTTTGGATAGTGCAAAAAATATAGGTACAATACAAGCTATTGAAACGTTTAACAGCTGCACAGTAGTGCAAAGGAATATGATTCTTAAGGTGGTCATGCATTTAGGCTCTTGTACTGTGCCGACCTACAGATTGTGGGGATTTTTATTCTATAGCCCTGAAGCACTAAAATTAAATCTCTTACGAGTTACGACCTATAGATCCAACATTGGATTTTATAACTACTTATATAATCGTGTATTGTTAGGGACTAAAGTAGCTAATTCTGTAAGTAGTGAAATTAAATCCTGATAGACTTCCCATTCGGTTTAGCAATCGTAAAAGTTATGGCGAAACGTATAGGAATGAAATTATCAACTACAGTTTCTATTAAAAATAATGAAAGAACGCATATTGGCATAAAGAAACCGCCGGAATCGATAAAGCACATAAGCACTTACAACAAAAATATTTACTCTGTTGCAAGATCTAGCCACGTAGAATTAGTACTATAAACTAGTAATACTTGTAAACTATCTTAGGTACTCAATTTTTGCTGCGTTTGCGCAGAAATCGTAAAAAATACTTGGAATGACTTATATCACCTTTTGCACATTAGTTCCACTTTATTATACAAATTTTATTAAATTGCTACCGGTTTCGAATTACTCTTCTTCAGGCAACTAATGTACAAGAGGTATTTTATTCATAATAATGGAGTTCCATCTTGAGTTCACAACACAAAGTGTTAAATAGATACTTAGAAGGAATATGTACTCGTATTGACACTGTCTCCATATAAAATTTCATCTGACGACTCTATTAGATTATCTAGTATTAGCCAGCTCGTGCCCGCTTAAACAATATGTAATTTGTATAGTTACCGCTAATGGAAACGCGCTGCCAAATAATTAGGGAATAGTTTGCGTGCGTTTCGGCGAGCCCGGTATTAACACGTTGTTCCTATTTCAGCAGAATTAATAGTATTTCGGAGCACTCGCAGTGAATATTAAATCCGCGCTGGGACATCTCTAGTGACGGCTGCGCCCTAGGCTAGCCTGGAAGCTCTAGAATTTAATTAATTCCATCTACCTGCGCACAGCCAGATTACCGCTTGATCCTAATTGGGAATCCGTACAGCGCGCCGGGCGGGGACGCTCGATTCTGACAAATGGGGTTAATTTGTTTAACCTATTTCATTTTCTTGTTTACCTCTACAACGGGAGTACGGGATCCCATTATTATAAATGCCACGCGTTGGCTCTCTCCAGAGGCGATGCTGGATGTGTGCAATTAGGGATATAATTAGTACCTCGTTCTGTTTTATACCACTAAGGCGGGAAACAAGCTTACGGCCCTCCTGACTTACCAGCAGTCACCGCAGCCTATGGACGTTTGCAATACCAGGGGCATCACCCACGCGTTGCCGACCCCAAAACTCGTTCTTTACTATTTGACATTTAAACGAAAACGCATGTAAACTGTCTCTGCATGTAAATTCGTCGCTTTAAGGAAAATTGTCGCCGAAACGCCTATCTTAGTACTTGTCAAAATTTCCCACAACACCCGAAATAGACGACGACAATGCGTGTCATAATGCCGGACAAATTGAATTTATCTAATCACTCGTTATCTGTACTACAATTGCTGGTTCTGTGGATTCTTCACGGTACAAACGTATCTTCCACAAGATACCGTCGCTCCATTAATTGGTTCGGAGATACAGTGCGATTGCCATCTCCGGGCGCCCAGTGTTCGTGACAAATCCCACGTGCGGCTGTGCGATAATCTAAAGCGATGCTATTGTATTTGGAGTACCACATTTGTATCGTAACATCGTGTACGCATACGCAGATAGAAACAGTACAATCGTGGAGTGAAACGGCAGAGAGAGACGGCAGGTAATGTTTCGGACTTTGCTGGGGCTTGTGTTTTTACGCGTGTCTTTACTAATTCTTTTTTTTTAAACGAACATTCTTATACAGAATAACATTTTTCATATCAACATACAACAATTAAATGAGCAATATAATACATAATTCATTAACGTTCTTTTTAAACTTTGGTAATGTACCGAAAAACATATCCACGTCAAGAAGATGCTCATTGTTAAATTTACACGCACGACGAACAAACCCGTTTTTCACGTAACGCTTTCTGGTAGGGTTAACGTGAAAAAGTGGCTTTTTGCGACAGTCCCTTTCGCGTCTGAGTGGCATTATTAGGAAAATAGGTTTAAGTAAATTATTCGAGTCTACTAGGTTGTTGATAATTTAATACAGAAACACTGCGTCTATGTAATGATGACGCTGTGCCAAATTTTCGATTCTATGCGCTTAAGAGGATGTTTTATAACTAAAACGATTATTATGGAGATGGTAATTATCAGTTCGATAGTCCAGAGCGCTTACGAATTTCTTCTGCACTCTTTCGATGCGATCGATATGCGCACTGAAGAAAGGGTGCCACACACTGCTAGCAAATTCCAAAACACTTCTAACATAGATGTTATATAATAATTTGTAAGTACGTATAGCTTTGAAGGGCTTTGACACTCGTAAAATAAAACCTAACTGCTTAAACGCCTTGTTGATAATAATATTGAATTAAATCAAAATTTCTTTATCGAGTAGGACATTTAATATATCTTTCAATTGTCAAAGAGGATGGAGGAGGGTTAGGAAAGTAGATGTATTAGACGTCAAGGAATTTTAAGCCTTCAGGGCTCGCGGCATCGGATACTAAACTATGTCTTCGAGCAACGATATGAGCGAGTCGAAGTATGCAACCTGTGCTACGGGTGCAACTACCTATATTACTTTCGTTGGAATATGTAAAGAAAACACACTGCGGTTACACATATTTCGACATTTATAGCCACGATTTACATAAATAGTAGGTACGGCATATGCACAAACAGTTGCCACTCAAAATCCACTACCAACCATTGAAATGGACGGCGAAATACACGAAAATAGATCGCAAAACGTGTCTGGATATTCAATTCGAAACGGTATTCCACTGGAATCGCAGAAATGCATACACTGGAATCGCAGAATCTAACCTACGATGCTTAAAACGCAGCACGCAGGAAGTTTCCATATCGGTACCTATAACTGGAAGTCTGATCGACGTTCTGTCACAGGATATTGGCACTTGCCCTTTGCCAGCCAGTGTGCCAAGCAAAGTGTATGCATACCGCGATGTAGGTATGGCACTACACGGCTCTGGGATATTTCACCGATCGACGTAGATACGTAAACGATACATCCAAGTTCGATTCAAATATGAATGGGTTTATATTTATTATAACGTGGGAAGAAATCTTACCGGGCTTCTTTATTAGCTTATTCACAGAAAAGCTTATATTAAACCGAAATCATATTGCTCGTAACTCGTCCTCCTCTACGAGATTACAATATTACAGATTGTAAAACGAAATTTCCTCAATAATAAAATAGCGCGTTACACGAAAAAGTATTGAAAGAAATGATTTATCATTCTTATAATCTAATTATAAAACTACTACATTTGATATTGGGTTGGATACCTATTGGAATCCTTTTATTGTTATGTATGTACTTATTAGATCCGCGAATAACGTTATTTTTTGCCGCGAATTGGGTCGCATTTTTTAAATCCGCGAATACTGAAAACGCGAATGAAGAAAGCGCGAATAAGGAGCTTTTACTGTATTCTATTCTATAAGGATGGCTGGTATTAAGGTTGGCTGGAAGATATCCCATTGTGGGATAAATCCGTCTTCGCTTTGTAAAATTATATTTTTCTCATTTCTGTATTTATTTGTTATGCAATAAAGAGTTTACATACATACATAGATTTTCAATTAGAAAATTGACATTGAATTTGCTAAAACTATCTCCAAATAAAGCGTATTACAGGCTTGAAACTGTACCTATCTGTTTGTTTCAAGGATGAACAGAGCCATGTCAAGCATGCCAGCACCACATCTCCTGCGGTTCGCTGGTTCTTTGACGTCACCTCAAATCGTCCGTTAGTAAGCCGGATGTGCTGGTTCACTTACGTTGGCAACAGGAAGATAATCCGCATTTAAACGCCAATACGACCACGTGTCCGAAATAAAGATTATTATTATTATTATACTACTGAGAAGACGACGACACTGGTGTCCAGAGTCTAACGCACTATCTTCTGTAGTGACCGTAGTCATTACACTATTTAGACAAAATTTTCGAAATAGTTCACACTTTGTGTTGTGCATTCTTGATGGGACTCCGTTATATTATAGATAAAAAAAATTATACACTATTTCCACTAAATAGATTATATTTATATACTGTAAATTAATTACGACCGGCTTCTGACATCATCTGCTCCACTAATTAAAAATTTATAGATATAATATATAATGTATTTTCGAACCCTACCAAAATCCGTCTCAAGTTAGAACTATCAAATACCTTTCGAAGTACCTACTAAGTACCAAACCAGCACTCACTTCTGTTACGGGACGGCAATTAACATCGTCTCGGCGCGTGCCACGACTCCACGAGATCTAGATAAAGGCTATTTTTCCAACACACGTTGCGTGTCATGGCTGCTCGTGACATTTCTGGTTGTCTACGGGGACAGTGCGAGAAAGTGTCGGCGAGAGCGAAGGCTGTGCGCACACCGGCAACGGGCCAGGGGCCGCATGGGGCTACCGCGAAGGGACAATACCAACGTCAATAGTTCGTGAAATTATTTACATTAGACCAGTAAGCTACGTAAAGCTGTTGTAAACAATTATCTGATTTCAATTATTGAAGTTGTTACTTTTAGGATTCTGTATCATCGATTTCATGGGTTAACTTACTAACAAAAAACTGAAAATATTAAATCGATCATTCGTAATCGCAAAAGTTACGATTTCAATAATCGAAATCATATAATTGTTGGCAACAGAGTTACGTAATTAGCCTACAGGCTAGCATTTGGCCGTCATCCCACTAGAGGGTAGGTAAATGGCCCTTATTATTCGAATTATTCGTAATGTCGACAAGGGGGCTTGTCCATATTAGTTTAGTGGGTGCCGTCTCTTGGTAGGCAGCTGGGAGAAATACAGAATAATATTAAGTGAGGGTTCTTATTTCTTAACTACTTGCGAGCACCTTTAAATGGGTTCGCTGTTATAAATGTTTGTAATTATTAAGCACCTACCCTATGTTATTTTTATTTTCATTATGTCATTATTAAAAAATAGAAACTGTTGCATTAACTACAACTTAGCAGACGACGCAGTTTGATCTTCTCGTTTTCACGTTTCCTAAACTACAGCGGGACCATGTTCAAATCAAACAACGGAATATCCATGACGTAATTGTACGTAACAGTGCATGAAGTTTTAAATAAATAAATATCTGCAAATCGCACCGAGTCTGGTCAAAGCCCGATTGTGGTGTGCCGAGCCCTACGTCCGGCAGGCGGCGTCGATGCAGATCTCTTAGAAAACGACAATAAAATGGCAGATACTTACTTCTTGCGCAACGAAGTAATAATATAAATCCAACGTAGTAAAAATTAACGTTTTCTATTCGTAGGTTTCATATTTCTTGTTTTACTAGGTATTGAGTTACCGTGCTTACCCGTGGTACTAACGCTAGTCACGGGTCATGTTTTTATCCGTGGTAGTACTGATGTGTCTGGTAGTACTACGGGCAATTATATGCGACACGTCATAATAGTTGGTACCGCTTGACGACCTGAGTGGTTCAGTTGGTAAACATGCCGATTCCCGGTTTCGATTCCCGGCCGAGCAGAAATTAAAATGATGAATTTTATTTTTTGTTACGAGTCTGGGTGTATGTATAGCAAGTATGTATTTAACAAAAAAGTATATAAGTAGTATAACAGTTATCTAACACCCATAACACAAGCGTTGCTTACTTTGGGGCTAGATGGCGCGGTGAATTTGTCCAAGCATATTATTTATTACCTCTGAGGTCAACCCAATATAAAAAACTACAACGTCGATTACATAAACAGACCTGCAGCGGAACTATAACTGCGGAAAATAGACCTCTTCCTTTTAAGAAAGTTTCAACGAGCAAGTTTCGCCGACATCCCCGTTGAAAACAGCACAGATATTTTCAGTCTACTTGCACCGTTCGCCTCGATTCGAGCGCTTAAAATTTTTATTTTCGGCGTGCAATTTTCCCTATTTTCGAACCATACTCTTTCGGTATCGTCAACATGATTTAATAAACATTGAATATTTCAGCCCAAAAACTAAAATTGAAAACCGGTAGTCACGAAGCGAGTGATTCAAAAAAAGAGTCCCCGGCGTCACACACATCTACGTCATACGTCCGTTTCCGTATCGATACTCGAATTACTCGATTACCAGCCTTTCTAGGCTACGAGACAGACTCCCCAATTAGGTGCACCACATCGATTAAACACAATTAAGTGCGACTGACGATAGCCTAGATAATTATACGATTGCGTTACGAAACATTCGTTTATTCTCTGATTAGCTTCGGGCTTCGGGAGCGCGACAGCGACAAACCGTAAACATCGACCAATATTAAGCTAATTGGGTCAAGCGATAATGAAAAACAAAAAACATTTAAATGGAAGGCTGGGTCAAACTTCTTGTAGGCATTACTGGCATTATCTACTAGATTTCCCAAAACCAGTATAAAAGGAGCTAGCATTGTTATGTGCGTTTATAGAGACGCTAGCTCATCTGGATTTGGGTAGGTGGCGGTACTTTGTAGTTGCTTGCCGCTTCGAACGAGGAATCATACCGAGGGTTCAAGGGTGGCCCATGCCCTTAACCGCTGTTTACTGCTACCAAAATCGGATGAGTACAAGCTTTTGCTTGTGGTTTTGTTCTATGTCCTTTACCAAGATTAGAACGGAACTAACAAAATCAGTTCGACAAGCGAGACAATTAGTTAACCTTATTAGTAAGAACAATAAAAGAACGACTTGTGTCTCTGGCTCAATTTCTCTGTAGAGATCGACTTGAAATTATAGAAATTATATATTAGTACACCTAAGTATTAATAAATAATAACACTTGTGTTTAAGTACAATTTCATATTTACCAGTAGGTAAGTCCGATATCCGAGCGTAAAGATCTCCGAGCGTAAGTATCAGAACGTCCTAGGTAAATTAATACTGGTGAAAGACCACGGTAAAGCCACTATAGGTAAGTACCTAGTTTCTTAGCAGTAATAAAATAAAGGTACAATTACCTGTCACAGTAGAAAGTGGCGGTTCGCAAAGCAAACAATCGCTATTAGTCTCGCATTAGCACAAAGAAATTTACAACATTCGCACGGCATGCAGATACATGAAATAAAGTCCATAAAATATACGATACTGTGTCGTGATAGACAGGTAATACTTAGATAGGTACCTTACTTAAGTAAGTATTTTACACGAAATATGATTTTCAACCGCACTAATATTTAAGTAATTCTTTTTAGTGCATTTAGCCACAATCAGTCATTTGACTATAATTGGATGGGTTGTAGGATTTGGCGTTTAAAAGATGGTGCCATCATATTTCTAATTACACGAAATGGCATAGAACGTTTTCAATCTTTCTCACATTTCTGTCTGTGTGCAACAAACAAAAACGCACGAACTAAATTTTAGTAATTTAAGCAACCAGCCAGGAAACAGGAAAAAGAAATTCCCAGGCGTAAAATAAATTGAAGCGTGTAGAGCCCGGGGGTGTGCACCTGACGGACATGTAACAAGAGCACAGAGTAAGAGCATTCGCTCGTATATTTTTGTGTGCAAACGATGCACCTATACCTACACCAGTCGAGCAAGCATTCTCAGAGCATTAGCTCGCTTGCCAACCCATCATAAGCGTCGCCCTTATCAAGATCCAGCTATCTCATAAACATACAGTCCGCAACCGCCTCTTTATTATCACGAGTCAGCAAGACGACTCAAGCTTCTGAGAAACACTACTTACACGCTGAATCATTTAGCGAGGTAAGTAGCGAACGCGCGTCCGCGACCACCGTGAGCGTCAACGGTGCGGCCTCATTCGTGGGTGGAGTCTGCGAAGTACCCGTACGACTCCGTGTCGCGCCAAAGTTGGGTCATCGTACAAGAATTCCACATTAGGCCGCATTAGCGTTATCTCCCCATGGGACGTGGTACCTCCGCGGTGTTTGTCGGCAAACAAGGTCGCGGGGCCGCTGAGCTAACCGACTAACTGTCGTCGCGAGATAAAGCCTTTTAGAGCCTGGAGGTGCAGGTGTGACGCAACGAATGCCGCAGCCGCTATCGACCGGGCTAACTGCACTCCACGCTTCTCGCTGGCAACGTCGCCGCAATCTGCGAAGCCCGAAGTGCAACACGGCAAAACTTGATCACCTTTGCGAGCACAGATTGTACACGACGCTGCGGTCGCCGTCTCGAGTTCCGCGGCCGCAAGGCTTGCATCGATACGAACAAGACTAATCAAGAAACTAGCAAAGTCGCGGTACACTTGCGAACTTAAAACACCCGGTTCGAACAAACAACAATAGCTCGAACTTTAGAAGATACAATTTATCTTGCAGCGTGCTTCGGGCAAACAGTTCGTGCCGAATGGCGGGGCTAGCGGCAATACAGGGACGTCCGCCGCATTCCAAAGCTCCTTTCACGGTTGCCGATATTCGCATTCCCGCAGTGTGTTGCGATGGCTGCCTCGGCGAACGTGGATGAGATTGCTCGAGCGGAGAGCGCGGTACGTCCCCAATAATCCCCATACTGGAAAACCGTCGTAGATATTCCTCGCAACTTACGGGTCTGCATTCAAATATTGCTCGATGTTGCCATATGAACATTGCGGGGTATTTGTCACAAATAGATAGGTACTTCCTATTGCGACCAACAACACTGAATTTTGTCAGAACAAAAAATCAGGGTAAGTAAATCTCTGTGCCTATTCATTTCGCTTTTGCCATTGTCGAGAATAATAAATAGGTCTTTGATAAATCTCGAAGTAGATTTACACAAAACAAGCGAAAACAACATCAAGGAAAATAAATTCGAAAGAAGCGTCTTCAAAGGATCGGACCAAAATTAATAATTAAAAAGGCTTAAAGAGGATTTTAATGAATACGAGAGCAGATCGGGATTTGGGAAGGAATAAAATGATCTACAAAAATGTTAAAGGAAGCTGGTTTTTTGTTAAAACGCGGATGGTGGCGTGGCGCGGGGAATGCAGCGGGCGTGGGCTCGGGCAGTCACCCCGCGCGGGCCGGGGGCGCTGCGGGATATCGCCCCATAACCTCCTTAACTCATCCTTTGCTCAAACATCTTAGTCTACCACGGGCGCAAATAAACGGTCGCCTGGACGCAGCTCTTCTTCGGTAGGTTTTCCAACTGTATCAATCTTTCATTTATAATTCATAAATATAAACAAACTGAAATTTCCTTGAAGTGTGAAAAAAACATCAGCTTTCATTGCTCTTCCAAGAAATTCTTCCTACAACATAATGTATATGTTTTGATGCTGCTCTCGTAATCATAATACGAGACGAAACCCGAGGTTTCCGGGAAATCGTAATGCGGGTTAGCGGCGCCTAGACATGGGCGAAAAACTAAAAGGGCATAAAAGCAACAAGTGCCTCACAACAACAGCGGGCGCGGCGCGCCGTCATTGAGCTCCGCGCCAAGCGACAAAAGGTCTGGGAGACAAAAAACCTCGGCTTGCGAAAGGTCTCCGTTCAACTACCTGCTCTAAACACCTCGCCGCAAAAGGCCCGGCGGGTTGGCCGCCGAAGACAGCCGCGGAGTCGATGACACACCGCCCCCGCCTCATCTGTGGCGAGTCGCCGAAAACGCTCAAGTACGCCGATTATTTTTAGCAGCTGATCCCTCACGTGGACGGTGAGTCAGTGAAATAAATAAAATGCAAAGGAGATAATCGGCACCTCCGCCGAAGCGCGCAAAAACAAACAAAGCCGCTGATGAGGCCGCAGCCGGCGACGCCGCGCACAACGATCGTGAGTATCGTGACGTCGGATTCGATACATGCTTAACGTCTCCGATTAAATGTATGTATAGGAATTCTAATTGCGTTAACAGAGACCAAAGTTTACATCGAGACGAAAGTTGTAACGGTAACGATTCTTGTGCGGTACGGTAAGTCTGTTGAGGAAAGAAACCCGAAACAAAAGTGGGTGATATAAAGTTTACGACATCAAAGAGGCTCGAGATCAAACCGTGGCAGGACGCCGAATGCGTCCCTTCAGAACCGGGAGACGCAATTAAAAGTATGTTAAAATAGAGTGCAGTCCACCTGTTGAGGGCGCACCTGGCCCGCGCCGCCCGCGACGCCGACCTGTGTTTATCCTTACTACAAATAAGTAAACCCCACGGGGCCGCCTCGTAAATGCATCCTAATTCAACGCTTCGGGGAAACACGAAACGGCCGACCATCTCGGATCCTTTTCTCAAACATGCTATACATATAATTATAGACATTAAGACTAGTCGAGCAACTGTCTAGTACAATATCCGGTTTAACGTACCTTATTCGCAGCCAGGCTTCGAATCCTCCTTTCTTGCGGGTGGTGTCGGAGGCCGTTCACGTTGGTCTCGAGTCCGTTATCGTTACCAGCGCACTCAAGTCACCGAACCACATTCGTACTGGATCACTTTATCACAATTTTAATACTTGGGTACAATAAAAGTTGCCGAACAACAACAAAAAAAGTAAAAAGAAAAAAAAATTAAATTAATTCGATTGCGTTAAATTTTTTACAGTTGCGTTTCTGATTCATTAATTTGGTTACGGTTGGTATTTTGAATTGGTTCCAGTCGTTTTATCGGCGTGTTAAGTATATCGCGGGTGCTGTTCAGCACAATCACAGAACGCAAACGGCAGCCCGCCGCCGACTAGTGGAGCACCATGTAGCACTAGCGCGTCGAGCCAACTAGTCGAGAGTGGGAGGCGGCGAGCGGGACAGCGACACAGAAATACACGAGCGGAAAAGAGACGGCAGAGACCTCATCATCACAACCTTTATAAAGCAACTAACGAAAACTGTCTTCGGAACCAATAAATTCACACGCAAAGAGAGTTGTACGTAATTTGACCGGATAGTACTGGTTTTACCTGCGCTGCGCCCGGCAGTGGGCCTATAAGGTAATTTGAATTCCAGCAGAGTGACAAAGACGGAATGGAGGTTCTGTAGGTTCGTGTAAGGTTTGCTTGCACACTCCGAAAAGAAAATGTTAATAAATTTAATTTGAATAGAGGCTGCCGCGTTAACGGTCCCGCGACGGCGGCGGCGGCGAAACCACTTCTGAGAACTCGGGATACTCATTTTATTAACCTTTTTATACTTATAGTTATGGATAGCTTACCAACACCGTGTTGGTAACTGGAATATGAACGATGGAACGAATGCCATAGCGTAGTTTGATAAAAATAATAAGTACAATCACACCGAAACGCAGACTGAAGCTCAGGATGATAACAACACTTATATTCCAAATACATACATCCTCCTGACGTTATTCAGAAACATTCCTTGCGGCTCATTAAAGTTAAATTGTTTATAAACGCAAAGGTATAAAACAAACAAACAGGACTAAATAGCGGGCAAAAGCTTAGAATTAAATAAACTTTGGATCCGCAAAGATAAAGTCCCGACGAATGCGAAAAATCGATAAAACGCAACAAATTAAAATAGGAACCTGAAATATTCAGAAAGTTAACAATTTGCATTTGGGCCCTTAGATATCCCAATTGAGCTAGTTTTTACCTATCCATAGAGACAGGGTAAGTATAAATAGACAACGATTTTCGATAAAAAAAACCAGGACCATTATAATGAAATCATGAGTCACGATCATGAATCAAAAGCTTAAGAGTAGGTACATATAAATCTCTAAATAGTAACATATTAAAATTGTAACGACTAAGGAGTAACAAAGGAAAATTAATCTATTTAATTTGCTAGAGGAAATAAGCATTATATTCATATCTGAGATAATATTCCGCGAAGTTGTTATTGCAGGTGCAATAATAAATACCACTATAAATAAAAGCAATAGGTACCAATATCTAGATCGTACTGGGTGGGCAAGCGATCTACTGCGACTAGTAGGAACTCAAGTGTGAAATTAGTCATTCCATCACGTCACATAGGTGTTTTGTGGTCGAGGTTGACACTTACATTTGTACCGTTTGTGAAATTGCAGCCTTGATCGGAAATGGTGAGGTTCTGAATAGTTTGGATATTTTCACTCAACCTGCGGCTTGTTTATTTCGTCATACTTGTCATATCGAGGGAATTAATGAGGATCGGGATAAACATTTTTAAGTTTAACACCGGTTTACGTTACATGTTGTCCAAATATTTATGGTCGAATAATCTCGTTCTACTTCGACTTTACGAACATTAAACAATTTATTACAGTAACTGTTTTAGTGTGTACACACACCACAACAGACGAAGACCGAGCGAAGTGGGCCAGGAAGAGTAGGAAGGCGGACCCCGGGTCCTCGCGTAGCGCGCGGAAACGTAACCGGGATATAGCGCCAAGACGATGATGATGACACACCAGTTTCCAACACCATATAGTTGACCCCGAAAACGTTTAAAGTCATGTCTTCCAAAACATCGACTTTGTACATAGGACGTCTAGATTCCCAGACTGTAGCAATCAGTCAAGTCGAGAGCAAACACAAACATGAAACATGATTGCAGAGCGTAACTTGATCTAATAAAGTAATAACATCCTCATAAATATTGAATGCCCACATAAAGTTAAAGCATCTGGTTCAAGCTGTTATTCAAAGGATAATGCATCAATTTAAATGAAATGTGGTTTGCGCACAGCTGAAACCGCTAGAAACAAACTGGCTACTAATTATCGAAATCTGCAACTCTCCGCAAAATATACTCTAGTTACTTAAGTACAATAGGGATCATATTCCTGTGTAGTAGTTAAAAGTCTCTTCCTTCACAAAGTAGGTACAATTTGGCGAATGTTGCACGAAATACCCCGTATGTTGCATGCATCCGTAGCTGCAAAGGAACTTTTTCTCAAAGTGCTAATGGACTTAGTGTTTTTGTGATTATGCTCTTGTCAGACTCTCCCAGACACACGCTGAAGTTGCCGTCTGGCTATACTATTAACGCCGGTTATGTATTCCGGTGTAAGCAGGATTTCGAGGGCCTATCAAACCTCTCGATTCTGCGCCGCACAATAACTGGAGACTCTTGAGAAGACAAGACTGGCTTGAAGTGAGATGAAAGATATAGCAATACATTTTCATTCACTCTCCAAATTACAAAAGACCAAAGACAGGTAGGTGCCTACGAATATCATGACACGTATCTATATCAACGCAAGAACCAGAGCTCAAGGAATGCACAATTTAATGGTTTAAACAGCTTAATTTTTCCCGCAATTTCCTCGAAGCAAAATGGCCAAAAAACGTTATTCTTTTTGGAGATAAAGTTGCCTAAGTCCTTCTCCAGTATGCCGTCAATCTTTTTTCCAAATCGTATCAAAATCTGTGCAGCTGTTTGTGATAACGTAAAATAAAGGCAGAGGTACTCTAGCGTTTATGGCATTGGTTTGGATTTATGATTACTAGAGGCGGATAGGTCGACCACCACTAGGGCAGAAGCCCATCTCATCTAGTTGTGATCCCCTTGCAGACGATAGAGGCTCTGGCGAATTAGCTTTTCTGTAACGGGGAGTGCGAGACAGATGTAGTTGCCGCTCGTAAAAAGCCACAATAATGAAAAGTTCCGGACAGGGCGTCGCTGCATTATGAAGATCGGTTCAAGTGGAGGAAAAGGAGTAGAGAGTTGGACCCTGATAGAAGCCCCGACCGCTAGGATGATGACGCTGATCTTCAGGATTGAAAGTAAGGATAAGGATATTCAAAATAGTAAAACCATCATAGCATTTGAAAATATCAATCGCCGAACAAAAACTACAGCCCTACGAGATTAAAATAAACCAACCAATTTATACATATACCTTCATAGTACAAAACAAAGTCGCTTCCCGCCGTCTGTCCCTCTGTATGTTTGTATGTACGCACACCTATATCTTTTATGCTACGCTACGGACTTTAATGCGATTTTCAACAATAGATAGAGTGATTCAAGACGAATGTTGAGTTTTGGAACGATAGGACAACACGCGAACGAAGTCGCGGTGGGCCAGCTAGTACCTACTCTATAAAGAGAAAAAGTATGTATGTTTATTAGTTTGTATTTTGGGAGTAGTCTCGGTAACTACTGAACCTACATCAAAATTATTTCAAATTAACCAACAATCTTCCCGGGTGTCACGTGTACTTTTGATCCCGGGAAAATAAAACGACCCCGCGCGATTTTCATTTAAATTAACAGCGTCTTGAACTGAACGAGGGCGAAAACCACAAATCAAAGTAAAACCTAAACAGGGGACACCATCGGAGACGCTGATAACGGGGTCCCATTGAGCGAGCTGGCTGCGTCACCGCCGTGATTCAGCGGCAGAGAACGCGGCTACTTCTCTATTTGCCTTTCTTATTGGCCGTGGACAAAGGCTTCACTTTTACCAATTAGCCGGCGGTTGCACGAGCACCGCACAGGCGCCGCTTTGTTTCCGAAAACAAGTGAAAATCTAACCAATATCGGCACACTTACTGGAGGCTCCGTTTCTATTAGCACGCTGCGCGGAAAGCGGGGCCGCCGTTTTTCAAACGAAAAGAAGCAGTTACAGCGCGCAAGGGCCGATAAATATTGGTACGTGACCGAAAAACGGTGCGGGCGGGCTACGAGTCTCATGAAGCTACTCACAGTACTATTAAAGAAACTAAAATTTTATACCTACTCGCACCTGTAACAAGCAAGTTATGTAGGTACCTAAATGATTATTGAGGCGAACTCAGTTCCTTATTGTATGTCTCCACGTCCTCAGACATAATAGTGGCTATACCTACTCTCATTAAGAGCATTTACACGTATTTACATTGCAATACACGGACCCATTATAAGTTCTGAAATACAGCTAAAATATTTGGTACATGCAAATGGGAAACGCGTTCATTGAGGGCAAAACTGTGCCTTTTTACTACTTGTGGGCACTCTTGTGTTTCCTTTTAACGAAAGCATTATAGTCTTATTAGCGTAATTAACGCTTCTCCGGCCCGCCCTACAAATGCCGCTACCAGTCATTGGCGTAGTAACTCTTTAGTTTTAAAGTCGGTGCGGCATGAATCGATGGGGCATACAAGCTCTGACACGAGTCGAGTGCCTCCACAATTAGTATTCCAGGCGCGCCTTCGAAACTGTTTCCATTACAATGCATCGGGCGCATTCTCAAGAGGGCACCATAACGAAAGCTCGTGCAGCGATGGAAGCGTCCTCAACGCATTTTCGCCACATGCCTCCGCGTGTTCAGAATCCGTGAGTGGCGAACGCCTCGGTGAAAATCGAACTGTCGCCTGACCCGTTTGTACGGCGACTAGTAATGACCATGCTTGGATGGCACCGTCCATACGTCGGTAGTGGATTAGGCCGCGAACAAATCAATTATAGAGCCATCAGCATAGTAGGTCGCCGCGCTGGATTCGGCGGCGGCGACATCTGATAACCACCTGGGTGGATCAATTGTGGTATTAAAATGTAATAAAGAACCATTACTGCTTGCTAGGTAAGGTATCAGTTTCACGACAAAAGCATGCAATCAACAGTGACACACTTCATTACTTTCGGGGCGGGCTAATTTCGATGGTATATTTTAGGTATATTTTTTTCTATATTTAAAGTTTTGTTAGTAGCCTCGCGTACTCCAATTTGAATAGTTATTTTCCCAAAGAGTATGCGGCAAAGAGAGAGCCCACGCAGCGAACCGTTTGATGTAAATATAACCGCGATGATACCCGTGTATTCCACACAGGTTAAAGAGAAGCGCAAAGGAAACCTCTGCGAGAGCAATTATATGTACGGAGACAGGTCCCGGGAAGTATCAAAGATTTTGTGTTTTCAAAGAACTGCAAGGGATGTTTAGCGAAATTAACAGTGTGCTTACTTCGAGATTATTTTCCTCGCCGTTAGTAGGAGGTAAGTGGGTAGTCCCCATATTTTATTGCAAAATGACTCATTGGCAGTTTCAGAGATAGTTAAAGATTACTGTGTTTATTGTTGTGTTATTATTGTGAGAATGCCGCAGGAGGAAGTAAATATTTTGTTACAATAGGTAACAAGTACACCAGGTTAATACGTACAATAGGTAGTAAAGATAACAAGATCTATTATTTATTGTTATGCGCGGTAACAAGTACGATTCATAAAGGAATTACTCAGAATCACTATTGTCCTTGATGTCTGGTACCACTATTGATAAGATATCTCGGTGTCTATATTAGCCACTGAAACATGCCTCGGTAGCTTCATTCATGATGTGCTGATTGATTTAATTCCATATAAAATCGTTTACAGGACCGCATATTGAGATGATAATAATATCTGCCTATTAAATGTCTATTTATTTATTTATTTATTCAATGTCTATTCGAGTGCTATGCTATTCAGACACAAACTAGGAAGTAAGCGATACACATGTATCAGGTTGCACGTATCCTGTAGATACAGTTTATATACTTACTGCAGCTATACTTGCTTTGCTATGCTATTACGGTTCTGCTCTCACGTGAGGACCCGGGCTCCGCCTTGATCATGTTCTGGGATTTGGCAGATCAGATAATTACATTAGCGCGACGGCCATGTGACCTACGTGAACCTATTTATAGGGGAATTTGACCAGATTGGATGGTTACGTATTCAGACATTTTCCCTCAGCGTAAGAGCATCGGTTACTGTCCATAACTCAGGAAAAGTCAATGGCGGCACTGGGGTTCAAACTCGACACCTCCCGCTTGCGAGGGCAATCCGGTCGCCATCCGGCTACTGAATACCTACTGATAATATAAAGTTTTCTTGTTGGGGATAAAATATTAGAAATAAGGGTTTCTAAAAAATCTTTCAGGGTTAGAAAGCTACATTACATTATCCCCAAACACTTAAAAGTATGAAAGTATTGAGTAAGTCAGAGATAACAGCAGAGAAAGCTAGCGAAATCGCGGGAAACAACTACTCTATCCATAATATAAGGGTAATAAACACCTCTAATGAAGCCGTCCAATTCTTGAATTCCTATATCTTTATATTATTTCCGATCGACCTCCTAGGTGGGTACATAATTATGCTCTTGACTGTGCAAACTCAATACTTCAAACCTAAATACCTCCTTATTTACGAGCATTACCTGGGCTTTCCCAAAACAGAGCAGAGCGACGTACAAATGTTCTAATTATCAATTTCCGAAACAACACAGTATACAAAGCCTTTGTAATTTATCGTATTTCTAAATTGATCATTTGTCAATTCGCCGACTCCCCCGCGGACTCGACTTGGGTAGAAGTGCCGTATCGGTTACAGAATACACGAGGCGCACCTACAATGCTAAAGGTGGAAAGGACAAACAATACATTTCTATTTCGTAATATAATAATTTACCACCGAACCAATGCTTCGATAATAAAATCACTCAACATCAAAGAGAGATTACCAATGTCTGTAACTACGAATTCTCATGTTCTTCGGGCACATCCAAGACTCCATGAAAACTTGCCATTGGAAAGATTGGTGGTGCAAGGGAAAGTCGTGGGCAAAAGATCTCGTGAGCGCTCTCCAACGCGGTACTCTGTCTTTGAATCGCTCAAACTTTGATTTTCAAATCGGTTCGGTACGGTTCAAAAGTAGGAAAAATCAGCATCATATATCAAAATAACGGATTGTCTATGCCGAAAATAAATAAAAAGTTGGAAACCGTTTGAATCGAGCCAAGCGATTCAAAATAGAGGCCCAAATCTCATACAGTCTGTGCCACACTCCACCATAAATGAGAATTCACGCTTTGCCAAACACAGGGATACATGGGGTTGCATCGCTAGAGCAGCGGTAGCGTAGGACTTGATCGACACATGATCACGACCACTATGTCTGTCTTGAAGAGTGCACGACTAAGAAGAAGAATATAATAATTCATATTTCCAAATAAAACCTGATTCCACTAAATTTAGGCGACGCCAAGCATTTAGCCAGCACAAAATCGGTGTCATAAAGTTAAGAGTGACTTAGAGAGTTTCACCTAATGTTGGTGTTTGTACAATACTTTTTATTGTTAGGAATATTTTAAATCATTTGGGATAGGGGATTACACTTCACTACAACTTCGTCCGCGTGACGTGCTACCCCTACCCTACCCTTACCTTACCCTATACCTACCCTACACCTACTCCACACCTACCCTACGCTTATGAAAACTGTTCTAAATATTTCTGTCGTTAAATTTTAACGAATATGACTATTTACTAAGCTTTACAGCTATCGATTTGACCGCTAACAAATTAGTTTTGACCGAGAGATCAATGTCCTCTATTACCAATCCATTTGGCATCAACCAGAGCTGGTCTGCATCTTCAACCATAGTCGCTTTTTACAAAACTCGTTGCATTTCGGAGTTTAAATTCGTAGCTAGAACGTATTGAATTAATATCCATTTCTGTAGTCGTCTCTCAAATGGGAATACTTTTGACATTTTAAAGTTTCTGTTCACCTGACCCACATCTACGAGGTACGTAGATATAAAATTTTACGTATCTTATGTATTGTGTATTACTAACTAATGAATATTGTCCAAAGCCGATCAGTCCACTAATAATATAATCAAAAGAATTTGTGAAAAGGTCCTTGTCTAATCTGGCGAAAAGATAAAAACATCAAACTCAGAGAAAGGCTAAAATAAAATTTCGTCCAATTAGTATCTGCGAACAACATATTTTATCATAAGCCCTGTAATGCCATGTCTATCACCACCAAACCCGTAACAGTTCGTAACTGGATTTGAGCTACCTCCACCCTAATGGAGGGTTTTGGCAGTCTCCGCGCTTAGCTTTACGGTCTGTCAAGACATTAATCAGCCTGTAGGCTGTAGAGACTATATCTGTAAGCTATATCTAGATTTTGTACGCTGTCCGGCACTACATTACAAGGTCACGCATGACTGACTTGCTAAGCTCGACGCAATAATTAATGTTCATATTCGAAATGTTTTATCGACGTAATGTCGGTGGGTCGGATATTCGGGTAAGCCGCATCACTGATTTCGCTGCATTTAATTTCTACCCTTTGTGTAGGTATGCCTAAATAAAATCCTTTATTTCTATATTCGTTGGCAATACAAAAGTTGAACTCAACGTTGAAAATTGCCGACCAGTAGAAATGCGAAACTGGGCCACGGAAGTGTCCAGCCAAAACGAGAAAAATAAGAGGCCTCTACCAACATTTTCTAGAAGTGTTTCGTCGAATTTTCAGCCATCTTCGGTCTACTTAATGTCAGAAAGCTAAAATTTTCAGGGTAAGATGTAAGTAGCAGACTTATAAAATACACAAAGTTTCATTTCTCTAGCTTTTAGACTTAAAAAAGCTACGTAGGTCCTTTGTAGAGTAAGAAGCTTGCTGGGGCTCTATTATTGAAGAGCTCGCCTCGATTCGACTGGTTTTCAATTTTGATTTTCGGCACGACAATTTCAATGTTTTTAAAATCAGATTCTCAACACCGAAAAAGTGTGGTTCAAAAATAGGGAAAATCAGCATCATGCATAAGAATATCGAATTTTTCATGCCGTAAATCAAATTTGAAAACTGTTGGAATCGAGCCGAGCGATTTAAATATAGGGACAGATAACTTTTTCTCAGTTAAATCGTTAAGAGGTTACAAGGCTTTTATTTTACTCTTTTTTTGGGGGATCTTTATTTTGGACAAATCAAATGAGGAAGTTTCCCCTAATATCGATACATTGCCATATTTAATGACATACCTAGTGTTAAAATATAGAATAAAACTAACAAGCCAGTGAAAAAAAAATTGAAATCCAACCATAAATGGCTGAGTTATACAATATTTAAGTTTACATATTTTTTCGCGAAATTATTGCTGCCGCCATCTTGCTGTGACGTCACCAGGCCGGCATCCCCCCGCCTCTATGGGGCTACCCATATACTGAAACTCTTAATGACTGTATCTTCGGAACCGTATTAGTTAGACACTTGAACTATTCACAGAGTATATGTGTAATTAATAATAAAAAATCTAAAAGGTCTCCATATATGTGTTTGTGATTTTATGGCGTTTCCCAAGGTATTTAAATTTTGTCTATCGCATAGTGGTTAAACTTACATGCATTACACTTTGGAAGAGCGGCACTGGTCTAGTGGCAGCGTGTTTGATAGACCGATAACCGAGGTTAAGCAATGCTCGCTATGTTCGGGAACAGGATGGGTGACCGTTTCGTAGTTTGAGGCTAGTCTAACTGCTATGAACTCGCCACTGGTTAGGAGTCCTAATATCGTTGGCGAATCAAGGTTAACCAAGGTCAACCCTTGTCAAATATCCTTATCCCCGTTATTTTTATTTAATGACGATTATTATTATTTGTTGTTATAGCGGTCATAATAACACAGATTCTGTAAATAGTTCAAGTGTCTTGCTATTAAGGCTCCGTAAATACAGTCACAAAGAGTACCAGTGTATGAGTAACGCCATAGTGGCGGGCGGGATGCCGGCCTGGTGACGTCACGCACGAATTCGCGCACCTAATGAAATTATTCCCTTTTTTTTTTAGTTTTTACAAATTCTTTATATTTATTCATTGTTACACTTAAAATTAATTAGAAATGATACACAAATTAAAAAAGAAAATTACAAATAAAAAACAGTCTCTAAATCGCTGCCTTGCGGAAGTGTCGCCATAAGGCTGGCAGCGTTACCTCTCTGAATTGTCAGACTTATACGGTGACCGAGGCCAGCACGTGGGTCTCCGGTAGATTCAATTAGCCGGGTAGATATCTCATGGAACATCTTTTTGGCGCTAGGGCCCCAAGGTCCCAACGTTTCCACCCCAACCGGGCAAATAAATAACCCTGACCTAGGGATCCATATTTGCTCCGCTTGTGGTCCTCCGCCGAAGAAGCAGCCGCGCCAGCGTTGGCCGAGGTAGCTGTAATGTAGGATGGGGCCAGGGTATCTACACAGGTCGCATCCCACACCAGAGGCCGGCCTTGTGACCAAGCAACGAGCGTCATGCCGTCGGGCCTCTTGCCACCATCCCGACCCAGCCCATTGGGTTCTAATACAGCTGGCACGTTGATGGTGGCAAGGGCACGGCGGATGACTTCGTTGAGATTGGCGTGGCGCGACATACGACCGGCACTTCGCTGTCACGAGAGGCCATGGTGTCCAAGGATATCTACAATATTTTCGCAGTGGCAAAGATGCAGTTCATTTACCTTCAGGCCCAGTCGCAACCACACTGAAAGTGACAGTGTAGCTCCGGTGAGCAGAGTACCCATATTAGGTGATGGGATCGCATGAAGCCAATATCCCGCCTCTCTCTCCGATACGGCGAGAAGACGAGCTCGATCTGCAGTACTGGCCGAGGTTTCTAAGAGTGTGGAGAAGGCCAATCTGTAGAGCGGCTCGTCCCAAATTGTACAAGATTTCATGAACACTTTAGCAAGCGGTGGTTCGGCTACGGGAAACGGCCTGTTATTCCAAAGACTAACTCGTTCAGTTAGGTGTTTATAGATTGACTAGCGGCTCTTTGCACTGTAGAATTTGGGCTTTCTTTGTTACATACGGTATCACCCAAAATTGGTCAAACTCAATGCACAGCTACTAAAACGAGTAAGTCGGATGGAAAATACTCGAACTTGTCTATATAACTTAACTAGTGGGCCCGGCGCGACTTCGTTCGCGTACACCTACTTCACCCGTACCTGCCCTTTTTTTCTTACTTATAAACCTTCCTCTTGGATCACTCTATCTATTGTTGAAAATCGCATTAAATCCATTGCGTAGTTTAAAAGATCTAAGCGTACATAGATGCATAGGGACAGACGGCGGAAAGCGACTTCGTTTTAATACCATGTATAGATTACTCGAGCCCTGAAAGTGAACACCTTCCGTGCACAAAGTCAAGGAAACAACGTATATGCCACATATACGTGTAATAGATCACGAGGTGGCAAGGTGTCACGCTCTAATTACGTGAAGCGTTCATTACATAAAAAGCTTCAGCACCGCTCTTATATCCGCCCGGCCTCCCCTCCCCCCTTTCGTTTGACCTTAAAATAAGGGGGGGGGGGGGGGGGGGAAGTGAGAGCCAGGCAAAGTGTCCATCAAAGATAACTCGGTTAATGAAACTTTATTGGAAAATCAATATAGTGTGACAGCCGTCATTAGGTTACGTCTGTACTTTCAGGGAAATTGGAAGACTATTGTTGTATTTTATGCTGTTTACTTCCTCCAGTATTGTAGCTTTAGCCGCGAAATCAGCATAGCCTATATCCTTCAAGCCCTACAAGTTTCTTCATAACTGTTTTCCAAGATTATCGACTAGGTAGGAACTGAAGAGCCGTGCGATAAATAAGTAAATAGTCTAGGCATAGTGCAACAACCCGATGCAATATTGGATTCCAAACTTTCTGAAGTTGCCACTCCAAGTTGGAATTTGCAATATTTAAATAGCGAAGCCCAACGCGGAACTTTGATAAATTGAAAATTTTCCAATGCAGCGACGCGATCTGCCGCAGAGGAATGTATTGGGAATTTCCCTCGCGAAATCAAATAACGTTCGCCCTCACCCAAACTACATACCTCTATATTCACATTATTGAATACATCAGACATTATTCTCTTCGATATTTTAAATTCAAAGCGGACTCTAGCGATTTTTATTCGCGTGCAGTTCGACACTCCGTGAGCATTTAGCGAGATCCGCTCTTATTTTTCGAGGCCCAAAATTACCCTAAGACAGCTGGGAAGAGTGTAACTTTCTATAGAGTTTCAGACATTACGCCATCATCATCATCATAGCCCATACCAGTGCAGGACTTAGAGCCTCTCCCACGCAATGGAAGGTTATTGCCATAACGCGTATATAGCGTATACGCGGTATATCGCCTCATACGACACCCACGAGTGTGAAGGGTTGGTGCTGTTCTACTCTGCCGGACACCACACGGCCACCATTATGCCATATTCGTTTTGTGTTATAGCCGTTTCCCAATAACCCAATAACAGCATCAAGTGTCCACTACATTACTTTACCATAACTACATTATAGCAGACCAGTTACGTACTAGCGATACGTGAAACACATAATGAACGAGAACAAGCACCTTCCCAAACAAAGTGGGTGCCCGTGACACATTTTGTAACGAAATTTAGACAGGACGCACGGAAATAGATACTATTTTGGTGATTGTCGAGTGTCAGCGACGGCGCATCGCGTCGGGCGCGCTTTCCTAAATTGAAGTTAATTATAGGAGACTCATAATTCATAAATTTTTATGAAGTACTTCTTGGTCTGCTGCTGGAAAGCTGGGAAGCCGAAGTGGCGAGACCACAAGCTACACGTTCGCGTACACCTACATTACCCTTACCTACCCTTTTTTTCTTGCTTATGGTTTATAATTATTCCTCTAGAATAACTTTTTCTATTGTTGAAAACCGCATTAAAATCCGTTGCGTAGTTTAAAAGATCTAAGCGTACATAGATAGGGACAGAGGGCGGGAAGCTGGTTCGTTTTATACGATGTTTCGTTTTATGTATCTATCGTTGTATATATCGTATGTGTACTATCGTTTTATGTATATTTATAGCAGACAAAAGATGTATCTTTACACCATTTCTTGCATTTATACCGTTGTTTTAGATTATTATTAAAAGATTTCCATGGAACTCGTGCAAAACTAATGACGAAATTAAACTGAGAGTAAAACCCTAACAGATATAATGAACAACTCCGATGTTTACCATAATTTAGAAATGCAATAACAACTAATAAAATGATTACCTTCCAAATAAAATTAAAAAGTAAACTACATCCATTTTTCCGATAAAATACGATTAAATTCATGGACCGGTATTTGAAACTGCGGTAGTATAAGAGTGGGTTAAAAGCTTTAAAAGCTTTGCTACCGCTTCGCGAAAGTGCACATTTAATTAAGCCGGGTTATTGGTGTCATACAATACATCAAAAAGTTTACACGTGCATTACACTACCATAGCTTCTGCGGCGCCATAGACAAGGACTTATTTTTCATACTTGCTCGTAAGTTTTAAGCACATAATCCAAGATATGTACGCGTATTTTTTAGTGTACTATTACACACTAGGGCGTTATGATACCCCTGTAAATTAAGTTCGTACCTCTCTATAAGCAATATTCGCAATAAGTTATATTACGTTATAGTTATAGTACGTTGATTTTCTTTTTCGCGCCCTTGCCGAAGAAAAAAAAACTGCGGACCATTTTCCGAATAAATGTTATCGTCTTCGCTGTGTTAGTAATTATAACAATACGTCTGCTTATTTCCTCGCAAGTGTGATGAAAAACGTCGTATGAAACGCGTGGCATTCATCATTAGGCGATCCTAATTGGTTTTGAACTCTCCTATTGGTTGGTTGTTAATTAGGGCAGTGCCTTACACTCTCGGCTCACTATTTATGTAGTAATAACTGTTGCCCGCGACTTCGTCCACGAGGGCTACTGAACATAAACAAAATACCTATTCCACCAAAAACTACTTGAAAATTAACATTGTAATTATCTGAAATACTGAAAGCAATTGCAAAACAGGTGAACTGACATTACAGGATAGTAAAAGACCCGGATGTACTTAAAGAGTTTAAGACATTCTACGTGGTAGATACCTAGATTTACGGTGAAGCATTGAAATCAGAGAATTGTTAGCAACAGAGTTACGTAATTTGCCTACTGGTCTAAGGCAGATTGTTTTCCAATAATCACTCCTCTCCAGTCTTGAGAAGTGCTCTGAAAACTGTTGAGCATTTTTGTTGAGCTGTTGATTTGCTACCATGCCACGCATATTCTGCGCAAGACGCTATTTGAGTATTCCCGAGCATAGTACAAAACGCTTCAAGCGGCCGTTCATTGCATTGGTTCTGGTGTTGCTGTGGACATTTTGACACAGTGGACCATGTGAATCACCATCAAAGTCAACTTCTGGCGAAAGTCACATTAAAAATGGAACAGTGGTGCCACATCGCAACCGTTTGGTATGGGTATTCATCCCCACTACGTAGACCCTCTGTTGGTCACCACGCGAAGGTTCGAAAGAACGTTTCTCGCTTGTACGATTCGGATGTTGAATGAGCTTCCAGCGACAGTGTTTCCTTTGGACTATGACATGGGATCGTTCAAAAGGTATATTAGAGGTCTCTTCAGAGACGGGCAATGCATTGGTGACTCCCCCGGTGTTGCTGATGTCCATAGGCGGCGGTGACCACTTTCCATCAAGAGACCCGCTTGCCTGTTTGTCTGCCATTAACATAAAAAAAATAAAAAATAGGTGGAAAGAGAATTAACCCTCCGATTGTATTGAAACACCTACCCGTAGCTTCTACAGCTTTCTTGCGCACCCTAAAAATATCAGACAGCAATCCTGAAGCACTCGAGCTTTGTCGCTGTTGTGTGACACCCTACACACAGGAGTTTCCGTAATGCTACGTTTTACAGACATGAAGCAGTGTGTCAGCGATCAAGCGAGCAAGTGCAATTTTTTCGAGTCGCCTGACTTTGTCCATAGGCTGCCAATGAGAAATATTGTCCTGAAACGTCTTGCTGTAAGTTTTCACTTATTGTACTGCTTAAAACTTTATCATAGACTACTCTTTGTTCAACCGTAAGTCTTTTGACGGTATTACCAACAATCGCGCGAAAATTTCAGCTGCACTAATTGCTAATTAAGTAAGTGGTTTTCAAAGCATGCTAGCTTACAGCGCCAGACAGAATCTTAGACCATAGGTAGGCAAAGACTTAAAACTGGATCGAAGACTTCTCTTTGATCAAACGTGAGTCTTGGGACGTTATTACTTACTAAGCAAATATTTCAGCTGCACTGTAAATGCCTTTCAAAGCACACTTGCATACACGGTATAGTTGCCGATCGATATGACAAAACCTTGAAGCACTGTTAGGCTATTAGCTACCCTTGATCAAATATTCCCACGCGTGTTCCTTTGGGCACAAAGGACAAGTTAGACGAGACGGTGTTGATACTTAGTTTCCCCACAGTTGTACCGAGTTCGAGTGGCCACAGAACATCTGAATCAAAGCGAACATTTGCCACAGACGTCTTGGGGTATCGCTTATTTATTCAGAAGCTGCTTTGCTCTGCAGACCGCGTAGAACTAGTTAGCAGAACGCAAATGAATGTGGTAGCGTCGGGGACAGTAAGCTGGTTGCACGCACCAAAATTGTTGTTTATGTACAAATTGGGTTTTGTACATTTCCAAATCTTTGCTCAGAGGAATGTTTTCATTTCAAAGAGATTTATGTATGGAGGCGTATCTCTTGATTTCATTGTGATTTATATGTGACATTATGTTTTTTAAATTGGGACATTCGATATGCATTTTGTCATAAAAAAGAACGGCCCGATTGTGTTTTATTTAGTCGAAAATACGCTGAACTCTCTAGCATTTGTAAATGTACTGCATATTAGATCAATCCTGCTTTTAGTGGACCACAACACTAATTATTTTATAGTGTTATATTATTGCATTTCCAGGGAAACTAATTAATAATAAAAATATATAATCAAATTCAATAAATATTCGTGGACAAATTCACACAGCGCCATCTAGCCCCACAATAAGCAAAGCTTGTACTATGGGTGCTAGATAACTGATATATTACTTAAATTCTTTTTAAATACATACTTATTATACATAGAACACCCAGGCCCGTAACAGAAATTAAAATTCATCATTTCAGTTCTGCCCGGCCGGGAATCGAACCCGGGACCGTTGAACCACTCAGGTCGTCAAATAAAATTAAATATAGCCTATTACTCGCTGATAATGTAGCTTTCCATTGGTGAAAGAATGTTTAAAATATAAACAAAACAACTAACAATCAAATCATTCCTCTTTATAATGTTGCGAAAAGATATAGAAGTACAATTGAGTAACATAGCACTCTAACTGAGTAAGTTTATCTATACCATAGCTTCGATTAAGCTGAAGCATACAACTGGTAGGTTTTAAAATACGTTGTTTGTTTAACATAATTATCATTGCTGCAAACAATCAACCAACCAATGGAAGGAACTTTCTGCATTGGTTACGTGCCATCGTGTGTTTTCAATTTTGATTTTCGTCATGAAACATTCAATATTTTGTTGCATGACTCCGATTTTTCATATCTTTGAACCGTTCACTTACGGTGTTGCCATATAATTAAAAACAAAATTGTTGATACCGGTAATGAAATTAAAACCGTTCGACTAGAAGCGAGTAATTCAAAAATAGAGACCATGTTCTCGTTTGCCTCCCTCTGAAATAAATTAAAAATCAACAACCCCTTACACCTAAACACGTTTCTCTTCAGCGTTTCAAATCATAACATCCTTCGGAAGCTACGGCAATTCTCACGAAACTAATATTACGGTCTGTATAGATCTCCGAGTTGTAAATACGCAATTCCGCCTGCGATTTAGATATTGCCCTGGAAACCGAATCGCTTGGCGTTTGATCGCAATACCGCAATATAGTTTGAGATTATTAGTTGGTTTACAATGAGTATCGTTATTAGTGAGTACCTACAATTGGCTTGACTGTGTCTGTATTTAATTTGTTTTATTAGGTGTTGGTTCCCCAATAAATAAAGAAATGAGGCGAAACGATTAGGAAGCACCAGGGTAGAGCTAATACGGACATTTAGCAATACAGTAGTATCTATCGCCTTTCGCTCTCTGTGGTGAGGTCCTCCCTTCTTATTAGTGTCCGTCCGAAGGTCAATTTCTGGCCGCTACTCATTAATTGGCTATCGTCACAACCTTCGGTCGAAAACAGAATACGGAGGCTTAAGAGATTTTTGTTTAAAATTGGCTACAAGCTACAATTAATAATGTCATAGACCAAAATAATACAGTTGCTTATTCATACATGATAATACATATAAATGATTTTAAAACATTGAAAGCTTACATTGACTGTATATTTTAGAAGGGTAATTTATATCATCGCTACAAGTTGATCTAAAGATGATAAAAACAATTGTCAAAAATAATAACATTTCTGAATATGGTGAATTTTAACATTTATTTGTATGTTTATTAAATTATGATGTGTTCTAGGAACATTCATCGAAACCTTCGGCTTTGGCTGCATTTTAGGCCGAAGTCGAAGTTTTTGTCGAAAATGGTTTTTTGGCCGAAAGTGGCCAAAGCGGAAGCTTCGGTCGGACACTGTTAACAATACTACTTGTCTGTGTGTATGAATGAACGGGTCAGGTCACAGAGAATAAGTTTGAGGTCGTTGTGTTTGACTCAAACTTTTGTTCGAACTGTTGCCTCAATCTTTCTTCTATAATAATATTATGTGGAGAAAAGATTTTGATTTTTTGTTTGTAGAAGATAAAGATATACACATGTAAAAAGCTGCAGCAGTATCAGCGAGTAATACAGGTGATAAATTTTCCCGAAATTCAACGTGGTTCCCACGGGAACCGGTCCGGAACATACAGGCATTAGCCCTCACAGTATTATGCTGAGACTGGTCCATTTCGGTTTCCGTTACATCACTGGTTGGTCTTATGTAATTTTCAATCATTATAATTTACTTAGGTTAAGGATGTAATGGGGCTCCGAATAAATTACTGTCTATGTGTATGTCAATACGGTGGCCCACGATCAGAGGTCCAATCCAACCTGTTAACAGGGTCATGGAAGTCAGATGGCAGTCCGGATCTGCCAAATCTGGACAAGATCGAGGCGGACCGCGCCTTGTCCTTGCGCGCGAGGCGACAATCGGGATTTTTACGCCCACATAACTACATTTATTGTTTAATCTTTGGTTCAATCATCATCATCATCATCGCTGCCCATAACGTCCACTGCTGGACTTTGGACCTCTCCCCATGGAGGGGAGGTTGTTGCCATAATCTCTACGTATCTCTCCTCCAAGCGGATTGGAATTGGCAGTGTTATAAATATAACAATGGAAAACGCTGCTGCTCATTTTCCAGCCTACGCAGGCTCTAGATCTTTTGTCTCGAAAACAATAGTTGTCTTGTGTACGACACCCACGAATGTAAGGGGTTGGTGCTATTCTACTCTGCCGGACATCACACGGCTAACCATTCTTAGCCACCATGAACAATAACTATTCTACTTCATTTCTTCGCAATCAACGCATAGGAAGCCGCGGGCGTAAGCTGGAAGTGAATAGCACTTATAAATGTCACTCAGGACAGGCGCGAGATCATACGCAGGCTGGGAAGCCGTTTGAATTTTCAATTTCCCGCGTCTATTCTCGGGGAAGTCGATAAAAGTGGGACAAGTGAGTAGTCTGAATGGATGAGTGACGGGAGGTCAGGTCTGGCGCGCGTTTTTCCGTCGATAATAGTTCAGTCAGACGTAACTATCATTTTAAGCCGGCGCGGCGTAGTGGAATAGTATGTCGGTGTACGTAGGTACCTATTCTTGTGTAGTATGTCGCTGTTTGTAGGTAGGTAACTTCCTATTCTTCAGAACGTTGCGGTGTGGTACCTACAATGGACGGTTTTAGGGCAAGTTACTTTTCAAGATGAATCACTTTTAACGTATAAATCGTGGTTTTGTATTTACCGTTATATCCCGACGTTTCGATAACTTTACTAGATCCATCATTTTATAGGGTAGCCGGGTCAACCCGGGTAAAGAAAATGTTAATTGAACCGTGATTAACCCGATAAGTGTTTCGTTTGTCCGCATCGCGCAAACAAACAGTTTTCAGTAAAATTTATTCAGCGCACGCCACAAATATTATTTGTGCATTTTCGTACGATAAATATTTGAACTTTATGGCTGCTGTTGAAATATATGAAAATCACAATGAATAATTAATGGATGTAATGGTAATTACTACTACTAAAGTAGGTATCCGTAGGTATACTAGGGAATGTTGCAGAGAGCTTATGGCCGCCCGCGTCTTCTGCGTTGACTTTGATAAAATAGAATAGAAATAGTGCGTTTTCTACTGAATACATATTTAATCGATGTCACGTACCTCAATAAATGACATCGATTAAATATGTATTCAGTTTACACGATGAGTTAATTGGGCAGGCACATCTATTTTCAAGGATTAAATACTGATCGAACAAAGTCTAAGGCGGAGTTAAGCCCATCGACTCGATAAGAAGAAGAAGGATTAAATGGAGATAAATACTTAATTACCTTTATTACTATCTTTTCTCGTGGATAAATTGGTAAGTTCTAAAATTCTTAGGTGTTACTGATTGGTAGATTTGTGGCTAAGTATTTCTTCTTGGTCGCGTATAAACAGTCAGCATTAACAATTGTTACTGCTTGAGAAATACCTACGTAGTACCTACGTACCTACGTAGGTACGAGTAGGTACGCCAGTACAAACCCAGAAATGTTTTGTTCAATTTCAATATAAAAACTTTTGGGTACAGAAAACCTTACTTATTAATCGAACAACATCTGACTTTCAAAGTCGATGCTCATTTTACCGCAAGAAACAGATCCGGCAAGTTTAATTGAAAAGAATCCTTGCAAGACTTTCCTTCGAGAAATTATGAAAAGCACACGTTTGTTTTTTACTTTTTAAGTAACTTGGCCCTGCGACTTTTAACGTGGCTGCGCAATTTCACCGCCTAAACACCGGCAAGTAGCTATTGCTCATAACAACCATAAGTACCCACCCACCGCCTTTTGACAAAGTTTCTTTTGAGAGAGTTTTCTTTGAGGAATTAAAAAAGAAACAGCCTTTTGTCGTGACGAGGCTGAACGTTATAAAAATTATGTTGCAAAAAGCCGAGTTCTGCTCTCGAAGTTGTAAAACCACACCGGGGGTGAAGGTAGAGTCCTCGGTGCGCCGTGTTTACGTTAGAAACTAGGTAAATGAAGTTGGTGTGAACTCCTCTACCGAGCGCTAACTCATTTAGCCAGCAAATAGAATAATAATTTGGATTCGAACTTCGCCGGCGAGGAGACTGCGGTTTACAGAGGACCTACCTAACTAGGGACCTAACGTGTACCTACGGTAAACCAGGTGCGGATCCAGGATGTTTTATAGGTATATAGGTAAAGTGATGTGATGGTGCTGGTGGTGGATTAGTTGGTAAAATGAAGCCACAAAAAGTTCACTCACTTTCAAGTTTATTCAAACTGGATAGGCATACAGATATAGTTACAGTACACAGAATGAATGTCGAACACGCTCAGAAGGAGGAATTAATAGCGACGGAAAACAGATTTAGGAATAGGAAGGCAGTACAGAAAAATGGATTCACGCATAAAAGCAATCGCGCGTAGGTACGTTGGTGGTGCACAAAGTAACATGCGTCTCGCGTCTAGAATGGCTGCGGACTGCCGACCGGACCGACCCACGTTCTCGTTCATAAATAATAACTAGTTACACTACATAGGTATTATATTATTCAATGAGAGAGCATCCTGAGCTTAAAAAATTGTTGGCCTTTTTAGTGGGATGATCAATGTTGCGTGAAAGAATTTGAAATTCGTGACATTTTGGATTATAAAAGCTTGAAGTGATCATTGAATGAATCAGCGAGCGGATTGGTTGGGTTGTATTGGACATTTTGGGTCTTAACAGCAAGGGGTGATCTTCACAAAGGTAACTTAGGGGGAACCAATTTATTTATTTATTTACCGTAAATTTACAGCTTCACAGTACTTGTTGAATGAGCGACCGCAGTGAACTTGTTAAATAGCGAATTTGATATTTTTGGCCTTTTCGCCCATAAAACCGTGGGTGATAGTGAGTCAGAGGGCTCGTAGAGGGCAATTGCACCTATAGCCCCCCTTTTTATTGCATAATACTCATAGACAGACTTAAATATAATACCTAAAATTGCTAGGTACTCCCAAATAGTTAGAGGATTTCATACGCTAGGATATTTTTTTGAAGAAAAACCTAATATTAATTTCCCCCTATTATCTATAGATGTAGGTATTTGAGAAAAATCTGTTGAAGCAAACTACTATTCGTTTTGCCGATCCGAATCCAGAACCAATTAAATGCGTCCGTAAGAACTGTCTAAAACTAAAAAAAAATCATCTCGACCTTCGAAAATGTCGGCTAGCCAGACCAACGTCACTTGGAACATAAATCAGTTAGAGCTTGTCTAACCTGAAATGACGCGCCCCACTACTTAATTAGTTGATTTCGATGTGTGAGTGCAAATATTAATAACGACACTACATCTGTGTGGAAGCGTCGACTGCTCAATCGAACGACGCGTGCTCCTACGTTTGAGTCTCACCGGCAACTGAATGACCAATTACAACGGCATTTGTATATGTATTGCGTCCATATTTTAAATTTGCTTGTATGCGTTAATGCGATAGTGGGGCGCGTCATTTCAGCTAAGACGAGCTCTACGAGCGTTTTGACTAGGATAAAAATACCGAAAATCCCGGTTTCTGTAAATTGAATACCGATATTGTGAAGACGTATTTTTCGTCCGGAATCCCGGTATTTTCGGTATCCGGGATCCCGGTTTGCGACACCTAGACGCGCGTGACGAATACCAAACCTTAGTTTAGCCGCCAGCGCCACAATAACTTTAATAGTGTCAGTAGGAACCTATCTCATACCTACATCCGTCCGCTAAAGTGAATAACGTGACGAATGAAAAACGTACAGTTAGGCACCTACTTACATAGTTTTAAAATTACTATATCATTTTGTAGCGCAATTTTCTTGTAATCGACGGATACAAGAGATAGCTGTCGTGTAATTTACAGAAGAGCGAGGCAGGGAAAGTGGTGGTAAAGAAAATAAGTTATTTACTACGAAATTAGTTCAATTATTTCATGTATGTAAACCATGATCCAATCTGGTAAGGTTCCTCCGTAATTACCTGGTCTGCCAGTTCAAGTCAAGGTGGACCCCGGGCACTCAGGCGCGAGAGTACAAAATGTTTTTTTGTGATAACATTTTTTTTTTTCTGTAATTACAGTATTTCTCGGTAGTCGGTAAATAATCCACAACGTTATTAGTGGGCTTCGTAGAGCGTAGCTATATGCACGCGTATAAGTAAATCATCATCATCATTAGACTGTGATAGTCCACTGCTGGCCATAGGCCTTCTCAGGGTGTCCTGGCGCTCAGTCTAATCTGGTCAGGCTCCCCTGGTAGCAGGGTCAAGGAGGCCAGATGGCAGTTGCTCCATTGTAATTACCTGATCGGCCAAATCCTGGATCATGGTCAAGGCGAACCCCGGGCCCTCGTGCGCGAGAGCACAACCGGGATATTAACGCCAAGACGATTCGTTTATTTTTAGTCGTTATCCAGGTCATATGTGGTCGTCCGCGGCGTCCCTTTCCCTTCTCCATCTGCAAGACTCTTCTTTCTTCTTTCTTCTTTTCTTTCTTCCCGTCTCATTACGTAGCCAAACAATTGCAAGTGGCTTTTTTAAATAAATGTAATAATAATAAATATGCTTGGACAATTCACACAGTGGCTACTAGCCTAAAAGTAAGCAAAGCTTGTGTTATTAGTGCTAGATAACTGATAAACTACTTACATACTCATTATGCATATAACACCCAGACCCGTAACAGACATTTTTAATGCACCATTTCAATTTCTGCTCGGCCGGGAATCGCACCTTTCAATTCCCGCCTAACTGAACCACTCTGGTCGTCTTATAAGTTTTATCGTCGTCTTATAACTTATTACTTATATTAAAATAATGTCCATAACTTAAGGACGTAATTTACTGCCATTTGCACTTTTATACATACATATTACTGTCTATGATTGCCATCCATATTTCGCCATTGGGTATTCACGAAGGCTTTTATCGACCTTTGCCTCGCTACTTATCGACCTTTACCGCTCGTTACTGTCTCTGAAATATTAATCAAACCTCGACGTTTCGAGGCGAAGCATAGTGCAAAGTGCATTTATTTTTACTTCAAAATAAGCCAATTATCGTGGTACCGCTTTGTTCCGACCAATATTACTGAATTTCCCGAAAAGCTTGCCCTAAATAGAAAATGATTTTCCAGTTTTACGAGTTCGTAATATTTGCGGACTTCCGTTAATATTCCGATATGGAATTTTTCTGTGGAAACCTGTACATACCTACGCCTTGGGTGTGTGGAAAACTTACAGATTTATAATATTTGTCATTTTGGCACTAGGATCACTAGGATCATGTAGCTCTACATAGTTTAAAACAATGTCGCTTTAAACTAACCCGCCGTCTGTCTCTCGGAATGTACGCTTAGATCTTTTAAACTCTACGCAACGGATTTTAATGCGATGTTCATATAATTTTGAGAATTTGTTCCGGGGCTTCCGGGAGCCTCCGCTATTTCATACATAAGTTTTTGCCGTATTGTTGGCAGCATACGAGAAAAATTCCATTGGAACCTTTGTGGATTTACTCTATGAAATATCTGACCCACGTGTTTTCAAGTGATTGTCTAGACAAGAAAACTTCACCAAGCATGCTTCGAGTCTTGTGGTAAATTGCGTTTACAGTGAGTTGTTGAGAGTTCTAATCGGGAAAGATTCAAATAGGAAGAAAATTGAGGGACAATTCGAAGCCACCGCGAACGAAGTAGGTAGGTACCGAGCAACAATAGTGGGCAACGAAAATGTGATGGAAACTATTGTAGACATGTACCTACTCGACTCAATCTCAAAGCTGACCGCTCCAACACCATAATATACGCGTCAAAATATCCGCAATCCGCACTAAATCCGTACGAAGGGAGCCTATATCGGTCTGTTATTTCGTTTACCATTTCACGGTATAGCCGTTGTATCGAGCGCGATATAGTTCTCCTAAGAAACACTATGGTCTAACTACAGGCAAGGGCGAAGTCATAACAGCAGGCCAAGAAGTTAATTGACTTTTGGGCCCATTATAAGTTGTCACACAAGCACAGGTCTCCCGATTGGCGTCCAAATTTAGATGGCCCCGTCGGCTTGCAGGCCTGCAGGCAGATTGGCCGTGTCAAATTCTAGACGTTAATGGTAGTGTGCCATTGACGGTTTCAAACAGAACAGTATGAGCCCGCTACCTTTTGATAGTTTGGTACCTCCTCCCTACCTACATATTCTGAGTCAGCTATAAGCTTCAGACATGTCTTTCAATAAACAAGTACCTATTTATGAATGACTAAGATCCGTTTTATACATGTAAATTCGGTTATGTGCAAAAGTTCGCCGGCATATCAGTGGTGCCATGAGCAGACCCGCATGTCTGTTTTTTTTTAACTCTGCCCAGCTGCATTGAAACACAATACTAATTTATGTATTGTTACAATACGGTCTGTTCTCAGTAGATATCGCCCTGGCGCCAACGCACTCTGTCCTTGACGCCTTTATTTGCCAAGGCTGTAAGAAAATCGTCAGGTGCTGTTCGGTAAGTAGTCTAGAAATCTGTACTACGCCTGCCGAGTCGCGGTCTCCACAGAAATACTTGGAGCTCGTACAGACGAATTCTGCACGAGTTGTCCCAAATGTTTATGCAATTTTGGTTTCTATGAACAAAATAATTAGGTATTTAATTTATATAAAGCATAGTCATCGCACAGCCACCGGGTCGCACCCGCCTAGTCGTCGTGTCGCGTCCGCGTAACCACCGCGCCGTGTGCGCGCCAAATGCATGTTTTCTGTCCGGTTGCTATGGCTATGCGGACAGGACGTCTACGCTATTTCTGTCCGGTTTGCAAATGGATAACGTATGAAGGGGAGATACTCTAGTATTTATGAGCGCTATGCCGTATGGCCTTCAAAAAAAGGCACTTACCAATCCCACAGCTGCGTGAGGCAGTCGAACATGACGCAGCCATGTTCGGTGTTCAGGCAGGAGTGCGCGGGCGCGGCGGCCGCCATGCTGGTTCACTTTCTCGCGTTCAACCTGCGGAAAGGAGACCCAATTAGTACCGTGCCCGTCGTGGTAAATGAGGTAGTCGCAGAAATGAGATGAAAGCGAAATCATTGTGACATCCGCCGGCAGACAATGCGGTAATGGAGTTACCAGCCGCGCCGTCACGCAGCGGACGGCGCTGAGTAGCGGCTGAAAATTAAATTGCGGGAACGACGCTGGCGAGTCTCAGCACGCGAGTGACGCTGCTGGCTAATAGTTTGTGGGTACTTTACTTGTACAAAATGGGGACGTATTAAAAAAGAAGGGACGTATTAAAAATTATCGCGATTATTATCACACATTTTAAATGGATGTTCCGGGTTTGCGTCCAGGTCCGATGACCGTGACGCATGCAACTGCGTCGAAATATCGGGCTACTCGTAAACAAAGCTACGCGGAGATCCGGACCATATCTTTAAAATGTATTAAATAATGTTTCAGGAAATTTTAAGTGACAATTAAAATATGACGAGCGAAAAAGCAAACAGCGCCGCGGTCTCAAAAGCTTCGGCGCTTTTAACTTCCTTACTTCATCGAGGTATTTTTTCTTTACCATGAGACGAAAAACGGCTGTCTCCAGGTGGCGGAAATACATAAAAGTGTATGAATATGTAAGAGTCCATTAATCAACTAGCTCAAGGTCAAACTCTCGAGAGAACGTTCCATAAAACGCATTTCCATTTGGAGTCGTTGCTAAAGTAGAATGCAAAATCTCTATAGGACATTTTACAATGAATTATTAACGGGGCTTCGAGCTAGGGTTGCCACCCGTACCATAGTATATAGTATCGTGCTATATTTTAGACAGAAGTACTATAAATTATAGAAAAAAAAATACTATGTTTCCACTGTCGAACTTTTATTTCTAATTACAACTTATGTAAAAGGAACACATCCCCAGCGTAGCATGAAGAGTTTCAGGAGGAAACATTCATCGTCACATCTTGTCCTGTAGGGGCAGGTTGAAACCACATTGTTCCATTTGTTGGCTAAAGCCAAAAGCTACCAAAAATATATATGGAAAAATTAATAAGTACCTAATTATATAAATATAAATGTGTACTATACCTTTGCCAAAATGTACTATATATTTTGACTATTTATAAATAAAAATACAATTTTTCTCCAAAAACAAAAAGGTGGCAACCCTACTTTGAGCAGAGGCGCGGCCTGCGGTATGGAGAGTATGGCTATCTATGCATAGGACAAAACAAAGTCGCTTTCCGTCGTCTGTCCCTATGTATGTATCTATGTACGCTTAGATCTTTTAAACTACGCAACGGACTTTAATGTGGTTTTCAACAATAGATAGAGTGATTCAAGAGAAGGGTTTATAAGTAAGAAAAAAGGCTAGGTAGGGGTGAAGTAGGTGTACGCGAGTGAAGTCGCGGCGGGGTCGCTAGTATAAATATTTAAGTAAGTAAAGTATGTTCGTTGCAACAAACGTAACTTAATTTTGGAATACGTAATTTTCCATGAAATTGAACCTAAAAAGTAAAGTAAGACTTAGTTTAGAAAGTACATGCTCAAATACCCGTGATCTCCCTTTTGCACCTTTCGTTAACTGGAAGAGATCTCTTACAGACATAAGATCGCCTTTGTGAACCTATCTTAAGATTTTAACATTGTAACATTCTTGTGTGTAATATAAAGAATATATGTAGCTATATTTGAGGAATGGAAAATCAGGGGAATACTATTTTTACCTCCAAAATTTATCTTAAGGGAGTGAAACAGGGGATGAAAATTTGATTGAAACGCTGTGACGTTTTACCTACCGAGGCATATTTCTCAAGTTATGAATATAAAATTGGTCCACGAGGAAGTTGCGGATAAAATATACTTTATCCTTACATAGCATAAAACAAAGTCTTTTTCCGCGTCTGTCTGTAGATTCCCTAACTCGGAGTTTGGAGCGGTTTATCATCAGTTATCACTTGGATCATGGTCAAGGCGGACCCCGGACCCTCGTGCGTGAGAGCACAACTGGGACATCAACGCCAAAATGATTATTTTGATTTTTTCATCATCAGTTAAATAATTATTCACGAAAGATAATATTTTTAAGTACCTCTTTTTTTTTTAAAGTAGGTACACTCGTGCGAAATCAGGTCGGGATCGCTAGTACCTAACTATATAAAATGTAATATTAGTTGCATCTGCAGTAAACAGCAACAATTATCTACCGACCTATCATTTCCTAAAACCGCTTTTGCGGTTTCAATGCGGGCCAATAGATATGATAGTATGATATGAAGTGCCTACATTTGGATAATTATTTTCATTTCCCGTTTGTACATACACGCAAACGTTAACCACATTACGAACTGGCATAATTACATTCCGAATTGATTATCAAATAGTCAATTTGGTGGTCCATTGTCTCCTTACCTACCCCACCAGCGGGACAGAGGCGTGAGCTTTATGTATCTATGGAGTAATTATCAAATAGTCCATAGCTGTCCATAGTCTCTGCCTATCCCACCTACGGGACAGAGGCGTGAGCTTTATGTATCTATGGAGTAATTATCAAATAGTCCATAGCTGTCCATAGTCTCTGCCTATCCCACCTGCGGGACAGAGGCGTGAGCTTTATGTATCTATGGAGTAATTATCAAATAGTCCATAGCTGTCCATAGTCTCTGCCTATCCCACCTGCGGGACAGAGGCGTGAGCTTTACATATGTATGTATCAAATCGGCCGGTAGCGAGCGTTCACATCGATGCCTAATATGATAGACCTATTCAAATCGCATCAATACGGTTCGTGAGGAAAACAGATAGATGTTCGCAAGAAACGGCTAGTGAAAACCATTACGTTTAACAGGTTAATGTCTCCGGAGATATTGCTACCAATGAAGCGCGTGCAAGAAAGCCAATGGCCACGGCTTGGCGGTAGTCGTTGGGCCGGTGCAGTGGCGGTGGCCCTAGATCTAGAATCAACAATTTAGAGAATTTGGTGGTGCAAGACTCTGAGATCTCATGGTGGCGCCATTACATAGTACGTTTTTCATACAAATTTTATGCAAAATTTTATGAACATTATTTCAAGGGTCTGACGCTTTTATTGTGTGTAAGCGCCTGCGAGTGCGGAGTCTCGCCTCAAGCCGTGCACATTTGCTAGTCTGCCCGACCTTCCCAGACTCCTGCTCGCTCGATGATCTATTTTAAGCCTCAGACAGTGCAGTCCGCGTCTCTTAGTTATGGACTGGAAAAATATAAATAATAATAATCCAACCTTGGTGGCTAAAAGGCTACCTTCCCAAGATAGGACTGGGCTAGCCATGTTGCCCGAATGCCGTCTGATCTGTGGGCGAAACTTATCAAAGAAAAAGATGGCACGACGAATCAGCGTCGTATACGAAAGAGTGGAGAGACCTGGCAACAAGTCTAAGTCGAAAAATGGGAAAGAGGCATTTGCCCTGAGTGAGACGACGGCTCATGAAAAAAAAATTATCATTACCACGATAAGAAGAAGGTGTGTTTGTGCAATTGGCCGTTAGTAAATGTATCTAAGTGAGCGTGAAATGGATTTCTACATGTTAATAATATAAAATAAAGCAATGGATAAGAAAAATAATAAAATCAATAAATAACGCCATATAACGGGGAATTGTATTTGTTTTCCATTTAACTGCTTTATTTTAAGCTATAGAAAGCCTTTTGGCGCTCCATCGAATACTCAGATGAAATGAATACATTGAACACTATATATACACTATATATACACCCACGAACCACCTTAAAAGAGAAAGAGTAGGGCTCGGAAGAATACCTAAAAATTTTCACATTTTTCTATTAGTCAGTAGATACCTAACTTTTAAGTTTAGAGAAGTGCTTTAAAAATCAATATCTAAGTAATTTTAATTAACAGCAGGAAGAAGCAATTGTGTTCAATTGCCTATTTTAAAACGTGTTTTGGCACGCTTTCATTCGACGTCCATGTGGATTCTGTAATGCTTTCCTCAATGATTGATGATTGATACTTGATGATGTGGACATGATTAGTAATTCTACAGGAATATTTAAGATATTGTTTTCATCAAGAGTCGACTGTTATGGCCAATTTCTATAGAGTTTATACATTTTCTTTCATTTTATTAGTGTAGATATTATGCAAATAGGGAACTATATTATTGGTATGACTGTTTGTACTAAATGAAATATATTGATGACTTTTACTTAAATCTGGAAAATGCAGAACTCAACTCTCGAGGCGCACATTCCTTTTCATTGCGCCAAATAGTACACCTAATTTTATCACAAGCGATCCGCCAATCATTACATTTTCTGAACACCCTGAGTTTATACATTTTGATAATTTCATGAGTATTTGACATTTGATACTCATTTGTTGTAGGACAACTTTGATATTCACAGAGTAACTTTACCGATGACCTATAGTTATGAAGTTTTGCAAGAAGGTCTTACAGCACAAGTAAAGGGGGAAAAACGAAATTGGTAATTTGGACATCTATTATTTCATACAATTACCTAGGAAAAATATATTTTACATACCGCCACAACCGAGACAATTTTGCGCTTAAACAGTTGGGAATTTGTTTTTGTGTAAAAAGTGTAAAAACCGAAAATTGTAGAGAATTTTATGTAGATTACCTTAACGTCAGAGCATGTTTTGTTATAGACCGCCGCCGTTTTCGAGTTGTAAGCAAAAAACTCGAAAACGTCAAAAAATGTCGTGGTTATTTGTCACCCCAAAGTTAGTACAGGTTCCACGATGTCGGAAACTTAAATTACACACCCCACACTATTCCCGTACAAATTCCCAAAATTTAATTTAAATTGAAATTTTGCTAGGTCGAAAGTATGTGCCGATCGGGGTAATCGTCAATCATATATTTTAGCACTACCCTACAGCCGCCACTGGCCCGTGCAGATATTTCAACGAGCTATGGTGGCCGCTACTGGTCCAGTGCTGCGGTCGCCGGTCGCCTCCCATGACGGACATCGGCGCACCATAGCGGTATCGCATAGCAAATTCAATAGCTAGCGATTTACGCGTAAGTACCTACTTACTATGTAGATGATTTTCAGGCCACAAAGTGTTTTAGTACTTTGAATGGCATTCGTAAACCGCTACCTATAGAATCTGGTTCGATAGTACCGATATGAAATCCACGCTCAATTTGCACGCGCACAGCCGTACAACCTGTTCTCCTAAAACGAGCAAACATCCCATTTGTATTATGTCATATGTCAAGGACAATATTATTTTATAAAGAGACAAAAATGTATTGTTTGTTTGTAATGGATAAACTCGAAAACTACTCTACCGATTTTAAAAATTTCAGGATATTAAAAGTATCAGTGGATCGCTTTTTTTTTTGGGTCGCTTACTCCGCAACTGTATAGGTAGCTATTAACGTCAAACTTTAGTGAAAGACAATTTAGCTTCATTTTATACTAAGCAATTATTTAAATATATCTATTGATTTCGAAATATCAGATTTATGTAATTGGTCAGTATATAAAATTCCTAGGAAATGTATACATTGCCAAAATCGTCCGGAAATGTGTGAAATAAATTTTATAACACCGGAAATGTTTTAATTTCGCTGTTTTATTTGAAAATTTGTTAAAAATCTGAATCTATCAAAAACATCGTTCTGTCACAGAGGGTTAGGTTAGTTGTTATGTTTTCATTTCAGTCCTACATTTCATGTCATTTCATGAACCACCGAGCACCAACCGCGAACCAAATCTAATAATGTTCGGAGTGGCATTTAAAAAACTAGCGTGCGTTTGTTAATTGACTCTTTCGGCTACAACTCGAGTGTTTATTGTCAACATAACCTCGAAACTTCCATTTCCGGCTACCATTTCTTTTGAAATAGGACCTTCGACAAATCATTTTGAACATCTTCTAAATTGGTTCTCCATTGTAGGAAATATATACATGCTAGATTTCACACAATTCGGGCAACATATATAATGGATCAGCACCAGACAGAAAAGACAAGTATCTATTTAAAATTATGCGCTGACTAGCGTGGAAAGGGCCATACCCTAGCGCGGATCTACTGTGGCACAGCTATTGCCCTATTCTTTCTGACTAATAAGGCGCTGATTCAGTGCGCCCACTTGATCCACTAATCCCACAATGACCCTATTCAGTTTTTCCCGAAATTCAATGTGGTTTTCACGAGTACGGGCCCGGAACGTAGTAACCCCATTTTAGGCGGACGAAATCGCAGACAAAAGCACCGAGTTTTTCTGTGTTTTGCCTATTTAGAATTTTGTTGGCAGGTTTGAGAGAAGTTTGACTCTTTGTCCATTGTCTTTAATACAAATAAAAAGAACAGGCTACGTATGAAGTAGAGTTCCTAACTTTGTACTTTCCTTTTCTAGGCTATGCGCTCGCCGAAAACTCCGAATTCACAAGGGAAGTACAACCACCCGAGCACACCAAATTTAATAAAACTTTATGGGCAAGAACGCTATTCTGAACTCCTCTATAAACTTTACTCCTGCTCAGTCCCAACCTAGGACTAGATAACAACTGATAATATAGCTTTAGAAGGACTACGATGCAGGTCGTGTGGAAAATTTCATCGCACCGCAATACTATATTCCGGTTTCCCTAGAACTAGAAAATTGAAAGAATTATATTGTTTAAGTTGCACCAAACAATTATAAACAATATAAAATAATGTGACCAACAATAGTTTTATTTTCCGAGCGTTGCTACAGATAGATCAAAGGCTGATAAGTTTTCATAATTGTGTCATTGACTTGTCATTTCTAATGTTTCTATCATACCAAAGATTATAATTAAGTAACCTGAGTGCCAGATTAGATTGCTCGCGGTTGACAAAGGAACTAAATTTGACAGACAGTCAACAATATTAACTCACAATATGAACAATGACAAGGACGCTATAACCTCAAAGCGATCTTATCTGGCCCCGAGTCATCATATTTCATCATCCTGTTGACAAATAGTGACATTAAATGGAGTAAGTAACTTGTAATTAAATGTGATTATCTAACACTAGGTTGGGATAGAACACGAATGAAGTACCTATATGGTTGTGCTCAGAATATTGTACTTAACTATGCAATTTCCAAAGTTTCATTTCGTTTTGTTTGTTCGAATGACCTTTCCTTGCTGTTGTTACTCGGTCTTCGAAATTAAATATTAAACAAGCAATGTCGCCTTTGCCAAGCATACAGCGACGAAGTCCGGTGTCTAGATATTCGTACAACCATAGTGTCGACCTTGGAGGTATTGACTTTCTAAGGGTTCCTAGAATTAGCGGAGACGGCTATTCGAACACTACTGACCGTTTGCGACCTCTAATGAGCCGAGGGAGGTCGAACGCAATCACGCGAAAGTGTTACAACTCGAGTACTAATCAGTACTGCGTAGGCGGGATGATAAGTACCTGTAGGCCAATCACGTAACTGTGTCGCCGAAAATTCTCTGATTTCAATGATTGTAATTGTTAGCTTTGCGATTACGAATGATCGATTTAATAGTTTCAGTTTATTGCATTGGAACTTTGTTAGCAACTGAACCCATGAAATTGAAGATATGGAGCCGCCAAAGTAACCATTTTAATAATTGTGATCAGAGAATTGTTAGCAACACCGTTACGCAATTAGCCTACTGGCCACAGCTTAAGATGGCATCATAAATAAAAATTGGAGGACGTATTTGCGCACTCTTTGATGACTTTCATATATAATTTCAGCTATTTTGAATTCGTAATTTTTATTTAACAGGCCTCTGAGCGAGTCAAAATCGAAGTATCTTTGAATACGAGGAAAATCGAGTATCAAGCCGTTATTATGTCTTTTTGTTTTTGAAAAATAATTTGTCTACTTAAAATAAAGACGATTTGTTCGCTGCTTACGGGGCATCGCACCATCATTACTACAGTAACATTTTGGGTGTTTGAATTTAAGCGTGGTTATGCCAGCTTGGGTGACAATGAATAGAATAGAATAGAATAGAATAGAACAGAATAGAATATAATAACTTTAGGAGCGTCGGTGGCCGAGCGGTTACAGTATCCGACCCGTAAGCCAGAGGTCCCGGGTTCGAATCCCGCTCCGGCCATGTACCAATGACTGTTTTCTGAGTTATGTACATTAGTTGAATACTAACCGATGCTCTAACGGTGAGGGAAAACATCGTGATGAAACCTGCACATTCAGGCGACTGGATGTGTAACCATGATCCAATCTGGTCAGGTTCCCCTAGTACCAGGGTCATGGAGGTCCTGACTTACCTGACCTGCCAAATTCTGGATCATGGTCAAGGCGGACCCCGGGCCCTCGTGCGCGAGAGCATAACCGGGACATTAACGCCAAGAAAATGAGAATATAATAACTTTATTGTTGAACTGTGTAGGTACATTTAGGTATTACAGAAGGCATATAGGTGTTATTGAAGGAACGGAGACGGCCAAAAATTGTCATCAGCCAAGAGCACATCACAAAATTCCATGAAATGGTATTAAATGGCGCAGAAGTCGTTTAAATAGACAGCAAGGGTATGTAAAAACTGAGTGTCACATATAAAAAAAATAAGCATTTTTCCGAGTTACACAACAGGTTATATTTGGGAAAGGGATTGGACCATCGCTGGAGGAACTTTATGCAATTCCGAGGAGTCACTCTACAAAAGTCTAATAAAAATAAATGCAAAAAAATATCTTGTATCTTGGTAGGCCAAAAACTTTTCATCCCACCCTCGTAATATACTATTTAGGTAACACAATAAGCAGTCCTATAAGGACGTTTATACTTCTCGAATTGATTTCGCCTCGTTGGCATATGAGGTAGGTAGGTACATACCTAAAAAAAGATTTTCGTTTTCACGTTAATTGTAATACCATTATTCTCATTACGAAAATGAAACAAAGTGTTTCCTTCTAAATAAAACACAATAGGTATTGTACCTACCTACACTTTACGTTATTATGATCCTTACAAAAAACCATTTGTATGGATCTGTGATTTTTATGCAATCATTTTTTAATTTGGCTTTGAGTCATACTAACTGAAAAAAAAGGCATCTAACGGCTGGCGACGACCTTAACAAGGTCGTTCATCCATCACATCCTAAGCTGCGCTTGTAGGCAGAAAGTCGCCACTCGAGAGGTATGGCCTATGTGCTATGGCCAATGTCCAGCTCGGGACGTACTGTGTGAGAAATATGACAACCACAAGTCATCATCATCATCATCTTGGCGTTAATGTCCTGGTTGTGCTCTCGCACGTGGACCCGGGGTCCGCCTAGACCATGATCCAAGATTTAGCAGGTCAGGTAATTACAGTGTAGCGACTGCCATCTGACCTCCATGACCCTGCTACCAGGGGAACCTGACCAGATTGGATCATGGTTACACATTCAGTCGCCTGTTTGTGCAAGTTTCATCACGACGTTTTCCCTCACCGTTAGAGCATTGGTAAGTATTCAACTAATGTACATAACTCAGAAAACAGTCATTGGTACATGGCCAGAGCGGGATTCGAACCCGGGACCTCTGGCTTACGAGTCGCATACTGTAACCGCTCGGCCACCGACGCTCACCGACGTAATACGACAACCACAAGTAACCGGCTTCAACAAAAGATTTATTTACGCTGACCATTCTCACGTAAGCCACCACGTTTTTAAACTGCCGAGCAATTGGTTATTCGCACAAATGAACGATCGCGCTTTGAAGCTTTCGGGCAATTGATTTTTCGAACGAATGAACCACCGCGCTGGTCGAGCAATCGTCTTCACGCTACTGCGACTTCTTTTCCGTAGTTCGATTGGATCTTTGGATGTGTATATTTATCAAATTCACAAGAATATATTCGTCAAAGTTCGAAATCTTTCCACAAACTTCTAATCAATCAATCATGTCAAATATGTTTATTGTGACACACAGGTTATACATTTAATGCAGGTCTTATATAAATAGATACTAGAGCGCTGTGGTCTACCTTTAGGCATACAATATAAAATTAGAGTAGGTACACTTAATAATCACAAATAAATCATTAGAATAAAACAGAAAAAAAAATGTCAGCAATTGTCATTAATAAAATAAATAACATGTCAATAAAATTCAATTCAAAATCTAAGCGTATTTATCGTTTCAGCTCATAAAGAGATTCCGAGTAAACATATTCATAGGAACTACCTATCTGAGTTACGTGCACATAGCTAGGAGTGAAATATAGCCCAGTTAATTGAATGAAAACCTTTAATGGTTTTCGAAGCTGCTGTCGCAGCGAAGTGGAGCAATTTAGGCGGCCTTTGTGGACTCTGCACGGTATACTGTGCAACCCTAATATCCGCTGTACACTACACTACATGACACGAGACGCGGGAAAACAAGCATTTCGCGTCACAGACTTTTCCTAACTTCTTGCTCGATTTTTCTCGGAAACGGATACTTTCTCGTTACAGTGCCACTGCAGAAATCCTATTTGCGAAGCCAAGCCGCTTGAAAGGTATAGATCACTGTAGGTAACTTGCGGGGAAATACAATTCGTTGACAGGGTTACCTAGTTGCGAGAAATCGAGATTTGCAACGAGATGTTTCTTGAACGGTCGGTTCTCTGACGGTTCCACGGCGAATTCATCGTTTGAAAATGATGTAGGTTTTCTAGGGAGAGTAGAACATAGAGTTTTACGGAAATGGTTTTTATGGGGTCGGCAACAAGGGCGTATTTAAAGTAGCCAAAATCAATGAACGAGTGAGCTCGTAGGCATTTTATCTCTAAATGATCGAGAGTAGCGAAATTTTTTGAATTTTGGCTCGAAAGAGCTGGGGTCAACATTGTAAAGGAAAAGCGAGCTCGGATTATTTGGTATTTTGAGTTTTAAATTCCAGAGCACGCGGCGCGGACAGTTTGAATGGTAAAAAAATAGCGAGTGTAGCTAAAATAACAGAAACCAAACCAATGAATGAGCGCGCAAAATCAAAAACCAAGTAAGATACAATGCAACTTTTTTCTCTTATTTTTTTGCCTTTCGGCTTAGCAGTGCGTATTCGTTCAAAATTCTAGATATATTATAAAAGAAACTGCGCACTTTTGTTGTTGTAGAAATAAAATTAATTACAAAATGTTAAAATAAAAGTTTCTCAAAATTAAAAAAGAAGTATGAATGATGATTTACTGCTCAATTATAATAATGTAAACCACGACATTTCACAATACTTGCTGCCCAATTTAGTTATTTTTGCCGAGTTAAGTCACTTTATTTACTGATAAACTCCATTTTGCAGCTAACCAAAACCTCTTTAATTAGCTGACCGCTTTAATAAAAGCCTTTTAAAAGCATGCTCCTGGTTTCCAACCACTTGTCATCCCGTGACCATAATACATGCAACAGCGTCGAAATGTCGCGCTAGTCGTAAAGGTACGCGGCATGAATCCCGGAACATGCCTACTTTTAAAATAAGAAATACAAAATATATCAAATATTTTCCCTAAACATGTACCTATTACAGATTAAGGGCTGCTTGCACCAAATTTTTAAACGTATTTAAGCTGATATTTAAACAATATTTAAACAAAAAACTTCATACAAAAATACGTTAAATATCATTCTTAAATGCGTTTAAGAATTTGGTGCAAGCCTGGCTTAGTGCTGTACGCTACGGTCCGTTTGCCTATGTTAAATACGCAAACTTTGACCTAATAACCTGTGCCCGAGCGATGCCAGTTGCGGATTTAGGGCGAGCGACGTGGAATCCATATTCATCGTTTTCTGTCGGTTCGCCATTTATTAAAAACGACTTCATATTCCGTATTTTCCGGTTGAAGTCGGGGCCGGCAATGCCCCTGGTATTGAATAGGCTGCGGTGACTGCTTAATATCAGGCAGGCCGTAAGCTTCTTTGCCACCTTAGTGGTATAAATAAAAAAAGTGGATATGCGAAATTATAGTACCTAAACTCGGGGACAAAATTCAAGATCAAGGGATGGATTATTTTAAATTAGTATTGATAAAAATATTCTAGACAAAATTAACTAAATTTGTATGAATATTAAAAAAACTATTTAAAATTATCCACAGCTTGGATTTAATTTTTATAGTGGTAATTTGTTTACACTTGATCTTGAATTTCATCTCCGAGTTTAGTTACCGTGAGAATTTAGTCTGTCAATTCACGGACTGCGAATGATGGATGGATGCCTAGGCACGCGATGTTTAATATCTGCACGAGTAGATGCCATGATTCTACCTGCCTAGACACAGTTCAAGTGTTGTATTATAGTAATATAGGTTTATTAGTATTGTTGAAATATGCCACAGTAATGTTCTGTAGAACATACTTACTCTAATATCGACTCTAAGAATAAGTATCCTAGAAAATATTTTGTTTACTAGGTATCTAAGATTGCCTTGAAGAAATCGCTTTAAGATAAGGCAGCCGGTTGCTTTTTCTTGTTTTTCTTCTTTTTTTGTTATTATCTGTGTATAAGCAAGATAATAAGGAGATGAAGAAGTTGGCAGACTCTTAAATATATTATGATGATTATATGCAATAAAGAATTTTCATTCATTCATTCATTCAAGGCGGTAACTATATGAACTCATAATGGACGGCTACTTTCAGCTTTGTATGAACTCGCACGCATGCAACAGAGACGACGCTCACGAAAGGGAATTGGGAACTAGCTGAGGCATTATTCGCAACTGCTATCTGAAGTCGATCAAGCTCAGGCTCAAACTGCGAGCCTTCCTTTTACCCTGGCCCTGGCTACGTATTGTGTGTACCGGTCCTTGTGGTCGCGCAGACGCAATAGGTACCCACACACAGAACAACAAACTAATTTGAAACTCATTAGGCACCAACCGTCCGCTACACCATGATCGATAGCTATTGATTCGTGGCAAAATTGCAGCTAGTTTGTTGTTTCTACGAATTCGTGCTTTAAGTATTTACCTGTGTTTGATTTGTGACCTTTTACTACTGACTAGGCTATCAAGGACCTACGTTTTGATTGCGAGAACTGCAGGGGTCAAGGATAAAATGTGGATGCTAGGAAATTAAACTAAAAACTCTTTCTTGTTCCCTGTTTATGGTAAAACCAAACCAACAAAATTTTAACATATAAGTTAATTATTTTTTAAATATTAGTTTACAATTTGTAAATATGGGCCTCAGTTGCCTGAAATAAATAAATGAATAAAAATAAAAAACAAATTAATCAAACGAGCCCACATACCTTATTTATACCATGGAGATTGTGATTTTCATTCCCTGGTTCTATAGTTAAAATAAATTTACGATCAACAGCCCATAACAGTTAATTGGACATGAGGCTTCGCCTGCCAAGTCGGTGTCTGAAGTAGGATATCGCAGCATTGAAACAACTCTAGAGAAAATGCTCTGCTCTGCTGCCTATCAACAGGAGGTAATATATCAGATATTAGTCGACTTCTACGAATAGAATAGAATAGAGTAGACTGGAATGGAATGAATTCAATCGAAAAATTTTATTTCATAAAAGACGCCACGACACGACAATACAAATAATCAAGTAAAAAAGTGCTACGATGCTCGTCAATGGATGAAATTGGTGTAAGATTCTATTAAATTTGGTCAAACTTTTTTCTTACAGCGATTCGAGACTTACCACCCCAGTAACAGTTGTACAATATAGGTAAAAAAGTATTCTAACAACTCCTTCGATTATATATTATAAAGTTACTTAAAGCTAAAATGTCCGGATCTCTTGAACGATACCTTCAAGAAAATAATAATAGATCCTCGCAGTAATTAGAAAGATATAACAACCAGTTTGAATCTTGGGATAAGGAAATTATAATAGCCCATGTGTCAGTCTGATAAATAAACTGCAATGGTTATTGTAAAGTTGCATTAAAAACTGTTATAAAATAGACCTGGACACCACACCAAGGTTATGATGTTCACTAACATAGTCCGAACGTTCAATTACGGCTTTTGCCAGAGTCCGCTTTTCCACTCCTTTTCTCCCAATTCGCTCGGTATTTAGCATTCCCACATTTGGCTCGTTCGACGTTTGCTCTTGCATTCGACTCGGCGACGTCTATGTCAATATTATCAAGCCATCGCTTCCTGGACCCGCGGGATTTAATTTTTGATACCGGCAGGTTTAGGCACCTAATTCCAAAAACAACCCACAGCGACACTTCCTGACCAATCGTGTTGTGAGAGCCTGGATCGGGCAGCCTGAAGCGGCGGTGACCGCAGGCAAGACAAACGAATTAAAAAATAGATTATACAAATTCTTAAGATTAGAATAATAGGAAGAATAATCTTGGTTAAAGAGAAGCCGGATGCAGGCAACCCGCAACCCAACAAACAGTTGTTCACAACGGCCTGCCTCATAAACAATAATTATGAAAATAATAATTCCCACATACTAAGGCTTACGCAGCCATGACCTAACCAGTACAGGCGAGCCTCCTGAAGTGATCCCCTCGTAAAACATATTTTTCACAAAAGGTCGTACTACATCAGACACGTCAATCATTGATACATAAAACATTAGTCCAGACACGTCCGGGCCATATTGTAATGCCAACAAATGACGCGAAAATTGATTTTATAGGTACGCAACACTCTTTTATTTAAAAACGTATCTGTAAACAACTGTTTCATTTCAATACAACAGATATTTAAACACTTAGAATGTAAATAAAAGAAGCGAAAGTACGGAAAATTTAGTTAATTGATAGTATTTGTATACCTACAGTAAGTATAGCATTAGGCCTTACCTACTGTAAAGGGTAAATAGCTTTTTCTCCATGTTAGAGGCAAGATATTTTATACCTAAGTTGGTTATGGCTGCGGAGTTTAAGGGGATATTTCATAGGTGGGTATTGGGTAACACTTCTGTATCAAACTACCTTGAGAGATCCGTGAATATATTGTTAGTGGGTATTAGAATAGGTTTAGTTAAAATTTATTTTTAGAAAGTAAGTAAAATATTCCTCCAAAGTTAAAAGAGAAAAATATTTAAATCACCACCGAGGGAATCAGGCGTTCCATTATGACGAGCTAGAGCGGCACTAAATTGGCTCTGTGGAACTCGCCTCGAGTCCAGAGGTTTTCAATTCTGATTTTCGGCATGAATAGCTAAATATTTTTTAAATTACAGTGGTAACGATGAAAACTAACGGTCCAAAAAAATAGGTAAAATCAGCATCACGCATCAAAAAATAAAATATTCCATCCCGAAAATCAAAATTGAAAACGGTTCGAATCGAGGCGAGCCACAGTGTGACGAATGTATGGGAGAAACGTTTAAAAATCATAAGTTGATTGTAAGGACATATTATTATTTGTAAATTTGTGTATAGCCTTCTATAACTATTTTGATATTCTGAGTTACAAACAAAGAAAAAAAAATCAATGCAAATTAAAATATTTTTTTTTTAAAAACAACAAAAATATTATTCACTATCTGATGATGTTTTTTAGTTCGATGAACTACCTAACAACGATATGTCGAAATTTTCTTTATTCTCATCGGTGTCAATATAGGCCTCGATCGCTTTATTAAATTTCCTATTGTTAGAAGTGAATTTCCGATACTTAGCAATACCCGGATCAGACGTTAATAAAAGTCTCATCATGATGTCCTTGTTGGTATTCAATCTAGAAGTTTTGCGAGTGTGATGTTCACGTATACGTCTAAAATCTTTATGTCTCCACTCCAAAGCCTCTTCTGATAAAATACCGATAGGCACAAAAAATGATGCAATGATAGCAGGGCCATGAATGAGTATTTTATTTATGTGATCGGGACACTGATGCAAACCATATACATCCTGTATATCACAAATTATCACGTCAAATTTTTCTTTTCTGGCGATATTCTTGATTCTTTCAAAACATGATTTATATGTTACTTTTGATTTACTACCTAAAAAACAATAATTGTTATTTGGGCAACATTCGGCAAATAAAACTAATCTAATATAAATATGCAATAGTACATCTACACGTATAAAAAATAGTAGAAAGATATAATGAGATGATTTTTTTAAAAGCTTCGATAAAGTTGCAAATATATATTTTTCGACCTTATGGTTTTGAATAATCTATACTCACCCATAATAATAGATTATTTAGCAAATAACTAGATCTAGATACAGAGCAATAATTCAACAATGATAATTTAATGCGAAACTTGTTACAATATAAGCAAAACAATGCACAGTAAGTAATGTCTAACAGCGAATTTATTTGACGTTCCGTAAATGATTTTAAAGTGGGTACTTTGGAACGATATTCTTTATACCTAGCCTACAAGTAATTTAATTCGGTTTTGCCATTAGATAGTCTGGTTTCTGCTTAATGATAAAGCATACTCAAAACATGTGTAATAGATAATGTATGTTTATATTTTTGTGTATGGGGCGTCACACTGTGCGAGCGGTTCAAAAATAAGGCCACTGACTCCTATAACGTGTTGGATGGAAGTGTCTGAATGACATTTCGTATCGTTGTATAAGTAATACAATGTGCACATCGTGATTTTGTGAATCACAACCAACCAGGTAGGTTAACCATACGGGCACTAAGTTACAGCCACAGGACATGGTTACACAACCGCCACGCCGCCAGCTAAACTGTAACGTTCAGACTACAGTAAATATAGAGCGAGGGAACCAACCACACCCGAAAGCTTTTAGCATTAACGATTCCACGAGTTAGAAGCTACATAGACACACCACTTAGTATACGCGGTGTCCACATAGTGTTGGCAGTTTAATTAATTATTCATGGAGTTCGTGAATCGAATTTTGCATAAGCGACGAGGCGTGTGGGTGTGCGAACGGAGCGATGTGTGCTGAAAGAACTAATCCCACTAGTACAAATTTCCAGTGACACGTTTTCGTTGACAGAATTAAAGGTAGTACGACATTTAATCTGACGGACGAAAGATGCAATCATAATGCAGCGAGGAGGCGTGTAGGTGTGGTCGGGATGGAACGGAGTGATGTGTGCTGAAAGAACTAATCCCCCTAGTTCAAATTTACAGTGACAAGATTTCGTTGACAGAATTGAAGGTAGTACGACGTTTAATCTGACGGACAAAAGATGCAACTTACACATGCAACCATAATGCAACAGTTTGATAATTAATCTGACTGAAGAAAGATGCAACTTAGTAATAAATAAAATAATCATTTTAGCGTTAATGTCCCGGTTGTGCTCTCGACTACGAGGGCCCGGGTCCGCCTTGACCATGATCTAGGATTTGGCGATCAGGTAATTACAGTGGAGCGACTACCATCTGACCTCCGTGACCCTGCTACCAGGGGAACCTGACCAGATTGGATCATAGTTACAAATTTAGTTGCCTGAATTTGCAGGTTTCATCACGATGTTTTCCCTCACCGTAAGAGCATCGGTTAGTATTCAACTAATGTACATAACTCAGAAAACAGTCGTTTAGTAAATGGCCGGAGCGGGATTCGACCCGGGACCTCTGGCTTACGAGTCGCATACTGTAACCGCTCGGCCACCGACGCCGATAAAGATGCAACTAAGTAACACAACTAAAGTAAGTAGATTCCAGAAATTACCGGAATACGAATTGTGTAAAAGTTCGACCTCAAGTAAAGTTGCAGCTCAACAATTGCCATTCGGATGCACAATTATACATTTGACATGCGATTACAGGTCCGCGCCACGCCGGCGTGCCGCCGCCGAGTTACCTCAGCGCGCCGCCGCCGCCGCCGCCGCCGGGACATTGACAAATTCGCGCCGACTTCAAAATTTTATTAAAATTCGTGCGAGAGACGGGTCACAATACCTAGCAACCATCCACACATAGCCACCAAGTCCAGCCAGGTGCGGATCCAGGATTTGGTTCAGAGGGGGCGCTTTTTAGTGGGGTGATCAATAAATGAATTCGGAAAATTTGGGTTTTAAAAACTGGGGTGTTCAAGGAATATGTGAGACAAGCGAGAAGAGCAAGTTTGAAATTTTTGTCGTTTGAGGTCTTCATAGTGGGGTGGTAAATGAATGAATGAGCCTACGGAGGGAGCTTGAAATTTGTGTCATTTTGGGTTATAAACACCTGTGGTAATCATTGAATGAATGAGCGAGCTCGCAATTTTGGACATTTTAAGTGTTGACAGCAATGGGTGAGCCTCACAATAGTAACTTAAGCAAATCAATTAATGAGCGACTGCAATCAGCTTGGTGAATGGTAAGAAAAGTAACTGAAACCTATGTATGAACAAGCCAAGCGAGCTCGAAATTTTTGAAACATTTTGGGTCTTATAAGCTGGAATGATCAATGAATGAATTAGCGAGTGGAGCGAACTAGAAATTTGTAACAGGCTTAGGTGCTGTAATGATGTGTGATGCTTAAATTAATGCAATTTTTTTCAAACCATATAGTCACAAGTATAAAAACGATCCCACGAAGGCGACACCGCGCCACGCCGGGTATGTTTACAAGTGCGCCGCCGTCGACAATCTTGACCGAGGCGCGGATTTCTACATGCGATGCAGTTGTAATGTTACTCCAACTGAGACGATTTCCGTACCAGAATCGAGCTCTAGCTGATGTGTTGCTTGTTTCTATAATCTACAGTCACGACTCAACGAATATGGGTATATACCTATAGATAATAAGAATAAGATAATTTAATTAGGTACCTATGGGCAGTGTTTGAGGAAACGACTTTGTGCAGATTTTCCTCTGTAAATGACGCAAGGAAGCTTAAGGAAAAAACAAACAACTTCAAATGAAGATCATTTTTACATAGAAAGCTTTTATTATCGCGCGTTCTCTATGATCAGTCGGAGTACTTGCCGAGACTAATCGAACGAGCCCAACTCGATGGGTCATGGGATCATGCGTTTAACATTGCATTGTCACTGAACTTATACGAGAGTACAAAATTTCAGCTCAATCGGAAACCGGGAAATGGGTCAAATTGAACTTGCAAAATTTAACTACGAACAGATATGGGGACATGTGAAACTACACTCAAAGTCTGACACACTCAAGGTTTGACATCAAGGTGATGATGATGATGTTGATGAAAATTGTCTTTGATAATATAATTTGTAATATTGATTATTTTCGCCATTCAAAACACTTCTAGTATACATAGTATAAAACAAAGTCGCTTCCCGCCGTCTATCCTATATATTTATGTACGCTTAAATCTTTCAAACTACGAAACGGATTTTACTTTATTTTAAACAGTAGATAGAGTGATTCAAGAGGTTTAAAATCAAGAAAAAAGGGTAGGGGTAAAGTAGGTGTACACGAACGAAATCGCGCCGGGTCCACTAGTAAATTATATAAATAACTTATTTAACATTCACTTTACTCTACTCGCGCACTACATCGCCATAAAGAACACTACGCAGACGTAAGTATCTACTGGGTGCAGCTCACTTTACTAGTACAATCGTCATTGTCATAGTAGTTTAATTACAGTTCCGACGTCGGTAACAGGCGATCAGATGTTGGGCGTTTCGGGCCAGGTGCGCGGGCGCAGTGAAAGTGTCCCTCGGCCCAGCGCTTTCTCATTGCTTCCCAAGCTGCGGCGTGACACCGATACCGCTAGTACTATGTACAGTCTGTGATATGAGCTGCCTGACGAGCCCTGTCCTACTTTGTTAGTGCTAACTGCTATATCCGGCATGTGCACCCTCTAGTGGTGTCCACGCGAAAGTTCGACAGAACTTTTCTCGTTCGTTCGACTCGGATGTGGAATGAACTCCCAGCCACAGTGTTTCCTTTGGACTACAATGTGGGATCGTTCAAGAGGTATATTAGAGGGCTCCTTAGAGGTGGGCAACGCATCGGTAGCTCCTCTGGTGTTGGCTGATGTCCATAGGCGGCGTTGACCACTTCCCATCAGGTGGCCCGCGTAACTGTTTGTCTGCCGTGTTGCATAAAATAAGACGTACATAAAATACAAAATCTCATGGGCGCCTCGCGAAAAGACCTGACCCCTTACCTGCCTCTCTCTCAACTAGTAACAGCAACCAAGGCATAAAATAGACAGAGAAAGACCATGAAACGATAATCAGCAATAACGAAGACAACTATATGAACCTATCACAACACAGGACGTCCGGTAACAGACTGCTGTAATAGACTGTACGTACATACGCAATGAATAAATAGTCTCACGGCGCAACATGGCAGTTCCCCCCCTACCCCCCTTTCTACATGTGGACGTCATCTAACTGTCATACGCAACTGTACCTACGAAATTATGCAGTGAAAAATTCCGCCCTCGGCCCAGCGCGGAAAAGCTGGTGACATTAATTGGACGCACAATTTATTCAGGTCACCGGTTTGCCTGCCAAACTACATTTATGAAGCCCAGAGTTAGTCAGTTGTAAATGCAATATGCGCAACTTTATTATCTGCACTGTACAGTCGTCAACATAGCAGTAAATCCCGGTTCAGCAGCTAGCAGTAAACCTGCCTGAGTCCGCTCTTCTACTAGGATAGCATTTTCAGTTTACTGAAAACGGTTCCCGATCATTTTGTGGTGTTTTGACTTTTAAAGTGCGGCGAGTACCATCCGACCCGCACAACCCGCTACGGAATAGCTTATTCGCCACAGCTTCGTCTGTCTGTCAGCAGGGGAACCGCGGGCAGGTGAGGTGAGGTTGGCATGGGCCCCTGAGCTGGTGGTGGGGCCCCATAACCTCACACCCACTGCACTGCACCGTAGTGCAGAGTACAGGACATTAATAGGGTCTTAATGTTTTAAAATTAAACTAGACCTACTAAGCAGACCAAAAGCCGAATAATAAATAAAATAAATATGCTTGCACAAATTCACACTGCGCCATTTAGCCCCAAAGTAAGTAAAGCTTGTATTATGGGTGTTAGATAACTGATAAACTACTTATATACTTTTTAAAAATAAATATACATACTATACCCAGACCCGTAACAGAAATTAAAATTCATCATTTCAATTTCTACTCAACCTGGAATTTAACCCGGGAGCTCTGCGTGGCGACCGGCATATTAACTGAACCACTCAGGTCATCAAAAGAAAACAAAAGGTATACAGGATTGAAATATTTTTTCATTTCTACTACGTCTCTTTTGAAGGACATTTTGTAGTAGTTTTGGTGTTTCATGCAACGTGCCAGTCATGCATCCAATGATGCACCCACATACCTTTTAAACAAAAGTGGTGAGGTCGAATTATTGAATAATTAAAGTAAAGCCGCGGCCGGAGCTTAACGCGTCACGACGGCCACCAATCAACGGAACGTTTACAAACAACGGAACGGGAAACACGCATATAATCAACGAGTTTACCCAAGATCGGAACTCGAGACCGTTCAATCCGAGTATAGAGCACGAAGCGGAGGCTTGCGCTTGCTGGGCCCTTGCCGCACGCTAATGACGACCGCAAGTACCAAGACTGTCACGTCCTTTGTGATTATGTCGAACTCCCAGCAACTTGCTAGCGCTATGTACCGGGACTGTGCGAGGACGACATAAAAATGAATAATTCAAACGACTGGGCTACCTGTATACCTAATACCTGGGCTGGATATACCTAAAGTGACGTCTGCTAATCTTTTTCTGAAGTGTAGGTAATAAAATTAGCTCGCCCTCCGAATTGATTCACTGTGGTAGGTAGTGAATCAATTACCCTATTTCCATTCAATTGGTTCTTTACCTTTGACTTTTTACTGCCGTCTTTCAAAACATATTATATCTATGCTTATACCATATTGTCCATACCTAGATTATTATTACAAGCTTTTATTTAATTTGCAATATTTCCGTGTATGGCTCAAATCTTGGAATTTGGTTAAGATGAAATTTTACATACTGCGAGAAACGCGGATATGGATGACTAAATTACATAGTATGATTAACCACGAGTTTGATGATTTGCCTTGACAAGTACCTACTCTGTCTGATCTATATCCATAGATACTAATATTATAAAGAGAAAACGTTCGTATTTTTTTAAATTCCATCAATTCAAAAACTACAGGATTGATATAAAAATTCTTCCACTAATAAAAAGCTATATTATTCCCGAGTGACATAGACTACTTTTTATCCCGGTAAAATATTAGGGTCTCGCGGGAAAGTAGAATGTTTACAGGAACCCGAATTGCACACGGATGCAACCCCCTGAGAGGGCTAATCGTAAGTACTTATGCAATCTGAAAAACTGCTTTTCAAAAAGTTATTTCAAAGACCAAATAAAGCAATGCCAATTTAGTTAGGCCTGTAACCCCACAATTTTAATTACCTATACATCGATATAATTTTTTATATTCAAATTATAGCTACGTCAATAGCAGATTATATCCAAGCGCTACCCCGGAACAAAGTATTCATGAGCACAGATATGGCTGCATGCCCTTCAACTACGCAATACATTCCGTGGTAGGGCTGCGCCGATCGATTTCTTTAAAATTGGAACTCGCATGGATAGCGTACGACTAGTGAAATCGAATCGATTATGTAATATATCGATTTAATAATACTACACATCGTTATAACAAAGATAGCATAGGTCGTAGCTCCTATCGCAAAACATAAAAAAGAAAAATAAAAGTAGTAGGTGCATTTACTAAAATAGTATAACATACAGTTAGATTTTTCATTGAAATAAAATACCTGTTTCCTTATAACAACCGCTTGTTTCTTACTTTTCAGTTTTTAATAGAAATTGGGTATTTTTAACTTTTGTAATAGTTTTTTATTTTTGTCTTTTTTCAGTTAAATAATCGGTGTCATTTCGCTCGACCTGATACAACTTTTTGTAATAATTTTAGCAATCTGTCATTCCAAATTACTTTTAAGTATAGAAATACAAATAGATAGATGTGGTCTCTGCCTGCCCCTAGTAAAAAAAACTTGGTTCGAACGTATTTTTTTAAATCGCCTATTAAGTACCTTAATTTTGGTAATCCGCTCATTGGGCGTCAATGAAAAAACTTTTTGTGGGTAGCCTAGTATCCTTGTACCCAGTGACAAATCAAACTTCGTTAAATTGTCAAAACCAGTCGTCGGAATCCATCACGATTCGATTTTATTAAGTACCTAATCAAATCGTCAAGTTTTGCGCGTCCCTATCCGCGAATAATCTCTCTCGACACCATTGTCTGGGGAATAATTATATGTACCCCAATACTCCATTCCTTAGCTACATCCTCGGATAAGGCGCCTCTCGGTAAGTTGGCTTGCGAGGCGTTTGGCACGCACGAGGGCTGTCTCGCTTTGACTGTTGAGCGCTGGATTAGCTGAAAACAGCGATACAGACTGTGCCAAAACAGAGGCTGCGCGGTGTTAATGGGAAATAAACCTTTCGGGGGAAATTAGTAAATTCCGGAAGTGATACCCGTAACAAAATCCGTTGCGTTGTTCAGAAGAATTAAGTGGAGAAACGGACAAAACGAAAATAGCGACTTTGTAAACTAGATGGAGAAAATGAGGTTAATCATAAAGATTTGGCTCATTTTGGATTGGCGTAATTAATAAAATATCCGCCAGATTGAGCACTATTTGCTTCCCCGTGTTGTTACAACCAGTTGGGCAATTAACCCAAGGATAAACTTTAATTCCTCGTGGTTGGACAAAGCAGTTTTATCAAGGGCCTGGAGGGGAAAAGCGCTGGATCCAGCGCCGTAACCGCTAATGTAGCAGGCAGGGGCAGGGGTCGCGGGGAGGGTGCCACGCACGGTCAATGCCCACCGAATTGGCAGTGGGGCGCGCCGGGGTACGAGCTAGGCTCACGCTCTCGCAGGGCCCTACGCACGATAGGGGTGACAAAAGTTCAGCGGATGTCCGCCCCACGCGTCGAGTAATCTTTGTTGGGAAACTAGTAACCACCGAATCATAAGTCTCGGTGTATTTACGTCTACGTACAGTTGTAACTATTGCTTTTTAAAATAATAATTAACCGAAAATTGGATTAGCTCTTAACATTCTTGTTTAAGCTTCATGCCTGGGATAACTAAACTTATTTTATTTTATTTTTGCGAGCTTTTTATTCAATTTACGCGGCCAATCTTGTGACTTTGCGGAACGACGGATACCATATTTACAACCAAAAATATGCACATGGCATAAGCTCCTGGCGTGCTGTATTCGCGTCTGAAATACTTTAATATAGTCAAAACTTTGAAGATGTTCTACTCTCTCTACTAGGAGATGTTCTACTCTCTCTACTAGGAGATGTTCCCTGGGATAGGGTTTATTTGTAATTCTGTCCTCTATCGATACGCAAAATCTCGACATTGGCAGCGCGAGTGGAATAAAAAACCGGCCAAGCGTCAGATTTCGCACATTCAGGATTCCGTGCTATGCTGCGCTTTTGACCGCAAAATTATTGTAGAATGATGATCTTTAATGGAGACAAACAGGGCAATTGGAGGGTGTGAAAAGTGATGGAAGATGGTCACCGCCGCCTTTTTACATTAACCACAACAGAAGTATCATCTTTGCCCACCTCTAAAGATACCTCTACTATACCTCTTGAATTACTGATAAATCTAAATTTAAGAGAAAAATTCAGATTTGAATATATTGGCATTAGTTGGTAAAATACATTCTTTTACTATGATAGTTAGAAAATGTCTTTGGCTATATGTAATTTATTCGGAGTTTAGGACGGTAGATTTATGTAGTATATTTGATCCGTATTTCAATTTTTAGGCCGCAGCGTTCTAGACGCCGCGGCTCCGGCCGTGGCTCATGCTGAGTGAGGTCCTTTTGTTGACAAGGTGTGCCACAGCACAGCAATTCCGAATCGATTTATTAGTTTTGTAATTTGTTATACATGTTTTTTTATTGTTATGATTATTGTTTATTTTATATCATGTGATTGTTGTATATTTCATTTCATTTCAAAATGATTTGGTACAAATTTATGGAAAAATTGAAGCTGGATTTGGCAGTTTCTTATGCCTTTCATGTCTTTCTACCTATACCTCCTAATACTAATAATGTTATAAAGAGGAAATACTTGATTATTTGTCAGTTTGTTTGTAATGAATAAACTCACAACTCAGTACGGCGATCGAGCTTTACGCGTTCTCTTTCTGCGTTCGAGCGTTCATTTAGTCGTTCTGATTGACTGACGCGGTCAGAGCGCCTGCTATATGGGTATGTCTATGTACCGTAATACAAGACAACGAACGTAGAACGTGAACGCGGAAAACCCGAACGCGTGACCGACCTCCTTCTGTCTAATAGTAGACTTAAGTCTTAAGCCTTACGGCAGGAAGGGAAAGACCGCTCTCCCGAGCCGTCACAACAGCTGATACGAAAGGATGTACGAATTCGCGAGCCACGACAAACACAATGACATGACTTACACAACCCACAACCAATCAACAACACAAATTCGCAGTGGATAATCATGAATAACGAACTAGCCGCCAATCAGCCGTGTAGTGTCCGGCAGAGTGGAATAACACCAACCCCTTCCAATGCGTATGTCGTACATGGCGACTAGTGATTTCGAGGCAAAATATACGTAATAGATCTAGTCTCCGTAGACTGGAAAATTGGCAGCAGCGTTTTCCATTGTTAAATTTATAACACTGCGATCTCCAACCCGCCTGTCAAGCGTTTAGATAATGGCCATAACCTCTCCTTTCGTGGGAGAGGCCCTAAGTCCTGCAATGGACTGTTATCGGTTGTGTTGATAACTAATACAGCCAGACATAGTTCTGTCGGCGTTGTTTTATAGGGCGTGATGATGCCGAGCGGCTACCATGCGTCGTGTCCAATTCCGAAACGTTTTGAAGCATAAACTTTTTACAGCGTAGTTTTTCGTAGGCCAGCATAGGAAAACGGTGAACATTTTAGGTCACAAATTGTCTTCTAGTAGGTAATTCGTAAGCCGAGGATTAAATATTGTAAATACGTCAACGATCTATCTCTATGTGAACGCAAGTGAGTACAAAGATTGAAGAGGTTAGCAAACAAGAATAGCGGTTGCTCCGCTGTCAATGGTGTGCTCTTATTCATCATCATCATCATCACAGCCCGTAACAGTCCACTGAGTCCACTGCACGACTAAGAGCCTCTCCCACGAAAGGGGAGGTTATTGCCATAATCTCCACCCTTGGCAGGCGGGTGGCAGTGTTGTAAATATAACAATGGAAAACGCTGCTGCCCATTTTAAAACCTACGGAGACTCTAGATCTTTTGTCTCGAAAACATTAGTCGGCTTGTACGACACCCACGAGTGTAAGGGGTTGGTGCTATTCTACTCTGCCGGACACCACGCGGCTTTTATTATTGACTAGCTTTTGCTCACGACTTCGTCCGCGTGGAAATCGGTTTAGTGGACCCCAAAGTACCAAACTGTGGAAACTTTATCAAAATTCATTCGACGCCTTTTCCATGTTTTTTTCTATAATAGCTAAACAACATAAAAGTTCAGTAGTTCCGGAGATAAGCGTGTACAAACAGACAAACAGATAGACTAAAATTTTAATCCTAAATATTTTTTTTGTAAATACGGACACACTTTTTTCACTGTTTTATATATCTAGATATTGATGAGGTGTCTGATACGCTACGGGTACGCTGCGTTGTTGCGACAAGGCCTATACTATATGACAAACGAGGTGAGTACACAAAAATAAAAAGAAGAATCTTATTTTGCCTAATAAATCTATAAGGTACCCATTACTTTAAATTCCTGGTCAATATCAATAACAACAGCGCAAAAGAAAGCAACCAAAAGATAAATGGTCAAAATCATTCCACTGAGTCAGTTCAATAAAAAATCACGACAAACGGAAAACAAAAAGACCGCCAAGGCGCCGCGCCGAGGCTTGACTTAATTATTGACATCGAGCCACAGTAAACTTTCATGTTAGAAGTAGGCCAGTGAAAAAGTTTCTGTAGCTCTAAGGACCCGCTACAAAATGTAAGAACTTATACTTTATATTAGTGTTGTTTAGAAAAATAAACACGAACTATATCGATCGGCTGGCGTAATATTGAAGTACTTATTAAACTTATGTTTCAGTTACAATTAATGGACACATGTATGTATGTAAACTCTTTATTGCTTAAAAATACAAGTGGGTTCAATGCAAGATCTTACAAATATGCTGTGGCTAAGGTAGGTACTGCACAACTTTTTACGAAGGGACCAGGGCGCTTTCAACATTTTCTACAGCCAAAAACATCTATTAAAAAGTCACTGAATCTCTATTGCAAGCAAAAAACTTATTCTCGACGATTTTAACTAATCCTTTATTGTCGAAGACCGTTGAGAATTAAATTTTAAATAGAGATATACATGCGAACATAGGTATAAAATCACAACGAGAGATGCATTTTCCGGACAGATATCAAAAAACAACTGTTACCTAATTAATCACACTATCAAACCAACTATAAAGTTTAAAGAAACACTTTCGGACCTACATCTATAGATTAGTTCTCTGGCCAGGTTCCCCTGGTAGTCGATCCACAGTAATTACCTGATCACCAAATCCTGGATCATGGTTAAGGCGGACCCCGGGCCCTCGTGCGCGAGAGCACAACCGGGACATTAACGCCAAGATTTATTTTTGTATCTATAGATTGGTTGTATGTCTGGTCTATTTCCCATCTCAATGACTAACTACGTCTATTGTAAAATTAGTGTTAGGGCTCGGAAAATTCAACCCCGTCGGTATTGTCCCATCAAATGATTGATGGGACAATACCGCTTGATCTAATTTTGCCACCGAATACCTAAACTGTTTAGCTATTACCCTTTTCGTTGGAACAGTAACTACAAAATAATAGCCAGACATAGTAGTTTCTCGCCCGTACACTTAGATGTATGGTGTATGTAGATTTGACCGCGATGGCACTGCGAGCACTGATGATATGCGTCAACCTTAACCTATCTCGCAAACTGGATTTCAACATAACAAACATAGTTATTGACAGGAGAAACAGCTATATATCCATACGGATGCCTCAGACTCGATTGAGTCTTGCCACCGGTATAATAATCAAGATGTTATAATAATTATTATCTAGATTTATTAGTTACTTAGTACAGATATAATTTAATTTTTGTCCGTAAATTTTTTCGCAAACAATGCAGAAATAAAGTGGCCCCAAAATACAATACAAAGTATTGATACAAGAACTCAAGAATTTACGATAGAAATAACCACAAGTTAAGATAAAATTTAGACTCACATAAAGAAAGATTTTTTGACCGCGAAAGCATTAGGCCGCGCTGAGCGAATGCCCATTTTATGTTTTTAGGGACATTTGTTCCTGAGTGAAATTCCATGATAAAACATAGAATGGCTCTGGATTTAATTCTGAAATACGTAAAACGTGAAAATAATAACTACTCATAGTTATTATCAAGTTTATCGTTACCCTTAGGTAACGATCAGAATTATACGTTTCGCGAAAATTATGATCATTAACATGAATAGACGTAGAGATAGGTAATTATAATAGGACCACGCTAAGTCCGAATCAATAAAAAAAAAATCTCTGTATGGCAACTTGTGACAGGTTTTTTAAAAGTAATAAACTGAGAGGAATGAATTCTGTGTGGCTCACAAATTATTTAGCTCTGAATTTTAAGGAAACTAAATGTATCAATCGTTGCATAATGAATTACATAATTATTTTAATGAAAGATTAAGCTACAATGAGGCCCACATATGAAGTTCAGTACTTTTTGATAATAATAGACTTTGCAGACATGGTATTTTATAGACAGGCGTCTATTTAATATTTGTCAGTTTCACAATGAAATCTTGGCGTTAATGTCTCGGTTGAGCTCTCGCACGCGAGGGCCCGGGGTCCGGCTTGACCATGATCCAGAATATGGCAGATCAGGTAATGACAGTGTGGATCGACTACCGTCTGACCTCTGTGACCCTTTTAAAAGAGGAATCCGACCAGATTCAGCCGTATTCCCTCACCGTAAAAGCATCTTCGTTCATCCGTAATGTACAAAACTCAGAAAATAGCGGGATTCGAATCTGGGACCTCTGTCGAAGGCATTCACTCAGAGATATTATTGTTCAATTAAGTAAATACCTAATAGGTATTGTTCAAGGGAATGCCTGCTTTCATGTATACTGGATCGCAGATAAGAACAATCGAAAATTTATTAACATGAGCATTCATTTTCATAACAATAGTATGTGGTCTAAGCAGCTACCACTCCGTCCTTTAACGGAATAATAGAAATATTCCGTAGATCAAGAAATTCAGAGAAACAACAGACAAAACAGTAGCTCCAACAATAAGACAAAACTGCTACTTAAGTCTCCGTCTGTATTACAGATTTTTGCATCCCCTGCATCGATATTGCAACAGAGAGACTTTGTGCCCCCTTTCCAGTGCTTTGCTTAAGTCACGTCCGCATAGAAATTGATTTTTTATTTGATGAAACTTTACATGCAGCTACGGCGCAGCAGCGAAACTAAGAAAAGCTAAGCCCGTGTAAGCCATAAATAAAGGTAACAGGCACTATTACGTATGTTATATTGCTGACCTAGTAACAGGGCAATACATATGTGCCGGGGACTTTTGTATCCGGCCAAACAATCCTTGTAAGACTAATGACTCTAAACACGACACACGAAAGTTTTCATTATTAGTGTTTCGAATATAGAATCAAAGTTATTGAATTTCTGAACCAGCCTTAATTCCACTCAATTCCATAACCACCAGGCATTTGCGGCGACGGCTTCGCTACATTGTCACATTCCCCAAGTTCAACTCCAAGCCCAAGTTTACGTCGAAAGGCCAAACGAAATCACAATCAAAAGTCACAAGTCATAGAAATCGCTTAGCATTGTTATTTGTTTACCGCTAGTGTTACGCTACGCTACAAAATACCTGCGCAAAATAAGAACAACATTGCTTTATTCCACTGTTTCGGTTGTAGACAGTGGTGTCGATTAAATGTTTTGTGGGAAAGTTCTTGAGGGTTTGTGGGAATTATTTGGGTCATTGCGGCGCGTTATTAATTTTCACTCACCTACTGGCGGTGTGCTACGCCGGCTACGGCCGCTGCTGCTTCTGTCTGTAGACCGCTAGTCTGAGATTAGTATTGTCTTAGGGTTAGCGCGGTGCGTATCGATTGGGCGCGGGGGCGCGCGGCCGCGCGTTCTCACGGAATGAGCGTCGCGTCGCCCCTCAACCGCTGCCGCCCGGCGAGCCTCTGCGCGCGATTTCCACGTTTTCCCGCCGTACGGGGGTGGCGCCGACTACACTCCACAACTTTTCGACGGGACAGTGCCGCATTACGGTTCGAGGGGCCGACGGCGCCCGCGGTCGCACGCTACGGCGGAAATGGATGCGTGGGACGCTGGGAAGTAGTAGTATTTAGTTCTCGATACGACGTGGTAACTAGCTGCCCTGCGCGACTTCGTTTGCGTGGTTTCGATTTAATAAACTCTAACCATAACCTTGTCCTGACAATTATAAATATCAAATAGTAGCAGCCGTTCTGTAGTAATGCGCGAACATGCAACATTTAGATATTATATCAATTATTGCGACATTCCTAGGAATTTCAATATTTTTTTAAGATTAAATATAGCTTTTTACCTACTCGCTGATAATGTATTTCCATGCGTGAAAGAATTTTTAAAATTAAAGTGAAATTACGAACAAACCAACAAACAACCAAATAATTACATTCTCTTTATGTACCTATGTGTTCTTTATAACAAACCCGCCTGTGCGGAGATTATGGCAATAACCTTTCCTTTCGCGAGAGCGACCCTAAGTCCGGCGATGAACTGTTATAGGTTATAATGATAATATGACATCTGTCTGTTTTCACGTCTAAACCGCTGAACAGATTAAAACCTGATGAAGGTCATAGGCTGCGAGATAAAAAATCTCCAAAAATAAATCTGAACGGTGTGAACTAGGGGTTAACTGTGTATATGGGGAACTTATGCCTCAAGTTTAATAATTTCATATGCTTGGATAATTTACACAGCATTTTGATAGCCCTAACTCAAGAAAGTTTGAAATAGTGTTTTTGGCGGGGCACGCTGGAAAAAGCGCACCACAGCCGCCCCTGCCCGCGACTCTCGTCCAAGAAAGGTTAACGCGTAGTTTCGAGCAATTGCGAAAATGAATAACATTTTGCGGTAATAAAATGGTTTTGTAAATACAAACTCCAGGTTTCATCGTATTACGGAAGAGAATTTTATTTCATTTTTATCCAGTGCCCTTCCATTCCAGTTATATTTATTTTTAAATTAGACTAGACGGATGTTAGACCGCCATATCACCCGGTGGTAGGTGACGCTGCGGCCGATGCTGGAGCATGACTGAGGAGCAGCGAATTCACTCTAGCCTTGAAGGCGTCTAGATTACAATAATCACGGAACACACTTATTACAACATTCACGTCATGAATACAGCATCGATCAAACACCAGCTATACACCACCAGCCCCGTAAACTATCTCCGAAGTTGCGATATGACAAAAGGAAACTCGTACTTGTCGTATCAAGATTTGTCTGGTATTATGAGGCGCTAGTCGAGGGGGCCACATCCTGAGGGCCGCCCACCGCCCCCACCCCTCCCCCGATTACACATGATTACGGTGTTTTCACAGCAAGCTCCACGGTGCACCAACAACGCGAGACGAGCATCCTCACCGCATCTCGACCGTTGTAATTACACGCTCATTGTAAAATCTACAGCGATGCACCGGAGCTTAGGATTTAGCATTTGTGGACTCGTTGTTGTCCTTTGACGACGTTGTTTTCTGAGAATTTTAATTTCTATAACGGCTCTGGATATTACATGTACAATAAGTATGTATTTAAAAGTATAATAGTTTATCAGTTAGGCACACATAACACAAGCTTTGCTTACTTTAGGGCTAAATGGCGCTGTGTGAATTGTCAACGCATGTTTATTTACAATTATTTACTTAAATGGTTTTACTAAACGCGTTAGAGCTCATCTAAGCTGAAATGACGCGCCCCACTATCGCATTAACGCACACAAGCAAATTTAAATGCCGTTGTAATTGGTCATTCAGTTGCCGGTGAGACTCAAACGTAGGAGCACGCGTCATTCGATTAAGCAGTCGACGCTCCCACACAGATGAAGTGTCGTTATTAATATTTGCACTCACACATCGGAAGCAACTAATTAAGTAGTGGGGCGCGTCATTTCAGCTTAGACGAGCTCTACACTTGCCTGCTTAGGTATCTTTTTAGTTTGAGCAGTCGAAACCTTAAGTGCGTCTGGTGCAAGTTGGCGTGCAACTCGTACGTTTAGTTACGTGTGCTGTGCAATCCTACAAGTGCGTTCAGAACCTACCTACTTCTTATTGAGTGCGTTAGTATTAATGTTCTGTGTAGAGATGTGCCCGACTAGTCGGGAAAGCTTTTCGGCCACATTGCCGACGCCGACTAATCGACTCTTTTTTTACTAACCCATAGTAATTATGGGGTAGGAGCGTCGATAGTACCGGGTTCCAACCTAACCATAATCCAATCTGGTCAGGTTCCCATGGTAGCATATGCAATCTCGACAACTTTTATACAGTGTACCTAATGTCTTTTTATATGGGCATTAACATAATATGATAATCATCTTGGCGTTAATGTCCCGGTTGTGCTCTCGAGAACGAGGGCCAGAGGTCCGCCTTGACCATGATCCAGGATTTTGGCGATCAGGTAGTTACAGTGGAGCGACTACCATATGACCTCCGTGACCCTGCTACTAGGAGAACCTGACCAGATTGGATCATGGTTATAAATTCAGTGCCTACATTTGCAGGTTTCATCACGATGTTTTCCTTCACCGTAAGAGCATTGGTTGGTATTCAACTAATGTACATAACTCAGAAAAGAGTCATTGGTACATGGCCGGAGCGGGATTCGAACCCGGTACCTCTGGCTTACGACTCGGATAATGTAACCGCTCCTACGCTCCTACGCTCCTACGCTATACGTGCATTAACATATTGTATAGTAATCTTAGGTACGCGGTTACCGCTCTATCAAATCGCGATCGATATTTTGATGTCTCAAAAATTTTGCGAAATAATTTGGGTAGATACTTCATTTTTTAGCTGTTTACACCTGAGTCATCATCATCATCATCATATCAGCCAGAAGACGCCCACTGCTGGGCATAGGCCTCCCCCAGAGATCTTCACAAAGGCCGGTCCTGTGCTTTCCGCATCCAGCTGCACCTTGTAGGAGGTCCTTCCCACGCTGCGTCTTCCGGTACGTGGTCGCCACTCGAGAACTTTACTGCCCGATCGGCCATCTGTCCTTCGAGCTATGTGCCCTGCTCACTGACACTTCAGTCTGGCAATCCTTAGAGCTATGGCGGTGACCTTAGTTCGCTTGCGGATCTCCTCATTTCTGATTCGATCGCGCAAAGAGACTCCAAGCATAGCTCTTTCCATTTCCACACCTGAGTGTAAATATGTGTTTAACAGTAATCCGAGTAAGTAAGTTTCCACGCGAAAGTTGTCTGTCCCTAATAGGAAGTGTGTAAGCATCAATTAGTAATAATAGTACAGTACAGTAGGTACAGTTCGATAATTAAAAAAATGTAGTAATTGGCAATGTTTTTAAAATTGCCGTTTTGACGTTAGATAAGAGAGATTTGGAGTATGTTTTACGAAAATTTACTAAGCCGTCTCCTACCTGGAGGATCCAAAACTCGGCATGTTTTGAAAATATTTCTTGGACTTTTAGTAAGCAGGTCGCCAAAATTTGCAGTATATTTTTAGAATCGGCTCTTTCATTTGATATCAAATACGATAGGTTTCTGAAAACAAAAATTTTAAATCCCATACAAAAAATTTATGATGTCGTTAGGTTCTTGATGTCAGGCTGTTCCTAAAATTATAGGAACATTCGCGTGGGTATTTTTTTCTGCCAATCAAGAGGTTGATTGACTGTGCAAGCTTTTCACAGGGTAGAGCCAAGTTCATCCGCAGGCAGGTTATTGAAAACTTGGTGCACCTACAAAGAAATATTTTGTAAAAGTGCCAATAGACTTACGCTCCTGTATTGTACGTAATGATACGGGAACGTCTATCCAGAAGTACTTTCATCGATAGGAAACTACATAGATCAGTAGGCTAATTACGTAACTCTGTTGCCAACTATTCTCCGATTTCAATAATTGAAATTGTTTTGAAAATCTAACTAAGTTCTATTTAAAAAAACTAAAACTAGCACACGTAATCGCACAAGTAACAATTTCAATCATTTAAATATGAGAATCGTTGGCCAACGAACTCAAGTAATTAGCGCACGAGTCCCAAACCGCATATAGCTTAGTTAGTACGAGTGGAGTCAACTTTTGTTTCCGGGAAATTCTAAATCCCGGAAACCGGTATGGACGATTGCATTCCACACGGGTGGAAATACGGAGAAATAGCCGGTATTTTACTCGCCGTCGGTTATTCACGAGAGAGGCGAGGCAATTCATTTTCCGACAAATAAAATGATGCGTGAAAAAGCTGGCTTGTACCAAATATTCCGATGTTAAAAAATAAAAATCTTGAAAATCTAGTGAAGAATAAAAAGCGATGACGGTTGGAGAAATATCTCCAACCCGCCTGCCAAGCGTGGAGATTATGGCAATAACCTCCCCTTTCGTGGGAGAGGCCCTTAGTCTTGCAGTGGACTGGTATGGGTTGTGATGAAGGTTGGAGAAAAACTGGCCGTATAGGGCAGATACTGTATAATAGCGGATACTGCCTTGAGAGTACCTACTTATAGCCGGGTAGGCTTTTCAGGGTTTCGTCAAATGCGACACCCCATAGAGATGGGGTGCACAAAACCCTCTTTGCTTCACAGTCGGAAGTGAGGTAATAGTAGTTTATGCAACTGGCATATTAAAGGGGGTATTAAAACATGAGTGTCTGTTTAGCATACGAGGCGTATCCGAGTATGATAATTGTTTGACACGAGTGTTTTAATACCTTATTATATACAGTTGCATACACTACTTTATCTACACTCATATTTTTGTGTTAAAATATCGTACCTATAATTTTCTCAACTTTGCTGGAAGTAAGCTGCGAGTCCGTTCTGTTATATCTACGCGTCGAGGATATCAAGCGGCGGGAAATTCACTTTACTACTTTCACATTTATCTATTTATTTGCTTCAAATAATACAAATATTTACAAACACAATTTACAACAATTAGAAAAAATATTCTTTTTAGCGGGAAAATAATTACACAGAAATATGAACAGAATTTTTTAAATTTTGAATTTGTTAAAGACATCTAGGTATTCAACCTACATGTAGCCGTGAACCCGGCGCCCGACAAAAATTTAAAAAATGAAAGTTTTTAATCATTATGCAATAATGATTAAAAACTAATTTTTTTATACAGCTGTAATGAAAATAGTACGGGAAATACTGTATCGTAAAGTAATTTTTTTAAATTTCATTTGCTGGTGTGAAAAAAGTGTACCCTTAAACAACTGTTTTCGAATGTGTAATTGGAACATTGCGCTATGAGTCTAGATAAATACATTTATGTTTGAACTGCTTTCTTTTGAGAACAATAATCTGTGGTGGTGGTGCCGCGGCGCTTGAGCATTTTGTTTTATTTATGTACAATAAAATTATTGTAATGTTTAAAATTAAGCTATTCATAAGCGTTTGTAAAAAACCTAAACTGAATAAACATGATTTGATTGATTTGATTTGATTGAATACAAATCCATGAATTAGAACCACAGAGCAAAAAAAAATTTGCCAGTCTATAGAGAGGGCTGTGACAGCTTTTTCATACAAAAAATGCGTGCCAGTTGCGTGCCAAAAATAATGAAATCTCCTTCATTTTCTGTCAGCAGCAAATAAAAAAGGCTGTCCACTCTGTCGATATTTTCTTTCGATGTATTGTAATAAGCGATATTATCGACATCGATGTAATAAGAATTATACTTAAGTCATTATCATCCTTGTGGCCAATCCCGGCTTAAGTAGGTACTGTTCAAACAACTGTTCAGCACGTTGACACTTTTATTTTCAATTTTTAGACGTGTAATAATCGTTTTTATGGGTATCTGGTTGGGTTTGGCCATAGCCTCTATCATCTTACAAGCAATGCTGTAGCACGGAATGGAATCGATTTACTCATTGCTTACATGTCAATGTGCGGGAAAATTATGAATTTTATGATGATAAATTAAAAATGTATTGATAAAACTGTAAATTAACGCGTTTGTATGGACCATCTACGAAGGTAAATAAAAGTATATATATTTATAATTGTGCTAAATTTGGATAAATACGATTTTTGAGAAACAACCCTTGACCATTTTTGTTATTAGTTTTTTACTTACTTCATAAATCAAATTCTATTTTATAATCGTAATCTTTCTCTAACAGATGCAAAGGCGTTGTTGCATTTGAAAAATGCATTTAAAATTATGAAGAGAAAAAAAGTTGCAAAGAAATGGCCTTAAAAATGGCAAAGAAGCTGTGCCGATGTTTTGCTTTCCAAAAGATGTAATTCTATTAAACAAATGGACTTCTTCTATTCCCCGAGCATGTTGGAGTCCTACCGAAGGATATTTAGTGTGCAGCTAACGTTTTCGCATTGTGAAAGTTATCACAACTACTTTAAACAACGATCTTTGATTATCCACGATGATAAAAGCGTTGAAAAAGTAGGTAGATAGAATAAGTAAGTAAATAGTTAGTTTTTATATACTTAGGTACTTAAATAAAACTGTTTGAAATACCTAATATTTAGTGAATTAGGCAATATTTTGGCTGGCATAGATTATTTGATTTTATAATAGCATTTGGTCGCGACTGCGTCCGCATAAAATTAGGCTATAACGTTCCGGACCCGTTCCCGCGGGAATCACATTAAATATCAGGATAAATTATAGCATATGTGTTATTCGAGGCTATATGCTATATAACTACCAAATTTCATTAAAATCCGTTTAATAGTTTTTGCTTGAAGAAGTAACAAACATCCATTACGTACAAAACCAAACATACATTATATTTCGCATTTATAATATTAGGATAATACAATTGCAAGTAGGTAAATAGGTAAATAGTACAGGAACTACTATCCAATTTCAGTACTATCCAATTTCATATTATCTAACTAATGTATATACTTATTAATATAATTTATCACATAAATAACTAAAAACATTAAACGACGACGACCGCGATGATAGTTTTACAGTAATTTTCAGAATCACTAAAATTAAAAAATGCGACGTCAAATTTCTGCGCATGGCTTGTAAGATGAAGGTGGCTATGGTTTGGTTCTTCAGCCTCTGATTGCTCATCATCCTTGCCTGGCAAGTTAGTTAATACTGTAAATTCAGACTACGTTGAAACTACGTTCTACAAATGTTTTGATCCGAATCGAATTTCGATTAGAGTATTTTCTTTTTGGGGAAATGATCTCTCGTTTCCTAAATATTCAATTGGTAAAAGTAATGATGGTTTTCGGACACAAGGGTATTGGGGTGTGTGGTTGAATTCTTACCTCTGTAACTTCTTGTTTTCCTTTTATTTTAAATCCAGATCGACCCCCATGCCACGGGGGGCATTTTTCCTTAACATTAGGGGGTTTATTTCGTGGCAAATTGTTGTATTTATACATTAAATATCACTTTTTCCAAACGAATGTTTACCTTCTGTTATTTTATTCTTTGCACGTCATATGTTGTCATGCGGACACAGTTCATAGTCGGTGGAGATTTTAATCTTGTTTCTGCTCCTCTTATTCTAGATAATTGCTGGATCCAATTCTTCAACATGTCTTCATGGATTATATCCTTGGCTGCCAAACACGAGTTCGTCCGAAAATTGATATCGTCCACTTCGGGAACTGGCTGGTTTACTATGAATACTGGCCATCACGTCTATATCTTCTTTTGTGCCAAATCGTTCTCGAACGTGTTTAAGTGAACATCCGAGCCTTTGTTGGAGAGTGCAGCTGATGAGTGGGTAGAGTTCTCCCAGCCTTCGAACTAGAAGGTGAATCAGTATCATAGCCCAGAAGAAGCTATTTTCATAAACTAAATGAAATACTAGTGACCGGTCAAAAAAAAGCATCAAATCATTATCATTGAAATTCTCAAACTAACATTGTGCCGGGTCAGTCTGCAATCTGTACTTTTTCGGCCTACTTTAATTAAATCCAAGTGAACTCAGTGATCCAGCCTGGACTAAGGTTATGTGGAAGTTTCGTGCTTAACTTTTTAAATTTCTGTATGTAGTTTCTGGACTGAATGATTATAAACCCATTACCCTGAATCTTTGTGTTTCTTTATTAACAGGCACAGTACATGGGACAGTGTTACGTTACAGTACTTGGCATAATAAGATACATTCCCTTAAAGTGTACAGTGTTTCCTGGCACCTTTCCTTTGTGTATTTTGTTTGTAAACTGGCAATTATAAAATCTTTAAAAAATTCCCTTTATTAAAAATAAATAAAATAAATAAATATGACAAATTCACGATTCCGGCTAGGCAAGATACCAGTCACAATCATAATATAACAGCGCATTTCGTTATTATTATAGCATTCGACAAAGCTCAACTATTATTATGCTGAACGGTCTCCCTCAATTTTTCCACTCCTCGTGAACAATAGGTATTTTTTGTTTACATCGACATTGGCGGAAAGCAACGAACACAACACTATCACACGCCTGACCCAAATTAATTTTACATATATTTTGGGATTAAATAAGTAATTCTGAATTATCGATGTTTTCACATAATATATTACAGAGCTTGTCGTATTATTTAAGTCAAGAAATTACTGATGACCTCGAGATGTTTCAAAAAATAAGCTCATGAAACAAGAATCTTTAACACATTCTATACACATCTACACACATTCTACGAGCGATAACCAGCAACTTACAATGTACTTAAGGTAGTGATCTAATGCTCTTCACTAATATAATAAAATAACAAAACGTACAACACAAAATATTAAATTATTTTACCAATAAATAAACTTATCTCGTATCTGAATAGTTTGTTTACAAATTTGTATCTGACGATCAAATTACTTGTCAAGCAAGGTGCCACGCATTTTATTTATTATTTATAAGGGCCGCTCTACTTAACCGTGAAGGTAGCTAACTTTCCAATCTCTTTGATTAGGTTCCTTCAAAAATTGTAAATACAATATAGTAATAGGAAAACAACTTGTGCTTAATAAAACGGTTTTTTTTTTTTTTTTTTTTTTTGCGCTTAACTCTTATCAAATGGGCACCCTCCGGTATAGCGGTTGGGAGGGAGGAGGTGAACTCTCATGAGTACCAGCCGGCCGACCGGACTGGTTATGCACGACTCGCCAAAAAAAGACCTAGGCGCATACGTGCTAAACACCCCCTGGGAGCAACTGTAGCCGGGCGGGAAGGCCTTTCAGGTTTCATCGGATGCGACACCCCGTAGGGACGGGGTGCGTGCGCTCAAATGATGCGAAAATTGATCCCCTTCTTTAGTATTCTGATGTTCAATGTCACTAGCGCGATGTAAAATACCAATAGCGACATCTCGCGTCAATGTTAAGTACCTTCGCAGTTCGAACTCTGAATCGGACTTGAAACCCTGCACCCTCTTTTATGGGGGTTGGAGAGAAAAGTTAAATAGTTCATACCAAATATCTGCTTCTTAAGACTTTGTGAAGTGGTTGATGAGCTATTATAGTGGGGACTCCACTGGTCAGAACCTTAAATTTTTTTATAGAGTTTGTGAGGCTTCACCACATTCATTCCTCAAGTAATTCTAAGTATTATTAGCGCGGGCCTCAAGAAAAAAAATGCTCTGCTCACCATATTTTAAATAAATCTATAAGTTCCCAGTTGGCTACTAAAGCAAATTTGGTATTATTTTCGTATAAAATGAAGATGTAGAATTCATTGCCGGTATTTATTTTAATAATTTTCATAGTAATATTTTGAATGGTTCCCATAAAAATAAAAAATTAACAATTTTTTTTCTGCTTTGAGAGCTAATTACTTTTAAACAGCAGAAAAATATAACAAACAAAAAATACACTAATAAAGCGTATTTTATGCCGATTCTAATAATATAAACTTCAAGAACCTCTTACTACCAAAAGTAGGCAAAAAAAAATCCGATAACCTCCCTCGCGGTGGTGACAATTCCCGCTAAGAGGCGAATTACCTATCTTACAAATTTCTCTGTATTATCAATCCACTATGGTAAGTTTGGTATCATTTTCAAATAAATAGAAGATGCAGAATTCTGGTATTTATGTTAATCATTTTCATAGTATCTTTGTTTGTGAATCGTAAAAAAGTAAAAAGTAAACAGTTTTTTTTTGCTTTGAGAGCTAATAACAAACAAAAATACCCTAATAAAGCATATTTTATGCCGATTTTGGCAATCGGTAAGAAAATCGGTTAGTATTTAACTAATGTATGTACATAACTCAGAAAAGTGTCATTGGTATATGGCCGCAATGGGATTCGAACCCGGTACCTCTCTCTTACGAGTTTACTGATTCTAATAACCTTAACTTCATTATACAAGGAATTGAAAAAAAAATCAGTAACGTCGCAGTGGTGGCGAGGCTCGCTAGGAGGCGGCATACCTCGTTCGCCATCAGATCTTTTGAGTACGATAATGCAGCCATCAACCATCAACATCGTCCTAGCGGGTTACCGGCTTCTGCCAGGGTTCGCTTTCCCACTTTTTCGGCCTCCTCACAGCCCTTGCGGTCTTCGTCGTAAGCTCTCGCAACATGTTCAGTTCGTTGGCGTGGTGGTCGCGGAAGTGCTTCGTCAGCGTGGCAACCATAGAGGCCTAATCATAGGCCATCACAGGCCTAATATTGTGCTCTTGTATGTAAGCTCAAGGAAGCTTGATCGGGATTTTAGTGACACAGGAGATTTGGCCCAACCTACAGATACGGGACTTGACTTCGGAGGCTCCGATGTGACCGGACTCGTGGAACAAATATTCTATGAACCTCAATTTATCTGTTCTATTGACAGCTTTGTTCCCTGTACGGATGGTTTCAAGATCCGCGCTGCAGTTAGCCATACATGCATACATATGACCATTACAGACCGTAACAGACCGCTGCAGGACTTAGGGCCTCTTCCACGAAATGGGAGGTTATTGCCATAATCTCCACGCTTGGCAGGCGGGTTGGAGATCGCAGTGCTGTAAATATAACAATGGAAAACACTGCTGCCCATTTTCCAGTCTACGGAGACTCTAGATCTTTTGTCTCAAAAATATTAGTCGCCTTGTACGACCCACGAGTGTAAGGGGTTGATGCTATTCTACTCTGCCGGACACCACACGGCCAAGTCCACCAATCACATTAATATTAAAAACATATTTCTTTCATGAAACTTTGACAGGGGTACGTGGAGAGCGTTCACGTAAAAGATTAAAAATACAATTTAATATTAACAACAATGTATATTGTAACAAGTAAATAGTAGATACAAATTAATAAAATAAAAATATTTAACAGTACAAAAGAACTAAATATACGAGTACTTAATTCATTATTCGATTCAAATTCAATTTCATTTTACAAGTACAAATAAAATGCAAAATAATTTATTTAACAGTAAGTTCAAAACGCTAAATGGCGTTTTACACACTAGGCTGAAGCCTGTACAACAATATAATAATGGCCAATGAGCAAAATTTGTACACAACTTATCTGAGTATATATTGTAATCTATTCTATATAATAATAATTGCTATAAATACATACATAAAATCAATGTTGCACTTACGAGTATTTATGAATTCACGAGCGTAATGCCCGTGTAAAATTGGAAAGTCTCAATTTTCCTCCTCAAGTAGCAAGATGATGAACAAAAAAAATTAGTTTCAAGCTCAGTCATTGGAGGAACGTAGACTTCAAAACCCTGAAGTTGAGAATAAGTTGCTGTAGCCAAAAGACTAACCTAAATACTTTCCAGTACAGCTGTATAACGGAGTTATCTAGTGGGCACAATAAGGACTTTATCTACAGTGGCCTCCACCCGTAGTTATAATGGAGACAGATTCAAATAACTTTCAAATGTACTTGTGAAAACTGGCACACATAGAAGTAAGATATTAGCTACTGCTAGATGTATATGTCCTCATTGCAAAATAAATGATAGCGGCGTGTGACAATAAAGGCTATCCATCTGGTACGCATTCATCATAATATGTATTATACAATAGGTTGAAGGCTTAACCCATTGGGTCTCTATGGCATACATGAGTGCCCAGATATGATACAAAAGCACTACGACACACAATTAAAGAAGCATAGCATTGTTTGTTATTGTAATTGACATTCATAAGTGTTTTATGTAAGACCATTGCTATATTCATAAGTGTTTTATGTAAAATCTCAATGGAATAAAAATTATATGTGTATGACTTTGTTCCTACTGAGTTAAAAGCTCGACTTGTAGATCTACAGTAAGTCAGCCAGTGTCAGCGGAACGGCTCGGAAATGGAATTTGCATCTATTAACTTTAGCAATCTATATCTAAAACTATAAAGAATATGTTGGCTAAGTACATTAAAATAAGATTCAAAATAACTTCCGCCATACTGCTGCACCGACCTTTAATCACTCCATGATCAATCTCAAAGAGTGTACCCAAGAGCCTGTATCCATTTGAGTCCGTCGACAGTGTTGCCAGCTGGCTTGTACTCGAGTCCAACCCAGTCGTTGTACCCACAAGCTGCGATGTGCTGCAACACGTAGCTGTAGTTCACCTCGCCTTGAGCGTCTGGCTCGTCCCTGTGAGGCACCTGGGCTATCTGCAAAATAATACAATTACAACGTAAACACAGACTTCATGGTTAAAAAGGCCCGTCCTGTGTGCTGAGTATACACCCAGTACCCAGCCTAATCCAGAGGGACAACTCGGAAATAGAATATAGGTATAAGCCTAGACTTGCACTCTGAATTGATTCATGGTAGCCATGCCAATTGTAGAGTATTTCAGCTTTTGTTACTTAGTGTACTTCTGACTCTACAATAAAATAAATGTCTAGCATAGTCACAATACATTATTTATGGATGACAGCCACAGTTTTCCATTAAGTGGGCTGGCCAGTGGTTTGTCACCAGAATTTATTCTTTGTTATACGTCCGACAAACCTGATAGAAAGTAGTCACCACCTCTTCTGGAGAGCAACACCAGATGGTGATACTTTGTGGGTGTCTATTAACTTAATTCCGTACTAGGCGATATATACCTGTACATGCCCCACATATGGCATTAGATTTTTTATGTTGTGTGATAGATCTCCAGCGATGTGCTGCAAATGGAATATATCCAACTGTAGTCTGAGGTGAGGACTGTCAATGCGCTTGATTATGTCCACCGCTGAAAACATACAAATTCATGTTATAAACATATAAAATTGTATTATGTTGAAGCATGTCTGTATGTTCAATATATTTACCTTTACTGTAATCACTCAAGAAATAATTTGGCACCGAATGCTGGTTAATAGGTTCAATGACCCCAACAATATTTTCGGTCCGCAGAACTCCAGCCGCATACTTCAAATTATCTTCGTATGTTTGCCAGTTGACAGCGGTAACATTTTCCAGTTTGCCAGCCATGATGTGAATTTTACTAGCATTTACTGCTTTCGCATAATCAATTGTGACTTTCAAACTGTCACGGAAATCTTTTTCTTTGCCAGGCACAGCCGTGACCCCTAACTCTCCTTTACTGAGATCACCTAGAATAGAAATTTGTTTGTAATTACTCCATTACATTTATGACTTGTTGTGTTTTTTAGTTTGCTAGACATTATTTTATATTAAGCAAGAGTTGATCATGAACAGATAGGCAGACAGACACAGTGTGGGACTTTGTTTTATAATATGTAGTGAGTGATAATTTCAGAACAATAAACACTTTCAACTCTAAATTCTTAAGTTTAGAGTTGAAAGTTGTTGTTGCCTTAGCACAGTAGAAGAATTTCGTAAAATTTAGATTATTCTGAATAAAACACAATTAAAAAGAAATTGTTGTCTTACCTGTCCTCAAATTGATAAGAACTTGCTCTATGCCAGCGTTTTCTTTCGCCTGTTTCACCTGTTCCAATGTATGGCCAAAAGGAAAGCCAGTCTCCACGGCTTTAAAGCCTGCATCCTTCGCCAATTTATATCTGTCTAATATGGAAGTGGCTTCTCCAAACATAAATGACAAGTTCGAACAGAACTTCATTCTCATTTAGTTGGTAGTACAAAAAATGGAAATAAAAGTGGCTTGTGTAGAAACTAGACTAAATACACAACAAACTCTGCCACTTTAGTGGTAACCAATGACGTCTTCAACAACTTTAATTAAGTAATGATAAGTTATCTCTGTTGCCCACTCAACTTATCGCCGATTCGCCGCCAACTAGAAACCGAGATAGGTAGGTATTGGTTGGTTATCTCTACAGTATCACTGCGAAATAAAGACACATGTTAAAGTTTAGTACGCGTAAAGTTTTAAAAAATCAAAACGAAAACTTATGTTACATTAAGTAGGACCCTACATCTTTTTTTTTACTGCATTTATTTGGTATTTATACCTATGGTCATACGGTGTCCCGCCGCAAAAAAAGTACGATTTCCGGAAGTAAAAATTTTATACTAATTTATGTTTCAGATTTATCTTGCTCGTAAAATCAGCAAAAACTACGTTTCGTAAAATAAACAAATAAACATAACCTCAAAATATAAATCTGTTTTTTTATTTATTTACGGTTCTGGATTCAAGTACTTTTGAGCCAGATATAGATTAGCGAAGCACGCCTACCGACTGTGTGCGAACGATGTCGTCTCGTATGGAGCAGTGACAGAGCCCTGTAGAACGATCATTGGCGTTAATCCGCCAAATACAACAAACGAAGGTCAATAAAACCCATTGGGTTCGATATGCAGGTATGTACATACCATGACACAAACACAAATGAACATGAACCTTTCGCGTAAATGCCTGCCAGTCACCAATATGCGTCTTGTCAAGTCACATGACAAAAATAGATACGGCTTAATACTGCCTATTTTAGGCTTGATCCCGTCCATTTTACCCCACACATCGTCAAGTGGCATGACGACCTTCCAATTTCTTCCCACACACGGTCAGTAGGCTTGATCTAACCTATTTTTGCCATACCACTTGTCAAACGGCATGAAAGTGAGTGTCAGTAAACCTGTGACTATAAATTTTATTCCCTATGCCTATGACAGACATCACAAAGGGGGGCGGTCCTTTAGCTTTCCCGGTTCACTTCTAATGCTAACGCTACGAACGCTCTTACTGTCATACCACTCCATCCCACTGACAGATTCCCCTTGCAGTGTGCAGTTGCCCACATTGTGGACTTACTGCGCATTTCCTTTCCGGAGGGCGTGCGGGCCGTTGCCGAAGCGGACGACGTAACACTTCTGATCGAGGCGAACTCTGGATCTTGCCCTGACGAATGGTGGTGTCATACGGTGTCGTGTGTAGGAACTTACGGTTATTAGGACTCCTATTCAAACAACTGTTCAGCACGTTGACACTTATATTTCTAATTTTTATATGTATATTAGTCGTTTTTATGGGTATATTCTTGGGTTTGGCCCTTCAGCCTCTGATTGCCACCATCCTTGCCTGGAAAATAGCTAAGAGTAAATTCTGACTACGTTGTAACTACGGTCTACAAATGTTTTGATTCTAATCGAACTTCGATTAGAGTATTTTCTTTTGGGGAAATGATCTCTAGTTCCCTAAATATCCAATTGGTAAAAGTAATGAGGCTTTTTGGATAAATACAAGGGTACCTATTGAGATGTGTGTCTGGATTCTTACCGCTGTAACTTCTTGTTTTCCTTTTATTTAAAATCCTAATCGACCTCCATGTCACAGGGGACATTTTTCCATCACATTAGAGTGTTTAATTCGTGGCAAATTGTTTTATTTATACATAAAAAATCACATTTTCCAAACGAATCCAAATGCCAAAAGATCCTTGTTACTGTGATGCAATGAGGAAAGAAAAAGCTATATTGGTTAAAAAATGCATAGTTTTTTATTTTAAGTAAAAAGTCCCAAAATTTCGCCGTTTTTCACGTATTACGCCGAAAGCACAATTTTTTTTGCTTGCAAAATGTGGTTTCACACTCTCTTAAGGGGTCCAAATAACATACCAAAAATGCAGAACTTCATCGCGCTTTGCGTTTTAGGGCAATATTTTTGTAAGATTTGACTGGCCTATATAAAGTGTCGTGTTTTTTATCCGGTAAAATGTACTACGGATAATGTCGTACTTCATGGACAGGTACCGCCCCTTTAGTGAAGTGCCATGAATAACGAATAAAAAAAGACCATCGAAAATCGGTTTTCAAATACAATAACCGAATATTTAAAATTAACATTTAGGTAATTACATCATTTTATGTGACTAAATTCACATTTATTGTTTGTATTTCGCCCTAAGAGACCATTAACAATTAAGATTTCGACTCGCGCGTATTTTACGAAATAGGCAGACTGACCGAATAAAAATACCCACGTGTCGAAATTGTCGTTGTGGAAGGGTTTTTAATGCAGTATTAATAAATAAATAATTCAAAAGAAAAAATAGTTTGTTTTGTGTAATACATACAGCATAACCAATATAACCATGGGGTTATGGGGCCCAACTACCATCTCATGGGCCCAAGCCATCCTCACCTGCCCGCGGTCCCCCTGTTGACAATCGGACGAGGCTCTGGCGAAATTTCTTTTCCCTAACGGGTTGTGCGGGCCAGATGGTAGTCGCCGCACATAAAAAGTAAAACCAGTACTAAATAAAGAATGACAAAGTCCGCTACAAGAAATGAACACCATGCTAGGGCGTCGCCGTTGAACGACGCGCAGGCATATCTCCCTACACCTGCGATAAGTGGGCTAGGGCTACCCTGTCACGCGCGGGCAGGGTTAAAGAAGTTAGCGCCTAGTAGGAAACTCCGCTTTGTCACTCTGAACGTTGGCTCTCTGACTGGCCGGCCTCGAGAGCTGGCCGACCTCTTGCACAGGTCGCTATTGTGGTGGGCGACGAGTTTCGGAACGGCATTTTGGAGGTGAACAGGGTGAGCGATCGCCTCATGGTGATCAAAGCGCAAATTGACGGTATAACAACGAACCTTATGCTCCCCAGTCCGGCTGCGTCGACACCGAAAAGACTGCCTTCTGGAACAGTTTCGAAAATATCCTGCGACGTATACCTACTATCCTCCGAACAGATTGTGGTTAGTGGTGAACTGTGGTTGTGGTGGATTGTGGTTGGACCTTAACGGCCACGTGAGCCATAGGAGCGAGGAGTTTGGACGGGTGCACGGGGGCTTTGGCTACGGCCAGCGAAACAGTGAGGGAGAAGATATTCTCCGAACCTCACTGGCCGCCGACTTGGCTGTGGTCAACACCTTCTTCCAGAAAAGACTCGAACACCTCATCACCTATAAAAGTGGCCCGCATCAATTACAGATCGATTATCTGTTGCTCCGAAGACGTGACATTGGCCATGTATCCCAGCGCAAGATCATCCAGGGGGAATGCCTCACTTCACAGCACCGAGTTCTTGTAATGGACGTCCGGGTAAATAGTAGACGGCCTACTGCAGATCGCTGCGAACCGTGTATTAAGCGGTGGACTCTGAAAAACAAGAGCCAGGAGTTCATGGAGGCAGCCGAAGGCCTCGATTGGAGCGCGAAGGGCGAAACCTCCAATGAGCTCTGGTGTCACTATCAGAAATGCATCCTCAAACTCGGACGAACAGTACTCGGCACGTCGAAAGGCGGCCGAAGAATTGACAAGGATACAGGATGGTGGAATAGTGAGGTGCAGGAAGCAGTTAGGGACAAAAAGGCATGTTCCAAGAAATGGCAGCACAGTAACTCACTATCGGATAAGGAGGTGTACTTGGGAGCAAAGCGGCGATCTAAAATGGCTATGGCAAAAGCGCGGTCGGCCCAGCTGGCTACGATGCGTTGGATTCTGTGGAGGGGCAAAAGCTCGTCTACAAACACACTTGCTCACAAGCGCAAACTCTATTAAAGACCGGTGGTGCTGCCATTTCAAGGAACTATCTAACGTGGTCAACAAGTATGTGCGACCACCACAGCTTCCTGCAAACTTTAACATGATAAGCCCGATTTCCCCTAATGAGGTGCAAAGGTCCCTGGCACGTATGAAGAAAAGAAAAGCTATTAGCCATGACGGAATACCTATAGAAACCTGGAAAACAATTGGGACCCGGGGCGTACTCTTACTCACTGAACTATTCAACAGGATCATAGCTACGGGTCTTATACTCGTACCTGACGTGTGGCGCGTAAATATTATTACGCTAATCTATAAAGGAAAAGACAGTGTGCAAAAGTGCGGCAACTATCGAGGTATCAAACTAATGAGCCACACAATGAAACTATTCGAACGGATTATTGACCAGAGACTTCGCCAGGAATGTTCCTTGTCGGAATGCCAATGCGGCTTCAGGCAGGCTCTCAGAATTCTAAGAATGATAATCGAAAATCAAATAGATTCATTAATGATTTTACACCACCCCATTCCTACTGTGAACTATCAAAATTATCATCCTATTAATCCAGTGTTGCCAAGTGCACCGTAGTTCTGCCATATTTTTGAGATATTGTCATTGCCCCACTCTAACGCAGAATGCAAAAGAATATTTAGCTTTGTAAATGACATCAAAACATTAAAGAGAAATAAACTGATAACTGATATAATAGGACCACGATAAGTCCGTATTGTCACAAACAATCTTCTTTTTCCAGTAATCATATTCTGGAACACTATTTCTACCCATACTTTGAAACACTCATTGTGTTAGTAATATCTTAATAGGCACCATTAAAAAAAGAAACAAAATATAGATTGTGCAGTCCAATTTGCTCTGATAAATCTTTAAAGCTACGCATGCGCACAAATAAAACCAGAGGGAGGAGACAATTCAGTGATGCCAGACGGTGAGCAATTGCCCAAGCCATTAGCAATTTTAGGGTTTTTATGTAAAAAGGGCGGAAAGGTCTTGGAACCTGTAAAATATGGGCAATTTTGGAAAAATATAATAGGACCACGATAAGTCCGAATCGACTGACAGTAGTAAAAATTATAAAGTGTGGATATGGCAATAATCTGGGGAGAATCTGTCCTTGTCAGTCCTTCTTCACACATTCAGTTAAGTTTTTCAGACATTCAGTTATTTTTTTGACATTTAGTTAGTTACCATTCAGGTCACTATTAACTTGAACTTGTACTTTTAGTTTATCTAAATTATTAATCATGATAAAATTTATCTCCCGCACTTCCTTTTTAATTGTTTTGCCTATTATTTAATAATATTTTTCATAACTCACGAAAACAAACAATCCTACAGAAATAAAATTGTTTGTTATGACATTTTTGAATAACGTTCAATGACGTTTAAAACCTTGGCATAAGTTGCCATACAGAGATTTTTTTTTAATAAGCGATTCGGGCTTGGTGTGGTCTTATTCTACCTGAAATCTATTGACAAAACAAACCATTAAAATGAACAATAAAACATGTGATCAGTTTGAACATAATAAAGATATGTTGAATAAAGTTAACGTATCGATCTATGTACAACAAAACTAAATCAACTATAACTATTGAAAGTGACTCTGAAATATGAATATATACATATATATATAAAATAAACTAAGTAATTTTTTTTTTAGTTTTCCCTTCACCAAACTTAAATATCATAAAAAAACAAAGTAAAACGTAAGCTATTTATTGTTGTTGGTGTGCAATAAAGTGTGTATTTATCTATAATATTAAAATTTATCACCGTAATTCTACCGTATTTTTATTATTTAAAACATCGTAATTTTCCCAAAAATGGGGTAATTATAACCCACTGTGCACCGTAATATTGATGATTTAACCTGGCAACACTGTATTGATCCTGATTTGACAGAGCATAGTACCATTCGTTAAAGATTCTTTATCTTATTGATACTACGATACGAAATAGGATTTATCACTGAAACTTGCTGAAAGAAAAAAATCAACAAATGTGATTATTATTTTTACGTGGTGTTTTACGTAACTTACATACCTACTGTGTAACTAAATAAATCTACAAAATGGATTTTATGGACAAAAGTGACTGGAGCCAGGCAGAACATAAAAACTTGCATAGAATAGCTCACTACCAAAATTTGTCTGGGTGGGACCAGATTGCTCGAGAACTCAAAACAGGCAGAACTGCCTATCAATGCTTTGTTAATTTTTGAACCAATGTGGACAATTCATTCACTGGTCAAAAATGGTCAAAAGAAGAAGAATTTCTTAAGAGATGGATCGATTATTACAAAGAAGATTAGTACATTCCTTGGAGCAAAGTTGCATATTTTATGGAACACACAAAAGTTCAGATTTATAATAAATATTTCAGAGTTATGGAGCACCGCAAAGGAAAATTCCTGCCTGAGGAGGATGCTGTAATTCTTACTTGTATTAAAGACTTTGGCTCTGATTTTAGAAGAGTAATGAAATATTTACCTGGCCGTTCCAATATACAAATACGCAACAGATATCGTGTGCTAGCTCAAAGCGAAGCTACTAAAACATCCATAATTTGGACTATAGAAGAAGACAAAAAACTGATCCAATTGATGGCAAACAAAGACTTATCATTTAACTATTCCGGCTTGACGTGTCATTTCCCAGGCAAAGATAGATCTCATATCCGAACTAGGTACATAACACTGTCTAAATGGATGAGAGTGCATCCTAATACAGATATTGCAAAAGCACCAAGAAGAGCTGCACGCAGTCTTCATCATGGAAAGGCTTCAAAAGATCTAAACAAAGCCATAAAAAAGTTGAAGGATCGAATACAATCTGAAGTTGATCACAAAAGATCAACAATAATTACAAAAGATTCTCCCGAGAATGATATTGAAACAGCAATGATTGCTACTTTTAGTGAACTAATCAAAGAAGAACAAGGTAAGCAAAAAAATAGTGACAGTGAACAAGTTAATCAAAAAAATAGTGACAGTGAACAGCCAGAGACAGTCAATGCTATGGGCACTGCTGTTCCCCCCAATATAAACCAGATCAATCAAATTCTCAGTCTGTTGGGCTCAAAGTTAGATAAAGGAGCATTTGAAGCACAATATAATGAGAAGTACCCTAAGTACTCCGAACTACTGTTTGAGAACATGAAAGAGTGTGTTGTAATAAAATCTTACTCCAAAAGGAATCCAGTGAAGCTTATTGAAGGGACCACTAGTATATGGGGAGATAAGGTATTAAGTAAATTAGAGGCTGTCCTACCTCCTAACTATGACACTATAACTGGTTGCATGCGGTTAATGTCACATATAACTTCAAAGCCACGGAATAATAATAATGTCAATTTAAATACACTTGCAAAAAGAAATGATTTATTTAAAGAGCAGCTAGATCTTTTAATGGACAGGTTCAAGGTGTTGTTTCTGTGGCCAATGGCGCTTACCAAAGAGATCCCTAGGTTTCACAATAGGCCACATCAAACTGCACCAACATATAAAAAAGCAGGTGACTCAGGAATAGCGATTCCCTCATGTAGTATAGGAATCATCAATAAAAACATCGATTTAATTGAAGAAACTAAAGACACAAAAGATATTGTTTTGACACAAGATTTTGGGGATGAAGCTAGTTGTTCATATAAAAATCTTAAATGAATATCATACTATTACTGTTAGATCATAATTTAAATGTTTTGAACACAATAAAATTAAGATCTCACAATAACAGTATGAATTTCATAAGCACAAGGCGTGTCTCGAGAGTTTGTTTCCTTCTCTCAATACTTGATGAAAGAAATAACATTATCTATGTCTTGTCTTTTCTCGTGTATGTCAGTGACAGTCACAGAGTAATAAAATATTGCCACATGAAGCTAACTTACGACTCTTTTTGGTGACAGTACTTTTGCAGGCGATAAGTGAGAAAAGGCGCGACATAGATACTTCTATCACTTTCATCTTAGTATTGAGAGAAGGAAACAAACGCTCTCTCGCGCCGCGAGATGCCTAAGTATATTTATTCTACTTACATACACATACTCACTCTATTAATACATACATACTTACTCACATACCAACATATCAATTTATAATATAATAATATTTAGTTAGGTAGGTACTGTACATTGTATTGTAATCTAAAATAATGGAGGTACCTATAAGGCAATAAGTAATATGTAAGTTTTATTCTGTGCTGAAAGTAAAGAAATAAAAACTAAAAATGTATAACTTGTACGTAGAATGTTTTTTCTTTGTGTGTTCTATAGGTACCTGAACTAACTGGTATGTGTAGACTGTGAGGGCGCCCGAGGTTATCCTAAATCCTAAATGAAATCTCTTCCAGCAGGCCTTCAGAAGTGTGATGTGGTCATGAGGCGCCGATAGGATGTGCACGTTACCTATCTAAATAGGCATATATATAACTATATTTATTCTACTTACATACACACATAAGTATCTATAAATACATACATACTCACATACATACATACCGATTTATATTATAATATATGCTACATACAGACATAATCAAATATTGTTCTAAGCAATATTTAATTAGGTAGATACTGTACATTGTATTGTAATCTAAAATAATGGAGGTACCTATAAGGCTATAAGTAAGATGTAAGTTTTATTCTGTGCTATAAGTAAAGAAGTAAAAATTAAAAGTGTATAACTTGTACGTAGAATGTTTTTTCTTTGTAGTGTAACTTTTTCATAAGTTCTATAAGTACCTGTACTGACTGGAATGTGTAGACTGTTAGAGCGCCCTAGGTTATCCTACGTCATAGAGTACAAGAAAAATCGCACTTTGTAGCGATAGTACAGGTTTAGGACACCCACATTATTGCCCTCGCCCAACACGGCACAAATCTAGTAGTACTTCCCTGGTATACCATATACCAAACTCCGAGTATCCAAGCAACACAGAAAAATGAATAATAATACATTTATTTAAATTCAAATAAAATTAAACAAAAATTACAACATACCTACTTATGGTAAATGGGTACAAATAAAATCAAGGCTACATATTTACAACTCTTGCACAAATAATAATAGGTACTTAATTCTATTCTATGATAATCTTTGTATGAAAGAATTTCTTGACACTTCAAGTTGATAAAGCTGACTGCTTAATGTCTGTATAAATGGTTTACACAGACGTTAATTCAAGCATTTTGGGCACAAAATAAAATGCTTCAATTTGTATAGTAGCAACATAGTAGCTTAATAAGTGTTCAAAAAGCTTAATATCTGTATAAATGCAGAGCTACCAAAAGGTAAAAACTGTGTAAAAACACAGCTGTTAAAACTCTTTTAACCAGTTGAAAGAGTTCAAGTTCAGTTATGCATTTAATATTCAGCATGTAGATTATTCTCGTACTTCTTTGGAGACAATATTCAAATAATATTTAAAAAATATCTGATTAAATTCTAATTAGTAAATAATCGTCTTAGCGTTAATGTCCCGGTTGTGCTCTCGAGGACGAGGGCTCGGGGTCCGCCTTGACCATGATCCAGGATTTGGCGATTAGGTAATTTCAGTGGAACGACTACCATCTGACCTCCGTGACCCTGCCCAACAGGGGAACCTGACCAGATTGGATCATGGTTACAAATTCAGTTGCCTAAATTTGCAGGTTTCATCACGATATTTTCCCTCACCGTAAGAGCATCGGTTAGAATTCAACTAATGTACATAACTCAGAAAAGAGTTATTGGTAGCATGGCCGCAGCGGGATTCGAACCCGGTACCTCTCGCTTACAAGTCGGATACTCAACAGCCCGGCCACCGACGCTCTATTAAATTCTAATTAGTCCCTACACGTTAATGGCTCGCGCCACTGCGTCGCCATTATTATTCTGCAATTGGATTTTAATTTCGGACTTTTGTATTTACACATTTTACAATTACTGGGACTAAATTATTATTGCGCATTTAACTTTACTGTAAATATAGGTACATATATCTTTACCGTAAAATTTTTAAGCGCCACCTGATTAAGCTACTATTAAGTACCTAAGTAAACTTGACTTGGATAAGCGAAATTTTTCCAATGTTTTTGAGAATTACAGTGTGCAAAAGTAATGTGGCTAATGTTAAATACCCTTTCTAAAAGTGTTTTATGAATAAAACGCAGTGTGTGATGTCCCATTTATATTTTTATTAGAAGTTATGTAAAGGCGACACGGTTATGTTGAATATAAGCTGCTCATACAGCGGTTTCCTTGCTTATTTCTACATAATAGAGCAATATGTGCCCACTTATGTTACTATTATTTGATTAGAAGTGATCTAAAAATAGCATATTAGGGATAATATTTCTATAATTACCCATCATAATGCTGTTGAACAGCCTATTTAGCCTAAGGTTGTATTTAATGCATGAAAATCAAAGTAGGTATTTCCAATTATTGAAGATTCGGGGATTTCATTACATGTACAAATATTGATTTGTTTTAGATGGCGGCATGAAATATAAAATCATATTATTTTTGTAATTCTTATATTTTATGTAGAATAAAGGGGTTTTATATCTACATACAATAATATTTCAAGATTTATATAATAGTAGTTTATGCAACAGTCATATAAAAGGGAGTATTAAAACATGAGCCTGTTTATCATACGAGGCGTAGTCGAGTATAATAATAGTTTGACACGAGTGATTTAATACCCAATTATATGTAGTGGCATACACTACTTTATCTACACTCATATTTTCATGTTAAAATTTCGTACCTATAAATTTCTTAACTTTGCTGGAAGTAGGCTGCGAGTCAGTTCTGTTGTATCTACGCGTCGAGGATATCAAGTGGCGGGAAATTCACTAATTTCACATTTATCTATTTATTTGCTTCGAACAAGAAAAAACGTTCACATACACAAATTACAACAATTAGAAAAAATATACCGTTTAGCGGGAAAATAATTACACACAAATATAAACAGGAAAATTTTAATTTTGAATTTGTTGAAGACATTTAGGTATTCAGCCTACATTTCGCCGTGTCCCGGCGCCTGACAAAAAATTAAAAAAGAAAAGTGTTGCATAATGAGCAATCTGTCCCTTTGCTCATAACTATTAACGATTTGCCGCAAGTCGTCGACTGCAATCCGCAACTCAGTGACCTCATTCCTTGTCTTTTGCACCTCTTTTAGCTCTGTCTTGATCGTGCTGATATCCCGTATCGTCTCATCGTACAGAAGACTATACTTGTTCAACGACTCCAACATGCTACTATACTGTTGGATTATCGCTTCTTGTCTCTCTTGCACAGCCTTGCTATTTTCGGTCAACCTGCTATCAATAAGTGCAGTCAATTTGAATATGAGTTTCTTGTTATTTTCGGATATGGCCAGCAGCAGGTTAGCATGCACAGGCTGCACACGTTCTACAGGTTGCGGCGACAATGGTTCCGCGGTGACCGCAGAAGCCTCTGACGGGATAGGACCTGTTTGGGAGCTCATAGAAGCAGGTACAGCAGGTACAGCGGGTCGGAAGCAGGTACCCACTGTCTTTACGGCATCCTGTTGCGAGCTTGAAGAGCCTGTGCTTCGGCCGTCGGCTGGGAGGACAACGCAGCACGAATAGGTGTATTAGTATTATCGCCCTTTCGCTCCTTAGGTAGCGAGCAGGACTTGCATTTCCAAGTTGCTTTTTGCTTCACTGTCAATTTAATGAAAGCGGATCTAGCTACTCCGAGAGACTCGTAATGATATAGGTTGTTACATTTATCCTGTGAGCATTTGAGAATGTACGCAGCAGCGCCGCCGATAGCCTGGTTATACGCTGTGCATTTAACCATTGTAGATTAGGTATATGCAACAAATATGAGTTTTCGGAAAATAATGTCTCTCAGAGACACTAAGAATTTACTCCACTAAGAATGTCCGTTCTGTGACAGCTGATCACCCGCAAACAACCGCGCCGCATCACTGGTACAAGGCGTCAAGCAAACGTAACGATTGTGCTCTCTGCACAAGGGTCACTTTATGATACGCGCGCGGGCTATCACTTTTTGTAATAGGTGTTGACGGTATATCAACACGGCACTGATTAACACTACGACGCACTCCACGGCTAAGAACGCAGTTTATGATAGACGATTTTTATCACAAAACGACAATTGATGACAACTAGTCCAAATTCAAACTAAATTAAATAATTGTAACTACGATTTAACTGTTTTAGAAATTAATTTACGGAGCGTTTGCCAACACGGTATCCGCTGCTAAACAATTCGTCAAAGACTGATATTATGTTTTATTAAATTATATGTCCAATCAATTAAATATACAAATCTTACCCACCTAATAATATTGAATGTATCTATGTTATTGAAATAGCCATGTCCAAATTTTTCTCAGGTACCCAAACCGTACAAAAAAAATAAATAAAAAAAAATAGAAAGCGACCGTAACGCACTACCCACAGATATGCATATTTCCTTGGGAGGGAAAAGACGCCATGGTGGTCCATCGCCAATGATCCACTCGCCCATCCTGTGCGGGACGATCCCGCCGTCAACAACGCCCCAGCCTGCAACCTTTGTGGTACCTAAGTTATAAACTTTGCTTTTTTTTGCAAGTCTAACAGTTGCGCCTTAATGTGTTTTAAAGGTATTCAATGATTGCAGGTCACGAAGAGGTGGCGGCAGATTATTCCAGCAACGACTGGCCGAAAATTGAAACGAGCCCCGAAATGAAGAGCCAGCCTTCGGAAGGCTCATGGTATTAGTAGTCAGACAAGTATTAGTAGTCATACAAGCAAGAGGCGAAAATTTTGATCTTGTTGATTCCACAGTATTTTTAGGCTTACTCCAGATAGTAGATTACAATGGGGTCCACACTTTGATAAATTGGCGAAAACGCTAAGTTCTGCAGCAATGCTGTAAAGGAGATGCGAGGTTATTCTGATGAGGCTACAGCAAGATCAGTTTACTTTAGTTATTTCCACAGTATTATGACTTATGGCATACTGCTATGGGGACACGCTGCCGACTGGCATAATGTATTTGTTCTGCAGAAAAGGGCTATCCGCGCGATTTAACAATTGGGACTTAGAACTTCACTTAGAGATAGATTCAAGAATATTGACATTATGACAATGCCATCACAATACATTTATGAGAACTTGATCTATGTTCATAAAAATATACACTTGTTTATGAAGAACAGTGATGTGCATAGTAGGAATACTAGAAATAAAGATAAACTTGTTACTAGTTCTTGTCGTCTGGCCAAAGTCCACAAATTATTTATAGGTCAATGTGTACGTTTTTATAATAAAGTCCCTACAGATATACAGAATATACCATTGAATAAATTTAAAACCACTATAAAAATAAATTATGTCGAAAAAGTTATTATAGTATACCTGAATATGTGAATGACAAAAGTCCATGGAACTGAACTGCAGTTTTAAACAGGTATTAATTTAGTTAAAGTTAGTATGTAAATATAATGTATTAGTATATAAGACATTTAACAAAAAAGAAAAATGAATTAACTTAGGCTCTGTGGGTTTGTTGCCGTTTCTTTACCATGGAGGATCACCTAGGAAGCGGCGTTAACATTCCTTCCCTTCCCACACACGGTGTCTTTTGGTCGTAGCGGGGCTGGGGGGCGTCTGCTCTGCGCGGACTGCGGTAGGGATGGCGTAGAATAAGATAGGGGAAAAGTAGGGGTAGGGTTAGGTTAGGTTTAGGGGTAGGCCGGGGTAGGAGTGGGTAGGGTAGGATAGGGGTAGGCTACGGGCAGGGTAAGGGTAGGGTGGGAGCAGCTACCTATCACTGGTATTGTCGGACATGGTCCGGCCGTTGTCGGCGGGGGGTGGGTGTGCTGCGGCCATGGGGCGGCCAATATGTCACTGTGTGTTTCCCTTCCTAATTTCCTACCCCCTCCTCTTTGACGATTGAAAGAGATATGTAATATCCTACTCATTAAAGTAATTTTTAATTTTGACAACAGGACGCTAGTGGCGCACATTCCATAAAATCGAGAGCGGCACACGGTCTCTCGTCCTCCTTGAACTAACGTAGAGCTGACAGAATAGCTCGATATTACACGCTCAGCGACTTATCTTTCGGAAAGATACAACTGCCGATCGCCTATCAGGAGGTTCACCACTGCCGGAACGGTACTTGTTGGTCTCAGCAAGGGAGTCCATGTTTGTGAGTTGGCTTGTCCCCAAGGTCAACTTGTTCGCCTTTGAGAGAATAGCAGTATGTAAAGTATACCTTGTAAGCAGTATACCTTAGTGGTGTAAAACAATATGGAAAACAGTAGTAGTGTCCCAATATGCAGTGTTTTGCGATACATTTAATCGTACTTGGAGAGGTCTTCCGACCCGCAATTAGATACCGCGAGTGCCATGACATCTCAATTTAACAGGAGAAGTTCACATAATAGTCTTCCACATTGGAGCCAGTGCTTTTAGCTACTGGACGTCAGGGCCAAGTCTTTTGTGCAGCCAATTCAATTACAGGACATTCAGAACAACTTAGTAGCGGAAGCGGAGTCCACCTTAGAAAAAAGTAGTGTAAAAGCTGGAACTCATGGCCTGGAAGATTGGGTATGGGGCGAGTAGTTCGCCTATTAGTCAAGAGAAAAGCAGGATTTACTACGAGGTTGCTGACCTCAACATCAACCTTGTTTATATATCGACTGAGCACCTATAAAAAGGTGGACTATGTACATCGTTATGTATGCATCGTATGTTTACATCTAATTAGGTTGATCTCAGAACAAATGGCAATAATGTCGAGATTTTTAGCAAAGCTGTACCCAGAAGACAGATTGTCTTATTGTTTCACCCTTCTACAAATACATAAATCGTTTCTACCTTTTGGGAACCTACTTCTGAGTAGGAGATAAGTAAAATTCTTACATCAGATTGTTAAAACTGTTTTACTTGTAAGACGTCAGGTCAAGAAGTTCTCAATATGGGGTAAAGTTTGAGTGAGTTTTCTAGAACAGTTATTCTTTTGTTGTTAGCAAACCGGTCATAGAATAAATGACCTCAGTCCGTCAGGACTCATGGGTGGATTATGTAAATAATGACAGTGCTTAACGGTGTCTCTGGCCCACTGACCTCTAATAATACAAGATTTGTAATATTACAAAATAGTCAGTGCTCTGGCCTAAAGTCGGTCTAAAGACAGCCTAATGACACTATGTCCAATTAATCACATAGGAGCCAGACTTCCACAAGAACAATGATTATTTCTTAGGGAGATGTTGTTGTGAGGGTCTGTGAGATCTTCAGTAGCATGATCATATAACCTATTGCAGAAATTACAAGTAGAGTAGGTAAATTGGAAAGGTACATAGGCGACGGTGCCGTCTTCATGGAAGCTAGCCCATGTGCATCATATACCCAAGAAGAGTGACAATTCAGACCCATCAAATTACAGGCCTATAGCGGTAACCTCCTTGCTCTCTAAGGTGATGGAGCGGGTCATCAATATCCATCTCCTTGGATACCTCGAGGATCACCAGCTGATCAGGGACCGTCAATATGGCGTCGATATGCTGAATATTCCCAGTATTCATTGCTATGCAGATGACAGTACTGTAGATGCTCGTTATACTGGCCGTGCGAATATCCCTCGTTCCGTGGTGTCGGAAAGCCGAATAAGACTTGGGTCAGAGATTGAACACTTCTTGGAGCAAGTTGCTCACTGGGGCAGACTGAACCTGGTGGAATTCAACCCCTCAAAGACGCAGGTCTGCGCATTTTCCGCCAAAAAGGATCCTTATGTCATGGTGCCGCAGTTCCAAAGAACACCCCTCTCCATCTCAGAAAGTATCGGGATCCTTGGTGACCACATATCAGACGACGTAAGGTTCTGAAGTCACCTGGATTGTAAGGCTAGACTCGAAAAAACTTGGTGTACTTAACCGTTCTAACCGTTACTTCACCCCAGAGCAGTGCCTGTTGCTGTATAAGACACAGGTGCGGCCACATATGGAGTATTGTTCCCATCTTTGGGCCGGGGAAACCGCCGACCTGCTTAATCACTTGGACTCCATACAGAGGCGCGCCGTACGAATTGTCGACGATCCCATACTGACAAGCAAGTTAGAACCACTGGCTGATCGATCGATCGATCGATCGGACTTTGGCTCCCTGTGTGTGTTCTACCGTCTGTACAATGGGGAGTGTTCTGAGGAATTATTTGATCTGGTGCCCACAGCATAACTCCGCCATCGCACCACCCGCCGTGGGCTGGGTACTCATTCCTATTACGTGGACCCTCTATTGGTGTCCACGCGAAGATTCGAAAGAACGTTTCTCGCTCGTACGATTCGGATGTGGAATGAGCTCCCAGCCACAGTGTTTTAGAAGTACATAAATACATAGTAATGAGATTATTTACTGTTATTTTTATTTACATAGCGATTGGGTTCTTTCACCAGCAGATATCAAACAGGTCTTCACATGCAACGCTGTGTGTTTTCTCGCACATATAACTGTTTTATTGTAGTGTAAAACAGTCATATTTTATATTTATCACTCAGGAGCAGTCTATATGTAGTTGCAGGAAGAAACAAAGGAAATACCCTAAACATTGCAAACTCTTTTGAATTGCATTAGAACTCCATGCCACTCATAGAGAAAAAATGTTCTATACAGAAGCAGAGAGTACATTTAGAGTTTAAATACGAGACAAAATGTCACACATCTCTATAACACACACACTAATGCAAACGCAGGGACGGAACAAGGCAGCCCATCTGCAGCAAAATATAACTCATCATGAGTTATATTTTGCTACGACTTTCTACTCGTAACGAACACAAACAAATCTGACTTGTTGTTCGCTCCAGATGACTATGCAATAATAAAAGGCAAGGTGTCTAGTGAATCAAAGTCATGCCCTGATACCTACCACCGTCTTTTCGATCTCTCGATCCTACATACCGTGAATCGGCAGTGCTTGCTTTTGCAAAAAAGCGGGTTATGATTTTGACCGGTATTAATGTTTATTTGTTGCCTAACTCTAAACTAAGTAGGTACCTACCTACTTACTTATAGTTAGAAGCGTCTTCATTGTTCACAGGTTGGCCTATGTGACTTCACAAATTTAATCTAATGCCCTCTAGAGGACATAGTCATGAAAAAAAAAAATGGAAAGGATAGATACATTAATAAATTAAACAAGCAGCATATTCTTTATTTTCAGTAAAAATTCATATAATGCTAGTGCAGCAGGACAGAAGGGACTTGCATCTAATTATTATCTTGTTCTTTAAAATGTTTATAACGCAGCACTTCCAATTTGCAACCCAGACATAACCATGTCTGGTCTTTAGGAAACCTAGAAAAACAAATATTTATGTAAATAAACGTAAATACGCGATTAATCCGTTGTTTCATATAATGTCTGAACATTTAAAATGTCATCTAGGTACATTTTTGGTATGGATCCCTGATACATATAAAGTTGTGGACCGCTATTCACAAGATTTGAGTAATAAAATACTATACAATAAATACTAAGTCCGACCCTGTTAGCATCAAAATATTTTCGTACCTATTTAGACACCGAAATATTGCTCAATTTGCCAATAATTTTAAATCTATCTCTAATGGCATGTTGTTTTAAGGTAAAGCATTTCAATTAATGCAAATTCACACTATTTCGATGCATATTTTTGTCACAATTTCTAAAATTTATTTCGGAATGCCTCGACCACGAATGTTTACTTACCGGTGAAAGGATAATCCAGGTGTATTTCCATACTTTGCGCTTTCACATAAATGTGCACTAAATTACACACAAAATTACAATCTTTTAAATGGTTTAATTTAAATTTTATTAGGAAATTATAAAATTTACACCGATGTTTCAAAAAAACGTCAGGTCGATAGGCCCTCGAGCAATATGTCGAACGTTCAAACGTGCACGTCATTTTCCGTGAACTCATTCCAAGGGATGAAAAAACGGGATAGCAAGATTCATAATCATTGTAGAGCGAGCGAACAGGGAATATTTATGATTTGTGTTTAGTCTGTTATGTCTGTGATGCCACTCCACTAAAATTAAATTTAAAAATTGTATTGTAATTTGACAATAATTCTGCCGCACAAAGGAGACAGTATAAAATATATACAATAGTTCCTTCTGTATATAAAATTTTTTCTCTATGAATAGTTTATAGTTTGTGGTATAAAATATTCCTGACCACCAGTCGGCATAATGAGAGTTGTAATGGATACATAAAGCTAATAAAACGTAATGTCCTCGCGTAATTATTTAAATTCTTTAGATAGCCAATTTTTTTTAAATATATGTTTAAAATATTACTAATTTGCTATGAAACGTACGCATTCTTGGCATGAAATTGAACACACCCGGAAAAAAGGTATGGATGATTTGACCCGGTGGGGAAAAGTGGAACCAAATGTCGCCTATCTACATTTTGGATGTCAGCTGTCAAACGTGAAAAGTGTAATAACTTGGAAACTATTGATCTCTTGTTACTGAAGATAGATCTATGCCATTCTGTCCATGATTCCATGTCTAAAAGAATGTAATAAAAAATAAAAATAAATTTAATGTATAATATACGGAGTATGTGTACGGAGTACAGCCATCATGAGGAGTAATGTGATAAAAGTTCTTAAGGATGATGTGATGACTAGGATTTAAAGAGGTATGCTGAGATGGTTTTGACACGTGGAGAGGATGGCATAAAGCTTACGAATGTTATCTATCGTATGAATGTGAATGAAAGGGTCGAAAGAGCGCCCAAGGAGGACATTATACTGATAAACTAAAGGACCAGCTCAAATAAGGGCAGGTCAGGAGTACCCTCAACCGGCGTAAATGCATGAAAAGATGTATGAATGTGGAAGAGGCAATAGAGGTGTGCTAGGATCGTAGCTTGGGCACTCGATAGTCTCTGCCTACCCCTATGGGACACTGGCGTGAGTGTTGTATGTAATGAATGAATGTAATAATAGTACCTATACGTATATTTAGGTTTACTTAATTAAAATTGAAAAGCATGCGGGATAAATTATTTTCGTATTAGAAGTACCTTATTTCACACTACATAACATTTAATCGATAGGGGCTTACATTTGTATACTGGATTACAGCTTTCTAGTTTTTAGCTTCAATTAAACAAAAACTGGGACATCCCTAGGAGACACGTATGCAGTCAGTGTCATGTCAGTGTCAAGTTTCATGCCGTTACGATGTCGTTAGCGTCATAGAGAAGAAATTTTAAATAATTTATATTTTATATATTTTTATTTATGTCTGTGGTTAGCGTGCGAGGTGCGCAGACTAAATATATTATCTTTTTCTCACACGCGACATGCATCCGACGTGCGTCCGACGTGTCGCGCCGTGTGCGGACTACAGTTGTACGCGACACTTCGGACACATGTATCCTACACGTCGGAAGCATGTCGCGTCATGTGCGGAGTACCGTACGTACATCATGCTTAATGGAAGGAAGTGGGCCGGGTCTACTCGCAGATCTTGTGTCATTGGAGGCGAACTTCGCGACTCTAAGGGAGTCTGCGTACGCAGTACCATGTGAGGAGAATGGAGGAGGAATCCGGGCAGAAAAAAGATTAAGAGGAGGGCGAGAGAGAGAATGTGTAGTGACGTCAGCCTGTTACGGGAGAATGCTTATGGACAACTGGATTTTTGGGTGCGCACGCCCATAGAGCCACCGGCAAGTAAGCGTGCGCATCACCCTCTCGTATAGGTCTGACACGGTCCTTATGACCGAGAGGTGGATAGGACCCTGGGTGGAGGGAGGCCACAAAAAAAATTACTCCCCGCTGTGCACTTGTACGTGGCTATTGTTCAAAGTATTTCCTACCGTTACTCACATGTTCTGAAAGAGGTTCTGTTCATCACGTTCGAATTAAAGCTACCCAACTGGGGAAGTACCTCCCTCCATCTTTTAGAATACGGCAGCCAAACATTAATATTTTAAATAAGTAATGTGTTCCTGGCCAGGTCGTCAGTGCTCCTCCAAGAATTAAAGCTACCCAACTGGGGAAGTACCTCTATCCATCTTTTAGAATACGGCAGCCAAACATTAATATTTTAAATAGGTAATGTGTTCCTGGCCAGGTCGCCAGTGCTCCTCCAAGAATTAAAGCTACCCAACTGGGGAAGTACCTCTCTCCATCTTTTAGAATACGGCAGCCAAACATTAATATTTTAAATAGGTAATGTGTTCCTGGCCAGGTCGCCAGTGCTCCTCCAAGAATTAAAGCTACCCAACTGGCGAAGTACCTCTATCCATCTTTTAGAATACGGCAGCCAAACATTAATATTTTAAATAGGTAATGTATTCCTGGCCAGGTCGCCAGTGCTCCTCCAAGAATTAAAGCTACCCAACTGGGGAAGTACCTCTATCCATCTTTTAGAATACGGCAGCCAAACATTAATATTTTAAATAGGTAATGTGTTCCTGGCCAGGTCGCCAGTGCTCCTCCAAGAATTAAAGCTACCCAACTGGGGAAGTACCTCTCTCCATCTTTTAGAATACGGCAGCCAAACATTAATATTTTAAATAGGTAATGTGTTCCTGGCCAGGTCGCCAGTTCTCCTCCAAAACACTGCAACAGATTTTGATGCGGTGTTTACAATTTCTTCCGTAAGGTTTATTTGTTGTAAAGTAAGTAAAAGCCGACAAACCAGCGCTAAGCCGGGACGGGCCGAATATCTAGGTGTATACGGGTAGTTAAAATATACGCATTTTTGTCTAAAATTTAATATAAAAAAAGAATTAAAATAATGAATTATTATATTTCAGTTGAAAAATCCTATAGTTAACGAACTCATGTGGGTAGTTGTATGTCGTACAGTAAAACTATGCGGAAAATTGCGAATAACTTAGGATGATTGCAGTCGATTAATTTCTTGCAATTTAACACTGAATTACATTCTGATTAGGTAGGCTCAATACTTCTCAATCATCCTAGGATTTTGGCAATGATTCGATGTCTCCGCTTATCATTCAACATCAAAACGACAGTAAAAAATAATAAAAGAAAATAACACAATTACATAACTCATAACTAAGGACTTCACTAGTACCCTGTCTTTAATTATAATTACTTATCTTGTGAATTTCATATAACCGTTAATTACAGTTAAGAATTGGTATAAGTATTCTCAGTCTTGGAAATCTACCAGTTGACCTGGAGACTAAACATTTAGCTTAATTAATATACCCTCATATTCTTTTGCGATCTTTAAACGCAGCCTTAATTCGTGGCATTCTACTACAGTCACTTACTGACCCTAGACAGTTGCCAGTTTACATTATTAAACAGAAGCACCACAATGGTAGTGACAGAGCACTTAAGTTTTTAAATGACTTGTTTTTACGACAAGTCTTGACTCGTCTAAACAGGATTCTGTGGTTAAGGGTCTATTTATGTGGTTAAGGGGCTATTGAGGGGGTTGCCAGATGTCTCCAACTACGTGAAGGCATTTAATCCCACTCACAATAATGCAGAGATCTCAAAGTCACGTGCTCCAGACAACCTCACCTGCTCGTGATCCGCCTTGCTTACAGACGGACGCTGCTCTGACGAATCGACGTCATGCTCCCTGCCAACCCCTTCGTCTGTTTTGCTATATCAGATGGGGTTGGCGGGAGCACGTCGTACGAATCAGCCGTTCCCTAAATCGTTGAGGTTAGATGGCAGTGGGCGGTAAAGCACCACTTTTTAGTTAATTAAAACGATTTCTGGTAAGAAATCGCTTCCAGAAAATCTGAAAGCGCTTTCCTAATAGACGATCGGAGCATGAGGAGGAGAAATGCAGAGCTCACAAATCCTGCGTAAAATGGTCGAGAAAATTCATACTTTGGAGTCTTTGGCAACCAGTGGTGTTTAGCACTACTATTTTTATTTTTAATTTGGTACCTACCTAAAGTAAGGCTTCAAACCACGCACGCAACAAAACGTTAGCAGCAACTATAAAATTTCGTAAAGGTAAGTGGATATTATACACAGGTATGCAATAGAAATTAAAGCTCATGTCCAACTGTTACTTTTACGCTATTTTAAGTGTACTTTTTGCTCTTTTGCATGTAGATAGGTACCTACAATATTAATCATTGTTAAGGCTGCGTCTCTTAAGTTATATTAATATTTTATGGAAGGTAAATCTCTAAACAATAAAAATTATTAATAGCAATTTGTCAAATAACATAGCTTATGATACTAGAAGCTTGACAAACTCTTAGTCCCACAGCCTCCAAATATTGGGGCTTTCTAATAATATTTGTGATTATTATCAAGTATAACATTAACATCATTTACATTCATTTGCGGTATGCAGATGCGGTATAATTATTCATTCTCGCGAAAAGTTTAAAAGAATAATGTTTAAATTTAATACATATTAAAGTTTGGCGTAGTTTTACTATTGCTATAAATAGAATTTCACGCAGCCATATAAAAAAATTATCGAATATGTCCCGAAATAAGTGAAGTAAAACAAAACAAACTTAGTTATACCTACTTATTACGGAAAATTTGGGCACAACCTCAGTCTATTATGTCACATGCATAAGTGGCGATGTATTACATAATTAATTATTTTACCATTTACATTGAAAATGTCTTAATACTTAGTTTACGTAACACACTTCTCATAATATCAACCACAGTTAACGCACATTCTTGTTTCGACTTCCCCTTGGGAAAGTTGAATGCCATTTAGTTTAGAAGTGGGTATTACCCAGAAGATAAAACGGAAGTCGTCGACATGCCTCGGCGGCTGTCGACATGTTGATATTTTGTAGTCTAGTGACAATTGGGCGGACGGGGCATGATACAACCAAAGCGTCACTATAGCAACGGCTGTCGCTGACACGTCGACAGCACGTGGACGGCAGCTGCCGAGGAATGTCGACGTCTGGCGTTGTCAAAGGGCCGTTCGTGGATAAGCTCTGAAGACGGATGATACATTATTGGGCGACCTCCTCGACAGGCACCAATCGGAAGGTCACTGGCCCTTTGGGGGCGAGTAGGAAGTTGAATTCCACGTCCAGCGGACCGTCATGAACCACGTTCCAATGACGAATTATCTGAAATCATAAATTTGCATTTCTTTATAACCATATTTTTATTTACTACTAGCTGCTGCCTGCGACTTCGTCCGCGTGGACTTTTGAACATAAACGTATTCTATTCTTTCAAAAACCATATGAAATTGAATCATACAAAACCTAATGTTTGTACGCACTATATTATATAAAGATTTATGGTATTTACCTATATTACCTATACAACAATAAAATACAACTAATTTAAAGGAATTCCTGTACAAAACGAAATTATTCGAATTATGACAATATATTTACAGTTTGTTTGTTTCTTGTACAAAACTAAATATTTCCATATTTTCTCATTATATTACAGTTACATGACTAACTATATTACTGATACACTTAGTGTATTACTGATACACTGACTGTTGCTTTATTATAGTTTTACAAAATATTTACAGAATTCGTTATACGCATTTACTAAACTATTTGCACATTATTTACTATCTAAGATTTATTTACAACAATACATTTAAGATATATTTACAGATTATTTACAGAATTTCTTTATACACAATATTTGCGGTCTGATTGTCGTTAGCAAGCACATAAAGGCGGTCGGAGAATGTCACGCGTGAGCAGGCTACGTATAATTGTCCGTGTGAAAAGCATCCCGTCCTCAGATCCACACCCGCAGCCTGATGACAGTGTTAATGGAGGTGTAAACAACCTCGTCCCCCTGAATCTTACTGAGGATCTGATCATTTATGGCTGTCGCCTGCTCGTTTGTTGGAGTAAGTATTGCCCTCTCACACACCCAAGAGTTTTGCTGGTGCGCTATTTAACAAAGATCACCGTAGAGCTCGTCTAAGCTGAAATTACGCGCCCCACTATCGCATTAACGCATACAAGCAAATTTAAAATATGGACGCAATACATATACAAATGCCGTTGTAATTGGTCATTCAGTTGCCGGTGAGACTCAAACGTAGGAGCACGCGTCGTTCGATTGAGCAGTCGACGCTCCCACACAGATGAAGTGTCGTTATTAATATTTGCACTCACACATCGAAATCAAATAATTAAGTAGTGGGGCGCGTCATTTCAGCTTAGATAAGCTCTACACGTTGTGAATCAGCTGTTCAACGGACGGTACAATTTTACACAGAGACTGTGGCAGTTGAACCAGCCCGTTGATTTCAAATAATCGACCTTCTCCAATCTTGAGGAGTGCATCTGCAAACTCTTGAGCATGTGAGTTGCTAACAAGTTGGACACATATATTTTGTGTAAGGCGCAATTTCAATACTCCCGACCATATCACAGAACACTTAAGGCAGGCGTTTATTTCATCGGCCCTGGTGCCTCGCGTCACCACTGGCAATGTCTGGCGAAAATCACCGCAAGAGAGGACAATGAATCCACCCATTGCACGGTTTTCCCTACGGATGTCTTAAAGCATCCTGTCTACAGCTTCTACAGCATTCATCCCAAACGATCAGACAGCAGTCCTGAATCACCCGGGCTTTGTCGCTGTAACGTGACACCCCACACACTGGAGTTTCCGTGCTGTCTAAATTTATAGGAATCTTAAAGGCAGTATGGGCCGTTTTTCCGCCAGGTAGCAGTGTAGCTGCGATGCCAGAAGATGCTACAGCAAGGGCGATTTTTCCTTGTCGCCTGACTTCAGCCAAAAGAATGCCAGTAAGAAACGTTTTTCCGGTGCCTCCTGGAGCATCAAGGAAAAACATTTCTCCATGGTGAAGATTCACGCTTCTTAAGATTTTATCAAAGACTACACATTGCTCAACAGTGAATCTCGGGATGTTGTTAGTTACCATTGTGGACATTTCAGTTGCACTGTACTCGGTTTCGGGAGCGTATTCGCGGTTATTACGTGGCTGGTCTGAGAGCTGCTGTGGTACAGGTAAGCCATAATGGTCCAGCGTATGACCGCCGATTGACGTAACAACATCTGGTGAGTACGAAACTACCCATCTGTTATCAACTTGCAATGATCGACCGCGCGAATTTATCTCAGTGATAAGTCCGCCGTTCTCCGGCGATCGGCGTCGATAACTTGGATATCCATTCTCACTAGTGACGGTTTCGTTACTGAAAGCTTTTGGGTATCTTTTGGAGCAACGTCAATTTCTCATGCATGGTTAATTTGAATTCACAATGCCGCAGGGTCCATGAATCATATGAGCTTTTACTACAGTTTGTAGACGTGGGTCAACATCTGGATCCGGGAGCTGTGCACTGATGACTTGGTCGAAATCATTGGGCCTGATCTTATCTTCAAGCCACAAAAGATTATGACAGTGTGGCAGTTTTGCCACTCTATAGACTACATAAAGCAGCGGACATTGCCGAAAACTTTTCCTTTTGTGAGAAGCTCGATCAAATCATCTCTTTATACTCCACGATATAAGGTGATAAATATGCCCTGTTACATTCTCTGTCAAAAATACGTTGAGCTTTCTAGCTATTGTAAACGTACTGCGAATTAGATCATTCATGCGCCATTCAGTGGATCTCTAGAAAACACTATCTTTGTACCGCGCCAGAGGTTTTTATGGCTGGTTTATAATTGATTTGTTTTATAGCCTATATGTTGGCCGAGGATATACACTATTGCTATAAAAAATTTCATGGAACTCCGTTCAGCGGTTTTTACGTGATGCGCGTTTAAACAGACAGACAAACAAAAATTTAAAAAATTGTCGTGACGTGTTCTTAGTTGTTTTAAGTCGCTCTAGTTGGTTTTCTTTCGATTATCTTCAATGTACAGACTTTTTGTCATTACGACTTTATTATATGTATAGATAGCTTTTGCCCGCGACTTCGTCCGCGTGGCGTTGGCGCACAAATAGCTTTTGTGACAGTTTAGCTTTGCCTTAATTACCATTTTAAATGATCTTCGTATGATGTGATGTACTATGGGGAGTTTATTTATTTATTTATTAAATCTTCATGCTCAAAATAGTACAGTGGCGGACTTAATGCTAAAATAGCGTTATCTACCAGTCAACCAGGAGATGATGGGTAAAGAAAAAGGTTCAAGGGAGTTCAAGCTATATCTCTGGTTCTACCTACCCCAATTAGATGAAACATGTCTTAGATTGTACCCTAGACTTCAAGTTTCAACTTTTTCGATTCAGTTTTTCTTTAAATAAAATCCGTTCAGTATTTTTTGCGTGATGCGCGAACAAACAAACAGACAGACAAAAATTGCAAAAACAGATTTTTTGGGCATAATTGCGTCCCAGAATGCTATCCCTACTACATTTTATGAAATAACTCAAATGTACAGACACGGCTTTTATACAGTTTATAACAGTCAGTATTCGCAGGATTCTGTCTTTATTTCTTATTTCGTACTACAGCACGGTACCTTAGCGAGTAGCAGTTGCAGCTCGAGTTCCACGAACCGTTTCCCGGGGCACATACGCCGCCCGCGGCCGAACAGTGCCACCAGGTTGGTGTTGTTGGGAGTGATGTCGTTGCCTGGCATCCAGCGCTCTGGCAGGTAGGTCTTGGCGTTGAAGAAGTGCTCCTCCTGGAGGCAAGCCGCGCGGGTGTGGAGGAGCACGAATGTCTGCGGAGCGGAAGGACTCTGATCATTGCACGTTTTGACTCGAGACGTGGCGATATTTTATTGTTCAAATATCAAATTCAAATTATTTATTTGTGGTAACTTAGGTAAAAAATATGTTAGAATACTTTAGCTATATATGTGCTTATCTGTGACCTGCATTCGGCGTTGTTGGTGGCGTTTGTCGCATATTTTATATTTGAAATGAATTGTATGGCACTCTAGGCATCTTACCTGAGTCCATCATTTAGGCGTTGGAAAGGATCTACCTGGTCTAGTGTGATTTGTTTTTGAATGGCACCTTGGCGTTAAAGTCCCGGTTGTGCTCTCGCGTGCGAAAGCCAAAGACTACCTTCTGACGTCCATGGGAACGTGACCAGATTGAATCAGGTTTATATGGACTCATCATCATCGTGCCGTAACGTCCGTTAATGCGACCATGATCCAGGATTTGGCAGATCAGATCATTAGAGGCTTCATATCGACTATACCATAGTATTCACATGTCCGAGAGATATATTGTGCCGATCGCACCTAGTGGGATATGGGCATAGGGATAGTTATGATTATAGACGAAATTGTACATTGTGCACTTATTGAAAACAATGTCGACGAAGTTCGCTACTTCGACAATTTTACTTACTTATATGCGGCGATAAGATGACCTAAATTTCTAGCAATACGTAAGCAAGCACGTTTTATGGTGCTCACTGCAACGAAGGTCTGTGTCTACTAGCATAGTATTTGTCACAGCTACACAAGTGACTCCCAGTCCACACTATCGGACGGTCCGCACCACAGATGTGACTTCCACACGATACGATATGGAAGCTATACGGAGTTGTACAATGATCATGTCATATTTCGCCCCTTCCCCATCGCCCGACACGTACTACTGAAAATGTACTACTAGGTTAAAGTCAGCCGTATGTGGAGCTAAGTAATTGGCACTGCGCTGATCGATTAGCAATTAGGCTGCCTATCCACTGGACCGGAGAGGAGAGGAACGGAGCTGTACCAATATTAACCAATGGACTTGTTTGAAATCTCCGCTCCTCTTCATTGATTGGTTAATATTGACACATCTCCGCTCCGCTCCGCTTCGCTCCTCCCCGCTCCAGTAGTTCGTCCGTGACAGTTTCGACATTTAGTACCTTTGAAGAGTAGGTAGCACTGTTGTCTCTAGATTAGCTATCATCATCATCATCATCATCATCTTGGCGTTACAGTTCCGGTTGCTCTTGCGCACGAGGACCCGGGGTCCGTGACCCTACTATTAGGGGAACCTAACCGGATTGGATAATGGTTACACATTCAGTCGCCTGAAGATGTGGAGGAATGCGGAGGAGGCAAACAAAAGAGGTGTGTCAGTATCGTAGCTTGTGGCACTCGATAGTCTCCGATTACTACGAAATACAAGCGTGAGTGTGTATGTATGTATCTGCGTAGATGCAGTTTGTTGTCCACTTCTCACCCCAGCCGGCACCGTATACTCGTTCACAGGGACCGGCGCATCCAGCAGGCGTGCCAGGAAGGGCGCGGTGGGCGTCATCCGGAACGACTCCCGCATGGCAGCCCGGAGCGCCCTCGCGTCGGACAAGTCGTCTATGGTAAGGTTGTCGGTGTTGGGGAGCTCCTCGCGGATCCGCTGCTGCCAGTCCGGCCGTCCGCTCAGCAGGTAGAGCAGGAATACCAGCGTGTTCGCCAGCTGTAAATAGGCGAGGATTCGTCATCAGCTTGTACTAGTCCACTGCTGGATATAGGCCTCCTCAATGAGCATCTACCTGAAGCCAAGCAAGCAAATCGTTCATCCACCTGGCCGGACCACGTCCTACCTACGCTTGTCGAGTCGAGGTAGATAGCTACTGCCCACGACTGGGCGAAGTGAACGAGATAGAGCAGGAAAGCGGAAACTGGCTTCGGCCCGGAATGACCGCTCGGATGATGAAGATGATTAGACTTTAAAGGGGAATCTTCCACAGCCTTCCATTCATGAGTGTCGGACAATGCGACAAATCCTTGCAAATAATCCTTTAAACTTGGGTGCTGTACTAATTGGCAACGGTCGTGCGACCACGGTCGTACGACGGACGTCGCCCGACCAATAGAAGACCTCAAAACCGCTCGTCGCACAACCGTTGCCAATTAGAAGCGCGCCTTAGAGCACATCCAAATCTCACGAACGCGCATCAAACCGCGCGCAGTCCGCGCGCCGCGAACGAGCTGCGCGCAAGCGGCTCGCGTGTACGTCTTCAATTGTTTCGTACGATGAAATGCAACTGCACATTTGTCATGAGCTAGCGAAGTTTGGACGTTAGGGTTTCTGGTAGGGAACCAGTTTCAGTAAATCGGATGAAGAACAGTCGACCCTTTATGGCGGCTTTACAGCCAACCTCTGGAGCCGGGATTTACAGCTGGGATGAGGAATTATTCCCGCGTTGTCGAGTCTCAGGAGGGATTGAAGTAACAACGAGAAGTAGTACGAAATTTACCGTCTCAATCCCAGCGCTGATGAAGTCTATGATGCCGGTCTTCTTATCACGGATGTCTAGCTCGGGGTTGGACAGGATCTTGTAGAATATTGCCTGCAAGCCGTCGTTGTCTTCTGATAAGGTCAACTTTTTCACCAGCGACTCCTCAATGAGCTCCGATACTATTCTGCAATGTAGTAAACAAACGAGTTTGGTGATAGGTGCCTAAGTTTTCTTATAAGGGGGTTCGGTTTCCATACTAAATTTATTTTTCCGTTCTTTCATTCGTTTGAGTGTTGAGAATTGATTATGGTTTATTATACTTTTAGTAAAAAGGCAGACAAATGGCGTTCTATTCTTAATTATATAAAATAAAGCAGTTAAATCGAAAAATCCTTTTTTGTGATTTTTTTGTTTTTGTATTGCTTTGTTGTATATAATTAACAATATGTAGAAATCCATTTCATGCTCATTTCGATACCTAGATTTACTAACGGCCAATTGCACAAACATGCAATAAAAACGTCAATACATTGAAAGAATGGAAAAATTAGGTTACCTACATAAAATTACATCAAAAACCCCCATTAAAACAAGCTATCAAAGGTTTTATAAGCTTTTTAATAACTTGCTTTGCAACTTAGCACTATTTCAACCACAAATCGGTGGTTACCAATGTAGGTAATCGGCTAATTTCGGCTTTGTATCTCACACGACGCTTCTACAAAGCCGTGCTGACCAATAAGCATGCAAATGCATCTGTAACTCCAATGACAAAGCGATGTAATGGATCTAGTGTGCTTGTCTGATGATAATGGAGGCAGATGTCTCTGTTGGCAATCCCTATTGAGTTTACACGATTATTCCAATACAATGTCCCAACACAAACGGCTGAAAATGGTAAGAAAATGATATCGTAAGGCAAAAGTATCCCAACTTGTGATTAGTAGTAGGTAGGTACATAACCAACCGACAAGTCAAGTCGGATAACCCACAATAACCCACAAATAAGTTCACATTTACTCAAATATTTTCCAAACTACTGAACCCATTTCATGAACCGAATAAGAACCATTTCTATGAAACAGACTTTCAATCAGAGGAAAACGCATCAATCCGTTCGAAAGCTACAACCCCACAGATAGACACACAGATACACATAGTCACTCACACAAGTAAATTTTATAATATCCCTCTTCTTTAAAAAAAGAGGTTGATTCAATGTCTCATCACTACGTACTTGTGTATGGTGTCTTCGCTCCTCACGAAACGCTTGTACAGTTCTGTCGGCATGTATTTCCAGAAAGGGGCTCCGTAGTAGGAGTCCCGTTGTGCCGTGAAGTGCTGTTTGACCGCCGCTGCCAGAGTGGCGGCGCGGTCCGTCATGTGCTTCTCCAGGAAGCCAAGCCTCACGCCCAGCATTAGACCGCACACCGCTGTAACAGGTTTCTCTTATTATCAAGGAAGGCTGCCATATGGTCTATCTCCACTAAGGACAGTTGCAAGCTAAGGCGAGAGGATACCATCGTAGGTACCATCGCCGACATTGAAGGTACCTAAGTGGCTGAGGCTGTTGTTGCAATAGTGGTTATCAAGAGCCGTGCAGTGTCTAACAGAGTTTCTGTCAGCACAGATTTTTTTAGCGGGTGTTAAACAAAACGACTACCTCTTGCTTCCGTAGATCAGGGGCCCTATTTTTTAAACTATTGAATTCACGCTAACGACCCCATGCCTACTCCTACCTATCTCATTCACATTCGTGGTAAGTTGCCAAAGATAGAAAAGACAGGCTTTAGAAGGGAAGCGCTCGTGTGGATGCAAACGATTCAAAGATAGGGCTCCAGATCCAACCTTACATACCAATTAAGTACGAAGCGATTTTTATATGCCAAGGCCAGATTAATTCGATCCCGAAAATGAAAAGATCTCGTAGGCAACTTTTAGGCGAGAGCTAAATTTTATTCGATTTAATTATCGTAATTTCTTAGTTCGCGACACGTTCGGGATAATTACTGCAAAACCTGTTAAAACTGCCTGCGTCTTGCCAACGACACAACAATATAAATAAGATTGCACTTTGCATTGTTAAACCCTTTATCAGTCCGGTCTTGCAGACAGCAAGGTCATAATGCATTTGAGCCAGTCTGACGCTGTATCTGCCAATGCATGATGCGTTTTCCGAAACGGGGTCGATATAGTGGTGCTTGTACATTGTATTATGTACATTAATATTGTTTTATAACAACAATGTCACGGGGATAACGGCAAGGGAATTTTTGAGAGTTTCTCTGTACGCTCGGTTTCCTACGAAATGTTCAAATGGTGTCTGTCTGCAGCGGATTACCCAAACAACAGATGAGATGGCGCTCAAATGCCTGTGTAGTATAGTAAAAAAAAACATATAATTTGTGGTCTCATCTAGTGGCAGTGACGATGTATACGGAGCATACCAGTGAGAAACGAGCTAGGTTTGAATAGGATTTTAGGAATAAATAAAAAGCCTACACCAATAAATAAGCTAGCACAGCGAGCTAGACTGTCTAAAAAAATTATAAGATTGATTGAAAACTGAAATGAACAAATAAGAAATAGGGTTTTGAGTAATGAAGACGTCCATGTTTAGTGTGGTGATGTAATAAAATTCACATAAAGTAGGGAATAAGCGAGCGTAGAAGCTCGAAATATTTAGCATTTTGGAGTCTAAAAGCTTAGATCAAGTATGCCAGAAGAGTACGTGATCTAAGGGTGATCTTAATAAAAGTACAATGAACTTAGATAATGAACATGTGAGCGCAGAGCTCAGAATTTGTCTCACTTGGATCCCATCCTTCTCGTTCCTGTACTGGGCGGTACGTGCGCTAGGTACGTAGAAATGTAACTGAATGACCCAGATTGCATGTTCTTATCTCAAACCACGTCATTCTCTCGACATTGCATCTTTCTCGCTGTGACTGGGATATGAAGTGACGTTCGTTATTAGCTAATGTAGGTACCTACATTAGCTAACACATACATAACATTAGCATTTCTACAGCGATGTACGTATCTTGCACGAAAACGAAACCCCTAGTGAAAAAGACGTGGTCACAAATTATGAAAAAATATTTTTCAATATCGTTACGACGTCATGCAGTGTGACGTAAAATTTTCCTTTCAACCTCTAACATACATACATAAAGCTCAAGCCTATGGGCCACAGGTGGGACAACTCTAAAATACCTATTATTCATTGTACCGCTCCTCAGGAAGTCAGGCCCCTGAGGCGTATGGAGGTGAAATCTGACGTGACAGTACTCCAGTACGGAATAAAAGGCTCGCGGTACCTCCTCCCGGGGCACCCTATTACCACAGAACGCTGCTGCCTGTGTTCTATTTTCGGGATAACAGAAAGTCTATCTAAGTATAGGCTGTTCCTAGACATGTATGCTCCAAGTTTGGTCACATCATCCTTACCACCAGGGGCCCTATTTTGAAACGGCTCTTCTCAAGACGATCGTTTTTAAATTTTGATTTTCGGCATGAAAAATTTAATATTTTAATACATGATGCCGATTTGTCCTATTTTTGATCCACCCGATTTCAATGTTGATAATGTAATTTAAAAAATATTGAATGTTTCATCCCGAAAATCAAAATTAAAAGCCGTTCGACTCGATGCTAGCGGTTCAAAAATAGACCCACAGGTGAGATGGCGGTAAAATGCCTATTAATTGTCTAATAAAAACAATTATATCTCTCTTTAGTTTCCTATACTAGCTAGGCTCAATCCGACCAGTCGATACCTACATTCCAGTCGATACCTACACTCCAGTCGATACCTACATTCCAGTCCCATTCTGTTGGTGAGCTGCTCAAAGTGTGTGACGCAGCCATTCTCATCACGGCTGGAGCCCAGCAACGTGACCAGGTCGTCACAGATCAGATTCAAGTGTGGCAGGAACACCGTCAGGGTCCTCCAGCTGCAGAGATCTGCCGTCAGGTGTTGGCGCAGGTGCTCCCATTGCGAGCCTTGGCTGGAATTGTGAGGAGAATTGGTAAGAAGTACCACACACGAGAGTATTGATAGGGCAAGTGGTTGAATTGTTCGTAGGTATATCTACGAACTATATTGAACTTCTTTCGATGTCTGTACCAATATTACCAATGTCTCTTTCAGATCTAGGTATTCTAAGCATGTGAGATGGAAAACTTGTGTTGTTCCCTAGTTGACATGTAAAAATGACTTATGTGCCTTAGTAAATTAAGTTCGTTGTCGAATTTAACATTTTCAAATTGAATCTCCAACGGGCAGGTTTTATACACATAATTACCACAAACAATGATACTATGCTGTTAATGAATGCAAGGGATTAGGAATATTTATTTGAAAAAAATTAGGACACAAGAAGTCGCCATGCAGCAGCTATCAAAATTCGCTACAGGAAATTCACAAGATTGCGTCATAACCTGTCTATACCGATTGGCTCAGGGCTAAATGATAACGAACACCACAAAGGCTTTTTAGGTGCCTATGGCTATAAAACCTACGTGACTTGCGAATAAACTTAGTAAAATAGCTAGGCATTGTGGCCAAACTCTGCGTCTGAATCATTTGTTTTTCTATGACTTGAAATACGGTTCATTGTCTAGCTAATCTAAATTGGAAGGCGAAAAGCAAAAGCAACCTGGCGATAAATAATACACTAGTAAATAATGACTAGTTTGTCTTCGCAGAGCGTTGGTTTCCTCCGTCTATGTCGTATCTACATGAGTGAAAAATTTAGAAATTCGTATATCTGCCGAGCCGATATGCCTTATTACCGCCGATTAGTGTACCAGTTTAACAAAAAAGAGTGTCTGGATTAGGAACTTAAATAAACTTAGACGTCGCCGTCCTTAAAACCAAAACCTTCGTATAGACTCCGAATATCAGTTTCTCTTTATAAATGTCCTTACTCTGGACAAAGTCGAATGTGTATGTAATTACATGCTCTAGGAAATACCCTAAACATTGCAAACTCTTTTTAATTAGAACTACACGCCAGGTGACATCATAAATTAAAAAATAAATGTATTGTAATTTGACAATAATTTGAAGTGTGACCTAACGTCATTCGCTTCTCATGTGTCATGTCATGAATGTCAATAACTAATCAGTTCATTGAACTTCATGTGTGAAGGGTGGCAACACGTGTTTTTACGAATTTGCTTAAAATTTTTTCTTTCTAAATTTCATTAATTTTCTTGTGTCTATTGTGTTCCCTAACTACTTCGCTTCGGTAATTTTTCATGTTTCAATTTTTGATGTTTTAGAAGAGTTCAATTTATGCGTTTTAATCGATGGTCGCTCAACTCGTAGAACTTCCCCACATCAAAATTGTAACTCTGTGGTAGACCTCTCTCTGTGTTCGCCCTCACTAGCTTCCAGATTGAATTGGAATGTCCTTGCCGACTCTTGTGGTAGTGGTTTCCTTTCCAGGTTTGTCTCTTCCTGCTAGGTGAGTTTCTCTTATGTTAAAATTCCAAACATTAAGAGCCAAATGGGTGGAGTTTGCCGAGTTCTGTGAGCTTGTTTCTCCTTCCCTCTCTTATATTGATCCTCAGTGCATACCGTTAGCCTATTCTCAATATACCTCTATGTTGTTGGACGCGGCTGATGCTTCAATACCTGCAAAAAAATCTCCCTCGGGTGTTATGTCCTCCCCTCCCTGGTGGGATAGTAAATGTACAGATGTGGTTAGGAAACGTAAATTTGTGGAAAACCAGTTTTCTATCGTTTTATCGGAAGAGAACTTTTTGCAGTATAAGCATGTAGCTGCTAAAGCAAGGCGTACTCTGTCTCAAAAAAAGAAAATTGGTTGGCAGAATTTCTGTGAAAGTCTTTCCCCCTGTTCCTCTTCTTCTTTGGTGTGGAAGAATGTGAAAAGGTTCCGTGGTTCCTTTGTAGACTGTTTCCCTGAATCTAATTGTGACTCTTGGTTCGACGGGTTTGCAAGTAGGCTTGCTCCCTCGTGGGTTCCTACACAGGAGGAATCCCTCCCATTTTCTCCAGTTATCTCTGGTTTTTCTGGTTCATTATTGGAGCAACAGCTCAGTGATATCGTAAAACCCTTTACATTGGAGGAGCTGAACTTGGTTCTCGATAACCTGAACCTGCTCCGGGTTTCGATGGTATTTCCTATACCTTTGTCGTTAAGTCGGGTGCTTTAGCCAGGTCCTACTTATTGGATCTACTCAATTGCATTTTTGAATCTGGGTCTCCTCCGGATTGTTGGTGCACCCAGGTGATCATTCCATTATTAAAACCAGGAAAGGATTCTAGCTGCCCATCGAGTTATCGCCCCGTAGCTCTTTCCTTTTGCATGGGGAAGATTATGGAGCACCCTATTAAGCTGCGTTTGGAATGGCTCCTAGAAAGTAAGGGCATTTTCCCTAAGAATCAGTTCGGTTTTAGGAAGGGTATGGGTACGATAGACAGTCTTAGTGTTTTAATAACCGATATTCGTTTGGCTCTGTCGAGACGATAGTCGTTAGTTGGTGTTTTTCTTGATGTTTCTGCTGCCTATGACAGTGTCCTTCTTCCGGTTCTTAGACAGAAACTGCTTAAACTAGGTGTCCCTATTAAATTCGTTCGGTTTATTTCCAACTCACTCATGGCTAGAACAATTCTCTTCCGTTATAATGGTTAAGTCTTGCCATCTTCGAGAATTGTTTGGAGGGGTCTCCCTCAAGGATCGGTTCTGAGCCCTTTACTTTATAACATTTATACTTATAATTTGAAAATAATTCAGTGAGCAGTCTTTGTGAGGTGTTACAGTATGCTGATGATTTGGTTCTCTATTCGGTGGATAAATGCATTTCTGCTTGTGCATCTACGCTCTCAGCTGCGGTTAATTGCTTAAATGAGTGGTTAACCAATCATGGTTTATCCATCTTCGCCCCTAAAAGTAAGGTAGTTATTTTCACAAGGAAGAGGAGTATACCTTCCCTTTCCAAATCCATTGGTGATACTATTATTCCAGTTCGTTCTGATGTAAAATTTCTGGGTGTAACATTAGACTCGTGTTTGTCAGGCAGATCACATTTTTGAAATGTTGTTAAAAAAGGTGAGAAAAATAATAATATTCTACGCTCGCTCTCTGGTGTCTGGTGGGGCTCTCACCCATATACGCAGAAATTGCTTTATGATGCTATCATACGCAGTCACTTTGATTATGGGTCATTTCTTTTGGAGCCTTACAACATGGGTGCTTTAGTTTTTCTGGATAGGCTGCAATATAAAAGTCTTCGTGTGATTATAGGTGCTATGCGCTCTTCGCTTACTAACGCTCTATTAGTTGAATGTGTTGATCCATCCCTTCGTATCCGCACGCAATATATAGCAGACAGGTTCTTATATCGTGCTGCTTCATTCTCAGGACATCCTTTGCTTCCCAAGCTTTAAGCCCTTTCGGCTTTGGTTGATTCTAGTAGTTATTGGTCTCATAAGGATCTTCCATGTTTGCTTAAAAGTTATATAAAGCTTACAAAATTACCTGTACCTCTTTATCAGTTTGCGATGAGCCCTCTCTTTGAGTCTCCTTATGACTCCCTTATTTTTTTGCCGCAGGTTATGTTATATTTTGGTATTGATAAGGATTGTCCGTGTGCTAACTCCAGGTTAAATGAAAAACTTGGCAAAGATTGGCCTGGTCGGACTCTTTCAAATTACCTGGTGGAGGGGATGTAGCTTCTGCTGTCTGGTTTCCCAGGTATAAAATTATTTTAAGTTTTAAAAGTCCCCCTTTCACCTCGGTCTTTACTGGGGAATCAATTGCGGTCTTGGAAGCTGTTTTGTATGTCGAATCTCGTAATCTTGATAAGTCCATAACTTTTTCGGATTCACTTAGTTGTTTGGAAGCAATTCTGTCTAATCCATTCCGTTCTAAAGTTAAGTACCCAGTCATTTTCAAAATTAGCAACGCCTTTTTCAGTTGTAGTACTGAAAGTCTCAGGGTGGTCCTGGCCCGGATTCCGGGGCACTGTGGTATCCTTGGTAATGAGTCTGTTGACCATCATGCCAGGGATGCCATAGTCTCTGGATCCATGGATCATTACAAACTGTATTGTCCTGATTTGCCCGCTCTGGCCCTACCGGATTTGTATACAGAGTGGGATAAACAATTAGAGCTCTCAAAGTTACTTAAAGGCAAGCGTTATTTTGACATTCAGCAAACTGTCCCTGATAAACCTTGGTTTTTTCACTTTCGTGGGGCCTCCAAGGCTATTACGTCTGTCATCTGCCGTATGCGTCTTGGCCATGCCTGCTTCCTGTCTTTCTATGCAAGCTTCGCATTCGGGACAACTCGTTTTGTGAGTGTGGTTTGGACGAAGGCTCTATGGAGCATATATTTTTTAGCTGTTCTAACCTTCAGTGCTCGCTTTATGATATCTTACCTGATGATATTCCTCGTCCTTGCGATCTAAAATATTTGTTGCCTTTGGTACGCACTCCTTTCATTGGTATTTTGTCTGCTTTTATTAAATTAAACAAAATAAGACTGTAATTTTAAGCTAGTTTTAAGCTTGTTTTATCGTTAGGCACTAGAGTAGTGCGTGTTGTGTTGTTTTAATTTTTTATTCATTTATTTTAAGTATGGCATTTATGGGAACTCAATAGACAATTTTTTTTATTTTACTGGCTATATTTCTTATGACGTGTTGGCGTCATTTCATTAGTATTTGGCAAAATCGCTACATAGCGGAAGCCACAACCTAAAACGAAGAAGAAGAATTTGTTCATTCGTGTTGTCGTGATACAGTATGTTGTAATTGCCGATTAAGTTACAATTTAAAATGTTAGAAAAAAAAGTTATGTTTTTTGTCTAATTAAAGAAAGACCTATTTTATGATGATGCTAAGTAGCAGTCTTAAACAGGGTTTCATTATTTGTCTGGAGGCTAAGGTCAGCCTGTATAAAGGGCTTTATTCCGGACTCTCTTATAGAACTGCGATCTAGCCTAGGGGTTCAGAAACAATACACAATACTCACGCATTTACGAGTCCCGTGGAGGCGTACCGGTCGGGCCGTCTCTCGCGGTAGATCTTTACGATCTCGGTGGGGGGCCGGAAGGGGCTCTTCTGTGGCCTAGTGCCCCTGAGGACTTGGGCGATGGCCGAGGAGTCAGCGATGCAGACCAGCTTGCCGCCCCCGGGCGCCACCTCAGCGAACACCGGCCCGTAACGTCTGAACATGTCTGCGTGAAAACACTAACGTTGTGACACTGAACACTTCGCCAGGCTCTGTGCTAGAATTTTTAGCTAGGGCATTTGGAGCTTGCAGCAAAACACGCCAGGATACGATGCATCAATGTTACTATTCAGATCGGCTAGATCCAAATTATTTTATATTGGTTGATACATGTATGTACTGAGGTTCATTTTGGTCACAATTTGTTTTTATTTGTCATTTGTCACTTTTGGTACGCATTTCAGGTACCTTAACTAGGTACCTCGTGGTAGTACTTCGTAGTTATTTTGAACGGTACGCTTTCCTTAACTTATTTTAGAGATTTCGCAAGGCATGTTGGCAAGTAGATCCCCACTGGTGCGGTGGGGCAATGCACCCATAATAGCGGCCTCTTATATGTCTTCTCGTAATTTATCAAATTAATATTGAAAATTTATATAAATATCTAAGCACTCGCATGTAACAGTTTCAACCAAAGCAGTAGTATAGAATAGTTGCAGCGGTCGAAACTGGTCAGTAAGTCAGTGAGAGTCGGTTGTTTAGAGAAATTATCATCTAAGTCAGTTTATTAGGGATGAAAACTAACTCATATCGGACTTTACAGGATCGACTACTTCGCTCTGTATTCGGCCTTCATAGTAATGATTTTGTAGGGAAGCATACATACATCCTTCAAGCTTGCTCATTCAAATATCCCGACCGCAGTCAGTAAAAGTAATATCACTATTTTTTAAGACTGGTCTTGTTTCGACCCCTGTAGCTGGTACCTCCACCCTTTAGTGCCTCATAGTTCCCGTTCTCGCTCAGCCATGCAACCAACCTTCATAAGCCTCGTGCAGCTTGTCCATCTTGTAGTGAAGCCAAAAGTGCCACCTTGTGCCGATGAGAGGCAACGGCAGCGGGCCGGGCAGCCGATTGAACCATCGTTGCGACACGAACAGTCCCGCCATAAACGCCGCTATCGCCACCAGCACTGGCGTCACCACATTCTGCATCGCTCGATTGATACCTGTCGAATATGACGAAGGTTAGTGTTATGCAGCGTGCGGAGTCCGCGGGCTCATTGAGAAACGTCACTTAAGCACCCTGCCCCGCGCCCAAGCGCTCAACCCAGAAATGTCAGACGACGTAACAGAAATTCAAATTCATCATTTCAATTTCTGCTCGGCTGGTAATCGAACCCGAAACAGCTTGCGTGGCAGACCGGTATGTAAACAACTGCATCACTCAAGTTTTGAAAGGTTTCCAATATTGAAGTTCGGTATGGAAAGTTCACAATTTTTAATCACATTGGCAACACCGAAAGAGTACAGTTAAAAAATAGGGAAAATCAGCATTATACATAAAAATATCGAATTTTATAGCCGAAAATCGTTCGAATCGTCGCTACCGATTCAAAAATAGGGCCCCAGGTCGTCATGTCGATAGAGTTGTCGTACTTACGACGCAGTTCATTGGAGAGGCCCTGCAGTAGACTGTTTTGGGCTTTGATGTTGATGTAAGGATTTCGCACTAATATTATAAATGCCAAAGTTTGTGTGTGTGTTTGTGACATCTACAGGCCTAAACAGATTTGGATGAAATTGTTGGTAGCTAGATTAGGGTCTGGAATAAGACATAGCCATAAAGTAGCATCACGTAACATCGGTTGTCCAAGCGGGTGCAGCCGCGGGCAGTAAGTTAGTATAGCAAAATTACAGTTAACCACCTATTTTGTGCTAACAACAAATATCTCTTATTATCATTGAAAAGAAACGCCCATTTAGAACCCATTCAATAAACATCTTGTACAGTAAAACTTCCAAGTTTAGTACCAAGTCTCTATGGTTTCGACACATCCGATATTGGTATGGCCTGGCTGTTGCGTAAGCACGAGGTTGCCGGCTGCGACCGTGCGCGGGCCAATGTCAAGACCATTGGCGCCCGCGCAGCGCAGGCCATCGACCGCGATAGCAAATAAAAATTCTATTGAACCCAACACGAGCCCGAGACTTTTCGATTCGGTGTAACTGATAACCGCGCGGAGCTTAACTGTTTCCTGCTACGTCTCACATACATACATACTCGTTCGTACGTATTACGAGTAGTACGTTATGCCTTCCGTAGTGGTAGGCTAGGCCCAGGTTAGATCACATTGTTCTATTTGCTACGGTCTTTCGGGCATGCTCGTCGGTCACTCCTGTCATACGAGTATACGTAGGTCTAGTTTAGGATTCAAAAGAAAAACGGAACTCTCTACGTTGTCGGTCTGTCTGTCAAGACCCTTTTTCTCAGGAACGCGTGAAGGTATCAAGCTGAAACCGAGATCTTTTTAGAATTTATAAAAAAGCAGAACCCTTCTTGGATCACTGCTGTCCATCCACTGTCAGGACCCTTTTTGTTAGGAAATCGTTGAGGTATTAACCTAAAATTGTTTATCAAATAAATAATCAGGTCTGCAATCCCTTGAAGCAGTGATCAATAAGATACGGCCGATATGCCGCACATTTTGACGCTCGCAAGGGAATCAAAACCTACAGGAGGGTATGACCGTTGACTTAGAACCGTTGACCGTTGACCTAGAAGAGAAATTTGGCAAGAAGTAAGTACTACATCCGAAAACTGTAAATTTGTGGTTACATCACAAAAAATTGTCAACCAACTTATAAAGTGTAGTTGGATTAACAAATATTTCAAACAAGTTGTTGCATTTTTTAGTATCAAAAAGCCCTCTTTTAAGCACGTGTTATATTATATGGTATTATAGTCTATTTTTAATTGTTATTTAAAGGTAAAACTATCGTTATTAATAATAAATAATATTGCTAAATAAAATTATAGTCATTTCTAAACGAATGTAAGAGATTCCTGAACGATGTTTAATCTTTGAGTACATTTAGTACTAATTAACTAAAAGTTAGGTTTCTAAGTATGTAATTTAGCTTATAATTATCAAAAATAGTATTAGGAGCTATTTCGATGTTTTTGGTGAGTATCTTTGCACAATATTTCATAGTTAATTAGAATTACTATAACATGCCGTCTTTGGTTGAAATGTAACGGCTTCCAATTTCCATTTAAATGTTGGCTATATAAACCCAGTCGAGAGACTGGCAAGGACCTTTTGCCCCAGACATTTGCATTATATTATTGTTGCTTTATATTTTGTATTAGTTTTATTTATTTATATAATCGGTTATTTATTGAATCGTACGTAATTCCACTGTCCCATTTTTAAAGGATAAATATGTATTTTGCCATATTTTATTACGTCAGAATAATTGTAATATATTCCCATGTAACTTTGTTTGCTATGATTGCCTATCCTATAATATAATAACTTATCTAATTTTATCTAACCTGTGTATTTAAATATGCTTTTCCTTTCCTGAATAAATAACTATTTATATTTAACTAATATTAAATTGGCCGTGTGGTGTCCGGCAGATTAGAATAGCACCAACCCCTTAGTCTCATGGGTGTCGTAGAAGGCGACTAATGTTTTCGAGGCAAAAGATCAAGCGTCTCCGTAGTCTGGAAAATGGGCAGCAGCATTTTCCATTGTTATATTTAAACACTGCGATCTCCAACCCGCCTGCCAAGCGTGGAGATTATGGCAATAACCTCCCTTCCGTGGGAGAGGCCCTAAGATCTGCAGTGGACTGTTACGGGCTGTGATGATGATTTAAATAATATGCAATCTTTTTATTTCATTAAGCTTTCCACCCTTAGTTTTCGATACAATACTAGGTTACCATCATTAATATCTTCTAAATACTGAAATTCACACCTGAGATCTGTACGCTATACACCCTTTCTAACACACGCACATTGACTGGCATCCCTTTTATATGAATATGAAACGAATATGAACTCGCTACACGACCAAACCAACATTTCTTTAGGTTTCTAAAACTGCTGTTGTATTGTCATTGTAAGGACTAAGAGATGGTATATGCCTGAAACATGGATTTATACTTATTTTTACTTGCCTAAAATTTATAACAAGTAGCAGTGAATCAGTTCCCTTTGTTTAGATATAAACCTATTGGGTAAAAAGCATGTTTTATCAATAATATGTATTTTCCTTGAGTATGAGTGTCTACTACCTGGAGAGGTTTTCCCTGGAGATTACAACATGGAGTTCTTCAAGAAACGGGTGAAAAGGTTTTTACGGGGTCGGCAAAGCGTGGGTGATGCCCCTGGTATTGCAAACGTCTATAGGCTGCGGTGACCGCTTACCATCAGGTAGGCCGTAAGATTTTATTTATTATTATTCAAGACAGGCATTTACCGGTATCTCACCTGTTGGTAAGTGACGATGCGGCCGAAGCTGAAGCATGCCCGTCTTGGAACAGCCTATTCACTCTAGCCTTGAAGGCATCCAGATTATATTGATCAGAGAACACACTCGCAGGCAACGCGATTGTTTGCCACCATTGTGGTATAAAAAAAAAATTTGGATGGCATAATATAGTTCTGGCACATCCTGTTACTAATGGCGGAATTTTTTTTTTTTTTCCTTTTGTCCATTTACAATCAGCCAGTCTAGCCAGGCATTTTTATCGTAATGCACCATAAGGAATAGCTGGAGGTAGCAAAGAAATGTGACCCAAACTCGAGATACTCATTGCCAAGACGATGCCTCCAGAAGGTATCTGCTGTAGGTATCGTAAGTGACTAGCCAAGTAATGGAGACAATAATGGTTCTTTGTTGTCGCACGGACACAGCGCGGTGTTATTTTCACGTTGACTGAACCTAATTTCTGTCCTCAGAATATCCCTTTATCACCTGTTTTTAAATATAAAAAAAACAATTTGATACGTTTTGTTATAGTATTGCAATTTTCCTTGGGAACTCTGATTTTTAAAGCTTATGTTTGATAATGTAGCTTCCTATAGGATAAAGAATTTTTTAAATGGGTTATGTAGTTTTGAGTTTATTACAACATAGGTATAAATCTTTCCTCTTCACAAAATATTGTATTTTAATAAATATAGAAGTATTAATATAGATTATTGATGTGGACATGTTTTGTTATTTCTCAGACGGAGGAGAACTCACGAATTAGTCTAATTTCATCAGAATTTCTTTTTACGTCAAATGGTCATCTTGATTTTAATGTCCAAGACGACCATCTGACCTACATGAACCTGTTAACACAGAAACCTGACCAGATTGGATCATGGTTACACATACAATCGCCTGAATGTGATCAACGAAAAGGCTACACAGGGGATCAAAGAAAAATGACATCATTTGGTACAGCGCTTGTTTGTTCGATAGTAGATAACTCAGAAAAGAATCGTTGTTACATGGCGTCACTGTAGCTGAAACCCGGTACCTCTCGAGTACAAAGCCGACCCCTTAACCACTAGGCCACCGGCGCACACCATTTCCCGTCCAATACATTTCCATAATTTGCGAACGATCCGCCATTCATAATATTAGTACCTACTATAGAGTATAAGTATACTAATATTATTGGAAATATAATACGATCCCGCGGAATAGGTTAATGTTTACATAAATCCGACCTGCGCAATGGTTAAGAGTAGCGCGTTGATGTCGTTCTTACGCATTGATTTATAAATACGGTAATTCTTAGGGTAGGAACGTTGATGTCTCTAATACAGAGCCTGAGGGTAACGCGTTGATATCTTTAATACGGCAGATTGAGGGTAGCGCTTTAGTGCCTGTAATAGGGCAGTTCGTTTGAGGGTACCGCGTGTAAGTTTTGGATATGGTAGGAATCTTCTTCGCATTTGTTTATCGGATAGCTTGGAGAGGGGGAGGTAGACGTAGACGTAAACATGTATTTAGATTTTATTTCTTTCCTCTTTTATCTTACTATTCAGAGATTGTCGCGGTGGACACACAATCGCCGTCATCTTGAACTCGGCCCTGAGACAAACGCCCTTACGGTACCAAAGATACTACAGGCATGTGACAGACAGCCAGACGGACAGACCATAGACAGACAGATATTTTTCCTTTATTGTACTCTTCGTAGAAACCTATTAACAAAAGCACAGGAATATGACACTTAGCTAGTAAAGCACCATCTACAATGTCTAATCTACAATGTAGCAAGAGTCATCATGACGTGGCTTTAAAAAGATGGCGAGGCAATTATTTACGTAACCATTTATTTTTATATATTATTTCTCAACGAATGGACCATTGAAAAGAAAGAGATAATACAACCAGACACATAGCCAAATAATTTAATGTAAGTATTCGGATAGTCCTAAGAGTTGGTTATCAACGTTATTGGAGCAATAATTAATGTAACGGTTTTAAGAAGGTTATCTTTGAGTAAATACTTTACTTTATCTTTTATTATTTAAAATTGTTGTTTGTACAAGAAATCTTTCTTGCTTAGGTCAAACACCCCGAGCAGTGTTACAGAGCCGCAGTACGCTTACCTTGTAAATAATATTTAAGATAGTTTTTCTCGGTTCTTCAATGCAAAACGCTTCAATAAACCAGGTTCTTACTTACGTATCTATGCATATAGTTAAGAGTGCCTATTTTAAAGTGAAATATCATTTAAACATATCCATACCCTATTTGATAATATTTTCGGCCGCGGTTCCGTCCGCGTGGACTAATGAACGAGCAAGAGAATAATTCTTTGTACCTTCGCGTGGACACCAACAGAGGGTCTAAGTAGTGGGGATGAGTACCCAGTCCGCGTTGTGTGGTGCGATTGCGGAATTGTGCTGTGGGCACTGGATCAAAAAGCTCCGCAGAACACTCCCCATTGTACAGCCAGTAGAACACACACAAGGAGCCGAAGTCTCTTTGGTCAGTCAATGGTTCTAACTTGCTTGTTAGTATGGGATCGTCGACAATTCGTACAGCCCGCCTCTGTACGAAGTCCAAAGGATTTAGCAGGTCCACATTTTAGTTTTTAATTAAATAAATAATAATAATAATAATAAATATGCTTAGACAATTAACACGGCAAAGTAAGCAAAGCTTGTATTATGGGTACCAGGAAACTGATAAACTACCTAGATATTTATTTTTAAATACATGCAATACCTCGTGTGTAACTGATGCGCTGGTTTGATCATGTGGTGCGTAAGCCTCAAAAATACGTTTGAGATATGTTCCTGAACCTGCTGGTATCAGGAAATACTGAACCGTGGGCGATCCAAGAAGCGATGGATTGACATTACTGAATGGGATGCGATAGCCAACGGCTATACGCAAGGTTACCGAAGACCGGGAGAAGTGGAGAATGAGTAAAAAAGCAGACCCTGGTAGAACCCGGGATATACCCGGGAGATCTATATTTGGCCGCTTGAGGTCCTCTGCTGCTGAAGCTGCCGTGCCGGCCGGAGGGAGCCTGCGCAAGTCGCATCCCATACTGAAGGCCAGCCCTGCGACCAGGCCAATAGTGTCGTGCCGCCGGGCCTCTTTCCATCGTCACGGGCCAGCCCATTGGGTTCCAAAACAGCTGGCACGTTGACGGTGACAAGGGCCCGCCGGATAACGTCGTTGATATTAGCGTAGCGCTAGACGACCGGCGCTTTGTTGGCATGACAGTCCGTGGTGCCCAAGGTTATCAACTTCACTCACACACACAATGGCAGCAATATGGTTCGTTTGTTTTTACTCCGAATCGCAGACGTACTGCTGGGAGATCTATGATTTCAATTTCCCTACTACTTGGGGAACTTGTCCAAATAAGATAATGGTTATACATTCAATCGCCTGAATGTGCAGGTTTGTTCAGGATGTTTTCCCTCACCGTAAGCATTCAACTAATGTACGTAACTCAGAAAAAAGTCATTGGCAGCAGTGGGATTCGCACCCAGTACCTCTCGCTTACTAGTCGGATAACTTAACCACTCGGCCACCGACGCTCCGCTGCGGCCATTATTTATGACAATATCTTTGGCTGCGGCAGAAAGTAGTATCTACATTCTGCAATAGCTTTCAAATGTACGACAAACAAAACACTAGAATAAAAAAGCATTTATCAAATTATAGCAAATTATTTATAAAAATTAAGCTATTACAATATTGGTAAAATATGCCAGCATAAACGGATCACGTTTACATCGATTTAGGCAAAATGGAAATAATGGAGACTGGTATAGAAAGATTTCGAGAATAAAAAGATTTTGGAAAAAATAACGCCATCCCATATACTCTATTTTTATCGTATCACCGGTCAATATTCATAGCAAAAATACTGACCGTTAAAGCAATACGATTCCAAAAATAACATATATAGGAATTATATGGCTGCTGTCCTCTTACTGAAAGTGAAACGATAATCGTTCGAACTATATTTACTATAACGGCAGTTGTCTATAGCGCGATGTAAAATACAGGCAGCGCCATCTCTCGTCTGGCTTGAGTTACAGCGCTCGAGCACGGCGGGGGATATATTTCATCATGAATTAAATCGCTTTTTGTACACTAGTTCCACTTTATTTTTATTAGAATTACTCATTATCAGGGCCTAATGATAAGTAATCGAAACCGTTTGCAATGTAATATAATTTGTATAATAAAGTGAAACTAGTGTACAAAAAATGATTAAATAATTTAAATTTTTATCTCATTTATTTATTTTGGCTTTTCTACTTACGTATTGGGTACATTACGCAACTTCCCCTGCCGAATCTTTTTTATTAAATTCAAATATCCACCACTCACTTACCAGTTTCCAACTACTTATCAAGAGGGTCAGAACATCTGTTTTTAAGCTTCTCATCACCTTTGTAATTGCAATTCCTTCAGTATTCAATTAATTTTTTTAATTAGGTAAGTTCAGTCCTCTATTAATAAATTATGTCAACCTCCTTACCCCGACATCTACAATCGAAGAAAGTAGGCTCTTTATATTCCTAAGAAAAATAACTGGTATCCAAAAATAAAGTACCTAACCTTAAATATGGGGACCCGTCTTAGTCCTTCAAACTCGTCGCAATTAACGTAGGTACCACGACTAGCAAAGATATAGGTAGGTAGCTAATACGAATTAAATACGAACGGTTTAAAAATAATTTGAACTTTTGAACAGTTCGAAGTTCGAATGGTTCAAGAACACCTAAAGCGCCTGAGCGGAAATCCGCCCCCGACGCGAGCACGCGCGGTACGAGGCGAGGCGCATGTTTATACGACACAATCAGATTTCCAATTGAATTGGTTACAATCAATTGGCAATCTGATTGTGTCGTAAAACAAAACACAAAGCGCGATACAATTTAATTGCATATCTAGTCAGATTACACTTAAAATTGTGTTCTTCTAGAAGGTGGATCCTGGGCCCACGCGTGACGCGTGCGGGCGCAACCGGGACATGATGCCAGCCAAGATGATGATGATGATGAGGGATGTTTGAAACGTTAATAACAAATTAATAATTGTACACAAGGAAAACAAACAGTACTTAACTTAAGTCTCATACGTCCACCCTTACGTCCGAGTTTTTGCGAAAATTCGCGAAAAACGTGCAAAAATTATTTAAAAAACATTAATTAAAGTGATATGCCAGGCTAAAGTGGCAGTGGACAGGGCACATAGCTCGAAGAACAAATGGAGCGTGGGTAGTTAAGCGCAAGGTGGACCGACGACCTGGCAAAGATTGCAGGTACCAGCTGGATGCGGAAGGCACAGGACCCGCCTTTGTGGAGATCTCTGTCGGAGGCCTATGCCCAGCAGTGGTTGATATGATGATGAAGAAGTAAAGATATAGAGATATAGATGTGCAGAAGACCATAATATTATCAAGTAGAATGAAACAAAGTTAAATTAAGTAGGTACTAGTATCTGGTGTAATACTTTGTTTTAGACGGACAACCTATGTCAGGTAGCATATAAAAATAATAATTTATACGAGTCCCAAATCGAAACGGAACACAAGTGTATTTTTAGACTTATAATTGCAAACAACATAGTCATAGAAAACGGATGGTATACTCTTCTCTTAAGCTGGCTGTAATAGAAAGTTAGACCTCGTTGTTAACCTCTGGCATTGCAGTTAAGGATCGCAATTGCCCAGTCTTCCGCGTAGATCTGGGTCGTCAGTATATTGCTGACAAGTTCATGAACTATAGCAGTCTTAGGGTTGATAACTTGACAATCAGACGTCTTTGTATGTCATAGTAGACTCGGCGCGGCTTCGTTCTCGTGGCGTCTTGTACCTTACCATACCCTACCCCTACCGTACACCTACCTATCCTTAATGCATACAAACCTTGTCGTGAAAGTAACAAAAATAATAATATAGATAGCTGCAGTCGTTCTGAAATTATGAGCGAACGTGCAACATTTTGTTACCTTGGGTTATATTATTGCAATTTTCCTAGGGTTCTTTTCTAATTTTTTGTAGATAAAATATTACTATGCCCCTGTTATTCGCTGATAATGTAGCTTTCTTTAAGTGAAAGAATTTTTAAAATCGGTTAAGTAGTGCGAGTTTATCCATTATAAACACACAAACAAACCGACAAACAATCACCTCTTTATAATATTAGTATGGATAGATGTAATATATGTATTTAAATAGTTATTTTATAATTTATGTAGTTAAAACGAAAAATGCTATCGCCAAAGTTGTACGATTTCAATAAGCCACGATGTTTGTTAGCTTAGCATTTTTAAAACGTAGCCGTAAATCATCATCATAGCCCATATCCACTGCAGGACTTAGGGCCTCTTCCACGAAAGGGGAGGTTATTGCCTTATTCTCCACACTTGGCAGGCGGAGTGGAGATAGCAGTTTTATAAATATAGCAATGGAAAACGCTGCTTCCCATTTTCCAGCCTACGGAGACTCTCGATTTTTTGTCTCAAAGCATTGGTCGCCTTGTACGACACCCCCGAGTGTAAGGGGTTGGTGCTATTCTATTCTGCCGGACGCCGCACGGCCCGATGGATTATCTATAATGCAAAATATTTGTTTTTAACTACGTTCTTTACACATAATATTGTATTAAGCGGGACTCACGCGCAAAGTACTTTATCGATTTGTTTTCCCGACATTTCGGTAGGGTTACACTTCACATGGTCACGAGAAGACTGCAGTGAGAAGGTGAGAGCTGCAGTGATGTGCGGGTACGTCGCGTGTCAGTCCCGTTTAATTCAATAATATACATAATGCATTTTCACCAAGTAACCTACATATGTCACTTCAACAACAAGTTTTCTGCTGGCTTTGAACCTGCTCCACATCATCAACAGGGAGTAAAAAGGTTTTTAGGGGAGGTACCCCTGGTATTGGGAATATTCATAGGCTGCGGTAGCTGCTTATCATCAGTCAGGCAGTAAGCTTGTTTTGCACCTTACGTCAGGTATAGCAGTAAGTTCAATCCTGCTCATTTTTATCTGACTGCGGGAAAGGCCAAAAAAATAGTTTGTCCCCTATGGCAATGGAGATACACAAAACAGTTACCTACTTTTTAAAGATTCGGTTTTACAACTTTGTCACCGTGACTAATTTTATAGCATACCAGTAGTTTCCGAGAGGGCCAGAGGTGACTCGGCGAAACGAAAAGGCGATGCTTAGACCTACTAGTAGTATAGATACCTAGTTATAGGTATCTCCTAGCCAAAGCGTAAAAAAATCGAAAACAAGTATTCAGTTCAAGTCCCTTTTAATAAAATTTGCATATGTGGAAAGAAATATAATTAATATCCTTGTGTGCCTGCCGATCCTTCCTTAACCTTACTCAAATAAGCCTCGTCTACCTGTCTGCCTGTATATCCAACGACTCCTAAACCGCGAAACCTGTTGCTCAGTTTTCACTATCATTTAAAGAATTTCTTCCGGAAGGTTTATATGTAGGTATGACATATACATTATTTAAAAGAGAGACCCCGAGAACACTCGCACGAAGTCGAGGCGGCTCGTAAATCTAAACTCTATCCTCAAAAATTGTGGCATCGGAAATATTGACGCGAAGTACGACAGCTGAGCGGATGCCCGCGGTCTACAAGTCCGTTAGCTATTCCGGTACCTATGACCGCCATATCCACAGGTTATACTCAGTGTGGCAGACAGGGGGCGGCGCACATGTCCCGAAGGTCGACCGGTCAGACGCGCCGCTCCTGACACACCGCCTATAGCTAGCCAGGTGAACTTATGTGACTCGTCTACCCCACGCTCGGTGGTCGCTCTAGACGAGGCGCGTGCGCACCAATACAAAAACTGACCGCGCAATAATGGAGGCTCATCCAAAACTCTGTTGTATCTATTATAAATATGATTTGCAGGTCGAATCGCTGTAACATTCAATTATCCCACGGGATCATATGATGTTGATGACACTTGGAAATAAAGTAGCTTCTTTTCAGTGAAAGAGTTTTTTAAATCGGTTTCAGGTTCGGAGATTCCTCTATAGAAAACACCAATCAAGATTATCAAGATATAGGTTTTTAGATTGATATATTAGATCAACTGTACACAGCCACAATTTACTCTTCTTCATTTAAATTATGGGTGGCTTTTGCTCAATAATTTAAAAAAAAGACAAGATACCCTTATTGGTTGAAAAGTAATGACAGGGGCCAGGCACAAATATTCTTATTTTATCATTCATCATTAATTATTTTATCAAAAAAGCCGACGTCGTCGTCCGAACAGATTCAGTTTTTTTTAAGAAAAAAGTATACATAATTGAATGATACGTCAAAATGAAAGAAAAATTACAAAAACACTTTTAAAATTTATGGCAAAAAAAATCATCTAATTAATAAAATGCATTGTCCGTAAATTTAGTTTTAATGTAGGTACTCGTTATTTCTTTAATATCATCGGCTGTTATATAATTCCAGCCCCATAGGGTCCATGGAGACCAGCGCCAGTCACGTGGGCACCATCACAAGGTGCCCACGTGTAAACGAATCTAGGTTTTCCTTCGTATACGTCACCATTTCGTAGATATACAGAGAGAGCATACCATAAGAATTCAATTTTCCATAAAGAAACATCGACGTTTTTCTATTGACTTCTTTGATTATACGAGTGCACGTTTTTGCAACATTAATTAGAACTCTTGAATAAACCCTAATATTGACCCAAAGTTTGAAACGTTGACTTGAAACTTGTAACATAATTTCTTCATTATCAGCCCATACATTCCAACAGTTTCGTTGGCCTAATGGTTAAGGGGTCCGCCTCGTATCCCGAGGTACCGGGTCGAACCCCCGTGCCGCCGTGTACCAATCACTTTTTTGATTGAATGTGTAACCATGATCCAATCTGGTCAGTTTCCCCTGTGGACAGGGTCACGAAGATCAGATGGCAGTCGCTCCACTGTAATTATCTGATCTGCAAAATCCTTCATTATGGTCAAGGCGGACCCAGGGCCCTCGTGCGCCAAGATGACCATCATCAGCCCATAAAAGTCCTTGAAACTTCACCACATTATAATCATCTTGACGTTAGGTAATGTTCCGGTTGTGCTATATATTCAATGGTGCCACGGTGATCACCAGCGTGAAAATTTGCAGTGATCACCACTTGGTAAGAGGCACATTAAATTTAATTCCAAAGCTAGAAAGATCGAGATTGATGAAGTCTACGTTCCGGCCTGCGTGCTCACTGACTGAACATTGAGAAAAATAGCCGTAGATACGCTACTGGGGTCGGCCTTGACCATGATCCAGGATTTGGCAGATCAGGTAATTACAGTTGGACGACTGCCATCTGACCTCCGTGACCCTGCTATCAGGAGAACCATTATGCCCTACTGCTACTATACCTCTACCCTACTCCTACTCTTTTTTTCTTTATACAAACCTAATCCTGCCTTGTGCAAACAAGAAAAAAAGGTGAGTCAAATAGGTGCAGCCGTTCTAAAATTATGCGCGAATATGCAACATTTTGATACCTTGGGTTATATTATTGCAATTTTCTAAAGGATCTCAAACTTTTTGAAGATAAAATATAGACTATGTTGGTCGCTAATAATGTAGCTTTCTATATATGAAAGAATATTTAAAATTGGTTAAGTAGTTTTTGAGTTTATCCGTTACAAACAAACAAACCGATAAACAATCAAATCTTACCTTTTTATAATATTATAGTCACCTATACTATAAATCTCCCCGCACAATTTAACCTTCGTGCAGAGAACCTTCAATGTTAGCGATGGCATTTGAAATTGATTAAAATATTGAGTAGTCGTGGGTGTGGTAGCTACGTAATATTATAAATGGAACAAATATACCTACCGTGGTATGTATTCATCTAAGGCAACGTGTGGTAGGGCAGGCTACCATCATCAAACTTTTATGGCCAAATCTAATTCGTAGTAGGCCGGCAAGCGGAAAACCGCCTATAAAATATTATTCTTTTGCGCGGCATTCTCATGGCTTCTCAAGGTAAAACAAGGCTCTACCAATATTGTGCCATTGTTTTAAAAAATGCTTTAAAGCTATATAGAATAGTCTCAGCACCTATACCGTTTATTTTAAATCCGAACCAGTGAACTTATCGACGCGGTTTTATGATGGTTATTATTAGGAATTAGGTACTTTTAAATGATAACCAATTTGATACAAACAACATCGCTAATTGTATTAGTTAGTTTAAAAACAAATAGTGTAGTCTCCCCTTTAAATCATTGTCGATTATAATGGACAGTTTGCTGGACGTTTTGAATCCAATTGCTTAGTTATTACACAATAAATAATCTACCTGAACTGAAATAAACCAGAAAAATTCCTTTCCGTGCAGTAAATAGAGGCGGTATTAGGTACATACAAGGAGGGCTCGATACGCATTTGCTCTCAACAGAACCGCCGCGCCATTCCCAGTGGAGTCCTGGCGCCCACACCTTCGTCACCCGCCAGTTTTTACAGACCCACCACACTCGCAACCACTCCTAATTATATGGAGCAAAAAAATCAACCTTGAATCAGAGGCAGAAGTTAGCGACTGCTTGAATATTAATATATTGCGATGAGTGAGCAAGTCTTGAATATTCAACGTTCCGGGCAACTAGGCGCACGCGCATGAAGCCGCTAGGGGTGGAAGCTTGCATTCGCAGGCTATGTAGTACATGACACTTACTCTTCCGAAGAAACGCGAGCAGTTATTGTGGATTGGCGAAAAGAATCTACGCCTTTTCCGTTTTCTATCGTCTACCCTCAGAAGTTCAGCAAACGTACGAATCGACAAGGCACTTTCTCAATATTTGAAACACAACTCAGAGGTTAGATGGTCGTGTCATTTTCAGCTGGCCAGTACAAAGAATGCCTCTCGCTTCGTCTGCAAAAAAAAAGTTGCAAAAACTAGACCGAAGCGTACAGCAGCTCGCAAGCAACACTGATTAATAACAAGCCAGACTTCACACGCCCGTATACTGCTCGAACACTAACGCGAAATAATTATGTATCTATGACGCGTTTTTCATACTTAGCAAAAGAATCAACTATGAACACACAATGAAGTAAGTGATTTAATATGTAGCTGCGACCGTACGGCAAGCGAAGCATGCAGATGTAGCAGATGCACTCAGCCCGATAAGGCGAGCGGGCCACCTCAAGGAATGTGCACTAATATTACTGTTAATTGCATTGGCCTGATAAAGTTGGGCACCATTAGGCGACGGTGCGTACCAAGGCTGACCGGAAGCTGTGGACTTTAGGAGAATTCCACGGCCGTGACGTGCTTTACGGCTGAATGGCAGAGAAAACCCGCAGCCGTTCAATGGCAACTTTACAGGCTGCGAATGAGATAACGTGATTATTTAATAACATTATATTATGTTTGCATCGCTTCTTAATTACCTTTGCCTTACGTTACCAGGTCAAGAATTGGGCTACTTGATGTGAAACAATAAAACAGTGTTGATCTGAGAAATGCAGACCAATCTCGGAGACGGAGAATCTCTTAAAGTACTTTTATCTGAGTTGAATTTCAATGCAGCAGTGGGATGATTCAGGCTGATATAAATAAATATATAAATTTCAATGCAGGCAACTTAACAACTTAAAACATTCCTACTAGAAACATACCCAGTGGGATCACCTCGAATAAATGACAGCTGAAACCATCAGTGCGACTTTGCAGATAAGTGATAAAATATTCAAGGATTCAGCTTGATTGTAATGTACGATACTGTGGTAGGTACCTACCGGAAGTGCCAAACATTAGGGTGTCGGATTCTACCTTAAAAGCATTTAGCCAACCGTACTATCTTGACCTAAATTTGGCGCTTTATTGACTGAACGAGTCGATGTAAAGTGAAATAAGGTAAAGGTGAAGTGAGAAATCATATTACCCACCTACCGATAAAATTCATAGTAACACACGTAACACTCTGTGAGAAGACAAAACATTTTAAATGAATACGTATAAATATTAATTATCTCTTCTTACGAAAACATATCGGTCTGATGTGGGAGGTTGAGCGCAGTTAAGTAGGTACCGATTCATTAAAAAAATATTTATGTGCACTATCAATACATAGTATAAACAAAGTCGCTTCCCGTTGTCTGTTGCTATGCATATATGTACGCTTAGATCTTTTCAACTACGCATCGGAGTTATGTTGTCTTCAACAGTAGATAGAATCATTTAAAAGGAAGGTTTATAAGTACGAAAAAAGGGTAGGTAGCGATAAAGTAAGTATAAAAATCGGATATCGAACTGTATAAAACCGTCATTCGAGACTAGACATGCAACACAGGCTCTTAGCCAGACACTTATTTAAGTAACATTGAAAAGCTTCCTTTTCTAACATCTGTGGTATAACTTAACTCGCAAGAAAAGCGTCTGCATAATGCATTATATCCTCCACCTGTAGCCATAACTCTAACTACTATGTCCATTCTATTTCTTTATTACCTTTTTTATTTTCTTTTGTACAAACTCGCAACAGGCATTTAGAACAATAAACTCAACTTAGAAACTCAGGTAGGTAATTAAAATTTTTGATATTTGAAAAATTTCTTATAATAATAATTCACAAGCTAATTTTAAGCTTAACATATTATAATTAAGTCTTGATTACTTGTTTTAGCGTCTGCAAAGAAATCTTAATACTTCCCAATACTTCGCGCGTCTACATGAAGAGGTATATATAAAATAAAAATTTTGATTCGGTTTCCAGTACTTAATTTGCGAAAAATGTGGCTTTTACCGGGTATTTTAGTTACCACCATTATTTTTATGGTCCAATTACGTCTCCTTATGGCAATTTTCTACTTTGAAACTTAAGAAGCACATTGAAGTTGCGGGTAAAAATAAGTCGGTCCGTAGTTCCCGAAGGTTCGGATAATGTGGTTTACGCTTAGTACCTAATAAAAGTAATAGTCAAAATAAATGAAATAATCAGGAACAGCTTACCCCGATTGATTTTCGTTTGATAAAGTATCACCACACGCACTTTAGCCTCGCACTCGTCTGTTATCAATGAGCGGTCTGACCAACTCAACGTCTTGGGTCGTACTGGAGTCGCTACCACGGTGCGCCCCTATATAAACCTAACCTAGTTGACCATATCCACATAATTCGGTACTTGGCCGACTACCGGTCAGATGCTAACAGTGAAAAAAGAAAGGATAATGCAGATTAAGGATAAAATTATGTACCTTCTTTTAACAGTGACTTTACACAATTTTAACAACCGACTTCTAAAACAATCGAAGGAGTAGATTCTATGTATTATTAAAGTCATCGCATTATTATTCTCATGTAGGTATGTCCACCGATTTCCACGCCAATTATGGACCGATTTTAAAATTTATTTTTGTCTTTATAGTGGTATACTCCTGGGGGGCGATTCTCGCGCTGTGGCATCTCGAATTCAACATTTTTTCTAGACACATATTTCGTTTAATAATTACAACTGCTGCCATAAAATATTTTCTCCGCTATCTTCGACAGTCGTATATTTTAGAAGATCAATTTCAGTGACGTTTAAATACAGTGTATTAGCTAGAAAAATGTCGAATTTGAGATGTCACAGCGCGAGAATTGCCAACCAGGATCTGATGATATAAACCCTGAGAAATCGAGAGCAATTCTAAAAAAATTTTACACGTAATCTGTGATTGTTACGTTATCGTGTCTAACTCAGGTGTATTATCTGATGCTGCATGCTGATGATGAAGCTACAGAACTCCTTAACGATTAAGAGTTGGGATATATCACCGCAATTGGTCGACAGTAACTACTTAACAGTGTCTAGCGCTAACGTGATGCTTAGATGGATATACCTCAGGTCTGAATGTAATCTCGAAATTTCAATGACATTAAGGGAACAAAAATACAAGTACTTTGTTACGTATGTAAAGAACGTGTTGAAGTTACGATAATTAGGTAGGTACCAATGAAAACTTTGAATAAAAAAATGAAACCGCCGTCTAATCACAAGTAAGAAAATATTAAGCTTAGGGAAGATTATGAGTATTTAGATACTTAGGTATCTTATTTTTTGTATTAGCGTTGTTATGTGCGGAAAGGAAGGGTGTGATCAATCAAACTCCCAGTAACTTTAACTCAGAGTGGTTAAGAGAAGTGTGGGGGACACTTCACGCGCTCCGAACAAGCGAAGTTTTATCTTATTTTCAATATTAACCAATCAAAGCCAATGAAATATTGTAGACGTGATTCAGAAAGCGGTTTGTCTGATTTTCTGTCAAATATATCGTTTCAAAGTCGGACGGGTTTTAAAATTTGTTTGAAAATCTTATATCTCGTGCATCTTTTAAACGATATCATAATCACAGCTCATAACCACAGACATAGACATTGGTTTCTAGAACTATATGGTTAAAGTTACTATCACTACAAAACTATAAAACGTCTGTCCGTCTGTCTGTTCGCGATAAACTCAAAAACTACTGAACCGATCCGGCGGGAGTGTACAATCTCGGAGTGTCAGTATGGGTTTCGGCCGGGTTGTGGGACCATGGACCCCGTATTTGCCCTAAGAAATCTAATACAGATCAAGGAACAAGCCAATGTATTTCCTGTTTCTGGACATGCAGAAGGCCTTTGACTGTGCCCTCGTGAGATGATCTGGTGAGCGTTGCGATCCAAGTCAGTACCTGAGGCCTATATTAACATTATCCGAGACATGTACCGCGATTCCGATTCCATAGTAAGGCCAGCTGTTGGCGACACCAACCCGTTTCCTATTACCGTTGGGGTACACCAGGGCTCTGTGCTCAGCCCACTTCTGTTCAACGTGACATTAGACGTACTGTCAGACAGCATCCGAGACTATCATGAGGTACCTCCGTGGCTACTCATGTATGCTGGTGATATCGCGTTGACAGACTCTGACAAAGGGCGACTTGTCCAACGGGTGGAAAAGTGGAAGGAGTCGCTTGAGAACGGCGGTCTGAAGATAAATGTGGCGAAGACAGAGTACATGGCCTGCCACAGTACAGACCCCCTACCCGTTCGCATAGGTGAAGAGGAGGTAAAACGAACGGACCAGGCCAGATACCTGGGGTCGGTACTAAGCGCAACTGGTGACATCGACAGCGACGTCAAAGCCCGAATATCCGCGGCTTGTGCCAAATGGCGGGAGGTGGCGGCTGTCATTTGTGACCCCAAGATGCCGATGAAGCTGAAGGGACAGGTTTACAAAACCATTATTAGACCTGTTCTCTTATACGGCAGTGAGACCTGGCCTCTACTAAATCGACACAAGCAGGAGTTGCGAGTGACGGAAATGAACGGGTTTCCCGCACAGATCGCATACGGAACGCCCATATCCACGGTAGCCTTCATGTCCGTGGCATCACGGACAAACTACAAGAGTGCCGCCTTCGCTGGTACGGCCACGTCTTGCGCAGGCCGTCAGATTATGTGGGGAACAGATGTCTGGCCATGCCACCCCCCCCAGGTACGGGAAGGAGAGGCCGGCCCAAGAAGCGATAGTTGGACGTCGTGAAGAGTGACATGCGTGCCAACAGTCTCACCACAAAGGATGCCGAAGACCGAGCAAAGTGGGCGAAGAAAAGCAGGAAGGCGGACCCCGGGCCATAGCGCCGAGATGATGATGATACTACATTAAAAGTAAATGCTAGAATTTTACGTCGGTCCAAATAATTTTATTTATTAATATCGTTTTATTAAATTTACGTCGACAACATGTCGAATACCCGTGCTACTCGCGGATACATAGATGCACAGGGACAGACGGCGTGAAGTGACTTTGTTTTATACTATGTAAAGATAAAGATACATCGATGTTAAAAGGAAAGCTCTCACAGCAAAGTGGATTCCTCGGGTTAATGAGTAGCAGTCGACCAACTGACCTAAAAATTTTGTTGGATAAGCAAATGTTTCATACAAAGTACAATACATGCGCTCGGCGAGCACTCGACTATGAGTTGGAGGGCACTGTTGAGTTCATACGTAGTTAACTGATGCTGATGAAAAACCTGGTCGAACAGTTTAAGGCCCCGTGACGATATTTTTAGAAATAATCTTCCATACTTTTATTTCGAATTTCATATTACTTAAGGGTGTAATTTCGCGATGTACAGATTTAATTTTCTATTAGCAGACTATTTCTCTACCTACACCACAAAATAGGTGACACTATCGGTACTACCTACTCGTGCATTAGATAAACACAGAACAAAATTAAACATTTTCAAAAAATCCAACGACGCCTTTGGTTGTTGTAACGGAAAACGGATTTAATCATATTTTAAACTACGACTGCCAGATCGTTCGAAAAATCCGGGTGTGGAGAAAAGCAATAAACGGGGAAGCAGCAGAAAATGTGCACTACATTTCTATATAAACTACGTTATATATGTACTTACCTATTATACATAAATACCTTTAATAATATATAATATACTATATAAATATATATTATAAATATTCTATAATGATAATCAAGAGAAGATAAAAGATGTTCTTTTAGTCTTGACTTGAAAGTAGTTACTGTTTGACTGTCCCTAATACTAGCTGGCAAGTTGTTCCACAGTCGCGCCGCTTCAACAGTAAACGACTTGAAAAAGAAGTTGGAGTTACAATGAGGAACATCCAGTGGTTTGATGACGTTTTCACGCCTGGAGCGGGAAGGAGCAGGGAGGAGGCGGAAACGGGAACGGATATATTCCGGAAAAGAAGGATTTCCTAAAGCCTCAGCTTCCACATGGCTAATTCTTGATTTATTAGGTAGACATCTTTTGACACTTTATAATGTTTCTCTAAGCTAATACGATATTTAATGAGTTACCGCTTGATAGATATCGACAGGTGGGCGGTTTTTCAATGTTTTATTTAACTGCACTGTCAGCATGTAAGTTTTCCGTAAAAATTTGCAAACGATACTTCGACCATTTGTTGGCATTCGATTGAGCTGAAATTTGGTATACCTATGCAACTTGGATGATAATGCATTAATACGGTACCATGGAGCTGGTCTGTTGATGGATTCAGAAGGTGGTAATAGGAACTAATTAACGCAATAAGATAACCCTATTCTATTTGGGCTCTTTTGAATGGTCTTGAGGAGTAGGTAGGTGCTATACCGCGCAATGAAAGCTTGTTTGAAAATTTATTTTTCATTTGAGAACTCATTACATCAGGTACTACATCAGGTAGTCCGGCTAGGGTAGGGAGTAGGTAATAAACTCTACCCGAGTTTATTAAATTTAAACAGCCAACGAAGTCAGGTCGGGAATTCATAATTTTAATTATGTGTATTTGTGTGTATATATGACAATAACATTAACCGAGAACACTGGTATGTAATTATATAAATGTTAATTATTACCTATAGGTACCTTCATATAAAAGATATCACGAGGGCTACACTGACGTTGAACTCTTTTGTAAGAAAAGACAACATTTTCTTGAATTGAGTAGGTAGCGTTTCATCTTATAATTACCTTAACGAGAGGTACCGGGTTCGAATCCCGCTGCAGCCATGTACCAATGACTCTTTTCTGAGTAATGTACATTAGTTACATTCTCACAGATGCTCTTACGGTAAGGGAGAACATCGTGAAGAAACCTGCAAATTCAGGCTACTGAATTTATACCATGATCCGAGGTAGCAGGGTCACGGAGGTCAGATGGTAGTTGCTCCACTGTAATTACCTGATCGCCAGATCCTGGATCATGGTCAAGGCGGACCCCGGGCCCTCGTGCTCGAGAGCACAACCAGGATATTAAACGCCAAGATTATTTTTTATCAGCGGTAATAAGTACCTATACCGATAGCTAGACTAGGTTTTATAGCTAGGTACTAATTACAATGTTCTTCTTTTTAACCGACTTCGAGGAGGAGGTTCTCAATTCGTCGGAACCTTCTGTTTTATTTTAATTGTTTTTGTTCCCCGATTACTAGAAGACGCTTGGACCAATATGGAAAATTTTTTTTTGGGCTCGTATGGAAGGTTTGTTAGTTAGCTACTACATGGTTTTTCTTCGACGAAAATTAAATAATCAAGATCGAACTCCACTTTAGGTAAATTCGTTTAATCATATAAAATCAGGACAAGCAAACACCGCAATGTATAGACTGAACAATGAAATAGTGGAACGCACTAATCAGGTTAGGGATTTGGGAATTATTCTCGACTCCTAACTAGCCTTTAACGCCCACGACGAGTCTATTTTTGCAAAAGTAATCAGAATGTTGGGTTTCATTTTCAGAACAGTTAACCCTTAACTCAGCTACAGCTTTCAAAATTTTGTATTACGCGTATATAAGAAGCGTTCTTGAGTATGTTTCACCTGTCTGGTCCCCAGTCTACGACGTAGGCCGTAATAGATTGGAGTCTGTGCAAAAATCTTTTATAAAAAGACGAAATTACTTGTCTTCATGGCTCCCGGAGATTGCTCGGCTAGTGTGAAGGCTCACAGGATACTCTCCTTGGAAGATGGACGTTTCCTGGCATACGCGAGGCTCCTGTACGACATCATTCACTCCGGGGTGGACAGTCCGCGGCTGTTGTCCCGGGTGTTGCTGAGCGCTGGCGACGCGCGCGCTGCGGTGGCCGCTGACCACGTCTACTCGACTATCGGATCACCGCTCAACAGGGCTACAGATGAGTATGAAAAGCATTTATCCAAAAGTGTCGATACTTTGCATCTTGACCGCACACCCTTTTTGAACGGGGTCCTAAAGTTTCTACAGTCACAGTAAAGGACGATGATTACGACGTGATGTCACTAATATTGGTGATCACTTGGGTACATATGGGCATGAACATATAGACAGACACACGCACACGCACACACGTACACATACTCAGGAATGCACACGATATTGCTGTTTATCATTATATTATTATTTGATCCATAATTACTGAACAAGTGGTGTTTTGGTATAAGTACTAACTATATGGTACTCTTAGCTTCACTAATCCCTTTTGTAAGTTGCAGTTTTGTAATTGGCAGTACTACTTATGTCTATACTTCATTGTAACCAAATGTGATTGCTGTAAAACTGTAAAATAAATAAATAAAAAATAAATATCTTACTCAGGTGTTCGTTTCAGTGTCATCATCGGATGATTCTCTGCTTATGATGAAACTACATCGGTCGCACCCACGCGAGCGCTCGCGTATGGTAACTATCTCTTTCACACTTGTGGTAAGTTGCTAGAGATAGATAAGACAAGCATTAGAAGGCGAGCGCGTGCATGGATGCGAACGGTTTTAAATAGGCCCCAAGAATTCTTGAACGACTTGGAGTTAGAGGATAGTACAGCAATTTGTCAACAGGAACTACTCACTATAATCTAGGGATAAAAGGGTACATTCATAACCACTACTAAAAAAGTGCAAAAGAAAAGGCCGACTAGAAATCACAAAAAACTAAAAAGTGAGCTTTCTATCATACAATACGATTAAGTTATATATTTTTGGAGTCGGTGCTACACAGCCACCCTCCCCCCAAAGGTTTTACCCCCTCCAAAGTAATAATATATTTGTAAGCTACTCGTATTGAAGGATAAAAAGCTTATTTATTACTTTTCATCCTCATTCTATATACTCTACCCTCTCTCCTTACATCAATAGACAGTGTTATTCATGAGGAAGGTTCAGGTGTAGGTATAATTTGTTAAGGTCAACCTGTGCGAAGCCGAAGCGAATCGTTATTCTATAATGAAGTAGCACAAACCCGGCTAAATAATGAAATCGGTATTAAGAGGTGGTTTCCCACCGACTAAATTGCTACTTTAAACTAAATTGTAACAACAAGACACGCACTAGTAACAATAAAATATATAAACACAATACAGCTTGTCAAAAAAGTATTGGCCTTGTGACAGATTGAACACTGTTTTTTTAATACAACTCTTATGTTCATTGGCATGGATGTATGACAGCAGCGCCCTGATTTTGTGCCTACTCTTTCAGTCAAATCTTCAATAAGGTCGAGCGAATTGGACAAAGAGAAGTAGGAAGGCGGACCCATGATGATCCTACTATTAGATACTATGTATTGTTAGTTCACGGGAACATCGAAAGCGGCTACAAGTTCATGTGTATGGTTATTGGCGACTGATCTGGCCGTCGTCGTGGACATGGTTTTTTAAAAGAAATCTGATCACCTGCAAGAGTGGGAGGAAGGAGCGCCACCAAAATCGATTACTATCTCATTCGGAGAAACCATATCAGCAAAGAGCCTCCTTTAAAGAAGTACCAAGCACAGCAACAAACCCGGTGGTGGCTGCTTGAATGAACCAAAGCCACTGCTTTCAGCGACTTTAGTGTAACGACAGAACGCGAACCCATCCAACAGCTCTGGGACAGAACTCAGGCAGTTATCACACGGGCGGCGAGGACGGCACTGGGGGTGTCTAACGGGGCGGACGCCGGCTTAACAAGGCGACCTGGAGGTGGAACGAAACAGTCCAAAGGAGACTAGGGTAAAGGAAAAGTCTCTTTGAAAAGTGGGAAGCGTGGAAGTCTCCTGCAGACCACGCTGCATACAGGGATGCCAAACGTGTCACTAAACGAGCGGTAGCCAAAGTCAGACAGAGCTGTAGCGATAAGTTGGAATCGTCTCAGGGCCAGAAATTAATTTGCAAGTTGACACGATCGAAGGTCATAGCGGCACTGGACGTAGTGCCGCTGTGTAAATTACACTCGCAGTGATCTGCTGCGCAGTAAGGGAGAGGATCTCGCATTTATTTCCACGAGCTGCTAAACAAGCAGCCTAAAGATATGCAACTTCCGGACCTTCCTCCAAACCAAAGACTTGTGACACTGGTAACGCATTAGGTAATCGAGACGGCTCTTCGCTGCACGAAGAATCGCAAAAGCTGTCGGACCTGATGGAGTCCTTATTGAGGCGTAGAAATTGTAAAAACGTTGGCGACCGTGGTGTGATCCTATCATTCTTCCACAAAAAGTACTGATGCCAAGGGTAACGCCTGAGGAGGGCGAGACAGCTCTTCTCCATAATAAAAATTGGAAAGATATCCTATGGAGTCCACTGAGGAAATATGAATCGTGAAAGCTGTCGTACGCGACGGAGGAAATTGTGGCGTGGAAATCGATGACTCTCGTGGTGTGAGCATTTTCAACCCCATCCTCCGCAATGAGGAAGTTTCCTAAATTGTTTTTTAATGAATTTAAAAATTTGTGCCAAATGAAACAAAACGGTAAAAAAATGTTTAAATATCTCAATAAACAAAAAAGTTATGAGACTTTAAAGCGATTGCAAGATAATTTCATTAGGTGCGCGAATTCGTGCGTGAAGTCACCAGGCCGTCATCCCTGGTCAACCAACCTGGTCAATGATGGGGACCTAAGACTAGACTTAGAGCCAAGTCTAGGCTTACGCTTTACGCTACGTATGTATGAAACCAGTGCTGCTCTCCCAAAGTGAGATCCATGTAAGTTCAACCACTACGCGATAGAGAAAAATTAAATACCTCTGGAAACGCCGTAAAATCACATTTCATGTATGGAAACCCCCCTTATTTTAGATTTTTATATTATTATTATTATTATTCGTTGTTATAGCGGCCATAGTAACACATACTCTGTAAATAGCTCAAGTATCTTGCTATTACGGTTCCGAAGATACAGTCACAAAGAGTTTTAGTGTATGGGTAGCTCCATAGTGGCGGGCGGGATGACGCCACAGCTAGATCGCGGCAGCAATAATTTCGCGAAAAAATATGTCAACTTAAATATTGTATGACTCAGTCATTTATAGACGATTTCAAAATTGTTTCACTGTCTTGTAAGTTTTGATCTATATTTTAACACTATGTCATTAAATATGGCAATATCGATATTAGGAAACTACCTAACTGTCTGTGTCTTAATCACCCTAAATACTTTCCGAAACGAACGAACATTGTAGAAGATTTGACGAACTATTTCTTATCTAAAACTAAGAACTTAAACTGAAGACAAATATGTACCTAAAGAAGACAAAATAAAGATAAAACAAAAATAAAACAAGTAAGTCAAGACTAGGCAGTATGGCTGCAGAATCCTAGCCTGCTAGATTGGGAAAAAGAAAAAAAAGACTAGCGAAAAAAAAAGTGGTGGGAAAAATTATTTTTATTTGGTTTGTGGATAGTTTTTGTTGTTGTTCGCATATTTATTATATGAAATGTATTTCAAAAAAGTCACCCACGTATTATTTGATTTAGATGGTTTATTAATAGGTAGGTACATAATATTCTTCAAGATTTATTCTTGATTCTACGCTCATAAATTAGATTCTATTGTTATTTTGTGTTACCTAATTATCCGGTTTATTTTCAGACTCTGAAACAATTTATACTGAAGCATTTACGAAAGTTAGTGCTAAATATGGGAAAACATTCACGTGGGATATCAAAGCAACACTTTTGGGATTTCAAGGTCATGAGGCCGCCGACAAAGTCATTAAGAGTCTGGATTTGCCTCTCACCCCGGAGGAGTTCATCAAAGAATGTTATTTCTATTATGATCAAATGTTCCCCGATGTACAACTATTGCCAGGTAAAACCAATTATTGCAACATAAGCAGTGTTAGCAAAACGAACATGAAATTGTGTAATAACTAGCGACCTAAGCCGGCTTCGCACCTTAACAAATTATACACCTAAACCATCCCCATAAATCGGAAAAACTGCATGAAAATCCGTTCATTAGTTTTGGAGTTTAGCGAAGTCTAACAGACAGATTGACACACAGATAAACAGGCAAGTGGTCCACCTGATGGAAAATGTTCACCATTGCCTAATACCTTGTCCCAGATAAATTTGCCATGTAAGCAAAATTGCATATCAATTTAATATTATACTAATCAATGACATGTTTAGGTGGTTATTTGCGTATAAAACTGAATGTTATTAGTAACACATGGTGTAAATTCACATCTGTTTTGTAGTTTTTGTGGATTGACTAGGAATGATCTGCCAAATCCTAGATTATGGTCAAGGCGGACCCCCTGCCCTCCTATGCTTAAGCACAACCAGGATAAATGCAAAGATGATGATGACAAGGTATGTCAACCTGGTTTATCTGGGACATATAGACATTAGCATCACCAGGGGCATCGCCAATGTGTTGCCACACCTAAAACCTCAGGACGTATACTCAGGCAGCAAAACGATAAATGCCAAATTGTAAAAGCCACTGTTTACCAAATCCCATCTCCATCAATAACTAAAAAATTCAGATTGCAGTCAAATTGAGGTAAGGTAAAACCTTACCTACATAATAATAATTACAACATGTTGCCATAACTAGATAGTCATCTTTGTGCAAATTCAAATATTAGCATCCTCATTAGTAAGCTTGTAAATTTTTTCCTCCTTACGCTAGTGATAACGAAATTTTACATGAACATGCTTATTGTTACAGGGGCAAAGAGGCTGATTGAGCATCTACATAAACATGGCATCCCCTTTGCTATGGCTACAAGCTCTAGCAAAGACAGTGTTGACATGAAAATGCAGAACCACAAGGCACTCTTGTCATTGTTCCATCACACTACTATGGGTTCTACAGATCCAGAAGTTAAGAAAGGAAAGCCAGACCCAGCTATATTTCTGGTTTGTGCCTCGCGGTTCCCAGATCAACCAAAACCTGAACATGTGAGTTGTAAATATATAAAATTAGCATTATAAAATTGCTGCCACCTCTGGGATGGATCAGCCAAATTTCAACTAGCGGCTTTGGATTCGGTTGGAAAACGAGCAAAGAAGATAATTTGTGACCCGCAGTTGGTTGAGGCTAGGCTGCAGAGCCTCGAACATCGGCGTAGGGTTGCGCGTTTGTCGGTCTTCTACAGGTTACATTTCGGAGAGTGTGCGAAGCAGCTGCACGACCTCATTCCGCCGGCCCCTTTCCGCCATCGGGAGACGCGATCCGGGCGAGCGCTTCATCCTTATGTCGTGGATATTCCAGCTATCCGCACGAGCCGCTTTGGCTTGACCTTTATAATGCGCACGGCTAAGGAGTGGAACGCGTTGTCTGCGAGTGTGTTTCCTGATCAATATAATCTGGATGCCTTCAAGGCTGGAGTAAATAGGCTGTTCCAAGACGGGCATGCTCCATCTTCGGCCGCATCGTCACTTACCAACAGGTGAGATAGCGGTCAAATGCTTGAGAGTCAAAAGCATTAGAAAGCAAGGAAATTATTACATACACCTTACAATAATACATTTTATTATATAAAATAATCTCCGATGCCAAAGAATATGCTACAGAGTTTATCTAATATTTTTTGGTATTGTTACTGAAAATGTAAACATATTGTACTTATAAATAATGTTGCTATTCCAGTGTCTTGTCTTCGAAGATGCAGTAAATGGCGTGAAGGCGGCCGTAGCTGCGAATATGCAGGTTGTGGTAGTCCCTGATCCCCGCATCCCTCCAGAAGAGTTGCAGAATGCGACTCAAGTCCTCAAAAGCTTAGAAGACTTCAAGCCTGAGCTGTTTGGTCTACCGCCATTTGAGTAAAAAGAGAATAGCAAATACTTACAACTAAATGAAATTTATGGAACCCACAGCATATGCTTAATGGGTCCATACTGCACGGGTCGCCGCGATGTCAACATTACCATTGAGTATCTATTATTATGGGCATTAAATTAAAATTAAAAATAAAATTTTCATACCAGAGTTAGTTACAATTAAAGTGCTACAAACCAATCTGCCTCGGTGACGGCGTCGCTGGTGATGGCATTGACATGACATTCCAAAATGGCGGCACTTGGTTCTAGTTTTAGCTACCGGGTCAGGTAAATTTGTGCATTGATATAACAATTTACTGTCTTTATTAACTTTATATTTTTTTTCAGCCTTTTATTCCCTTATATCTGCCCAGACTGACTTGTCTTATTTGGTTATGGAATTATGTATTTAAATAGATAATTTGCAGTGGTATTGTGTAGTTTGAATTACATATTCTATATGGTTCTTATATAACTTATGCATCCTATACACAGTATACGTAGCTTGATTGATAAGGCAAGTCTTGATTTTGGGTATTGATTGTTCACCAAATAAGGCAAGTCAGTTTTATACCAGTTTTGCATCTGGACAGATCCATAGATACAAAAGTGGTATAAAACATTTGTACTTACATTGTTTTAAGCGAAACTAGTCACAATAATGTAAAAAGTAATCTAGTCAATCTAAGATTTTAAAATGTATCTGTTAAGTTTAACAACGTCTATATTCTTGTTTGATGCTCATATTGTATGTTATTTTAGTACTAGTACCCATCATAATTAACAATTTATTATTTATTATAATATCTGTGATTTCCTATGTATTCTTATGTATTCTAAACTTTAGTGAACATCTGAATTATATATTATTTAGCATTAAGATCACAATTTTTATTGACTCTAATATACGTTTTGTGGGTTTCCTAAACGTCTACTATTGCTATAAAATTGAATTTTTCTATTTTAGTACTCATAGGATAACCTACGTCACCCTCACAGTCTATTACTTTTTTGCTAGAGGGCGCTGTGTGAATTGTCCAAACATAATTATTAACAGTGTCCTACTTTGGAGCTAGATGGCGCTGTGTGAATTGTCAAAACCAAAGGTCTAATTGTAAAAATGTGTTTATTTATTTTTAATGCGTCAGTTCTCGTGTCAGTGATACGGAGGCAAGCCGAAGAGCTCTGGCTTGAAATGCTCCATGGAATCTAAGACTTGGGTAGCCTCTGTAGTCTGTGCGCGGTCCAGCCGAGAGTCTGGCACCATTACGACCTGCATGCCGGCCGCCCGCGCTGCCCGCACCCCGTTTAGGGAATCTTCAAACACCAAGCACTGTAAAAAAAAATATGGTGAAGGCGGCTTGGTTACATACTAATTAGGTAGGTAGGTATAATTAGATAAACTTAGATCAAGATTCCTTCGTTTGGCGTTTTTATGTACGTACGCTTGTGCAAATTTTTCTCATAAACTGGCTGTTAGTAGGTAAATGTAGCCAGTGGAGCGAATAGGACTTCTAACTTCTAATAATAATTTAAAACAAAAATAATAGTCATTTATTTTATTGCCTGTGTATCCTTCTAAGTAAAAAGTATGCTTTATACTTATTTCATGCAATTACTAATTTATTAATTAATTTAATAATTAATAGTCAAACAATAGAAGAAGACATCTTGAGCAAAAGTTAGTGTGGGAAACGAACTACTGCGCAAATGTGGTGTAACGTAAAAGACGTTTCAATGGGAAACAGCAAAAGTACCTTCTAATCTAAATTTCTTGACATTTAATGTATTATCCACAGAAAATTTAGAAGAGTGTATAATTATTGAAATAAGACCATTTATATAGATCTCTGGATAATACTTATCTATAAGGCGCTTTTGTTATTTTCTATTGAAACATACTGTAATATAGTAGGTCTTTTTATTCTGTGACGTGGCTAGATGGAGCGGCGATCTGCTCCATAGCTTCCTTCATGAAGGAGGCTATGTCTGCTCAAGCCGGCTGGGAAGCAGTGACTGGCTGAATTAGATGCGCAGCAATGGTTTGCGATTAACCGATGATTATGAGTAGGTACATCGCGAAAGCAGAGGCGGCAACAAGCTCTTCCGCAATGAATATTAACACTAGCTTTTGCCCGCGACTTCGTCCGCGTGGAAATCGTTTTATCTCAGTTTATATTGTATATCAGGCGTTCCAGTTTCCCAAATCAATTATATATTGCCCAGGCTTAATAGCTACACAAAAAAAAAGTTTGATTCAAATCCGTCCAGTAGTTCCGGAGAGTAGCGTGTACAAACTGACACACAAAAAATTTAAATTTCTTATTCTATTACTTTTCCTTCATCGCCCTAAATTATTTTTTGTAAATACATTCAATGTACAGACTTATTTTTTTACTGTTTTATTATTATGTATATAAAACAGGGCAAGGAGGCTTGTCAAGAAGTGGAACTGAAATGGTACCTATATAAGGGACTGCGACCACAACAGTACCAAAGTGGTACCACGGTACCACCTCTGGTGACGGTATTATCGTCCTGACGCGGGAACTGACTGGTGAATTATTTAAGGAAAAAATTACAATTTATTTGTAATACCTTTTCAGGAGCGGGCTTATCAGGGAATTTGGCAGCGGCCACTATAAATGTGTCAGGGTAAGGCTTCCCTCTCTTCACCAGTGGGTCAGAGGAGCCCCACGTCTTGTACGCGAACATATCGAAGAATGCCTGGTGGTTTCTGGTCTTAAGCTCGTAAGTTTCCTTGCTGCTACTCGTCGCCAAGCCTATAGGGACATTACTGGCGTGCAGATGGCGCACCAGCGTCTCGACTCCTGGTAAACAAAAGGACAACATTATGTTCCTAGAAAGATAACAGGCACCTAAAGTAGGTATGGTTCAACATTATAATATTTAGAACGCTGTACCGCTATGAAAAAGCTACGATTATATAAGTACGCTGAAAAGGCTACGGCTATCCTGCAACCCGACCGCCTAACGCAAGGCAGCTCCGCTGTGATTGGTAGATATTGCTTTGCTATCCGATTGTTTAAAGATGGCGACGTTCAAATCAAGTTAGGCGGTCACACCCCCATAGACCCTTTAGGACATATTTAGTACCTACGTTCCTGCCAGATGGGCGAACATATAATTTTTCTGGCAGATAATTTAAAAAGTAGTTCGGCATGTATCGCTTGACGGCGTTGCTTGGTAAAACTCCTGCCCAACCACACAACGGAGTAGACCAACATTATACATCTTTGCTACAGTCGTCTGCCGCTGCGGTACAGTCGTCGTGCCGTAGAATACGCCGCGCTACGAAGATAATTTTTTTTTGTGCCAGGCTGTGCACGGCCATGCACATGCAGGCCAACCTCCTGAGTCTCCGGAACCTTTACTATCGCTGCAAAGTGTTTTTTGTAGGATAACATACGGCGCCCTCACAGTCTGTAAGGGGGGACACGATATTTATCGCGATACGAATCGTCGATACGGATCGTGGACTTCTGATTTTCTAGAAATCCTGTTGTCCGTATCACGATCCGTGGGTCCTACACACTCGATAAATATCGTGATTCAGGATCGCAATCCACGTATCACGATCAATATCGTGTGTGTAACATCTAGCTAAACACGTATTTCTTCCGGAGGGAGTGCCTGCGGGCCAATAGTGGTCGAGCTACGTGATAAAAAACTACACACACCCAAACATTGTTTAAACAACGGTAAGATACACTTGATAGTGCTCATCTAAAGAGCATTGAACATTTACTATGGAGAAAATCACCACCCACTTTCCGCCATTTTGAAAAAATACCGATTTTGCGGCCACTCATAAAACTTATGCCAACGAAACTTTAATAGATAGATATTACGATCACTCTATGTTAAAAAATGTCGAAAACGGTATATCTTGCGAGATATCGCAAGTCAAAGATGTAATACATTAACTACGGACACATGGGGAACAAACACCTCTTACTAAGTCTACTCATAGTCAAATATCTTCTAAACTACGGAACCGATTTCGATTGAATAAAGCTAGGAATAATGTCGATTAAAAGACCTTTCAAATACAGAGAACCGCATTGAAAATTGGTTCATCCGTTCGGGAGCTAGAGATAGACCGATACACGCGTTAAAAATTAACCAATATTAATTTTTTTGTAAGATAATGTGTTCACCAACATAAAAAACACTTTATTTCATAATAATATACCGAGTAAATAAGAGCGTCGGTGGCCGAGCGGTTACAGTATCCGACTCGTAAGCCAGAGGTCCCGGGTTCGAATCCCGCTCCGGCCATGTACCAATGACTGTTTTCTGAGTTATGTACATTAGTTGAGTACTAACCGATGCTCTTACGGTAAGGGAAAACATCGTGATGAAACCTGCACATTCAGGCGACTGAATGTGTAACCATGATCCAATCTGGTCATGTTCCCCTGGTAGCAGGGTCATGGAGGTCAGATGGCAGTCGCTCCACTGTAATTACTTGACCTGCCAAATCCTGGATCATGGTCAAGGCGGACCCCGGGCTCTCGTTCTCGAGAGCACAACCGGGACATTAACGCCAAGACGATTATTTTTTTTTTTTTTTAATATACCGAGTAAGTAAAACATATGTTAATTTTGCACTCTGCCTGTTGCCAAACATGAATCAGTCGCATCGCTGGCCGAACAAACTTGGGCAACTTCTTGGGCATCTAGTCGGGTTAAAAATGAAATAAAATAAAAATTTAATTAGGTAGGCACTAGAATTACAATGTATTGTCGTAATAAATAAGCATATGTCGTACCAAATTTCACTCACTTAGTCCAACTTCATAGAAATCATCTTTTAAAATCCCAAAAATCTGCTACCACGCGACTTCCGACGACGACGTATTGTTCTGAATGCAAGAAGAATGAATGATAATGTCCTATTCCATATTACCGGCCTCTGTTCGTCTAACGATATTAGTGCCTCAACGTCAAATTTGTCCATTGCAAGTCTCAAGTTGCAAGCACGTCTAAGCAAAAACGAGTGTGTGCAGCGACTAGCCGTTCTCCGAATACAGCGGCGCGTCGATCGGCGCCCTGTTGATAAACCCGAATATGTCCGAAACGTGCCGTCGACCGTGATAATGCACCCCAACGCAGCCCCTTCGTTATTTTCGCCGTTCCCCCTTTTTAATTAAAGGCTTTAATGAACTTGCACAATTCGTATGTATGTTGTTTTCGAGGGTGACGTTTGACTGTGTAAAGGTACCTATAGGTGAAGAAGTAGGATAGGTATTTTAACCCTTACAGCGATAGGCACGACCCGAACAATGACCAGAGTACGTGCCTATCTTAATTTAATATTATCATGATCTAAGCGATCAATGGCGGCTCTGCAATAGTCTAATTAGTTAATAATTCCGTAATATTTTAAGTAGGTTACCCAACCAAATATTTCTAATTTATAACCCAACTATTTTTGCTAAAGCACTAGGCCTTTAAAGGCTTTGTAAACTTAACTCTACAATACGTAAAATAAAATGTCGACCTGGTAAAATCTCGCTCTGCGGGAACAGCTCGTCAAATATGGCTCTGGTCTCCTTGAGGAACTCTTCCGCGGTCATCGGCAGCTCGAGAGCATTGATGATGGTGGTGGCGAACTCCTGGCTGTGCTGCCCCATGATCTGACACTTCAGAGCAAAGGTGAACTCCTTTCCGAAGCGCGACGCGACCCGTTGGAACCCTATCGTGTACAGGTCCTCGGTATCTGCGAACGGAATTGTACGTCGTAGCTTTTGAACAACCATCTATATCTATATTATAATCCACAGATTTTTGGTACAGCAGACAGCACTTCAATCTATCTACCCTGTTCAGACTTGTGACTGATGTTAGCTCATAATAATAATAATACGTTAATAATTAATAATATGCTTGGTCAATTCACACAGCGCCGTCTAGCCCCAAAGTAAGCAAAGCTAAAGGGTATTATGGGTGCCAAAACACTAGACTATTCATTATATTTTTAAATACATATTTATTATACTTAGGTATATACAACATCCAGACCCGTAACAGAAATTAAAATTCAACATTTCAATTTTTGCCCGTCCGGATATCGAACCCGGGGCCTATGCGTGCCAGACCAGACGTTAACCAACTGAACCACTCAGGTCGTCTTAACATACCTGATGTGCTGCTATCTGTACCCGAGTTAGGTATGCAGTATGTTGTTTGTAAAGTGCATTGCAAGTAGGTAAGTACCTATCCATAAGTACCTATCTAAATAGCTAGGTACCTACCCAAAATCTATTATTTCCTATACCTATTGACAGTGTCAATATTTGAAAATACTTAGGTAAATAGGTAGATATCTATACAAGCTTGACAGTGATACTTTGTCTAGATTACATACCTTTCTTATCAACATTCTTCTGTAATTTTTTTACTCCAAGCTGATATTGATTCACTTTTGAAATGGAGCAATGACAATAGCCTTTCCTTCAACATTGCTAAGTGCAGTACTATGACATTCTCACGAGCACGGCATCCCATTGTAGCTACTTACAAACTTCAATCCGACCCAATCATACGCGTAGAAATAGTCAAAGACCTAGGAGTTTTATTTTATCCTAAATTAACTTTTAACACCCATATTTGTTAACTAGCTTAAGCACGTTATCACCGACTGGGCTTTGTAATTCGTAACTCTAGAGATTTAACTGATCCCTTTGCAATAGAGCTCATTTATACCTCGCTAGTAAAGCGCACTCCACATGTGGACAGTTCCGCGGGAACACGAGAGTGTAGAGGGAGTTTTCGCCTATATTCGTGTTGTCCCGTGCATGTTTGGCATGTCTTAAGGAGCAAAATTCAAAGTGCTGCCATAGTGAAATAAGAGCCTACATGAGACGATTTATAAGCTAGGTATAGTTCCCGTGTAGTAAAAAGAACCCTGAGTAACAGTGAAGGGGGATAAGTCTGTCCCCGTCATACAACCAATTTGTTATATTTTTTGTCTCATACTTAGAAAAACACCCAGCGTTCTTCTTACGTGACGGGACCTTTACTTACTTCTCGAAAAAGTACAAAAAGCCTTCTTCTTTATAAGAAGAGGTTCTCCTCATTCTTACGTTGTTCCTCATTCCTCATTCATCCTCGGGTGAGGATGTAACGTTACACTAAGTAAATTCATAGTAAACACAGAAACATTTGTTTTTAAACGTTAACCGCATCCAGTACTTACTACGACCTACGACCATTGACCAATTATATTTGTAAACTTTTTTCCTTGGAAACCACACGAACCAAATTTAAGTGCGAAATTCGAATCACGCCGCCAAACATAACCTAAACTATAAACTAGTTCGTCAAATTCTTCAGCGCTCGCTGGTGAGCCAATCGAGGTACCTATAAGTAAAATTCAGTTAAGCAAGTTTGCTTTAAACGTAAAATTTTAAGTCGCACTATTAAAGTATTACGGAGATATTTTATATAAAAATACATAAATGGTAACCTAAACATTTAGGTATAACTGACATTTAGTTAAACTTAATGAATTAAACAAGTTACTTACTCAATATTAATCCATCCATATCGAATAGGACGTGGGTCACTTTCTGGAAAGCCATTTCTATTACACTTCATAAACTATCATAGGTTAGACTTCGCTAATGTATGTGGTTATCGCGAGATTCGTCAGCTGTTGACTAACGACGAACAAGGTCTCATTCGAGTCAGCCGAATGATGTAACTAACAGCCGGAACACTAGCACTCTCACAACACATGAATCGCATTTGTTTCACATCATCAATCTTATCAGCCCTCAAACAGAGATTTCAGGCTTACTTCGTTATTTTTGCGTTATTTAGATAACTGTGATGTTACAAGCCAATACCTAATAAATGTTTGCGTTTGCACAACTCTCAACATTCGTGGAAAAATACAGATGACATGAAAATATTCTTAAAAAGGCACTATTGTATTGAAGTTTATAGGCAGTTCTCTACATAAAGTAGATACTGAAATGGTGGTGCGTAAACGGTTTACGCGTAAAAGGATCATTTGTTCAAATATCCCAGTACTAGAAGTACCTACATAGTCGTTTTCGGAACGAATTCTGCATTTTCAAAATAAAATGGATGGGCATTTCACACAAAGGTACGATTTTGTACTTATTATTAATAGATACTAACATTTTAAATGATAAAACTGAATTAATGACAGTCATGTTTCTATGGGAGTTTTAATAAAATTTCAAATACAGATACTGACCTACATTTACCTAACTATCAAATGAAAAAGAATTTTCATTTTAACAATTTTTATGTTTCACAAAAATACGTTCAGCAATATTTGTACAACTCTTCCTTTCTTGGTATAAAATGAAATACACATAACTATAAAACAAACAGAAATCATATAAACACCAAGGTAAAGTAGCATTTAATTATATCACAATTTAAAAAGTCTTTCACCGGGGACCCCGAGACTGGTTAAACCTTCTCGGAGCCGATTGGCACCCAGTGAAGTATTATTATTTTTTAATAAGGTGGCAAGCCAAACAGCTCAGGTTTAAAATATTCTAAAGTTTTTAACACTATTGTAGCGTCTCGGGTGTAGCTCTCATCAAGGCGAGGGTCAGGAACCATTACAACCTGCATTCCAGCGCTCCTCGCCGCAGCCACACCATTGACAGCATCTTCAAATACAAGACACTGTAACAAATTAACAATAATATTAGGATCATGTATATAGTGATGATAACAATTGTACTATCAAACAAACTGAATCATGACCCACTGTCCATATTGATTGTTGATTTTGCTGTTTTCACTGAAAATGTCATAGTTACAGCACATTGCCTGACAAGGAAAATCTTCACTAGATAATGATTTACAGTGGATCAGGATGCAAATGCAAAGGTTATACCATCACAGCACTATCCCCAAATGGGGTGGCCAGATATACATATACAGAAGTATATGTTACACTTAAGTTACAAATAGCTTAATGTAATATAACCTCTTAAATTAAGCTATTTGTAACTGTAAAAACAGACTTAGTTTCAAAATATGTAAGTCACAGAAAAAAATACGCCATCAAATAACTGTTTTAGAGTGTTAAAGAATAATTAATTTTATTTTCAAATTTATAATTAATAATATAATATAAAGTCATTTCTTTGGAATGAAAAATGTTAAACACTGAATATTTTTCTTTCTATAATATTTTTATCCTACAAATATCAATAACATTTAATTTATGTTAGTTCCAATACAAATATATCTTACCTTTTCTGGCTTTGGTTTATCTGGGAATTTTGAGGCAGCGACTAAGAATATATCAGGATGAGGCTTTCCTCTTCTGACCTCTGGTTCAGAAGAGCCAAATGTCTTGTGATCGAACAACGAAAATATCTCTGAGTGACGAGCTGCCTTCAGAAGATAACTTGATTCACTAGAACTTGTAGCAAGACCCATAGGAATTTTATGGCGGTGAAGGTGTTCTATAACCTTCTTTGCTCCTGGAAAAATAAATATTTATTGTGAAATGGAAACTACATTTTATTAATCCTTTTTTATGAATTGTATCTTTTGGCCACATAATGGATAGTGGTTATCATAAATGTGTTTTGGAGAAGGAGATACCAAAAAGCAAAACAATTTGAATAATCCTGTAAACAATTTCGCTCACACCTAACTTCCTAGCCGCCATAAAGATTGGGAGTGTAAGTTAACTGTAATATCTACCTGGCATCAATTGTGCTTCAGGAAATAAAGTTTCAAATTCCTTAGCGCTTTTTTGCACGAACTCGTCAACAGTCATTGGAAGCTGCAATTCGTCTATGACGCGTGAAGCCGTCTCCAGAGATTGAAGCCCCATCAGCTTCACTTTCAATTCAAATGTGTAAGTTTTACCGTATGGAGTCAGCAGATTCTGGAACGCTATTGTGTACAGGTCCTCTGTATCTACAATTAATTAATTTTTGTAAATAAAAACATGCTTAAAATTTAGTGAGAACTGCAATAGTAGGTATCTATTTAGAAGCCTTACTCAATATCAAACCATCCATGTCGAACAATACATGTGTAACCGGAGAAATATCCATGCTGTAAGTAATCTTAACTTTTCCCTGATTTAACAATTTGATATAATAAAATTGTACTTAAATTATTACTAGAATTTATAGTTTCCCGCTGATCACAGCTGACTATGCACCACGTGCCAACCACAAACTATCAACACACACAACCAAAGAGGATGAAACACTACGTTAACTTACGATAACGAATGACACCTAAATCTAAAGCCAGACCCAGACATGTGTCAAGACGGGTGCTCATGTTTCTATGGTTTACAATAAAATGTTTTTACTCTTTTAGGGCCTATTAGACACGTTATATGAAGTCTGTCTTTCTATTTGTCCGAACTTGTATCATCCATTCTTATTATAGGTATTCTTATCAAAACGGATGAAAAGTAGCGCGTGCCTCAATCGCAGACATAACAGACTAAACACAAATCAAAAATATTCCCTGTTCGCTCGCTCTACAATGATTATAAATCTTGCTATCCCGTTTTTTCATCCATTGGAATAAGTTCACGGAAAATGACGCGCGCAATGTTTTGAACGTTCGACATATTGCTCGAGGGCCTAAGACGAGACGTTTCTTTTGAAACATCGGTGTAAATTTTATAATTTCCTAATAAAATTTAAATCAAACCATTTAAAAAACGGTGTAATCTAGTGCACATTTATGAGAAAGCGCAAAGTATGGAAAAACAAATGGATTATCTTTTCATCGGTAAGTAATTTCATTCGTGGTCGCGGCGATCGGGAATCAATTTTAGAAATTGTGATAAAAATAAGCATCGTAATAGTGTGAATTTGCAATAATTGAAATGTTTTACCTTAAAACAATATGCCATTAAATATAGATTTAAAATTATTGCCAAATTGAGCAATATTTCGGTGTCTAAATAGGTACGAAAATATTTTAATGCTAACAGGGTCGGACTTAGTATTTATTGTATAGAATTTTAATACTCAAATCTTGTAAATAGCGGTCCACAATTTTATATGTATTCGGATTTCATACACAAAATACACCTAAATGACATTTTAAAGTTCAGACATTTTAGGAAACAACGGTTTAATCGCGTATTTACGATTATTTACATAAATATTTGTTTTTTTAGGTTTTCTAAATACCAGACACTGTGATGTCAAGGTTGCAAATTGGAAGTGCTGCGTTGTAAACATTTTGAAAAACAAGATAATAATTAAATGCAAGTCCCTTCTGTCCTGGTGCACCAACATTATATGAGTTTTTACTGAAAATAAAGAATATGCTGCCTGTTTTATATATTTATGTACCTATCCTTTTCATTATTATTTTCAAGGTCAAAATCATAACCCTCCTTTTTGCAAAAGCAAGCACTGCCGATTCACGGTATGTAGGATCGACAGATCGAAAAGACGGTGGTAGGTATCAGGGCGTGGGTTTGATTCACTAGACACCTTACCTTTTATTATAATGACAATATTAAATTATAAGGACAAGTTTAAAAAAATTGCGTAGTCGTCTGGAGCGAAATACAAGTCAGATTTGTTTGTGTTCGTTACGAGTAGAAAGTCGTAGCAAAATATAACTTAGCAGATGGACTGCCTTGTTCCGTCCCTGCATTTGCATTAGTGTGTGTGCTATAGAGATGTGTGACATTTTGTCTCGTATTTAAACTCGAAATGTACTCTCTGCTTCTGTATACAATTTTTTTTTCTCTATGGCCTCAATGTAAACGCCATATATTGTGACAATCATAGAGAAAAAATATTCTATACAGAAGCAGAGAGTACATTTAGAGTTTAAATACGAGACAAAATGTCACACATCTCTATAACACACACACTAATGCAAATGCAGGGACGGCACAAGGCAGCCCATCATGAGTTATATTTTGCTACGACTTTCTACTCGTAACGAGCACAAACAAATCTGACTTGTTCGCTCCAGATGACTATGCAATTTTTTTAAATTTTAATGTTGACATTATAATAAAAAGTAAGGTGTCTAGTGAATCAAAGACATGCCCTGATACCTACCACCGTCTTTTCGATCTCTCGATCCTACATACTGTGAATGGGCAGTGCTTGCTTTTGCAAAAAGGAGGGTTATGATTTTGACCGGTATTAATGTTTATTTGTTGCCTCATAACTTCTAATCTAAGTAGGTACCTACCTACTTACTTATAGTTAGAAGCGTCTTCATTGTTCACAGGTTGGCCTATGTGACTTCACAAATTTAATATGATGCCATCTAGAGGACATAGTCATGAAAAAAAAATGAAAAGGATAGATACAATAATATATTAAACAAGCCGCATATTCTTTATTTTCAGTAAAAATTCATATAATGCTGGTGCAGCAGGACAGAAGGGACTCGCATCTAATTATTATCTTGTTCTTCAAAATGTTTACAACGCAGCACTTCCAATTTGTAACCCAGACATAACCATGTCTGGTCTTTAGGAAACCTAGAAAAACAAATATTTATGTAAATAAACGTAAATACGCGATTAATCCGTTGTTTCATATAATGTCTGAACATTTAAAATGTCATCTAGGTACATTTTTAGTATGGAACCCTGATACATATAAAGTTGTGGACCGCTATTCACAAGATTTGAGTAATAATATACTATACAATAAATACGAAGTCCGACCCTGTTAGCATCGAAATATTTTCGTACCTCTTTAGACACCGAAATATTGCTCAATTTGCCAATAATTTTAAATCTATCTCTAATTGCATGTTGTTTTTAGGGTAAAGCATTTCAATTATTGCAAATTCACACTATTTCGATGCATATTTTTGTCACAATTTCTAAAATTTATTTCGGATCGCCTCGACCACGAATGTTTACTTACCGGTGAAAGGATAATCCAGGTGTATTTCCATACTTTGCGCTTTCACATAAATGTGCACTAAATTACACACAAAATTACAATCTTTTAAATGGTTTAATTTAAATTTTATTAGGAAATTATAAAATTTACACCGATGTTTCAAAAAAAACGTCAGGTCGATAGGCCCTCGAGCAATATGTCGAACGTTCAAAACATTGCGCGCGTCATTTTCCGTGAACTTATTCCAATGGATAAAAAACCGGGATAGCAAGATTCATAATCATTGTAGAGCGAGCGAACAGGGAATATTTGTGATTTGTGTTTAGTCTGTTATGTCTGTGGTGACAATGGACTTATGGTTTGGCAAGAAAGTCGTAAAAAGAATGTTTTGGGAACTACTGCTGTCGCCTAAGTTGGCCACGCTAAATTAACGTCAAACTCAAATATTCTATAGGTACCCATACAGAAAAAAAATGCAAAAACCGTCAAGTTATAGTGTACTGTTACAATTTTGATCATTTTGTATTTTATTTTTTCGTAAATATAATATTCATTAATATTTTTGCGTACAGGTGTACCTATCTAAAAGCAGGCGGCGCTTGTGAACTAAAGTTTTGTAGCACAAGCTATATTATCTAGGCACAGTAAGCAATTCGAGTCTGCTGAAATGAAACCCAGGGTCAGGGAAACTTGAGAAATATATTGATCAGGATAATATAAGATTATCACGGAGGCTGGTCGAACAGAGAGACAAACAGAAGATAGATAACAGTTTGACATTACGTCGTTACGTGCATCGTGTTGCTGTTAATAAATTTATAAGAGTCAATACGCTTAAAGCGTAGCGCTAATCTGCTGTAAAAAGGGTCACAGAGGTGATGGCAGCTGCTCAGCTATTATTACTTGATCTACTAATATCCTGGATCATGGTCAAGTGTACCCCAAACCTGTTACGGGAAAAAGCGCTAGGATTATAAATATAAAATCGATCGAATCGAGACGACAACGAACTATCTCTACTTAGTCTATGAAATAGGCGAGACATGCCAAACACGCACGGGACTACACGAATATAGGCGAATACTCCCTCTACACTCTCGTGTTCCCGCGGAACTGTCCACATGAGTGCGCTTTAAGCGTACTCCACATGTCCGCCGAAACTTTCGGCGAAACTTTGGCCGGGACTTTGGTCGACCCCCTACATTCTCGCCTATTAGGGATGTGATGGGTGTCAAAACGCGTCGACATTATATCGATTCATTGGTGTAATATCGCTAATCCGCTTTAAACAGGGTCACAGAGGTGATGGCAGCTGCTATACTGTAATTACTTGATCTACTAATATCCTGGATCATGGTCAAGGGTACCCCGAACCTGTTACACTGCCACTTACAGAGCTCTCGCCCGGGCAAGCCTTCACCCTTTGTCCTTTAAAGTAAGATATCTTCATCAGTTATCGGGTTATAAGTAAGAAAAGATCGAGGAGGCTCGCCTGTGAGGATTTGGCCACGTGCTACGTAAATGGTACGCATCAAGGATATGTGGAAAATATGGGCCTAACCGTGCCGGTATTAAGAGGGTTTACAGGAGGCCGAACTAGCGATATTAATTGCTGAGTCGGATATTAGAGCCAACGGATTCCAGCGCGAGGAAGTCGAAGCCCGGGCGAACTGGAGCAGAAAGAGCGGGGAAGCAAACTCTCGCAGAAGCCGGGATTGGCCGCTCCGATGATGATGATGATGATGAAGTAAGACGGCCCGTGGACGTGCTCCGAAATGAACTTACTACACAGAGAACGAAAGATAACGATATAGCTCAGAGAGTTTGTAAGCTGAGGTGGCAGTGAGTAATCTAGCGGGGTCTATTTACCGGTTGCATTTTCCTTATACAGATTAAGGAAAATCTGCACGAGGATGCTGCATAGATACTCGTAATTAATACTCAAGTACAGTATATAGTCGTAGTTGGGCAGCAAGCAGCCCAGAGTAGTTTATGGCAAAACTCTCCACAAGTATGGAGCAAGCTAAGTCGCAATCGTAAGCAAATGATTTAACATCAAGACTCACATTTAAATTTATACATTTTTGGGCCTAGATAGCAATCCCTGCAGCCATCCCTTGATGTCTGCATAACCGATAAATACATCAGCCAAGTTATTAATAGCCCCAGCCCGGGAAAGCCCTGTGAAGTCTAGATGCCACGTCAGAAAAAATAGGAAATAAAAGGCTTCAGTCTTAATTATTCTAGTCCAAATGGTTCAATATTTGTCTAAATAGAATTTACTCAGTTTTGAATTTTGATGGTTAAGATCTTTTGTTAAAAACAATAACAACATTGAAATTTTCTTAACCTAATGATAGTCTACTTTTATTCTATAAAATACTCTACTTGACGTTAATGTCTGAATGTCGTTAATGTGGGAATGCTCTCGCGCACGAGGACCCGGGGTTCGCCTTGGGCAGGATTTGGCAGATCAGATAATAACAGTGGAGTGACTGCGATCCGACCTCCATGACCCTACTACCAGGGAAACCTGACCGGATTAGATCATGTGCAGGTTTCATCAAGAAAACAAAGAAAAAGTATTTAGTATCAATTAAACTAGCTTTATTGGAAAGATAATTTTATAGTATTTATATTTGAGATAATATTATGTTTGTGTCTACAGTTATATCTGGTTCTTTGCTATGAAATTGGCGTTGTGTATGGCGAAAATGACAGAAACTGCAATGCTATTATGAAATTCTCTACGTATAATCAGACAACATTAAGCTAACTGGTTCATACCATTTTATTGCGATAACTACTCTGTTCATAAAATTAGACCTGATTAAAGAGGAAAAATTTACGACAACTGCAAAGGGGTATTTTCAAACCCTTAAAAAACTTAAAAAATATTCCTATTTAATTTTAGAGACTTATGGCTATTTTAATGTAATCTATTTTCTAATCAAGTATTAATTTTGATATGTTATGTACAAATAAAAATATATGAACAAATATGTGGGAGAACGTGTATAGAAATTAAACAAAGAAATATGAATAATAAATCTATGTATATTGTTACCAATAATATAATAAATGGACAGCAACAGATGGAGAGGACATATTTTAGTAGCTTAAGTGATATACTTAGATTTAGCAAAATACAGACAAGTTGACAATCATTAATTGTTATTTCTATAGAAATAACAATATAGAATATAGAAATAATATGCGTTATACGGTTAAGCAAGATTACCTGAGGAAGACAGTTCAGAGCACTGATGGTGCCGTGTCCGCAGTCGGACAACATCTGACCTGTCGAGAGCGACGGCCGCCTTTTTATAGACTGCGGTGTACCCGCATGTGGGTTTTAATTTAAGAACACTACCTTCATTTTATAAAAATGAAGATAAATACAATAATAATATTATCTCCCACACGGCCATACTGACGAGCAGCCTAATTGGCTTGCGATACACTATCTCAAAATTACAATTAAACAAAATTGAATGTGTAACATAAGAAACAGATATTTAACATTAGGAAACAATAAAATTCAATCCTTGAAAAATACTTAGGGTTGAATTATATCATGACAATGCAATGCACGTATCTTTACTCGAGTTACATTATGACAATTTACTAAAAAGATAATCAATTTACATCAACTAGCATCAATGTAAAATCCAATTAAATTATCTATTTAGGAAATACTGATTAGGTCTCATGATCGTAGCAATTTAATTTGTTAAACGTGACTAAAACCAACACCAATGATTACAATATAAAATAATACCAGTATTATTTTATATTAGCACAGAGCCAATTACAGGCTTCAACCAATAAAAACTGGATAATTTAATACATACTTAACTAATAGTGAAGCATACCGAACAGTCTACAAGACTACGATTTCAAGTTTAAACTAAAATATACCTACAATACTCGAAAGTAATGCAACAATAGTCAACTCCATAATAACATGGTTTGAAAAATGCCACAACGCGTCGAAGTAATAGTTGAGTATGCGGTCTCTCGCTGACTCAACTTGTGTTTAATAAATCAAGATTAATTCTCCTGGATAAAACATTAAAATTATTCATTGCTCACGATAGAAAGGTGTTCCTTCTGTAGTTGGTAGAATACGCCAAATTGCATGGCAATGGCCAAATCACATGAGCCATATAAACACCAAATCACATGGTACTAACGGTCAAATCACAGGTACCTGAATGCCAATCCTCACGGCAGTGGCCAAAACACATGGCAATGGTCAAATCATATGATCCCAAATTGCAATTCTCAAATCAGTGGCCAAATCAACTACAATTAAATGCCAGATCACAGGGCAACGGTCAAATCAAATGACACGCACATCGCACCAAACACCCAGCACAACACCGCTGGCCACCGATATATTGTACAGGACAATTTATCGAAGCACCGATGAACGAAGAACGAAAGTCCCTTGATGATCCATTATGCAACAACTCCCATTTATGCATTTATGGAGAACGGCCATGTGACGTGAGGCAATAAATCAAGACTTCTCTTATTAATGGATGAGCAGCTAGTTCCACGTCCTGACTACGGCCGCGAGCCGAATATGATGTCATTACAGTATTTCCAGCAATTCGCAAGGCGGTGCTTCGATTGACGTTGCGTATTTTATTCAACATGATGTCTAGGCTCAAGACCGCCCTCGTGTGTTATCTGAAACTAAAATACCACAGCACAGTACCATGTTCGCTTCGATAATTCCTGACCCTATGGTTGTAAAAGACTATACTAGCTCTCCTCTTATCATTCTAAACTCAAAACAATATTCCTTAACTCGTGGAAATACAAATCAATAAACATTGCTAACGCTTCCACTCAGTGACGTTGATTCGTCGTACTTTTGTAATCCGTAGGTACTTATAGACTCTAGTAGTACCTTTGTAATACATAGAAACTAGTACAGTACTTGCCGTACTCTTGTATGTAGATAAACTACTGTTAGACTATACAGTATCTCAATATGAAATTGCTAAAATCGTAAAATAGTAAATTTAACGAGCTTTACTAAGCCCACTTTACTTTATCAGCTCGTGGTCAGTCCTTCGACCAAATCTATTCAGTACATCGTATACAGACGATGGATGGACTGCATTACACAAGTAATGCAGTCACAACACGTGATAATAAACACGTGAGTTACACAACAAGTAATCGTCCTAGACCTAAACCAACATTTACCGTGTCATCTCCACGAAAATAACATTATCTCTACCGCCCAACATCAAAATTAAATCAGGATTTTACCAATGAACAGCTTCTCGGCCTCAAAGTCACAAATTTCAATTACTTAGTCGTTAATCTTTAATAATGTACCCAAAATAAACATCTCAGAACATGTCACCTCTGTTATTGCAAGGTGTCTGTATCTTCAAATACAATCACACAGAGCTATCCCGGTTGCTCTACCCGAACTTACAATAAAAATTTCAACTTTATAATTATCCATCAGTCGTCATCTGTGATCAACCTGATGATCATTGTCGTGATCATCCATTAGGTAGGATTTCCAATCCCCGTGATTACATACTAGCCAAATTGCAGTACCTACTATTCTCTAACTCTTAATTGTTAAGGAATTCTATGGCTTCATCATCAGCATAGCAACATCAGATGACCCTGAAGCGAACACCTAAGTTTAGACATGCTAACGTAACATACGCACCATACGTGCCTACAATTTTCCAGAATTACCGTCGATTTCATACGGTATCCATCATCAGATACTGACCTGATTAAAATGAGATCACCTCAATAGTAAACCCTTACAAAAAAGAAGTTATGCAAAAATCGGTCCACAATTTACTGAGAAATCGGTGGGCATGCATAAAAAATTTACCACCAAAATATATTTGAACCTAGAACCACCTCCTTTTGTTTTTTGTAGTTGACAGTGTCAATATAGTGTGGGTAGTTAGAGTTAGTTAGGGCGTGACTGCCGTTTATGGCATAACTAAAATGTTTTGGTAAACTAATTATGAAAACTATTTATGGAACCTTTTGGTCTTAAAAATGGTTTATTACCTGTTCTTATTTACTAGAAAATAAGTAAGCCCAGAAGAAAGACTCCTTGTTAAGCTGGGTCTACACTTGTATCATCTACAAATCCAAAATTAGACGTAGGTGTCGCATCGACTATACGTATCCTGTATGGCCGCCCGTTTCGGCTATATTGTATCACGAACAAAATCGCGCCTTGTGCTAAAAACCACGTCCATAGCATATTTACGAATTAAATCACTTTTTGTACACTAGTTCCACGTTTTTATGCAAATTTTATTATATTGCAACCGGTTTCGAATTACTCATCTTCAGGCAATGATTTAATGTTTTGTTTACAATATATATGTAGGTACCGACAAATAATAATTTAAATTGATGTAGGTATCGACAGTATACAATAATGTTAGGATGTCACAGTGCAGAGAAATGTACAGTATGTCAACATAAAACCGATGACAATGATATTGTATCTTTGTCAGCGTTTAGCCAACGCGTGCCGTGTTGTGGAAGCTCAAATTTTCCTACGATCCTCGTAGGTATCCAAATTCCAGCGGCGCGTGTTCGACAACCCGGAGCGTTCGTGCAGTACAAGTACCTGCATTTTCAAAATGCAGGTTGTCGATCGTGTAGCGGCGTATCCTCTTTGATGATCGGGGAATAACCGCCTCGAGATGGTATATACAGTATTAAAATGTGTCCATTCTACGTACGTTCTAACGATCACGATACTATATCCGATTCGGGTCATCAAAAATTATCGAGAAGAATATAGTATATTTGGCTACTATATATGTATATAGTACCTAGCTTGACTCTAAAAATAGTAGGAACCATATTACATAGTAGATTTGGCAACCCTATGTTCGATTAGAAATGTATCAGATACGAATCGGGGTGTATCATTGCGATGTAGCTACGGCGTGTAACATTTTGCGTCCAAACTAGCGATAACGACACGTCGATGCCGGGCAATTATGGAATGACACTAAAACGGCGAAATGATCAACTAAAAACTAAAAAGGATTTAGTCTCCTTGAAAATGGATGTGTTGGCCTAGGTACCTGTAAGTCGGAAAGTGGCAGCGGCATGTTCAGCGGTGGTTCAGCTTGACAACGGTTTGGGGTCGCAAATGGTCCCCCAATTTGGCATAAACCGCGAGCTTGTCGACATGCGAGGACCCCCATTGACCTGTTTTGCATAGGTACGTGCGCTTGGCCATATAATCGCTTAGAGTATGAGGCCATGTACTCTGTCTTCGCCACGTTTAGTTTCAGACCACCGTTCTCTTGTGACTCTTTCTACGTTCCCTAGTGGAACGTAGAAAGAGTCACAAGAGAACGCCCCATATCAGAGTCCGTCAACGCGATATCATTTGCGTTAAAATAAACTTACAATGATTTGTATGATCTGTGAATATAACAGAACATCAGAACACACCATAACAAAAAAAATTGCGCAACCACAATACAACATACATTATGTTAAATTAGTCTACTGTGCCATAGCGCATGTTAACTGAGTTGTGTTTTGGAACCCCACTCAGCATTCCGAACTGGCGTAAACCGGAGCGCTGGTTTTCTGTGGGACCTGCAGTGAGTGAGGTACGGACGAAGATGCTATATAATATTCGAACAAGTACAGATTTAGATATTGCGAGTAGTGTCGAATCAAGTAGGTATGTACGTACCGACTCAAGAACCAGTCAGACTACATTCCGATCCTCGAGTAGGTATAACCCTCGTGTCTCGCGAATGAAGGAAGTATACTAACTAAACTAACGCGCGCTCATGCCACGCACCTATATCAGTAGATTGTAATCACCTGCGTACCGCTCGGCAACCTGGACTGTACCCAGTTAGTACTATACGAGACACAGGTCTTTTAGGCAATGACAAACAATGAGATATAACTACCTACTACTAAAAGTCACGTCTCGGGAATTAGATTAGTTTAATTTCGATATCAGTGATAATTAATATCTATCATAGATTATACGGATTATTTAAATAGCGTCCGCCAATATATAGGTGCAGTTGGTATTCGCGCGACATTCGATTATTGTTGACAGTGAAATTATAAAATCTAATTCGATTATAGTGCTGCAACAATGGCTATCAAAAATTACCTTGTAATTCTGATAGCTTTTATAGCATACCAAGCTCATTCTGCTGCGGTACTTTCTGATGGTAAGTACAAGTCATATTTTACTGCTCGAAGGGTTCCACTTGACGCGACTATTACGTTCAAGTATTTACAACATAATTTGTCCGCTTGCAGCTGAGAGGAACACGAGCTACCTCACCTGGGCTAGGGATGCACCGGTCGACGTCGAGGTCGGACCCCCAGATGCAGTCTACTGCAGGGTGCGCTCCCCCAACGGCAACACCTATTTCGAGAACTTCGGCACCTGCAGGATCACCGTCGATAGAGCCTCCGACGAGCACACTGGCATATGGACCCTGAACGTGGGCATGCCCAACCGCGTTCTCACTGACGACCACCAGATCGTCGTCGCCGTCCACGTGGCTGGTGCGTATATCCTAAAGCTGTTCTATAAAGTACCACTAAACCACTAACCCATCGATTTTCCCAGTTTACTAAATCCCATTTTGGAACACTCGTTACCGATATTACTAATATATAAGCTTTCATGTGAATTTGGTTGTTTCTGTAGATCCCAAACCAGAAGTGACGGTGAACGTGGTTGAGGCGAAGCCCCTAGTGACCCTAAGCTGTTCCGTGGCGGTCCCGGAGCCCGTGACTAGCTGCAAGTTCCGTGACCCCAGCGGCCGCATCTTTTTGGGCACCGGCAGAGTCGTTGAACCAGACTACGAGATCATGTTAGTAAACCACTTGCGGAGTTATTCGCAAGAATTTTTGTATTGTATTGCTTGCTCGATTACCTCTGTCCAAGAACTCTAAACAATTTTCTAGAACCTAAGGTCTACAAATCTCTAGGTTTAGGGGTTAATTAGTATCAACTTAAGATTAGTAAGACAATAGAGTGCATCACCACGCCCACAAAACTTCAGTTCTCACGGGTTTTTTCACATATCACCGTTATTATTGTTATTAGGTTGCAATCGAACAGCTGCTATCTCACCATTAACAATCCTGTAGTCGCGGAACTAGGTCTCTGGCGCTGCGCCCTGGAGACCCCCAGCGACACCTACTACGGATTCCTCGAAGTCCTCTGCGAGTTTGCCATGATGGACCCCACCGTCGCCGCCCAAGTCGTTACAGGTACCTGTTTTGTAGCCCCTTAGATATTAAGACGCATTTCTATTATATAAATAAAAGTTTATTTCTGTTCACCGAATTGAAGATAAAACAAAAGTTTAGATAATTCATATACTTAGAGACCTAAAACGGATTACTGACTTAACAGATAATTAGATTGGCGTAAGGTGATAAGCTTGTGTTTGGCGAGATTATAAAAAGTACCGGTATCAAAATGTGAAAAAATATTACCTTGATTGAAAACTAGATAAAAAAGTATTCTTTACTTTAAAAATAAAGTGATAACATCGCCTAGCGAATTTGTCTGCGACTAAGTCATCATAATGACTAAGCACTTCCTACTGGAAGGCACCGAAGTCAATGGAAATCCCCGAATTTCTTCTAAGATAAGCTCGCTTAAGTTATTGTGCGTTAAGTATCTACTTATATTGTTGCTCTGCAAGTTCGGTTTTGTAAATGCGAAATGCTTCTGGGAAATTATGCAAAGTTGTTGAAACGGGGTCGTGCTGTAGTGCCCCTGGGAGTGTTTGGGTGTGACCGTCCCGTCCGTTGCAGAGCCCGCGCTGGCCGCCGACCGCACCGCCATTACCGCCTTGGAGTTCACCGACAGCGTGACCATGTCCTGCTCCGTGCAGGCGCCCATCCGCTACTGCTACTTCCGGAACCGTAGCGGCAGGACCATGAGCATCGCCCCTGGTGAGATTATCACACTGCTTGTTAGCTTGTTTCTGAGCTGACGTTTGATGAGATTTGCCTACTCTTTCTACGATATCTTTACCTTCACATACGAGATGTAAATTATATTATCCATTCCGTTCTACACTTGAACACTTTCAACACTTTTAAAAATTCGTCACAACAAACGTAACTACAATTACTTACTTGTGTATTATCCTTGGTGAATGCTGAGTATTGATATAATTTCGTGTGTGCAGGCAACACGGGTGTAGCCAACGCCATCGCAGAATACGCCGGAGCCGGTTTCGAAGCGGGCGAGTGCGGCATCAGATACTCCGCCATGCAGGCCTCCGACTCCGGCGAGTGGACCTGCCACGTCGGCTTCGTCAACACCACCATGCCGGAACAGAGAGCCCCTATAATTTTGCAAATCGACGGTAAATAAATCTACTGCGAAAATAACGGTATTCAATGCCAAAATAATGGTTTTCTAGTCTCTAGTTTCCTTCACTAAGTTTTAAACAGCCAATTTTTACATCACTCTATCAATGTTTTCTTCTCCTTTCTCTTGTAGTAGACTGACCTACAAAGTAAAAATGTTGTTTACAGAATTCATGGTAGCCAAGCAAGAGGTAACCAACAACGTGCTGCAGATTGAGGCCCGCGTGTACTGGAACAGAGCTTTGGACTACTGCCGCTTCGTACGCATGGACGGAACAGGTACGTGTGGAGCACCTAGTCGTGATTTTGATTCAAGTGATCGGGAAAACTTTCACCTATGTCCTTATTTTGACATGGCTCTTTGTCACAGGTTTCACCACCGAAAACCTGCCGGCCCGCTACACGAGCAACAGCGTCCTGGCTAACGGCCTCTGCAGTATCCGCATCAACAGCCCCACCGTCCTGGAGCACCACTCGTGGGCCGTGGTGGCCCGCGTGCGGGGCACGGACATCGAACTTATGCGCGACACCACCCACACCATCCCGCCCGGCACCGGTATCCCCGACGGCCACCCCGACGTCGACGGCGGCGGCGAGGTAGACAGCAACCCTCCGGGCCAGATCATCATTGTGAGAGAAAGTGAGTTGGACACCATACAAACGAGCAGACAGCCCACCAGTCCTGATGGTACCTAAGCGGTAAATTCTACGATTCATGCATTTAGCTTTCAGGCAATAAAAATGCGGAACCGCAGGTGCGTTGTCACTGTGAGGTCGACTAGGATGAAATGCCTCATGCATGCCTGTTATTGCTCTGGGTACCTTATACTTCGAACCAGAAAATAACGCTAGCATTGTTGCTTGGCGGCAGAAATGTTCCCTCTATTTTGTATTTAGATCTAAAGAGAACCTGTCTAAAGTTGATGCGTGTTCGTTCCAGACACCACTTCCACGACCGTATGGCTGTCGATATTGACTGTGATGTTCGGGATCCTGCTGATCAGCATGCTGACCGCCTCCAAGCGCAACCGCCAGTGGATCCGCAGCGTGTCGATGCGAAGGAGCTTCAACCCCAGCGCCGAGAAGCCCCCGATCCCCGCCGACTACAGCCGCGACAACAACGCCGTCGCTGCCTAGACGACAACCAGCTCACCACATAAGCAGTAGCTCTGCCATGCCACTGGACAGGGCGACGATTTCTACTAAGATCAATCACAGATAATTTATCCAATAATTAGTGTTCTATATATCTATTTACCTTCGATCCTGTGATATGTTTCTATTGAACTTTCTAGACGTTGCCGAGATCACGAGCTGTGTATTATAAAATGTAATTATGTGATGTATGTTACACCAAATGCTATAATAAATAGTTTTGCAATGTAGCATATTTGTTTGTCTTAGTTAGTGATTATTGAACCTGCATCTTTGGAGATCAATATCTAAAATAATATAAACTTTTTTTTATATAGTTGTTCTGATTTAAACGTACTTTGAACGATAAGATAGCCAGCCAGCTTAGTCCTCTGTGACAACGCAAATGTTATTTGCAAACTATCAATGGATGTTATGGGTGATAGTTACCGCTATCCATCACATCGTGAGCTGCCTCCCAGGCTTCTTACTGCGTACTATAAAAAACCACAAGAGGCTTTACTTTGCTGGAAACTGTAGAACTGTCTCTCATCACCATCGTATTGGAATTTATTGACACCTTCTTATCAATATATCAACTGGAGCGTCGGTGGCCGGGGGGGGTCCCGACTCGTAATCGAGAGGTCCCGGGTTCGAATCCCACAGCCGCCAGGTACCAATGACGCTGTGTTATGTCATTTGTTGATCCAGTCTTCCGGTACGTGGTCGCCACTCGAGAACTTTACTGCCCCATCGGCCATCTGTTCTTTGAGCTATGTACCCTGCCCACTGCCACTTCATTTCGGCAATCCTTAGAGCTATGTCCGAGACTTTGGTTCGCTTGCGAATCTCCTGATTTCTGATTCGATCGCGTAACAAGACTCCGAGCATAGCCCTTTCCATTGCCCTTTGGGTAACAGTGTGCTTTCTTATAATGCCCATAATATGTAATTTATTTTATAAGCTGTTGGTACTCCAATAAATAAGTAAATAAATAAATAGTGAGCGGCCACTTTCCAGTTCTGTAGGTCATCACTGGCAACACACGTAGTTGGTACAGTCGGTTCCAAATTTAAATGTATGGTATGGTGTTCAGTTTTTTCTGCAGCTGACTGTACATACCGTAGGGGGCGCCTGCTCTACCTTGGCTACAGTGCGGATGGCCTAGGGCAGGGCTAGAGTAGGGATAGGGGTAGGGTAGGCGCATGGTAGGCGCAGGGTAGAGGTAGCAACCTATCACATGCAGCATCTGTAATGCACACTCGCATAAAAGTCTGTCTGGCGGAGGAAAGGGGGCCGGGTCGCTCTTTTCCCTCTAATTTGGTTGAAATGGTCGATGGCTGGGCGTTATAGTCGTACCTACTGCCTTGGTGGACTGACTATCTTGCTGTAGTTTTGGGTAGTTTTCTATAGTATAAGGTATACCTATTAATCGGTATACTATTAATAGGTCGGGCGCGGCCCAGCTCTGCCTGGCATTGTCGGGCGCTGCCCGGCTCTGTCTGGTATGCCGGAAACTTCGGCGTTGTCAGCGTGGGACGGGTGAGCTCCGGCCCCTGGGCGGCCGCCATGTGTGTTTCCTTCTTACTTTCCTACCTCCTCCTCTTTGACGATTGTAAGAGATGTTTAATACCTACGCAGGTGCGTCGGCTACCTTAACCTGCAACCCGAAGCTTGGGATCTATTTTCTGCCGCCAAGCAACAATGATTGCATTTCGAGTTAAAGATTCAGATAGCCAAAAAAATTTCATAACATGGTTGTGCGCAATTACTTTTTATTATATTTTAATTACCTTTTATAATAAACTAGCGATTAATAATAAAAACCCGCGGCGGGATCCGAGGGCCGGGGACATAAAGTATTTTCCAATTAAATGGTGATATGATTGTCAGAGATTATCGTAAAATGATGATATACATTTTAGTCCTTCAGCTCAACAGGGATTGTTTAGAAGAAACTTAGGGACTCTCTTTTTAGTTTTTCAATACTAGATTAGTATTTCAATTTCTATACTAGTGTGTCCATCAGAAGGCCTATGGATCTGTATCCCACAATACACCTATGGACCTCCAGGTACCGGACAATCGGCGTTAGGCCGCCAATTAACTGTTACCCGATATGAATTTGTTTCTGAAAATGGGCTAAGGTTAACAATAGACCTGTGTTCAACAGTAGACCTACAGTGTACTTATTTTATTTTCGGTACTGAAGTTGTGTCCTACATTGTACTTGTAGCCGATAACAGTTGGCATAAGTCCACTCAAGAACGGATATACATCCACTGACGGAAAATATCTTCCAATTTGACAACGACAATGACTTCGACGACCTGAGTGGTTCAGTTGGTTAACATGCCGGTCGCCACGTAGAGGTCCCGGGTTCGATTCTCGGCCGAGCAGAAATTGAAATGCATCATTTCAATTTTTGGTATGGGTCTTTTCCTTTTTCTTTTTTTTATTATACATGGCAGGCATTTGACCGCCATCTCACCTGTTGGTAAGTGACGATGCGGCCGAAGATGGAGCATGCCCGTCTTGGAACGGCCTATTCACTCCAGCCTTGAAGGCATCCAGATTATATTGATCAGGAAACACACTCGCAGGCAACGCGTTCCACTCCTTAGCCGTACGCATTATAAAGGTCGAGCCAAAGCGGCTCGGATAGCTGGAATATCCACGACATAACGATGAAGCGCTCGCCCGGATCGCGTCTCCCGATGGCGGAAAGGGGCCGGCGGAATGAGGTCGTGCAGCTGCTTCGCACACTCTCCGAAATGTAACTTGTAGAAGACCGACAGACGCGCAACCCTACAACGATGTTCGAGGCTCTGCAGCCTAGCCTCAACCAACTGCGGGTCACAAATTACCTTCTTTGCACGTTTTTCAACCGATTCCAAAGCCGCTAGTTGATATTTGGCTGATCCATCCCAGAGGTGGCAGCAGTACTCCATGCCATGCTCCATGGGTCTGGGTGAAGTATGTATAATAAGTATGTATTTAAAAACCAGTAAATAAAAGCTTATCAGTTATCTAACCCCCATAACACAAGCTTTGCTTACTTTGGTGCTAGATGGCGCTGTGTGAATTGCACAAGCATATTATTTTTATTTATTATTATTTGTTCACCGACAGGGACTTTGTAGGCCACGTGTCCATTGTCAGATACTAATTCACGCTCGGGTACAAGTCCGTTGTAGGCAGAGTTTGGCATACAAGGAAAGGTATAAAAAGTTTATGGTTGTAGGACACTTGTTTACCTTTTTGGGAGACAAACAAGCAAGCGATAGTACGTAGGTGATGCATCGTTGCCCGTAGACACCCGCAACGCGAAGGGAGTCGCAAATGCGTTACGGGCGATTGAGAGGTGTAGGCTCGCTTCATGTAAATTTGGTTTTCAAATTGCATCGGGTTTAGTATGGCGGTGAAACTACTCAGCAGGTAGCAAGTATCTGCCCAAACAATTTCCCTAAGCATTGACTGTGACTGTCAACTGTAGAGAGCCGGATCAGATTATCAAGCCCCAAAAGAAAGGTGGAGTTAATAAGATAAAGAAGCGTTACGTCGCAGACTATTTATTTTTGTATTTGGTACGGTACATATATAATACGTCTACTTTCATTGCTTAAATAAATTTTACTATAGGTATATTTACAATATACACTTAATGTTCGGCAGTGTCCAACAGTAACACGGAAATTCATACATTATCACAGATTCACAGCATCGAAGGTATGTAAATATGTCTCGATTATCTTTGATACGAACGTAGGTGCACGTCTTGTGGAAGTGTCGTCCTATCCGGTGACACTGCAGAGCACTGAACTAGTTTTTATGGTAGCTGGTGAGTTGGTTGGCGTCTATGCGACGGATTCGTTGTGTTCGTGGTTGTAGGCGGGGGGCAGCGGCGGCTTGGAGAGGCTTCGGCGGAAGCTACCGCGCACTGAGTGCCCAGTCTCGCGGATCCACTCGCGGTGGCGCCTGGGGTACACCAGCAGGGTGACCAGCACGATTGAGAACATCATTGTCAGCAACGACAGCCATACAGTATTGAAGGTGCCTGGAAGGATACGCAGTAGTTAGTCAAGCTTGGTTATCTATATGTGACAAATTGAAGTCCTAATTTTTTTGACGGAGAGAGACACACGCCAGAAATATGGTGTCAAGGAAGGTTGAAGAAGAAATATTTAGTATCCCACTTACTGCCTCTTATGTAGATGATGTGATCTGGTACGGGGCTCGGCTCCGGGCTCGGTTCAGGGCTCGATTCAGGGCTCGGTTCAGGGCTCGGTTCCGGGCTCGGTTCCGGGCTAGGTTCGGGGTTGGTGTCGCCGTCTTCCTCGCTGCCGCCCTCTACGTCGGGGTGGCCATCAGGCACGCCCGTCCCAGGCGGGATGGTGTGGGTGGTGTCCCGGCTGAGCTCTATGTCCGTGCCGCTCACGCGAGTGACCACGGCCCACGGGTGGTGCTCTAAGATACTGGGGTTGGTGATGCGGAGGATGCAGAGGCCGTTAGCTAGCACGCTGTCGCTCCTGTAGCCGTCCGGCAAGTTTTCCGTGGTGAAACCTGTGATGAAGATGAAGACCCATATTAAAATAATGACTTACATTTCTGCAATATTGCCCTCTCTGCAGGACAACAATCCTTAAATGAGAATTACGTCTACGTGATCCACACATACCTGCTCCGTCAATGCGAACGAAGCGGCAGTAGTCCAGAGGCCTGTTCCAGTACACGCGGCTCTCAATACGCAGCACGTTGTTGGTCACCTCTTGCTTGGCTACCATGAACTCTGAAAACAAGATGTCATTGTAGCACTTTCTTAATTCTAGAAGATGAAGAAGAAATTAATTACAACAACTAACACAAACAATAACTAAGTATGTACCTTCATAAAGATCGAACGGTATGGGGACATCACACAACGGTGACTTCCAGAGGTTAACTTACCGTCGATTTGCACAGTGATGGTGGCGTTCTGTTCCGGCATGGTGGTGTCGAAGAAGCCGACGTGGCAGGTCCATTCGCCGGAGTCGGAGGCCTGCATGGCGGAGTATCTGATGCCGCACTCGCCCGCGTCGAAACCGGCTCCAGCGTATTCTGCGATGGCGTTGGGTACACCCGTGTTGCCTGCGCACGCGAAATTACATCATTACTCACAACCTCTTAATAAAAGGTTCAACCATAACCAACAAGTATGTGTTTGTAGTTTATTGTTTTTGACAAATTGTTAAAAGTGGTGGAAGTGTTCAAGTGAAAACTGGAAGGCAAATATAACTAAGTTAAATCTACCCAGCGATAATGAGATATCGCATGGGAAATTAAATTAAGTTGGCAATTTACATCTCGTATCTGGAGGTGAAGACATCGTCGAAACAGTAGGGTAGGTGAAGCTTAACAAACGTCAGGTCTTATCTCAGAAACAAGGCAACAAGCTGTGTGACAGTTTTAGTATGGTAACAATTTGTATGTAATTTTATGTGTTGATATATGTCTTTTTCTTTTTTTTGTTTATGTTGTGTTGTGACGTTTCTAGCTTATAATAATCTTACCAGGGGCGATGCTCATGGTCCTGCCGCTGCGGTTCCGGAAGTAGCAGTAGCGGATGGGCGACTGCACGGAGCAGGACATGGTCACGCTGTCGGTGAACTCCAAGGCGGTGATGGTGGTGCGGTCGGCGGCCAGCGCGGGCTCTGCAACGGACGGGACGGTCACACCCAGACACTCCTTGGGGCACTACAGCACGACCCCGTTTCAAGAAACTTTCCAGAGCACTACAGCACGACCCCGTTTCAAGAAACTCCCCGAGGCACTACAGCACGACCCCGTTTCAAGCCACTCCCTGGGGCACTACAGCACGACCTCGTTTTAAGAAACTCCCCGGGGCACTACAGCACGACCCCGTTTCAAGCCACTCCCAGGGGCACTACAGCACGACCCCGTTTCAAGAAACTCCCCGGGGCACAACAGCACGACCCCGTTTCAAGCCACCCCCGGTGCACTACAGCCCGACCCCGTTTCAACAACTTCGCATAATTTCTTAGAAGCATTTCGCTTTTGGAAGAGCAAAATCGTAAGAATAAGATTTGGATTTATTTACTACAGGCGTTTAGATATATATTTTTGTAGGAACCTATGTTTTAGATGACCATTTTTTTTAAGAAGCTTATTATAACTCGACGAAACTTGTAACCACAAAATTAAGTCTTAACATGTAGGTATCTAAGAAGTTACAAATAGAGTGTCGGTGGCCGGGCGGTTGAGTATCCAACTCGTAAGCGAGTAAGTAAGTACTTTATTGCAACAACATAGCCGAGAGGGGCGAGAGGTACCGACTTCGAATTCCGCCGCGGCCATGTACCAATGGCTCTTTTCTGAGTTATGTACATTAGTTGAATTCTAACCGATGCTCTTACGATGAGGGAAAACATCGTGATGAAACCTGCGAATTCAGGCAACTGAATTTGTAACCATGGTCCAATCTGGTCAAGTTCCCCTGGTAGCAGGGTCACGGAGGTCAGATGGTAGTAGCTCCACTGTAATTACCTGATCGCCAAATCCTGGATCATGGTCAAGGCGGACCCCGGGCCCTCGTTCTCGAGAGCACAACCGGGACATTAACGCTAAAATGATTACTTTTATATCTAAGAAGTTACAAAATGGGTACCCGTGACGACTTGAGCTGCGATGGCGGGGTCCTGCATGGACCAGGGGCAGAGGACAGTAAGGAATCCGTAGTAGGTATCGCCAGCGGTGTCCAAAGCGCAGCGCCACAGACCAAGGTCGGTCACTTGAGGGTTGGTAATGCGCAGTCCGCATTGGTGATTCTGCGCGCCTGACTTCATCCTGACAACAACAGTAACGAAAACATGACACACTTTGCGCGGTATTCAAAGTCTAATCTCCGGAACTACTGGACGGATTTGAATGAAACGTTTTTTTGTTGTGTAGCTATTAAGCCTGGGCAACATATAGGGTATAATTGATTTAGGAAACTGGGACACGTGATGAGCAGCTAAACTATAAGAAATACGAAAAGTTTCATCTATTTCGGTTGGGTACAACCAGAGATACAGCTTGACCTCTCCGTAGTACTTTCATTCAGGATGGTCATTTAAAATGGTCGCTCGGAAGAAAGATAAACTGTTTAAAAACGATTTCCACGCAGACGAAGTCGCGGGCAAAAGCTATTTATAATAGATTTCTACTGATGCTCATAACTAAAATCTGTAAAGCCTGACTTGTCTTATTTGTTAAAGGAAATTATGTATTCAAATGGATAATTTGCAGCAGTATTCGTTAAAATTTACATTCTATGTTTTTCTTATATAATTCAAGACAACTATACACAATGTACGTAAAGTGATTGATATGGCAAGTCATGATTTTGGGTATTGTTTGTTCATCAAATAAGACAAGTCAGTCTGGACAGATCATAAGCAATGGTAGGCTGCCCAAACTGGTTCTCAGAGTATGGTTACTAACGTGACGTGGGAGCCATGGAAGACGTAGCCATCTTCGCCGACGCCCTCGGTGGCCACCAGTATGCGGCCGCTGGGGTCCCGGAACTTGCAGCCGGTCAGGGCCTCCTCCACACTCACGGAACAGGAGAGCAGCACGTCGGGCTTCTCCGTCTCGACATGCACCGCCACCACCGGCTTGGGAGCTACAGAACACCAACGGGTTTAAGCACAGCGATATCGGGCGAGAATGTACTTGGTTCTCTATTGATATAGGTAAAGTTAAAGTCGTAGTTCAAATTAAAAAGGCGCCAATACAAGCAAAATTCCGGTAAATCTTGTTGGAACAAAAACAATGTACATTGACAACAGTGTACGGTAACAACAGCGTTAGATTTCACTGTGTCGTTGTCATTAACAAATTAAATTTGCTTGATTTGCCAACCTGAATTGTTCAGTTGGTGTAAATGCCGACGTCTGCAACGCAGAGGTCCCGGGTTCGATTCCCGGCCGAGCAGTTTTATTAATAGCAATAGCAATTTTAATTTCGGTTACGAGTCCGGGTGAAGTATGTATAATAAGTATGTGTATTAAATAATAAGTATATATGTAGTGGATCAGTTAATTAACACCCATAACAGAAGCTTTGCTTACATTGGGTCTAGATGGCGCTTTGGTGAATTTGTCCAAGCATTATTATTAAAGCTTGGCCAGGAATATAATGAGAGCCTTATTGCGAACTTTTTTAGAATTTAGTAGGTAACAGCAGCAATAACTTCCTCTTGACAGCTTCACTTGGTCAGGCTTACCTTGTTAAATTTCTAAAATCCATAGGCAAAGTTAAGTTTATACTAGATATATAGAAGAAATGGTTATTACGAATGGCTCGTAATAGTGATATAATTTGATTGGCCCCTTACCTAGCGCGCTGACCGTGACCAGGATCTCCTGGTCATCGGTGACCACACGGCCGGGCGTGGCCACGGTCAGGGTCCAGACGCCTGTGTGCTCCGAGGTGGCTCTGTCTATGACGATCTTGCAGGCGCCAAAGCCCTCGTACATGGTGAAGCCGGTGGGGGTGCGCACTCTGCAGTAAACGGCATTTTCAGGACCGACCACGATGTTGATCGGGGCGTCCTTGGCCCAGCTAAGGGCCCCCGAATTATTCTCCCAACGAGCTGCACAAGCAAAGATTTTGATTATTTATTGGATAGTACAGGATAGTTGGCCGTGTGGGGTCCGGCAGAGTAGAATAGCACCAAAACCTTACACTCATGGGTGTCGTACAAGGCGACTCATGTCTCCGTAGTCTGGAAAATGGGCAGCAGCATTTTCCATTGTTATATTTAAACACTGAGATCTCCAACCCGCCTGCCAAGCATGGAGATTATGGCAATAACCTCCCCTTTCGTGGGAGACGCCTTAAGTCCTGCAGTAGACTGTTACCGGCTGTGATGATGGTGATGATGATGATGATGATGATTATGATAGGATAGTTAAGAATCTCCGTAGGCTGGAAAATGGGCAGCAGCGTTTTCCATTGTTTTATTTATAACACTGCGATCTCCAACCCGCCTGCCAAGTGTGGAGATTAAGGCAATAACCTCCCCTTTCGTGGGAGAAGCCCTCAGTCCTGCAGTGGACTGTAATGGGCTGTGATGTTGATGATAGGATAGTTAACGCGAGCCAATTTTTTTGTTACTCACGGCTGACTGTCACTTGAGTGAAGGCTTTGTAGACAATGTCGCTTCCGTAAACGATAGTCCATGTGCCGTTGCCAGATTGTTGGACGTTGTGGACAATGAATCCGCAGGTGGTAGCGTAGTTAGGGTCCAGTTGGTACAGCGCGGCCTCCTCGCCGCTGGGTTCCAGGAGCTTGCAGGTCTCGTGTTGGTCGGTGGGTGTCCGCAGCCGGAGATACAGGTCGTTGCCCTCGGCAACCTTCGCGGCTGCCGGGGTGGCCTCCACATGCTCTGCAAACAAACCACAAACAAACCCTAATCCTTCGAACTGTTATCTAAAGCAGTAAAGGGTTGTTATGATATCGTATTATCAGAGAACATCAGCAGAATTCGAAAAATGAATTGTAATGATATTGGTTCTTACAAGCTATCAGAATTACAATGTAATTAAATAGCCATTATTGTAGCACTACAAACGGATTACTTTGATTTTGACTGACAACAACAGTAATTAACCATGTAATCTTTGTAACTACCAACTGCAAGAATAATCATAAATAATTAACGATACTGTGATGTTAAGAAATATGATATCTGATAATACGTTAAAATCAGACTAATCTCCAAGACGTGACTTGATACACGTTCGTTATCTAAATTGCTATCTTTACCTTCGACGTAGATAGTGAATGGTAATCTCCTTTCGTACGGTGAACTTAGATAAGTCTCTCTAGACATGAGGGTCCATTTGCCGACCTGCTGGCCAGACAACACGGTAACGGTGACGCCGCACGCCACGGAGGAGTCCTCGATCATCTGCACTCCGTCCACGCTGAACCCTTCCATCAGCTTGTACTGCAGGTTGTGGGGAGTGATGAGGTGGCAGCTCTCATGCGTGGTGAACGAGCCGCCAGTCCTGATGGTCAACGTGTGCGATTCACCGAGGGCCGTGTCGAAATATTCGTTGCCGACCTCATTGACTTCGCGATCGATGTCGTCAGCCGGGTTTTCCGGATCTAAAACCACAAGTAAAATATGTAAAATTTACATAACAACGCTTAGGCGACGATTGTCAGCACTTTTATTGTTAGACACAGACTAGGGTTTGACTTTTTTTAATGCAACTGATATCTAATCAGGATTTACTTAAATCGCGAGATAATCCCCCAAGGAGAACTCTCCTCGAGTCCCCTTGTACTGACCTTCTCGCACGACCGTGAACGGCATCTGCAGTTCGTTGAAGCGTCCGTTAGTGCTGAACTTTCCTGTAAGCACCCAATCGCCCATCATGTCCGCGGACAGAGGCCCAAGAGCGACTCGACAGGTGTCTGCCCGGTCTGTCACGAAGGCTATGCTCTGAGCAGCCGCGGCATTGTACATGTCGTACACGGCACCAGCTGGGCTCTTCACATAGCAGTTGTCGCGCTCGGCTCCCGAATTTCTGACGTCCAACTCGATGGTATTCCCCAAATTGACGATCCTCCTCACAGAGTCCTCTTGCGTGATGTTGTAAGCTTGCTCGTAAGGATTGTCGGGATCTGTAATTGTTGATTCAAGTTCTAAACAACTTTCAAATAGAAAATGTTCAAGTTAAAATCTAAATCTATAAATACAACTTCCTAGGTTATTTTCGACTAGGGTTCCATAAAACTTCAAGAAGCGGTGCTTTAAAAATACCTACTCTAGGCCTATAGATACCAATACATTGGCCATTATTCATCGTTTCGGTGATAGTTTGGTCAAACAATGACGTGGAGAAGGCTGACGTCCAGCAGTGACGCTACTACGGGTTGTGGATGTCTTACTAAGTACATATATTTAGATTAATATTCATGTTTTAATGAAAAACAAAGAATAAGAACATTGAAAGTAATACCTAATCTTCAAGTTGATAATTAAATTGCAATTGCGTAAATTAAAACGGTTACTTTTTATCTTCTTCCGCGCATATATGTCTGTCAGTACTGCTAACTCCTTCTAAACCACGCAATGGTTTTGATGCGGTTTTCCCCGTCAGTATCAGAATTTCTTTCGGATAAAGGATTTTACATTACGTAATTTAATTGTTTCGGAAAGTTTATATGTACTATAGGTTATTACAAATTTTAGAAAAGAACACCCGTGATAAGCCTCTAGTATAGGATCGCTAGTATCACTATTTAACATGACGGCCAAGATCGACCAAGATGCACTTACTTGCAAGCTATTTAAATTGTTTTCTTTTTAATCTTTCTAACGACATATTATCGCTCAGCGCTATTGGTCATTTGGTTTGGTCCAATATGAAGTGTTATTACATTTGGCTGTGGCCCATACATTTTTGCCGGTCCTGCTTTGGTAATTTTTTTTCATGCAACTGCGAAATATCGGGTTCGAAATATCGGGTTCCTCTTTAACCAAGGTGAAAAGAAGCCGTAAAAATATTTCCTCACCGTAGAGGCTAAACGTCATGGGCAGGTGTATTTCAGAGAGGCCAAAGAAGGAGTGGAAGTAGCCGTAGACTGTCCATTCGCCGAGCTGGTCCTGGTCCAAGGGTCCGATGGCGACGCTGCAGACCGCCGTGTTGGCTGCGTCGGTGCGAGTGATGCCAGGGTAGTCAGAGTCCACGGTAATCTGCGTGCGAATATGCTCAAAAGGACTATGGATTTTGAACATGCATTAACCGCTCGAATGATGATGATGATCATGATATACAGTGCTTGTATCGAGTATCGACTATGATCATCATCTCGGCGCTATGTCCCGGTTGCGCTCTTGCGCGGCACGCGAGGGCCCGGTGTCCGCCTTAACAATGTTCCAAGATTTGGCAGATCAGTGAATTACAGGGGAGCTGCGTGACGACGCCACCAGTAAGCTTTTCCCTCACCGTAAGAGCATTATTGCCCGTTTTCACTGAACGTAGGAATCGTCTAAATCCGATGCTCAAATAAATAGGAATTGCATAAGACGAAAATACTTTTCACCAACCGCTAGGAAATAATTATCGCCATTAGGTAACGCTTAAAGTTAGGAAATGGATTGGTGCTTAGTCCCTTGGCATCCCACAGCAAACTCATTTGACCCGGAGGCCTAAGCTAAAACCAAATGCCGCTATTTTGAAATGCCATTTTGTTTTCAACAACAGCGACGCCTTTGGCACTATACCTAGTTTCCTTATTGACGGCCTGTCACCTATTTCTATTGAATGTACCACACTTTACATCTCTGCCTTCTTTTGCCTTCGAGGTCAATCCATAATGCTGGTCACACACCATCATACCGATCCAGTGGCATGATATGAATAGGTTTGATCAACCGAAACTGGCAGTGTATGGGGCGAAATGCCAATGCCTGATATTGGTGCCTTTTTCATTTCACTGTATTACATTGATTAAAACTATTTTTCTAAGTTCAAAATTATTTACGAAACAAAACCTAATCATATTGTGACAACTACTTAAACCTCTAAACTCAGCCTGAAAAGTAACGATGACGGTAGGAACAGTTCTGTAAGTTACAGTCTGTTCAGACTTAGTTTAGATGTGTAGTTATCATAATAAGAGTTGTACAGTTCATCATTCTGAACAAATAAAGATGGTTTAGTGTAATAGCTAAACAAAATAAAGGGCGCCACTGGGCCATATCTATTCAGCATTGGCTTTGGAAGGACATGCCCTTTGACGGATAATTTCTCTCCACACACGGTAAGTTTAGCTTCATGGTGACCATCAGGCAGGTTAACCCACCTGCAGATCGTCCCCAGTCGGTGTGATGACGTGGCAGGTGCGCACGGTTTCACCGAAGCCGCGCACAGCTGGCGTCATTGTCTTCCCGAAGTTGACCACGTGAGTGAAGAGATTCGCTACTTCCGGATTCCAGTTGCTATTTGGGCTGTTGTTATCTGTAAGTTAACGTTTATCTTAGGCATTGTTTAGTAGGGTAGAGGCGCCGTCACAATTATATAGATCGTTCACAACACTGCCCGCAGAGTAGGTATGCCCTCCCAAAGCAATTAGCAAGGGATTATTGTTTTTTGGTCATTGGTTGGCATGGCCGTGTGGTGGCCGGCAGAGTAGAATAGCACCAACTCCTTACACTCATGGGTGTCGTACAAGGCGACTAATGTTTTCGAGGTAAAAGATCAAGAGTCTCCGTAGTCTGGAAAATGGGCAGCAGCATTTTCCATTGTTATATTTAAACACTGCGATCTCCAACCCGCCTGCCAAGCGCAATTATGGCAATAACCTCCCCTTTCGTGGAAGAGGTCCTAAGTCCTGCAGTGGACTGTTACGGGCTGTGATGATGATTGTTTCTTGTTTAACGGACAACGTGGACAGCAGCGACCGTAATACAGCGGCAAATGTCACTAACACGTTTACTATGGAAACTGTACGGCACAGCGCGTTCTGGCCTCGCTGTCCGGAAAACCGCGACATATTGTATCGATATAGATCGGTCGTATGTTGTCCCTAGCCAAGGACCAATGGTCATCGCGGTGATAATACCCCAGTAGTGCTGTCGCGCGCGAGAGCTCGGGGTCCGCCTTGACCAGGATCCAGGATTTGGCAGATCAGGTAATTACAGTTCATTATCTTCCTTTAGACTACGAAAATTACGAAAGTTAGATAGATTGTTTCGATTTAACTGCTTTATACAGGGCGCCCCACTGTTATGCCACATGGAGGGAAAGTACTTGAAATATAATAGATAAGAATACAAACAAACAAAGAAATTTGTAAAAAATTGTACAAAGAAATTAAAGGGAATCATTAAATCTAATCTTATAAAGTGAAAGGGACAAAATAAAGTACCTAATTTAGATAAAAATAACTTTTATCTACGTTCAATAATGTCGTTTTTTTTAATTACTTTATGATACAGCATTTCCCATACTATTTTCATGACAGCTGTATGATAAACAGAAACACTCAGTGTTTGTAAGGCGTTTCAATGAAATGTGTGAATATGAAGTACCTAAGTAAATACTTCATTCCGCGCGATATATCTCGGTCAGCAGGTGAACATTAGGGCCCTCAAATCCGCTAATTTACGCAATAGCAGCTCAATGGCAGTTTGACACGTTTTTGGTATTCTGGAACTTTTACTAATGGCTCGAGGGAATTGTGACTGTATACCATTGCATTGCAGTTTGACGCGTTTTTGGTATTCTGCTACAAATTGAACTGCCATTGGGCTGCATTACAGTTTAATCAAGCATTAGTAAATTAGCGGACTTGAGGCCCAGAATGATATTCTGCCATTCTTGTCAAACAGGCAGCCAAAGTGAATAACCCTGTCTATGTCCGTCAAGAAAACCAGGTGCATTGGTTTCATAACGTTCAACGATTTGCCTAGGCATTTTCCATTAGATACAATTTCGGCATTGATTTTGTATCGGTACAGTAGGTACGCTTATAATTACGCAAAAAAAATTCACAACAGTAGAGCAGGTAATCGATCTACAGAACACTAAAGAAGAATCTGTATACTAGATAGGAAGGTACAAGTATCGGCCGTAAATAATGCACATCGTGTAATTCCGTCGTCTATGTCGCACGCGAGTCAGTAAATACGCAGCCGAAACAAGTCGACGTGCATTATTTATGGCCGATACCTATGCTACTTATCGACAACGTGATCAACTTTTGTTAATGAACCCTTTTCAAGAACAGCTTCTCAAAAACTTACATAGATGGCGCGCTCTAAGAACTCAAACACTAATGTAATCCTTTGGCAATATGGGGCTATTGTTGTAGTTACATGGCAAATCATTAATTTATTATTTAAAATTTGATAAGGTGCTATCATGCTAACCTAAGCTTTATTTATTTATTGAAACTTCATGGACGCTGAGGTACACAGGCGGACATAAAGTTACACAGCTATATCTTCCGGTCAATCAGAAATCGATTAATAAAAATTATAAAGTAGAGCTCATAAGGAGCACCGACATTCAAAAACCATTAAATTATACAATATCTAAAATCGCATTACATCGAAATAAAGATAAATAACAATACCATACAGCCAAGAGATTATGACAATGTCGTGAGACGTAAGAGCGCGCCATCTATTATTATTTTAATAAGCGGGCCTTGAAAACGGCTCATTGCTCTTGAGACGTACTGTAGGTACTACACCGGCGCGGAGGCTAATTCGATTTCAGGTGATTTTTCATCCGTGGCCAATACAATAATGAGTAAGTACCAAATATCCTATAAGAAGCAGGGGTACCTATACAAACTTGATTGTGAGTGTGAGCTCTCAAAACTAAATGCAACCATTACAGATACATAAAAAAATAATTGGCGTTAATTTCCCTGTTTTGCTCTCGCGCACGAGGGCCCGGGGTCCGCCTTGATCATTATCCATTACATACCTTGCTCGCTGTTTGCAATACGTACCTATACTTTTAAGGAACTATAGATCTACATATTTTAGACCCGAAGAATTCCTGAAGAAATCTTAATAAAGTACATATATAATATTGTAAAATACATTATGTAAAATAATGGATTAACACCAATATTAATAAGCGCACAGATCGCGATAGGCCTTGGGATAATAATTAGTAACTATGAAAGTACCTATTTATCGCAGTGCTTATACGTAATACAATAATTAGATGAAACTGGATAGGTACCGAGTGGAAATTTCGTGAGAGATTAGGTAACAGTTCCAATTTCGGTATTTTATAAAACAGCCGGACGTCCGGTGTTAAATAGCTTGCCCAATTCGTTGTCACTTGCACGAAAGACTGAAACCCAAAAGTCCCAAATCGAACATAATTCAACGAAATTACGATTTAATCTTATCGATGCATCGATTGCCTAGCAAAATATGTCTACTACATCGCTTTAGACTACCTGTACGCGCAAAGAAACGAGGCGATGGTACTCACACCAGGCGATGTCGGCGGGCTGGCAGCGGGTGAGGGTCTCGCCGTCGACAGTTCGAGTGCCACAGAGCGTCCAGGTGCCCAGCAGAGTGCCATCCATGGGGCCAAACTCCACGCGGCAGGACACGTAGCGGGTGCTGCCGTGGGTGGTGATCCCCTCGGTCCCTGTCTCAGGGAACGGCTTGATGTTCCCTTCAGGGGTGCGCAGGAAGCACTCCTCCTGGTACTCCTGTTTGCTGAGAGCGACGTGCACCCTCGCGCCGGTCCGCGTAGTATACTCCAGTACAGGCAGCCACTCCACGCTCTCGTCATCTTCCAGCGACGAGTCATGTTCGTCTGCAATCATTCGATGGCAACGTCATTTCAATCGAACATGGACACGGGAGATATAGGGAGGCGCACAGTCAGAGGCCACCGTCGCCTGGAACATCTGCAACCTAAGGAGCGAGGTACCTGTAAACATGTATTTTTGGAGAGCCCCAAGTTCTAGTGCAAAGGCAAGGAGATTGAGATAATTCAGCATCTCGCCTTGCGCGGTGAAATAGTTCAGGATGCCCGTTCGTTAGTTGAAGTGCGGATAAAATCTCTGCCATCGTCGGAGGGTGCGACGGCAGAAAATTTACGGTGGCACAAAATTAAACAGTTCGATATCCGGAACATTCGCAGAACAGACAGTGGGGAACACACAGGAAGTCGTTCATAGTATAATAGACTGTGAGGGTTACGTAGGTTATCCTGGGCAGACCAACGTGTTGTGGGTCTTCTAAACTCACATATTTCTTGAAAAATCCCAAGCTCCGCAACGCGAAGCCTACAGGTATCGCGCATCGAGTATAACCAAACAACAGTTATCTACAAATAAATCACATTAGTATCGGAGCACGAATTGTGATTAACAAAATAGGCATGATGACTCACTTTGGCGCATCACGGATATCGTGTACTCGGCGGAAAGGTCGACACCGGCGCTGGTCCTGGCGTGGATCGTCCAGACGCCTGTGTCCTCTTGGATCGCGTCGTGGACCACCACGGAGCAGCCGAGAAGGAAGTTACTGGGAAGAAGCTCTATACGGCTGGCGGCGTGGTTCTCGGGCATCAGCTCGGTGGGGTTCCCAGCAGGGTCGACGAGGTGACACGAGTCGAGCTCCTCGGTCATGGTCTGAACCTGAAGGTTGAAATACTCGCCAGGCACCACGTTTATGGAGGAATCAGCCGCGCCTCCTGCAAACGACGCGCTTGTTGTCAACGTGTGCTAACGATGTTGTAACAATATGTCATTGTCTACTTCACTAGTCAGCCAAGATAGTTTATTTTTCACAAAACTTTCCGTGTGACCGAAATGTGGCTAACGTTCAGCCCTGAACATTATTTTAGTCGGAAAAGCAATTTTGTTGTTTTGTGAAGTGCAACTAACTTTAACCTTAGGGTGATAAACCACATTGGTCGACTGCACACTGGTTAGTTTACGTTTTCAATGTTTATTCAAAGGTTTACTCACATAATGAAGGGGAAAGTAACTCTATCGCCTCTAAATAACTGCTGCTATAAGCATGACTTGTAAGAAATAATCTTTGTCAAATTTGTCAGGCAATGAAATCAGACGGCGCACTCGAAAAGCAAATCAGTCAAGGCTGATCGGGCGAAATAGTTTTTAAAACCGAAAATTCAGTAGCGAAGCTGGGCCATCTCTTTTCATTTATAATTACGCACTTGGTACAGATAAATAATACAAATTTATAAATAAATGACCATAAATGCAATACAACAAACCAACGACTCGCATAATGTACAAAACACTGTAAGGATTAAATTAAAAAATAAACAATAAATAAGCTCTCGCAAATACCCTAAATTTATCATCACGTGGTAGGATTGCTACCATAAAACACCCGCCATCACGCCTGTAATTGCGCTGGCTACCTTATCCGTCGAACCGGTGCCTGCAAAGCATTGTTGCTTGGCGGCAGAAAGATAAAGATAAGATGAAGCAAGATACAAAAACAAAGACATAGCAATGAAAGAAATTACTCCCTGACCTGCGAGGAGAACTGTCACCAGTATCCAGTACCACCTCATGTTGCCGACTTGTGCACTCCCACGCAAATCGAAATGTTATATTCCATCGTGAATGCAGTGACGGACTCAGAAATGATCCGAAGCATCTAGAAGTGATCGAAGATATCGTATCTGATATGACTATTAGTTCTCGATAAGAGCCATTTCTAAGATGTCCAGCCAAACACGCCGCTTGTCACAGATTAGGAACAATAAGGTCGTGATTCGTGTCACATTGTGATGTAGTGATTTGTATATTTCATTTTCAAATATCGGTCTCCTCTTTATTCGCTACAGAAACGTCCCTAAATCTTTTAAAGTGACTGGATATTTTGGGGCACTAAAAGAAACCGGATTAAAATACGTCAACTCAAGTTCTAACCTTTAAATTAATCATGTTCTGTTTCCCTTAACGAGACTAAATTAAGCAAAACCTAACCTATCCTAATTTCAATTTTCCAACTGTACCTGAGTGTGGACCTGTGTAAGTCGTAAGTCCTTTGTCTTGGCTGATAAGTGCCTGCCTACTACCGTTGCTAGTTTGGCAACTTTTTCATAGCGGCCATGTTAGTCGATTACTTTCCAAATCTATGATATCTGACTTATTTTGTTTATCAAATCTTGTAATTAGGCTTAACAGTGTCGTAATAATAAAACAGCCTTGTACATTAGGATATTGTAAGTAGATGAGTTTACGCTGATAAAAAAAATGGTTTCCAACTGCGTCTATTATGTACAAGTAGGTGCCTTCTTGGCCGTGTGGTGTCCGGCAGAGTAGAATAGCACCAACCCCTTACACTCGTGTGTGTAGCACAAGGCTACTAATGTTTTCGAGGCAAAAGATCTAGTCCCCGTAGGCTGGAAAATGTGCAGCAGCGTTTTCCATTGTTATATTTATAACACTACGATCTCCTACCCGCCGGCCAAGCATAGAGATTAGGGCAATAACCTCCCCTTTCGTGGGAGAGGCCCTTAGTCCTGCAGTTGACTGTTATGGGCTTTGACGATGAAGTGCCTTCTATGTTATTGTCACCACGTGGGTTACCACGTCCGCGGCTTCGCTTGCGGGTGACACGAACCAAGAATCAACAGAAGGTTCGAGTTCACTCGGTGCCTTATCTAACACCTTGATCTTTTCCTCTTCAATACTTATATAAGTTAGCTTATCATCATCATCATCTTGGCGTTATTGTAGCGATTGTGCTCTCGCGCACGAGGGCCCGGGGTCCGCCTTGACCATTATCCAGTGGAGCGACTGCCATCTGACCTCCGTGACGTTGCTTCCAGGGGAACCTAACCAGATTGGGTCATGGTTACACATTCAGTCACAATCATAAATAGGTTAGGTTAAAAAATATTAAATTAATTTAAATTATTCAATCAAATTATTAGCGAATTAGGTATTTGCATATTTAATCATAAACGTTGTAACAAATATTCTTAGACGCTAAATCACTTCACTTTAGCCAAAAAACACATTGCAGTATTGAAAAACAAACGAGTGTTATAGATAGTCTACTGAAGTTAAAGCGGCGCAGCGGTCGTGCAGCCATGGTCGTACGACGGACGTCGCCCGACCAATAGGAGACCTTAAACCCGCCCGTCACACGACCAGGGTCGCACAACCGTTGCCAATTAGGACATCGCCTTAGGGTTTATCTTTACAACACACGCTCGTGAAGGGTCACTAATTAACCGATTTAACTTCAGTAGCTCGCGTTTTCTTTGCTTTTCAATATTGCACGCTGGTTTCTAAAGGTCTGATCAGACGCAGGCTGAACGCGTTGGTGTGATGAGACCTTAACACGTAAAGTATAAAAAAGACTACACTCCCTATAACCACATACTTAATGTACACCAGTCGGTTGAAAATGCTACATCGGCTATAGTCCATGCCAAATGGATTGTTAATAGCGGACATTGATCTCTAGGTCAGAACTAATTTGTATGATATCACAACAATGGTTTAAATAGTCGTATTGGTTACAACTTTTCTCGTACGATTCGGATGTGGAATGAGCTCCCCTGCCACAGTGTTTCCTTAGGAATATGACTAGGGATCGTTCAAGAGGTATATTAGAGGTCGCTTCAGAGGCGGGCAACGCATTGGTAGCTCCCCTGGTGTTGCTGATGTCCATAGGCGGCGGTGACTACTTTCCATCAGGTGGCCCGCTAGCCTGTTTGTCTGCTGTATAACATAAAAAATAATATTAATTAAATAGAACAGTTTTTTTCAGTTTTAGATAATGCCGGTCCTTGACCAAGAGCTCAAAGCTCGATATTGCTATAATAGAGGACCACGATAAGTCCGTATTAACTGACAGTAGTACATACATACAAACATAACATACATAAAGCTCACGCCTGTGTCCCACAGGTGGGGTAGGCAGAGACTATGGACCGCCACTTTGCTCTATCCTGACACAACTGACAGTAGTAAAAATTATAAAGTGTGGATATGGCAATAATCTGGGGATAAACTGTCCTTGTCAGTCCTTGTCAGTCCTTCTTGTAACATTCAGTTATTTGGTCACTATTAGCTTAAACTTGTACTTTTTGTTTGTCAAAATTAAAATTATTAATCATGTTGAAAATTATCTCCCGCGCTTCCTTTTTAATTGTTTTGCCCATTATTTCATAATATTTTTCATAACTCACGAAAATAAACAATCCTACAGAAATCAAATTGTTCTATGACGCTCAAAAAGTTGCCATACAGATATTTTTATTATATTTTTTGTAGCGATTCGGACTTAGCGTGGTCTTACTATAACCCATTCGTGACGAACTATAGTTCCGGGTTTCGGCTATTCCATAGACCGCGGAAAATACAGAACTACGCAAAAACTACGCTCAAACCAAACTGGCCGATGTACATTATATACCGCCAATATCTGTACATGTACAACATGCGTGTTAATACATATTTTAAGATACTTATTTCACTAAAGTATAGTACATTTATTTTTTGGACGCCGCATTCGGAATTCTTCTATTTGCTCTGAAAAGAAAAGGTGCATATGAGAGGTAGGGAAATGTATCCCTTTCGAATTGGAGCCGCTTGACTGGGGAAGTAAGTACCTCCACTACAGAATGATGATCGGGCCACACAGCCCGCGCCCCCCCGAACGAACCACCCTAATAACATATTGGTTTTTAAAATCAGGTTGCCATTTAAAATTAATGATAGAGCGAGCGCAGCAACAATTGCATCCATTGCACTGCATTGCATTGTAGGTATGTATCAAATGTCACAGTAAACAATATACATATTTTTACCTATTCTTTCACAACATTATTTTGATGATGATGTGAATGGGCGGTGACTGCTTACAGGCAGGCCGCAAGCTTGTTTGCCACCTTAGTGGTATAAAAAAAACATTACTTAAATATATGGCTACAGATTATCTCATTTACCTCGTGACACTGTTTTCCTAAAGTAATTGCCACTCGAAGATGATGCAGCAAGATTCGGTAGCAGTGTACTGCAACCCTTAAATAATAAAATATACGCATCCAGTCCACTTGCTACGAAAATAAAAAGATTATGTCTTCAGGCATTATAGGTAATAATTACAATTAAATACATGCCGTGTAATGTCCGGCAGAGTAGAATAGCATCGATCCCTTACACTTGTGGGTGTCGTACAAAGCGACTAATGTTTTCGAGGCGAAACATCTAGAGTCTGCTTAAGCTGGAAATTGGGCAGCAGCATTTTCCATTGTTATACTCAGAATACTACGATCTCCAACCCGCCTGCCATGCATGGACTGGTCCTGCCTGCAGTAGACTGTTCTGGGCAGTGATGATTATAGGTTGTCCGCATCTATGACCACCCAACCCAGCACGTAGGTGGTGTGGTTCGCCTAAATCTACAGCTTTCGTCACGATGTTTTCCCTCACCTAAGCATCGGTTAGTGTTCAACTAATGTACATAACTCAGGAAAAGTCAATGGTACATGGCGACACTGGGGATCGATCGAAAATTTTATAATGATTATTCATGACTAAATTTTATAATCTTGAATGTTTCAATTTATTTTACTTTTTATTTAAATTCAAAATTTTAATTAGCATCTCTAGATTTATATGCTGATAACAGGACCCATCTACTAAAACTGTAACAACTGCATAACCTGTGTATCACAAATAAATAAATTGATTGATTGATTGAACTACCACTCTAGCTTACGAGTTGAATCCGCTAGTTATTTAGGCCACTGACGCTCTTTAATAATTACAATAATTTAACCAAAGCATATTGTGGGGATAGCTGGAAGATGCATAACAGGCGAGGTCGCGATGTATGTCAACGAACGTCTGGATTTGAGGCATCTGCCCCAGGGCCCCATTAGCGGGATGCTGGGGCAGCCCCGTTCGTCTCTAGTAATGATGAGGCTACTAGTACCGACCCGTTCTTTTCCAAACATGGCTGCATCCTTCATAGTGTCCATCTCAAATTCTATCTCGTTCACCGTCAGGTCACCGTCTATCCTCAAATAGGTGATCGCGAAGTAAGGAATCCTGTGCTGGTACGAGCAGAAGTGAACACAATCGATCACTATCTGAAAACAGAGAGATTTAGGTGTGTCGCCGCCGGTTCCTGTAAATTCAGATCTATTCTTATGAGATTACTAGTGGACTCGGCGCGTACCTCGTATGCGTCCACCCATTTTACCCCTACCTACCCTTTTTTTCTGGCTTATATACCTTCCTCTTGAATTACTCTATTGTTAAAAACCGCATTCAAATCCGATGCGTAGTTTAAAAGATCCAAGTGTACATAGATACATTATGACAGACGACGGGAAACGACTTTGTTTTATACTATGTATAGATAGATCTATTCGTTACTTCCAAATACAATTACAACAAAGACATGGCGATCAAGTGACTGGCTATTAAAAACTAATTTGGTACCTACCCCATATCAGAAAACAGACGTTCCTTAAGCTGTGCCTATATATACGGCATATTCTGATAATTGAAAAAGAAATATGGATTGGATACTAATTTATTAATTCACAATTCAAAATTAGGTAGAGTTTGTAAAATGGATAAACTCCAGGGGCCTAATTCTCGAGCTGAGACATCTCGAATTCGTCGTTTTTTCTAGGCACATATCCCCATTAATAATGACATTGAAATGACTACTGCAGCCAATAAATATTAATTTCAGTGTCGTTTTAATGCAGCTTTTGGGCTAGAGAAAATGTCGAATTTGAGATGTCACAGCGCGAGAATCGCCCCCCCTGGAAGGTCTCTGGAGGACTCAGTAGCTATCAAAGATGCTTGAGCCTGTGTGATATTCCTCCATTGTAGGGCTGCAAAATGGGCTGTCATTTTCTCAAGTGATTGAAAGTACAGCGTACGGGTCCCGTCACGGGTGCCCATACGCTTTCAAGACTTGAAATATTTGTAGGTACGCCTGTAAATTGGGTAGGTATCTATTAGTAGTATTAGTATTTACTAAGTACGGATGTTGTTTAAAATGTGAAATGTATAATCTGTTGGTGTCTCTACTAAATCAATAAATAAGTAGTCTCAGGGTCCGCCTTCCGCTGGGACCACAACCGTGCGACCACGGTCGTGCGACGGGCGGTTTTGAGGTCTCCTATTGGTCAGCCGACGTCCGCCGTACCGTTGCCAACCTCGTTTCGCCAACTGCATTAGGTCACACCTAAAGGGTGGCGAGCTCGGTCCGGGGCTGAAGATCCGGCTAGCCTCAAAGTACGAAACGGCCACCCAACCAGCTCCCGTACTGCGTTCGTTGTTTACCTTTGGTGCTAGCACTCTTGATACTTGGTGATGCTAACCTGGTAACAGTCAGCCTCGCACACGAGGGCGGTATCGCAACGGCGGTCGTGCTCATAGGGGGGCGCCGCTATGCGCTCCTCGGTGCCCCACCCAGCCTGCCCGGTGCAGCTGTTCAGGGATAGCAGGTGGTGGAACATCATCACTCGCATGTGGAAAGGCACGTCACCGTCGGAGGGCGCCGCAGCACTATTCTGCAACCTTATGGAGAACCTGCCGAATTTTTTGTGTTTATACCTCCTGTCTCATCATCATATCAGCCGAAAGACGCCCACTACTGGGCATAGGCCTCCCGCAGAGATCTCCAAAAAGGCCGGTTTTGTTTTCCGCATCCAGCTGGTACCTGCGATCTTGTCCTTCTGTCTGTATCTACATTTACGAGTGTGTTCAGGCAGACAGACAGGTTTTTAAAACAAATATATTTTTATTACCGAAAGATACTTTCGTGGGAGAGGCCCTAAGTCCTGCAGTGGACTGTTAGGGGCTGTGATGATGATGATGATGATGACTTTCGGCAACCTGAGTGCTTCAGTTGGTTAACATGGCGTCTGCCACACAGAGTTCCGGTTTCAATCTACGGTCGAGCGGAAATTGAAATAATGAATTTTTATTTACTGAATACTTTATAGGACAAATACCTCTTTTAATTGAACTTTAGCTTTCACCCGCGACTTCGTCGGGGTAACATTCTGTAATTACGTTCCGGAAGTTCCCCCGGGAAACACATTACATTGAATTTCGAGGTAAATTATGCCTATGTGGTATACCGGCCTTTATTAAAATTCGTTCAGTAGTTTTTGCGCGAAGGCTAACAAACGTTCGCATTTATAAAAATCTATTTAAGTAAACGAATCCCAAAATTATTTTCAAAAACGGTAATAAAACGCAGGCTTGTTTGCAAACTTAGTGGTTTCAAAAAGATCTGAACGTGTGTGAACTCTAAGGGCGAAGGATACCGTCTCGACTGCGTTTAAGAGGTAAGAGCGCTCTAAGTATTTCCTTTTAACGGGGCAGAAGTAGTTAAATAATGTAATACCGGGGGGGAAATTACATAAAAACCGTGTTTACTTCTTGTGCACTGCATTTTGAAAAATATAGATTATTCGGTATAGAACGAATACATTTTAAAATTTGAAATCAGATGTGTTCAACGAGCAGAACCGCACGCTCCGACATCCCATATGACCAAAGCCTACCTAGCCGAAGTGCAATCACAACAGACGAGTGCAAGCACCTAGGCAAGCTGACCCAGGAGCCCATGATCTAACGACCTAACATAATCCTGTTAGAGCCCCGGCCACACTGTTGGCTCAAGAGCCCATCCTAGAGGCCTACTTATTATAAAGCTCAGCCTATACCAACACCGCGATGCCCTAAGTACGTATCTTTTCACGAAACACCTTTCCGAGTAACTACGGTTGCCAAATTCAATACAAATCCTGTCTATCCTGTTCATCTAGTGAGGCACGCCGAACTACATTTTCTCTCGTCTGAATATCCTGCATGTACGTATCACCATGGGCATGTGTTACCCCTTTCCATAAACTGGGCTGGTTGCTTGTTTGACACCTATTGTTGTATAAATAAGAAGCGTACGTGTCCGCGTACTTGTTGACGATCCCTTTTATCCGAATCACCATCCCGGGAGTCACTGTCGACGGCAGCAATACGTTGCACGACGGCGGGCTTGGCTGGCAACAGACAGACATGGCGATGTGACCAGGGAGACGAAACTTCAAGCAAGTCACACCACTGTATATTGCATATGCATTTGTATTTTATAAAACATATATATATATAATACAAGTGCATGGCCGTGTGGTGTCCGGCAGAGTAGAATAGCACCAACCCCCTTACACTCGTGGGTGTCGTACAAGGCGACTAATGTTTTCGAGGCAAAAGATGTAGTCCCCGTATGCTGGAAAGTGGGCACCAGCGTTTTTCATTGTTATATTTATATCACTGCGATCTCCAACCCGCCTGCCAAGCGTGGAGATTATGGCAATAACCTTCCCTTTCGTGGGAGAAGCCCTTAGTCCTGCAGTGGACTGTTATGGGCTGTGATGATGATGATGACAAGTGCAATTGCATTCCGTGCTTTAAATGGCACGTTAAGCCGTCGGTCCCGGTTGCTATCGATTGCTAAGTCCCTTCAAGAGGGGCGTTAGTCTTTAGGAAGGTCCTACTCTACGACTGTGTTCTTAGCTAATGGTTGTAGTTCCAGTCACTACCACGGGACTTCTTACGTGAACCGAACTGTACTACTCTCTTCTATAACTCATTGGTTTCTCTGGCTGGGAGGCATCACCTCTGATGTGGGAGTTTAAAGAAGCCTCTCTTCAATTATTGGAGAGTTATGGAGAGACAAACTATGAGGTCTCAACGTGCGCAAGCCACGTCAGAGGCCAATTGGGTGGCACCGAATTACTGTAAATTACAAAAGAGGTTTTGATACCTCACACTATGAATGTATGAATCGTTCTACGGAAAACTTACTACATTTTTAATTGAGACTTTCAAATCGTCTCGTAGGCGACTAGATCTCGGTTTGGATTCTATTTCTTCAATGGGTTTAGACATAGTTTATTCAGGTTCCTGGTTATATGAGCTTCTTAGGGGCTTCATTTATTAGTAAAGGAACACTTTATAGGAAACAAAAACATTTCACATTTTTCTCATTAGACAGTACTGTTCTTGTCTTCGTAGGTCTATATAAGTTTGCATAATTTCCATACAAATTTTTCCGATGTGCTCGTATTAGAGCGAACCCAAAATTTGCAACTGAGCAAATACATACAACTAATGTATACCGTTTCTTATCCATATATATTCAAATATTGAAAATAACTTGCGAAGTAACTAAGTAACTCGTTTCACGGTGTATCATAACAGAGTAACAAAACTCAAATAAATAATATTTTAGTACTTTGTGTATGAAAATTATACGACTTTCTTGAGTTGTACGATTGACATCTTTCACTAGAGAGTCCGCAAAATAAGGCTGCACTTATTATAGAGTTCCTGCCATTGTTTTTGTTGGGGCTTGGTCTTGTAGGCTATCTGTCACCTTTAGTTCCATTTTCAGCCGCAAGCAAAGTTATCTTGCACGTTCTTCTATTTTTTATTTATTGAAAAGCATAGAGATGAAGCAACTCTATGGAGAGATTATCTATGCTTACCATTTTGGTACGGACTAGGGGGAGGGTTTCTGTAGTGTACCACAACCTTCAGTATATAAAATTTTTTCTCTATGACCACAACACCCATTCCCACCGCTGCAACTCCTGTTCAGCCAGGTTATACAGCGGCGACCCAAAAGATTATCCCATGAGATTTTTCAAGGATTGAATAAAGTTTTAAAACAACATCTTCAGTGGCAGACATATGTAATTATTATGTTCTTAACCTAACCTGGACTGAGTCGTCAACGTGTAATAAAGACCGTTAAAGAACGCCGTACGTACTTAGTATTTCTATGGAAAACGTTTATTTGCATTCCTTTTAGCTTAAGGAAAATGCGATATTATCCTACTAATAATATAAATGCGAAAGTTGTAAGGATGTTTGCATGTTCCTTACTCTTTTACGCCAAAACTACCCAACGGATTTTGATGAAATTTTGGAGGGATTTAACTTATAGGCCTAAATAACATATAGGTTATAAATTTATACATAGACATAGACGTATCTTTATTTGGTCTAATAACACATTAAAAAAATACTTAAAACTAACTAAACTAAACTTTTACCCGATAGTCTGTGTGGTTCTATGGGTCTCGACCACAGAAACGGCTCCGCAATTTACTTAAGCGATTTTTACGCTGACGTAGTCGCGGGGCAAAGCATCTACCTACCAACGTATTGTAAACATACGAACATGGTACTAAGTGATTTACCTTATTATGTATTATGCCACGGATCGCAATATCAGTGCGAAAATTCCTCTTCAATGGATCTTCCAATCAATAAGCCCATATTATAAAGACGAATATGGAGCTCTATTTTTGATCGATTCGCCTCGATTTGAATAGTTTTCAATTTTAATTTTTGGGATGACAAATTTAATATTTTTAACATCATATTAGCAACACCGAAAAGCATGGTTAAAAAATAGGGAAAATCAGCGTAATCGAATTTTTCATGCCGAAAATAAAAATTGAGAACCGTTCGAATCGAGGCGAGCGATTCAAAAATATCCCTGGAGTTCGATGCTACGCAAAGAACATCGAAATGTTCAGAAGTAGTAGAGAGGTAGGTGGTGGATATCTGACGGGATGCTTACATATGAAGTTTTAATGAAATACTTAAATAAAACTTTATATTTGTCGTAGACAGCCTCAAAGCCGTGTGCGTGTGGAGTGTGGAGCCGCGATAAGCAATGCAGCTGGGCCGGCCGCGTGTCCTTTCGTCTTTTCTCCCCGTTCTAAAGAAATGTGTAAACGAGTGTGGCAGCCGCGGTGTGCTTGGAGCGACACTAAGGTTGGCGGCGAGCATCGTGAAATGCGCCTTGCGCGGTGGTGATAAGGTAGAAGTTAGGTGTGCCGGTGAGGGCGCTTAGTGCTGTCTGGCGCGCGTCTCCGCGGCCGCCCGCACGCCGCGCTCCAGTCCGCGGTCACCCGGCGACCTCACTGCGCGCGCCGCTCTTGCGTCCGTTGACACCAACCGAAAACATAAAGCCACTATCAGAGCAGCGCTCTTCTCAACCCCCCCGAAGAGAGTACAGGACACATACTCAATCAGTGCTAAACCCGCCCGCATCGAGACCCACGCCGTACACGCCGCCCTCAACCGAGATATCCTTTTATAACGTAAGTAACTTAGTATAGGTATTGATTTTTCTTTTATAGCAAATATGTATTCAAAATCGTACGGCTCAGCGGCGGTGGAGCGAAGTATTTATGTACGTAACCGACGGAACGTGCGCGGCTGGTCGTATTTTTCTGTTTATAGTCTGATAGGTTACATGCTGCCGTGGATTCCGTTACTTTTCTTTCGAACCTGCCGGTGGCCGCGGCCGCGTCTAGTTTCTACACATATGAATATTAATTCACACATACACAATGGCTGACGACTTTTTAATATTGTTTTCATTCGATACGTGTGCACGCCGTGTCCGGTTAATTAACATCAGTAATTATCTACAATTGTCTACCTACCTAGTCTGTTTTCACCGGCGTGATCCCAGGGATGATCTCAATAGTCAATAGCGTTATCTGTGAACCCACTATCGAATCCCTCGACACGATATCCGGAACGCCTTAACTCATCTCATTGGTAATCAATTAATCATTAATAACACAAACCGCTACTTTAACTTGAGACAAAAGCAATTGAATTCGTTGCCGCCTTTATGCGAGTGTCATTTGTTTATTTCTTGCACAAAATTAATTGTCTTTTAGAATTCGACAGAATGTCGTTTGTCATTCCTCTTCAAACTATCTCACACGTCATCTGGGAATAATGTGAAAATGAGTCACATTGTATTGTAATCAAGTACCTAACTAACTTTCTTACCATATTCTTTACTTGAAAGTTTATAATTTGCGCTTGTCTCGTCACCAACGGGTGTCAACCTATCAGAAGATTATGCGCTTTGATGCAATAGATGTAAACATTGTAGTACTTGGCGTACTTCCACTAGAACAAACAAACACAATTTTTGCCGTGCACAGTCGCTATCCGATAACACTCACGTATAAAAACGGTGGGAATGGTCGCGTATTTACTAAACTTATTACGTAGGTACCTGTTTAGTTGAAACTTGTAGCTCGAAGGCGAAGCAATCGGAATTTCTGTGAGCGTGCTCTGCTCGCTCAATGAGATAGTCGACGTAGGAGCCTTTGTGACAAGGCTTACGAGGGGCAGAGCCTCCAAAGTTACAAGCCGCACGCGCGCGCAATGACAATGCGGATGTCACACCATCAGAGTCCAAGCTAACCACCTGGGCCAAAAGAATTCTGCACTCCCTAACGGTAAACAGACATACAAAATAGTTGTCTTTTACTTTCAACCGTGAAGGTAACGCATTATGGTAAAAAATTTTTTTTTTTTCATACAGTTTTGCAGCAACGAAATTTAATTATAACTATACAATACAAAGATGCAAGGCTAATAACAAAAAAGCGGTTTGAAATTTCTAATAACATCTGCAGTTTAAATAATCTCAGATAAAAACAACTTACGCAAACTCAATGCAACACAAATGGATCGTCTGTCATAGCAATAATCAACGTCCAATTATCCAATAAGTAGATTCACATTGCTCGGCGCATGATGGGAACGGGAAAGCAAATGCGGAGAAAGATGTGGATGACGTCACCATACAAAAATCGAGCACAGAAGCCAAAGTGCTCAAAGTGTGTTCAGCACAACCTATATACAACCTATGTACAAAAAGTTCCTAAACTGAAACGAAACAGGTACTTACTTAATTTACTTTCGTATTTCATTGGAGTGTTAGCAATACCTACTTGTTTTGTTCAAAAGCACATGTTTGTGACAGAACAGCTATAGGTGCTCCAAGTAAACCCCTATAGAGTGAAAGTTGCATTGCAAAGACAGCGCTACTCGTGTTTTATAAAGTAACAGACTGCCCTCTTACGAGTTCAATTTACTTAAAAAGTAGGTACCTATTTTACTAACATAACTGGACAATATGGACTGTTAAAATTTTTATTTAATATGCTCTGAAAGAACTGATTAATAATAATAATAACAATAGTGTAGCTCACTTGGAGTAATCCCGTGAGCGTCACTCATATCACCGGTCACACTAAGTGGCTGAGACAAAATAAAAAAGGAAATATAATAATAATATATTCACGAAGAAAATCACGTTGCCTGCAGCAAGGGCTCCAACTAAATCTTGATCTTCCATTCCTGTGGAGGCACAATTCACAAACGAATTTTATCGTACAATTTGTAACAAGTGCTGATGTCGTCAACGCTTTAGGAACGATGAGATCATGGCTCGAAAATATGAGTGCAAAGCAGGGTAATGCTGGAAATCTTTTACATAACTATTAAGTATTTGATTTTGTTACCTTGACATTTGTGAAGGTGTTAAAATATAGAATATTAACTTTTCTAGTATCAGTAGGGAGACGTGAACCGTTGCTTGGTCTAGATTGTACGTAGTATTTTCTTTGTCTGTGGTCTGGACGTCTCATGTGGTAAAATTCTATAGATTTGTCATTAAATGTGAATGCATTTTCATAGCATTGGAAGGCAGTGAAATAATTTTCATAATCGATTTTGAAATGCTGAAGTTATAGGGAAAGGTTCTATGTACTTTTTAGTACGATGATAAGGTTTACTGAGTGTCGAATAACGTCATCGTTCATGCTAAAATAACAACGTTTTAGCGTATAAATCTTTTTTGGTTTAATAGATATCGTGAAAATTTCTGCACAGTCTAAAGGTGTTTAAAGTTACTTAGCAAAAATTGTGAGACGTCCTCTGACATACTCGTTGATACCGGACTCTTTTATGATATATCCAAAAGATATGTATTACCGGTTATGCTGTTACCCCCTAGTTCCTGCTTTCCCAAGTTCGAGCTAGTGCCAGGTATTTCTCTGATATATCTTCATAAAGCACTATTTGCGAATTCGCTCCGCGTTAAACATCACGGTCTGTGATGTCATTTACATCGTCGAGGATAGGAAGAACTGACGCAAAATTTACTACGAAAAAATGTTCAAGCGAGGTCACGCGAACACGCCTCCCCAGTATTGAAGAGATACAAAGAAAGGATGGGGGTATGAGACGTGAGACCTAATATGTTAGCCCATAATTTTGCGACACCGGGAAGCTCATGAGATGAGATTATTGTGTGATATTAAGTATATTTTTACAGGTATTCACTTAAACAGTTTGTGGTGGTTTACATTATTGTATATTACATTTATTCATCTTAAGCTATTGTAATAACTTGTCACAACATTAGATGCTACAGAGGTATAACATTTAACAACTGATTTTATAATCAAAGCTCTAGCTGGTCGCCATAGTATAAACATTGGCGAGAGCCGTTATTTAAACTAACATAAGAAACAATGTCTATTTAAATGGCAAGTAGGACAGTAAAGTCAACAGTCAACTATTCAATATAAGATACAAATTATCTTCACCCATCCATTGACAATGGGCTTGGAGCATCCAAAACTATCTGGGTGAAACATAAAAATATCATAAATCACCATGACAATCATTCTTATTTGAAATGTTGTTGGACGTGTATTAAATACTTATTTAAAACTGCGGTGCGAAACGTGGTCAAGTCTCCGAGTCATCCATCTCCAGCTCATTGGCAACATCAATGCCGAGCATCTACGGCGATGCTATTTATTTAGCGTGACTGAGTAGATTCAGCCCTAACACATATCAGTCACGAATGGATCCCGTTTTTGAGCCGGTCGTTGGCCGTAGCCGCAGAGTATTTTGAATATCTGACTCACGCTGTTTTGCTGGCAACAAAGGAAAATAATTCGCCGTGGCTAACTCTTTGCGACGCGAGTGCGCAACTATTCTACGAGACTTGTCGACCCTCTTGTGTGTTCACGGCCGCTAATTGGTCGGTTTTGACTGAGTCGGAAGCGTGCAAAGCCGGCTGGCGGGGCCGGTGTGCGCTGCGCGGTGCACGACTACTGCGGTTTTCCCTATGAACTTTACACGGACGTGTCGAAGACGGAATTGACCAACTTTTATGTCGAAATTACTATCACACAGATGTCAATGGGTACTTATATACAAACATATGTTTTGTTTTTCAATATATATTCTTAAAAATGTGCGCTCTATTTACAATACTGGTTGTAAATATAATCGTATATAATAGTATATTTGCCTACTTTCCTCCGGTCATGCGTCGGCGTTTTATAATTTCGTGTCCATAAACACATAGGTACGTAAAGGTTATTGCTAGCTTACTAATACTCAAGCAAGGCGAAGACGGCAGAGAAAATAAAGGGGCGACTTAAATGAATTAGAATGACTTAACTTCATATTGTAGCCGGCTAGTTGAGGCTGAGATAGCTTATCGCGGTGCTAACACAATGGCGAGTTATAAAATTACACACGCAAAAGATCCAATGCTAACAATGGGGGGGACGCAGGCGCATGCCTCGCCGAACCATTGTAGAGGCGCGCGGGCGCAACGGAGCTGGGTTACCCGGTGTGGGACGCGAGTTTCGGCCTTATCCTCCAGACATAAGGCCCTAGATAGCGAAGTGGGTGGCAAAACGAAATGCTGTCTCAAATATCAACAAACTCGAAAGATGTGCCTCTTCGCAGTCAACGTGCGCGTGAGTCACTATTGGCCCATTATAATTAGAGCCGCGATATTGCCGTGGCTAAGGACAGGCGATCCACGAATGTGATACAGTCGGAAGAGACATGTCGAAGCTAGCAGTACCTACCGACCTCGTAAGAAAAGAAACTCATCCCAACCGCTTTGGGCCTCGTTGGCAAGCGAACAAATTCACTTAATCAAAACATTTGATTTGTGCTTGTACAAATATTTTGAGAAAACAACGCGGCGGGGTAATAATATTATGAAACGTAGGCAGCTAGCTGCTGGCTTGAGTTCTGGACAGTCGTAACATTTTGCGTAATAGGCACAAGAATTGTCTTTTGACGGTTTTCATTTGAAATTGTTAATTATTGTCCACAAATTTCTAGCAGACGCCTGCTGCACAAAATTGTTCTTGTTGCAATAACAGAGATAAAGAAATATCACCTAGAATCATATAGAAATTAACATTTGATGCAAGCCACAAGCGCTGGGTATGACGTATTATAAAACAAACACGAGCTAACATTGTATTCACATCACTGTGTTACTTTGTCTAATGTTAAACTAGTTCGGAAAATATCTACCTCATACCTCAGTATAAAATTGACCGCTACGCAGGTACGTAATTTCTGACACATCAGCATTCTAAAGTTGTACATCGACTAAACAGGAAGTCTTTTTAGAGCAAAGCAAATACTGAATGTCTCATCGGTATTGTATGTGAGAAGTACTTACAACTTTTTTGTGGGACATAAGTTCTGCGCAGTTGATATCGCGCAAGCCTAGCGGTCGTATGAAAAGGCAACGTATTGGATGTATTGTAGAAAGATTGTAAGGTAATAAAGAAGTAAGATTCTCCATTTTATCACCGTGTAAGTTGATCGCACGCCACATGGGACGCTCGCATAACACGCGACCGTAGTTTGTAAAGCTGTCAAGAGCAATATTCTGAGGTATTAGCTCTAGAGGTTAGAGGTACTAGAGGTTATTGCCATAATCTCCACGCTTGGCAGGCGGATTGGAGATCGCAGAGTTATAAATATAACAATGGAAAACTCTGCTGCCCATTTTCCAGCCTACGGAGACTAGATCTTTTGCCTCGAAAACTTTAGTCGCCTTGTAGAACACCCAAGAGTGTAAGGGGTTGGTGCTATTCTACTCTGCCGGACACCACACGGCCGAATAAAATATTTACTTCATTGCAATTTTATTCATAGTTTGACAATTGGAACCGCATCAAAAGGTTCAATTCCTCGTTCTATTTATGTTCGTATTCGAACTCTGCGTTTGCCCCATAAATAGGTACTTTCTAATGTCCAAACACAAGCAGGCGCTTATGTGACCTCGCGGCCTGAATGACCGCTCCATCGTGGAATCTCAATTCTAACTGGGATTATATCGTGGGTCGTACAACAACCACATAGAGTGCTACAAACATATCTGACCCGGCGTCGCTGTTGTTGGCATTGACATTGACATGTCATTTCAAATACATTTCAAAATGAAGTTCTAGTTTTGGCCACCGGGTCAGATAAGTTTGTGGCACTGTAAACGGGTAGTATGTCATTCGTTGACGGAACTTGAATGGCCCGACTAGTTGAAACCGCCAAAGCTGAACCTTTGAAGAAAAATAATTACATCTCCACAGGTGGATTCTAATAAAGATGTTATATAAGTTTGTAAAATATACAATATATTGATTTCTGTGATAGATAAAATCGCGCGCGAGCATGTGCCTAAAATATAGCACAAAAATATCTAAACAAAACATACAAACAAAACAAAGATGAAAACATAACTAACTAAAATTTCATTATCCTAAAAATATCTTAAATCAGCACAAAAAGCTTTATTCATCACAAAATATATACATGATATATTTTACGACCTACAAACACCGCCTACAAACTAATAATGCGTACGGCTCAGGAATGGAACACGTTGCCTGCGAATGTGTTCCCTTATCATTTTTATCTGGTCACCGTTAAGGCTAGAGTGAATAGACTGTGCCTAGACAGGCATGCTCCATCTGGTGGTAAGTGAAATCATTTACTACCAGGTGAGAGGGCGGTCAAATGCCTGGCAAATTTTAATAATAGGTACATGATATTATTTACTAAAATTCCAATTTTTTTTAATTCAAACTTTATTTTACGACCTAACAACTAATTATCATCCATAACAGTCCCCTGCAGGACTAGGGCCTCCCCCACTAAAGGGGAGGTTATTGCCGTAATCTCCACACTTGGCATGCGTTGTAAATATAACAATGGAAAACGCTGCTGCCCATTTTCCATTCGACAGAGAATTTTGCTTCGAAAACATTAGTTGCCTATTTAACTATTCTACTCTGCAGGACACCACACGGCCAACTAATCATCATCATATATTTAAGAGTATGACTCTTGTCGGTGGAGCAATCGCCACTCTTCTCCCCTGTCTGCCAACCTCTTCATCTATTTATAATCCTCGGCGCTCAATAAAGGCCAATTAATAGGAATACCTAAAATTGAATATTATCGAAGATGCAAACTTAGCGTGGAGTACGTCACTTTGCAATACATTGGTTTCCCCGTGGGTGCGCGACACTCTACACCAACAGCTGACCAGCCGACCAATTTCACTGCTGAACGCCCTGCTCTCTCTGGCTTGGCACAAACTCATCCGCACGATTAAGCGCACCACTCTGGGTGGTTTACGGTGCAAACGGCCAGCATAGGCATGTATAAATAACCCAGGTACGTTACCTAGGGAAAACAAGGCGCCGTTTCAACGATTCACAACATAACAATGCGTTTTTAAGTCCTCATAAATAAGTAAAAGAAATAAATAAATATGCTTGGACAATTCACACAGCGCCACCTAGCCCCAAAGTAACCACAGCTTGTGTAATGAGTGGCAGAGAACTGATAAACGTACCTATATATTTTTATTACATACTACCTATATATTTTTATTACATTGTAAATACATTTAACACCCAGACCCGTAAAAGAGATTAAAACTCATCATTTTAATTTATGCCCGGTCGGGAATCGAACCCGGGACCTCTGCGTGGCAGACCGGCACGTTAACCAACTGAAAACCACTCAGGTCGTCATCATTTCATAAAGAAACAACCTCTTAGTGGCAGTTGTGTACAAACTTTATGTTTATTTTCCTGTTTTTTCTTAAGGCTGGTAGGGTTGCTCTTGTTGTAAATAGGATATGCATGGATTAAACCCAATCAGTTGCATATTTTTCCATCGCAATTGAAACTTGGTTGCGATGATTAATGATGGGTTCCAAAGGTGAAATTGGTCCCACAAATTGTTAAAGATACTTATATAACTTTCTACTTATATTTCCGAATAGGCGCGAGAAATTTGCACTCGGCCCGGGCGGCGAGCGCCCTCGCAACGCCACTGCTACTGAATAAATTACTTAAAATGAAAAATTTGTGATACTCGTACCAAGAGAAAAGAGACAATTTTCACTTGATTCTGAGTTTCCTATTGGTGTCGCAACCGTCGACCACGGCATTTGCGGGGTAATGAGAGTAGGCGATTCCGTGAACGTGTATCTAACCATTGATCAAGAATCGTAGCAAATACACAGTGTCTGTCTGTAATATATTATGGATTGCGCGGCTTGCGGAATAGGCCGGCGGGTGCTATGGCGACGTGATGCTATTTTGGGAGCGCGAGAATGCTGGGCGTACCGTAGCTATGACTTAGCTTGGGTTACAGTCGGATACATACCACTTTTTACAACCATGAACGCTCATGGTAGGAAGTGTTTACTTACCTATTAACAAAAGTTGTAAAGGACCTCGCTGACCGGGCTTTGATCGGGACGTAGCGAGTGTCCAGTGTTTTCTGAAGTGAATACTTTGATAAACCTGTCCCCTAAAACTCCCAAATTACAAATTTATATCGAAATCACAAGAATTACTCGTTAAAAATACGGCGATGTTTGGCAACGTCACGTCGGAATTTTTCATACATAGTAACCTGTGAACATTTATGAGTTTCAAACTGTGGGTAACTCCTGTTTGTTAGTATTTGTTGGAAGGGAGCTGAAAGGAAATTATACCTAATTACTTCCTTCGCCTGCTTTTACTTCATATTTATTCATTTGTTACGGATCGCAGGATTCGCAGGCAAGAATAAGATTAAAAAATATCGGTATTCAGTGATGAAGCAGTAGTTCCGTGATCGTGGAGTTTCAAATAAGTATGTGTATGGATCATGCCCCCATGGACTCGAACCCCCGAGTCCTCATTCGTGGAGGGTACCATGGTCTCTACACTTGGCAGGCGGCTTTGGAAATCCCAATGTTGAAAACAGAACAAAAAACACTGCGGATGTTTTCCAGGTCTGATAAGTAGAAGTGTGGTAGACTCCCAAAATTCTTGTACTAATAGAAAGAAGCAGGTCTATCAGGACCGTACCAGTGGATCAATGTTGTCTCTGCCTACCTCAGTAGGGAAATTGGCGTGATGTTAAGTACCTGTAGAAAGCTTGACTTTTCCCATGTGACACAGGCTTCGCATGCGTGATATCGCGGAGGTACCAACGTATATGTACATAAAGTTCCCATAGTCTCAAATTCCACCCGTGTGAAACAGCTATTATGTTTGATTTTATTATACGTCTTAAATCGTGATCTCGTTTCGTAGCAGATTTTGACTGTTCACATAACCTTCTGATGAATGTTTTTAAGTCAAAGATAAAGTTCATCGAGTATTGGGATCACTCAGCTTAGTATAAAACAGGATCTCGCCTACCGACACCAAAAGACGCCACCTTGTAAAGAAAAACTATGAAATTCCTATGGGAGGAAATGAACCGGGTGAGAAAATGAGTTTAAGTTTAAAAATATCTATAATAAGAACGTTCTAGCAGAAATACACACGTTTTTTTGGGGACATAAAACAATTACATGTTATGTATATGTAGCACAGATAACTTAAATATGAATAATCTAATATGTAACCAAACGACAGTATCCACAGCGTAGTTATCAAAACTCATTAGTGTACTTGCTTCTTAAAATCTGCCCAGGCTGACTTGTCTTATTTGGTTATGGAAATTATGTATTTAAATGGATAATTTGCAGCAGTATTCACATTCTATATGTTTCTTATATAATTCAAGATATCTATATACAGTATATATAGCGTGGTTGATACGACAAGTCGTGATTTGGGTATTGTTTGTTCACCAAATAAGACAAGTCAGTTTGGACATGTAATACTTCAAAACGACTCCGTACGAAATACGAGTCAATGACACCTACGCATTTAATTTGAGACTGTACGTTAATACTATTTTCTATCGAATATACTAATAAGTTGACGTTGACCAACTGTGATCTAGTTAACGCGCATCGCCGCGCGCACGATAACACGTGACGCACGCTCGCCGGTGCGCGCGCGCAGCACAGGTGACTCACCGCATAGTGCACTGTGATCACCGCACTATCACCACTTGGCTCTTCTTTGTTATTATAAACCTATTTCTAATGTTAGGCCGTGTGGTGTTCGGCAGAGTAGAATAGCACCAACCCCTTACACTCGTGGGTGTTAGGCGAATGTTTTCGGCAAAGATCTCGAGTCTCCGTAGACTGGAAAATGGGCAGCGGCGTTTTCCATTGTTACATTTACAACTCTGCCATGTCCAACCCGCCTGCCAAGCGTGGTGATTATGACAATCACCTCCCCTTTCGTAGGAGAGGCCTTAAGTCCTGCAGTGGACTGTTATGGGCGATGATGATGATGATTCCTAATGTAAAGACCTCTGAAGGATGCCTATGCACAGCATTGGGCGTCTTTCGGCTAATAAGATGAATGTAATAAGACTAAAATTGTTAATAATACCAATAGATTCATACGATATTACTATGTTTATCATTACATTACATTACATAACACTATTATTTTACCTGTATCATTACTGAACAATTCATGTTTTGGTAAAGGTACTGCTGTATGGTATTCTTAGCTTCACTAATCCCATTTGTAAATTGCAGCTTTTTTTTTGTTTTTTTTTGGCAGTACTACTTATATCTGATTGTAAACAAATGTGATTGCTGTAAAACTGTGAAATACATAAATTTAAAGATTGTTTAGGTACTTTGGCCTACGGCCAAAGTTCGCAAGAGAGACACCTTTGTAAAAACAATTGAAAAGTTAATTGGTTTCCCAAGATTACAGATGTGTTCTAAACGAGAAATTAAAATACCTACCGCTCCCGAGAGAAATAAACTTCGAGTTTCACATCGAGTCTTTTATATTCACAACATTTAATTTTCCAAAACAATGATCTCTCTATGAATTAATTTTAATAACTTATTTTCCATATAACAGCGGTCCATTCCCACGAATGGAGTACAATACACCTTGAGCACAGGAATCTAAATAAATAATTGTCTAGATATTGTGGCTGTGAGTCTAAAAACTAGCCGACACACCATAAAGTGGTATTATGGTCATGCAAAACACTATTTTGATCATTTAGCCAAACAAAATGTAGAAGACAATCACGAAAACATCAGTGTTTCACCTTGTATCACAAAATAGCTGTAATTTACTGCGAAGTCATGGAAAAAAATTAATTGAACAGTTATAAAGAGGCTGTGTACCAGCGAATTGTGCGCTAGCTGAGGTGTAAAGTCGTGGGAGATGACATGGAACTGTGTAGACGAGCGTCTACAATGTAGGCTGTGAAGGTTTTCAAGTTTCTAATACTTTGGATACTCATTCTATTTCTTTTAAAATATCTATATCTGAAAAAAGTTAGTTACTGTGTAGACAAACGTCTATAATGTATACTGTGAAGGTGGTTTTCAAGTTTCTAATACTTTGGATACTCAAAATATCTTTATCTAAAAAAGTTCGTGACGTAGGTAGAATTAAAGCATCCTGCTCACGAACGCTGTGGATTTATCTCGAGACTCATGTGACTGTTATGATGATAATAACATACTAACTTTGTCATAACAACTACGTATTTCTGGTTACGAAATTAGTAATGATTTTGCACCTATTCCACCCTTACGTGGTTAATATACCTAGCTAACTTTATGGGTCATTAAGAACTACCCTTCTTGTCCAGAACCGAACTTTCTTAATTTGTTAATCTTTTTTTTTTTAATTGTTTTCATTCCAAAGTTGCAGTTGGAATGACATAGCTTGTGACGTCTTAAGCTTTCCCATCATTGATCCTAGTTTCCCATCAATGTTTCCCATTTATTTCTTTACAAAAAGATTTTATTATTGTACCTTTTGCGTTGTTATGAAAGTATATTAGAAAGGGTGAGATGACTGATTTTTCATTGACTTCGATTTCATTTTCACCATTGTACTTTCAGATGGTCAATTTAAAAAGCTAAGTAGTATCACATGCTCATAGCTACATCCCCATGAATGCAAATATCTATTTCTCAAGCGACTAGTTTTATACGTTGGTTACATGCACCAGCATTAATAGTAGCTGGTGTGTCTGTAGTACAATTGTAAATGAGTGTGAAACGCAGTGAGGCTGGCTAACAGCAAGGCCCACACAATAAGCTAGTTAAAATTTACTATGGCGTGTTACATGTGTGTATACCTACTTGCCGACGCTGCTACTCATAAACAGCCCTTCGCAGTCCCTTGCAAAGCAGTTAAAAATGAAAAATACGCTGGTTCTAGAAAAAGATAATCCTTTGAGACTCATGACACTTATTTCTGCAGTCCCTGTATCAAACGGAGAAGCAAATTTCAAACAAGCGCGACCTAATTTAGATAATCGGAAATACACAACAGTGCATTGCAGTGCAGTGCAACAGACAGGAAGTAGCTGTCTACGCAGTTGGAGTAATTGCAAGTAAATTTTTAGCGAACTAAAAGTGACATTGTTCTGTGGCAGGGTACTTGCGAGGCCGATGACTAAGGTTAAGCAACGTTCGCAGAGTCAGGGAACTGGATGGGTGACAGATTCGTATTTTGAGGCGAACTTTTAGCAACGCAACGAGCTCGCCACTCCTTGGGTATGCTTCCTAATACCGTAGGCAAAGTCCTCACTGTACCCTGAGACTGGTTGAGCAGTCTCGGCAGCCGACTGGCACCCATTCTTTATTATTATTAACTACAAAGTTACCAAACTCTGCGTAGCCGTGAATCTGCCGTACTATACGGCCGAGTCATTACACTATCGCCTCCAAAGACTAACGAGCGAGATACCATCGCCACTTGCGAAACTGTTCCCATTTGCCGAAGTGCTTTGTACCATTTAATAGCCATTTAGATACATACAATCACAATTGTTAGCTGCAAAGAGGATCTGCAACGTTGAGAAAAACGTCTTTTAAGACAAGTAGACAACGACCATCAAACGGTGTGGCTACTAAAAGAAGTGGTGTGTGGTGTGGAGGTTAGTATGGGGAGCCGAGGATGCCCGAGTCCCGACGGACACAACCGAAGCGTCCCCTACGTCTCGCGCGATGAGTCAGCGCACCAGTCGTCGTTCCCTGCCCCGTCGAGACTGTTTACTTTTGCATTGCAAATAAAATAAGTATTTACGATGACGTTAAAATAATGGCTCCCTGGCCAGTGACAGTTAGGATGAACAAAGACTGTCTGAAGGTATACGTCTGCTATTCAAATGCTATGTGGGCGTGACGATGTACTAAGCTCCACAGTCAGTCCCAAATAGAATAGCTGAGAATCGTGAGATATTCCCATTTCTTAGCTGGCTAGCACGTAAATGCGATAGTCCAAGAAATACCAAAAAAGCATCAATTTTTATAAAAAGCACCGTTACGGGGCTCTAAACTATTCGACAAGTCTCCTGGTACCCATTTTCAATTTTCAAAACATGACACCAAATATAAAAATCGTGCTACTTACACAGTAATGAAACAAATATAACTAAACGACGGCTAAGCAAAGACAGATCCATAACTTATCGTGGATTCGTTTGGATCATCTGCAAAACAGAGCGGTTATCCGGCTGGATATCCGATGGTTGTTAAACTTGATTTAGTGTTTGTAAAGTTCTGGCTGGTTACTCGCTTAGCTCGCTTCAAGATCCGCGTGTTTGAGTATGTGTGAGATAAACTAATCCGAAACCGGGCCTCAATTTTCTGTGAGCAGACGACAGAATTAACTACGGATTGGAAGGTTCTAGAAGCTTTTCTTAAAATTAAGAACGTTTTTCTTTGTGACGTAAAAGGCATTGCAAAGAATTAGTTTCGATATGACTCAAGTCCAATAGTGGGACATGACCTCTCTGATAATTTCTTGATTATTTACAACGGCAGCAACTAAAACTACGTCTTCTTGCAAGTTGAAATTACGAGTAACTTCGACTTTGTGGTTGCTTGCAGCCATGCAGCAAAATCTCAAGTACAATTGTAATTAATGAGATCACATTTAACTCACTAAATTCGATATTTTGATGCATGGTGCTAATTTTCCCTATTTTTTAACCCTTTCGGTGTTGCCAATGTGATTTAAATAATATTGGATTTTTCATGTCAGAAATCAAAATTAAAAACGGTTCGATTCGAGGTGAATGATTCAAAAATAGAGTCCCTGGACGAGGGCAACCCCCATCCTCCAACTAATATCAAAAGTGAATCAGAAGATCCAATTTGCATTACTATCTCTAATGATCTACAATATTTACCTGTTGCATAGAATCCGATACAGCTTTACGGTTACAAAAGACTTGGATTGCTATTTATATAAAAGGAGGCCAACGCACAGACGCTCATGCGCGCCGTGCGATGGATATCGGCCGTTGGAACTATAAAAATAAAGTTTGCCTTAGGGTTGACTTTGAATGCAATAAAATTCTAAATTTCGTTCGTGAGGCGGTATTCGTTAGGTCTATATACTTAATGACTAACTACAATACCGACTGCGGTTAATTAGGCAGAACGATGTTGAAGGTACCAAGTTTTAATTTATTCTTTGTATTGCAGTTTTCACCTTACTAACTGATTTTTATATCGGCATGCACTTAACAAAATGCCATTATAAAATATTTAGAAATGTGTTAGATGCGAAAACAAAAAATATTTTTCCTTAGATCGGACACCCAAACTGGATCAGGAGCAAATAGTGAATAAAAAAAGGCTAATTTTAGTGCAAAAACTCTGTTATTTTGGAGTTCGATAAGACGACAAATTGAACTATTAACGCAAACACAGGGCAGCGAGAGCAAGTCCGAGCGCTGTGTAATCGATTTCATAGCGAATCGATTATGAAAACTCAATTCTCCGCGGTACAGTTTCGGAGTGCTGTTGCGTAATTGGGGTGATATTTGTTGTAACAACCGTGAATGACTCGATCTGAGCCGATGTTAGCGATTACTGCACTTTTGTTTGGGACAGGTGCCGAGCGGCTGGTAACGACTTGTTTAATTATATATGTCATACGGTAGGCAAAAGGCAAGCGGGCCAGCTGATGGGGAGTGGTCACCGCTGCCTATAGGCATTTAGCATCAGCAGGGGCTTCTCCGATGCGTTTCCCACATCTAAAACCCCCGAGGGACACTGGACGCAAAAAGGACCTGTTTTAAATTGGTTTCTAAGTGCCTTTTATGTTACTTAAACGAATCAGTACCGTATTTATTGTGGTACTTAAGTACATTCCGCACACTAACTGCATAATTTTTCAATTTCACTTTTAACTGAACCTCTTATTAAAGAAAATATATTCTGATACAAAATATATTTTGGGCCTATTACCCAAGAGATAATGTCACCTCTCGCCCACTCTCGGCGTAGACGCATTAAACGAAACAAAAAGTTCCAAAGTTATACGTAACAAATCAATGTCACAGGTCAAGCTAGCAGTTTCTAAAACAATGATCCCCAAGCGCACTTTCTCTGGTGTTATAGCGTCGGCGTGGTATATCAAATGTCCAATCACCTTCACGCCCTCTCACCTTTACAATAAAGTTCAAAATACGTTAGCCGTGTACTCTGCTGACCGTATACGGACACTTGGCCAGCGATACTCGTAATCAGCGTATTTATGGCGCGTATGGCGTTTTTATGTTAATTATATTCACCGTTAATAACAAAGTGACAAAATAGGTAAACTTCCAATTCCTAACTAAAGGAAAAGTGAAAGTAGGTATATTCATTTGATTAGTCCTTCGTAGCAATCTATTGGCATGATAATCTGGCACAGATACCGTTCAGGGTTATTCTGTAGTACTAGTAGGTAGTAATATTTAATCTCATTTTTATATTAAAATATCAATTCTTTCCGTTCACAAACTCTGTTTCTGTTTAACTTTTTACTTTGAGATTCGTTTATTCCTGGTCGTACCCACTGGGAACATCCCTATACAATTTTTAACTACCAAGGGGGTCCGTGTTTTAGGCCTTTCAACACCGTTGTAATTTTTGGTTTTCAACGTATATTTTATTTTAATTACAGTCCTTTTAGCTAATAATTTCATTGTACCTTGAGATATACTTACGATCGAACAAAGTAAGTCCTTTATATTACTTGGTGGTAGCAAAAAAATCATAAACCTCCAATCAATGTCCTACCCAAAGAACTTGGTCTCATGTTTAGTCCTACATATCAATGATTCAGTAGTATATCCTAACTAGTTTTGAGTTAGCAATGTGCCATTTTTAATATACCATGTCATGAGAAACATATGCAAATTGCTTCATCTTGGCGTTAATGTGCCGGTTATGCTCTCGCGCAAGGGGGTCCGCGGTCCGCCTTATGCAAATCGCTTAAACCTGCTTAACTAAAAGTAGATCTTCATTAATGTTAATTTAACTAACTAGTATAAACTGTATAAAATAATAAGTCAATTCTAGTCGCGCTCCAAAAAACATGGTAATATTTATAATATTTTTATCTAAAATATGCGTTTCTCTTTTCGCATCCATTCACAGTATATAACCTAACGTACGAGAATTTATTAATATTCCACATAATGCCATAAAAAGCCAAATTTACGTGCAATTCAAAATAAAATCTTAATGGGTTATTAAAATAAAACCAACATGCGACGTTTTTAATCGTGTTATTTATAAAATATTTATGTTATCTCAACCAGTTTTGCCTTTCTTTATATTAATTAACTATAACAAACAACTGTAGAACCGTTAATTCATTAAGTATACGGATTATTTTTAAAGATATTATATAGGAATTAGAGTTAAACTGCCCATACGTAGAAATAAATCCGACTTTGACAATACTATAATTACCTATTTGCTAAACTTTTGCTGTTAAAAGTTATGAGTTCTATTTGACTATTGTAATAAATCAAAATCGCTGTTTTCGTGTCTGATTTTTCCCATAGGGTTTTCACTATTTATTTTACAGTTTTTATTGTTTAGAGAGTACTATTCCGGAAAGTTTATATGTGAGTTTCTTCATTAATGTATATTATAGTAGAAAAAAGCAAAGATCACTTGTGTGAATAAGCCGGGGCAATTCGCTAGTATCTATAAATCCAATCAAATAAGCTACATGTCGTGACATATGATGCGACTACCTTATGAGATTTGACTTTTAACAAACAAACACCGAATTAGCGTGCCCCCGAAAGTCCCGAAACTTGGTCAACCAAAAGATAAAATTCTCCTTTGTGGCCTTCGTAACCTATCGTAGTCGTTCCCCAGAAACGTGTCCATTTTCTTAACAGGCCATCCGCTAGTCGCAGTTATCGGCTGTCATGTTATCGGCTTTCACTGACACTTCGCAGATAAGATGTTCAGTGTTCTGTTCGTGGCGTTCAGCGACGTAACACGCGGGGCTCATGCTCATCCAACGAGACTACAACATTATAAGACAATATAGGGTGTTGTTGGTAGGTTTACATGAAATATAACCTAATATTAAACTGGTAAGCGTTAGTTGAATGTCAACCGATGCGAACGGTGAAGGTAAACACCGTGATGTAACCTGCATTCAGGCGACTGTATGTGTAGCCATGACCCAATCTGGTCAGGTTCCCCTGGTAGCAGGGTCACGGAGGTCAGATGGCAGTCGCTCCATTGTAATTACCTAATCTGCCAAATCCCTACCCTTGTGCGCAAGAGCACAACCGGGACATTAACACAGTAATTGATTTTTAGATGTAGATAATGGTACGGACGGACCCTTGGTATGCGAGTCCGACTAGCACGTTGCCAGTTTTTGTGTTTATGTTGCAAACTAGCATTTAGGACATAAAAATTTTAATACTACCGTTCATATTTGCGTAGCCACTTAATTAATATTTAAATCCTGATATTCACAAACTTGAAGTAACTTGGAATCCACATAGTTTTTATCACATGTCTCTGGTGTGAGCCTAGAAAACATTTTTCTTTTAGGAAGTTTAGGGAATTAGAAAACATCCTAAAATACCCCTATTATAAAAATTCAAAAAAACCTCATATCGACTTCACATTCCGCACAATGCCCCGGCGATGCTCCAACGAAGTGTCGCCTTACAATACAACCGGCCATTTCGCGAAACTGCATTGTTTTCCTTGTTTCCAGTTATCGGGGCCATCATGGTGAGGCTGATATCGTCGCTCGGAAGATCGCGCATCGCCGCGTGAGCAGCAGATACGGGCCGCGATATAACCCGCCGCCGCCGCACACCGGCATTAGTTCGTGCCGCGACTTTATAAGTCGATACTCGACTCTGAGTCGCAGCCGTTCGAATCTACACATCCAACGAAACTAAGTGCCGGAGACCTACTCCAGTGGAGCTCTGAGCTCAGTGACCTATAGCGGACCCCTGCGGGACTCCAGTACCTAACGCGGACCCCTGAGGGACTCCAGTGCTCTGTGGCGATGGCCAGCACCGGTGGCGAGATCTGGCTGCAGTGGTTCGCGTGCTGCTACCAACCGGCGGCGCAGGCGCAGCGCACGCGGCGGAGAATAGACCGCTCCATGATCGGTGCGCCCACGAACTTCCAGCACACCGGACATATCGGTAAGACTGCTTTACTCACATACATAGTTATATATAGAACAGTATAATGACATTTGCAAAGCCAGAGGCATGCGTCATCGAGTACAAGAAAAAATCCACTTTACGAGTACAAGAAAAAATAACTTTTTTTCGTGCCAAGTTCAAGGGCAGACCAACGTTTTGTGGGTCTCCTAAACCTGTACTATCGCTACAAAGTGGAATTTTTCTTGTACTCCACGACGTAGGATAATCTACGTCGGCCTGGCAGCCATTACCTAAAGCATCACATTGACTCATTACCACCAGGCGCTAGGGCGGTTAAAGCGTGGCTCTACTGAGAAAAAACAGCTAAGCTAATTGTAGGAATAGTAAAATCGCAACCATTTATAAGTACCTTAGTAATTAAACAAAATAAATATGGAACACTTGTTAATTACTTTAAGTAGCAGTGTTGCTGGCTTGAGAGGGGCAATGGCACTCAGAAGATACCTGCTTAATTAATTACTTAAATTGTTTTTAATAAAGAAAATAGTTGATCGGAATGGAAGAAGGGTGGAATTTGTGGAAAAACAACTACTACAATTTAGAATTCGCTCAGTATTTCACTAAAAAAGTAAGGTATTTAAAGTTTAAAAAATAGGAGCTCATGTTATATATTACAAAATTAAGCAACAATTTCAATCATGATCGTTTTGGTTACTCTTAAGTTATTTATAAAAAAAAAATGACCGAAATAAGTTGCAGAACTTAGGAATCTGTAGGGTACACATTTCAATCCACTTCTGGCCTGGTTCCGCCACTATGAGTACCTATACATATAGGTACTATTGGGATAGCTTTACATATCTGTATCTATCGTTTTAACATTCAGTTCAAAAGTCATATGCATATTTAGTTTGAACCCTCTCGCCAAATAAGAGGAGATCTCAATTCGTTTCAAAGAGTCATCCAGTACGAATGTCGCAAGCTTTACATCGTTACCATATGTAATGACTGCTCTTTTACCAGATGTCACATCTGCTACTTGACGAATAAGTAGGCCTACAAAGAAAAATGCGAACCGACATGCCGACAGGCATGACATAATAATTATTCCTGTAAGTATGTCGGTACTTTAGGTATTACTAAGCTTAATCTAATAATTGAGTACTTAATAATAATAATAATAATAATAATGGTTTATTTCGTTAAAAAGTTTTACACATCTTATTAAGGTAGGGATCTCCTACTACGTATAGAAATACTTGTATCAGGAGATTCCCCTTCAATGGAGTATTAGATACTTATGCCAAATTCGACAAACATTTTGTATTTAGGAAAACATACTGTGCCGACTCCCCGAATGATGATGATTTTATATAGTTATGAAGCAATGTTATCCCGAAAAGTGAACATAAATATGGTAATTTATACCCATTATTATTCTGTCTGTAAGCCACGCTGTGTAATCAGCGAACAAATCCGGATACTCTTCACAATTAATGCAAGAGACGTCGCAGTGAATGTGAACGGGAAAAACGCCTACCGGTGCTCGTCAAATTTTACAACCAATTATTCTAGATTAGCCTGCCAAGCGTGGAGATTATGGCACTAACCTCCCCTTGCGTGGAAGAGGCCCTTAGTCCTGCAGTGGACTGTTATGGGCTGTGATGATGATGATTCTAGATTATTCCGTTGCCCCCCAAGCCAAATGTTTCCCACATAGGCAAATACAATATCTCGTCGTCGAATGCGAGTCCGCGAGATAAAGTTCGCAGATAATCCGCTGCGCAGTTGGCGCGTCACGAGTCGGTAACTACGGTTCAGAAATTGGAGATCGGTTCTTATCACGAGTGGCACTTGATGGCCGCTAATCTGCCGCTGCGATCGATGGAAGCCTGGCATCAATCAGTCCGGTATCTGGCCGACCTTCGTGGGGCGGTGGGCGACCCTGTGCGAGCCGCCTGCGCGCGTCGTGTCACGGAGAAATGTCGCGTTCTGATCACCAGACAATGTATTCACCCATCATCAGACAATGTGTTCACCCGAATCCCGCGTTTCCAACGACGACGCTTACAGGCACATGACTAATTTATCGAAGAAATAATAAAATAAACGCTTTATTTCCTTTTTATGAAGAGGACAGTGTGACAATTTGCAACGCAACCAATGGTCGTTCATACGGTGACGTTGTCGCACATCTCGCAATCGCAGGTCGGCAGTCTCCAGCCGACCAGTTGGCAAGGCCCTAGGGCAGGATCTATTTCTTCCAAGTCCTCTGTTTCGTGGCCGCACTGGAACAAAACGATCTTTAATGCTAACAATTCACAACAAACATACTGACTTAAGAATATTGTTGTTTAAAATCTAATCTCTAGAATGTTAGTGAAAGGCATTGGCAAAGGCGTACTATGTAGTACCTACTCTCAAAACTGTCAAGTTTTATCTTATGATGTAGGAATAACGAGTGCATGTCGCAGGCGAAACGTTAAGAGATAATCTATTGAAAATGCCTAGAAACTACATCTACTCCACAAAAAAATTGCATAATAAAGAAAAAGTATGATGATAATGATGAGTACCTAAGTATACTGATGATCCCAATATTTGACTGTAACTAAAACTGGGGGATATTGTGGGGCGTTACCGCTATCCTCTCACCTGCACATAGTCACCAGCATATGCTGACAAACGGACGAGGCTCTAGCAGACTCTGACAAATTGGCTTTACCCTAACGGCTTGTGCTTCTGTGGGTCAGATCAGATGGTAGTCGCTGCACACCACACTACCCCAATAATAATAGAAGATCGGACCCTACCAGAAGCCGGGATTGACCGCTAAGACGATAATTGTAACCATTTCATGTTGCTTTCTTGTCGACCTGAATCCACCTCCACCCACGGTCATATCCAGCTCTCAGTCATGCGGACCGCGGCAGACCTAATCAGGGTTGGTGCGCTACTACCGCCTACTGACCTACCGGTTATTGGTGACCTACCGCGACAGCCATCTTCCGGCAGAAAGCTCGTCGCTCGTCGGGCTCCACGTGCCGCGAGAGCAGAGCCCAAGCGCGGCGCGCGCGCCTGTCGTGCCGCAGCGCCTCCACCGCGCACGCCACTGCGCAGTTGATGATAGACGGCTTGCTCGTCGTCGGGTCGGACTCGCTTTCCTCCAAGTACTGCACCAAGAGACAGAATAATTGGTGTGATATCGATTGTTCATAATAAACTAGTTTTGGTTTCTACATTACGTATGTATCAACCTTTGCGAAGCGTGCTGGCATTGAGGTACAATACAAATTTAAGTACCTACTTATACCAAATTAATGCGTAGTGACTCGCGTCGCGATACATGTAACCACATCGTTTAGATGAATACAAATAAAGCAAATACCCGCAACCAGCTATCTGCTAACGCCATCCAGGAATACGCACTCGGCTGGCGACGCACCAGATCCACTATCGTCGAGCTCACACCAGTCTCCGCCTTCATCGACATCGAGAGCAGGATGCTGTGCACATTAGACTGATTACGAAAAAATCTCACAGTAAAATTGTTAATGAAAATGAAATATTACAAAAGCAACAAATATAGTTACTAGTAAGTACTGCTCATAGTAGTTGCTTTTTCGAAAGCTTCTCTGGCAGCATTAATATCACTCCTGCGGTGGAGACATTCCGCTTCCAAAGATTTCAAGAAGCTGATCTGAAATGTAGTAGAGCAAACTTTTTTAGTGTTCTTATTGTAAATACTAGCAATACCTACAAAGAGGAAAATAACCAACCTGGCCGCATTCCTGGATGCCCCTGCGGAGGTGGCAGAGAGCTTCGCCCACGGCGCCGCGCAGCCGGCAGCACAGCCCCAGCATATGGAAGTACGCAGCGGTCTCTCCACTCTCAACCAACGCTTGGGCGAGGCACGCTTCTGCCAACTTTAGGATGGAAGCAATGAATATCAGAAAGACCTGAGAGATACGAGGGGGCATCAAGAATTTTATATTTCTCACCAGCTAAACTCTTCATAACTTCGGGTAAGACGCTACAGCCACCAATGACTTACTGACCTTCAAAGCGCGTATCCTGATAAGGAGGTCGGCAGCGTCGTAGTACTGTGATTCACCCGGCAGTATCGGTGTGGAGTCCCACCAGTCGCCCAGCTCGTACCCCTGCTCGCGGACAAACTTCTCGTCGTGTACCAATTGATGACGTCGAATGCTGTCCCCCAAATACACAGACATCATAATAAATCATAGAACTCTTCAAGATATTAGATTCTGACACGTTTCATCATGACTTACTATTTCAGACACGCGGCAATCTGGTCGCTCATCCGGTACATTTCTCGTGACGCAAAGTAGACACCAGCGATAACCCACAAAGTGCTCCAAAACGGGTAAAATGCCAAGAGAGCCATGAAAAACGGTTCGGCCGCTATCGGATCCTCCTCAAACACCAAGCAACCTTTCACAAGCAATCTGCAAATGTTTATAATTGGTAAAAAGAAAACATTAATATTGTTTTGGGAGTTAGAAAATTAGTATCAACATAGCGATTATACGGACACTATTTTATTTGCAACTGTAACTTGTTATGAAAATGATTGACTAACGTGAGCGGATGCCTCATGTTGAGTTTAAGGGCTTTGTTGAGGCACACGCTGGCGCACTCGTGATCCACGTCCAACATACACACGCCCAGCTCGCGCCAATTGTTGGCACAGTACACCCTTTCTGCTGTATGCTAGAAGCAAACAAAACTGATCAGGTATAGGCACTAAATATGTACCTACATTGGTCACGATACAACTAAGCGTGTTATATAAAACAATGTAACGTTTATCAACTTAGTCTGTCAGGAAATAGTTACTAAAACAAATATTCACACACACGCACACACAAACAGGTATAGTCTGGCAAGAACGATCTGGCAATTCGGATGAGCAATGAGCTACTTGCCACAGTGTTTCCTTTGGGCTATGACATGAGATCGTTCAAGAGGTATATTATAAGGCGGCGGTGTCCACTTTCCATCAGGTGGCCCGCTTGCGTGTTTCTCTGCCGTATAACATAACATAACATAACAAAGTCGTGAAAAATTCGAGAGTGCCACTTGACAGCAGAAGTACTCAGTTCGACAGAAATTCATTGGTGCAAGAGCAGTAGTTCCTTTTCACAACTTTCTTGCCAGACTGTACGATACAAGAAAACGCTGCCTGTTGGCACTGTTCTTTTTTCATCATAAATATATAGGCGCTTGGGATGCTGACCAGCAAATGTAGTTCCGTGGCGTGCTCAATGTGCTGCATCTGTCGAGCTACACGCGCGGCTTTCACCCTCCGCTCGTGACGGCCCTCGTGCGGCACCAGGGTCTCGATCGCGGACTTCACCAGACACACGTGCGACAGTATCACTAGCTCCTTCGGGTTAGATACGAAACGCGGTTAAGCCGAGTGGATCGACGACAGTGTCTGCTTCGCAAGGGACGTCAATGTTAAACAAAATTCTAAAAATATTTTAACCTCACGAGGATTTCTGAGAAATATTTATATGTCTCTCAGAAGCGTTAGTAGAGATTTGCTTGTCACAAAATAAACTGTACAGATAAATCTATGGTCAGTGCTTTGTAAAATAATATATGTAGGTGTTACGATAACATAAAATAACACGGGATGCGGGCGTGAGTGTGTATGTATGTAATTGATAATATAATAATAACCTCGAAAAGCTCATCCGATTTTAAATAATCTTTAATGACAAAATTGTTGTTGACGTATATGGAAGCTTCCATCCAAAAAGAAGACATCAGTTCCACGCGAGTGCGAGTTTCACTCAACTGGCGATAGAACAAACAGAAGTCCATCATGCCTAAAAATAAAGGAATCTTTATAATATCTGTACTATCGATAATTATTTCGTTCTGATGCTATAATTCATTTACCACAATGTGGCACGCAGTTTAAGTTGCCAACAGCTCTACGCACGGTAGATTTCCAATTTTGCTCCATTTGACCACGCCCGGTGCACTCCCTCTTTGGCTTTCCAGCAGCCTTCAAATCTAAATATATTTTTTGGATTTCTGCCCTGTCAAAATTTAAATTGCAGTTTTGAAGTAGCAATCGAATAAGAGTACATATCTCTATTGAAATATTTGAAGATAAAAATGGGAGATGGACTCACGGAGCTATTACGGGGGGGCTGACAATAGGGAACAGCGGGCGCGCCATGCGAACCTCCAATACGACGAATGCAGGATTATCGTCGGCACCCGTCGCCTCGTACACTGAACGTGAACTGGCATTGCTGCTCGCCGGATGAACAGGAGACGGGCCCGGCCCCTGCCTGCAAGATGCCGCTGATTATCACCTGATCCGTCAAATGTCAAAACAACACAGTTTGAATTGTCATACTTTGCCATTTTCACTACGGGTGGGAGCAGTGGCAGCGTGTTACACTTATCCAGCATGACCTCGTTGGTGAACCACTCCAACGGTACCACCGCTTGAACCGCTTCCACTATTAAGTAAAAAAGAAGATACTAGGTGTTATTAGGAGTTGGTGCTTAGCAATAGCCTCACTATTATTCATGGGTACCCACCTCCTGGATAAAGCAAATCGAAGAGATTGATGAAGCCCATATAACTAGCGCTAGCGTAAGGGTCAGTGCTGTGGCAGTGCACCTCCAGCGGCCACAGCCAATCAGCAAGCTGCTTCTTGAAGTCTTTTTCCATAGGCGGTAAGATTAGTGAGCGATGGAATGAGCCGTACACCGACGTAACTAAAAAATATGGATGAATTTAATTTCAGGTATTGCTCGCGCGTTTGTTCAGTTATTTTTGTATTTCTATCTGTCAACGACCTCATCATCGAACAAGCACCCTTTTTAGTGTTCTCTGATCTTTGAAATCTCTATACAAAATATTTTATGAGCGTTAATCAGTTTGTCAGCTAGTCAGCAAAAAGTAACTGCAAGGTCAAAGCAATACATACAGCTTGCATGTTCTCCACTGAAGTAAGTCCTAAAGTTAAGATCCGTTTCATTATTGATTTTTTCAAAATCAAATTCCACTTTTTCGTCCCCTTCAGTATACATTTCCTCGGCTATCCGCAGAGTCTCCCAACAGGGGTATAAATTTTGGTGATCGAATTTCCTCGGTGCCGGAAAACCTTTGTTGTAGATAATCATTGTCGTGTTCTGAAATATGTACAGTAGTTTTTTAGCCTTGTAAAATAACTAACATTATTATTGCCCATATTACTTCTACTTTAAAACGTTCTTTACTTTTTTAATTGACTTTCTGGCAATGAAACTGCTATAAAACTTTTTAGCAGAGACACAGCAATATGGTAACGCACATATGCACTTGAATTGTATGTAAAACTCACTGCGTCGCGGTGCAGAGGCAACTTGGTCGCGACCATTGCGTTCGTTTCCGTCTCCGTCTCCGGGTCATTGATCACGGGCAGGTTGTAGATCGCGGAGACTGTCAAGCGGATGGGCAGAGCCCCTCGCAGCACCGCGTGGTGAGCGGCGTTCTGCTCGCGCCGCTCCGCTGCCAGCCGCAGTGTCAGCAAGGGCAGGGTGGCCCAGCTCTTGCGCTGCAGCCGCGGAGGCCGCTGCTTAGGTCTCAAACGCTTCTTCGCGCACATTTTATCCTTATCTATAGACCAATCGAGTTTGAGTCTCAAAGTGTTGGCCATACAAATCACCACCTGCTTTAACTACAATACAACCGTATGACCGATCCTATCGCTTCAGCCCAAAATCGCGAATAAAGAAACAGAATTACCTAGAAATATAGGTAGGATATCGATATTGGCACAGCTGACGTCGCGTTCGTCGGTCTGTTCTTTGATTGTGGTCTTGTGCATTGACGTGGGTGTGGTTGCGCGGGTCGAGGCGGAGTGGCGGTGCGTCGGCGGCTGCGAGTGCCAGCTCAGCGGCGTGTTGGCCGGGCCCCCGTCCAGTTCCTCTGGCGGCTCGTAGTTGGCCATAGGCATTACGCTCACTGGATGCAACACCAAAAAGTCATGGATTAAGATATTGAATTAGCCTCATACTCATACAGAAGACCCATACTCACCTATGAGAGGGTTATCAGCGAACAGGCACATCTTCTCGTAATCTGACGGGTCGTAATCAAACGTCCCCGTAGCGAGGGGCTTGTACAGCACGGGTTCGTTGAAGGACATCGGTTTGATGATGCCACTGATGATGAGCTGATCGAAGAAGGTGACCTTTATAGCGTAGTAGCGGTAGTCCTCGTCGAAGAGCTGGAGCCCCATGACGGTGATGGTGAGCGTATCCAGAGGCGTGCCCTCGTACACCTGGCTTCGCATCATCACATTGGACTTCAGGGACCCCGTGGAGCGGCTGGTGTTTCGATGCTGCACAATATACAATAACTTAGGATGGTTTCTCTTTATTCTGCCATGTCCTATTTTTCTATTCTACGCTCATGTTTCCATAGTGTACGAGTTACGTACCTTAAGTTTCGTGTTACTAACATTACTCATTGGAACACTAAATCCTACAAAATACTTTATTGACGTGGATTAATAAATTAAAACATTTAATAATTGTTTTGACACATTGTCAGATGACATACGTCTTCCCTCGTAGCTCCCAAAGAGGTTCGAATAAGGAAGACGCCGAACCAAATTCATTATTTTGAGATCATTTGAGACGGTGTACTTTTTTGGAAATTTTTCTATAATATATGTACCAAGTTGAAATGGATTTCAACAAACTTAGACAGTAGTTACGTATTAAAAATATTCTTAAAACTATTTTTCGCCGACTTCAAAAAGGAGGAGGTTTTTAATTCCTCAGAATCTTTTATTTTATGCCTGTTTCCCGATTACTCGTTGATGCGAAATTCTTTTATTTACACATAGCTAGGGGGACCCCCCCCGCAAAGGTTTTATCCCCTTCCCTGACGAACATTACCGTACTGGCTCCGAGTCCAAAAATAATGATATCCAACTTACTCGTAGTGTCTGATAAAAAGCGTATTTTATAGTGTTTTCATGATTGGACTAGTGGACCCGGCACAACTTCGTTACCGACATACACTATCTACTATTAAAAACCGCATTAAAATAGATACATAAGGACAGACAGCGGGAAGCGACTTTGTATAGAAGCCAGCCTTTCCCTATATATTGTCTAACTTTGGTTTTAAGCTACTTTTCTTCTATGTAGCTAGCCACTCGCCTGGGCGGTAGTTAGTATGCGGCGCGGGCCACCGCTGCCCGCGCATCCTCTGCTCTTCTATAATTGGTATCTAGTTCCGCATGCAGTACTGTGCTCAGTCTTTTACGACATCACATTTTGTCGAGGGCCTCAAACATTTTTAGTAGTGCCAACCTATTTTACAATTTTATTTTGTACTTTTTTTAGAACCTACATATTTTGTTCCCTCATAAACAATGCGAGACAAAGATACCACCCGGACGATGGACATAAGTATGTTGGATGAAAATGTAAAGTTGGTTTTGAAACAATCAAGTATTCAATTAAGGTTGAAGTAGGTGCATTTCTAACTTTGTATTAAATATGGGACAGGCAATATACTGACCCCTGGCGGAGCCGATTGGCCGCACTAATACTACTACAGAACTCTACATTGCACGTCGCCCGACACGTTTTGATCGGTTTTTTTTTTGTTCGGTTGACGAACGCCTTCCGCTAGGGACCCTGAGACTGGTTGAACAGTCTCTGGAGTCGATTTGCACCCCGTAAAGCTTCATTTTTTTTTTTTTATAGAAATGCTGTTTTTCACATCTATCTAAAATAATCTCCTCATACAGATGCAATAAATTATTGACCATTTACGCGAATAAGTTCCTCCCGTATCAACAAGCAACAAAACCATTCTATAGTTAGTACAAATTAATGATAACAGAAAAACGACCGACAAATCATACCTAGTTAAGTCAGTTTTAGTTCACGAGCCAAAAGTTAATGTGAAATCAGCAAATACGTGTCAAATTTCCAAATGCAAACGCCATTTGGCCGAGTTCGCTGCGTTGCTGTATTTTTGCCGATTCGACCTGCATGCAACCAGTGGGTCGCGGTTGGCAAAGCAGCATACACTAAACAACTTCATTATGTCCCAATCAACTTATACCTAAGTGCAGCAAGTTTATTGCAACACTGATTTTTGTAATGAAATTGTACCTAACCGAACGAGTAGGCATAGTAAATAATAAATCATCTTGGCGCCAATATCCCGGTTATCTCGCACTTGAGGGTTCGTAGTCCGCCTTGAAGATGATCCAGGATTTGGCAGATCAGGTAATAACAGTAGAGCAACTGCCATCTGACCTCCTTGACGGTAACCATATTAGATCATGGTTACATATTCAGTTTTAGGTTTCATCGCAATGTTGTCGCTCACCATACGAGCAAGCACCTCGCGCGTGTTCAAGTAATGTCCATAACTCACTCACTAAGAATTTGGTACATGGCGGCAATGGGGTTCGAACCCGGTACCTTTCGCTTACGAGTCCGACCTCTTAACCATTAGGCCCCCGACGATCGGTTTCATATTAACAGACGCCGAAGTGCATTATATACCGCCAACTAATTATTAGATGGACTGTCTATTCGATTGTCAGCGGATTCGAAACTTTTTTTTATGTTATAAGGCACACAAACTGGCATGCGGGCAACCTGATGGAAAGTGGTCACCGCCGCCTATGGACATGAACACCAGCGGCGCTACAAATGCGTTGCCCGCCTCTAAGAAGACCTCTATACAGGGTGTCCCAAACAATAGTGTCAAGCGAAAGTCTAGACATAGAGCACCCCTTGAGGTATCCGAACCTCCATGTATGTTCCGCGATTTTTCATACTTTTCGAGTTATGACGTTTTTTCTGAATTTTTAAGTATTTCGACTCACAAACTTAAAAAAAATCTTAAAAAAAAAAGTACACTATCTTTCAAAATATTTCTTTTTGCAACTGAATCATCTTGAATTGTTCTTTTATGCTTAAAATAATCAGCTTCATAACTTTGATGAAAATCATGAAAATATTGGTTTAAAGTAAAAAATTTATGGTTGATGAATTATGATTTAAATTTTCAACGTGAAATAAAAAATTTAAACAGGTGATTTAAAAATTCCTAAGTAATTCTCAACAATTTTCCAGACTCTCAGTTTTCATAAACATTCAAAAAAATTACCTTTTGATGGGCTACTTTGGCTAAAATCGGCCTTCAAAGACTGCAAAGTGGAAAATTCTTGAAATTAGCCAAATTTGCAATCAGATAATTACAATTTTTTTTGGCCAATTCGTAATCGCAGATCATTTAGGCGCACCATACCTTTTTTACCTGCCAAACAAACAATGGACCGAGAGGATAAAAGACTGAATTGGATTCCCGTGTCAGGTGTGGGTTTTGAATATTCCATGAATGGTAATTGTGGATGTTGAAAACTCCATATCGCTTAAAATGAGATTCGTCGGTCCACAAAATGTTTTAAAAAAATCTACGTTTTCAGCTTGTCGCCGCAACATTTCCTGACAAAACGCCACTCAATTTTTTTAGATTTGTAAGTGAAAAGTCTCAAAAATTCAGAAAAATGTCTTAACTCGAAAAGTATGAAAAATCGCGGGACATACATGGGGTTGATTCGGATACCTCAAGGGGTGCTCTATCTCTGGACTTTCGCTTGACACTATTTTTTGGGACAGCCTGTATACCTCTTGAACGATGGAGGGAACTCTCAGCAGAACGATCGGCTTTTCACGACTTCTAAACTGACTGCCAACTGAAGCTACCAGGCAGCAATAACGGCTCTATTTAGGTTAGAATGCGATGGTTGCGCGATGTTGATGACGAGCTGTGCTTCGGTACGTCCTATTCCGGGATGGGAAGTCAGCGTGGACGCAGGACGGGGAAACTGGGGCGCACTGGAATGCCGTTGCGTTTTATATTTAGAATGCTGGTTTTGTGCATGGCGTCTGTAAACTGCTTACTTCCTCAGTTGCGATAGTACCGCACCATGATAATTGTCGTGCGTGTGCGGTTTCATTGAACGGCCGTGGTATGTACGTTGTGTACAAGCGATGTGTAGGAATTAGGATAAAATTTAAATTTTAATAAAAAAAATCTAATTCAAGCAATAACTTCGAAAGCTAGTAGATATTAATTATGGTTAGGCGGATGGGTAATAGACAAGTAGGTACATATCGTAACACTGGGCCGAGCGATATCTGCCCCAGCATATCGACAATGTTCTAGACTGACGCACTTTGTAAACCCAAAACCAACCCAAACCAAAACTAAAGTCAACCCAACCGAATGGAAACCTAAATATTTTCGGCGCCATCAGAAACCAAAGTATATCATATGCAGGCCGATCTCGATCACTTCAGTTCAACGATTGGGATTAGCCACTAGGTTCAAAACTTGTTTCCAGATGTTTATTATCTGTGGTTTACGTCTTGATTCGCATTACGTTAATACGCCGCTAAACTTCTAAAGACACCATGAAATAGTCCCACAGCCATCTCGTCACTAGCGAAGTAAAGTGGAAAGTTGAAAGTGAAGAGAAGATAATCACTTAAGTATTATCCGCAGTGGGAACACCTCGTTAAATTGTGAAAACAAACCCATTTAGCTAAGTAGTTATCTACTTTAATCTACGGATTAGATGTATTGAAAGTGGATAGTATCTAATTATTACCCAATATAAAGTGGAAAAAATATAGTTAATTGACTGGAAAAGTATCCCGGGTTCACACAGGTACAGTCAGTATCAAAATTAGCTAAGCGAACTATTCCAGAATGATCTGAATAGTATACTTTATCCAAATGGAGATAGGTTGTAATCAAGCTGCTTTTCGACATGTCTCGTCGCCCCGGCGGTGGAAAAGCACTTTCAGAATTATCTTTGTGTACTATATCCAATATACTATATAGCGAAACCGAGTCGATATGGAGTTGGACACAGTTGTTCTATTGTAAAGAAAATTAGGTTATTAAGCTATGTATAAGCATATTGTGAACTGCTTGTTCGGTTAGGTATGAAACCGTTGGTAGCACCCAACGCCAAACCTTTAGGATTCAACTCAAAATGTAAGCCATGTTTCGTCTAAGGCTGTTGGCTAGAACCAGAAATAAAACTTGACCCCCTCATAGTACAAGCGTCCATATAATGAAGAGGTCATTTGAAATGGCAGTTCGGGCAAACTAAACAGCCATAAAATAAATAACTAAATATGCTTGTAAAAACAATTTCCACGAGGGCAAAGTCGCGGCAAATGACTAGTAAGTATTATTATTTACTAGCTTTTGCCCGCCACTTTTGCTAAATAGTTATATCAATGTATTTTTTTTACTGTTTTGTTATATGTATAGATACCAGACAATACCGTGTGGGTTCTCGGCTATGTCTGGTAGACGACGATCATAATGACGCTTAGAAAAGATCTAAGTGATATAATACGTTAATAATAAATAAATAAATAAATAAATATTCGTGGACAAATTCACACAGCGCCATCTAGCCCCAAACTAAGCAAAGCTTGTGCTATGGGTGCTAGATAACTGATAAACTACTTAAATACTTTTAAATACATACTTATTATACATAGAACACCCAGACCCGTAACAGAAATTAAAATTCATCATTTCAATTTCTGCCCAGCCGGGAATCGAACCCGGGACCTCGGCAGACCTAATGATTATTGATTACCATTAAACTACATTCGTACCTAACTCACTTATAAAATCATTTTTAGTCCTAGAGGACTGTCTGCTCGTCAAACACTATTGTTACTTTAAACAATGTAATTTGATGTAATGTAACAAATATCCGTGTACCTAGAATGTAAAAGTTTGATGGTCGAATTGGTAAAAGGAGAGGAGGGAGGGAAGGAGAATGGGAGCTGGCGACGGGATAGTGGAGAGTGTGTTGTGACGGATTTGAGGATGTTAAGAGTGCGCACGCCCATAGAGCCACCGGCAAGTAACCGTGCGCATCACCCCCGTGATTGGGTCTGACGCGGTCCGTCTGACCGAGAGATCGATAGAACCCTGACAAGAGGAGGGTTAGTCAAATTGGTATTGGTACAATCGCCTGCAGAATGACCGGACTCCAGTTAACAAACTAGTAATGGGTAGTAATGAATGAGGGGTCCGTTCACTAAGCACCTTACTATCAAACTTATATGTAGTAGCTATGTTTGATTGTCCGTCTATGGACAGCTTACCATATCCTATTACGTAACTCCTAGGTATTACCATGCCATGCGAGTTTTACAGAAACCTATGCTAATGCGACTGCTTTTTACCTTTAAAGCGAAATTGTGAAAGCGAATTTTATTCTTGTTATGTGTAATCTGTTTCAAAACAGGGCCTTTGCGACGTGTCATATGGTTGTGTGTGCAACTGCAGCGAATTGTGTTTGAATTGGCTTAAGCGCTCATAAATTTCAGTGTGACGTAAACGGCAACATCAGGTTGGGACCTGGAGACAATAGACGAGTGTTTTAGTTTAGGTTAGACTCTTTTGAGTAAACGATAGTTTCCTAGGAACCATTTGTGTTGCAGCCACGGCAACGCACCAGTGTGAAAGGGTCATTGACTGAGTACAAATATTTGCCAACCCACGGGGTTATAAAAACGAATTCATACTTGTGCTCTATTATACCAGCCTGAAGTCCCGAGACTTTCGGCTTTGGCGACAGCGGGCCCGGCCCGGCGGCCCGCGGCACTCTCTGCCGGGCGCAAAGCATCAATCGAAAAAATACAATTATAACTAAACTAAAAAAAAACTATTGCAACAGAACTTATTTTATGTGAAATGTAGGTAGAGTCTTTTCTCCGTCAACGGAGTAGAGTGTCCTGCTTAATCTATCTTCCATTTTGTCTTGGAGTCGCACGCGCACGCCAGTGCGGTCTCGTAACCTCAGGCCGGGGCTCGCGTTACAGTTCGTCCGATTCTGTGACTCACCCATTGCAATATACGTAATCGACAACGGTTCGGCATTTGATCATTTTCGTACCTCTCGTAGGTCGATCCTTAACAAATCTTTGGGCGTCTACAAAAGAAAAGTTCGAATATTTTAACATATGCATACGTAGAGGGAAAAGGATTTCATACTCTGCTTTTATATAATCCGCTAATTTACTGATGAATTCCGAGCGGTCAGTTCCGGTTTTTGCCAGGGTCCGCTTTTCGGCTCATTCTTTTCGCCCGATCTTGCGCATCCTCGCGTCGTAAGCCATTCACTCTCGCATCCGACTAGGCCATGTCAATCCATCGCTTCTTGAGCACCTATTTCCGACGTATCTCTGTGATATAAAATGCTGAACCAATTATCTGTATAGTGCTATGTCCCGAATCATTTTTAGAATGTCAAATAAATATATATTGCTACTTATACCGGTCTTCTTTCCTTTCCTTGCTCTGTATTACAATATTCTTGGGATCACTTAGTGCCGTTATCCCGTCCGGTGTCCATTCATATCTTTACGGTTCTTACGTAAGGACGGGAAGTGTCCATTAACGACAATTCTTTTGTCACCCGTCGGATGGAGCTGGGTTTGATATTATGCAGAGCATGATAAGTGCATATTAATCGTATTACTGGGAAAACTGGGTTACTTTGATATCCTGGCGCTATATTGAACACTCACTCTTCTCTATTACTCAAATTTAATTATTATGCAAACAAAGCTCGTCATACATGTGACAACCCTAATAAATGGCGATACTGTAAATCAGCCATCTTTCCCTTAGAACTTATCAGAGAAAACTATTATTGCTCACTTTGTTGAATAGAGTTAATTATGAAGGAATGGCGCCAGTTTGTAGTAGTCATATTGACGTTAATGTCCCATGGTTGTGCTCTTGCGCACAAGAGCCCGAGGAGTTTAAATGCCTCCGTATTATGCACGATTTTCATTGTAATATCTCGGATCTCCTTAAATTAAGAAAAAGTTATTTCATCAAGGATTCTTGGTGATTCCGTTTCTCGTTTCTGGCCGCTCAAACTGTCACTTGAGTTTTAATCATTAATTTCGCTCACATTAGCAATATTTGTCTATTATAGTCTATTTTCAAACGGACCAAGCACTCCAACCAAGCAGTATAACCGGTACGATGACACCAAACAATACCCGTACCAACCCACGTAGCAGCATCTACTTACTGCAATCATTCGCTCATAGACATAGAACGCTCTCTGGCAAGGTCGACACTGAACTCAGTAGCAATCAGTAGTTTCACAAAAATAACTATTATATTATAACAGACACGGGTCTGTCAGACCTCTAACTTACGAGGCCGTTAGCGAATTGACCTTTTGAAAGCGTAGTCACGCGTAACAAAGGCATTACACAGTAACTGCGCAGGGTTAGCCTGGGCTAGGGTACGGATTGTAACTAGGAATAAGCTTAATGAATAAACGCCCGGGCAGTCGTAAGATAACTTTTCTCATAAAATTCACCACGAGCAACCACGTAAAAAGACATAACACCAGACTTATCTCTTCTTGTCTCAGCTGCTGTGATCACAAAGTGGCCAAACATATTAAACATTTAGCGAGCCTAGAATAATTATTTTTTAAAAAGAGTAGCTAATGTTTCTCCATGCCTAAATACCCGATCAGGTAGTCAAGCAGTCCCGCGTCTTATGGTAAGGCATAACAAAACACCGCTCTAGGGCACACCATAACATTCCCAAACATAAATACCTGGTAAGAGGAGGCTGGCGGCACCTTGGTATGGCATTTAGAACTAAATGGCCGCTAATTTGTATTTGTGTTATTGTTACCTCACTGTCGAGAGCTGGCTAGCGGCCTTCTCGCGCGATCGGATAGCGCCGGCGCGCGCGCAGCTCGTCACCTCATTATCTGAGTTCTATTTCACCTGGCCTCATGACATTTGCATAATATACCTCAGCTGTTGGCGAATTCGAATTAATTGTTGGCATTTCTAATTTTATTGCGATTGTGACATTGGACGGTGCGTAGAAAGTAAGGCAATGAACGGTTTGTAGTCCTAGTTGCCGATAAATTCATGCATTCAGTTTAATATAAAAAATATATGTAAAACAGGTCATCGTCGACAACTTTGGCGCACTTGGATTTGAGCGACATCTAAATAAGTTGTTTTGCTACAATATCTAGGCTTGGTAGGTTGGAAATCGCAGTTTTGAAATATGCAACAGAAAATGCTGACTATTTCCTGCACGACGAAAAAACAAACCCCTTATTCCTTGGAGATGGAGATAATCCTGGCCACATAACTGGTTATCTGTGAAGACCCTTTTCCTTCAGTATAACTAGTTGTCTCCAAGTCGCTCTTAAGATTAGTCGGCTCATTCGACACCCGCGAATAGAAAGGCTGTCAGCAATCGCAGGGCTCTCAATAATTAGTGTATTTATAGCGAGAAAAATACCGAGATGCCATTGCTATCACCGAATCACTGTTTGCGAATGAAACTGATTTGCATCGCTAACCATACGTGCAACCAAATGCGAATAACTCTGACTACCATCTCTCTAATAAATACCTACCCCGAGAACGAATTTACCAACTCACTAGCATAATGCGATTTCAGGCACATCTTATAAGACCTGGATAAATATCATCAATCTTACACTGTACCAGAGGAGCTCTATTTTAGAACCGCCCGCCTCGAATAGACATACGGTATTCAAATTTGATTTTCGGCATATAATATTTTATATCATATTAATATTGAATACCATTCGACTCGAGGCGAACGGTTCAAACTCTCTGTTACATGCAATCAATTGCGAGGCGATAGGGTGTCTGTTTGTCACCAGATGCGTATAAAAACAACATTTCATACTCATATAGAGCCACCTCCGAGCCATGGTCTTAACGACTTCTCGCTTCATACAAACCGCGACCGTACTAAAGTGCCACCTACCCGTGTTGCAGGCTCCACCGATATGGACATGCCGTCGTCGGTGCTGCACTCCATCCATAACCAGATGCAGAGCAAAGGCGGCTACGAAGTAGCTTACGGTGTGAAGGTGAGTTTATTCGCTTATTCAAACACGTTGCTCAAACACCCGTAGAAACGTTGGTATGTGGTCTTAGGCGCTGTCCAAATTTTACCTCGAAAACATTAGTCGCCTTGTCGACACCCAAGACGGGGTGGTGCTATTCTAGTCTGCCGGACATCACACGGCCAACATCGACAAAAAAAAATGGTTGTAAACAGAGCCATTAGTAACTGCTCGCGGACTGAGTATACTTTTCTTAAAGATTTTAACAGAAAGCGAATGTCTACATTTCTCAAACTATGAATATTTTTTGTTCCAGGCTTACTGATATGAAGAAAACTCGAAGACAGAGACTTCGAAGGACTCTAGTGAGAATAACAAGTGAAAAAGATCGTGTGCCACTGTCAACAATGATCTACGCTCATGGATTTTCATACAATGGTTACTTATTATTTCTAAGTCTACGCTACACCAATGACGTGTTTAAAATATCTTTGATGTATACAAACCTGAAATTAAGATCAAACAAGACCTAACACCACTCAGACTTTGCATTATTCTCAAAATGGTTGGTACCCGAATACTAGGCTGGCTGGGCGTCTTTACAACAGGAAAAAGTCACACAGTCCAAGTACAACTTACCTCTTGAGCCAATAATATTTTATGACTGATTGTGAGTGGCATATTATTTTCAAGCCATAAAATTTAACATTAAAGTAGGTAACTTTGACTTTGACTATGAATTTGAACGATTAAATATTGAATTATCGAATTTATATTTAATAGTAATTAAGTAAGGGTACTTAATAGTAATAACGATTACCTCCAAAGTGATAATACAAGTTTTTTAACGAATTGGAAAACTTCAATTTAAATAGATTTTGTTATTACAAATGTCGTTATGAAACAATAACAGAAATGTCTGAGAATCATGTTTTCTTTTGTTACATATATAGGTAGGCAACAGTAATGTGTCACTTAAAGGAAGGAAAATTACGTAGAATATTTATCAGTTACCAACGAGTAAAGTGTTATAAACCGTTGGTATTTACAAACGTGTACCGCAGCAAACATTGCTCTAATAAAGGCATGAAAGACAATTTTACCAATAGTGTTCGAATGCTTCGAATCGTCAAAAGTCAGATGTTACGTCTAATTAGACGGCTAGACCCGGGGCCAGATTATATTCCTCGCGGATGACAAAGGAACTAAATTTGACAGACAGTCAACAATCTAAACAATGACAAGGAAGCCATAACCTCAAACCAATCTTATCTGGCCCCGAGCTTAATACGGAAACAGTTGAACATTGGCGACCCGGAGCTTCCAAAAGATCTGAAACTTATTGCAGATGTAGAGTAACTCATTCTGAACGTGATACGATCCGTTTTTTGTTTACCCTTCGCCCAGGAGCGCCCGCATGAAGACTTCTCGCGAACAGCCTTTTTTCGTAATAGCCAATTCGGGTTTCATCTCATAAGAGAAAAACTAATAATATGATTTAATGGAATATATTTATTTACAGTCAACTCGTGACCATGACGCATGCAACTGCGTCGAAGTATTGAGGTAAAAACAATACGAACCGTGGCAATAAACCCGATAATAAGTGTAGTGAAAGTGTTGTGAATAACATGTAAGACTTAAAACCTACATGAAATGTGGTTTATAGATAATAGGTACTATTGACGACAAATCGACGTGGCAATCGCTGCATGACGTGATAACCCCCCGCTTAGTGCTGCACCTACCGGGTACTTAATCGATGTCGATATTTCGAATCTTCCTCTTGTACCTGCCCTTTGTATGCAAACTGAGACAGCTATTCAAATTATACATTTGTTTTTAATAAAACATGTCATCTTTTAATGGATATTTTTATTTATGGAGTTTAGTTCCGAATGCTCCGGAAAAGAAGTTGCTATGGAGTTGCAATGTCGCTTGTAATATCATGTCTTATAGGCATTTCATTTTATTCTCGGTGCAGTTGTGTGTAGAGCACAAACAAAAAATAGTGTCAAGTTCAGAATGAGGTTTAGTTACTCCACGTTCAGATTTGATGGAATCTACGGGTTTTCCTTGTCGTAATGTAAGTAAGCGGCTTTGCGTAGCCCATGTTATAATTACATATACATGTTCCGTTCAGGCGACTGAATGTTGTAACCATGGTCCAATCTGGTCAGGTTCCCCTAGTAGCAGGGTCACGGAGGTCAGATGGCAGTCGCCCCACTAAAATTACCTGGTCTGCCAAATCCTGGATCGTAGTCACGTCACCTCAGGCCCTCGGGCACGAGAGCATAACCGGGACATTATCGCCAAGATGTTGTTTTATGTACATACATATTCGCGAAATTTTTATTTAATGAACTAGGCGATTAGGGAGGTATTTATTTATGTGATGTAAGGACCCACTTAACGGAGAATATGCAAATAATGTTATCGTTGCGTGCATACTGACGCTCTACTCAACAAACTTCTCTTATTGACGTCTAGGAATATAGGTTTACTATTATTTATTGAAATACTTAATTATCTTGACACAGCTGTAGTACATGCGACTACTGTCTGTGAATAATAATTTTACTTTTTGTTGAAATTACTTTATAAAACGTTTGCCATACGTAAAAAAGGAAAAAAAAATGATAACAGCTACATACTGACCGGTTTGGTTAATAGGATCAACGATATTTGAGATTATTCCTGGACGCACTTTTCTTACTATTTTACCACACCTACTTACTTTTCCTTTTAAAGTCTTGTGTGTAAGGTGTATTGCCTGTGGACAGCACAGATCCATAATTCAATTCGAGACTAGGACTATGAACCTAAATACCTTTGGTAAAATAGCGCACAACTTTTAAGGTATTTGAAATGGCTAAAAAGATACCTATATAAAATATTAATGTAACTTACTCATTGCATTTTTGTATTAGTTTAACAAATGACAATTTGGTATGTAAGAATATTTAAAATAAAGATGGTTCATTGTGTTGCTTCTGTCGTCTAATAGATAGCATTTATTACCTAGTCTACTCATCGAGTTCAATAATTGTCTAAGTATTTAACATTGTTCTAATATCAACCGCGCCCTACCCCAGCGCCAGAGAGAAAAAAAAACTGCGCGCGCTATCCGTTAGCCGTTCCGAAATTTGAAGCTATATGGCAGATGATAGTACTTTGAAATCGACTCCCATGTTGTCTCATGAGTCAACTACTCACGAAGATAAACGTGTTTATTGATAACCTCAATCTGTATTCTGTCGGGTCTGTATTGTATGTACATAACAATGTTATTGTATTATCTTTATGGAAGGAATAAATATGAATAGGAATACCTATATGTACATATAACCCATCTCATAAAAGTTACAATTTACTATTTGTATACTCGGAGATGAATTCAAGATCAAAACTGTAAACAAATTGCCACAATAAAAAATACACTTAAGATAGTGTTTTTCAGAGTAGTTACAATTTACATTTTACATATTTGTACATTTCTGTTCAATAAAAATTTAACTTAAAAATTTTCTATGTGGAAAATTTACAAATTTGTAGATTAGTATAGCTATAATTTAAGATATATCTGTACAATAAAACTTTTCAGTTGACAGGCAACATTTACAAAATTTGTAAGAAAAATTGGTATATTAAACGTAGAATTGTTTTACAATTCTTCCTGGTGACGTCACCTTTCCATTTGTAAAGTTTTATTGAACAGGGTTTACAGGTTTACATTTACACATATTGAACAATATTTCTATTACAATTCTGTAGCTTTTATTAAAAGACTTTATTAGTCTACATTTATGTCACTTTTTTACAAAGTAGACCTGTAAGTACCTAAAAGACTACGATTTTTAGCCAGGAACTGGCTACTCATAGTCCATGTTTCCCCTACCCTCGAAGAAGATGGTCTAACATTATATTCCTTGCTTGTAAGCAGTCGATTAACCGAAATATGTGTTGAGACTTTATAAGCAGACTTATCGAAACTTTACTTTGTATAAAAAGGTTTTACCACTAAGGTGGCAAACAAGTTTACGGCCTGCCTAGTGGTAAGCGGTCATCGCAGTCTATGGGCGTTTGCCAGGGGCATCGCCCTGCGCTGCCGACCCAGTAAAAACCTTTTCACCCCTTCCTTCAAGAACTTCATGTTGTACTTGAAATGTAAATACCTAATTCACTACTGTGCATGCAAGATTGAGGTATCAGAGAATTCCTACTCTTTAATCTAAAACTAGAGACAGTTCACAATAAGCATTGTGATCCAGTTCAAGAATAAGTACCGTCCCTTCTCTCTCAGTGGACCACACGACATGAACATGCTTACTAAGATCGTTACCCTATATAGAGCCAAAGTAAATCATCCTATTTTAAATATTATTGCAATACGTGTGATTGCCAAGCCAATACCTATAAGACTACGATTTTTAATATTAACGTTTTCTAAACATATATACGAAATAAAATGTACGAATTAATTCGACTATCTCGTGTTGAAGCATATTTTTGTTCCTCTAAGACTTTCTAACCATAGTGACTGTACGTACTATTTGTACTGACTATAAATATCAGAGTGTCCTGGTGGCTTCGATATTGAGCAATGGTATTGAAAGATTTCACAAATTTAATAAATTGTTTTACATAGTTCTCCTACCTACTCCTTCTGTAAATGTAAGTATGAATAAATGTTTGTATTTATATATCGTATTCCCATTCGAAAGACAGAACGCTTTTTTATTCGAAATAGCCCCTTCTTCGACCTTTGCTGACCGCCTACTAACTACATACAATAACTAAGTAAATATCATTTGAGGTGAGGACAGAAATCCTACAATAGCTACCTACTAATTTCATATTGTTGTGTATTGTTATACTAGGTCTTGGCCGCCCTAAGGTTGTATGCTAAAACACATGCGAGCACACTGTTGCGTGTTTCTGGCTCTACATTCAGTTTTAACGTACAGCCTCTAACAAATAGTGTGTTAAATGTTTTGCCTTAGGCAATACTTTGCCTTTGTATAATGCCTTCTGACCCAAGTCGTCTTCCTGCCCGGTTCTACTCCTGCTGGGCATCAGAATGAACAACTCCAGCGCAAAGTTCGATATGCTCAGCGTTCCTCACCTATTATTTACCTGAGCAATGCGGATCAACAGGAACATTCAAATAAGCCATCCATTTAAGTACCTTACGATTTCCTAAGGTGATTCTCCAGCGTGTTTTAATGTAATTGTTAATGGATAAGAAAATAGTGTGTGCCTCTCCTATTTACTGTATTTTATTAGACCTATTGTAATGTTGAATAGACCATTCTGTTTGGTCAAAATACCAATATCTACATGGGTAATCATAGCACAACATCTATAAGAGATTTTATAAGTAATTGTGTAGTTACGTTACCTATGTTTCGATGTTTTATATTACACCGTCTGTACTATTTTAAGAATATACATAATTATTGTCAATATTAGTCGTTTAAGTAAGTATATTGTATACATACAATAAATAATACGGAAAGATTTGTTCTTTAAGTAAAAGATGAACTCGCTGATTGTTAAATTTGTTTAATTGCATCTCCTAATTACGTAATTATGAGCAAGGCAGGCTTGGATAACTTGATCTAGCGATGATGGACAAATAAAGAAGTAATTTTGCATGAATGATATGCCACTGGTAGACATCGTCCTCCACATCTGGAAGGCCCCACCGCTGCAAGATCACAACACCTGTGTAGAAAGCAGCTGCAGCGGCAATCACCCACAGAGCCAGAGTATTGACACTCAGGCGCGCCCGACGACAAGGTAATTCTGTCTTGAAGCAACAAATTATACAAGAAGTAACAGGAGTAGGAAAGATAGTGATTCCGACCTCCCCCTCAAAAATCCGGGTAATGCTATAACCTTCTGCGTGAAAACCGTGCGTAGGTTAGCAAGAAAATGGGCTGCAGTGTTTTCTGTTGTCGTTACAACACTGCGATCACCAACCGTAGGTAGGTGCCAAATGGATTGCCAGCGGAGATTGAACCCTCGGTTTGAACTCATTTGTACGTAGTCAAAGCAATTGCTATGGTGATGATTAGTTAAAATAGTGCCTGCAGTAAGAATTGTATTAAAAGTGCAATGAACGGCCAACGGCAAACGGCCATATCCTACACAAGTCAAGATAGTTACGGGCTGTTGATTGTGAAAGGCGCTAGAAATTGGGTGGTGTAGTTTCGTCGCTTCAATTATATCAGAATAACGATTAGCATAGAGTGGACAGCACAGTCGTGCAGATAAACGAAATTTTATTAGATTTCCTGTTTGTACATTCCTTGACACTTTATGTAAAATTATCAAAATGTCTGCTTATCAGAATGCCAGATTAGTTTTTCACATGACATTACAGTATTAGGTAAAAGCCTGAGGGTGGCGATCGATCTTAATCAGCACTTGTTGCTTTCTAAAGCACAGGAGTAGGTACAGAAATCAAATTAAAATAAGCGCGCTGTGACAGTGTAAGTGACCTCTCACCGACGGATTCACGAACGCGACCCGAAAGGAGCCTTCGGGCGCTCTCGGCGAAAAGACGACTCGGCGACACATATCCGCTCATATTGCCGAGACGAAATAATCAAATTAAATAGGCACGCTACGTAGTGATGGGCCGAATGTTTTTTGGATCTAAACCGAACTTCGGCCAAACATTCAGTAACAATTTATTTGGCCATGATGGAAAAGCTATTGGCTATGACGGAATACCCATAAAAATCTAGAAAACAATTGGGACCCGGGACGTACTCTTGCTCACTGAGCTTTTCAACAGGATAGTAGCTACGGGGCTTATACCTGACGCGTGGGGGGTTAAATATTATCACGCCAATCTAGAAAGGAAAGGGCAGTGCAAGAGTTCAGCAACTATCGAGGTATCAAACTTATGAGCCACACAATAAAGCTATTCGAACGGATTATTGACCAGAGACTTCGCCAGGAATGCTCCTTGTCGGAATGCCAATACGGATTCAGGCCGGGCTGCAGCACCATGGATCCAGTCTTTGCTCTCAGGGTCCTCCAGGAGTCCCATTGCAGTAGGAATCAACCGTTGCATTACGCATTTCTCGACCTGCAGAGGGCTTTCGACTGTCCCTCAAGAGATAATTTAGTGGGCTCTGAGAGCAAAGTCTGTGCCAGAGGCGTACATTTGTATTATACAGGACATGAATGCCAATACTGCAGCTGTCGTCAAAACCATCGTAGGCCCAACTAATCCCTTCCCGATTACTGTAGGTGTTCACCAGGGTTCTGTGATGAGCCCTTTCTTGTGCTCGATGCCCTCAGAGGATATTCAGGACATGCCTCCCTGGCTTATGAAGTACGTTGACGACATTGTACTGGTGAGCAAGCTTATGCAGGACCTGGAGACCAGGGTAAATACGTGGAAGGATGTGCTAGAAAACGGTGGTTTGAAGCTGAATATCGCCAAAACAGAGTATATTTCCAGCTGCAGTGCGGATCCCGACACCATCCGTATAGGTAACGAAACTGTCAATAGAACAGATTAATATAAATACCTCGGATCCGTAATGCACGAGTCCGGCGATATCGGCCCCGATGTTAAGTCCCGAATCTCTGCAGCTTGGGCCAAATGGCGGGAACTCACGGCAGTCATCTGTTACCCCAAAATCCCTGTCAAGCTCAAAGGGCTTATATACAAGAGTATAATTAGACCTGTGATGCTCTATGGCTGCGAGACATGGCCAGCGCTGACGAAACATGTTCGCGAACTCCACGTCAACTAAATAAAAATGCTGCACTGGATGTGCGCAGTTACACGGCTCGATCGAGTACGTAATTAATACATCCGTGGCAGTCTTGGCGTGAGCGATATCGCGGACAAGATCGAGGAGGCTCGCCTGCGCTGGTTTGGTCACGTGTTGCCTAAGCCTCAGGGATACGTGGGAAATAGGTGCCTAAAGCTGCCGGTCTCAGGAAAGAGGCCCCGTGGGCGACCCAAGAAGCGATGGATTGACATTGCTGAATCGGATGCGAGAGCCAACGGCTTACGACGCGAGGATGCCGAAAACCGGGCGAAGTGGAGAAGAATTTGTAGGAAAGCGGACCCTGGCAGAGGCCGGGACAAGCGCTAGGACGATGAAGATTCTGTAACAATTTAAAATTAGGCCGAAATTCAGTTGTTTACGGTTGTATAACCACTTTAAACGAACAAAAACATAACAGACTCTTGCCACAAAACGAAGAATCCTTGATATTTTTGCATTTTAATCTGCCTTTTGTATTTTTAAGTACGTAATAGGTACATACTGAAATACGAAATAATTAAATAGTCGAACAGTCTTTAATTATTTCTTCACACGTTTGTATTTGTTGCTTTGGACCATTGGGATGTAGGACAAATAGATTTTATTTGACTACTGGTCGACATTGTACAAGATTTCTGGGGTTCATACGCGGAAATCTAAGGCCTTTGCAATGGTAGGTACCTCCTATAACAATACTTAACATTGTATTTGCTATCAGGGCACAATCAAATTAATCTTTATCCGTACCAATATATCTACTACGTCTGTCACGTCCCTAGTTATCGCATGATATTTCTAATGTACATAAATAATTAATGAGGATGTCTTTAATAAAGATCTCAAGATTGCTAGCTGGATAAGGGTTCTTTGAAAACCATATCTAGAACTACAGAGATAAGAACTCGAAGGTCTAGTCTACTTTTACTTTACTAATATTTTAAATTTAAAATAGTTTAGTAGTTAGTTACCTATACTCGTAAAATCCGCCGATATCTTGATCTAAGATAACATATTATAGGTACAAAATTATAGGTACAGGAAATGCCATTCAAAATATCAAAAGGTCTCAGTAACAACGGCCCCGCTCCGATATCCCAACTAGTAATAAATCAATACTGGCGAGAGCTCAGCTAGACAGAGTAGGACGCAACATTTATTCCTAGAATCTTCATTCCAGAGCAGCGACGATGATGTCAAATTTATGAATGAGCTGTACAACGCGGGCTCGGTGGGGGCCGGCGGCGGATGCGCCCGAACGCGGGCGGCAATGTCAGCGCTGCTGCAATCGGAGGCCGGCCGGCCGACGACACCGGCCCTGATCAATACTGCATCGGAGAGCTCCGGTGACTTGCATGCACCTGCAGCGGTAATCGCACTCGCAATCTCGCGCGCGACAGATGCACTCGCGACTCTCAGAAAACCGCGTCCTCACATAAACAATTTCACCAAGGAGTTTTATAAAGCTGCAAAAGTGCTGTTCCTCGAGGAACTTTGGAAGCTGGCGACGATGTTGGCCCTGTTTATAGAACAGTGCTATACCATCGCCTTAATGCTAGCTTACCGATTCCAAGAAAATATTCTAGAGAAAAATAAGTTGACGGACGAGACTATGGAGGGGAAGGTGGTTATGATAGCCGGGGCCACCAACACCGTCGGCGTGAGGATCGCCACCGACATGGCCCGCCGTGGCGCACGCCTCATCCTGCCCTGCGACAACCTGAAGAAGGGCCTCAAACTACAGAGAAGAATAATACGAAAATTTAATGAAGCCGCCATAGGTGTCTTCCACATGAACCTGTCTTCGTTGGAGTCCGTCCGTTCATTTGCAGATCTTGTACTGGCAACCGAAGAGAGGCTTGACGTTTTCATCAACAACGTGGAGAATAAGCTGGTCAGGAACAAGTATACGAAAAACTTCCTGCCGCGACTGCTCCAGGTGAACTACTACGGGCCCACGTTACTAATGATAATGTTGCTGCCCCTACTGCAGCGCTCGGCACCGAGCCGGATCCTCAGCGTATCGTCCAGATCCCATTTTCTTGGGAAAATCATCACTCGTGAGTTCGGCAGGTGTCCGACTAACGTCCATGAGATTGCACAGGTGTTCCATAACATCAACCTGGCCAACATCCTGATCGTGAAGAAGCTGACGCGGGAACTGAAAAACACGAAAGTGACGGTGAACAGCTACCACACTGGGACACTGCACCCGCTGGAGTACAAGACGTCCCTGATCCACAGGCTGATATTTAAGTTGACGGCACGCCCTGTGTGGGAGAGCGCGCAGACGGCTATCATGCTGGCGTCCTCGGAGAGTCTCGAGACCGTCTCGGGGTTGTACTTCGAGGAGTGCAGGCCCGTGCCCGTCTCGTACCGCGCCAGCAGCAAATCGCTCGCTAACCGGCTGTGGGAGTTTACTCATAGTTTGATCGTCTTTCGACTGTGCAGCAAATTCGAGTCCAACCGCGGCATCCCGACCTACAAGCGTGCGCTCTTGGCCAAATACCGCGTTAACACCATCTGAATTCCTCGGTATTCTTACGCCAGCTGTGTACCTACCCCTCCCTATCTAAGTGTTAAGTGTTAGTCTTATTCAATATTTCAACTCGGAATTTATATATGTGTATATAAATTGTGTGTATATGTGTGTATTTTCAATCAAATATCTTGATGTTACTTTGTGTAATGTCTATGAATATATATATGTTGTAATGTAGTAATACGTAATCTTGTTTTAAATGATGTACTTGTATTTTATATATGTGTATTGTGTCTAAGCATCATGTTAAATAAGATAATTACTGTAATTTTATTTTTCGTGTTAATATACGCGTATTTTTAATAAAATATCTTGATGTTTCCTAAATGTTTGCTCAATTTGACGGGAAACAGGGCTGTCTCTTAATATCTGTTATAATAGGTTGTTGTAGTCTAGTAATACGTAATCAGTTTAAGTAGAAAATCCCGTATACATGGTTCGCGTTAATGTCTCGTACTTATAATAAAAATATCGATGTGTTGTCAACTGTAAAGATGTTTTATGTAATCGCTGGATATTTTGTGTCTAATAAATGGAATTTGAATGTGATATTGTATTTTAGATTTTATTAACACCTAATTAAAATACGTCGATTTAAACACTGACTCGCTGATTTTTCTTATCAAAACTTCCCGAAGTAGCCGCAATAGTCGCGAAGGTGGCTGTAATTTCGTATGCAGGCTAGGATTTACACAAATATCGAGAAAATTATGAAATCTGTAGGACTTAGCCTAAGATGACTTTGTCTCAGAAAATTTCCATCTTAGTAAACAAACATTGTGTTTCAATTAATTAAAGATATAGGATATAGGTAGTAATCAATCCGAATTTTATATAAGGTACTGGCGGCAAACAAGGTTTGGTCTCGTATTGCGTAAGCCTCAGGGATACGTGGGAAATCGGTGCCTTAATGTACCGGTATCAGGAAAGAAGCCCCGTGGGCGACCCAAGAAGCGATGGAATGACATCGCTGAGTCGAATGCGAGAGCCAACGGCTTACGACGAGAGGATGCCGAAGACCGGGCGAAGTGGAGAAGATTGAGTGGGAAAGCGGACCCTGGCAGAGGCCGGGATAAGCGCTAAGACAACGACGGCGACGACGACGACTGGCGGCAAACAAGGGCCACCTTATTTCGAAACTAAATGTTTTGTTTGAATAAGAACGAATACTAAAACACATGCTATTAGGACAATAACTAGTTTTTTTTTGGAGTCAATAAACATACCATCACTGGTAAATTTTTATTTACTTCAAACCAATAAGGCTTTGTAAAGCCCTTTCTCTGGCCCTAGTGGCTTTTATCGCCACTTTTTTACCCTCAGTTCCACCCTGCGCTCATCGCGGTAACTTGTGTTTATTAATATCTATATATATAATAATTAATCTTAAAGACGGGCCTTCCACCCGATAAAAAGTGTTATATTAGTTATAGATTTATTCTAAAGACGGAATTATATACTTATATACTATTACGTATACCCATAGTATTTATTGACAATTATACAATGTAATACAATTCTGTGTAAACTGTGACATTATTAATTTAATTTGTATTCATTTGACATTTTACTATTTACTTTTGTTGTGATTGTGTATATTTTAAAAATTTTTTGTATGACATTATTTTAATTCTATTTGACGATATCTTTGTGACTTGCCTATATTATGACATGCGCTTAATATGATGTAAATTTCATTGACAAATAAATAATTTAATCTAATCTAATCTAATCTATACTTTAGTTATAGAAAAGTGCCATTATTAGTTAAAGTTTTATTCTAAAACACAAACTGATAGAAAGTGACAAATTAGTTGTAATTTAGTATAAAGACGGGCCTATAATAACAATTACAAACCTGTGTGCGTGTGCCAGCGTGTGTTTAATAAATATAAATAGTCTCGCCTAATAAAGTGCTTTTATTTGCCCCTTTCTGCTTCAATCAGAAGTGGGATCTAACAAATAAATGAAACGCAGTAACGCAGACGTGTCGTCCGGGTCGTCCCGACGTTTCGTTCGTCCGCCTGGTTGGAACGCCGTCTCCGACTCGAGCGATGAAAAAGAAGCGACACTAGGCCAGCAAGGAAAATCTTGAAGAAACTGTTGGTCGATGAAGTGCAAAAAGCTGTACGCAAATTGGATGCAGACGCCCTCTTCACAGAAACAAGGGAGCCCCGCGGTGCCGCCGCCGCGACACTCATAACCGAAGTCGACCCCGAAAGCGAGGAATGCGTTACAGTAACTGGGCGAAATTCACAGCTGGACTGAGGCCACAAAGTCGTTCTATCAGCAAGATAGATTGAGAGGGCAAGCTAGAAGGTGGTACAATCGCCTGGACGATTATGATTATTCATGGGGAGAGTGGAAGCAGCTGCTGAAACGCGCTTTTCCCTGAAATCAGGATTACGGCAAAATGCTAGAAGAAATAATTAAAAGGAAAAAACTGCCTTTTGAAATTTGCCTTGCCTGTGTTTCCGATGCAAGCTGCCCGACAACGCAGCTGTATCTTGCGTCATACGTGGCCTACAACCCTCGTTCCAAGCAAAGGCTATACCAGTGCGAGCGACAGGAAGATTTGTACTAGGGATTTCTATCTGCCCTCGACGATAACCAACCACCGTACGTTGCACCGATGCCACTTAAGAACAACGCACAGGGCAGTCAGCCTTTCGAAAAAAAGAGCGCGTCGTCGATCAACGCAGATGTCACCCCTGCCCGCGGTGTAAAAAAAAACAGGGCACATTCTACGAAATTGCCCGCAGCCAGACACGCGGTCCTGTTTTAAATGTGGACAGCAAGGTCACATCGCCACACAATGTGCAAATCCCGCAAAGTTAAAAGAAATAAAGCTCCTGGAAAACTTTAATAAAATTTACGAAAAAGTAAGCAAAGTTAACGACATTTACATCAAGGCTTATATAGACACAGGCAGCCAAATAAATGTCTCCAAGATGCTGAATCTCGAGGATGCAGAATCCCTACGAGTGCTATGCTCAAGGGATTATCTGGCGACACATTTAGAAGCTTGGGGGAGGTGACTTTCCAACTAGAAGTTAAGGGGATTAAAACAACATGCAAGGCTCATGTGACTAATGTGGATATGGGTAAATCAACCTAATTATCGGTCAACCGATCATCAACAGTGAGGGCATATCGTTGGTGGTCAATAACGGCATGGCCAGTCTTGCACAAGAGCAAGATTTTACGAAACAGATGAATGTGATAGAAGAACGTTCTCGGTTCAAAGTGACCACAACCTGGGACCCGGGAACGTCATTGCTCAAAGTCAGCATTGTGGACAATCAAGAAGGCAACAATGTCGTCACAGCACCGCAACATTTCGTGCTATAAGACATCGCGTACTCTATACCTGCTACTCTGCTGCGCGGTACTACAGGCTATGTCAAGGTCATCAACACAGGCCGCCAGAATGTGATCTGGCAGGCAGGGGATGTGCTGACCAGAGCAGACAGCTGCGCTTCCCCGCCGCCATCTGGCGATGTTCAGGTTGGTGAACACGCCAATTTTCTCTGCCATCAACTTATGTAGCCAAAGCCAATGTCAATTCCTATGTTAGCCAGCCTATACTGCCCATTTTACATAATAGCCTAGCAAATATTAACACTATTGGGGAAGTAAAAGTTAATGAGATCAATTGTGGACTGTTGAATCAATGTGAACGTGATAGGTTATTTAGCTTGTTGACTAGGTATAGTAATTGTTTTGCAAGCAGTACCAAAGAGCTAGGATGCACAAACTTATTGGAAATGAAAATAAAACTGGCAAATGAACAGCTAATCTACCGCAGGCATTATCGATTAGCGCATAGTGAACAAGAAATAGTTATTTCGAAAGTATCCGAGTTGCTAGATGCGGGCATCATCCGTGAGTCTGAGTCCTGTTTTGCTTCACCCATAATCCTTGTCAAGAAAAAGAATGGCGAGCATAGGCTCTGTGTAGACTACCGGGCACTCAACGCCATCACCATTAAAGACAGGTTCGCTCCTAACATCGATGATCAAGTTTCAAAGTTAGCAGGCAAGACATGTTTTACTTGCCTCGATTTAGCGCAAGGTTATCATCAAGTGGGAATAAGCCCGGAAGATATGCATAAAACAACCTTTAAAACACCACAAGGGCACTTTAAATATACTCGAGTTCCTTTTGGTCTTGCCAATGCACCATCAGTATTTATGCGGCTAATGAACAAAGTCTTTGCGCACAGACTCTTAGCGAAAAACAGCTGACCGAGATGACAGCGACAGTTCGACAGGCGTGACAATAGTTCCGAACGAATGTGAAGTCTTTTGTGGACCATATGTTGTTATAAAAGTAGTCGGCAATGATAGATTCAAGATCCGCAGTATTAAGGGGTTACGAGGCTACAAACCTTGACTGGCCCAGTAGCCGAGCTGCCACATAGTGACACCACGCCACAGGATTCTCCTAAAGCCGCGCATAAATAGCTATGGGACTCATTTTTTACCCTCAGTTCCACCCTGCGCTCATCGCGGTAACTTGTGCCAAATAATTAATCTTAAAGACGGGCCTTCCACCCGATAAAAAGTGTTATATTAGTTATAGATTTATTCTAAAGACGGACTTATACCTTAGTTATAGAAAAGTGCCATTATTAGTTAAAGTTTTATTCTAAAACACAAACTGATAGAAAGTGACAAATTAGTTGTAATTTAGTATAAAGACGGGCCTATAATAACAATTACAAACCTGTGTGCGTGTGCCAGCGTGTGTTTAATAAATATAAAAAGTCTCGCCTAATATAGTACTTTTATTTGCCCCTTTTTGCTTCAATACGTAATAAAAGATTTAAAGGATCATCATCACATCATCACAGCCCATAACAGTCCACTGCAGGACTTAGGGCCTCTCCCACGAAAGGGGAGGTTATTGCCATAATCTCCACGCTTGGCAGGCGGGTTGGAGATCGCAGTGTTTAAATATAACAATGGAAAATGCTGCTGCCCATTTTCCAGACTACGGAGACTCTTGATCTTTTGCCTCGAAAACATTAGTCGCCTTGTACGACACCCATGAGTGTAAGGGGTTGGTGCTATTCTACTCTGCCGGACACCACACGGCCCATTTAAAGGATGATTGTCCTTATTAAAATTATAAAACAATAAATATTGAAAATAATGTATTTTACTATTATAGAATCAACTTAATTGACATATTTTAACACAGTACTTGTACCTTTATAAAATTCTATGATGGCAACAACAAAATAGCAAAACAAAATAAAAATAAAAAATTACCGGCCTTTATTAGATCGAAGACATCCATGTGTACTTAAGACCTACTTCAGTAAGTTACTATCTCTCTCTCTCAGGTCGATCCTTCATGTCTGAAGATGCTGACCATGGTGGGATACCATTCGTTACAATAAAATCAACGAAATTGTCGTATTTTTAAGTGCTGTGTACTGTAACTTGTGTAATAAACTTAATATATTTAATTGACGGCAACAACGAAATAAAATCAAAATAATAGATAGTAAATTCAAGGATCTTATTAAATGAATGAAACCCTTTATTACGGTTTTACGAAGTTTTAAATAAAGTAGCTATAATTAAATATAAAATTATTATTATGATTACTAAATAAATAATAAATAATAACAAAATAAAAAAAGAATACAAAATGAAGAATTTAAAGAAATTATTTAATTTATCTTGATTTGTTAAATGTGTTCATTTTATAAAACTTTTGATCTGAGTAGATAGACTATTAAAAAGATTGGTCAAAACAATGAAATGACGCAGCCCAAAGCTTTGGACGAACTCAGGGCTACTGACAAATTGATGTTATGCTCGATGACGCGAACGTCAAGATCTAGTGTAAGATACTATTGGTCCTGCTTGATGGAGGAAGATGAAACGCTTCTCCACCTGATCTGCAAATGTGAGGCCCTTTATGCGCAAATATATTTGGATCTGTGTTTTTACGATAGTGGCCCTTATTAGCAACCGACCCTTATTACTCTCAAGTACCTTACCAAATCGATCAGATCAGATATGAGAAGATCCGCTAGCAAACAAAGGTAACCGCTATAGCCCTAAGGATTGCCAGGCTAAAGTGGCATTGGGCTGGACACCTAGCTTGAAGCACAGATGGCCGATGGACCAGTAAAGTTCTCGTGTGGCGACCACGTACCGGAAGACGCAGCGTGAGTAGGCCTCCCACCAGGTGGACCGACGTTACCAGCTGGATGCGAAACGCACAGAACCGGCCTTTGTGGAGATCTCTTGGGGAGGTTTATGCCCAGCAGTGGGCGTCTTTCGGCTGATACGATGATGATGACCTTACCAAATATCCATCACACATTTATCAGCATATTTATCAGGTGGTAGGACTCTGTCGAGCCTTCTCTATTTCTACCGCCAAGTAACAATGCGTGCGTTGTTCGATTGAGCAATTCTCGCGCTGTGACGTCTCAAAATCAACATTGTCTCTAGCAAAAAAAACTGTAATAAAACGTCACTGAAATTGATTTTTGACAATATACGACTGTCGAAGATAGATGAGAAAATATTTTTTAGCTGCAATGTCATTATTAATGGAGATATGTGGGTAGAAAAAATATCGAATTTGAAACGTCACAGCGCTAGAATTAGGCTCCAGGCAATTACACACAGGCATTACATCTGCGGTAATGCTTTTTTGTTGCCTGCAACATAAATGCATGAATCGAAGATGCTAAGGGCGACAGTTACCGCTTAGACCGCTTAGTCAAGTGACTTGACAAATTATACGATCGATCAAAATCCACAAGTAAACAAAACTGATTGAATAATGAAGACGTCCATTCGTATACAACAATATAGTAGCGAAAAGACGGACGTCTTCGTCATTCAAAATCAGGTTGATTACTCGTTGATTTCAATCAACCTTCTAATTTCCCAAGTCGATTGACTTTTTAGACAGAGTCTATACTCAAGTGGGTTGTCTGCTCGTTTGTCACTGCGTAGCATAAAAAAAGCATTCGAGCTGGCTGCGCTCGCTGCTTTACTATAATAGTTTATTTTATTAGCTCGCTCGTTCGCTCAGCTATTTTGACCCAAAATTCCAAAAGTTTTGGGCTCGCTATATACGCACCGCCCACGCTATATGCTCCATCCGGATACGAATTCGCGGGCAAAAGCTAGTCGCGAGCAATCTCCATACTTGTAAGTATCTAAATGTGTGTGCCTACGTAATCGAAATCGATAAGAATATTTAATATTTAAAACTTGAGAAATGACAAAGATATATTGAAATGCTTTACGCAAATACATATTGGAAAAGCAGATGTTGGGTTTTGAGAGTCTGGAAAAGTGGTAGGAGAACACGAAGATCTAGAAAAAAATTCCTGGCGACTTAATTCACACGTCTCCTTGACAAATGCGGAATGACGGGACCGTTCTTTTTTCAACCATTCGACGGAATGACACTCATCTTTCACATTTTTACTAAATTTGGTTAAATATTTTCGAAAATTCTCTTTACATTTTGTAAATAAATATTGTAATCAGTCACAGCAATGTTTGACAGTGGTTGTTCTGCGTAGGTGTGGATGTCGTCGCTGAATTATAGATGGAGCTTCAAACAAGCGATAGCAAGAAAGTATTCAAGGTGTTCGATGCAGCGCGCCGCAAGCGAGCAAAGAAGAAGGTGTACGAGGACGCGGTCTCGATGGCCACGGACGAGTCCGGCGGCGCCGTGAGTACCCGGGAGTACGGCCCCAAGGTCGTTGGGGCACGTGATTCGGACCGATTGCCTATTCCGGAACTGAGTCTTGATATACATATGTAGTCTCAATTCCGGAGGTATTGATTCTAGTATAGGAGGAATTTTTAAAAGAATGGACGAAAGAAAGAAAATCTTCGTTTATTTTTTGGACAAAACTTCTTACTTCCTTAAGCCCGGTTGCTTCTTAACTGCAGTAGGTACCTACATAACAGTATATATCTACAATAAAAGGTTAACTATGGTTAATTTTAACTTCGGTTAAAAGTGACTTTGTAACCAGTGTTTAAATTTTATTTCCCGCTTACTTTTTATTTTTATCACACCGAATCCAAATTACCAACAAATCAAATCTCGGGCATTTTCATTTTTCTGTTAATCTACTACTTGAAATCGTTAGATAATAGGTAAATGCAACTAAGGGCTCGATTCCCAGGTGGGCGGTAACATTGGTACCCATAGATTTTTTATTATTTAGTCCTCGAGATTCGAAGAACTGTGATAGTCGTCGCTACCTAAAAACAATATACGTTAAGGTACCTTAGGCAACAGAGCTCAAACAATATAGCTACATAATTTGAGGAACACCAAATCAATATGCACCTCATCAGGTGAACCAGGGGAGTGTACGCATGAAGTCTTCTAAGGCCAGCCTGCAGGATGTGTCCGCAGCCCAAGGGGACGTGCCACCCGAAGCAGGATGCTCAAAGAGGTAACCCTATTGTTGGGTAGATCTTTTTAGTTTACTTTTGGAAGAATAACGTAGCAACGACCACCTCCCCAAATATAACACATTCGGTGCGTTATTAGCTTTCCAATAAAGCTAGTTTCACTTAATGACATATATTTTTCATAGTTATATTTTAGTTGGAAATCCAGAGATTTTAAAAAACACTATTTACATAGTTTTTGTGTTTTCCAGCCGTCACAGAGATAGCAGCCCCTCGGTGTCACCGGAGCGCAGCTCGCACCGACGGTCAGGGCGTCACCGCAAAAATGCGTGAGTTTTACGAGTCGCTCATTTTCTTTTTATGGTTAACCAGGGACCTGCCTCGGCTCCGCACCTAAACAAATTATACACCTAAACTTTCCTCGTGAATCACTCTTTTTAAATCCGTGGTGAGAACTGCATGAAAATCCGTTTAGTAGTTTTTGAGTTTAACACGAACAGACCGTCAGACAGACACGATGTGGAACTTTGTTTTATAATATGTAGTAAAGCCAAGATACGACGGTAGTTACTTGTGTAACTGTAAAATCTGAATTTATAAACATTGAATCAGAACCAATTATGGTCCCGAGGTTTTCAAGACAGCTCCTTGAGTGCCTGTGTTAAATCTGATCACCGCGACCACCTGGCCGGTTCCAATAAAGCAGTTATAATTAAAATATTTCTTCAGAAACATGTTGAAAGTGCTTATGGAGTGAACATAATAAAAGTCTTCTCCTCTAGAAGGTGAGCCGGAGTGGGGGTGGGAGGTTCTCAAAGGTATCACTTTTGGGTCTTTCGCTTATATCTCAAAAACAGTGCGTCGTAGAGAAAAGTATTCATTACCGAATGAAAGCTTATAAAATCTTGTACAACTTTTGCCTTACTCACTTATTCAAATTATACGCTCATTTCTTAGGGAATTGTATGAGAAATGTAGCATAAAATGTACGTTTTTTATGATATACCTTAGAAATGAACAATTTTTGGTATTTTCCTTATATTTGGGCTATATAAAAGCCAGGTTATATAGCTAAAGCAAAGGGAAAACAACAGAAACTGTTAATTTGTAGTTGTACATGAAGAGGGTGACAATTTTGAATGTCATAGAGAGAAAGTACTCTCAATACTGAAGATAGGAAACTTTACTCAAAGGAAACATTTACACATTTTTAAATATAAACTAAACTGCATTTAAATATTTTTGAAAATACCCCAATCTGTCGACTGTGGCCTAGTCCATGTTATTTAGGCACATTGCCTTATCGTCAACCTTATGTAAGAGACAGAATGCTTAGCCCATGGTGACGTAGCGTCTGTTGCAGGCGGGACCAGCAGTCGCTGGCGCTGAAACCTGGCCGCGTATCCACGCCTCGCTCCATTTCGCCACCACCGGTAAGATAGAAAATCACTTGGAAGACAACTGTAATAATGGGGGCGTCAGTTGCCTTTTATTTCAGCATACTTTCTCCAATGTTAGCTCAATTTTACACCACATTCATTATTATCGTTGTCAGGTTATTCTATTGAAGCCTTGCCAGCCACCGTTTCGGCGTGATACTTTGAATTACTTATATAAGACGCGCACCTAGTAAGGATTGTCTCCCAGAAATAGTTTTGTCCATGGGAGATACAGCTTTGTGTATAGCAGCTATGAAGATGAATATCGTGAGTAGACTTTCATGGGGCCTTACGTACGACCTATGCGGTACCTACGACGTATCTTTGGTGTTACTCGTAGCATGGTTAGGTCAAATATCCTGTACTTTGATGTATACTACCTACCCGGGTTTTGTGAAGGTGATTTCAGAACATAACTTAACCAACTTATCAACTTCAGGTGTCCACCGTTGGCATATTCAATCCTCTATGCACAAAGAGGATGGAATATTAAACAAGCTCTAATCTATGTATTTCCTTCCATCCAGGATGACAGCCCTATCTCGCCGAGTCCTCCTCCAGACAATGATTCTATGATTTACACGTATTTAGAAGACGCAATCAAGCGGGATAAGAGAAAGTAAGTCCATTCATACCATAACTGGGATCAGTAATGCCAACCATGCGATAATTTTCCTAGAACCACGATAATTTTGAGTGTCTTGCAATAAAAAATAATTGTGACGTATCGCACGATAATTTGTCGAAATTCCCCGATATTTTGTTTAATTACACGATAATTTTTATTAAACGACGTGCGCGATAGATGGCGCGAACAAGATCACAACACAAACCACAGACCTATGACAAAAAGCCGAAACCGGCATATAACAACTACTATTAATGGTAGATATAGCGGCTGATCAGGCCGTGAAAAGCCGTGGTTAGTGGTCGTGCAATAACTTGTTATTTAAATTTTGCACCCCAACAAGCAATGATACAGCGAATGACCAAAGCAGGAATTTATGGCTAGCAAACCCTACAAGCTACAAGCCTTTCAAGGTCTACAAGTATCATCATCAACCATCCTCCTCAACCTCAACCATCGAGCTCTGAGGATGAGATTACTTTTGAATAAGTATTTCATGTGAACTGTGTACTTAGACCTCTCAGTAAATTTAAAAAAACTGTTTTTCTTTGTTTAATTACCTACCTTAAAGTTCTAACATAGTCTGTTCGATTATTTTATTATTATTTTACGATTATGTAGAGTTAAAAAACCATTATTTTGTTAATTTGAAGATGCGATAAAAACACGATAATTTCGTAGTAGATCTAGGATAATTCTTAACCCACTAATCTGGCAACACTGACTGGGATTCTGCCAAACGGCTTGACAACTTAGGTAGTTACCTAAACCTGAGCTGTGCCTGTCAAAATATTTTGGTCGGGTTGGATTCTCTTTACTATAACCTTTCAGAATCAAGAAAATAAACTGCATATTTCTATGAAATCGCGATATATAACCTGGTCCAGCACCATCGACCTTGCGAACCTGTAATAATATTCTGTACCAATATGTAGCTGAATGGCTAACACGTAGATATGGCACCAGCGAAAATCACATGTAGGTAGATATTAACTCGGGACTGGAGGTTCTCGTTGCAACGAATCGGTAGGGTGGTGAAATATGATGTTCATGTACTTATTTACTTATTTATTCATGTAATATAACAACAGAGTACACAACATTGTATATACAACATTCACTTCAACCTAAGTACTTACTCAAAATAATAATGTAATATAAGGATATTTCAGTTTAACAAATAAATAAAAAGTCTTATCCAAAATACTTAGTATTAGTTAACACATAATTTTAATGAGCTAATCCTTTATAAAAAGTTAAAGTAAAAACAGCATAGAAAACGTGCGTCTGTCAGGTAGATAGGTCAGGTGTATAGGACTTGAGCACCGATCGACGAAAGCCAGGGAACGATACATGGTGGATATCAATGCTATCCGTCATATGACACATTTCGTTATATTCCCTATTTTGATAACCTTAACCCTTTCGGTGTCGTTCCCACGCCCCGTCGTTCCCCGTCGTTCGACCTGTAGTTTGGCGCAAGCTTGGCTCAACACCTATGCTTTTGCCAGGCACCGTCACTTGCACAAGGACGAGCACCACCGCAGCGGGTCGCGCTCCGAGCGGCGCAGCGAGCGTCGTTCCGAGCGGCGGAGCGAGCGGCGCAGCGAGCGGCACGGCAGCCCAGGCGAGTGCGGCCGCGAGCCCTCAGCCGAGCGCTCGCACCGGCACCACCACCGACACCGCGACTCTGGCAGTCGGAGGCAGGCCAACTTTTATATTCATATGCACATGTAGCTAAGCTGCGTACATCCGCCACGCGTGATCCAATTGCTATTGATTTTATTTGTTTGTAGATCCAGAAAAAGTCATTCGCCAGACTTCGACCAGACACTGCTGTTTAAGACATTCGCTGAGTTTTGTAATCAAATGAAAAGTCCAACTCCAAGCCAAGAGGTCAAAGAAGTTGTAGGTTTGATTTTTAGATATTCAATAACTGTAGGAGATAAAAATAGCAGTTGACACGGTGGTATAATTTCCAGCATCCGTGCCACAGTCACAAGTCGCTGCAGTGCGAGGTGCTGCGCGAGCCGTACGAGGTGGAGAGGCCGGAGCGGCTGCGTAGCTGCGAGCGGCCGTGGGAGGATGGGCGGCGGCGCGCCGAGCCCGCCTCGCGGCACAGCCCCGAGCGGCCGCGCGAGCGCGCATACTTCCGCCCCTACGAGAACAACGGGGCCAACCCGGCCAAGTGCTGCAGCCGCTACGACGTGAGCGGGCCCAAGCGCGAAGAGGACGACCGCTTCCGGGAGTACGAGCCGAAGCCCGTGCCCACGAGGAGCTGCATCGACGCCAACTACCGCGGACGGCCGCCGCCGGAGCGCCGCGAGCGCGACTTCCGGGAGGGCGACGAGCGCCGCGAGCCGCCGCCGCCGCCGCCGCCTCCGCGCTACTACGACGACGACCGGCGGAAGAGCTTCGAGCAAAAGACCAGCCGCAGCTTTGACGTGCAGCGGGAGGTGTACGCGGAGGAGCCCGGGCGGCTTACCGCGCGCAGTGACTCGCGGCGGCGGCCCGACGACTCACGGCGGGACGAGCGCGCGCAGCGCGGCGCCCGGCCCCCGCGCGACGACCGCGACCGCTACTGCTACAAGAACCAGGACGCCACCAAACGACACTTCTCCAGGGACAGTCGCGCGCGGCGTATGGTGGAACGCTGCGAAAGAAACTCCAACGCGTCTAGAGATGAAGAATACAGAGAAAAGGACCACTGCTCGGAAAGGGAGCGGGATTCGGGGCTGAGCATCGCCGACGGCGAGAACAGCACCGTCAGCGGCCGGAGTAACTGCCTGAGAGTTGTAAAAGTAATTTGGCCAATATTTACGAGTGGAATCATTAATGTAACCTTACTACAAACAAAGTAACTCTTATGATATTGCGTTTTCAGCAAGAGATCGCGGAGCAGCGAGAAGCGATGGACAAGATGATGAGTCTATGGAAAGATCTGATGCGATGTTTCAAGGGTCTCCAGGCGGCCAGCCAGCAAGACAAGGCCAATGTTAATGTAAGCGTTTGTCAGTGCAAAAGAGACGTCATTGTAAAAAATAAGCTGTATTTAGTTTATTTTTTACAATCACAGTCGTCTTTTCAGGATTCCGCGGCGACTGTGCAGGAGTCGGCGGCGGCGCAGCTGCGGCTGTGGCGCGAGTGCATGCGCCGCTACGAGACGGTGGCGCGGGACGTCGGTGACACCGACGCCAGGCTCATGGTGAGCTAGCACCAGCAAAGGTTTACCATATGGGGATCTACGGTAAATAATATACAGAACTTCGTAGAGCTTCGTCTCTGCCGAAACTAGCCGATTTGCGTTATTTACCTCCTTGTACTTTATTTGCTTCGGTTGCGATTCTAAGGGAGAGGTTAGAGTATCCGGTGAAATAGAAATACAAGGTACGATACATACTAAAATTACTACTAAACATAGTAAAGTTACTTCGCATTTTCAGGAGGAGATCAACAAGCAGCGGTCAGAAATGTCCGAGATGGCGGGCATGTGGCAGGAGTGTCTGCAGCGCTACAGAGAGATGAGCACGGATTTCAACAACCTCAAGGAAAAGGTACGATTGACATAAGAACTTGCAGACGTCTACATTTATCTTTTTATTTATTTTTTATTATCAGATACAAACAGTCTTATACAGAATGTCTCATCAGGACATTATGAAAACACAAAGGTCTTTATAATCTGAATTTGTTTATTAATCAGGTATTAATTTATAATAAAAACCTTTTAATGTAGAACTGTTGTTGGTGAAGACAGAGGTAATGATGATGCAGATGGCCTAATGACAGTTTGAAATGAAACGCCTTATGGTTTTCATAAGCAAATGTTCATGTAGGCGTTCATGTAGGCGTTCTGCCTAAACCATACAATAAATAAAGACCTAAAGTTTTCTAAATTGATACATAAATACAAACCAAACGATACATAAAAATATCATAAAAATAAAGTATCATAATTCTTTAACGTTCTTTTTAAACTTTGGGATAGTATCCAAAAACATATCCACGTCAAGAAGATGCTCATTGTTATTATACACGCACGACGAACAACCCCGTTTTCCACGTAACGCTTTCTGGTAGGCTAAACGTGAAAAAGTGGCTTTTTGTGATTTTCATCACACATTAATTGTGTAAAATATATGTGATGAAAGTGTAGTGAATAACCACGAAAGTCTTAAAACATATATCAGAAGTCTCTTTTTAAACATAAAATGCCTGGCCGAGTAGGTAGGACCAAGTCATTGGTTCATTCAACTGATTCAACAACGCAAAATCTGTCTATGGTCAAGGCACATGGTCTCTAAATTTCGATCTGCTCCATTCATTTGGTTATTGATATCAGTCGAGAATCGGTTACTGGCTAGGAAGGCACGCGGTCGGCCAGACAGTCCACCTGATGGAAAACGGCTGCCGTCCAGGACATCAGAAGCCCAAGGGGGACGGTTGCGATGCCGGCCTATGAGGGTACTTATATAAACGTGCCTTTTCAAAATTCCATAGTTCATCAAAATGAGTACAAAGGAAAATCTTCGACATTAAGCTCATTTCACATTTTGCACATGCCTTGGATTCCAGGCATCTAGATGATATATCTAAATTCTGACCTGATTGACAGATCAAGAGCAAGTTTTTTTGCCATAACCACATATATAACATGTAAAAAATGAGTTCCAAGTAAACAAATAATACAAAAACTGAAAACCGCGACTGCTTTTAAAAAACTTAAAAGCAAAAATTCTAACAAAACATTTTCGTAAGTCACAATTGAGCACCTAAGATCCGCCTTTTTTAGTTTTTTATTTTTAAATGTTTCAACCCAGTGTTCTCGCGCGACTAAAACAAATGTTACTACTAACCCAATTACTTGGTTTAAAAAGGGTACCTACTTTTGGATTTATTATACTTAGCCTTCAGAAATCCCAATGGGGGCCTTCTTGAAAATCCAAATTTTCGACCTCGGTGTGCTGCCGCGGGCTCAACAATGTCCATAAAACGCTGAAAATGATCTACGTTTCTTGGGTCACTCACAAATATCTCAAAAAGGTGCGTCGTAGACAAAAGTATTCCTTTACCGAATTAAACCTTCTAAAATTTTATTTTGCCTTACACACCTGGAAATTTAAGGTGCCAAATATTTTTAAAACCCCAGCAGCAACCTTGGGGACAGAAAGTCCCCGAAATAGTCCCAGCAACAACCCCGGGGACAGCAAGTCCCCGAAATAGTAAACTAGGAACCAATTTTAAAATGAAAATAATTAGGAATTAGCACAGAGTTTGAAAAGCGATATATTTTTTATAAATTTATAATATATTTAATTAGATATAGAATTTAGGAGAATACGTTAAATAATCGAAAAAAAAACATTTTTTTGCAGGAGCACCTTTTTATGAGTCCAAAGTTATTAAAACCTTAATTTCATAAAAATTTACAGTTGCGCGCTCTTTTTATGACGGCAGCATACAATTCCCTAAGGAAAGGGTGTTTTACCTGTCGCCACAATCGAGAGCGTATTGCTCGTAAACGGTTGGGAATTTCAAAAAGTGTGTAAGGCAAAAGTTGTAGAGAATTAAGCTTTCATTTGGTAGAAAAATAAATTTCTCTACGCCGCACCGTTTTGGATTGGTGATCCGTGGGGTCCACTGAAAGTTTTGCGTAACTTATTAACAAAACAATTTACATGTAATGTAATATATTTATCACGCCCTCTTCCGGCCCCGTAATGCCGAATCTCTCGTCAAATCTTTGATTTTTGGGAATATATAGAAATCAAATGGTGCCAGGTAGGGAATGCAATCCCGCAAGATAATATTGACTGAACCATCTTAGTTCCGCTGGATCCAGGTATTTGCGGGATCCAGCAGGGTGGACTTAGACCTCAGAAATCAATCATAATAAAGACCTTTTAGACCTCGTTCTCATTGTTTAAATTTTAACCCAAATTAAATAAGCTTTTTGGTACATTTTCAATAGTTTGTTAGTACTTTTAAACATGAAGATGAATACATAAATTGACACACTGACGTCTACATAAAAATAAAATTAAACAATTACTTATACACCACAAACACCTTTATATCTCGCAAACATCACAAGAAAATGAAACATTATTTTAGAAATACACTTGCGAGCTTGTCTATCGAACCACCCCATATTTTTCCATTACGCTCATACATCTCTGGCGTTACAGATCAGTTTGTAACACAACTCATAGATACTTAATCAATTTTAATTAGGTTGCCGCGGTTTGATAACCAATAAGACAATGAGTACATCTGTGTTTAATTTATTTATTCAACACTATCGCTTTACGCCAGACAACATTTTTACTGAAGACGGCATATCGACCTACTCAAAACCAGTTAAATGGAGTCAACATTGCTATGCGCATGTATAGAGACGCTAGCTTAACCTTTATTAGTTAGTAGGTCGATGTGCTGTCTTCTGTAAGAAAATTGTGTGGCGTAAAATTATCGTGCTGAAGAAATTAATTAAACAGAGAAGCAATCACTGTCGTACTGGCTATCAAACCGCAAAAACCGAATTAAAATCGAGTAGGTATTTATGAAGTTATAGACTGATTTGTAACGCCAAAAATATATGAGCGTATATGGAAAAAAACATGGGGTGGTTCGATAGTTAAGCTCGCAATGTAGCTTAGCATCGCTTAGCCAGCGCTCAGGCAGCCAGTCCACGGCCCACGCGCCGAGTATTTCGGTAGTGCCACGTCTGGACTATGTGACAGATGCTATACCTTTTCAGAAGCCAAAAATGATTTTGTCTTGCTCGCGGTGTGCGCCGAATCATTGTCAGGTGCAATAGGATGCGACTTCTTTGTCGCTTTTCAAACATTTATGAGCAGCCAGGAGCGCAGAACAATGTGGTCTATGTACATAAAAAACATTCATACATACGCTCGAAAAACATACCCTCCTTCTATCACAGTTTGTTACAATTTCCGCAATCTGGCGACGCTTCGAATATTCATGGACTGGCTTGAAATTCAGTCTATCTCGTTGTAAACTAGGTCGATTTTGAAACTAGTAGATTTATTTTTATGGGTTTATTTTTTAGCCTTTTTTAGCGCTGTTTCTCGAAGACGCTACCGCCGAGAGCTGGCAGACCCAACATAAATCAGATCTGGGGACCGCACTCCAACCCATTAAATAAAGCTGCTCGTTTCCGTGATCGTTTTCGATTTACCTGTGACCTTTTAGTCTTATTGCCCCAGTTGGCGAAATCCGAGGAGAGTCCCGTGCGCGCGCACGCCCCCCCGCCGCTGGTGTGCGCGGAGGGCGAGGGCAGCGTCCCCCCCGCTGCGTACCGCCTGCCCCCCAACTACCCCCAGGTGAGAGAGAGAGATCGGGATAAACTATTGACAAATAGGTGTTCTACGTGAGAAATTATTTGCGCACGGATGCAACGGCCCGGGCGAAATTTGCACCTGTGTGCATGTTTAACACACTGGTGGACTAAATAATCGACTCTGGGTTTGTAGCCCGACACTTGGAAAAATGAGATTAAGTTACAATGAAATATTGTTATCATATGAAAGGTCATGGTCAAGGCTGATCCCGGGCCCTCGTGTGCGAGAGCACAACCGGGACATTAATGCCAAGATTATTATTTTTATATTTTTTAACAACGAGCCTTTACGCTACTTCAACGGAAGTCAAAACCCTAAACTTCAAAAATTATTAATTGAAATAGTAAAACTCTCATCAACTTTAAAAAAATGGGAAAGCATAGGGATTTCAACGAGCATGAGCTTGGCCGTGTGGTGTCCGGCAGAGTAGCACCACCCCTTAAACTCGTTGGTGTTATACAAGGCGACTAATGTTTTCGAGGCAAAATGAGTCTCCGTAGGCTGGTAAATGGGCAGCAGTGTTTTCCATTGTTATATTTATGCCACTGCGATCTCCAACCCGCCTGCCAAGCGTGGAGATTATGGCAATAACCTCCTCATTCGTGGGAAAGGCCCTAAGCCCTGCAGTGGACTGTTATGGGCTGTTATGATAATGAGCTTACATGACAAAGTAGAAGTGTAGACCAGCCAGCGCGCACGAAAAGAACGCGCCGACGAGGGACCGTGCACCTACCCACTTAGTACATGAGAGCATTAGCGCAATACGGCCGGCTCGAATGTAGACTATCTATACCACCTCAAGTTAAAGCTAAGCTGCAGAGCCTCAAGCATCGACGTATACTTACTACAGGTTACATTTCGGAGAATGTGGGAAGGAGTTGCACGACCTCATTCCGCCGACCTCTTTCCGCTTCATAGTTATGTTGTGAATCTGGAAGATTTGGCTCGAACTTTTAATGCGTACGACTAAGGAATATAACACGTTGTCTGCGAGTGTGTTCCCTGAATAATGTAATCTGGACGCCTCCAAGGCTGGAGTGAATGGCTGGCTGAATGTTCCAAGACGGGCATGCTCCATCTTTGGCCGCATCGTTACTTACCAACAGGTGATATGGCGCTCAAATGCCTGCCTAGGCTAATATTTTAAAAAAATCGCCAGATGCCGCCAATGGCGATGGGCTACGGCGGCGGTGGCGGGATCGGCTCGCCTCTTCGCTCCCGCGCCTCCGCCCCACCGGCGTGGTGGTGGTGCGGGGAGCCGCAGCCGTCCCAGCCTTCGCCAAGGCGCCGCTCGTCGCCCGAGTCGCGGGAGTCGCACGACCGGGACCGCGACCGTGACCGCGACCGCCGACATCGGCATAAGGAGAGAGGTAGGTAGAGACAGGAATAGAGAAGCAGCTTTCTCTTTGGCCAACTTGTGACGCCCATTTCGCTTTGTTGGTGACTGATTTCAGTGGTTAAGTCCTACGTTGGTAGGTACCTATATGATTGAAACGGAGAAGTTGGTTAAAGCCAAGTAACAAGTATTGTTGTTTTGTCATTAGACGTTAGGCGGATCTCACACTGCCTCACGCTGCGTCTCAAGTGGCGCTGGTCGATTTTTAATGACTACTCCTCATTAAGGCTACTTTTTAAGGCTTTCCGTCCGGAATTTAAAGAAGCGGATTACGGTGATTAGGCGCGTACCTATACTTGCCACGCGCTGTTCCACGCCTGTACCCGCTGTATCTCACGCGTATATTCCTTAATGTCAATCGCAAGCGGGCCACCGATGGAAGTTACTTATCAAAACAGCGGCGTTGTGTATGCCAGGTACAAAGGCCGTTGTGCGGCGTCGCCGGCGTCGCGTACCCGTGGCACAGCCCCGCGTGTCTGGGGCAGGGCTCCGGGACACCGTGGCACCGTGCCGGAAAGTCAAACCCTCGCGTTTCCTCGTCGCCACGCGACGGTGTGCGCGACGCGTGCCACTCAACGGGACGCAGGGCAGTGTGAAACCCTCCCTAACTATATGTGTGGTACCTTACGTTTCTTGAAAAAGATTTTTAACTAAAACTTTGCTTAAGAATTTGCCTATTTGATAAATTGGTGCTAGGCTTCCACAGACTTACTTATGTGTGTGTGTAGTCCTCGTACCGTAGTTCGTTTCACAGAAATTTACGCCATTTTTGACAAAGCTTTTTGATGTAACTTGCACCGTGCAAGGCCCGTTATTTCAAGATCATTATTTATATGATTCATTTAAAGACGGGTTGTCTTCCTCCAACTTTGGTTTCCCCAAACTCTCGTTCCCAAACCTGTCTCCACATTAGTGGAGGGGTGTGCCATAATCTCAACCTGGGGATCGTTTCATAACATTGTCAGCTCATATTATCAGTTCAAAATGTTTAAACGCGATTCATTTGTGAGTAATAGTACGAGGCGTAATGTAATATTTCAAACTTATACTATGAGCTACTACGTATATGAAATGGCCCAGATTTTACCAAAGGACTTTACTTTCCTTTGGCTAAGGCTCGCAACTTGTTGCAGACGATACAAGGATCAAGGAGAGATCGAAGCCCAGCGCCGCGCGATCCGAGCACAGACACAGGAAAAGATAAAAATGAAGTCAATAAAACGATAAAGCAACACATTGTATGAAATCTAGAGTATCTGAAGAAACGTACCTAAATATTGGCGTAATGGTGAATAAAATTTCTTTGACTACTGAACGCATGTGAAGGCAATGTGTTAAGTAATAAAAAATTCGCTAGTTATAGACCTCAAATCAGCGTTTTGAATGACTAGATTGTTTTTATAACCGCAATAATTATATATAAAAATGCTGATTGGTTCTTTCATTTAAGTAATCCTTTTAGTAGTTCACGTGGGGTAAATTTAAAAGGTAGGTATGTTGCGTGTGTGGTGGGTCATCTAAGAGCAAGCTCTAGGAAAAGCAACAGCAGAAGGTACAGATGTGTAAGTATTATATGAAGTATCTAAAGCAAAGGTCTTTGACCCGCGGCCCGGGGGCCGCTTTGGTGGCGTCCTTAACGCCCGCCATTAATTTGATAAAGTTTATACTGATACAAATTCATAATCGTCATCTTAATTATAATATATAAATTCATACTAATTACGTTTATAAAACGAATTTACATGTATGTGTAGGGAAAATATCATTTTAAAAGTGAACGCCACCCACATTCCCGCGCTGTAGCGTATCGTACCTACAATTTGTTAGAAATAGTACCTATAATAAATAACTTCAATAATGATTGTTTTTCCATTACATAAGTTTATAATAGAATGTTTCCTTGTGTTCCCCATGTACGATGGGCCCGAACCTAAACTTAGTTTGGCCCTTGGCAAAGGTTAAAGACCCCTGATCTAAAGGAAGTCATAACGACACTAATTATTGTCACAATAAAGCTAGCTTCTAAACATGAAATAAAATAATATTAGCTGGCTTTTTCCATTTAGTGAAGCGTTAAGATCAGGCAGGAAATGAACGTCCTGTTGTTTCTACAAGAATAAGGTTTTGAAGACAAAGGAAAATGCATGGAAAATATTAAAAGAAAACTGCATGCAGTAGACCAGAATGCCGCGTGGGCCGTCATGGGATCTCAGTAAATAAAACATTATCCAAGGCAGAGGGTATTGACCGGCGACAGAGGTGACCTGTCAATGGTGGCGCTAGTTCTGCGTTTTATGTAGCAACACCGGAAGCATGTAGTATTCCATGACAGAATTCAAATGCCACCAACAATGCGACATGGATAATAAGCAACGTGACGCAAAAATAAACTAACATGGCCCTATTATAAAATTAGAATAATGACGTTTCAGTAAAACACCTAGCGCTCTCCTTCATGGAATTATGATTCTTGTCAAATGTGTCCACATTTGACGTAGTAGACGTTGACACCTAAGTTAGACAGTATAAACCAACTAATTTTTAATGGTGTACAATAATTAAGGCGGCTTATTAAGGTTATAGAATACTCAATAGCATCGAGTAATATTTCCTCTACTTATATAGTTTTTTATTGCCAGTGAAATAAATTTAGTGTACTCGTTTTTCAGCAATGTGACAAAGTAACCTGAAGTCGTGGTACCCCTATACCAACGATTCTTTTCTGAGTTATCTACTGTCAATCAAACAAAAAGCTATACCAGCGCTATACAAAATGGCGTCATTTTTCTGTGATCCCCTATGTAGCCTTTTCGTTGATCACATTCAGGCGATTGTATGTGTAACCATGATCCAATCTGGTCAGGTTTCTGTGTTAACAGGTTCATGTAGGTCAGATGGTCGTCTGGGACATTAAAATTAAGATGACCATTTGACGTAAAATGAAAAGTCTGAAGAAAGTAGACTAATTCGCACACGAGATTCGCGAGTTCTCCTCCGTCTGAGAAATAACAAAACATGTCCACATCAATAATCTATATCTATACTTCTATTCTTATAGAAAACAATATTTTGTGAAGAGGAAAGATGTTGTGACCCATAGGTATTGTTAAGGATAAACTCAAACACTACTTAACCCATTTTGAAACTCTTTTATCTATAGGAAGCTACATTATTAAACATCAGAGTAAAAAAACAGAGATCCCTATTAAAATTGCAAAAACCCAAGGTATCAATTTTTTTTACGTATAAAATTTGGTCATGTAGGGATATTAGAGGTCCGCGCTACGCCGGCGGCGTGCCGCCGCCGAGTTACCTCAGCGCGCCGCCGCCGCCGCCGCGGTCATTGACAAATTCGCGCCGACTTTTAAATTTTATTAAAATTCGCGCGAGGATTTGATTTTTTCTTGTAGGTATTCGTCACAATACCTAGCAACTATCCACACATTGTTGCCTAGCAACCCGCCGAGTCCAGCAAGTCCTAAGCAAGCGAATCAGCAAGTCCCAAGTATAAAGACGGCGTCACCGACTCGCTGACACATCTATGCTCCAAAACTTGTTACACTGCTGTAACCATGCACGTATAAACGTGATGCTTACTAACATTGGTCAGAGTGACATTTAAATATATGCCGAATAGTCCTACGCCGGCGACGCCGCTCCGCGCCAGGTACGTTTACCAGCGCGCCGCCCGCGCCGCCGACCATCTTGACCGCGGCGCGGATCTCTAAGGGATATAAAGAATATTTACTTACTTCCAAACCTAACAATTCCAAGATAACGCCCTAAAATACAATCGGTGAGGGAATCTAAGCAACACGTATTGTATGTTATGTGCTCGTGTTTGCTTTGGAGATTACACAGTTACCAATATATTAATTAATAAATAATAAATGTGCTTGCACAAATTCACACAGCACCATCTAGCCCTAAAGTAAGCAAAACTTGTGTTGTGGGTGTTAGATAATTGGTAAACTACTTTGTTTTTTTTTAATACTTATTATACACACTACACCTAGACCCGTAAAAAATTAAAATTTATCATTTCAATTTCTGTTCGGCCGGGAATCAAACCCGGGACCTCTGTGTGGCGACCGGCATGTTAACCAACTGAACCACTCAGGTCGTCCCTAATGAATTTACTGGAGTTTCCTTAGCAACACATTGGCGTGAAGGGTCGACTCACCCCTGCTGGATTATACGTTAATTAAACATCATTCTATTTATAGATCTGCCAAAACAGCTTGTTTGCCACCTTAGTGGTAAAAAACAAAAATTTTGAGCCAGTGGCCCCCTGCATACTTACTATGAAATATTACAAACGTCAAACGTCGCGATCGCGAAGTGGCGATCGATAGTCTCTGTCTAACCCCCCCCCCAACCACCCCCTGTGTGACACAGGCGTAAGCTTTATGTATGTATGTATCCAATTAACAAAATGCACTCAGCCCCCTTTTTAAAGCCCCAGCGTTCTAGGGGGCTGAGTCCCTTCCCCTTGTTAAGTCCTAATCAAATCGTTTGATATTAGGTATGTAGGTATTGATGTTAAGGTACAAACGCTATGTCCGACTAAAATGGACGCGCTTTTCACCCTCCTGTCATCAGAGGGTTGCTCCCTCAGTTCGGATAAAGCTAATAAGAATTTTAATTGAGTTACGAACTCTAGAGCCCGGTATCAATCAAATAACAGTAAATTTAAAAAAAGAAAGCAGTGAAATGTAATGAAAAGGCACAGACATACCAGACTAAACACAAAATCACAAATATTCCCTGTTCGCTCGCTCTACAATGATTATGAATCTTGCTATCCCGTTTATTCATCCCTTGGAATAAGTTCACGGAAAATGACGTGCGCAATGTTTTGAACGTTCGACATATTGCTCGAGGGCCTATCGACCTGACGTTTTTTTTGAAACATCGGTGTAAATTTTATAATTTCCTAATAAAATTTAAATTAAACCATTTAAAAGATTGTAATTTTGTGTGTAATTTAGTACACATTTATGTGAAAGCGCAAAGTATGGAAATACACCTGGATTATCCTTTCACCGGTAAGTAAACATTCGTGGTCGAGGCGATCCGAAATAAATTTTAGAAATTGTGACAAAAATATGCATCGAAACAGTGTAAATTTGCATTAATTGAAATGCTTTACCTTAAAACAACATGCCATTAGAGATAGATTTAAAATTATTGGCAAATTGAGCAATATTTCGGTGTCTAAATAGGTACGAAAATATTTTGATGCTAACAGGGTCGGACTTAGTATTTATTGTATAGTATTTTATTACTCAAATCTTGTGAATAGCGGTCCACAACTTTATATGTATCAGGGTTCCATACCAAAAATGTACCTAGATGATATTTTAAATGTTCAGACATTATATAAACAACGGATTAATCGCGTATTTACGTTTATTTACATAAATATTTGTTTTTCTAGGTTTCCTAAAGACCAGACATGGTTGTCTGGGTTGCAAATTGGAAGTGCTGCGTTGTAAACATTTTGAAGAACAAGATAATAATTAGATGCAAGTCCCTTCTGTCCTGCTGCACCAGCATAATATGAATTTTTACTGAAAATAAAGAATATGCTGCTTGTTTAATATATTAATGTATCTATCCCTTTCATTATTATTATTTTTTTCATAACTATGTCCTCTAGAGGGCATCATATTAAATTTGTGAAGTCACATAGGCCAACCTGTGAACAATGAAGACGCTTTTAACTATAAGTAAGTAGGTAGGTACCTACTTAGTTTAGAAGTTATGAGGCAACAAATAAACATTAATACCGGTCAAAATCATAACCCTCCTTTTTGCTAAAGCAAGCACTGCCGATTCACGGTATGTAGGATCGAGAGATCGAAAAGACGGTGGTAGGTATCAGGGCATGGCTTTGATTCACTAGACACCTTCCTTTTATTATAATGTCAATATTAAAATATATAAGGACAAGCTTAAAAATATTGCATAGTCATCTGGAGCGAACAACAAGTCAGATTTGTTTGTGTTCGTTACGAGTAGAAAGTCGTAGCAAAATATAACTCATGATGGGCTGCCTTGTTCCGTCCCTGCATTTGCATTAGTGTGTGTGTTATAGAGATGTGTGACATTTTGTCTCATATTTAAACTCTAAATGTACTCTCTGCTTCTGTATAGAAATTTTTTTCTCTATGTGAAAAGGAGACAATATGTGTTTTACTGTTAGATGAAACAGCTTTAAAAAGCGTTTAATTTATACGGACAGACAAAGTGGAAGGTTATGAAGATTTAAGAGATGGTACGAGAAAGACTCAAGTTGCTGACCATGCATATTTTCATGTTGAAAGGAGTATACAGAAAACTAAAACAGCCTGTTGTATACATAGAGAAAAAATTGTATATACAGAAGCAGAGAGTACATTTAGAGTTTAAATACGAGACAAAATGTCACACATCTCTATGACACACACACTAATGCAAATGCAGGGACGGAACAAGGCAGCCCATCTGCAGCAAAATATAACTCATCATGAGTTATATTTTGCTACGACTTTCAACTCGTAACGAACACAAACAAATCTGACTTGTTGTTCGCTCCAGATGACTATGCAATATTTTTAAATTTTAATATTGACATTATAATAAAAAGTAAGGTGTCTAGTGAATCAAAGCCATGCCCTGATACCTGCTACCGTCTTTTCGATCTCTCGATCCTACATAACGTGAATCGGGAGTGCTTGCTTTTGCAAAAAGGAGGGTTATGATTTTGACCGGTATTAATGTTTATTTGTTGCCACATAACTTCTAAACTAAGTAGGTACCTACCTACTTACTTATAGTTAGAAGCGTCTTCATTGTTCACAGGTTGGCCTATGTGACTTCACAAATTTAATATGATGCCATCTAGAGGACATAGTCATGAAAAAAAAATGAAAAGGATAGATACAATAATATATTAAACAAGCAGCATATTCTTTATTTTCAGTAAAAATTCATATAATGCTGGTGCAGCAGGACAGAAAGGACTCGCATCTAATTATTATCTTGTTCTTCAAAATGTTTACAACGCAGCACTTCCAATTTGCAACCCAGACATAACCATGTCTGGTCTTTAGGAAATCTAGAAAAACAAATATTTATGTAAATAAACGTAAATACGCGATTAATTCGTTGTTTCATATAATGTTTGAACATTTAAAATGTCATCTAGGTACATTTTTGGTATGGAACCCTGATACATATAAAATTGTGGACCGCTATTCACAAGATTTGAGTAATAAAATACTATACAATAAATACTAAGTCCGACCCTGTTAGCATCAAAATATTTTCGTACCTATTTAGACACCGAAATATTGCTCAATTCGCCAATAATTTTAAATCTATCTCTAATGGCATGTTGTTTTAAGGTAAAGCATTTCAATTAATGCAAATTCACACTATTTCGATGCATATTTTTGTCACAATTTCTAAAATTTATTTCGATCCGTCGCGACCACGAATGTTTACTAACCGGTGAAAGGATAATCCAGGTGTATTTCCATACTTTGCGCTTTCACATAAATGTGCACTAAATTACACACAAAATTACAATCTTTTAAATGGTTTGATTTAAAGTTGATTAGGAAATTATACAATTTACACCAATGTTTCAAAAGAAACGTCAGGTCATTAGGCCCTCGAGCAATATGTCGAACGTTCAAAACATTGCGCGCGTCATTTTCCGTGAACTTATTCCAATGGATGAAAAAACGGGATAGCAAGATTCATAATCATTGTAGAGCGAGCGACCAGGGAATATTTGTGATTTGTGTTTAGTCTGTTGTCTGTGGTTGTATATTACTTCTTTAAGGGAACCACATCTTCCCAAAACCTAGATTTTTTTTGGGGCTATTACAGATGTTGGTTACGCAATAATTGCTAATAATTGCGATCAAGGCCCAACTAATATCGGTGGACAAAACTTATTGAGAAGTTTTTGTGGTGAACAATCCAACTTACTTATTTATTGATGATAAAACAGTATTTATATTTGACATATCGCAACTTTTCAAGACAATCAGAAATTACTTTTATCAAGGTGGCGAAATTGTTAAATTTGGCGAAAAGAAAGCATCCTGTAAGATCTGCACAAAGGTTAATATCTTAATTTTTAACAAGCATTAATCAGAATGTGTTAACTCCGCACGAGTCTGATTGAGCAGAGCAACAAACAACAACAAAGAAAAATATCGTCAGGGAGCTACGAGCTTAACCCTTCATCACTGACCTATCAAAGGAATTTTCTGGTGGCCATCTGAGTAACGCGGAGAGTTCGACTTTGCCAGTCAATATTATGATCACATTACAAGCATTTTTCAGGTAACGGCTTACCTACTTAATAACCGGTTTTGAATGTATCTCTAACAGCCGTGTTGTGGCTTCTATTGCTGGACATAGGTATCTCCTAACATACTCCGCTAAGCTTAAATTTCGACTTTTAAAAGCATTATAAGACTAGATGTAGTATCCTGTGCTATGCGCACGCCAGTTAGCTGATTTAAAAAAACTTATCAATAAATTTTGTGTACAATAAAGAATAAACGAATAAACGAAATAAATACCTATGACGCGCCGGATGTAGCGCCGGACAATATTCACGTAGTGAATGATAACCGAAGCTTTACTCTTATATGCGTTAAAAACACAAAGTAATGGTATCAATGTGGAGGTCTCAAGTCCAACAGAAAATAGAAATTATCTTAGTGTGTGTAGCTTTTGCCCGCAACTTCGTCCGCGTGAAAATCGTTTTTAGGGCAGTTTATATTTTTCCTAAGCGACCATTTTAAATGACCTCCCTAGTGTATGAAAGCTAGTACTGCGGAGAGGGTTATGGATTGTGGTTCTAAATAAGGTGTTCCAGTTTCTGTAAGTTTAAATTGCGTATAACTCAACGTGAATTTTTCATGAAACTTACGTATGTGTATGTGAAAAATGTCGTGTACAAATACGGTAATAAGCCAGAACTTTCGTAGATGACGCTCTGAAACATGATTAGGTATAATCTTTTGCTGTATTAGAATTTATGTTGTATGGCTGATTGTTATCATTCATTGCCCAAGAACAAATTATATTAAATAATAATGTTTTATTCCTTGATCGCGGCGCCACCTATGCAAATTGTTATAGAAGCTATTCTAGCCCTAGAAACGGCTCATTCATTGCGATGTTGCCATTACAAGCACGACGACGTGACGCATCGCGCGAAGTTGCCGCTATAAGGGTTCGAGCGATATCTATAGGTGGCAGCACAATAGCTGACAACAAAACGAATAAAAAAGAAACTTCCCAGACCAGACCAGTCGTCTGCAGCTGTGCACCAGCGATGCACGTACAGTACGTAAACGCAACGTCGCCGTTTACGCCAATCCATTAGATTTAGTGCATCGCCCTGTTCCATAGCCATAGTTCGCATTCGGAACACATCGTGTCGCGTACTCTTTATCAATTAATCACATCATTTTATCATTATCTCTGTAAAGACACTATCCTGGTTATCATATCATATACCCACCCTTAACATTTGTCCTTCGAGCATAAGTTAAGCGAGATCATTACGCGAGTGCAGTGGACATGTGGACTGTAATTGTGGCAGTGTTTCCGGCTTAGCTACCATGTCGATTTTACAACCCATCCTGAACCATCACGGCGCACAGGGTAGCAGCAAAGCAAGCGGTCTAATCATTATCAGGCTCCTGTGCAAATCATCTTATCAAGTAAGAATTTTCCAATTTTATCATTCAAAGATCTTTTTACAGAAATTGTTAATAACTATCCATCCATGTCAAATGCTCAAAAGATGCCATTTCTGAAAAGCAAATTTAGATGTGAGGCAAAGCGGTTGATTCAACATCTTCCTATCAGCTCTGAAAACTATACAGTGTGTGGGGAAATTTTATGTCATAGGTGTGACAATAAAAAGTCAATTTTTACCACCCATGCTAACACTATTCAATATTCCTTCAAAGCAACAACAATCATGTCAACATTTAAAGCGCCTCCATGATACAGCCAAGGAGGATTTAAACGCCATAAAAAATCTGGGAATAGATATAATAGCACCACGATAGGTCCGTATTGACTGACAGTAGTAAAAACTATAAAGTGTGGATATGGCAAAAATCTGGGAATAATCTGTCCTTGTCAGTCCTTCTTGTAAATATTCAGTTCACAACTATTGGCTTGAACTTGTACTTTTAGTTTGTCTAAATTTTTAATCGTGCTGAAAATTATCTCCCGCACTTTCTTTTTAATTGTTTTTCTCATTATTTAATAATGTTTTTCATAACTTACGAAAATATGTTTTTCATAACTTACGAAAATAAACAATCCTACAGAAATCAATTTGTTTGTTACGACTGTTATGAATGAATGACATACACCGTTTTTTTTTTTTTGTTTTTAATAGATAAGTAATTCGGACTTAGCGTGGTCTTATTCTATAACATTGTGGTATCCTTTAATTGTGCATATTCTTGCTCAGAAAATAGACAGCGACACCTATCAAGATTATGTCCAATACTTGCAGCATCTCAGGAATTTGCCTAAAGTAATTGAATTTTTTAATGTTATTGAAGTCAAGTGTACGTCGTTAGAGACGTCTCGCAGGAAGCCTGACCAATTCTATCAAGCAAAAGCGGCACAGAACAATCAAACCAACATCAACCACATATCATCAACGACTTATCAATCAAAACCAAGCTATCATAAAAATGCCTTTGCCGCCAATTCTCGAGGCCATCAAATAAGACAAAATGTCCTATCTGTGGAGCTAATCATGGCATATTTTACTGCCCAAAATTTAAAGAAATGTCTAATTATATGAAAAGAAATATCGTCCCTAAATTAAATCTATGCCCTAATTGCCTTTACCGGCCCTGTTAAAAAATCAAACGTCAGTTGTCCAAACGCAATATCACTTCATGAAGAGAAACGAGCAATATATGGAAAACCATCATAAACTTATCAATAAAAAGTTGGTCAGCAATCAAGAAACAATAAATTGCCTGAAAAGTGGCATTGAAAACACGACTGTAATGAATGACTTTACCATGTCAGCATTAATTGCCAACAACATCCTGTACAACTTAAGAAAAATACAAGAAGCTTTGATCGATGCAATAGCCAATATTTATAATTGAAAATTCAATTTTAATTTGTTATCTCCACAACAACTAAAAACACAACTGCTATTTATATCAGCGTATCTTCTCAAAGATTTATGAGTACCAATAGAAAAGATGGATTTAAGTTAATTATATACTTTATTAAAAGTACGAGCAAGAATATCGGAACGCTACTTAATCATAGAAATCCTGATCCCATACAGAACCAAAAAATGTTTATAGAGCTATGGGCTTTACCACATTGATTCCTTAAGTAAATAATAATAATCATAATAATCATGTTGGCGTTAATGTCCCCGTTGTGCTATCGCGCACGAGAGCCAGGGGTCCGCCTTGACCATGATCCAGGATTTGGCAGGTCAGTTAATTACAGTGGAGCGACTGCCATCTGACCTCCAGGACCCTGTTACCAGGGGAACCTGACCAGATTGGATCATGGTTACAAATCCAGTCGCCTGAATGTGCAGGTTTCATCACGATGTTTTCCCTCACCGTAAGAGCATCGGTTAGTATTCAACTAATGTACATAACTCAGAAAACAGTCATTGGTACATGGCCGGAACGGGATTCAAATTTCTCAATTTGTTTGAAAAACTAGGTAACTTTCGCTCCATCGGTTGAAATGTAGGAAAATTTACTTGACAAAAGTTTACATTGTTAGATACCGCATAAAATACGCTTTTTTATTGTATTTTTTTTAAGTAATTAAAACTGATCTTGTTTATGTAATGGTTTGTTTGGTTCTAATTAATTTTCTTATAGATATTGATTATGTCTTAAGTTTGTTTTAAACTAAACTCGCGTTTTTCCCACATATTATATAAGACCGCAGTTCCAGTCTACCAGCACATCACCGCAGCTGTTACTTCTCCACGGCAGTCTTCTCGTGACCACGGTGGGTGTAACTTTACCGAAACGTCGGGATAACAAATCTAAAAGGTACGTCGCGCGTAAGTCCCGTCTAATATAATAATATGACTTAAGTTGTAAATAAAGATATTTTGCTCTCAAAGCAAAAAAATCATAGTTGGTTTTTTTATTTAATGCTTACATTACATACATTCGATAAAAAAGGTTTTATACCCCTGGATAGTCTTTTTGACATTGACAGTTGTGTGTGTGCATTTTTTATTTATTATTTCATCTCCAACTTTAGTTTTATTTAATCGAAATCGGTTTAGTAGTTTAGAAGATATTTGAGTATGACTAGACTTAGTAGAAGACATTTCTTCGGGATGTGTTGGTAGTTATATATACGTTGGCGATATCTCGCAAGATATACCTCCCGCTTTCGAAATTTTTTAACATAGTGATCGATAGATATTTAAGTTTCCTATCGATTGGCATAAGTTTTATGAGTTGCCGCAAAATCGTTATTTTTTTTAAAATGGCGGAAAGTTGATGGTGACCGAAGTGTTCAATGCTATTTGAGCCCCAAAGAGTACTAACATTCTTATAAACTGTTTAAATATTAGATATAAATAAATTGCATCGACATGAACATAAATATTTCAATACCATACAGCCAAAAGAAATAGAAACAGAAATATTTATTTGTCTATAAATTAACAGATTTGTATCATAAAATTTTTAAAATAAAAGCTTCTAATAGAGAAAAAGGTCCATGACTCTACACCAAATAATATTTTTTTATTCCTTGGATCGTGCCACAATTGTTATAGAAGCTATCTAGTCTTAGAAACGGCTCATTCATTGCGACGTTACCGTTACATGACGACGACGTGACGCATCGCGCGAAGTTGCCACTATAAGGGTGCTTGCGTTATCTAAAAATTCAACCAATCAACAATGATTGGCCATGCTGCCGACATGGCCTAAAATACATTGAAAGACCAATAGCTCTTTGAGTCTGGGCATAAGTTTAGAAGTTCTAGAGAAAAAGTTTGCAAAGAAAAATAGTCGGTAATAACTGGCAAAATTGTTGCACAAACAATAATTTCCAATGTGTATTTTTGTATTAAGTGAACCTATTTGAATTTGTTCTAAAAGCCTCTCCACATTTGAATTGCACGCAAAGCCGCGAACCACCCTTGAAACATGGGTAGGTAAAATAGTCATCATCGTAGTAGTATCATTCATCATGGCTTTGCGCATTGTTAACTTGCGACTTACGTTAGTTTCAATATTCTGTGCAAAGCAAAGGGACACAAGGCAAGTGACGCGCGATCTAGTCACAAGAGGTTTCACATTCGCATGAGAGTCCTGCGAACAGTTTTGTATAAGTAATTTATCAAATTTTAATCATATTAGCATATTTTGTCATTTGTGGCAGATAGCGATCGAGAAAACACGAGCCAACGTGCCGAAAAGTAAATAAAATACCTTTGATGCGTGCGTTTATGTGGCGCGTTATAAACTACAAAACTTTGTTATTTTTACAAACATCCAACCATAAATAACATTAAACATATTTGTGCATTAAACAGACATTTCTTGATTTTAAATGACTTACGTACCCATGGTGATTTTTCACATGGCCATGATAAAGCGTACTCCACATGTCCGCCGAAACTTTTGGCGAAACTTTGGCCGGGACTTTGGTCGACCCTCTACATTCTCGCCTATTAGGGATGTGGTGGGTGCCAAAACGCGTCGACATTATATCGATTCATTGGTGTAATATCGCTAATCCGCTTTACACAGGGTCACAGAGGTGATGGCAGCTGCTATACTGTAATTACTTGATCTACTAATATCCTGGATCAAGGGTACCCCGAACCTGTTACTCGAAAAAGCGCTGGGAATATAAATATAAAATCGATCGAATCGAGACGACAACGAACTATCTCTACTTAGTCTATGAAATAGGCGAGACATGCCAAACATGCACGGTACTACACGAATGTAGGCGAATACTGCGTCCACATTCTCGTGTTCCCGCGGAACTGTCCACATGTGGAGCGCGCTTAAGTGAGACTATTCGTTGGAAATAAATAGATTTTTATACCATCGGATTTATACCTATTTTTGCATTTATAATATTTAAAGTCAATAAAATGCAGCAATGCATTTAATTGACTTTAAATATTTCTAATTTATTCGCTTATGAAATGAAATGAAAAATCATTTCTAATGACATGTCGATCAACTTTATTGGTCGTATAGGCCGTGTTTTCCAGTACAAAATAGTAGTAGTTTATGCAACTGGCATTATAAAGGGGGATAATAGTTTGACACGAGTGTTTTAATACCTAATTACATGCAGTTGTATACACTGCTTTATCTACAATCATATTTTCATGTTAAAATTTCGTACCTATAATTTTCTCAACTTTGCTGGAAGTAAGCTGCGAGTCAGTTCTGTTGTACCTACGCGTCGAAGATATCAAGCGGCGGGAAATTCACTTCACTACTATCACATTTATGTAGGTACTTAAAACATCACAAACACATTCAAAACATTACCTCCAACGCGCACGTTCCTTATTAGAGCTTGTCTAAGCAGAAATGACGCGCCCTACTATCGCATTAACGCAAACAAGCAAATTTACAATATGGACGCAATACATATACAAATGCCGTTGTAATTGGTCATTCAGTTGCCGGTGAGACTCAAACGTAGGAGCACGCATCGTTCGATTGAGCAGTCGACGCTCCCACACAGATGAAGTGTCGTTATTAATATTTGCACTCATACATCAAAATCAACTAATTAAGTAGTGGGGCGAGTCATTTCAGGTTAGACAAGCTCTACCTACGTTGACAACTTTTAGTAGAGGGTGTGAAGTTTAGGATCTGTTTCAAGGTGCCTATCAGTAAGGTAAAAGTTTCGGATTAACGCCACTAGAGGCAGCACTTCCAAAGCGCACGTTCCCCATTACCTACGTTGACATCTTTTAGTAGAGGGTATGAAGTTTGGGACCTGTTTCGACCAGTCACCGACTAAGTGAGAGTCGGGAGTATTTTTCCGTATTAGAACATGACTGTCATAGTTGTGGTATCGCACTATTCTTAACAGCGTTTTAAACCAAAACTGTCAAGTCGCTAAAACTTAACTGCTGTCAAATGAACGTTTGTGATCGAGTACGTTGAGAGCAACTTTTTCATTGAATGTTCAAGCCGTCTTAGTATTTTTTTATTCTTTTTACTGATCTATTCGAAAATATCGCGCTTTACTGGAAAATGTCCTTGAGGTAGACGTGGCTACCGAAAGAAAGTCAACTCGCAAGTACTTATCACCTATTTTTCGCCGCGCCCGACCTGGGCCATGCACTCGTTCAGCAACTTTGCCGCCAGAGCATTTTTCTTTCTGCCAACTTCAATGGGATGGATGATGTAATAAAAATAACATTTCCTATTTTGTTTATTTATTTACACACTATCTGCATCTCCTAATAGTATTTCTATTTAAAAACAAGTGACTACGGGCATCAAGGCTTGAAGAGAATCAGTAAATCTTGGCATTGTTTGATATCGCAGTCTTTTCGCTTCAGCCGATATATAGGCAGGTTCAGATTGCAATGTTGCGGTTTCAGCTTGCTGAGCGCAGCGGCGCAGGACTCGTCCAGACCCCATCTGTTAGTTTGCACTTGCGCGGTTGCGGGAGCCGTGTCACTGTCGCTGCCATCGTCGACGCAGCATTGACGACACCGACGGAGGCGATAAGACCCACGCCTCATTCGACCGGAGTCTGCCAAGGGCCAGTATTCTGTTGGCCTTAGCAAAGTCTACCAATAGCTCCAGCTATCGGACTAAGATACTTCGATGACCGAAAACCTACATTTTAAATACCTATTCAATTATACGGTTTTATTTATTAAATAATCAAATTCAAACTTGTTTTGTAATTTTGAACACCAAATTTCAAACATAATTTTTGGCGGGATTAAGGTCCTGTAAATCAAATCCAAAGCCAAAACTGCAGCGCAAAATCGTTAGCGTCAAAATGGCGTGATCTTATCGGATTTGCTGCCTAAGTCATTTTAAGTCCACTACCTAAATTTATAGTACGTAGTACAAATACGTAGACCTTAACTCTTGTACCATGCCAAAAACAGATGTCGTTACAACATCCTTGTGATTTAGGCTGATTGAGAAATAAATGATATCAAAAACGCCTTTAGATCACCTTTCGAGCATCTAACAAACTGTTGTTTCAAACGTTTTAGATACAATTTTTTTTTTTTTTTTTTAATTTTACCTATATCTATAATTTTAAAATATTTTACATTTAATGCCTAATACATATTTAAGGTGGTTCACTTAGGTCCCCAAAGCTCGATAATCTAGCTGTAGACAAAAGTTAGGTAAGTAAAGTACTTATATAGGTAGCAGCAAAACCTAGCAGTTTCATTAAATCTTTGATAGACGTCGCCACCGAGACTAAGGTCCATGGTTTGTTAGGATAAAAAAAGTGGTAAATGGAAGTACCAACATACATTACAAAAAAAAAACGTAAAAGAAAAATAACATGTGGAGCGGATTTGAACTCTGACTGACCACAACACTTAGAAGCCTACTATAAAAGCCTAATCGTGCGATACCACAACTATGTCAGTTCGTTAGTCCCCAAAAGAAAGCATGTGTTTATTTTATACCTAGCAGGCCCACTCAATCTAGAGCATAAAGACTAGTGGCAATGCTTTGCGTTACCGTTGAAAAGATTATCGCGATACAAAATGTGCATAACGTAATGTTTTTGGTTGCGGTTTGGTTTTGGTACATACGTTCAAATTTAGCGCGACCGGCCCGCTGGTCAAACTGGACTTTCGGTCAATGAAACTTGTGCATCCTGGAAAGTCCGGAGCTATTTTTTCATACCACTAAGGTGACAAAAAGCTCACGGCCAGCCTGATGGTAAACAGTTAACGCAGTCTAAGGACATTTGCAATACCAGGGATATCACTCACTTGTTGCCGACCCCGTGAAAACCATTTCACCCCTTTCTAGAAGAACTCCATGTTGTACTCTCCAGGGAAATTACAGGTAGTATGGGCTCTGCTGTGCTGAAAATCGACGGAAAATAAACATGCCTGTGTTTTTGTAATGTTAACGTTACCAAATGGGCGTCGTCCCAATCGCAGACAGCCCGGAGGGCTTAGAACAAACCATAGCTTCTCATGTCGTCTCTGTTGGCATTTGATACCAATCTATCCATTACTGGCAGTTACTGGGCTGTCTTAGGTATAGGGTACGGGCAACAAAAAGTCCTGTCAGAAAATCCTATATTCAGCCCAGGAATATCAAGTGAAGGAGCTAGGCGTGCCAAGGAACGAACCTAGAAGCGATTTTGACCGAGCGTAAAGTACGGCCCCAGAATAGTATTTGATATCAAAAATGTCGTTGCAGCCGGTACCTATGGCTGAGCGTTCGTAGTCAGAAAAAGCAAAGCAGCAAGAATAGATCATTGGGCTGGCTATGATGATGATGGTTATGTTATGAAATTGTTTATAATAGCAAATCCCCCATAAAGGCCCATTCCCCAACTCGTCATACATTCTCCAATGATCCCGTTGCCAGGTGGCCCCTTTGATAATCTAGCTGTGGTTTATTGCTAACGTATTTAGGTATACCTACCACACAACTCGAATCCATCACATTCGGGCTATCGGGACCTGAAATGTTATATTCCGAACCTTCCCTATATCTCACCTGAATTATTGGTTTCGTTCTCTAAAACTTTAGCTATATGATAATCCTAATGCTATTTTACAAAAATTCCACAATAATATATAATTTCAACAAAAAATTAAATATTTACAGAAGAACCATGAACCTAGAAATATTACAGATGAGCGGGGTTCAGGAATTCGCATTGCAAACTGTCGCTTAATTTGCTGCAGTGTCCCATATTACTGTAGGAAAATGGATAGGTATCAAATGGATATGCAAAATACCTTTACTGCTTTGTTTTTGCATTCTACTTGAGGTCTATCCATGTTAAGGTTAAAATAATGCATATATTTTGCGTATGGACGTAATATATCACACAGGATTGAGCACAGTTAAAAATAAAGAACTAGAAAAACATACATTAAGACTCAATTTAAGCTACAGAGGAAAAAGAAGCCGAGAGGGATAGCAATCACGAAGTCTCTTTGTCCCTTTCTAACATACAGTAGGTATGGTATATGACTAGGGGTCCATAGCAAATAGCTAAAGGTAACAACCGATGATGATAGAAACTTATTTTACGATGACAGGGCAAACGAGGTTCTGGGTTCGATTCCCGGCCGAACAGAAATTGAAATGATGATTTACAATTTCAGTTACAAGTCAAGGGTGTTATATGTATTATAAGTATGTATTTAAAATTATATAGGTTGTTTACTAGTCACCCATAACACAAGGTTTGCCTACTTTGGGGCTATACGGCGCTGTGTGAATTGTCTAGGCATATTTATTTATTATATTTTATTTATAAATTAAGTTAAAATGCACAAATATAGATACCGACCTAAAAATATGTGGTCACCCTATTAAAAAAGAGACAAACAACCTCGAACCGTTAGATCGGCTCGGCTCATTTTTCTTCCAATGCGTGCACAATATTATTACGTCCATGCTTTTGCCACATCTTCGGATCGTAGGGCCTATCATTAGAATATAATCACCGAAGACGCGACACTACTCATAACTAAAATAAAATATAAAATTCAGAAATAATTACTACCATTACAACGCTTTTTATCTCTAGGGAGCCTTAAGAGGGGGTCGTTTGATCCTTTCCACCATATAATTATTTCTTCGACTCGTTGAACAGTCTCCGGAGCATATAGGCCAGTGTTGTTTCGGATTCTACATGATAAATCCCTCGTGCTTGTGCTCATTTATTTAGTATCGAACATTTTAAAATCTGGAGTGGTTGGACACCACTGTCGACGGGCCTGATAATGAAGCCGTAAGGAAATATCTAAACCCATCGAGTTTGATTAGTCCTGACAAGTACTCTGACTGATCGTAAGATTACAACGCGCGATAAAAGCTTGTTATGAAAATAATTTTTCATTTGAGATCTTGTTTCCTACGAGTTCTGTTTTTTATTATAATAAAAACAAAAGTAGGTTCCTCCTGTTTTATTTCTAATTGTCGGTGTTTTGATGGGGCTGAGCCAGTCGTCCAATTATATTTCCTTATGCTTTGTTGGGTTCTGGTACCAGAAATGGCCCACAAAACTTAACAATTGAATCAAAAATCAATACATTAGTACTCACGACTAAGTGAGTCCTTTAAACACAAAGTTCGAGTCGTATTTTACAACTAGAATTGCTTGACGGGCTTGAGACTCGGGTGCTATTAAAGAATCGAGTTAAGGCTCGAGACTCATGTGTCTACTCGACTCGGAGCTGTCTTTTGAGCTCACGGAGACCTGGAGACGAGTCTACAACATTAACACTGGAAGACGAAGAAGTCTTTAACATCACTAGTATTGGCAACCGATGACAGTAGGTATATTATAAATATTTATGTAAAGTACAAACATGTTACACCTAATTTTATCGCGGAAGTTCTTAATGAATGTTACATACATTCAACCTCGAGAAGATGTGAAGGATGTGTTTCTTTTTCACGCAAATTTACCCGAATTTTATATATTAATTACCCGGATTTTAAGATAAAACTTTTGATGAAACTTAGTGTTATAAATTAGCTTACATTCCAGAAACTATAAGTAGTTCCTTCTTTAGCATCTTCAGAAGGTCTACCAAATATTTTGTTCTAAACTAAATATTTGCAATGCTTTTCTACATTTCTGCAGTTGATTTATATTCAAGCAACGGCATGGTGCGAATCGAGCAGACAGCCCACAAAAGGAGAGGACCAACCAACCCTCATAACATCCCTCCTGTATCCATTTGAATTCTGTAACATCTACAATTAGAATTCACCAATGTAATGTACATAAAGCAATTTCTATTAATTTAAATTACGCGCCACTGACATGACCCTATATCCTGTCAGTCACACGAGAGCTTGGCGGCAAAATTAGATAAGGCATGATTAGAGGCTGTCCTCAAGTTTACTAGAACCTTACCACACCAGTAGAAAATTCAAATAGCATTCTCAAAAATTAAATTCGAAAAATTAAAACGCTAGTTGCGCCCATACACTGTGCACATACTACTACAATATTCAATGTACTGTACAAAAAGGTTCTACCATTATCAGATTTTTAAAAATAACGAAATGCTTTAATGATTTACATTTTTAAGGCTGAGGAACAGCACTAGACAGTGTGTAGGCTCACCAGAACGGATTCATTAGCAAAAAAAAAAGTCTTGAGTTAGTACGCATAGGGCTCGAAACAGCAATATTGAATGAAAAATTTAATAGCATTATGACTTAAACGAATCCAATGATTTCCACCATTGTTTAAACTTAATACTCTTTGATCTACGACTGTGATACTGCACTAAATTGTTTTAATTTTCACATTGAGCGTCATACTAAAAATTACTTTGCCGATTCGAGCTTTATATCGTAATATTGTTGTAGAAAATTCGCAATGCACGGTTCTAACACAGGCTCCAATTGGACTCTTTAAATGCAAAAGAAAATATATTCTTTTAATGTTTTTGTGATTAACAGTCAATATTTAAAGGGTCCAATTAAATCTATCTAACATCGCAATATTTATATTCGAACACAAAACATTCATTTCTAGGTTCATGTGTTTTTTTCTATATATAATTAAACTGATCAATTTTGAAAATAATTATTAAATGTGGTCCTTTTGGATGTTAAGGAGTACTGAATCGTAAAATGCCAATTTATAAAATAAATAAATAAATAAAATTCAGAGTCAATTTCAATATATTATAGATTATTGTAATAATTCACATTAAACTTAATTAAAACTTAAGCCCACATAAGCTCCTCACACTCGTCACTACTTTTCTTAAGACAAAGGTGCTAAAGGTACGCGGTATAAAATCTCCATCATAAAACCAATAAACAGATTCAAGTCCCATTTTATTATAAAAATCAAAATTACGAGTTATAATACATCTGTCTCAAATCGAACAATAGAAATCGATTATAGCACATTCTCATTCTTGTAAAATTGTAAATAAACGTCACGGACATAAATAACAAAATCGGATTGTACAGCCTAAACTTCCAGACACCGCTATAAATGATCTCGGAGTCGCGAGAACCGCACCGCGCCGCGACCGTGGCGCGCCGTATCACTATATGTACACGTACCGATAGGTATGCTCAATTGCTCAGTCTCATGCCGCGGCGTCCGAGCGTCCGCTACCGTCACCGTCACTCGCGCACTCCGCATAGTGCAGCTGCGCACTGTCAATTGTCCCGAGCTCCGCTAGTCCCACCATCACTCGTCCAGCGGTTCCGATTCGCTCTTCTGTTGGCTGCAGTGGTAGAGCACGTCGGCGAGCTCGTGGGCCACTTTCTGGTCGAGTATCTGGCTCATGACGAGCGAGAGCAGCCGCCGCTCGTGGCGCCTGATGAGCGGACGGTTCTCGGGATGCTCGGCGAGCCGCAGCAGCGTGGCGGCCGCGCGCCGCAGCATGTCCAGCGAGGTGCCCATCGCGTCGGGGTTGTCGCGCAGCGCGCCCACGCCGTGCTGGTTGGCCACCCCCAGCGCGGTCTGCTCGGCGCGCTCGATGAACGCCACCAGCTGCGCCACGGCCGGCGCGTGCAGCGCCACCTCACGCGCCGCCGCGCCGCCCGCGCCCGCCAGGTAGTGCAGCAGGTTCACCGCGAATTCGCGCACCACCGGCCGCTCGGGCCGGCACAGGTCGCGCGCCAGTCCCGCGCACAGCGCCGCGATCCGGCCGCGCGGCGGCGTCGCCAGCACCAGGTCCACATTGGCGTCCGTCACACACAACTTGCACAGTGCCTCGAGCGCCAGCCGGCGCGGCGAGAGAGGCGAGGAGGCGGCGGCGGCGGGCGGCGCGTCCCCCGCCACCGCCGCGGGACACACGCTCCAGTGCAGCAGCCCGTCCAGCAGCGGGCGCGCCACCGCCTCGGGCTGCCCCGCCAGCTCCACGCCGCCCGCGATGTTGGCGCAGCACACGAGCGCGTCCTCGCGCAGCTGCGCCAGCGTGTCCCACCACCACTCCGCCTCGCCGCGCAGGCTGGAGCAGCACGCGTCCGCGTCGCCCTCGTCCCGCGCGGCGCGCTCGTACGCGCGCGCCCGGGCCGCCCGCGGCGCGTGCTCGTGGTGCAGCAGCAGCAGCTTGCCCGCCAGCGCCAGGAACGCGCTCGACCTTGAAAACTCTACTTCGTTGCCGGGCACGAACGTCAGACCACGAAGAATATTCGATAACGCGATGCAGCGTTTGGCTAGCGCATCGCGCGATTCATTTATTAAATTTAGGCTGGGCTCGTCGCGCGTATAGCACTCGTCCTCGTAATCTTCTATACGACGCCGTTTCAAAACACCAGCCGGATCACGGATTTGCAACGGCGATCGCTCCGGCTCCAATTCCATCGGTTCCACTTCTAAATTATCACGGTCGCCGTCGTTGGTGTCCGCGGAGTCCGCGGTCTCGTCCGCCTCCGCCTCCGCCTCCGCCTCCGTCTCCGGCTCCGGCTCTTGCTCCGGCTCCGGCTCCGGCTCCGGCTCCGGTTCCGGCTCGTCCTTGGCGCGTGGCGAGTCGGCCCCGGCGTCGGCGAGCGGCGCGGGCGTTGCAGGCGTCGCGGGCGTTGCGGGCGTCGCAGGCGTTGCGGGCGCGGGCGGGGGCGGCGGCGCGGGTGGGGAGGGCGGCGCGGGCGGCGAGGGCGCGCGCTCGCCGGGCATCACGCGCACGAAGGGCAAGTGCAGGAACTCGCCTCTGAAACAAGGCATCACGTGCGTGGCGCCGGCCGCGTCGCCGCCGAACTGCCACGGCTCCAGCACGTCCTCCACGCGCTCCGAGTCCGAGTCGCAGTCGTCGGGCGCGAACAGCTCGTCGTCCTCGCGGTACGTCACGGGGTGCCGGCGCCGGCTCTCCATGGTGAAGTTCTCGCCGGACAGCACCTGCACCCTGTCGGTGGGATCGGGCGGCTCGATCTTTTCTCGCTCCTTGACCGGGAACTCCGGCGTGGGCAGAGGCATGTACCACGGCTCGTTCTCCTGGGTGGGCGAGTCGAACACGTCGCTCAGACTTTTGTGGAAATGTTCCAGTAGAAGGTCCAGGAGACCGGGCAGATGCTGGAGCCCGAAGAATCCGATGCAGTTGTCGTCGAAGAGCAGGATGTTGAGGATGTCGAGAGCCCAGCACGTCTCCGCGAGCAGGCCCGACTTGAGCGCCATCATGATGCGCCACGCGTCCACGGGCGCCACGTCCGCCTTGGTGAGCCGCCGCCGCTTGTCGGGCGCGGGCACGGCCGCCTCCACGCACTCCGACGGGAACGTCAGCTCGCGCTTCAGCTGCCCGGGGCCCACGCCTTGCGCCGACACCTGACGAAGGAAACACACTACGGTCACATCTCCATTACAATCGCTAACATAAAATATACGAAGCCTAGCGATCAAATAATGAAATGGATTTATTTCGATGTGTCTGAGACAAGCGTATGAAACTAAACGGGAAATGAAACTCACGGGCGAGGGCGCGGCGGAAGGCGGGTAGGAGTCCGTCGTGGGAGGACGCGCGCCCCACGCCGGTGCACCCGGGCCCTACAACACACGCGACACCCGTGAGTACACCACACACATCACCTCGCAATTCGATTACACACATACACACATTCAGACATGATTTTATAAAATGCAAAGTAAAAATGTCGTGCTACTCTTACGACTGAAGGTGTAAAGTATTCGGTTGGTAAGGGGGTGGTATGTCGCGGTAAGGGATGATTCCCATTGTGGAGTTGTGTAGTGGTAGTGGTACTGACCGTCTGGTAGGGTTGGTGTTGCCAGGGCTGCTGCGGCGCGGCGCCGGCGGGCGGGCGCCAGGGCGCGGCGGGCGGCGGCGGCTGCGGGGGGCGCGGGAAGGCGCCGCTCCAGCCGCTGCCGAAGCGCACGCCCGCGCCGCCCGCCGGCCCGCCCGCGCCCGGCCCCGGTCCCGGTCCTGGCCCCGGCCCCGGCCCCGGCCCCGGGTAGCCCTCGGCTTTCGCGAAGTCGGGGTGCCGCCGCGGCGCGCCCGCGTTCGCCACGCCCGGCCCGGCCGGCTTCCCGCCGCCGTACTGTGGACGTCACCCCCGCGTATCACTACGGCGCACGGCCCTCCTCAACGATCGGACCACACTCTGCCCTTCTGAATCTTGTCAACGTCTCACCTTCATCGAGCTTTACGTGGCGCCGACGCAGCCTCGGTGGAGTAGAAAATTTTCACTAGCACTGATCTCATAGATTTTATTTCACTGTCATCGGAATACTTTTGAATGGATACAGTTTTTGAGCAACATCGAGTACAAAAGACGTGCTGAAAGAAGAAGAAATACTCTCTGAATACAATCTGCTTCTGAACGCGGTGTCGCTAGAACAGAGCTGTTTCGCTTGGCGAGCGCAAGTACAGTCGCAGAGCCGACGGCCGCCGCACCACGTCCGCACATCCACTCCAGTGACAATAAAATCTGTGATCTTCATATATTTCTCACGCGACAGGAACGACAAGATTCAGAATGGCATCACTGAGATTCAACACATTTACAACATGGATTTGTGTTGAACCTGAGTTCATGTTGATTAGCCCGATCGTGAAGTATGACATTTAGTGTTGTTACACTAGCCGTTAACCCAAAATGTGTTCGCTTAATTAAAAATGATGATAGAAAACGTAATATCAGTGGAGTGCGTCTCGGGTGAAAATGTTCAATGCACGTAAGAGGCACTCCGCCGACCAAAAGGTGCCGGAATATAAACAAAGCTTCACCGTTAACTTACAGCTAAGCTTACGAATACATGATATCTGTGAAAGCATGCAAATGAATTTAGTGACCAAAGGTTTATCATAGCCACCACCACACACTCTAAACCTTTACTTCCATGTTTTGATTATTTGTTAAATTTTGAAACAGTCAAACGGACAGGTCTTGGCTGGTCGGCGGCGCGCCGCGGACTCGGCCGCGCGCGCGCATTGGTGAGCCAATTTGTAAAAACGCAAGCCAAAATTTAGTTAAATAAATAAATTGAAGAAAATTAACAGTGATAGCTTAAAATTTTGTCAAGCAAGTGGTATTATTTGAAAAAATTAAATGAAGCCAAAACCACGGATGAGTTTCACCCTCGCGTCGTTATTCGTCAATGCCGCCAAAATGAAGTGATTTTCAGAAACAGCTTTAGTTGTTCGTAAAAACTGTTCCTACTCTATTGGTGTTTGTGCAGGGCCGTGTTCCTACAGCCTCAAAAAAGTGATGGGCTAGTTTCTGTTATGGCCAAAATACGTCAAAATCCATATTTTCGAATGTGCTTGGATTTTACAAATAGACATTCACATAGACATCACAAAAAATCTCAGAAAACTACGTGTCAAATTAATTGTCGATCGTCCCTCTGAACTCAATTTACGTGAGTCAGACAAGACGGTGCTGCGACGTTCACAAACTATAGATCGATCAAGCGATCGATTTAAGCAGATAATAATACGGTGTCAACAATCATAGTGAGTCGTGTTACAGTGGCGGTGAGGCGAGAACGACGCGCGGGCATACGTGAAGTCCGTGCGAGTGAGCATGAGACCGTATCGCCAATGTATGGGGAAGCGGTGTTGAGTGCGTGGTACAAACGGGGCGTCCGTACGTAGGGTCTCTGGTTGGGGGGCAGCGGCGCGACCAGCTGGCGCGCGAGCTGCGAGCTCATTAGGCTAACGACAGACGACCCGCCGCTCGAAATCTACACACCACCAAACAGAGCGTCACACACTCGCGGCGACCACATCGTCGCCGGACGGGCCTACGTCTTAACTATTGACTCGACCTACTTGTGCACAGTTGCACGTATTACTCAGTTTGTAGTTGAAGTTCAGTATCTGTACCAGTATAAAAAACCAGATATTGAGGGCCTACTTTGCTAATTGATCATTGTATTAATTGGCGTGTCGAACACCTTTAATTTCTGACTAAATAACCTAGATATTTTTTTATGTCATATAGTAGAACAAAAGTGGTCATCGTCTTAAATTTTTCTTTTACTAATTGCCATGTTTTCTAAACAACACATTGAGAATATATCACTCGTCCTTACATGCCGAGCAGTCAGTCATGCAGGGTGATACTAGTAACTACTGATAAAAGTTTGATTAGAATTACCAAGGTTCATTAAAGAAATATCCCTCTTCTCTAATCTCGTTTCATTATGATTAAAATAATAGTCGAGATATATTAAAATTTAAGTTATTTTGTACATTATACGCACTTCATAGTCAGAATTCATAATTTCTAATTTAAAATGTCTAAATGCATATATATTTAATCATAAAACTAATCTAAGTATGCCTCTTTTTAATTTTACAGTCTTATTTCATTATGTCTAATGAAGATGTTTTTCGTAATCTAATCATTGTCCAGCAGTTCAGCTTTAATCCCAATAATTTCTAACTAAACAACACTTTCTTAAGACAGAAGTGACGTTGCCGTCTACAAAAATTTAATGAAAATGATTATTCCATTAGCTATCATAAACTCGCGACATCACTTCAGCTCGAGGAGATATTGGGGTGGGGTACTGAGGGAGGTTTTAGTGGCACAGAGTTTGTCCTCACCGTTGAAATCGGGTTGTAAGCGCTTGCTGCGCTAGAAATTTCGTTCGTGCAACAAATCACGCATAACTAATATTCCGACGTATGTTTCAACCGACTGGGGCCAAATTCTCGCGCTGTGACATCTAGAATTAGACATTATTTCTAGCCACATATCTCCATTAATGACATTGAAATGTCTATTGCAGTCAAGAAAATTTTTCTTACCTACATTCGACAGTCACATATTGTTGAAAATCAATTTCAGTAACGTTTTAATACAGTTTTTGGCCAGAGAAAATGTCGAATTTGATGTCACAGCGCGAGAATCGCCCCCCTGATCTGTAACGCGAATATTGTGCTCAAATTAGCGTCGCAACAATTGTCCGTTAATATAACTTTTTCCCGGTGAGGACAAACCTATACGGATTTGCTACCGCACTCATGGATTGTACTTGACATGCTATACTGAAGCTGTTGTAGTTCGTAGCGAGTAACATGGTGCGTGAGCAAATCCGTATGACACTAAATATCGTAAAATTTTACTATTCCCTCCCGAGCCTCGCGGCTATCGGCAGATAGCAGTCGTATAACGATCCCGTCACGTAAGAAGAACGCTTGGACAGTGAAGGGGAGATGTCTGCTCCTTTATATAACAAATATGTTATACTTTTGTCTCATCCTAGAAGGATTTAGAAGCCCAGCATTTTTTACATGACGAGACACGAGACCGTTTTCCGTCACGATTCGTGCTGCACGGCTAGCACAAGTGTGTCCGCGACACAGCTCAACTGTTTCCTTCTCTCAATACAAAGATGAAGATAGCAATATCTATGTCACGCCTTTTCTCGCTCATCGCGCGCGAGAGCAACTTGCGCCAGCCGTACCGCCGACGTCTTCAGCCACGAGACTCGGAATAGCACCTACAATAGCTACCACTAACATTACGGGGTACGCGGTTCTTAGTGCGCATCACCGACACTGACCTCGTGCGGTTGCTGTTGCGGCGAGTGCGGCGGGTGCTGCGGGTGCGGCGGGTGCGGCGGATGCGGCGGCCGGTAGTAGTCCGGGTAGGGCTGCGTGGGCGGCGGCGTGCCGGCCGGCTGCGGCGCGCCGGCGCGGTACCCGCCGCCGTAGCCGCCGTAGCGGTACTCCCCGCCGGCGGCGTAGCCCCTGCGGATTGTGACAAATGTGGCTTACGGTGGGGGAAATCATCGTGATGAAACCTGCGCAGTCAGGCGACTGAATGTGTGACCATGATCCAATCTGCGGGGCTATTGGTCATTTCAGTGGACAACTACTACTCCAATTAGGTAGACCGACGTAGATGACGTAGTGTACAATTATCTATGTCAAATTCAGTTGCCAACTAAGTCAGACTATAGCATCGCTGGCCAGGGTCCCCTGGTAGTAGGGTCACGGAGGTCAGATGGCGGTCGCTCCACTGTAATTATCTGGTCTGCCAGATCCTGGATCATGGTCAAGATGGAACCCGGGCCCTCGTGAGCGAGAGCACAACCGGGATATTAACAGAAATATGATGATGATGAAGATGATGTCCGGCGAGTAGAAGAGCACCAACCCCTTACACTCGTGGGTGTCGTAAAAGGCGACAAATATTTTCGAGGCAAAAGATCTAAGAGTTTCCGAAGGCATGAAGATGGGCTGCAGTATTTTCCATTGTTATATTTATAACAGTGCGACCTCCAACCCGCCTGCCAAGCGTGGAGATTATGGCAGTAACCTCCTCTATCGTTGGAAAGGCCCTAAGTCCTGCAGTGGACTGTTATGGGCTATGGGCTATGATGATGATCCTAGCTGTCAAACCCGGTTTTTGCCAGGGTCTGTTTTGACTTTTTAGCCGTTAGAGAAGAGCCCATTCTTTAGAGCCTGGCGAAGCTTTATGTCAGCATGGGGACCACGTACTGGTAAGATTGGTTTGGGCCCAGATAATAGTGGTAGAACCAAGCAATCCCCCGAACCAATGACAAAGTATAATCAAGAATATAGTCCATAAACTTTGGGAGCGATAACTAAAACCCAAACAATCTATGAAACGGTCCTCCATCATATGTAACAAAAATGGAGAAGCTGTCAATGCTGACACGTGTCATTTTGCCTGTAATCGGCTACCTTATCCGTCCTACCAGAGCCGAAACACAAGTTAGCATTGTTGCTTGGCTACAGAAATGGACGAGGCGTGGTACCCCTCTAACATGACAAAGTCAAGCACCACAAAAATTATTTTTCGGTTCGGTTAAAGCAAATTATAATAAATAGTAAAGCAACGAAGGTATTCTCTTGGCCAGACTCACCTGTCTCCATCGGGGCCATACGGAGGGTATACGGGTCTATTGGACGGCGGCGGGTAGGGCGAGCCATACTCGTACCCATAGCCTTGCTGGTAACCTGCAATTCGTAACCAACACGTAAGATAATGCTTACAAATATGACGCGCCACATCTACAAATCACTATTCAAATGTGCGTGCTCTATACTATACAATGCTGGTTTTAACAAGAGTGGTGATATTAGCATGCAGATTAATACAAAATTAGGTAACCAGTGCTCAATTAAAACTAGAAAGAGTCAGCAAATCATACCAAAGACAAAGACTCAATAAGCTAGAAGTATAATATCAATAATTATTTGCAATTTATTTACACATTACACAATATGAACAATGGGAAATAACTCTATTCACACGAGAACGAATTCCTAAAGTTATAATTAATCTCTATCCCCGGTATGGTATTCTAACAACAGATAGAATGTAAAACACTAGCTTCGACTTGTATTCTTTTCCTTGAAAGTGTAATGGATGCATGACGGCATGAGTGGTTCGGAGCCCGATCTCGAGTGATAGGTGGTTGGTTACAAGGTTAGTAATGAGATGCAGTAGTGCAAGTGTGAAGGGTTATGTACCTGGGGGTCTCCTGGGCCCCGGCGGCTCGTCGAACGGGTTGGAGGCGGCGAGGTTGTCCCCGCCCGGCCCGCCGCCTACAACCACACCTAGTTCACAACACTGTCTCGCGACAACCTTCTCCGTGCACTCATTCGCTGTTAGCAACGCGATTACGGCCTCGCTTGAGTTAACGGGCCAAAGGTTGCGGGTGCAATATCAATACGAAAAACAGCAACTCATTATTCCCACTTAAAACGAGTTAGGATTAGCGGAAAGCGTTACAATGAGACGATCTTGTTAGAGTAGTGTGACTTTTATACAGAAATCGTTAGACAACTCAGTTAGTTGGTTTGTATTATAATTTGAACGACCAAACAAAAATAAGAAAAAATAAGCACTGCACGCCTTGCGTGATTTCAGCACGATGTCGGCATACAATCCTATATTCTAGTAAACTAGCAGAAAATTTACAGCGCTTTGTGCAGCTTGCCCATTCTGAATAAAGAATTTTAAAAAGTAATTACCAATTTGAATGTTATAGAAAAGGCAGGTTAAGGTATTCTCAATGTTATTCGAGTGGACAAGCGGTAAGTGATTATTTGTGCTATGTCACGGTGCCGCTATTTTAGTTTATCTATCAACTATTGAATACGATAATTATCTAAAATGAGAGAGAGAGAGTGTGGGGGTGCGCACAAACAAAACCATTAAATTTGAAGCCGCCTTCGATAGGTAACAAAACAACACCGTGATAAGCTGGATAAGGGAGCAAGCGGATTGTCATTGCTGTGTTACGGTGCGGCGTTGGATCGCGCGTGCGGACCCCCGATAGCCGTGGCGGCGCGTACCTTGCGTCTGGTTGGGCTGCGGCGGGTACGGCGTGTACTGGCCGGGGTACCCGTCCATGGGCGCGCCGGTGCTTGAGGACCCGCTGCCCGGGAATGATTCTTGAGAGTTGGACGATCCTGCTTGAGGTTCACAGTTCACAATTAGGATCGCGAAATCGAGCACAGCTTTTTCACAGTCTAAATATTGAACTACTTCCCGTATCTATTTTGCACATTGCTTAATCTTCTCTATAATTTATTTTAATTAAACATAATAAGACGGTTTGCTCTGGGGTGGAGACCTGGTGACCTGTAGCACAGGTTTCAGGCTCACAAATATGTATACGAACATGTTCTGATGACAATGTACCTAGTTTCATACCAAATTATGTATACGTTGTTGTAGAGAATTAAATGGATTATTTAAAACTATTTTCGAAAAACAATGATGAGCAAATCACCTGCACTAGAGTTGTTGGTGGCCTTCCCACTCTTCTTCTTGGTGGAGGCCTCGACCTGATTGATGATGGGCTGCGGGTCGATGCCGCCGCGGTCGAAATGGCACTCGTACGCAAGCAGGTTCTTCGTGTAGTGCTTGCGAAGCGTGTACGCAGCCGACGACGACGCACCGATGCCCAGCAGCCCGGCGATGTCCTTCCACGTCTTGTTTTTCGTCACCTGAAACCACGTTGCGCGATAGTCGTCAGATCATTTGCCAGCGAATACGTAAATGTACGTAACAAAATAGCCGTGCTTCTCGATTCCCACCTATCGAGCCCGCAAGCGGCAAGGATATTACATTTTTAACGTACGAATAAATAACACCAAACAGTGGTGCCGTTCAACGGTAGACCGCGTAGGTAATTGCTTCACGAAGTTTGAAAGCAATTCCCAGTGAATAACGCACGAGCAGACGTTTAACGCGAATACATAAAGTGTGAAGGTTTAGAGTAGAAATCGCGATAACTTGGAGTGTTAACGAGTGGAAACCTCGGCTCGCCGACGGCTCGAGCGACGGCTCGGCACCCGGCGACGCGCGCGCATGCCGGCGGCCGGCGGCGCTCTGGCCGCTCGACCGCTCGAGCGCTCTTCGGAGCGCGGACCACCACACCACGAACGTTGCAATGATAAAAATTTACTAACCATCGTTAAAACGCCGCGCACTTTATGACGCCTGCACACATAGTCATAAACCGCCCGCCCGGTACGTACGCTAACTAATAAATCGCAGCCGAAGTCTATTAGTCTCACTCGCGTACAACGTGCAACGCCGGCCGCCTATCAACGCTAATGCGATATTCAAGCATACTGCAAAACTTGCTTCATTAAGATTTTGCTGGTACTATTCTGACTCGTCTTCTATATAATTATGTAATTGACAAAGATTTACAAATTTACAATCGTGAGGCTTTACAAGTATAATTTGCGGAAAATATAAAAGTTAACAACAGAAGCGAAGCATAAGGCTTGTGCTACGCGAGTCTAAACGGCCAGAAACTGGGTCACTCAATTTGCGCTGGATTCGGTTTCATACAAGATTACGGCTTGGTTCGCACGCCGCAAAATGAGTTCGGAATTTCAATAGAACAAAGAGTGGGGGCTAACGCGAGTCAAAATTCCTCTAGGCGAATCTACTAGCGCGTGAGGTCGTATCGTCAAAATACGTCGTGCTGCTGGTCAGAATCAAATACTGACTGTTGACATTTCATTTTAGAAGGAGTCTTTGCTTTGTGCTTTTAGACAATAAAGCAGCGTTACTTTGACATACTCGGTGGCGCCAGCGACGATGCGATCTGTAGGTTTCCCGGGGCTCATTAGAAAAGAGTTTAACGTAAGCGCTACATAATGACAATGTCAATACAGAACAGTATATTTGGTAATAAGCAATTCGTCCCACTTTCAGGAATACGCTCACGAAAACTGTTAAACTACTTGGATAAACGTGTAGTCTATCACGTTTGGCACAGTCCACAGCGCGAAAAACAATAAATGAGAAAAGCACGGATTCTCGCATCTGTGGCTCTATCGGCTGTCTTTCTATCATGCTTGCCCAGCTATGATTCCTTGACATTTCTCGTTAGTTTCTTTCTCATTAAACACATTTAACAATTATAATGAACCTTACGACTTGGATTTTTAGTAAAGAAATGAAATTATTCATATTACAGGAAATGCAAGGGGGTATCAAGTATTTAATATATAGCCGTATAGTAAACGTTTCTAAATTATATGACAAACACACAATAATTAATCATTACGTCTTTGAAGGTCGTACAACTTGTTTGCCTGAGAAACACGGCTGCGATTATACAGTACGATACATGGCATATTATGCTGGCTATGTGATTTGAACAGGTACGTATCGTTCCGCTTATGTGATGAATACTTTGCTGATTATTATTCACGACTATGTACGGTGTTTCATTGCGCGATCGAATCAGGAATGAGGAGATCCACAGGCGAACCGAGAGAACCGAGATAGTTCGAAGGATTGTTAGGCTGAAATGGCAGAAGGCACATAGCTAGCACAACAGATGGCCGATGGCGTAGTAAAATATCGATTGGCGACCATGTACCGGAAGACGCACCGTGTAGGCTTCCCGTAAGGTGGACCGACGAACTGGTAAAGGTCGCACATACCGTCTAGAAGCGAATGACACAACACCGGCCTTGGTAGTAATCTCTGGGAGAGGCCTGTGCCCAGCAGTGGGCATCTTACGGCTGATATTATTATTATTATTATTATTGCCGAACACGGTTGGCCTATCAAAGCGAGCCCAGAGCACGGGATTTATTGTTAGACATTTATCTGGTGACCGAATGGCCAAGCCAGCCACAAAAAGGGAAAACAGGTCAACACCTCCAACCAGAATGCAGAGCAGCGACCCAATGAGTTATGCCGCTCGGGCATCTAACGTGGAACCCACAAACATTCGAACGCACCGCACCGAGCTCGCCACTCGTTAGGTGGGCCTCCTACCGTCGGCGAAGCGAGTTCGATCAAGATCTTCCACCGAGACTGGTGTATAAGTCTCGGCAACCGATTGACACCCCGTAACAGTTCATTATTACGCAGTAAAACAAGGAAGCACCAAACAAAACAAAACGGTCTCTAAAGACGTTGTTTATTAATATTCCGCTAAAATATTCACCTCAACGAATCCTCCCCGTTCGCGCACTAGCAGGTATAGCCGGTACAGGTCGAGTGGCTGCTTGGAGATGGTCGGGCAGGCGGCGATGGGCGTGCGCCGCTCCTCCATGAAGGCTAGCAACCTCTCCACCCAGCCGCGGCGCTCGGGTGCGTCGTCCATCTCGTACAGCTTGCCCAGCGAGTCCGACTTCTGGCGCAGACACAGCTCATCATACACCCACACAGTTTAGCGCAAAACACGACGAGCTTCCCCACGCTCGACAGCGTGACTACACCGGTGCGGCTGCAATCTCGTGAACGATATTCGTCGAGAAGAAGTTGTTAGTCGCTCATAAGATTGCCCTCGAGGTGGGCAATCTAGTGAAGGATATTCGGAGGTTAGAGAAAGTTTCTGATAGTAAACAGTTGTATCGTTGCACAAGATTGCAGCGCTCTGGAGGCGGGCAAAGGCGGCGTGTCGGCGTCCCGCGCTCGGAGGGGCCAGCTCCGCGCGCGCGCCTGTCACAACTGTCCATCGCAGTGACAAATAGGATATCGCAACACAGTATACAATTCGCATGGCAGTAACACAATCAATAAATCAATTGCATTGCAAAACAAACACATAGGTTACAGTGAAGTTCGAGAAACCTATATCAAAGCAATTATGACAGCCAGGATATAGGTTTCAGAAATACTTTTTTGTTCTATTTTATCTTCACCCAACCTAAACAAGAATATACATTCGCGTAACCAATCTAGCACAGGTGAAAACTTCTGAAAACAGAATATCAACTGTTTTAGAAACAAATTCATTAAAAAATAAAAATAACAATAGACGCCATAAACTTTCAAGGCACAATGCTCACAATGATGAAAAAGTAAGATGTTCACACGAGTTTGTGTCTTGAATTTTCATGTGGTAAATCAAAGAATCCTCGAGTAAACATAACAAGTGCATCAACTAAGTTCGTTCGTAGTGCTTAATACTGCCAAAATATCATGCACATAAAAGCTGTTACTCTATGCAATTCATCATACCACACCACCTGGCATATTGGAATAGATTAAAAAGATATAGAAGTCGACAAGTACGAGTGTTACGACTACTGTTAATGTGTTACATGCTGTTTCATAGAGTTCTTTCCTACACATAAAATGGGCTTGAAAGACTATCAAAGTGACATCACATTTAGATTAGCTTAGATTAGCACCATACTAGACGTAGTTTTTAGGATAAATTGACAGAAGAAGCACAAGCCAACACCATTAAAAAGGATGCCAGTAAGCAAGAGAACATTTGAAGGAATCTGACGTTCAAGCTAAAGCTAGCTACAAAATAGTGTCGAATATCTTGCATAAGTTTCAGATAAAATGCTTGAAGTGTGTATTCTTTAGTAAGTTACATTGACAGAAGGCATTTCATGTATGCAAAAGTAAAATACGACAACTACCATGCATTTTACGCGGGTTAAGTAATGTAAAATTATTCGTTTAATCGAACGCTACACATGCTAATGATTTTTAACTTGATATAAACCTTTGATCTGTAGGACTCCGGTTGCATGTGACTGTTAAATACCTGAAATACATGATATATATAATGCAATGCCTTGTGTTTCAGTGATATGGACAAAAAATAATTGGAGGGGTATATATTATTCTTATTATTGTTACGGACTACCAATTTGTGGCCAGACGCTGGCCGCTCTGTGTGCTTAAAGTAATAAGGCGTCCTCAAATACCGTGTCGTCGGTACCATTACGTTACAGCGTTACAGGGCGTAGTATGTTGGTCGGTGTGTGTGGTGTACTCACGGGACTGGATGGCGGTCGCGGCCAAGAGGAGGGTGAGGCGTCGTAGTCGTCGTGTACGGAGGAGTGCGACCCTCCGCCAGGCGATGGCGACGGCGCCGCGCTGCCCGGCCCGTAGTCCTTGCGGCCTTTGGGCGTGCCGCACTGCTCCTCGCCGGACGCTGGAACAGACAATACAGTGTCAATGCAGTGTACGAATGTCCTGCCTTATTTAGGCTTCGATGACAACGTAATCGTTCGCGCGTCTCGTCAGTTATCATCAACAAACCGAATACTACTCGACGCATCCAACAATGTGACGAGCGATGCGAATCCCCCTGCTGTTGAACACCGACAACGCGAGGTCGTGAGAACGCTCATTACGTGTTTCTATTTCACTTCACGTACCCCATTAGTAGCGTGCGTTACTTATTGCCGTACTTCATGCCCTAGTAATTGTGTGGCCGTGTGGTGTCCGGCAGAGTAGAATAGCACCAACCCCTTGACACTCGTGTCAAGGGTGTCGTACAATGCGACTAATTATATCGAGACAAAAGATCTAGAGTCTCCGTAGGCTGGAAAATGGGCAGCAGCGTTTTCCGTTGTTATACTTATAATACTACGATCTCCAACCCGCAACGTGGGAGAGGCCCTAAGTCCTGCAATAGACTGTTACGGGCTGTGTGGCGGGTTGTGTCAGATTATGGCAATAACCTCCCCTCTTATGGGAGAAGCCCTAAGTCCTGCAGTGGACTATTATGGGCTGTGTGGTCGGTAGTTACCTGCGGAGGCGTTGCTGAGCGTGCTCTGCTGGCTGCCCTCGTCGAGCGGCGCGCCGTCGGGGCCGGTGGTGACGAGCGCGGTGGCCGGCGCCGCGGGCCCGTTGTCGTGCGACTCGCCCGGCGCGGTGGGCGGCGGCATCTGCCCGTCCGGCGCGCCGCCGCCGGGGCCCGGGGGACCCATGTGCCGCCCTTGTTGCTGCTGGAATGAGAGCCACGACAACCATTAATATCTACATAGTTCTTTGAGCTGTCCGAGCCCCAGAACGGGGAGAGTGCATATAAATGGGACTTAAGGAAAACTTGTAGGGAGTCAACCAGTGCGCGTGTGGAAAGAGCCACCAGCAAGTACTGCGCGCACCTCTCGTGATTAGGACTGACACGGCCCGTACGCGGTCCCGAGAGGTCGGTAGGACCATGGGTGGTGGTGGGCCATCAATCATTAATATCTGGGTCTTTCAATAGACCTACATATCAGCTAGGCAGGATTCGTCAGGGGTCGTGGAACAAGAGAGCAGACTGACTTTTGAATAATCGAAAAGTCTAGAGAGCTCAACAGCCCAATATTGATCTGCTTTGTCGACTTCAGAAAGGCCACCCTGACATGACAACCCTTCTCACCCAATCAAGAGAGGATATGGAGCGGCCATAGTCACGCCTAGAGACAACAAGCCTCTCCTTCGGACTCGCGATCAACAGAGACAAAACCAAGATGATGATCGTGGACCGAGCCGAACTAAATCAACCTGATATTTCCATGATTGGCAACTGTGAAATTGTCCAAAGCTACGAGTACCTCAGCTCCATGATCACGAATACTGGGGGATGTGAGAACGAGAATGCTATCACAAGATCTGCTGTTGACAAGTTGAAAAGAGTCTGAACCGATGGGCAATCGCAACATCACCAAAACCACTAGATTCCGCCTGATGAGAAGCTTAGTTTTCCCCCATACTTCTTCTTTCAGAAACGTGGACGGTTCGCCTGAAAGACCACCGCTAAATCGATGCGCTGGAAATGTGGTGTTGGCGGAGACTGCTGCGGATCCCTTGGACTGCGTTTCGGACCAATGTCTCGATCTTTGAAGAGCTTAAAATGAAAGAAAGATTATCGTCGACTGTGCAAATACGGATACTCAAATACTTCGGACACATTGTTCGAAACTAGAACTCCATGGAACAACTCGTTGTCCAAGGACAGGTGGAGGGCAAACGATTACCAGGTCGATCGCCTACGCGTTGGACAGACTTAATAAAGGCTGCAACCCAAAGTACCATAGTCCAATGTTCCCGTAACGCTGAAGACCGCAACAAGTGGAGGCGCATCGCAGGGGCTGCGTTATCCAGAGAAGACGCATCGTCATAAAACCACGACCACTCTGCCAAGAGTGAACGACTGAGGAGGAGGGACATATCAGGTAGTTCAATTTTAAGCACAAAAGCATCACAGTGGTTTTGATATTTACCTTCAGCGGCGGATAGTGTTGCGAGGGATGTGGCGGCGGCGCGCGGTAGGCGTTGTACGGGTACGGGTGGTGGTTTCTGGGCGGGTACCCGTAGGACTGCGGCGGCGCGTAGTGCTGCGCCTTGTAGGTGGGATGGTGGCCGTAGGGCTGCGCGACCATGGGTCCGGTCGGCGGCACGGGGCTCGGCGCCGGCCCGGGTGGCCCGCCGCCGACTGCGCCCCGCGCCGCCCCACCGCTGCCGTCCGGCAGCGACGATGACGTTCGCGGCGGCATCGGTACGTTCTGCGTGCCTATAAAAAAATTTAATCATTACAACAACATTGCACCCACGAATTTCCCTACAAAAGAATGTCATCGCACGAGCTAATTGGCTAACGTATGGGCAATCAATCCCGAATGGAGAGTGCGGACGCAAATCGGGGAGCGTAAACTGCTCGCATCGCCAACAAATTGAATAATACGGGTGGTTAGATCGCGCGCCGGCGGCGGGCGGCGGGCGGCGGGAAGCGGGCGGCGGGCGGCGGGCGGCTAAGCGCCGAGCGCATCAATCGAGGGCGGAGAGCCGCGCCGGATCACTTTCGGTTTCCGCGGGCACGTGAGCTGCATACACCGCCATTCTGCGAATTCTCGATGCACTTTATTGCATCCGTATATGTGCATACGACATGCACGCAACGTATTGACCGAGGCCGAGATACGAGCGGTAGTGATTTGCGACGTTGAAAGTGGTAGTGCAGGCTTTTATGTGGGTCGAATTGGAGTTACACCCATGTGTCAGTGTTACGTGGGAATGCATTCGAGCGGCGTTATCGTTTCCGAGACGCTGACGTTCGGATAGGGTCTGCTCGACACAAAGGACGTACACGTGTGAAGGTCGTCAGTTTAATCTCATCAGTGGGCCATTATCGACCCATTATACGGCACCGGCGCGATCAGACGGCCGGCAGACGGCGGGGCGCCAGTGAATTATAGATAACAGCGTGCCATAGCGCCCACCTACATGCCTATTTGTTTACAGCGACCTTTAATGACTGCAGCCACGGTAATGGGGTCGACCCGCCGCGCCCAACATCCGACTGTCTCGTAAAAATAGCGCGCGACGCCACCTTGACAGACTTTCAGAGATAAACATGCACTTGAAAAAGTATTCTCTTTTTTGTGTTGCGAGTTTGCGACTGTATACAAGCATGTACCGTGGTAGCAACAACACTGCAAATAAATCAATACGTAACAGTAACAATTATAGACTATAATTCGGTAATAATAATTACATATTTTACTTTGTAAACCCTTTGATATAATGTGCAACCAACACGAGTGCCACATGACTCGCTCCCAAGCCTAGCCGCGGCCGTGGCACGCCATCTTAAACTTGTGGCGAAGCCTTTACTTTCTCGCTACTTATAACCTGAATTTATTACACGGGTTGTGAATGTTTACCGAATAAAATAAATTTCGTTGCCGTACAGGGTACGAACTGTAGTAATAAGCAACGTAAATACCTGCGGTACAATTAACTGTATCCCATAATACTAAGCGTGTAGGCCGAGCCGCTGCAGGGGCGTGCGAACGGCGCGTCGCAGGCGGCAGCCCGCGGCGCCACATTCCGCACGTGTAATCACACCCACACCACACATCTCTAAACTCCGCCACAGTTGTTGCCTACGTACAGCCTATGCGACGATCACAATTTACTACACATTACACCGGTCAGGGATTCTAAATGAAGTGTAACCCGCCGCTAACACTTACCGCGGCACGCGAATATGTAGCGTTTAATGAAAAGGAATCTTGATTTCTTACGCCGCCATACACTTTATGCACACATTATGCACAGAACTCGGTTTCAATAAAAACGAATACTTACGTATATCAAGGAATTTAAACGATTAAACTGACATGGAACCGTTGTTATAACTCCGATAAGAAGAACAATATGATTTTTACTTAGACTGCAATACATAACTCCAAGATGCTGCCACGGACCAAGTACAAGGAATCAACTGCATTATTTTATATCAGATACACATATTATTGTACAAAACTGATCTGATTCATCAATTAAATTCTAAATATGCTAGGATTTTTGAGGACCTACGCAGAAAAGGTACACGGACATGACTACCAAAATAGAATCAGGACGTTTCGATCTCGAGCTCACGGGCGGTAGCGGGCGGCCTGGTGATGCAGACCGCAGACAAAGCGTTAACGAGTATGGCCCAGTTGAGAGCGCGGCGGCCCGGCGCCGCTCGCCCTGTTTGCCGACCCATTTAACTCTATGACCATAGGCTGCCATAGGCTGCCAGTCACGTCTATTATCCGGACCCGTTACATATTATATACCCGGCCGCTACTAAGGCGCCCGCCGTTGCTGCGTTCGATCGAGGTGGTAGTTGAACTCGTGACACGGGCTTTAGATTAGCCTACCGTTACCGTGGTACCTAGTTGGTTTTCTTTTTACTGCCTAGGGAGTCCACACGGACAGTCGGTGACCACATTGTCCAGGACATTTGCAAGTTCTCGTGCAGAAAACACTCACGAAGTGTAACGTATTTTTATAACTAGGAAGAGAAAATTATAACAGAAATGAATACTACTATACGTATAGTATACGTATATCTAATATGTATAGTAGTATAAACAAAATTTTTTTTACTCTTTACTACGCAGGCATTTGACTGCCATCTAAACTGATTGTAACCGACGTTGCGGCCTTTCTAGACATGTTTCACGTTGGGTAGACAGAATCGCTACTTACCATAACATGAGGTGGCATACAAACTATATAGCCAAAAATGTATAAATAAATTGAAGCCGGTGTAAGCCGCTACTCCTGCTAGAGTACGCGATAAAAGACTACGTCGACTTCAAACCCGCATATTACGTACAAACAATGAATCATACAATTACAAAACGATAAACAAGCTAAGTTAAAACTGGTGAAAGCCCTCGTGCTCCCGCCGTGGCGTGCATACGTCAACGGGCGGGCCGAGGTCCGTGACGTCACCGCGTAGATTAGAACGATCGCACACCGGCCGGGGGTAGGTAGGTGGATGTTGGAGAGCCGCGTATAAGTTAAAGCGGGCAAGTCTGGCGAGGTCGGGGAAAGAATGTCCGCAACATTAGCCGAGGGGGTAGACGGGAACGGGGTGAATGGGCTGTCGAACCCTCCGGTGACCTTGACTCGACAAGATTTATCACTTTTCCGGCGTAATCTGAATACAATTAGGCAATGGGCAGCGGTCGCCCCGTCACCAGCTGCAACAGGTCGTTATTTTGAGAAATCGCTTATCGCCGCTTGGCGGACGTCGACTCACTTAATTAGCGTATTTTTTAATAACTTATTAGCTTATTATTAGACTACTAATGCTTAAGTAGTGCAATTATAATGTCCCGAGTAACTTAAATATATTATTTATTTATTTATTTTATTTATTCGTTATTGTACACAAACATGACATGATGATACAGTACAGTAACAGAGATGTACAAGGGCAAGCTTAGCTGTTCTACCAGCAAACCTTGGAGTCATAGGAACAGGTTTAACTTAAATGTATGTACTAAAAGTGTACACTTAAACTTAGTACGGTAGATAGTGATAAACACAGTACAATAATATGCTAACTGAAACTCGAAACGTTGAACCAACGAACTCACATTTAATCAATTCACATTGATATTTTACAAATTAATGCTCGTTGCAAATCAACACAGATGGAATTAATTCCCTTTGATATTTCACTATAATTAATGCCTGTTTAATGAATTACCATAATGCGTTTTCCAATTTCGAATTGGGGCAAATGTTATCACATCGAAACACACCCACCGATTATTCGGGCGACGGGAAGAGAAAGGTATAATATCACAAACTCATCGATCCCCGCACAAAAAATATTCAAAACAAACCACGACGGGTCGTTTACGTGAAAACGATCAAAACAAACTTTATGGCGGGCTCGTCAGGCCGAAAAGCGTTTTGTTTCTTATTCTGTTTTTTTTTTGTTAATTTAAAAGAAGGTCGATAGCCTTGTCAAGGACGTGAAGGCACGTGGTTGCAACTAAAGGCATTTTTGTGGCGCCGAACATGTCGCCTTAGACGATGCAGGTAAAAAGTACTGCTTCAAATGAGATGGATATGGTATTCCGATAAAAAAAACGATGTGGCATAATAGCCACAACAGACCTTACTTCACCGAAACAGGACAATAGTCGTTTATGCAGTAGTCTTTGAAACAATATTAGAATATATATGTAAAATGTTTGCCTGTATAGAAAAATAGAAATTCGCTACTACCCACAAATATATTTAACAAAATCACCTCTCAAACGGATGGTACGATGTTAATGATACTTCATCGAAACTAGACAATTGCAAGACAATAGGGTAGATACGCGAAATGTTCGCCTGCATAGAAATTAGAAACGGAATTTCATATTTCACAGGATGGAATTCCACCAAAATTCGTAAATGTACCGTGCCATATACATAAATATGATAGCCACACTGCACTGATACGAAGCAGCAGCATTCAACTTGGCTCCCCCGAGCCTGCCTTATCTTAGTTGATGGCATTCCTCTGCTCGACCGTCGATACGCACGACGGGCGACTGCGAAACGCTTTTAACGCCCGTATGCAGTATAACGGCCGCAGCGAATATCTACCTAAAGGGAATCCATACAGAGGCGATAATACCATGGCGATGCCGGTCGGCAGACTTCGCCTAAATGAAACCTTATTGGTCGAAAATTAAAGTCGTTTTCGAAAGTCACGTTGTATGCGGGTGTCAAACAATACGCAATTCACCTTCGAACGAGTCGGGTTGCGGTATTGCGGCTTCATTGTGTTAAAATAACGATGGAACTTGTGTTGGAAATAAGCACCACTATGCGGTCCAATAAAGTATTAACACGTAAAGTATTCTACTCATTAATCGATTTAATATTGCTCTATCAATAACCATTAACTTGCGAGAGCCTCTCACTCAAGCCTAATCACCGGCAACGCTATTACATCAGCTACTTATACCTATTTTTGGACTGGAATGTCATAATCACAAGAAGATACAACAACAAAGAATTATAGATAGCTCGAAGAATTTGAATTATGTGGATTTCTTAATAATTGCCTGTCTAATAATGTTTTCGTTTCCAATTAAAACCTACTGCATATAATATTTTCTATCGTCCTAAAGTCTCACTTCACATACATATTTGTTCGCTGTTTGTTGAGAGTCGAGAAGCCCGACGAGCCGAACGGTTGACGTCATACAGTCATGTTAAACCTCGACCACCGGACGAAGCCGAGCAAGAACCCGTCGCGCGACACAGGCCATTGCTGCTTTAGCGGCGACCGGAATGGAGCCGCACGAATACAGTGCCGCAATGGACGTGGTGCAGCGCGAAAGGACTACGCGCCAACGCGAACCAAGTGAAGGTGTATTGCGGTCATATAACCGGTATTCGAGACTTGGGAGTGCGGCGGGCAGCAGTTGGCTGGCCTGCTCTACGACTCAATGTTTTGAGAAAGCCGCGTTCGGCAATCACCAGCAGTAACTAAACACAACTGCTTTTGCGGTCGCACTATGCTGTGTGCGACCACCGACCGGAGTACCGAATCTTGATACAAGCAAGTTTTATAACAAAGAAAAAACTAGGCGAAATGTTTTGTATATTTTGAAACTGAAGTGTCTCATGCTCTGGCGCGCATAACAGACCATGTATTGCATTAAGCAAAGCTTAAGTGTTGTATGAATGATGTTGATCCGACACAATCACCGTTGATTCGACTTATGGCATCATTACTATATTCTTTCAAGAGATATCTCTCTATGGTTGATGTTCCGCGGTAACAATTAACTAATGAATATAATTCAAAGAATAAGTAAGTTTTCAATAATTGCCTACAGAACTGCAACACAAATGTTCCGATGCCAAAACAAACCGCAAATTCATGAATGAACTGGTAGTAAAACTCTTAAATCAGTTAGTAGATAGGATTTTATGTATATCAGGCAAATCATGATAGCAGGTACATAAGATGAGGCGACCCCAGCGGGTGAACCCGCCAAGGACACGGGAACCCGCCGGAAGTAACGTAATACGGTGGTCTGTATAAATTGTTAATTCTAATAAATTATGGATTCACCGTGTCTTTTTTTTTGTTTTGAATACATGAATTCCCCGCGTACACGGAAATATTTTCCACAGGTGTCACCCGCATTTACATTCCTAACAAATGGAAAACATGTTTTCGAATACATTATTTATTGCAAATAATTTTTATTTATCGGCATTGAGATTTGGTAAAAGTCGAGAGTGTTAAGTGAACGTGGTCAAGAGGCAACTTTGCTTCGGGTCTGAAATTACGTGGGAAGTCCTGTTTTGCGTGTCGGCCCGCCGCCGGTGGGGGTAAGTTTTTCACGAGGCTCTATATACCGCGACCACCCCGTGGCTCGTACATAAGGTGGGTGGCCGGGGGAGGTTCGCGCCCGCAAAAGGGGCAAAATACGGCGTACTCTGGGCGCCCGCTCTATGTGGGTCAATGTCGGGAAAGCCCGTGTCTGCCGGTGACGGAGTATGCACAACGAATCTGATCAACACGACTGTGACCAAACAAAGGAACCGCCCGGATGCCACATAAAGTATATAGACCCTTATTGCAAAGGAGTAAGGTTCAAATTGGATGTTTCTACGGAGTGGAGTTAAATGCACTTTATAACATCAGCTGTTGCGCAACAGGATGCGTTTTCATTGATAGACGAATCGTGTCAAGGTTTCAGTAACAACTTCTCCCGATGCCAGAGTTGTTATTGTACTCGTACGTTCTATGCATCTCTTATATGTGGTACGTAATGTGTTTCCACCGCTGCGCCTTCTCCAATTAATGTAGAGCGGAGCGGTTCTGTCTTGGCGAACGTTGTGTGCGAATGTTGATCGGGTTTGTGTGGAATTGTGATGCGTCGAGTATTTGTTTTCGTTGTTAATGTGGTTGGTGGTTTTGGTATTGGTGAAGTTTGGTGCGTCTTGGTTTGTCTTTGGTACGTACCGACAGCCGGTGACATTGAGCGGGAGCCGCTGGAGCCGGTCGGGCTTGGCGTGGGCCTCAGGTGCGGCGTGGTAGCGCGCCCCGCGCTGCCGCTGCCTCCAGAGTCATTGCTGTTCTGCCCGGTCAGATCCTGCAACAAACCAATCCCAGAGTTAAAAAGGAGAACAGCGCCAACATTCCTATCAAGTTTACACTACCAATATCGTCTTGGACCTGTAAGCAATTCTAAGAACATTTTCCCTAGAAGCCCGATGGCTCATTCCATCGCTGCAAAACCTGAAAAACTGCTGAAAAACCAACTTCCAAGAACTGTCAAAACATTCATTTGAATGACAATGATTTAGTACACGATGTTGCCATTTTCAATATATACAGAGGGTTTTTAACTAGGACCGCTAGCTAGAAGATAGAGGGGAAACTATGCCTAGAATATTTTTTGTGAACAATCTCTTTTTGTTTGAAAATAAATGTGGCATAGCAAATTTTTTGATCAAGCGCGACCACAGTCACAGTTCATCTTTATTTTTAAAGCATGGCCGGCTTAGTTTCATGTAAAGATAATTTCATTGTATGGGAAGAAAAAAATCGGAGCAACGGAAGTTTTGATCAAGTCACGATTAATAAAACTTTTAACTATGCCACATTTATTTAAAAACAGCATTATTATTCTTAAGGAAATTTCCTTCTATCTTAGAGATATGGATTCCCATACAGTCACAATTAACATAACAGCCTGTACACTTTATAAATTCACTTATACCGAAAGTCTGTTATCCTAAGCTTTTTAATATCACCGTTTCACAATTTCTTCTGAACCTACTCCACGACCATATTGGCGCGAGATATACTAAGTCTGTGCACTTCCTCAATTAATGTGGTATGCTTCACTATAGAGGATAATCAGTAAGCCTATAGATACACTTCATCAGTAATCAATAAGGCAGGCCAGACAAGTTAGCGTTTCGGTTATAGCGTCCCTGTCATTGTTTACGTTGTGAGTTGTTCTTGTCAGCTATCTGTCACTTTTAATTCCTTAGTCTGCCGCGATACGCGAGCAAAGTTATCTGGCGCGCACTTTAGTTATCGGCAAAATTCTTGTACAAGACACGTTACATACCAAATTTGTATGTAAAGGCGCTACTGCAAGGTCAATTACTGCACATTTAATATTATCAAGATTTGACGGTGTTTGATGTGTGAAAAAATTACAACTCCTAGCTATACGAATGAGGGGCTTCAGAGAGGATTAGCAGAACTTGGTCTCTAGTCTTTTCTCGTTGCAGATGCGAAACGAGCGCAGGAATTTCATCCGCAGTGCGATTATAGAAACTGACAGATTTGCATAACTGCCAAACACCGCTCGCTCAGTAGAGCGAAGGTATTCCATAACCATGGTTCCGAGAAAACAGCTCCAGTAACATTTTCAAGGACCACTTTTGAGAACTTAATCGTAGTCGAAGAAACGGTAAACGGAACCATACGTAACATAGATATTAAATTTGCTAGTGAATCGATTTTGTATGGAGTAGGTACTTCAACAACTTATGTTACGCTACGAAGGTTAAAAGTATAGATAGATAAAGATTATATTTAGCTAATAACTCGTTGTCCGTTATTAACGCTAAATATTTTATAACATATAATATTCAATATTGTGACGATAATGTTAATGATTAAAAAATGACGTACAAAGTAAAATATAAATTCAACCCCTGCCACAGAGTATTTTGAGTTACCGTCAACGAACGCTCCTAATTGTTAAAACAGTGAACTTGTAGCGCAGGACAGTAGAATTTTTGACGTAAAGAACATTAACACCGACAAACTTAGGACATTCTGGTACAAATCGTTAGTAATAATGGTTTGTTATAAGGCAAAAGAGACACATAAGACCGCCGTATCATAATGAGCTTATTTACAAAAAGCCTAGTTTAGTTATCCAAGTCTTCAATTTTGGTCAATTATAAACAAACTGAAATACCTATAAATTTAATTCGGCACAATTTTTACTTTGTAGTGTAGATATCTACAAAGTCTAAAAATCTAATATGAATATCAAAATCTAAATTCTTTAGAAGCCAAGTGAGAGCAAAATCAATCTAGAATTATAAGTACCCTTTTTCCTTGATTGCTGCTGCTTTTAGTCCAAGCAAGATGGCTATAAAAATATTACCGATTTTAGCAGGTCCTTTGCGTAGTTTAGTTGCCATTTAAAAAAATGCAGTAGATCGTGAAAATTGCCTTTACAGTGCAACCGCTGCATTAGTTTCAATAATAGCACAACCAAGGACAATCAAGGAGATTGCATTTCTAGGGCTCTTGCGGTTTCATACCATACAATAAAAGGAAATGGTTTAGCTTTAATTAAAAGTGGACAACAGTAACCAATGCGCCAATAAAACTACCCACTTGCGTGTCACATGGATATTATAAACATGTGTGCACAGTTTCATGTAAGTATGACTTCTATACAAGATAAAAGATAACAATAGAACTGATAACGGCTACAAAAAGAGAACATTAAAGCTCAGGACAATAACAAATGTTATCAAAGTAGACATAACAGCATGTAAGTAACAAAAACATATGGTATTAAGTACCCACCGTTTCAACGCAGTCAACGCACACTCGAATCAAATCAGTTGAATGGATCGCGTCGGTGAAAACGGTTCAACGGTATGCCCGATTAGTGTATCCACAGTCAACAAGAGCAAACCGATAAAGAACGCGTAAATTGAAAGCTTTCCAACGTTAAAAACGACGATGTACAGCGCGTTCACAGCGCTCAAAAGAGCTCGGCGCTCGGCGACTCACGACCCCCCGCTGTCGAGGTTAGCTCGCCTGCGAGAGGCTCCGGCGTCGATCAGACGAGTCCGGTCCCCGGGGCGCGGCGGGCGGCGGGGCGGGGGGCCGGGGGAGCGCGATAACCGCGCCGATGTTTTTGCCGTGCTTCCAACTCGCTCGCTCGGCTCGGCACCGCGTTCTTCATTTCGTACCGAGTCCATTATCTCTCGCCCCGTCCCGCTCGCACCCGCCGCGCGGGCGTCGCGCCTCGCCGCACCGGCCGCTGTTTTATTGCCAGCCGACGATTTTAACGTGCGCTCGCAACGTCCGCTGGAGCACAAAAGTTTTTATGGAAATTTCATTCCGAATGCGCCTCGCTCGCTTGCTCGCTCGGGAACGTCAATATAAAAGCACGATAACGAACGGACGAGTCAATTAATTATTATTGTTGGAAGCTGTCGGGACGTGCTGTGCTGTTTTATCTAGCGTTTGGACTCATGCTGTATTTTTCATGTATTTCGGTGCGCGGGAAATTTTTATAAAGCTAACGAGTACGAACAATTTTTTTTTCTCGACACGTTACCTTCCCAATTAACTTTCTATTATACTTTGTCAAATGTTGGACGCATGTTTTCACGTATTTCGGTACGCGGGATTTCAGTTTTTATAAAGCTAACAGAGTACTAATAAATTTGTTACTTTTGAGAACGACACGTTACCTTCCCAATTAACTTTCTATTATGCTTTGCCAATATAGGATGATAATTTTGACAGTTCACAGTAGGGATGGGGTGGTGTAAAATCGTTAAGTATCTAATCTATTTGATTATCGATTATCATTCTCATAGAACTTGGAATCTATAGTTGCATCGTTATGCTGTATGTATTATATAAAACAATCAATTTTCTTTTGTTTTGTACTATTAATTTATTTATACTACATTAAAAACCTTTCCACAACGACGATTTCCACACGTAAGTATTTTTATTCGGTCAGTCTGCCTCTTCCGTAGAATACGCGCGAATCGAAATCGTTGTTGTTAAAGGTCTCTTAGGGCGAAATAAAAACAATAAATGAGAATTTAGTTACAAAAAATTATATAATTACCTAAGTGTTAATTTTAAATATTCGATTATTTTATTTGAAAACCGATTTTCGATGGTCTGTTTTTATTCGTTATTCGTGGCACTTCACTAAAGGGGCGGTACCTGTCCATGAAGTACGACAATCTCCGTAGTACATTTTATAGGGGAAAAACACGACACTTCATAGGCGTGCGCCAAGGACCAAGAATTAGTGAACTGTCAAAATTATCATCCTATATTAGACAAAGCATAGAACGGTCAACGTTCACCCACAAATGAATTAGGTCAATCCGATATAGGTAACAATATCCAAATAGGAAATGGACTTATAGATATTTCTTTAGCTTTTTCCTTCAACCTATATCAAATATTCATTAGCCATAAATTCAAATAATCAGTTTTCAATTCTAATTTAAGCGTTAAGTTTGATTGTCCACAAACCATCCAATCCATTGTGGCTAAATAAATATCCTGGTCTATCGAACCTGATAATCGAGGTCATTTATGGCTTCTTACTTTGATACATAGTGTCGTACTTCTAACAACGCCGCTAGTTACATTTTGTGATAGGAATATAATGTTAATCTTTATATAGAGTAATAATGTAGAATGGACGGATTCCCTAGGTATAGCTGGCATATATACAGAATGGAAAATTTTATTCCGATTTTATTTGTCTACGCAGCCAGCCACGAATTTTGGCTACGTAACGGGACGAATGGAGTAAATGTTGGTCGGGATCGGCTAGATACGGATAGGAAATAGGTACTTATTTAAGGAAAACCGTTGAGATGAGGAGGATAATATCCACAGCACAGATGATAGTAGCGCCGCTACAGAAAGCGAATGAGTAAGACAATAATAAAATAATTATCACTTGAATTGCACCTCGATAAATAAATCTCCCCGTTCTGTTGAAGGTTTTACAAGTGGATAGAGGCGCTTTAATAAATGCTTGGCTAAGTATAAATTTAATTTTATGAACCTAATAATTTTACCTGAATAGAAATCCTAGGCACCTCGATACACTCTATGAAAGAGCTGTAAAAAGCTTTTAGCTCAACGCAATAAAACGGCCATTCAAAGACTTCAAATACCTCTAACTAATCTAATAATGAATGAAGTGACTTAGCTCGCCTTTGTTCATCTGGTTATCTTGTCTGAATTCTATTGTAGTGCTCTTGTAGAATTGTCGGCTTTTTAGGTGTTCAATAATAGTAGATTATGCAACACGCATATAAAAGGGGTTATTAAAATACGAGTGTTTTAATACCTAATTGTATGCAGTTGCAAACACTATTTTATCTACACTCATATTTGGATGTTAAAATTGTTTATTAAGTACCTATAATTTTCGCTACTTTGTTGGAAGTACGCTGCGAGTCACTTCTGTTGCCGCGTCGATGATATCAAGCGGCGTGAAATTCATTTCAAAATATCTATTGATTTGCTTTAAACATAAAATAAAATATTCCAAACATAAACAGCAACAATAAGCAAAAATATTCTATTTAGTGGAAAAATAATGTTGTATAATGATAAAAAGTTTATTTATGATACCGCTGTAATGAAAATAGTATGGGAAATGCTGTATCATAAATTACTTTCTTAAATTTTAATAGATTGGCGTGAAAAAAGTTCATACTTAAAACGACTGTTTTAAGTATGAACTTTTATTTAGCTATAAGTGTAGATATAACTATTTTATTATACTCATGACAAACTATTATCACACGAGGCGTATACTCATGCTTTAATACCCCTTTTATATGCAAGTTGCATAAACTACTATTAGATTGGCATGAAAATAGTTTAATTATGTAATTGGAATATTATGCTATGAATGTAGATAAAGAATAAAGAATGACAACTGGAACGGAAACAGTTTTCAAGCTACTCTAACAATCATAACGAGCCGAGAAGTAATTTGAAGGAGTTCAGTTGTTCAGGAAGGAGTTCAGGAGTTGCTCGAAGAAAGAAATAAGTACTGTCCGGGTTTTTGGCCGAAGCCGGAGGTTTCGCCGAAGGTGGCTTTTATTATTTTTGACAAATATTATTGCAAGGTAGTGTACGACCGAAGCTTCGGCTTCGGCCACCTTCGGCCAATAAAGCCCTACCATCGAAACTCGGCCCAAGCCGAAGGTTTCGCCGAATATTCCTAGCAAACGTCATCATTTTATAAATGCTTACCATCAGGCAGGCCGTAAACTTGTTTGCCACCTACGTGGCAGAACAAAAAAATTATAATGCACATTATTTCGAAATGTTATTTATTTGGCAAATAAATAGCAAGGTATTCTTTTATTAACATAAGATTCAATTTAAACTACCTTTCTATAACATACAGTCAATATGCTTTATACTATCTGGATGAGCTCGCTTAACTTTCCCTTCAATATCCGTTCGATTTTTGACTTTTGAAAAGAGATTAATTAACGTAATCCTAATTCAATAAATACCATTTTCATTTTCTTTCTACAACATACATTCAATATTAAGGTTTTCAATCATTTACATTATTAATTGTGGCTTGTAGCCAATCCCGAACAAAATTTCTTCGAGTTGTGGTCGGTTTATCCGGTTTAGCCGATTAATCGGCTTCAGTCAGAAATTGGCCTTCGGTCGGACACTACTGCAAGGTACTTAATTGTTTTATCATCTCTAGATCAACTCAATAAATAAATAAATAAACTTCTAGACGTGATTTAAATTACCTTTCTATATTTTACAATCAATATAAGGCAATATAAGTTCAATATCAAGTGTTGAAAGATTTTTACATAATTAAATGTAGCTTGTAGCCAATCTTGAACAAAATACCTTACGAGATTTTAAACCTTCGGCTTCAGTCTATCTTCTGCATATCGTGAATGTCGGTCCACCTTGTAGTTATAGGGGATCAGCCCACGTTCTGTCTTAGGGTTCGTAACCGCTGTGTTTTCGTGTTCACCGCCCAACGTCATTTAAGTTTGGCAATTTATCGAGCTATGTCGGCAAACCTTGGTTCTCTTGTGGTGGTGGATCTATCTCCTCATTCCGGATTCGATCTTGCAGAGAAATTCCGAGCATAGCTCGTATTTATTGCCGTTTAAGCGACTTTGAGCCTTCTCACAAGGCCTATAGTCAGCAACCACGATGCAGTTCCGTAAGATATCGTCTTACAGGCCTAGAGGTATTTGGAACGAATGTTCTATAGCTACCCGGACGATAACCTGACAGTTGGATTACACAATTTCTGGCAATTCGAAGTATCTGAACTTCTACACTCAGTAATCATGTTAAGCAAGTGAAAATTTTAAGAACTTGTGCGGACCCTTTATTTCTGTCATAAAATGGATTTGTGTAATGTAATTATATGATTCCCTGAAGACTTGCCGATTAGGCGAACTGTAGCATCTGCAAACGTGACGGGACGAAAAACGTTACATCGCATTACATACAAAACACTACTGCGATGTAGAGCAACAACAACGCAAACTTCGTTCATCCTCATGATACATAAACATTCGCATAAAACGCACAACGAATTAAAATCCTAAAAACAAGCCACCCGCCACAAAGGACAATATCGAGATGACAGAACTAGACTAGCAATGCCATTCAAATGATGTAAAGATTAATCGACGTAAATGCGTTCCAAGATCATTCAAGAGTTCATCGACCAGCGTGTGAAAATGTTGCCTCGTAAATAAATAATTCACAAGGCTAGTGTTCTTGGTTGGGGCACGTGGTGGCGGGCACGTGTAGTAGGTAGGTACGTAAACATTTACATTACATAACCGGCTCGTCATCGGCGACCGCGCGCTATCGAGAGCGAAATGGTGAGTCTTGTGAATTACTCACACCGCAACTTTCCACCTCGTAAAACACGAGTGACGACCCTCGACCTGTAGGCGAGAGGTACGGACTCCCCCGTACATAACCGACTACGTCATCTGTCTATGTATGTAGCTATGTGGCGCCGTTCTGGAGACAGGAAATGAGAGTTCCACTCGTACGATTGGAATCGCAATAAAAATGGGCAAGTAACATAATCAACTATTTGAAAGCCCTTCTACCGAAACATACGAGATAGGAAATTCAACTTCCTACAATGTAGACTTCATTGAGCGAATGACGAGAAAATGAAAGTTAAACACAGAACACCCTCCGGGCGCTATGCGACAGCGCTCGAACTCGGCTTTGAATAAGATCAAATTGGTATATCATGTGGCTAGTAAACTATTAATAAAATATTAACTGGATAGGTGAATGTAAAGTCAAAATCGTCGATGGCCTAACCCAACAACAATGTTAAATTATCCAAGTCCAGCAAAGATTGGCGATTTCATATCAATTACTCTACATATCAACAGGTATTGGTATCAATCGCATTCGAATCAGTTATTGCCTGAGCGCCGCGTTACGATTGAAGACCTTATTGAGCAGTGTCTGCAAAATTGTATGATAACAAGCGGTGAATTTTGTTTGCGTTAACTTGGTAAGTAGGTAAAGACGTCCAAAAAGAGCAATCAGTGAACCTGGTATACCCACCCAATTAACACTTCGTAACTTGTTACAAAAAACTTAGGCGAGTAGGGTTCGTTGCGGATGTGTGGGTATTTGTGTAAAGTAGACGGTTACGCTCGAAGGCAAGTGGTACACTTTATTGAATGTCTTTATAGGCCACCTGTTACACGGGTCGGTGTCGGCTAAACAGCTGATCGAGCCGGAGCGAATTATTATTATTGTTGTCGGATAGCGGCTCAACCTTATTTATTTGTGACGAGGGGGCGCGGGGCGACGCGCTGCCGGCTACCGGCTACCGGCCGCACCGCAGCCGTCACACCACTCCCATTGTTCACAGTACCAATAAAACTAGACCCATCAACTATCGCTTCTACGACAATGCTTGTATTTGGTATGACCTCTGTTATCCTTAATTCGTACAAAAACGACAAATATCGTGGAACACTTAGAATTCCTGCAGCCACAAACAATTACAAAGCTGTAGATATTCAGAACCGACAAGACCAAGTGAAATTAAACGAATAGACAACCATTGCCAGAGATGCCATTACGTCTATTGATGACGAATAGTCAATATTTTATGACGTGCCTCACGTTGACATAATAAACGCCCCTGTATGTTCAAAACATTCTTGCTTTGATATTATTTAGACTCAACGTGGGCGTATGTTTGACAATCGAACATTAAACTTTCATTATGAAACTTGTGTGCTTACAAGTTACAACACCTGATCAACCTGAGAAATAATGAATCACCGGTAAAAATTTATTCACATCTAAAGTCGTCGCACGAATAATAATATGTCGAAACATAAAAACACGAGGGAACAATGCGAGTGTCCAATTAAACGGAGCTCGCACACGTCATCGAAAGGTGTTTCCCGAAGAACGCACTCACACATGGATGATCAGCTGACTGCTCTGATTTTAACCCACACCACTGAGCCGACTGTTAGAGAACATAAATAATGACGGCCCACCTACCTACCTATACGTAACACATATCGTATAATTTGTATGAGCGACCGGCATAAGGAATGTGCGATACGCAAATGTTTTCCACGGCATTATAGTTTTTACAGCAAAACGAATACAATCGAACGGCGGCTTCGCTTATGGCCGGCAGTTAGAACTTTATGGCAGCGAGGAGTGCGAGCGTGAGATCGCATTAAATAATCAGAAACACATACATATAAACAATGCCGATACATGTGCGTTGATAACGGCTGCCGATCACTGAGAGAGCTTTCTAATCATTTGTTACTTTTTCCATTCAATATCTACAATCTGATGATGTGACAGATCACATACATGCGGTAAGGCCACGAATCAAGATGCATGTTTATCTATCTACATACGTGTTGAAGGTCGATAAAGAAATTGTATGAAATGACATTATTTCAGACTGGCGTCATTTTATTGATAAAGTTAATGAAGTAATATATACTTCTACAATGTAATCAAGCTCTCTTTCTTAAATACATAGTTTGATTACATTGTAAGGCAAAAGAAACGTGTTTCTGTTCATAAAAAGATGCTTGAAGAATTTCAAATTAATATAATTGCTTCATGCGCGCAATTTTACATCGTTCCAAAAGCCAAAGAAATACAACACAAATTATTTGTTCAAGACACGATATAAATCTGTTGAGTGGAGATATTGAATAAAAGCAAAAGCGAAGAGATATTTTACGAGGAATAAATGCGCCTAAAACTCTACCGTCGGCAAATGCCGCAACGCGGTCGATAATGGCTGCTTATCATAGCATTCATAGTATTCATGCACAGATTCATGTGAGCATTGGGGCATGTATTCCATTGCAAAATGTAATTAGTGTAGATGAATGAGTCAATTTTAACAACTCATTGCCGTTTTTTGTTCCAATGCGCTATTAATTTGGAGCAATTACTGAATGTCAAAGTTGACATGAATGCACATTGATTCAAAATAAAATGGAAGTCGCCGGTCATATGATAATAAAAACAAACATCTAGTCGCCGTCGTCGCCACAAAATAGATCCGAGTATTGAGCCAACACACACAAAGACAAGAAAGCGGTCGGATGTCACGCAGACAAGGATACCGAGGCGCTGCTCGTATACGAGTACGCACGCACACAACCGAGGCGGTAGATAAGAATCGTCCCATTTTACATTGAGTCATGCGGCCGCTGCCGATACTTACTGTGTTCGCAGGCAGCCTTATGATGACGGCCGTCTTGTGTGTTTCTTGGAACGACACCGAAGCACAGATAACGCCGGACTGCGCACATACACTTCTATCACATACACGACTGCAGCTAGCGACTCGAGGGGATTCGAGAAAAAAACTAAGAGACCGGTGACTGCGAAGGAGGAGAAGCGAACTTCGAAAGAAGCCGACGGGAAGCCAGACTCGTGTGGAATATTGTACGTTCGATGACGCTAGCGGTGCGCACGTTTCAGTTGGCGCACGGCGACTGGCGCAGGCGAGGCGCGCGGTGCGGCGAAGCGGGCGGGCGAGCGATTTCACCGGGCTGATATTGCGACGGCACGCCGCTGCCGCTCCGTTCGACCCATATGTATAGCTACGAGCCGGCGAGCGAGGGCACGCCACACCACACGCCAGCGAACGCGCGCGGCCCCCCCCGGCACGCACCCAACCGACGTCTCGGGACCGACTTCGGCCACACTCACTTCGCTTCGCTCGCTACTCCGTCCAACACTAAATCTGCGCATTCTTCTTGCATGCCATTCATATTGTTTTGTTTAACCTAACGTATTGCATTACGCGGCGATATCCCTTTGAGGAAAATTAAGTTCGTTAAATTAATGGCAAAAACTATATATAAAATACCTTAACAAAGTGCTGTTATTGTAACTACTAACCTACGACAAGCGCAACTATTTTTACAGTTGGTGTAATTAAAATAAAATAAAAAACTATTAAAAACGATTTATGAAACAAATGTCTTCTAGTAGCTTCTGATTAGAACCTGGTATTAAACTGCAGCAAAATGTGGCACTACTCTTCAATCAGTACATCATTAACTTCGTTGTTAGGTTCAAATTAATATGTCATTACAAAGTGACATGCTGTGCAGATATTACATGGTCGGTATCGCAACGTAGCTATAACGCTATCTCATTACTGCCGCATTGTTAACCCTGCCTGTTGGGAATTCCGGTCAATTCCATTTGTGCAAGCTCTAGCTATTCCACTAGAGCATTATAAATTGATTAAGCGCCTGATAAATTACGTATTTGCAACTTAAAATCGCAGGATGTTCTAGTCGCAAACAAAACAGGTTTCCTAATGAAATAGGTAGGTAAGCCGGAATATTATTTCTCGATTAATCGTAATATGAATACTGTCCATTAGTGCACGTCCGTCGTGCACGTTCACGAACAAAAATACTACTTCAATCAAGAACCGGAGGGAAAAAATGTAATGGCCGTAGGTTGATGAAACGTGGCGCCAGGGCGGCGCCGGCAAGGCTCCGCACAAAAGACGCCCAACGGTCTACGTGAGAGCACCGCGGTTAATCCCTCGTTTAGCCCACTCGCTAATCGATCCTATACAGATTAGGTTACCTGTGCCCGTACTACTACAACTGTAATAACTAATAAGTGATAATCGGAGTGTACCAATAATAAAAACGAACAACGTGTAATTAGTATAAAATTGGTATCTGATCATAAAGTTCTATCTATAGGTAATTATGGGCACATAGAATATTTTGGAAAATTTATAGCGTGGCTAAGGCAAGACTGAATAAATATGCAGAGGGTGAGGCAAGGCGGCCGTGCCGGCGGATTTATCGTTAGCCGCGCCGTAGAACCTGTTCTATTAAGTGCCGGACTGGAGGAGGCACTCCGAGGGACGTCCGCTCCGCAAAATAAAAGAAATATGTTTTAGTGGGTTAGCGAGCTTGTTTACGATGGTATTCTTCGAGCGCTATTATGCCGCCATTAGTTACATAAGCGGCTGGACTGGACCGCGCCGTAATTAAACGATTTGTCTTGCACTCGATTCAGGTTTCACGCGGAATCAAATGAACCTAACCTACCTAAGGCTATATAAAAATAATACTTCACATGTAAATATTTATTACGCCAGTATTGGATGATATGTCGCAATACGTATTAATGCTAAATAGCATTTAATATAGGGATTTAATAGAGAGGGAAGAAACGTGGACGGCGGTTATCGTCGAAAGTGTCGAAACAGGCGCTCGCGCAGGCACGGCCAGCGCCGCCATCTGTCGGCCGCCGAGCGAGCTTCCAACAACCGGATGCCCGACCAGTTTTCTGTGACACCGAACACCTGCAAGCTAACTGCCACTACAGTTCGACCAACAACGGTCCGTTTCTATGAAACTTTCTTTATGGTTGCATTATTCTTCAAGCATTAAACTTTTATACTGGCATCTAGTTGAATACCGTTTGTATTATAATTTGCTTTCAACCAACCAGTCAACAATGGTTCGCTTTAGTTTTGCTCGGTAGGTTTTCTAGTAGCCTTTATGCCTTGAGAGACTTGAGTACGAGAACTTAAGAACTCTGTGTGGCGATTATGATCATATTCAAATCTTGAGTACATTATGTTAGGAAGGTACATCCTTGGCGTCCTTGCGCGCGGCTGAGACAATGCGGAGTGGTTACATAAGCTAAAACAGCCGTAGACGCGTCAATGGCATCTCGACCCTGGCTCTGTCGTCACTGACCCACATTACTCACTCATACGCAATGACAATACCGTTAACTTATTATATAATCTGCAACCGACTCCGAAACAAGCTCCAGTTCGGATGTGTGTCAGAGTCGGTAATTACTACCATTGTGGTTATACGCGTTGGCTTGGCAGAGCACTATCAATACAATGCCGGTAGCTTAGCTTTGATTAAGTATGAGTAAGTGCACAGAAGCAATCGGCACACTCAATCATTCGAAATGTCCCATAAACCTTCGCGATTTATCTGTTCGCGTGCGAGGTTGGAAGCCAAGGTTCTGAAGTGGTAAACGGCTATGTCTATCCAGCAGTGCAAGTGTATTCGCTATCTTGGCACATTTCGTGAACAATCGAGTCAAGAGAATTATCGCATTATTAAATAATTGTAGAATAGGTACCATTATTGTATGTGCGTGTACGTATCTCCAATGAGACGAACAGCATAAGCGATGAAAGCAAAAACAGAAAACAATGAATACAAACGACGAGCTAATGACTAGAGCACGTGGCATGGGATATACATAGAAAGTAATAATTGTTTGTTAGAATTTCTCGCGACGCAGGCCCCGGTGCCGATGTAGGCCACTGCCAAGGTCGAATGCTTAATATAAAGTCTGGCGTCGGGACATTAAAATGGTCGCCCTCTGAGAGCCCCACCCTTATCCGAGACCGGCGGCCGCGAGCGCTGCATTCGATATAAAGCATTCCCAATTCGCAATGCAATATTATTAATATTATAATATGAGCGACGTAATATATACCTACCTATGCAAGGTACATAACACACGATCGGGTTATCAGAATATTGCATACAACATTACCGAGCAACAGCTGACGCGATAATATTGTGTTTATGTACCGCTTCCTTAACCTACATGTGTTACACTAGTTAACGACAACGTACTTAGTTAATGATGTCCACTAGTTCCACTACCTCAGTTTGAACATGTGCCAATTACATAAACTTGATAAGTTATTGGTGGCAAAAATTTAACCGGCAATTCTTCTGAATTTACGAAGCAAATAAGTACAAGCAAAGTAATATAAGTTTATTCCAATAACCTTTGAAAAGATCCGTCGAACTCCGACCTAGAAGGGGTACCTATTATAGCTATGAAGTTGGTCAACACGGCGCCGCCGCCGCCGGCAAAGAGCACAGCGCGTTGCACTCCAGAGAAACTTGGGAACTTTCACTTTCCAATAAGGAATGCTTTGCTTAGGGTTTCCCGACCTCAAGTAAATAAATAAAAATACTCCTCCGCTATTCCGACAAAGTTCAACACAATAATGACATATAATTAATGAATGGAAAAAGCTGGTGAGGAAAACTGAAAACGAATGAATGAACCCACCTAACGATTACACTATACGAGTAAACATCACATTAACGCTCACAGCCCATAATTATTATTATGTCATTGGGTAAATGTTGGGGTTTCCCCATTGGCTAGGCGCCAAGAGGAACAATGTCTCCCTTTAAAAAATTTAAATGTACACACTACTCATAGGTGTGATGTGACAGAGAGTGTAACATTTTAGTATTATCTGGTAGTAGGTTTTAACTCGGAACGTTCGGTACATGGGTTTGTGGGCGGCACGTCGATTGGTGCGCTCACCGCGCTGCTAAATGTGCGCGGGCCATTCGTCTAGTCTCCAGTGGAGCGAGGCTCGTAGGCATTCACGAGCGGTCCGCGGCGGCGGTCACGAATCGGACGCGCCGGAGGCCGGGGCGTGCCTCGCGCCGCACTCATCGCAACCAGATGACATCACTGTCCGACTCGGTCTCTTAACTCACTGGGCTCCATATTGCATTCAATTTGCATCCCATTCTATTGGGATACGCTTTGGAAATGGTCACGTATGAGGAGAGGTTGTCCGTCGTGACCGCTAAATAGCATAACAACCCTCAGTTCAAAAATAAATTCATTTGTAATTTACTAATACAGTCATCCAATAATCACGACGAAAGAAAACAGAACGAGTTGAAGTTTAAGGCCCGAACTACAGAGCACACACTTGATATCGTGTTCTCATTTGCTGTGTTTATTACCTAATATACCGTAACTTTGTATCGCAGTTTAGAATTTCACGTGAGTGACGCTACAAGTAAATTCTGAACTCAAACACGTAAGTGTTACGACACATTGAGAACGCCATCTCAACTTGGTGCCCAAGTCGAGTTCGGTTTATTAATAGGGGCCTACGACAATCTCGAATCATGAAGTCAGACAAGGCGGATCGCAAACACCCGAGGTATCGCCAACGGGCGGTGATTGATAGCTGGGCTGACACTGTGTTGCGTCAAAGCCGCTCGGGTCGCGGGGTCAATGTCTCCACCGCACCATCACAATACCCCACCGTGGCGTTCATAAGCAATTAAAATCATGTCCACACTAGCTGAATACGCATTTACGCATGCTCCTCTAGCAATCTGAATCCCCCTACCTATTAAGACCCGTTTATTCCGCGGTGTCAAGTTTAAGAGGTTACTAACGGTGTTTATTAAACTAAGCTCTATCATAAAGAGGCTCGTTATTCACGACAGCGGCCAACAAGAGTGTTCTGCCGATAGACTAAACAAAAACCTTTATCTACACTCATAGCTTTGTGTGCCAATAACATATTCGAAAACAGTCGTTCAAGGATGAACTGTTTTCAAGCCAATCTATAAAATTTTAAAATGTATTTAATTATACAGCATTTTCGATACTATTTTCATTACAGCTAAAATATCTTTTTAATTAATATACAAATCGTTTATTTTTTAATTTCTGGACGGGCGCGATTCATTGGCTGTATACTGAACTATGAAGTGCGCGGAAAAATATAATTATTTTCCCGCCAAATAGAATATTTTTTCTGATTATTTTTCTGGTTTGTGTATTATTTTTCCTCCTTTAAACAAATAAAGAGACAAGTAAACGTGAAAGCAGTGAAGTGAATTTCATGCCACTTTAGGTATATCTTCGACACAGAAACAGAACCGCTTCTCGCAGTTTACTTCCAGCAAAGTGAAAACATGAAAATATGAGTATAGATAAAATTAGGTATTAAAACAACACTTGGCTGCATGTTTTTATACCCCCTTTTGTATGAGATTTGCATAAATTACTATTACAAAAAAATCGTAAAGATGACTTCGATTTTTAAGCTGAGAGGTGAGAAACATTCGTGAAATCTGCTTCTTTCCGTGACCCGTGTTTTGCACATGTATTGAAGTAATTTATATATTTGTAGTGATAAAACGTCAAATTTTGCGTTGATCACCCGAACAAAATTTTACGTAGAGGCTACTAAAACATATCACGATGAAATAATACTCAGAAACACTAGTGGGTACCTAAGTAAGTATGTAATATTATATTATAATCAAAAACTATAAACGTGATAATTAAAATATTTTCAATACCAATCTAACCGTGTCGCCGCGCCGGAGCAATCTGCCAGCGTAACATAATGTCGAACCATTTTCTCGACGACGACGTTGTGGAAGTATGATGAAAAACTAGGTGAGATTGTTCTCCACAGTATGTTGTTTAAAATTATGGTTGCTCTGACCATCTTTCCTATAGTATACATAAATTAAACCCTCAATCAAATCTTGTTTGAACTAGGATTACCGACAAATTGCATTGGATAATTTATACATAAAACATGCACGCCCGTATCCCACAGGTAGAGACTATCGAGTGCCACAAGCTACGATCCCGGCACACTGCTTTGGCCTCTTCCACAATCATACACCTTATACACTATTACATATTTATTTATAGGTATTTATGAACAGAGTAAAACAAAATTTAATTACATCCCGTTTTCAATCAAGTATTACAATAAAATTTACTCCCTGCCGTCTGGATGAGTATTGATAAAATTTAATTACATTCCGTTTTCCGTCATAATTATCAGATGTTGATTTTTGCATTAATGGTATTTAATAGTATTGGAATAACGTGGAATACGGTTTTGTTCGTCGTTCGTGTAAATATCACAATGAGCATCTTCTTGACGTGGATATGTTTATCGGTACATTACCAAAGTTTAAAAAGTACGTTAAAGAATTGTTGATACACATCTAATTGTTGTAGTTTATTTTTATGATATTATATGTATAATGTAGATCGTTAAGTTTGTTTTTATGTATTTAATCTAGGTAATTGTAGGTCTTTATTTATCATATTCTTTTAAAATTGCATTCTGTATAAGACTGTTTGTTTCTAATAAAAAAATAAAAAAAAATAAAAAAAAAATGTTTTGAATTTGTTATAAAAACATGCGGTGTCGGTGGCTGCAGCCGCGTCAGCGGCGCACGAAGCCAGCCCCGCAGCACGCGAGGGAGCCATCACACGTTCGCATTAACCAGTCTATTAATGGCTGCCAGCATCGCGTTCTACACGAAACTACACAGCTTCAATACACGGCCGACGTTCGGCTCGCTGCGATGCATTGGAAACCAATTAATTAGCTACACTGCAAGTGGGCTTTGGTAACGTCCAGGTGTAGTGTTGCAGTTGGTATTGATCTGATGAATTTTAATGTCTGTTACGGGTTTGGGTGTTATATGTATAATAAGTATGTATTTAAAAAGTATTTAAGTAATATATCAGTTATCTAGCACTCATAGTATAAGCTTTGCTTAGTTTAGGGCTAGATGGCGCTGTGTAAATTTGTCCACGGATATTTATTTATATTTATTATTTATCTAAATCTAGAAACATTCTGACTGACTGGTCCGCTACACAACTTACTACTCCGGGTCTAGCTAGACTCGACAAACATAACATTGTGCTGTAAAGGCTTATCAGTGACTTGAGTGAACACTCATTTCCTAACCACCTTTTATCGCGCGAAATGGTTACTCAGAAAGGCCATTCCAAAGAGCCCATCTCGTTGCGTTCATTAGACCAGTTCCATAATACCATATAAATGCATTGTCATCCAATTTACATAGGTATAACAAATTTCAGCTCAATTGAACGCCGGGAAATGGGTCAAATTAAGCTTGCGAAATTCCAGGTCATACAAATGAAGTTTAAATAAAAGCTTTTATAAATAACCGCTCGTGATACCGCGGTGAGGAGGGGTGACTATGAGGGGTAGGAAATTGTATGGAACGTACATACTCGTACATACAAGCGGGTAAATAACATCAAGCGTCATGCCTTTGAGAAGTTAGTCACGTGAGAGAGGTCTGCCAGAACTCAGGACCCCGTGGAAAAGGCGTGACGAACTTATTTAGGAGGACAAAGACGTGGACGACCATTAGTTAAAAACTTGATATTTGCCGTGAGTTGGCGTGGTTAATTCTATAAGTACTGCAAATCTGAATGTCGATATCAATGCCTTCTTCTCGTAGGTATCCAACCTGTATCCAAAATCTGATCACAATTGCAGGTCGGATGAAACAAAACTCCTTTTTAGTGAACACCTTCAAGAAGCATTCCGCGCGGTTACGGTCGGTCGAGGGTCCAGTTTTACAACCTTGTTACCGGCGATCCAGTGTTTTTACGGCGCGATTAAACCGCTCGCCCGACCTGCCTACCCTGTAATTGGGGTAAATCTTTTTATTGTAAACCGTACTATAGAATGTACTCGCTCACATTTTGCATAATAAATCCAATTACAGAACACTTTTCCAGTTAATCGGACACGTACGTATTTATGGACACAGCAGGTAATCCGTAACTATTAATATTTATTTACCGCAATTCGACGTTATTGTATTGCGTTCCGATTCGAGTTGCCGGAATACAATACGTACTCGTATACATAGCGGGAAAATGAAGTGCGGCTTTATAGTTCCAGAACTGAAATAACATGGAAAAGCTTTATCTGTTTTGTGAGCCGTATCAATTATTAAAATTCACCACGCCGCGCTCGCCACACTCGCAGCTCGCATCGGCCGCGCTGAGCATTATCGAAATCGGACCGTAATAATTACATTCGAGCCGAATGCGGCCGCTCCATCCGTCTGCCCGCCCGGCTAAATAAAATACACGCGCCAGATAACATTTTATCAATGCAATATTTATTGTCCGCTTTCGTAAACATCGTTAAAATTAAATCGGGCTACTAAAATTTAAATTAACATTGTACGCCAAATTGATAAAGCAAATTCCATTTAAAGTTTAATTAACCGACATTCATTACCAAATCAGGCGAATTTTAATGATAAATTAAAATCATTAGCGGCGCGGCGCAGCCGAGAGACCCGGGACCGGGTGAAGTAGCGCACGCCCGAGAGAGTTGAAACGGAAAGCAATCGAAACAAGACTTGGAAACAAAAACAAACTGCCTACGTGAATTCGGCGGAGGCGCACCCGGCGCGCTCGGCTGCCGGGGCACGGCGGCACCCCGGCTTATTCAATTAAAACGAACGTGGAGTCGCGCCGCGCCGCACTGCGCCGCCTCGCCTTCTCGCTGCCCCACCAGCCTTGCCAAATGAGATTTGGTGCATGCAACCTCCACCGTGCCAATCCTGATACTTGTTTCGACTCCGTGTTTTAAACAAAATAAATAATCAGAGCAAACATTTTCAGCGAACCGTGGGTAGAGCAGAGCACCCGGTTTACATTTCGTCATGGGAGTCCGTTCCGCTGATTCTTGATCTTTGTCATTATAGGTACTCGTAAATAGCATTGTTACAAGACTGATTCCAATCTGCATTGTAACAGTATCTAAGATTCCTTAAACTTGTAGCAATATTTTATTTAAATCTAGCTTTTGCACGCAAATGCAAAAGCTAGATTTAAAAATGCAAATCTTTTGCACATTTGTATGAATTCTTTAAAGCTGCGACATGGTTACCGAGTATTCTTTGAGCACTCTCAACTATCGTCATAAGCTGTACGATATCAATATCGGTCCCGGCAGTTGCGAGAAAAATGCGCCTTGCACATTTTTATCACAAGTGCCATATTCTTTGAAGCAGAAACTTGGTTACAGAGTATTGGTTGAGCATTCTCAACTCAACTATCTTTTGCACATTTATTTTTAATTACATGTGCCATATTGTTTGGTTTAACAGGGACATGGTTACTTTTTAACACAACTTTTTACTGTTTGTATATGTATAGAAAAGTTATAAAGAGCATGTAAATAAATAAGTGAAGTTGACAATGAAAAACATTTTCATGTCATCAATATCACTGTTCTTTTCTAAAGCGTTCCATATCTGAAGGGTAAAAAGGAACCTTAATACTATTTGTGCATCCGAGCGTGCGTCTGTCACCAGGCTATATCTTTGCAACATTAATAGGTAGACATTTAAATTAGGTTAACGTTAGAATTTGATGCCAACGACAATTACAATGTTTCTCTGGCTAACATCAAAATCTAGCCTAAGAAGTATTTAAGGTAATGGTATGGAACCCTTCGTATGCGAGGGTTTACATGAACTTGGCTAATACTTCTTATACCAGCAAAGTTAGTAAAGAAATTTCTCAATAAATTCATTTCTTTGTGGCTTTTATGGATGGACTTGAGACATCATCATTTTAGCTGCAGTACTGCCATTGATGAACAGAGGCCTCTGCTCACGTCTTCCGCATCGTTCGACTCTCGTGCTTCTTTCATCTATCGGTTCCCCACGACCTTCATGACGTCATAGGAACTTCTTGGCTTCGCTTTGACGTCATTTACTCGTACTACACAATCCTTGAAAAGAAAATCCAACGTTTTGTATTTTGCAGGCTTCTCAAGACTGATTTCATGGGAGACTGAATTGAATTCATTCAGGAATTAACTTCATTCATACTTTTATTCGTTCGTGAGCCATACTATTACACTCTGTAAATTCCAACATTAATATCTTATTTTGTAGTCTTCAAAAGGCTCAATACATTTCAAAGGGCCCGTTAGATGTAAAAGATAATGTCATTTATGCAATAATAACCCGTTTAAGAGAAATTTCCCGGTAATCATCCGCATAATCTAGTTAGATACGGTACTTTTGCTTTGCTGCTTCCTTTTCTGAAGGAATGAACGTCGCAATTAGAAATACGCAGAATTGCGCGGCGCCTAGGACATTTTTTGTTCATTTGAAAATTAAATAGACGTATTCAGTTCAGCATTACAAGCCCAGCAATTACAGCGTGTGGAGCCCAGAATGAGTGCGTTGAATATGAATGTGGTGTAACGTCATTATTGTGTCCCACAAAACGGGCACTAACTAGCAGAATGGCGGGAGCGCGCGCGGGCGCGGACTCCGGGCGTCACCCGCCACCCGCCAGCTTACGGCGCGCTGTTACCGTCATTCATTTGCGTCTACGCCGCCCCACTCAATCTCGTTTATTATGAACGTGCAGCCAGCGCACCTCCAGCTTTTTATATTTGAATATTTCGCTACATACATTCCCTTTTACATTGTTACGTATAACCGTTGTACGCGGCGGCTACAGTGGTGCATAATAATGGCCTCGCCATTTGCAACGTGCCGTTTTTTGCATTGCCGTTGCCGTCAATCTAGTTAGTGGACATTGGGGGTTCTTCATATAGCAGAGCAGCGTAGCACTAACCGTGTTAATATGCTTTCCTCTTTGAAGTGGTATTAATAGTGAGCACAACGATTGTGCGGGTCTGCGCCGGGTCTCATGTAGATAAAGAATTTGATTCAGTTGGGGATGCAATGCGCTCGTTCACTAAAATAAGAATAGCATAAAGTACGCTCGTACAATGGGTTCCATTGGGCTCCCCTACCGTACCGTGAGACTGGGGTATCCCTGCCGCGCCGCGTCGCGTCGCGCAGAACCGGCATTCATCAAGTGCATAAATAAAATAACTTGAATTAGTACCCTTGCCGGCGCGGGTTCTCCTTTTCGGAGACCGGAGAATAATTCCTTTCTCCATTATTGTGTCACCTTTTTGAATGGCTAATGGTGATTTCCTTTTACATACGCAGTACGTATTGTATTAATTACATGGAAAAAATATGAATGCAGAAGACGAATTTAAGCATGTATAACATCATATAGATACATCCTCAAGAAGAGGCAAAAGAAGGATGTCAGGATTATAGTATATAGCATACAATAGTCTCTGCCTGGGCCCGTGGGATTCGAGTATGAGTGGTAAAATGTGTATTGTACGTGTGTATGTATGGACCATATAGTTGTATTTTTATTTATACATGAGCTCTATCTATTAGCAAAGGAGAAGCGAAATTTACTGACAGTTATTGAGAACAGAAGGGGGAAAATGCTAGTTCATTTAACAAAACATGACAACTTTTTGAGGCAAAGCTTTAAAGGCAAAGTTGAGGGAAAGTGAGGAAGAGGAAGGCCAAGATTTGAATATTGGAAGGACGTGAAGAAAAAAGTGAGCGCCGGGGATTATAAAGAGATGAAGAGGTTGGCAGACAGGAGAGAAGAGTGGCGATTGCTCCACAGACAAGTCTTACTCTTAAATATATTATGATCATGATGAGCTCTATATATTTTTTCTTTTATACATTTTTATGACTATTCCCTTTATTTACTTTTTTCTTAAATTTTAATTTTTTACAATAGAAATATAAAACACAATAAAAAACCTAAAAAATACGACCGATTATTATTATTAAAAAGATATTCTACATGTATTCTTATTATCCTGCAAGTTATTTATTACTCAATACATATAATTCAAACGCAGTATTATAACATCAAGAATCAGTGTTCACGTAGTAAAAATCACGACCGTCTATAACAGCTGATCTTATAAATGGATCGCAATCATTGCAATTACAAAAAAGAACTGGTATCACAAAGAGTAGAATAACAGAGCGGGCAAGGGTGGCGGGGGTACGGGGCCCCGGGGGCTCGAGGGGAGCGCTTTGGGGCGCCGCGCGGGCCCGGCACATTCATTACAAAAAGCGTCACATCGCGGAACGGGCCCCGGTTTAATAATTCCACTCATTTGATCCCCCCGGCGGCTCGGCGGCGGCGGCGCGCGCTGGCGCGCCGGCCGAGCGAGACAATGCACGCCCGCCTAACGGTATCAATCAACATCAAACAACCCTGCTACGCCAGATTATCTGCAAACAGCTCCAGGGCTGCGAGACGCACCGCCCTAGCAAATACATCGAACGCCGCGCACGCCGCGCACACCGCTCGCCACTCGGCAAGACCAATCGCAATCCCTAATTAAATAACTACACAAATCAGGATAGTAGTACATTAATTACACCTGTAAAATGTTTTGTACCAAAATGAGTTCCAGGTAATTTCGCTGAAATGAATTGCGCGATTGTAATTGTGTGTTGTTAGAAAATAATTTTATGCATAACCACCAATTACGTTTTCATTGGTTATGAACATGTTAAATATTTAAAAAAAATACACAACTGATTGTAAAACTTTAGAGATCAGTATAGGAGGATCTGAATATGAAAAATGATGAAAAAATATGATCAATATGAAAAGAAACAGGCTCTTTCTACTATATCAACTACCAACATTGCTCTTCATATACAATAAATAAAACAAATATACAATTAAAATACAAACTGAAGGCAAAGGCATTTCAAACAAAACAATCAATGTAAACAGATGTATCATGGGTGCGTATGGGCTCTTGTTTTCCGCGAGTTCCATATCACCTGCACCGGTAACCTAAATACTAAACCCGCAGGATAATGCTTCATTACATGCCTCTTCATTCACTCGTTCAGTGGAAAGCGCACATGTAAATAAAGGTGCATGGCAACATGGAAACATCAATAGGCGGTTGAATAGGGGCGTCGAGAGGAATGTCGTCACTTGTTTTGAAAACATTTGCGCAGCGCGAGCCGCGGAGTCGCGCCCGCGAGGGCAAAGCAATCCCGATGCTTTGATATGAGGCTAATGAAATGCTCAAGCAATTACCCGCGATTCAATTCAATAGGACCCGCCGGCCAAGCGGCGTATTACTCTTGCGATAACAATGCTCGCCGTGAGAATAATTAAATTAAGCTACCACTGTCCGTCCGCGAAGGTGAATTGTTAACGATATGCATAAATGTTGAGCTATCGAATAATCATTATTCATTATAATTGACTTCTCCTGTAAATTGTACATGGCTTCGCTGTGAAGCAGTTACAGGAAATTTTTAAAATTAATGCCATTATTTTGACGCAAGGTGGTCACTTAGCTATGCTAGGTTTTTTTGCATCAATGTTAATTTGTATTATCCAGGTCTTAAAGTTATTTTTGAGATCCAACGCAACAAGGTTTCCAAATTAACAAAATTCCAATAAAAAAAAAGCAGCGGTTAAATGGCAAAAGCGAGATATTAAACGGCCGTTAAAAATTGATTAAAAACAACGAAACAATAATTATTCCACGTTTATGTGGAGCACAATGGAACGCATTGCTTTTGAGCTGTTTGTCTCTATTCCACAAATATCAAAGTCACGCTGTCAAAAACACCGTTTGCAAGGGCCGCGCCGCTATCTTGTATCTATATTTATCTGTATTCACTTTTGGAATTACATGTTACACATAAATGACTTCCTATTTCATTTAATTCAGAATTACGTACGATTCGTAATACATTTCATAAATAATATCCCAGTTTTACGAACGGTTTGCCAAGAAAATTCTTTGTTATTTTCTCTCTTGTTCTCTTTATTCTCTCTAAGGTTCAGTCGCACTTCATAAAACAATGTGGATTTCCGTTGTAAATAATATTCGTGGCTGAACTTTAGTGACATTTTGGTTACACGGGAAGTTTATTGTGAAACCTGATAAACAATTTTTTGCCGACTTTACATACTTGGAAAATTCTTTTTATTAGTGAATCTAAAAACGTGTTAAAAGTGGCCGTGGTTAAAATTGCCTAGATTTAAAACTAAACATCGGTTTTGTAAAACGTATCACTTCAAAAATGTAACTATTATTTGGGGTTAGGTATCCCAGAATTTGGGGTATTTTTTTTTTCAAACAAACTTTAGTAAAAGAATGTCAACGTCAACATAATTTACATAGTCAAAAAATAAACTTAAAACTAGATATCCGTACAACTTCGTCATAACACTTAAACTAGATGTTTAACTCACTCTTTGCCATTCCCGGTGCAAAGGTGCCCATAACACTAGCAGCGTTGCCACGATGAATGGCGACGGACAGCCTCTGCAACAGGAATGACCCAGAGCGGGGGTCACCCCCCCTCATACAACGGCCAACGTCTTTGAGAAACACCCTCGCTTCCTCACACCAACACCCGGTCGTTTCCGATACGAGAGAGACAAACAAGTAATTGTTTTGCAGCGCGGAGTATTTGGAACCGCAGATTCATTAATGAGTTTCGCATACATCGCAGCCCAAGCGAAGAGCCACAGCCACCCGCAATGACTCGCTATCTAAGAGCGTGCCTAGATGTGGCGACGGCAAAGCGTGCAACCACGCACCTGACTCTGGCTGTGATACTGCCTTAAGCCTTGCGAGGTCTACACCCATAGCCACACCCTCCAGCTGCTCCAGCACCCTCTTCGCCCCAATATTGTCCCAAGACTGCTGACTCTCCGGGCACTCAGTTATAGGCGTAGTCGGGTTGAGAGCCCCCCAAGCCGTCAGTGCATCACCGACATGGAGAATGTTTATCCTGGTACCATCTACTAATAGAATGTTAGTGACAAGACTCACAACCCCATGCAAAGACTCAAGGAAGGCCGGCAGGCTCACATACCGAACACGCCGAATCCCTAACCCCCCACATCGGATAGGTAAGGATGCTTGGCTCCACTGGTCTTAGATGTTTAAAATACTCTCCACAGAGTCCCGAAGTATCTCATCAAAAGCTGCGATACTATCCGGAAACAGCCAAGTTGGACGCGTACGCAGAAAATAATTTATTTTAGGGACGCACATCCGCAGCAAAAGTAGTGCAACATGCGCCGAAAGCTTTTCAAGACGATCCCGAGCGACAAGGAGAAGCTGCCCTCTAGAGTCAAAGGTCTCTGGGATGGCCTCAGGGAAAATGGGTGACCCTAAAAGGTGGAACGAAGATGAAGATAATTCCCTGAGGCCGGGAATCAAGGAGGATAAAAGAGGAAAGGAAGCACGAGACTCAGTACTGCAGGGGAAAAATTCACACTTTCCGGTATTAACCTCTAGCCCCAGCCTTCGAAAGTGCGGTAGTAAAATCTGCAGGTCTTCCTTTACTACTTCAGCTGTTCCTGCAATAGTACAACCGTCTAGGTACCATATAGTTAAAGGAGACTTAAGCTCCGATATAGCCTTATGTATGGCCAAGTGGATCCCCCTGCTGCGCACCAACTTGGGAGAGGATAAGAGAACAGTCATAGAATAAATTGAAAGGTGAGTGATACGGTTGGTGAAGAAACGGATACAAAGAAGGCAGCTTATCCCTGGCCTCGCTCAAAAAAACGTCCCTCTCAACACTGTTAAAGGCGTTTTTAATGCCCAACTTGACTATGACGTAATTCGCCCTCTCCGGATCCATCACTACAGTGCGCACCGCGTGGATGGCCGCCTCACAGCCCAATGGAGTACCAAAACCCAATTGGCAAGGACAAAGGTAATTCGCCATCTCCCTGACTGCGCAGCATCCGAGCTAGCCATCAAACGACGGATAGTATTCGCCTAAGACCCCCATTTTTTGATAAACCGCACAATATTACCCCATAAAGAAAAGGACAAACTTCGGGACTTAGTAGACCGCTTAATAAAAAGTGGCTCAATTTTGTTAAGCCGTCGATTAGTCTACGACCATTGTCACCGGCTGAAAGCGAAGTCAATTCTTTCAAATGAACTGGACGAATACCATCTTAATCCCGCCACAGATCCATTATGGAAAGTATTAAGCACTTGCAAAACTTCCTTAGCCTCAACTTTACATGCCGAGACAGATCGATCAGGAGACGGTGGAAATGCGAGAGGACGGGAAAATGCTGGATGTTTTGCGTGAAGGGAGGCAAGAGCCTCAGGGCTTGAAGGGGCTACTGTATCAGAAGACATCAGCAACCGAACCGCTCAGATCACGCTCATGCACCTTGGACTCTATTCTCCTCTACACTGAAGAAAGCGGCTTGTTACCACCGATGATCTCATCTGGAGAGAAACCATTACAGCTGTCCTTAATGTTCTGCTTAACATTGGTGGTAAGTGTCCCCAAGCCCATAGATTCCGGAGATTTTAATCCCGAATACGCAAATGTGAGAAAAGCACTCCAATCTTCCGTCCCATTGTCCTCTATACATTTATCAATGAGATCACTCATTCTACCGGCAGCCAGACTACGTGCCCCCCTTAGGTATGTGACGCAATACCCGCACTGTGTGCCTCAGAGTCGCAAGACTCCTGAGTACTGCCTAAGTAAAAAATAGTCCTCATAATATGAAATAAAATGTCAAAATTAAATAAATAAATAAAATGCATAATCTAACACATTAAAATTTTTTCCAATTGAATTACAAAATGGCCACTATTAAATTAAAACAAATAGATATATACCATAAAAAAATTACTGTTCATGTCAAATATGAACATTGAGATAAAAAAAATAATAATAAAGGGATCATGGTCGAGGATCGAACCCTCGGTCTTTCTTGCAGTTAACTTATTAATCTGCACGCGTTCCCACTACACTATCAAGTCTCACAGCCGCGCGGCGAAATTTGCGCCCTAAAAAAGATTGCAGTTGCAAAGTAACATTGATCCGTTTAAGTTGGCATAATGTTGGTATTTATCTTCTATACCGGTTATCACAAATGCAGGTATTTTGGTTATTTTAATAATGTTATAACATTCCCATCATATATTTCTCGGAAACCGGGCGCAGTTGTAGGTATTATTCGTACCAAAATCGAAAGTCAAAAAAATTCACTCCCGCGGAACACCAGTCTCAGCAAAACATACGATCGTTGGAGCTTATGCTTTGTCACAGTTTAATTGATATTTCACATTGAAATAGTAAATAGAAATCACCACCAACAGTTGTACTTTATAGTTACGCACTGTAAACCCTTTTGCAGATTATTTATATATTAGTTAAGCATCTAGTCTAAATCGCTAAAAGTTACAAGATACATTGAAATTCATACGTAAAAAGTTACCAATTTTTATGTTTTTTTTTCAATATTATAACTAAACTACTGACATTTTTATACCTAACTAAAGACAATAAATATTTACAGATTAATTCGCTGAGTTTAACTTTTATTTGGGGATAGTTTTTTAATAACAAACAAAAGTGCTAATTTTGCTGTTTATCGCACTTACGCATCGCTCCGCGTTCCAAAATGCGTGATACGGCAATGGCTCTTATTCTATGAGCAACACGTTCCAGTTTGGTCTGTCAGTGTAAATATACAAAAGACGAACGGGTCACCTGCCCAAAATTTATTGACATTGCATTCGGTATTCAGTACTCACCGAGTCTGGATCGTGGGCGTTCGGCGTGGACGGCTGCGGGGGTCTCGGAGGGGGAGGGTAGCCCTGTCAAATAGAAAAAATAAATTTTTATTCCGTACACTTCCGCGTTACATACTCGACTAACACCATAAACGACAATAAGCGTTTGTTCGTCATGGCCCATCGATTCTATAAGTGTAAAATAAAACCTGCAACCCACGACGGTGTACTAACTTCAATTTTAATGTCAATCGATATTGAAACAGGCAGGCGGGTCACCTGATTGTTAGCGGAATAAATGATAGGACTGTCGGCAATTAGGCTAGGAGGGTTCATTCAGGCGACTGAATGGTGCTAAATTAGAAATTAGAATGTGTAACCATGATCGTATCTGGTCAGGTTCCCCCATTAAGGCGGTTCGTTACGCACGCTAAATTTCTGTTACCATTCTTCCATTTGTTTGAGTGTTTAGTGATTGTATTATGATTTATACTCTTAGTAAATGTATTAAATTAATCGCGAAATAGCTTAACGACAATAAGCGTTTGTTCGTCATGGCCAATCGATTCTATAAGTCTAAAATAAAACCTGCAACCCATGAAGGTGTACCAACTTGAATTTTAATGTCAATCGATATTCAAACGGCAGGCGGGTCACCTGGTTCTATAGCTTAATGATATAAAAAAACACGATTCGCCTTTTTCAATCCTTTGTTTTATATTTTTAACATGCAGAAATCCATTTCGCGGTTAATTTGCTACATTTACTTACAACCAATTGCATAAACACATTAAACACGTCTAACCCTGGCAAGAATGTTTAGCATCAGAACTAGCTAAGCAACTAGTCTGTATAGAATCATTTGACCAAACAGGGAAAATTAAGCTTTATAAAAACATTATTTAAACCGTACTCATACTGAAACGGACTTTATGTCTATATAACTTCATTATTCTGATCATTCTGACTGTTATATCGCTTAGCCACTTTTTTACTAACAAGTTATATAACTTTTTTTATGAAAAACGTACACCCTTAAAAGGTGACCCGGAGGTCAAACAAATGGCAGTCGCTGCACTGTAATTACCTGATCTGCCAAATCCTGGATCGTGGTCAACGCGGACCCCGGGCCCCACGAGCGAGAGTACAACCGAGACATTAACGCCGACATGGTTACAATTTTTATCCAATGTCACCAAATAAAACAATAAAGTGAAACAGAACAATTACACCACTCGGGAAAATAATCCAGGAAAGTACAATAAAGGCTTTGTTATCCAATAAGTCACAGTTTGTTGGCGGCCAACGTCAACTGTTGAAACAAAGCTGCGCTTGAACACTGGCTTAAATCCGACACTACTGGGACAATGCAATTTTTTTATATATTAAAGCTCGTCTACAAAAACACGTGAGTAATTCCAAGTGTTTTTATACAGATACTTAGTAAACATGGAAGATATCACTCTATTTCCCAAGACTCAGACAAGACTGAACACAGATTGTAGGTATAAGGAAATGTAAAAACACGGCTATTAGTGATACGTAATACGTCATAATATATTGTTTCGTGTTGGAGATAGCGGGTAATCTCTTAAAAGAACTGAATAAAAGCAACGGATTCAACACAAAGTTCTAAAAAGAGGACACACTGGCTAGTGCGAGGCTTAGTTAGCGCCACCAGGGGGCTAATTGAAATGGATCGACTGTCGAATATGTTTTTGCGAATACGACCGGGGTTGGATTGAATGAGTTTTCGTGTACCGTCACATTGCAAAATTAAAAGGGAAGGCTTCGCTGTTTTTTCTAGTGAAAAATCGAGGTTTTGTAATTCCCATTTTCCTACCAGGGTTTTAAAGTCAGGACGTATACACAGTACAAATTGGCCATTAGCATGTCTGTATGTTTCGTTCTTTTTGGATAAGTCATTTTGAATAAAAGTTGTGGTCCTTCAAAAACTAACAAAAAACGAACTATTCCTAACCTAACCCGGTAGCGATTTATATTTAATTAATGAGGAAGTTACCAAAACATTTTTTACTGAATTAGTATAAAAATATGTGTAAAATGAAACAAAACGGTAAACATATCAAAATATCTCAGGAACCAAAAAGTTATGTTATTGTAAAAGTTACGATTTGGACTTTATTAAAACTAGCGACCCGCCCGACTTCGCACGGGTAGTAATCTTAACAAATTATTCACCAAAACCTTCCTTATGAATCACTCGTGTCTATAATTGGTGAGAACATCCGTTCACGAGTTTTTGAGTTTATAGCGAGCATCAGACAGACAGACGCGACGTGGGACTATGTTTCAATATGTTTTGAATATGTAGATGTAGTGATTTTGGTAAAATAGTGCCAATAAAACAAATTAGGGATAGGTTAGGAATGTCATAACGGGTTAGTTTAGGAAGAGGGTTAGGTTGGAAAAGAAAATTAAAAAAATACAATTCCTTACCTAACCCGTTAAATGGTTAGAAAAGAAAATGACCGAGTTTGAACGCCACGTTTACACATAAATTATACAAAACTTTCAACGTTATACCAAAACAGCATAACGTACAAATATAGATAATTTTTATATACCTGTTGAAAAAGACATTAAAATCGGTTGAGATTTGACGAAGGAAAATGGGGACCACGAAACCTCGATTTTTCCGATACTACATAGCTTTAATTAGAGATGCCACAAATATTCGGCCACTATTCGGTATTCGGCCGAATACTTAGCAATATTCGGCCGAATACCGAATACTAAATAATGAGAAAAAATAAGTCATTATTTCAAGCTGTACATTCCATGTTTGGTACAGAGTAGAATGGCACCATGCACCAGACTAATGCCTGTGACTTGACGAGGCTAATCAGCGAATATTTCCGCTGCAGTGTTTCTCTTGTCGAGTGCCTATTTTAAACATTGCAATCTCTACCTTTCAGGCATGGGGATTGTGAGAAAACCCTCTACTAAATCGAGCCGGCTCAATCCAGCAATTAGCGTTTATTTAGGTATATTCAACACTGTGATCTCCAATTCGCCTATTAGGCGTGGAGACTGTGGCAAAATCCTCTACTAATACGAAGCAGGCTCAAGTCCAGCAGTGGTCTGTTGTGAGCCGGTGATATAATGATGTGAATCTGTACGTTGTGATGAATAAAAGCTAATTTTTCAGCATATTTTGTTGATAACAATTTGTCATAAACTATGTCTTCATATATTATATTTCATATTTTATTCAAATTGATCTTGCAATCCTTCCCTGTGGGCCTTATAAGAAAGCTCACTATTACCCAAAGGGCAATGGAAAGAGCTATGTTTGGAGTCTCTTTGCGCGATCGAATCAGAAATGAGGAGATCCACAAGCTAACCAAGGTCACCGACATAGCTCTAAGGATTGCCAGACTGAAGTGGCAGTGGACAGGGCACATAGCTCGAAGAACAGATGGCCGATGGGGCAGTAAAGTTCTCAAGTGGCGACCACGTGCCGGAAGACGCAGCGTGGGTAGGCCTTCCACAAGGTGGACTGACGACCTGGTAAGGATCGCAGGTACCAGCTGGATGCGAAAAGCACAGGTCCGGCCTTTGTGGAGAGCTCTGGGGGAGGCCTATGCCCAGTGGGCGTCTTCTGGCTGATATGATGATGATGAATCCTTAAGAAAACGAAATGTATTTCGTTAAGCCGAATATTCGGCCGCTGAATATCCGGCACTTGGCCGAATATTCGGTAAAATCAGTATTTGTGGCACCTCTAGTTATAATGCGTCCGAGGCCCTTTCGCTCTGAATTCGAGAGTGGAAGCGGACAACGCGACAGTATTTCGAATGCAGCAGGTTTTTGGGCGCAGCCTTTTCTCTTAAAACGACGCGTGAAATGAATGCGAGCCTTACGGTCGAGTGAAGCTTGAACAGGCGAAGCTCAAACAAATTTGCTAGAGCGCACGAATCAAAGCGAGCGAGCCAGTTGAAGTTATCACAAACTATGCGAAGCTGTTTGTATGATAACGCAATTTGAAGCGAGCCGAGCGTCGACGGCAAAAAGCTGCACAAAGTTGGCGCAACTACGGTGCAACTGGAGAAGACTGTAGAGTAAAAAGCTCACGGGCGCTAAACGGTTACACTAGCAAAGGCGACCGGCCGGTCGCTGTTATCTCGCCAAATTACGGCACGACGCATGACTCACTACATTAGGCAATATGTCTAATGAATTAGATTGTTATGTACAGGTATCACACCAAACAATACGTACAGCCCGGTTTATATAACATACAAGTTTATTGATGTGAATTATGTTACTAGTGCAGTCCGATTTCGATCCGTACCGGTTTCACCTAGGCGGTTGCCCTACCAGTCGAGCCAAAGCTAATTCAGATCGACTAGTTTCGCTCCCGGGCAGTTTTGCCCAGACCAAAAAATTCACAGTCTAGGCCAAACCATTGCGAAGTAAGACACAACCACAGATCGACCCCATATAAGATATTGTGTAAGAAAGATATTAAAGTTACGTGCGATAACATATTCGAAAATTATTGTCATATAAACAGTATTGATTAGATGATACCTACCACAACATTGGTAAGCGCGACTTTTGTTTACACCATCTTATCGTTACGATCTTCATTGTAATCTTCGTTCAATATAAATACCCCACAACATACCTACAGCACCGCGCAGTCCAGTCGAATTAATAGATAAAACAGTTTTCATAAATCTGTCCTTAATACGCGAGACATTAATTACAAATTACGACTTGAATGATAAGTAAGTAGTCGGTCGCATCGTTAGGCAAACGAGGACGTCGGGCCCGTAGCTGTGTGCAATGATAGATAAATGTTGTAAACAAGACACCCTCAACCGTGCAGTGTTGCCGCTCGGGTATGCGTATACAAAACAAAAGTTTTAATGCACGCCACGTACGTGTGCGCGGCGCGCCTGGCCGGCAGGGGTGGGCCGCGCAATTACCTACCGCCGCCGCCGCGCCGCGCTGGCCGTGGTCGCACGCCGACTCCACAGCGCAAAACACACTAATTCCACTTTGCCGACAGACAACCCTGACTTACGTTGCCGCCTGGGAATAAATTTTCAGCCCAAAGCCACCACCGTTTGTTTGAACAAGTAATTGTAACATCAAGTGTGTAATGTTCTAAGATGGCGTTTGTCGCACCAGGAGGCACGAACACTTGTAATCAAATCAAAGTTATATGTTCTGTGTACGTTTCGTATTATTATCTCGCAAAAAAGAATATATGTTAACGCTTTAAATATCCAATGGATTTAAATAAATTATTTCTTAAGCTTTAATTAAAATACAATGTAATGAAAACTATTACAGATGCGGCGTTTCATAATTTTAAAGGATCTTCTTATAGATCTTGCTTAAAACATGCAATTGTTCAACGTAAACAAATTAAGAGTTCAGGCACGGATCACGGAAAGCTAGCTCAGGTAAGGTATTTACTAAAGCGATCGTACATTCATACAAACTAGAGCTGACGACACTAATTCCAACTTTAAGTCGAGTTGGACAAGCGGGCGTAGCGAGGGTGCTACAGTCGCAATTCTGTTAGCGAAGTTATAATGGATTCCCAACTTGAAGATACATCTCAGTCCGACACTACATTCGAACACGAAGGATTAATTTACTGAGGCACCTCTTGCCGAACTGAAAACCCGACATTCAATGGAACATTGTCTATCAGAACAACCGGGGGAGGACATGACACGATAAAATGTTCTCTATATACCGAACACGAACTATACAGAGCGCTGAAGTGGGTCGAGAGTCGAGAGCTTGTGGCTGCAGACGGCACGCGGCCGGTCACATCCCTATAGAATACTACTAAATATTGCTCCTGTTTAGGTCGAGCTCTAGCACAGGGATGGGCCAAAAGCACCTTTACAAATAGCAACTACAAAAAGAATAAACACTTCAAAAAAGAGTATCAATAAACAACACAAAGGTTGGCGCGGCTACGGTATTCAATTGTGCTATTAATGTGGAGATTGCGAAAGGGGAGCGAAGAGTATATTTTATCTTAAACCGCATTCGCTGACAGCCCTGACGCGGTGCGGTGGCTTCACCGCAGGAGAATGTGCGCCCCACAGTCAGCGCTTTCGAGGCTCCGACCGAGAGCGACGCTGCCACAGTAAAGTTCGGAGAATCCAGAACATTTTGCAGTTTGTTATGAGAGTGGCGCCGGCTCACTTCGGCAATAAGTTGCTTGCTACATTCCCCCAGTAAAATAGGGTCATCGCGACACTCGCAGCGCTGCTTTTGTTAGAGCGCTACGATATTGCATCTCAGCTAGATCAGAAATGAGCATCATTACCTATTTCACTTATAAATTATCCACATAAACCAATTATTAATCAAAGTATAGGTGAATAATATACTCTTAGAAACTCTTAAAACCCAAATACCCCAAAGGCACACTTCAGAAAAGTCTAGCAATTAATCGCCCAGTCTTTGACAAATATATTTCCTTGACAATAAAATATAGTGAGTTTTTACCGGCGGCGGCGTGGCAGAATGCCGGCAGCGCAGTCGGCTAGCGAACGGGTAGAGCTGTCGCGCGCAACCGGCGCGCTCGCCGTGGGGGAATATTAAAACGCGCCACGCGCTGTGCCTGGTTAATGCAGCCCTGTTATTGAATATACGCCGACACAGCGCTACAAAGCGTTGCGCTTCTATCTAATCAGGGTCAGCTCGGCTGTTCGGTGCGCGTAATTATTCTCGTTTCAGCACTACCTCGTAGACGCTTCGGTTGCACATAGTGATGAACATACGTTTATTAGAATACTGGGTAAAATGTAATTAGTGATTCCTCATTACTGCGCGCCTGGCATGGCCCCTCTGGACGTTCGTGCGTCTGCTGGCTTATGGTTATTAATAACGCCGCCCGCGCCCCCCGCGCCTCTCTGGCCCCCACGCTCGCCCGCGCTGCCGCACGTCTGACATTTTAATTCCGGAGTCGTGGCTATAAGTCCACCGCATGCCTCTCCCTATCGACAATAACATCTATCGACTGTAATACTTCTCTATTTCTTTCACTTTGTTCTGCGTGTTCTGTTTCGTTTCTCTAATTTAATACGGCTCTTTGGATGATTCAAGATTTTATTCTTACCGTTCAGTCAATTTATGATTCGAGCAGTGACATACTTATATATTTAAGTATGTCTTATCGTTTTCTGTATTTATATGCAGAAATCAGTTTGATTAATACGGTTTTTTTACAGTTCAGTGTTGACATGTTAGACTTCATTCTATACAATATTTTTTCTAACTAACGTGGAGTCTCAGCTAAGTATCATCGACTCGGCAAATAGAACATCACTAGCCACAAACGCTACAATGGCGGTCGGGCGAGCGCAGGTCGAGCACAACATGGCTGCCTAGTAGGCGGTTCGAGTGACAGGGACGGAGCAAGCATCGAGTGTTGGCCTCCTGCTCGCACTCGCACGCAGTGCTCGCATCGATCTCCACTCGCTGAGCTCGCCCCCAGCACCAGAAAGGCGGAACTAACAAAATTACAAAGCGCTTTCGAGCCGCTAATCATAAAATAAGATACGACGTTTCATTTCGGCCGTACGACTCTCGAGCGATCACGACGCTAGAATGGCCCTTGACTCTCAAAATTCTCTACTGACTGACATCGTGGAGCGTAAAGCGCGTCGGTTGCCGAGACTTTTGGTGCAGCCTCAAACGGAGTTTAGATTTAAGCTGGCCGGGTAGATCGCTTGATATTGGAATTAAGCCGGTATCGCTTTACTCTGCCGTAGACAAGAACTACGCAGCTTAGATTTAGTCAACGTTATGAGAAATAACGGATTCCTCTTCTATTGCAATTACATTCTGGCAGAGGGATAAGAATTTTTTTGTTCTTTCCTTAATTTGGAAATAATTTGAAGAATCGGGGGGAGACCTTTGCCCAGCAGTGGGATGATTCAGGCTAATATAATAATTATTATATTAATAATAATAGATAAGCAGCCACAAGTTTGAAGTAACGTCAGCAAAGAGGATATTAAATCCACCGTGAGATCGAAGGCGAGCGGCGAGGTAAAACGCGTCGCTACATACAAGGCCCAGGCTGCGAGTCTAATGTATGTGCAGTCAGGAGAACTCAGCGTTTGCCAAAGGGCTGCAGTGTTCCGCTTCGTCGATTACGTGATAGATGACGGACATTTATTTTTTTACAAGCGCTCCATATAAAAAGTCTTCACAATCATCGGTAACTTTATGTTAATCTGTTATATCCATTTATTTGATTGACGTGTAAGGTGTGATGGCTCAGTTAAAAGAAGGATTTTCTTCTATATACTTTTTGTAAAACGCAAAAAAAAACTTTCAAATAAACAAGCGATCTACGAAGTACTCGTACATACTTCATATTATATAAACAATGTTACATCGAGAAATAAATTCATTTTGCATCCGATACTAAGTGTCCTAACAGTTTTGTCAAAAAGAGGTTTCATGTATTCCGTTTACCCTGAAGCGATTCTGAGCTCAAACAGTCGGAGGAGAGTGCCTGCCGATACCGTGGATATGTAAATTCAGAATATATTATTTGTTTTACAGCAAAGAGCAGCGCATAACTGGCCGTAGGCCGGCCACGTGCCGGTCGTACGGCTGTGCCCCGTACAGAGACATGCTAATGCCGAGCGCTGGCTGCAGTGTGCCAAACTCTACAGCTCTTATATTACTACGAATTCTAAATGCAGTATGACAAACCGATATGGTTGACACTTCGCTGTGCCGAGCAAAATTTACTAAAAGAAAACGGATTAAATTTAAGATTGAACTATGATTGCCATGAAACAAACAATGTCATCATTCATCATAAAATAATACCTCTAACATAGCGTAGCATACCTACATAAAATAAATTTCCTATGCCTACATTAAATTCCTACCTACATTAAAGACGTGAACTATAAAGAGCTTTGGTTTCAAATTCCAAGAACTGAGAGACAATAATACACCTATACATGTCTTTGCCGGTGAAGGATGAAATTGAACACAAGCCTTTTACAGGCACATAAGTGGAACTCTAGTGTATAATGCAATATGAATACGACGCACACATGGGGCAGCAACCCTATAATAACACACAGATACCCGCATACGCTGTATCGTCTTATCGACCGCCCCGTAGGTTCTTATTAGGGCATTGCACGGCACAGGGCAAACCAGCCACCCAGTCGTTTTAGTGTGCCACAGTAATAGCCGAAAATTATACCAATGTAAACATTCAAGTTCATTCATAAATCTGCGATAACAGCCAACGATTTTGCCGTAACAACAAAACTAAATACTAAGAAAACAAGTTCATATCCTCAGAACGATTATTATAGCGCATAAAAGAGAGCCAAGAATATCAAAACAAACTTTCCGAAAGTAAAAGTCGTCCATTAGGACGGGTATGACCATAGACGGTTTATTGAAATAGTTATGGTCGAGGGAGGTAATTTTTAAAAATTGCTAACAACGAGGGTTCCGTACATTCGGCAGCAGTTTAATGTGGAGCGATAACAGTAAAGTTCATAGCCGAAGTTCCATCTACCGAGTTTCGTGGATTACTACGCTTTCCATACAGAGCGGGTTCAATTTCGCTATATTTTTATCTACGATCGCGCTGACGCTTCAGACAACTACAAGTGCCATTTAGATGAAAATATTTCCGTTGCTTTACCATTCTTTTGCGATAGAACAATGGAATTTCTGGAGACATCCAATGAAGTATGTTAGCAGTGAGGTAATTTATAAAGTTTATTTACTCACAACGAAATTAAAGATAAAGTCATTAAAATAATAAGAAACAGCCCTCGTGACCTGTAGATGCGTGTTTTTAGGATACGGTTATGATAAGTATAGAGAATATGTTTGCACGCAAATTACCTACTCAATTGATCCGCAAAGCTGATTGCCAAATTAAAGATACGATTGTCAAATATAATAAGAGTAAATCTCCGTTATTGAGTTGAATGTGCTATTATGCGGATCAGGTTCGCTTGTGCCGTATATGCGCTGCGGGCGGCCATTCGGCGAAATTATCAAAAGTTTCCGCCACCGGCGCCGCGTCGTCGCCGCGCCGCCTCGCGCGCAAGAAGCGAACGTTGGCTCACCCATTTTGTCTAACTTTCCTGCGAAAACGTGTCATCATCTTTTATTCCCTGCTCTGCGACTTTAGATATTGGCCACTGTAACGTGTTTCTATCTTGCTTACCAAATCACTTCCAGGAATCATTTCCAGCGTCAGACCTAAGGAATCCAATTAGTCCTTTTTCCAGCACAAAAGAAAAATAAAGGCATATAACAATCCGTCCATCCGGCTGAATGTTCATAGCTCGACATTATTCTCATCAACTCCGATGAAATTTCACATGCAGGTGTCTCGTGTGACCGGCCGAGCGTTGCGTTCAAATTAAGGGGTGCTCTCCGTGTATCCATCCATACATTATCATACGTGTGGCACTAAGGGATGTTTTTATAATATTTCGCGGAACTCATTGTGTTATTATAATCGAATAGAGCTTAGTGCTTATGGAATGGCAATGAAGGAGACGAAAAAAGTTAATTCTAAAAAAATATCACTGGTAGGATAGAAGGCTTTACGATACTCAATACTGATTTAACTTTGCAATCGAAGTAGTAATATTAATTGGCTGACTGCACTCCGAGCGCTGCAAACTTGGATTATTATAAAGTAACAGTCAACGATTGTACAAATCAACTCTCGTATCTCAAAATTCAAAATTTCAAAATTTCTTTATTGATTAGGACATTAAATATTTCTTTCAATGGTCAAAAAGGAGGAGGTTAGGAAAGTAGGAAGGAAGCACACAATGACACACAGGCTGCCTCATGGCCGCAGCAAACCCACCCCACGCCAACCACGACCGCACCGTGCCCGACAATGCCAGGCAGAGCCGGACCGCGCTCAATATATTATATAGTCTCAAACTTTGTAACGACCTGCTCTGCAAGTGGACATTGACGCCACCATGTTTATCTATGTAGTGTTGAAAGGTGTGTTCTGCGTAGTTCTTACCTTCCTTCATTTTCCAAAATTATAACTTTGTTTTATTACTATGTAATAAATTCACTTTGAACCAGATCATGGCCGACGAAGGTTATGGACCAATTGGTTCTAAACTTCTGATGCATTAAAGCAAAGATGTGAAAACCAATCAAAGGGCTGAATTCAAAAGAGTAATCAAGCAGTTTCCTTTTACATTTATTATCTCCACATTATTTCGTCGTTTGCAGCACGGTCGCTTAATTTCAAAGCACATGTCTAACCTCGTATAATACTGCGTTGCAGTGTTTTTATAGTGCAAAGGATCAACAGGCTCCTGACGTTGAAGTTGACATAGCCCTTGATTTAGGTGAAGAAGCTGGTACCTGGTGGTGTAGCTACTCACGCTGCCCGAGCGTTGCAGCGTGGGGGACTTGTCCAAAATTGGCGAGGTTAGGACCCCGAGCATCGAGAGGCTACGAAAGGTTACCTGGTGCTGTTGCGCCCCGTGCTGCATGTGAGGCACGTGCTGAGCGTCCTGCGTTGGAGACATGGGCCCGGGAGCGCTGCCGGCGCCAGGGCTCGGCGCGCCTGGTGGCTGCGATGGCTGCGGTGACCCGCCCCGCTCGTAGCCCTGCCGACGGGAACCAGAGTCAGTCTAATGCCAAACTCGAGTGTTTTATTGGGCGTAAGATTCATTGTAGAATAATGTAAACTAAAAACACGCAAAATATTGGCGACGTGTAAACATCAACGTCACCAAGCACATTGTGCATAACGTTGCAGATGATTTGAGTATTGTCACCGCCTATTGTCCAAGTACGAGTAAGTACATGAAAGGAAAATGTGACTGACAGCTCAGACATTTTGCTGGGTGGATTGAGCTGCAATTTGACATGCAGTTATCATTATTTGGCTCAATGACACATCCATAGACCATTAAAATTAATAATCGTAGCAGTTAGTAGTATTACGTCGGCCTCCATTAGTAAAGATTTTCGGAAATTCCCACAGGAGGGGGATGAAAAAGGGTAGGAATCTTTGTGAAATGTTATTCTCGAGAGTTCTCTACGTGATCAGAAATTATCCTTAGCAGAAATAAGGTCGCAAAACTGAAATAGGAACCGGGGAACGAATGGCCAATGGGGCGGAAAGACCATTGCGTGGCGAGCCCGGGCCAATTGATGCAACAGGCGTAGGTGGAGACCTATCTCTAGCAGTGTGTGCATCCTGCGGCTGAGTTGATGATGATGAATGGTAAACGGAGCGGAAAGATCCTCGCGTGGCGAGCCGATTGATACTAGAGGCAAAGCTAGTTTCTAGTAGGAAATGATGAGACTCGCCTGTTCCACGCACCTTAATCAATAGTAACGGTTAGAGCAGATACATAGTACTTGGGATGTGACAACAAGGTGGATCGCGCTACAGGGAACGATTTCGGTTTAATTTTTATACAATTATAATTTTTGCAAACTACCTTACGTCCTGCCTGACGGTAAGCAATCACCGCAGCCTATGGACGTTTACAATACCCGGGGCATCACCCACGCGTTGCCGACCCCGTAAAATCCTTTTAACCCCTTTCTTGAAGAACACCACGTTATACACTCCAAGAAAAACCTCTCCAGGTAGTTCATTTCACAACCTTAGTGTGCGTGGGAGAAAATTCCTTTGGAACCGCACAGTTCGCGACCAATTTGTATCCAAGGTGTGAGGATGAACTCCCTGTCGGTGGCGAGCGGTGCGATGACAGAATACAATTGCGGTTACAATGGAAATAACAGCATTCGATTAATCACACTTGACAAAGCCCTCGCGTCCTTGACCGTGATTTAGCGGTCACTCACAACTTTGCCTTTGAAACCTATTCAACATTTAGCGCAGGCCTAGATGTTTAAAAAGCTTTGAAAATAGTTCGATTTTCCGGTCAGTGATCCCAAATCTGGACGTTGCATAACCACAATCTTATACTTGCTCACAATTAATACACACATAAACCAGATGATTAATGTAACAATTCCAACTACATTCGCACACAAATGAACATATTAAACAATCGGGCACGTGCATAGGTCGGCGGCCACAGGCGGCCTTGACCGTGCATCCATTATGCACACCCGTTTACTTGCCAACATGTATGCCCTAATGCATCTATACGTCGATATAACCACTCTATAATTGTGAGCCGTTTCGTGTTGCGTTGCGTGTCGAGCGTTTAGTTAGGGGCTGCTGGATCTGTTAACATTCTCATTATACTCCCCAATATTATTACAATACAACTCGACGTCATTTCCAGATTTTTTTATTTTTGCGTATATGCCAATATTATATGACTCACTGTTTTTCAGCAGTAGAAAAATGTTTTCACGAGAAAAACGGGAGCTACTTTTCCGGTAAGTCTATTAATACAATGTTTATTTTCGCTACTACGCTACAAAATAGTAATCCCTACCAGGAGTACGGCCTATACGCACCCAGTCGAGTGGGTAGCGGATGGTCTATTATTAGGTTGCAATTAAACGATATCTAGTGAGGTGACGACGCCGTTGACCCGGCCGCGTGTCGCGAGACGTCCGTGACATAGTTCGCGTCGGGGAGGCGGGGCGGCGGCGGCGCGGGCGCGGCGCAGCAACGGCCTGCATAGAGCCCTCAATAGCACAATGCGCTCTCAGACTGTTTCCGCGTCACGGCACAAGGCCGCAGGGAGTCCTGCAGACGGTGCGCATCGTCGCAGATCGAAGCGGTTCACGCATTACCGGTAAACTTAACCCCTGTCATCGGATGAATTTAACTAATGACCACGTATGCATAAATTAAATGTATGCCGAGTCCGTTCACTATGCAGTTGACTGTAGTTTGAACTGAATTCAATGATACACGTGACTTGTGTACGTCTGTTAAATGTATGTACGAGTAACCTATAAAGGTACACGTAACTAATACTATAGGTAGGTAACTGAGAGAGCATAACGAGTTCTCTAAAAGCCGACATCTGCTTCTCGTTCTTTTCTTGTCGTCCTTGCATCACTCTACGACCCTATATTATATATTGTAAGGAACCTCATAAAAGCAAAACGTAAAAAGTTTTTCATTCTTACAAATTCTGTGTGTTTGGGGAAGGAAACTGTGTTTTACGTCGCTGTGAATGTTGCCGGAAAAATAATATTATTTAATTGAAAACAATGGTGTCGCCCAGTTTGTACGATGAAGAAGTCGGCCCAAGTCAGAATTTGAAACAAAACAAAAAGTATATTGAAAGCAACAAAATAACTGTGTTAAAGAAGTTGGCCGCTCGATTGTAGAAGTTTAGGTCACGTGATTTGTGTAATATTACAAAAGGATTGACTTTATTTTTGTTTTTACTCCAAGTGAAGGACTGTTTCCACGAACAGCGTAGGGAATCCATACATTAACATAAGCAATATGAACGTTTTAAATTCATAATTAGACAGAGAGACATAGCAAACGTAGGAATTATTAGGAAAGGATGATATCACACTATCATATATATGTATGTGTACATATACATAAGTATGTAACACATCGCTTTGCGAAAACGCGAACGAATCGATAAAACCTGCAATATTTTTGTTATCTGTTGATTATTTTAAATTTCGTTTCAAGATTTTGTTAAAGTATTAAGGCTTTTTTCACATTTCTTAACAAATAGAACATATTCAACATCAGCCAACTACCCGAATTTCAGTTAAACATTACGGCAGTCGCAAGCCGATCCATCAAAGGCGGGAAAACGGATCGGGTGTGAGTGCCACCCCCCTCATACCAACATAAAATATTACGGGTAGCCGAGTACAAACCCTTTGACCGAGTTCTGTTTACTTTCGTTTTCGCTCAGCTGACGGGGTCATCTCTCGCAGTGCCACTATTAATACTATAATTAGCTATCGACGCACCGTGCCGCTGGTTGGCTGGGCTTTCGCTATCTAATCGAGGTGGCACAAGCGTATTATGTTTCGGTAAATACCCGTCTCTGCATCGAAATTAGAGGGGTGGCGGGCGGCATCGTGTGAGTTTATCTCAATTACAAGAAGAAGAAAAAAATAAACGAGAAGTTTAAGAGCTCGTCTGTTAAGTGCGAATGGGGGTGTCCCCGTAAGCATTCAAGGTTGCAACGAGTGCGGACACGGTAGACAGAGCGTAGACGTGCATTATTAGGTGGGTGCCGGAACACCCACGGGAGCGGGGGGGGGTGGCAGTGGGGAGCGCGTACGTCATCACCTGAGGCGCGCCCTTGAAAACGTCGTCGCATTCATTGCACCCGGATGCGGGCCGTATCCGAGCGCGCAATCCCTTGCACTACTTACACCTACTATCCGGCAAGTTCAGCGGCTCGCCCGCCTCCGTACACAACCCCCGGCCCGCGGAAAATCGCGCCGTGCTATTCATTTATATGTAGAATGTCGTCGCCGTCAGAGATAAACAGACAGCGCCGCATAGACATACCTAGCTGTACCTTGTGAAACTGTTGCAGTCGGTGACACATAAACACATTAGCAGCAGATTTAACCTGTTGCGGGCGATAAAAGACGATCGAGGTTATGTTGTCGATCATAGGTATAGGCTTACGCTTTACGCTGTATGAAACGGTCACACATCCTGTTCCCGAACATTGCGAGCATTGCTTAACCTCGGTTATCCCTAGATCAGAGCAAAGACAAAGTGTGATGCTTGTAAGTTTTACCGTCTAGGCCATAGCGAAAAACTAAATACCTCTGAAACGTCTTTAAAATCACGTTTTATCTATGAAGGAGACCATCCGAGACGGGTATGAGAAGTGCCTCTCCGACAGTGCTGACGTTTTCCATCTTAGCCGAGCACAATTTAAAAAAAGGGTTATCCAGTACCTCCAGTCGCGTGAAGGATAACACGCTCATACATTAACAAACACACGAACACACACACAAACACACGCACACACACACACATACACACACACACATATACAGAGATAGAATCTTATATTATATATTAGAGAGAGTAGTTTATATTTTAATTTTGATAGTAGTTTTTTTTTTCTAGTAGTATTTTATATGGTGTTTACAGGCTATATTAATTACCAAAATTATAAATTGCAGTTTTGTAATTGGCATTACAACTTAATAATGTAACATTTTTTAATTATATTTTATATGCTGTAAAACTGTGAAATAAATAAATAAATAAATAAATAAATAAAATCCTTTATTTTTATTTAATGACGATTATTATTATTTTTTGTTAATAGCGGCCATAATGCCACACATTCTGTAAATAGTTCAAGTGTCTAGCTATTACGGTTCCGAAGATACAGTCACAAAGAGTTTCAGTGTATGGGTAGCTCCATAGTGGCGGGCGGGATGCCGGCCTGGTGACGTCACGCACGAATTCGCGCACCTAATGAAATTATTCTTGCAATCGCAACTTTGAAGTCTCATAATTTTTTGTTTCTTGAGATATCTATAAAAAATTTTCACCGTTTTGTTTCATTCGACAAATTTTTATATTCAATAAAAAAACATTTTTTGGAAACTTTCTCATCCATTCAAATTTACTTGATACAATAGTAAAGAATTTTCTCGTTCTTCTAACTAGCGATAGGTTCTAGGTACTACGTAGCACTAAACTATTTGGCGGCAAACTCTTAAACTCGATGAGATGATCTATACTAATATTATAAAGAGAAAAGATTTGTATTTTTGTTTGTAGTTAATATTTTTATCCCGGAAAAATAATAGGTACCAGCGGGAAAGTTGAGAGATTAAGATGCAAAAGCTACTTTGCTTCTTTCATAAACTGCTTTGCAGTTAAAATTAGCAGGAGCCTGATAGATTCTAAGAAAAGTTATATAAAAATAATAACTTAACCTCTTTACTCATGTAGTTTTTTTCCTGCACCGCCTACCTCAGGCTTAGACTTACTGGTTCGGATATTTTATTTGGTTATTATTCGGCTCTATCCGGTCGGAGATTAGACCACCCATACGACTTTTACTGTCAAATTTTTAATATCTTGGATTACGTTAAGCAACTTATTGTTTTAAACCATCGCGGTGTTTATCACACATTTTAAAACATAGTTTATGGGTGCTCATGGTCGTCCAGTGCTCATGGTGCACGAAATTGCGTCGAAATATCGGGCTAAACTACCCATAAACTAAATTCTAATAAAAAAATCTCTAATATTGTGTTTAATTATAATACTGCCCATGATATTATCAAATAATGCAAATTTGTATAATTGTAAGAAATTGAAAAATCGGTTAATAAGTTTTTGAGTTTGTCGGTTTCAAACTTTTTTTCTATAAAATATTAAATAAGATGGATTAGAGAAAAGTAGAAAACAAAGAACCATGTCAATCATATAGATAGAGAGTGCAAACCTTCGCCAACAAACTTGTTTTTTATGATATATTAAAAAAAAAACCATGCCATCTAATAACACCTTTGTGTTATTAGATTGCACTCAGTGTGGCTTCACCCTAAACCCATGTGTAAAACATCAAAACGAAATGATATACTGAACGAATAATAACGTAAAGAACCAGGTAAAAAGTTTAATAAACCGAATGAATACATTTATTCTTATTCACGTAAACATAATTATTAGTACGCCGTATCCGCTCTGAAAACAACTTCACACAAGACATATCGTTCAGATTTTCTATAGTAGTAGAAGCGGTAGTCTCTTTGATATCGTACCTACCAATTATTTATAAGCTTAAGTTTGATAAGTAAAATTTCCATTCACTCGGAATTATTTTTTATACATGACGAATAAAGAGAGTTGTTACAATTTAGACGTGTGTATCTGTGGCTTTGTGTATACAGGGTGTCCCAAAAAATTGTGTCAAGCGAAAGTCCAGAGATAGAGCACCCCCATGTATGTTCCGCGATTGGGGTGATTCGGATACCTCAAGGGGTGCTCTGTCTCTGGCCTTTGCTTGACACTTTTTATGGGACACCCTGTATGTCTGTGGCATAACGGGTGGAACGATGTGATTACCCAGATTTGAAAGCCAGTTCAATCGAGATGGTTATTAGCTTCGTTTCGTCAAAATCGGTCCAGTGGTTTAGAAAACATTAGAGTTTAAGTAAACTTGGTTTGGGGGTTGCCCGACTTTTTCTGTCGGTTAGGTTAACAATCTTTCTACGTGCTAATGTAGGTTGGCCGACGAAGATTTCCGGTTGCTAAATAAGTAGTGGACTAATAAGTTTCTATTTCACAAAAGTTGAATATGAAAAATACAAATTTATAACACAATTTTTTTTTATAGGTAATGTTGTTTTTATTGAATAATAAAATACAGATGATAGGGTTGTGTATGAAACAGTACATCTGGTAAATGGCTTTGTCATACATCCCCTTAAAAATTAAATGGTCTAAGACATTTCCTGGTTTCGGTGATCAGAATTGCCTCCTTGATCGGATTAGATATCTCTTTTCTCTCTTCAAATAACTCATTTGAATTCAAAGGTCTGTGCCAACAAGCGCACAACCATAGACATAACAGACTAAACACAAATCACAAATATTCCCTGTTCGCTCGCTCTACAATGATTATGAATCTTGCTATCCCGTTTTTTCATCCATAGGAATAAGTTCACGGAAAATGACGTGCGCAATGTTTTGAACGTTCGACATATTGCTCGAGGGCCTAACGACCTGACGTTTTTTTTGAAACATCGGTGTAAATTTTATAATTTCCTAATAAAATTTAAATTAAACCATTTAAAAGATTGTAATTTTGTGTGTAATTTAGTGCACATTTATGTGAAAGCGCGAAGTATTGAAATACACCTGGATTATCCTTTCACCGGTAAGTAAACATTCGTGGTCGCGGCGATCCGAAATACATTTTAGAAATTGTGACAAAAATATGCATCGAAATAGTGTGAATTTGCAATCATTAATAATAATAATAATAATAAATAAAACAAATGTGGCACCAAGATACTGTCAGGGTTATTCCTATTGTTATTTCATCAACTGGTGTAATACCGAAGGCTCTTCATGCCGCTCTGAAAATTCTAGATCTTCACGAAAAGATTTACATACCACTACAAAAATCAATTGTAATAGATACCTGCTCCATAGTTCGCCGTTTCCTCAACCCGACTTCGCTCACACTCCATAACATTCCAGATACCACAGACACGCAAAACACACGCATAACATAAAATTACTATACTAGCTCACAGGAACCAGAATACTTGGCGTAAGCCCGTATCTGGGTCCTAAATACCGACCCCGAGTCGAGAAATAAAGAAATCTTTCATAATAATAATAATAATCGCATAATTGAAATGCTTTACCTTAAAACAACATGCTATTAGAGATAGATTTAAAATTATTGGCAAATAATTCGGTGCAAAAAGCAATATTTCGGTGTCTAAATAGGTACGAAAATATTTTGATGCTTACAGGGTCGGACTTAGTATTTATTGTATAGTATTTTATTACTCAAATCTTGTGAATAGCGGTCCACAATTTTATATCTATCAGGGTTCCATACCAAAAATGTACCTAGATGACATTTTAAATGTTCAGACATTATATGAAACAACGGATTAATCGCGTATTTACGTTTATTTACATAAATATTTGTTTTTCTAGGTTTCCTAAAGACCAGACATGGTTATGCCTGGGTTGCAAATTGTAAGTGCTGCGTTGTAAACATTTTGAAGAACAAGATAATAATTAGATGCAAGTCCCTTCTATCCTGCTGCACCAGCATTATATGAACTTTTACTGAAAATAAAGAATATGCTGCTTGTTGAATATATTTATGTATCTATCCTTTTCATTTTTTTTTTTTTCATGACTATGTCCTCTAGAGGGCATCATATTGTGAAGTCACATAGGCCAACCTGTGAACAATGAAGACGCTTCTAACTATAAGTAAGTAGGTAGATACCTACTTAGTTTAGAAGTTATGAGGCAACAAATAAACATTAATACCGGTCAAAATCATAACCCTCCTTTTTGCAAAAGCAAGCACTGCCGATTCACGGTATGAGGGATCGAGAGATCGAAAAGACGGTGGTAGGTATCAGGGCATGGTTTTGATTCACTAGACACCTTACCTTTTACTATAATGTCAATATTAAAATATATAAGGACAAGCTTAAAAAAATTGCATAGTCATCTGGAGCGAACAACAAGTCAGATTTGTTTGTGTTCGTTACGAATAGAAAGTCGTAGCAAAATATAACTCATGATGAGTTATATTTTGCTGCAGATGGGCTGCCTTGTTCCGTCCCTGCATTTGCATTAGTGTGTGTTATAGAGATGTGTGACATTTTGTCTCGTATTTAAACTCTAAATGTACTCTCTGCTTCTGTATATACAATTTTTTCTCTATGCGCACAACATAATATCTATGCTAATACTATAAATATTATAAAGAGAAAAGGCTTGATTGTTTGTCAGTTTGTTTGTTTTTAATAGATAAACTCAACTCATGGATGAAATTCATTCACCTAAAGAAAGCTGCATTATCAGCGGGTAAAATTTAAGATCCCTAGAAACATTGCAATAATATAAACCCAAGGTATCAAAATATTGCATGTTCAAGCATAATTTTAGAACGGCTACGGCACCGATTTAAGCAATTCTTTTTTGTTGTTTGTACAAGCCAGAACAAGGTATAAAAGAAAAAAAAGGGTAGGTACTAATAAAGAGGAAGGGTAGGTATTGGAGGGTAGGGTAGGGTAGCACAACACGCGAACCAAGTCGCCTAGTGCTTAAGAATAATAATGTCATTCAAATCTCGGGTATATTTACTTTTTTCTTACATTCTATAAATTTGTCGACTATTATTCGTTATCTTGCGTTCAGCTGTGACAGCTTTCCTTTCAATTTCATTCCATGTACTATATTCGTGAAAACTTTACATACTCGATACCCGCTCAAACATTACGCTTCATAGTGGGCGGGGACATGATTCTTCTAACAAAAACGACGAATTCAAAACAAAATCTTACGGAAACAGATAAACAACAAAACAATTTATTTGTATATAAGCTTTTAACACAAGACTAGCAAAATCCATGTAAAAACGGCCTGCCAGATATTTCAACTGGGCACGTGGCAGCCATACAACCGCACTTGTCCATGGTTTCAAAACGGCCTTGTTCCCCGCCGAACAGTTTCTTCACTCCGATTTCTACACGAACTCCAAAGAGGCATGCTTCAAAATGTACCTCAGTCTGTTCCGTTGCACAACGAGCTTACGTTGGCGAGCGCGCACTGCGGCTTACGTCATTCGAGCGCATCATCCGGGCGCCGAGCGAACTTGGAACTTATTCCAAAGCACCTAGAGTCGGGGTAGTGTTCGGGACGCTCAACTCACTATCATAGAACGTTTATGTTCACGTGAATGGCTGAGCCTCCGACGCATCAGAGGTTCACCGATGCTGAGAAGCGAACAAGCCGCCTCTGTACTATCGTGCTTGAATATGAAGCGGGTATTACTTATTTAGGATGCTCTTCTCTGTACACCTTCCAATATTTTAATAAATAAATATCGTTTATTTTCTATAAGATCCACGTATTATGTTACTAAGTAGACTATTAATAAAACATATATAGGTCAGTAAAGTGTCCGCAAAAATCGCATTTGACCGAGTTTTTCCCATTTGCCATTCAACTTAAGTCCTGAGTGAAATGAAATGAGATCCCTGGAAAGGATTTTCCTGGAGAGTAACCATGGACTTCGTGGGCAGCGCGTGGGTGATGCCCCTGGTATTACAAACGTATATAGACTACTTGGCATCAGTAATATTTTTCTTATTATAATACATCTCGCCCGCCATTCTATCCAATGGACCATTACACAATATATGTTTTGTATCTAATGAAATAATACATATTTTTTCATTAGATACAAATGAAATTTATTCTAAATCTTAAGACAAATTCTTATTTTAGAATAAATATTATTATTATTTATTATTATTTAGATTTAGAATAAATCTTAAGATGCAAAATATATAGCAGGTGTTGCCACTTAATGATTTCAATTCCCCAAAATGCAAAATGACTTTGCCTCTTTATTCCGTACATTTCGTTTCGTATGACAGAGCGAGCGAGGATTTCCTGACTCGTGCGCTTCAGATACAACAATTTATAAAGTATCTTAGCCGTGTGTGACGTCATAGGATACTATGTATCTTCGCCGTGTGTGACGCCCTTTATACCGCTAGTTGAGCTCGAGATCGGGTTTCTATGTTACATTCAATCCTAAAATTCGTCATTTCAATCACACTCCTTTCACAGGTATATTTAAAACCACAAAACAGAATAAATAAAGAACGTGCTTGTATTGAACGGTATTGAACTACAGTATTTACTAGTAATGAAAAATATAGGCCAAGAGTTCACGAAGAGAAACAACAGCTGCAGCCGACGCTCCTGCATGTCAAAAGATAAAAACGAAGCACTAATGTTGCATAAATAAATAATGATGAGGATGAGTAACCACAAGCACCTGCATGAGCAAAGAATTTTCATCAAAAATAATTATTTGACTCGTCAGCTAGGATTGACAATAGTGGATTATAAGGTTGCGCCTTGTTCAGTAACACTGTGGAGAGAGTCAGTCGAGTGCAGGCCAATGGTTGGTGCGGATGAGGGTCATAGTCATACCTGGTGCGGCGAGAAGGACGGGCGCGAGTTGGGCGCGCCGGAGGGCCCTGGCGGCGGGTACCGCTGGGGATAGGCGCCGGGGGGCCCGTACGTGCCCGGCGGCTGCTGGGCCCCGCCCGGAGCGCCCCCGCCGTACGCCGGCCCACCGTAGCCTCGTGGCGGCTGCAATCAATAGTTATTTCCGATACAATATACTATCATTAAAATTAACAGCGCTCTGAAAGGAAGCGCTTAGTTCGTAAGTTCTATTTATTTTTCCCTGATATCGAGAAAATTCTTGAAGACTAATTAATAATGTTCAAGGAAAAAGTGGCTTACTTCCCATAATTGATATCGAACAAAATAACTTTCAGTTCGTTAGTTCTCTTTATTTTTTACCGATAACGAGAAAATTCTTGAAGATTAATTAAAAATGTACTAAGAAAAAATGGCTTACATCCCATAATAGATATCATATCAGGCGGACCCCGGGCCCTCGTTCTCGAGAGCACAACCGGGACATTAACGCCAAGATGATTATTATTTATTTTAAATATCCCATAATAGATATAAAACGAAAAAACTTATACTAACCTCTACATAGACCCTATACAGCAGTTATTAGTTTTATTAATTTAGAATTTTCAAAATGTATGTGATTAGTTATACAGAAATACATTTTACATAACAACAATTTCAGTCAAATAAAATACATGTCGAAATATCTGAATAACGTTCACACGACGTGACTTGCAGTACATGTTTTTTAAAGTATCAAATATGGTCTAATGAATAGGACACCAGAACACGCTCCCATTTTGCTTTGAGGGATATTGAATTATTCCTGGGCCGCTAAAAGCAAAATAAACGAGAACCGGCGTTCCGCGTTGGCTTTGATCGAACGAGCGAAAATGTTTCACTCTCTGACGCGCTCTAGGTGCTGGAAAACTTTTAGGTACAGGTAGGTAGTTTGATTAGGGCGACATGAGGCATGTGTTCGTCGATTAGAGTTACATTTTTACGAACATTGGGGTGTTTTATGGCGGATTCAATGATTTATAGGGGCGGTGTTACGGGGCCGGCGGGGTGCGGGTTGCGCAGAATTCGGGCGGCGGGGGCGGCGGCGCGCCATTGGTCGCCCCAGCATCGATCGCGAGGCGAGCTCGCGGCGGCCCGCCCGCGCCAGCCAGCCTCCACCTACGTTAATAAGTAATCATCCGACCCCGCGATACCTCTGCGAGTTTTCCGGACCGAGCTGGAGCCGCCGAGACGGGCCTCGCATCTCCGCGAGGATGGAACAAAGAGCACCGCGTCACGGCCACCCCGCGACATCCGTATTGATTTATATGTTGTAATTGACCCCCAGGTAGGCGCCAGACCCGCGCATCGACTTGACGCCAACTCCCCTAATTGATGAACAACTTCCGTCAACTTCTTAAAATGCTTAATTTGATATTTTGACAATACATGAATGGAAATATATAATACAAAAGTTTAGATTGATTGTTGGAGTACTGTATTCTACCTCGTTTAGTAATGGGTAAAAAGTTCTATAAAGTAATGAAAATTTATAAACTTTGTTAAAATTTATTAAAACTATATATGGCAGGAATGGGTTTTAAATTGAAAAATATATGGAATTATAATGTATAATTACCATTTCATAAAGTGATTTGAAGATTTTACCATTGAAGGTGGGATGACCGGATTGCTAGAGGAAGAGGAAACTGAAATAACTTGTGTTTAATAATAGTCCCAGATTCAGACAGGAACAGTACATATAGCACGGGCACGGGAAATCTTCCAAGTTTAGTTTCAAATAAACATTAGAAATATCTACGAACCTACGACATTAAACACAAACTGATAATACTCTGTGATCAACCGGGTGTCTTCCAGCGATTTATAAAGGTTTGATTATTCTTGGATTTTCCCGGGAAACTTTCCACTTTAATAATTCCCGGGAAACTAAACACAAACCGGTAGTTTCAATTTTATATATTCAGTTAACTGAGTCAGGCGTAGCACGACGACTGGTAGCGCCAGCAGCACTTTAATGTCTCGTAATAAACCCGAAGAAAAGCTAGGTAGCTTTAGGTAAAATAGGTATTTTTACAAACTGTTTTCGTATAAATTGTTCTAGTTCATGTTTCAGGCGGATATAATTTAGATTACCAGCAGAGGAGAATGAAGAAAATTGGGAGAGGCCAGTCAGTAGAATAATTTTAAGTTGCAAAAGGTGGTGGTGTATACATTTAAATAAAAAAAAAATGGTAACTTCAGGATGCACAGTACAGAAGTTACGAGAGCAATCAAAAAAAAAGTAGCTGCCAAAAGTTGTCCCGAGATGCAGTTCTCGAGCTTTCGCACTTGTGTGAATACGCCACAGACATAGTATAAAGAGGGTCACAGATAGTGTAGGTAGACGTGTAGATCTCGTGAGCTTTGATGAACTGAACAAAAGGGGAAAGATACGGTACGTTCTCATATCGCGTAATTAACAACCACTGGACTAGGCTTTGAACCTCTACTGACTGGCATGGTAGGCTTACGGCCAATTTTAGAATGGCAATGACTGAGTTTGATGATGTTAAGTATAAGTATACTTAAATTAAAATTGTTTTATATACTTATATAAAACAATTTTAACTATTTATGCCTCATTTATCATTGGGGATAGAGGGTGAATAAGGTTGGTAAATAGTAATGTAACCAGAGCGCAACTAATACGGTAAAATGTTGTCTCTATTTACGTCTCTTTTACACTCCTGTAGTAACGAATCACTATATAGGGAGAGCAAGTGATGTCACTAGATGTAGCTTCTGGTATGAATCACTGGGGATAACAATTTAGTAGTGAATAGAGAAATGTATTTAGCCGTAGGTACACACACATAGACAAAAATATCCTTGTCATCAATTTGCTGGCGTTTATGTTATCGGAAATTAGTGAAATATAAAAATTCTATATAATGACGGATTAGGTATATGTATACATTTCCTGTATCATTTACATAAACATACGTATATTCGTTATCAGATTGAAGAGATATAGTCACGTATAAAATGTAAGCTAATGAACGTTTATTTGTGTGAAGATGTTCCTTTGAAGGATAAGGTAGCAAATGAGGCCTGAAGCCTCCAAGCTCACAATGACAACGCGCATGTGGTTCAACATTTTGAATCTTAGGCGTGATGGATGACAATAAAATTTCCCTTTCTTTACAATTCGACGCCGACTACTATTTTCCGACTTGGTCGATATTATTATTTTTTGGATCTCAGGTCTCAAACTGAACTGGTTAGATGACTGCTACGGGCCAAAGCCAAGTAACAACCATTATAAGTCTAGGTTTTGGTTTAGCCAGCAGGTTGTTAAAAAATTCTGACTATTCGGCAAGTGTCTAATATCACCGCCTTTTGCAACCGTAAATGTGTATCGTGGGAGATTAAGCATTAGCAAAGATTTGTGTAAATGTGTGGGTATGCGGCCGTTAGCAGATAATAATAATAATTATTATGATAATGTTTAATCAGCCATGCTGTTTAACAACTGATTAGCCTATATATTGTTATAGTTTTTACATTTATTGATATAGTAAATTCATAAAAGGCATACAGTTAATAAGCAATTTCAGATTTGTATTCTTGTTATAATTATCCATAAGGATCTACCCTTCCGCATATTTTAGCGCTAATTATGAGCATTTTCGTCTACTGCTCAAACTTTAACTTGGATTTAAGTAAATATTATGGTATATTTTCAATAAGCAGTTACTGTAAGTAACCTATTGACGTTAGCACTCCAGGGGAATCACTAGAGTATTTTAACAACAAAAACCTTACATTCCGATTCGACCCACTGAACTGGAGTTCGTTTAACAAAGAGAAATGAATATACTACCCACAGAATACATAGATTCGTTCGTTAAGCCCCTGGTATTGAATACCCTCGGGATGTATGCACCAGATTGAAATGTATTTCATAGCAAAAATATTTATTCAAAATTTCACCTCGCTTTTATTTTTGAAGAACATTTAATTTTAACAGATTAATTCAACGAGGGGCGGTTGAAATCCAACCAACTTTTAATTACCTCGGGCGAATGTATTGCATTATAAAGATAACGTTGCACATCGCAATGCACAAATATAGGTCATGCCATGGAATAGAAGATTGGTTATTAGTGCATATTCATCAAATATAATAATAATAGCACTTCAAGACATTTGCAGCTACAGCGACTGCAATGACGCTATTAGATGCGCTTGTTGCCATGCTGTCGTATGCCCGTCGCATAGCTAATTTTATATAAATGTGTGGGACAAGTTGGACAGTTTAAGAGACCGCCTTGTAAATACATACACACATAAAGCTTACGCCTGTGTTCCACAGGTGGGGTAGGCAGAGACTATGGACCGCCATATGCTTTGTCCTGACACAATTCCCTAGCCCCACATATATCGACAACTCTTTTCATGCATCTCCTTTTATTCTTACCGCTTCGGACCCCAGCTTTTTAGACCCCTTGTAAATAGTAGTATACATATATAGCCGCAGGTGGTCGGGCGCTCAGATCGACGCGTCTTTGATCGAGCTCCTTTGTCCATCGATCTTCCAATTCGCATATATTTAGCTTTACGCGACGTCTCCACTCTGGGCCATTTGCTACCAGCGAATCCATTTGCGTCCAGGTTGCGGTAGCGTTATTTATCAATAATCAAATACGTTTATTCAGTTTAGGTTTTCACAAACACTTGTGAACGTCATACAGTATAAAATGAATGCTAGGCACCAAGGCACCATCGAGCGGACAACGGTTTTTTGGCATTTATATATGGCGCCGAAAAAATGTGATGATACCGTGACTGAATAAATAATGAAATACAGTCACTAACTATACATATACTTTATTAGTAACATTTCTTACAACTACGCTACACCCGGTAACCTTCAACTACTTTACCCATACATACCCTCTTTTTTTCTTGCTTATAAACCTTCCTCTTGAATCACTCTATCTAACGTTGAAAACCGAATTAAACCCCATTGCGTATTTTAAAAGATCTAAGCGTAGATACATAGATATGGCGACGGGAAGCGACTGATTGGTGAGTTCAAAAGGAAAGTTTATAAGCAAGAATAAATGGGTAGGTAGAGGGGGTAGGACGCCTCGCGAACGAAGTCGCACCGCGTCCACAAGTTATAAAAAAAAAAATTGAATTATAATTTGCAACGACAAATAAAAAAAGATATAAATAGGATTTAAAAGATGCCAATAAAAAATTCATTAAAAAAAATTTAGATAAGTCAAATTTACATTTTTGTCTTAAAATGTCATATTATAAAAATTTATTATCATAATAAAAATACAAATTGTCATTAAGAATGATTAGATAGTAGTACTTCTGTAATTGCGTAAAAACTGAACCAAAAATGAATAAAGTGCAATAATATTTCACAAATATCTTCCCTACCGACAGTTTAGATTTAAGTGTCATTACCTCTTATAGCAGCAGAAATTCCAACAATTTCATTTCACAGAAAACGAGTTTAGATTCCAACAGATAGAAAAAGTAAATACCTAACAACCTTATTTTTGCGCTCAGTAAAACGTAATCGAGTTTGTCCGCGAGCCTAGGTTGCTCTCGTGGGATTTTGTGTTAAAACGGTAATTGAAATGGCTTTGTAGTTGGGACATGGAAAATAAAAAAACGTGTCCTGCTAACACTAACAGGGGCTGCGGATGGAGCGTGGCCACGGCACACGCCATGAATTAAATTGAGAGGGCTTTGTTTTACCGGCTCACACTTCGTTTGCTCTCAAAAGCACGTTATCCGCCCAATGAACACAGAAGTACAGGGACTTTTATTACACTGCCCGTGAACGATATGCCTACGAAACAGCACAAACCGTTTGCGTACTTCGGCTTTGGCTTTGATAACATTTTGAATTATAATTGTTTGTAGGCATTCCTTTTGTGAGGCTAGGCGATAATTACCTATCTACAAAATTTTGCACTCTGATATACAGGCCAGTAATCGTGGCATCAATATCCCGGTTGTGACCACGTGCGCGAGGGCCCGGAGTCCGCTTTTACTATGATCCAGGATTTGGCAGGATCAATTACAGTGGCGATTCTATCAACAGGGGAACCTAAACAGATTGGATCATTCAGTCGCTCACCTGAATGAGCAGGTTTCTCATGAGATTTTCCCTCACCGAAGGGCATCGGTTAGTGTTCAAACTAATGTACATTGACGACTGGCCAATCAATGACCGTGGCCAGGAATGAGACAAAGACTAATTATCATAGTCTGCGCGAACTATGTAGTGGATACAATTTAATAACAATTTGGTCCAAAGTTAGCGACATAGCTAACAGAATTAGCAAGCAGAAGTTTGCAATTGGCTGGCCGCATCTGCAGAAGAACCGCCAACCACTATGGTAGACGCTTTGTTGACTGGGATACCGCAACTTACCGCAAGCGTAGGGTAGGGGACGATTTATGAAATGCCAGAGGTGTAGTCTAAAAAGCCAAGCCGAGGACAGAATGCTTTGTCGCATATGGAGACCTATGTCCAGCAGTGGGCTACATAGAGGACGATGAATTGGTCGAGTAGATTAACTATTTTCACTAAATTACGTTGTGGATAAGAAAAGCAACATTTTGGTGTTCCTTATCGTTAATAGTTACCTCAAATGTTTGGCAATGACACTAAAACACATTTACAGTAGTGTCAGTTTCCGCTGAAATAATATAATTATTCCTTTTCACGTTGTTCATTCATTCGTTATTCTTTATTTCGTTCGGTGCTGGATGTAATTGGCAGACAGGCGGAGGACATATCGACACAATGGGGCTCCCGACTGGCTTACCCTTTGTATTGAATTCCAACAACAAACACGAGTATAACTCGCGCTATAGAGACGCAGTGCCGCATAAAGGACTAGGCACAAGTGGTCTATGAACCAGCGACATTACGGTCATGGTCCTATTGGTTATGGTGCCTCACTTGCATTCTTGAACAAGAGGTCCAGGCAGTTTCGAGAAAAAACCATTCATTTGTCACATTTGTATGGCAAGGGCAGTATTATTTGAACTAGCAGCGACAAAGTTTCCGAATATAGGTCTAGCATTATCTTTTTATAGCTAGCATTTGTGTTTTTCTTGATATTACCGGGACCGATTTGGATGTCGCGCGGCATAAGAGTTTTATACATATAATAATCAGTAAAAAACAGTAAAAAAGGTGTTTCTGTACATTGAATATATTTATAAAAAAATAATTTAGGGCTTTGAAGAAATTGTAATAGAAATTGCCTGTCTGTACACGCTAATCTCCGGAACTACTGGGCGGATTTGAATGAAACTTTTTTTGTTGTGTAGCTATTAAGCCTGGGAAACATATAGCGTATAATAATTGATTTTGGAAACTAGAACACCTGATGTAGAACCATAATAGGCTAGCTAAACTATAAGACATACGGGAAATGTCGCCGAACAGATATTGATGAGATTTTCAGTTTGGTAGTTTGGGGTCCAACTTAAAATCTAAGCCATGTTTCATCTAATTTGGTTGAGTAGAACCAGTTATACAGCTCGACCTCGCCATAGTTCTAGCTTTAATATATTAGAAAGGTCATTTAAGATGTAAACATTAAACATCCCTAAAAACGATTTCCACGCGGTAGAAGTCGCGGGTAAAAGCTAGTAGATAATAAAGCTCAACCTATCTTCGTAACCTATTTATTCCTCCCTATAACCCTCCGTTATTGAAAATATGTGCAAAAGATAGTCGAGTTGAGAGTGCTCAACGATCAATACTCCTTAACCAAGTTGCTGCTTCAAAGGCTAGGGCACTTGTGATAAAAATGTGCAAGCCGCATTTTCCTCGTAACTTCCGGAACCGATATTAACGTCGTGAAGCATATGACGATAGTTGAGAGTGCTCAACCAATACTCCGCAACCATGTCGCTGCTGGTTTAAATAATACGGCACTTGACATACAAATGTGCAAAAGAAATGCATTTTTCTCGATCTGCCGGGACCGAAATTGATATCGACGATAGTGGAGGGTACTTAACCCATCGGTTCCCCCGGGAAGCGCTCGGGAACATTATAACAGAATCATGAACCCGTAAAATTTGAACAATTTAAACTATACCTTATGTAGCAAGTAAAGTAGAATTAATCATTTTGTCTAAATGTTTAGAACTTTGATAATTCATGGCAAATGGTTTAGTTATAAGCATAATTCGCAAGCAGAGCTCGGATGGTCGTGCGCGAGAGCACACCCGAGAGTCTGAGACATAACGCCAACATGATAATTATTATTTTTATAAGTCGAAAGTAGCTTTTTAAAGTACACCAGGGGTAATTTCATATGTGACCGACACTACATTAGACACAACTTTCGTTTTGTTTTGCATTGTTTTACAAATGCCCTAGTTTTATAGTATCAATTTTAGTATGTTTCTATAGTTCATCCTTGAATTATACCTCTGTGGTAATAAATATTTGCATGAAATTTGGTTAATTATGGTTTATTTAAAAAACGTAAATGTGACGGACTCTACATACAAAAGGAAGTCGTGTTGGAGTGTTTTTAAACTTCAGAAATCTTCCTCGGTGCAAGTTTCGGTATCCAAGGGGTGTCATGTGGACAAAATCATTTTGGAAAAGGATCCTATCATGAGCTGAACTGGAGGTTTAATAAGGAACATTTAATTAAAGCAACATTATTACCGTCGTCCATATTATAAGGATATTTAACTTATTTGAAAGTTTGTTATTTAAAGTGTTAAAATATTAGCATCTTACGTAAATGAAATAAAATGATACAAACTACTGGAATTCCTAATTGACTACAATACAACCCAACTGTAGTGGAGCGCCGACAAAAAAAAATGTGGAACGTGCTTGAGTAAAATCAGCTGTGAGGCCATCCAGTGTTTGAAGAGAAAAAAGGCGCGGGTCGTTGTCGTTTGTGACATAACGCCAGCCGATGGGCCACCCGTGGGTAAGTAAACGCAGTCTGTGAGCGCAATAATAATTATAGCAGATCATTCACTGGTTTTGTATTGTAATGCTGGCTAGCGACAAAAAAATCTTTATCGTCATTTACTTTCTGACTCGATTCAAAAGTATTGTGCTGTATTATCGATTTAGAGTTACTTTTCTGTATCGGTGGTCAGAGTAAGAGAATTCTATTTACGGATAGTTTATATGAAGAGAGAGAAATTTCTCGGGACCGTAGCAAGTGGAACAATGTGGTGTCTGCCTACCCCTACGGGAAGAAGGATTGATGTTATGTACCTACTTTATATAAGTTTACAGCAAAATATTTTTACACGATCTAACAGTATACCGCCCCTGCATCGCCAACGAGCCATGTATTTGTTTTCAACTAGCGACCCGCCCCGGATTTGCACAGGTACAAGTTACACACGAAATCCTTCCTCATGAATCACTGTGTATTAGTGAAAATCGCATGAAATCCGTTCAGAACTTTTGAGTTCATCGCAAGCAGACAGACGCGGCGTGGGAATTTGTTTTATAATATGTAGTTGACAGTGATTAGCGATCCCCGCGGGCAATAAAAAATGTAACTATGAAGCGCTGATTTCTTCTCTTACTCGTTTATATAAAATACGCAACTGATTTTGCATCGCATGTGAACGAAACGCGTATGAAACTGCCGCCTGAATTATGCAACCGAATCCTCGGCGTGAGGGCGTCAAGGCCATCAAGGACGTCGTCACGTGTTGTTTAAACCCCAGCAATTCGTGGGAAATAGGTGCTTAAACCTGCCGATCAGAAAAGATGCCTCGTGGGCGACTCTAGAAGCGATCGATTGACATCGCTGACTCGGATGCGAGATTCGACGGCTAACAATGCGAGGATTCTGAATACCGGGCGAAGTGGAGAAGAATGAGTAGAAAAGCGGACGCTGACAGACGCCGGAATAAGCGCTAGGATGATGATGACAGCGTATCAATTACAAGTACATAATTAAAGCGTAAACCTAGTGGTGGTAGTGGCTGTGACAAAATATATATTATTATTTAACATCCTTAACCGGCCAGCAACTATGTTGCCAAACATCTACTCCTCTCAGAGATTCGATCCGCTACAATAATAAGAGGTCGATAAGTATTCATTTGACTTCCCTGTTTATTATCTGAGTCGGATATCGACGTTGCATTGTCAATGAATGGTGAATTGGCGACCAGCGCATAAGGGTTGAGCTATTATTAAAATAACCGTACTTTATTATCATGTGACTGTAATTAGTTTACACACTATACCGATTATAGGGAGGGTGAGTAACAATAAGTATATTAAGAGGCAGCTGACTGCAACAGTCGGGAAGGGCCAATATTTATAAATACCATGCGAGCCAATTACTTTTCTATACTAATATTATAAAAAGGATAAGTTTGGATGTTGGGATAATTTTCGGAAAAACTGAAGCGATTTCGAAAATACTTTCACCAACAGAACGCTACAATTTCGGCTGCCTTGGAATTAATACAAACTTCCCAAGTGTTATACGGTACTTTTGATCCTTGAGGATAAACGATAGCATCCCGCGTGATAGCTCAATGTCAAATGTTTACACAGATGCGTACTATATGGAGACGGCTACAACCTACTAATAAAGTATCTGCCAAGTCGCGCACAGCATAAATGCACACAGGTGCGTGGTGTATAATGTAAATGCATAAAACAGGACAAGCTCAATCGCGCCGTTAGGAATGCGACCGGATTCCGCGGCGACCGGCGTCCATGTTTCACTCACCCACTTGCATCGCTATTATGTCATTATCGCTGGCACTGGCAATGGCCTAAACATTCACCCTTGCCATAAATAAACGTACATATTAGCAACGCAGTGATCATCACAGGGCTACGCTCGTATAGCGTATTGGCAAACTGTTCGGCACATCCTAACAACGAGGACTCGGAGACATTATGACTGTATGTATAAATTGGCAAAAGTAACTTTCTGACCTTCTGTGAGAGAGTGGGCTATTCTTCGTGACACAAGGTTCCTTCGATACAATCCTTAAGATGATGTACACTGGTGGAAACTACCTCGGATCTAATCCTCATTTCATCCTGAATCTTTTGCTTAGTAACGTTGTGATATTTCTTTATCCTATTTACTCCTCCCTGTTGAGATTGTCTGGTGTGACACTTGTTGGTAGTTGCCGCGGGCTAGGGTCATCTTTGAAGCCGCTTTGACCGTTTTAGCTCATTCATTCAAGTCAATATACGACAATAACAAATAATGGGGACAATTCGCTGAATGCCCTGATGTGATTCTTTATGTATGTTAACCAATATTACGGGTTTGGAAAACCGGGCCCTTAAGAGGATGACCCAGAAAAACATTCACTGATCAGATCAGTAAAGTTCTCAAAAAAGCTGGGGGTCTGAAGAATAAAAGGAGATATATGAAAAGAATTGTGGATATATGCGACGCTAGAGAGTTGTGTCAGGACAGAACAAAGTGACGGTCCATAGTCTCTGCCTACCCCACCTGAGGGACACAGGCGTGAGCTTTTCGTATGTGTGTATGTGTATTGCGTCTTAATACAAAATGCTTCCCGTGTAAACGGTACAAAAATTAAAATAATCAGGTGGATCATATGGTATTGGCAAGAAACTTTCAGAACAGCCCTTACATACGTCTATCAATATAATCACAATACGTCTTTCAAGGGGCAAGTTATTAAGCGATTTTGATAATAGAATTGCATAGGCTACCGATACACTATATTCTACACTTGAAATAAGAAAATTAAAAGCTTTATTTCTTCAATGTTTTGCAAATTTGAAGTCCTTTAGTACCGACAGGTAAAAATACGCCAACATTTTTCCGTGATAGATTAATTAGAGACTAAACGGGTAGATGGATTTAATTTAATTCTCAGAATGTTACAATGTTTACGTCGTCGTTAATGGCGAAGGAAGCAAATTAATGAGAATAATATTTAATCTAATTAATGACAGGCAAATAACAAACAGTTTTCGTGTAAACAATGTTAATGGACCATGCCGTGACTAACATTATAAGTACAGCTAGAGTGTTTATAGTATTTGGTATATTGTAGAATCGGCATCCGCACAGAAGCGGCGGCGGCGGCGGCGGCGCGCGGGCGGAGCTCCTCCGCCGCCGCCGGATACGAGCAAACATTACATAACTTTGATTGTGTTTGTAAAAAGTTGGGGATTCCCTCCACTACAACAAACGCACTCATGCCGACGCATCACCACTACACAAGTGTGCGTGTAACCTTGCCTTCCTTTACATATTAAACGCCGCCGGGCAATCCCTTTCCATATGTATAAAAACCCAGCTACAACCGTTGAAAAGAAAATGAATGAGACGAGATTGACTGTTATTACTATTATTATTTCACTTTATCGAGCTCCTGCGAGAAGCGATAAAAGACCTGCCGACCGGTTTACTTTTTATAGGTGTTTGTGCACAACAATGAAGAATAAATGGCATTCATCAAATGACACTTCCATTTTAGTAGGCAGAACCTACCCGAGATCCGTATACTGGTTATACGGGCGCGAAACCCTTCAAATAAAACTGATAAAGTCGGCTTTTTATTAAAAAATAAATACAAAAACTTGCAAACATCACATAAGAATGAATGTTTATTTTTTTTTTACTCTGCACACATTGTAATGCTAATGACTTTCCTTGGTCCAAACCAAACACACGCTCGTATTGCACTGTACGTAAGTACACAATGCGTATAACAGGTGTTGTTGTCGATCAATCGAGTAAGAATGAGCGCGTGGCGTAGGTACCTACCTGCTAATCTCGTGGCACGTCACGGACTAGCGGAAGGTGGTTAAATACAAATGTATGTGTGTATTTAATTATAAGACTCTATAAATAGAAAGAGCATTACGTCGTGTTATGCGGTCGGTTACGGCAAGTTATTTCGGTCGGCGGCGTCACGTCACGAGTTCCCGTGAATGTCAAGCTCGTGGTAACTAGGTATTGCGGCGCGCGGCGGGCAACAGGTGGCCTGCATTGCACCGCGCTCTTGCCTAATAAACATTCCGTCAGCCAGAAACCGTTAACGAGCGTAATAAACGTCCTGAACTTCGATACGAAGCCGCGACGGCGAGATCGGCGCCGTTCGTGCTTACACCACTATGCCTGTTATAAATATATAATTATAAAACAAAACCTTTATCGTAATTTACGTATTTTCGGAAGATATAGGTACCAAGCCGAGGTACTTCATCTCTTAACAGTTTCTCAAATTTGACATTGCTACAAAATGTTTCCAACCCTTGACAAAGTAAACAAGATACAAATCTAAAGGGTGACCTCGTTCTCACCCTACATTGATCGACAAATAAATCCCTGTAATACTCCATATAGATGCGGTCGTGACCTTTCATGTATACTTCGCTGTATAGACGCCCTCCCATTATGTACCGCGGATTAAAGAAACGTTCACCCCTCTCGGAGGATGCGGCAATTGCGAGTCGTGCACTTCGGGTTCGGTTAGTCACAAAGTACGTAAACCAGTGGCGCGTGTAGTCGAGTGAAGCCAACTAACTGTCAATGTTTAAGGATGCCGTACTTGAATGTGACAAACTTTGTTCTTCAAGACTGGACCGAACAGCGATTGTTACACAAAAATTAATAGGTACCTACTTCATTTAATAGAGTCCGTCACTCACTCTCACTCTCAGTTATTGTGATTTTAATACCGAAATAAATACTATAATACTGTACAATAACTAGGTACAATGTGATGGCAATTGTGGGAATAATAACTTTATTTTCCTTAAGTTACGAAATGTCAACGTAAAGCATGGCATTATTACTTGTTGGGAGATAATGTCGTATGAGACTCCAAGGGGAAGTAAAGTGATTTGGAAAGTTAATATTCATATGAAAGCTTTTAGCTTAGCTCTTTCTTTTATCACACACAAAAGAAAGAAAAAAAAACTGGCCGAGACGTGTCGGGCTACGTGCTGTGTATATGCATACTTTAACGAGAGCTTTTTGATTCTATAGACAAAATATGCAGCATAAACGGCCATATATTTTGACTGCGTTGACTTCGAAGTTTGATTTTTTCGGATCGGGTATTAATTTCAGTGTGAGACCTCTACGCGTTTCCGAGAAAGAGGGTTTTGACAACAAAGTGATCCTATAAGGGTCCCGTTTGTTTTTTTTGAGGTACGGAATACTAAAAAGGTTCGGTTGCAAATCTGTGACTAAAGACTAGGCGGTATGGCTGCAAAACCTTACTGACTGCTCAAATTGAGCAAACGGAAACAAACATAAATGTGCTTTAGAAATGGGTTTCAGGTTATTTTAATTCTAAGTTCCAAATCATTTACAAATTTTATTTTTACGGTGTCTTGCAAATGTGAAGCGATACTGATTTGACTCCAGAGTTTGTTAAACCAGACGCTTTAATGAGGAAGTTTCCAAAGTTTTCAAGTGAATATTTTTATAAGTAAAATGAAACAAAACGGTTAAGAAATTCTTAAATATCTCAAGTAACAAAAAAGTTACGAGACTTTAAAGTAGCGATTGCAAGATTAATTTCGTTAGGAGTGCGAATTCGTGCGTGAAGTCACCAGGCCGGCAGCCCGGCCGCCACTATGGCGATTTTCACAGAATATATGTTCCTATGGTCAAACAATAATAATCATAATTTAATTAAAAATAAGGGGGTCCGCAAGCATGAAACGTAATTTAGTTTTTCTCTATCGCATAAATGGTACAACTTACAAGTATAAAACTTTCGGAGAGCGGCACTGGTCTAATGGCAGCGTGCCTGTGAGACCGATAACCAAGGTTAAGCAATGCTCGCAATGTGTAGGAACTGGATGGGTGACCGTTTTCTATCCTTGGCGAATCGAGGTTGACCAAGGTCAACCTTGGTCTATCATCCTGGTCAACGTGTAACAGCACTGCAACGAGCTCGCTACTCGTTAGGTGTGCCTTCTCATACTTTTGGCGAATCGAAGTTGACCAAGGTCAACCCTGGTCTACCACCCTGGTCAACATTGAACGCTTAGGTTACAAATAGCCTCAGGATCCACAAGTGTGGTGAAGTGAGGTTGACCAAGGTCAACCCTGGTCAACCAACTTTGTCAATGCTGGGGATCTTAGCCTAGACTTAGGCCCAGATCTAGGCCTACGCTTAGGTTACAACAAGTCGCGTAGTTCCTAGCGTTGACCAGAATATTTGACCAGGGTTTACTTGGTCAACCTCGCTTTGCCGACGGTATTAGGAGGTTCACATAATGAGTGGCGAAACGAAACGGTCATCCATCCAGTTCCCGGACATTACGCGCATTGCTTACCCTGGGTTATCGATCTCGCAAGCACGCTGCCATTACACCAATGACGCTCTCGAAAGTTTGATGCTTGGAAGTTTTCCCACTATGCAATAGGGAAAAAATAAATACCCTTATAATCACGTTACATGTATAAACTTCCCCTAATTTTAGATATTTTATTATTATTTGTTGTTATAGCGGCCATAGTAACACATACTCTATAGAAAGTTCCAGTGTCTAGGTATTACGGTTCCAAAAATACAGTCACAAAGAAGTAAGAATATATGGGTAGCACCATAGCGGCGGCCAGGCTGCCGGCCTGGTGACGTCACAGCTAGATCGCGGCGGTAATAATTTCGCGATAACAATGTAAACTTAAATATTCTGTAACTCGGCCATTTACTGACGGATTTTGAAAATGTTTGCACTGGGTTGTTAGTTTTGATCTATATTTTACAATCTCCCTCAAGGAAACTCCCTCATTGCTTTATTTATGGGTCTGTAAAGTAGCTTCACCTCTGGGATAAAACTGTCTTAGTCTTGGGCGGGTTGAACCTCTCGCTTCACTTAGAATCTAATATGCCGCCCATGACGTAAGACACTCCTTTATCCCACTGTTATATAATCTACTATAACTGTTTCCAAGGTATAGGGATGGACGAATTCCATTACTTTGAAACTGTCGCATCACAAGGAAATGTGAAAAACCAATTTTGTCGTACTGGACATGTCATTATTTTTTTAATCACGTTGAAACAAGTTTCGACTCAAATATAGGGCTATAATAGTGTAAATATTTTAAGAAGAACATGAGACTAAGTTACTGGCTGAATTTTTTCAAAAAAGTAGTTAAAATGCGTCAGTGTCAACGACCTTGCGAGAGGTAATTGCGAATTAGGAGCAATCAGCTGATGAGCTTTGCATTCAAACGCTGTGTAGCCTGAAGTCACGCAATTAATAGGTTAGTAACATTTTTTATTAACGTGGAATGGATGGAATAATTTAGGACATATTTCTAGCGGATATAGCATTGTTGATTTATGACAAACCGAGTATATTATTCCTTTTTTTTGTATGACAATAATTGTAGGTAGCGTAGGGGTTTTAAAAAAAGTAAAAACAAAGTACGCTACGTAGACAAAACGTGCAATTTCTAAAGTTTGGCTAATCCTTAGCTTCGCTAATCCGACATTTTGATTCCGGGCGACCGAAGAAGGGTACGGGCAATTACATGACGATTCGCCGAGGTTTAACGACCCCATTACAACATTCAACATACTGACTGTATGAATGAATGCAAGCCGCGTGACGAGTGACGCTTTTATTCGCCCCCGATTCGCGAATCGAATCTTGACACTGCCTGCGATTATTTTAATTTACATACATACATACTCTTGCCCGTATCCCATAGGGATAGTAATAACAATTATATCGTGAAGTTACTTGCAGATATGTACGGGACGATGTTGTTATGGGAACACAAAAACGCTTTTAGAACTTCACTGTAATGTTGCTGTGATCTGCTAATAAAAAAATAAAAAATAAAAAAAGAAGAATTCCTATAGAAGTCCTATAAGCGTATTCGATACGGGATAGGAACGAAAACCGCGTTCAGAAAGCAACATCCAAAAAGCTGTCAGTGTGTGTACGTATCGAGCGATGGAAGTTCTACATAGTCGGTGAAACGTAAAACACAATTTTGGCATTGATAGGTGTGGTGTTTCATTAGGGCAATTTCCGGAAGCCGTCCGGGCCGGCGGCCGCAATGTCGGCCGATTATCGGGCGCCACGCGCTGAGCCGCAGCTAGGACTAGACAAGCAGCATTGATTTTACGAAATTCACATCACAGACGGAGAACGAAAGGCCCCCGGCGGCCCATTCATCTCGTTTTCATGTACACACCGCAGCCGTTGCGGACCGAAAGTGAGAGCGGAATTCACTACGGCACTAGCTGAACGCACACTACCTAGGTACCTACGGGGTTAAGCCCACGTAATTGATATTGATTCTGTCCTACTAATTCTGACTGAGATGGAGCGTCTCGATTTGATAGTTTGCATTGCAATGTTGGAACTATCTACATGTATATCCGTACATGTGGATAATATAGATATACTAATGCGAGTAGTTAGGCTTTAGTGATTAAACCGTTTCGGGAAGGACAAAGTGATACGTATCCTTTTGTTAAATCTAGTACACTCGTAGATGCATCACTTTCACTGGAAAAAGGAAACAGGCGAGCAGTCCATTAAAACTCACAGGTACGCCGAGAACCTGTCTCGAGTGAAAATAAATACGATCGATACACAAAGGCGGGCCGTTGAGCGTGTCTTGGAAAATCTAAGATACGACTTTGGTATAGGTAGATAAACATATATCAACATCACACACAGCTAAATCTAAATATAGCGGGCGCCGATATCAGCGGCTCGCCCTTGAACCAGTCGCACGGAAACATTTTATTATTATTACCGAGCTGTCGGCGAGCACGAGTATATTGGGTCGTCGACCCCGCTACCACGTGTCTCCTTATCGGCAACTATCTAACACGATTGTGGGTAAACAACATACCTAACGAGATAAATGACTAATTCCACAAGGCTCCTCTATTCATGCCATTCATAAATAATTGGCGTAACGTCATAGCAATTTCAACGACAAACACCGTCCGTCAATTCGAAGATGTGCTTCGGTATTTGCGACGACCTAGTCATCACTTTATATTATCAAATATACAACTGTATAAAAGATAGATCTTATTTGTGCATTTGACAGTTACTTGCACATATCACATGTGCCCTCCTGCTTAATTGTACACATAAAATGATAGCCTTAAACTTTCATGGTTAACATCAAGAGCTCAAACTTCTTGGTTTGTTTTAATAACACAAGAAGCACAAAAAGAGAGGCAGCCGACGAACGAAAGCTTATAATTGCAAATCCGCGAGGGGCTCAAACAAAAAGCGTGCCGTGAGAAGTGGGTCAGTTACGTAAGCGGTGTTTGCTCAGCGGGCGCGGCCCACACCGGCTACACTCACATGCACTGGCACATCCTTACAAATGCGTACGACCTTGGATGTGAACTCGAAAGTGTAAACAGGCACGTGCTCGATGCATTGTTTTATGGTCGCCCTCGAGCACCGCGCCGCGCTCGCTAGGATTTGCACGTGGTCGCCGAGCGCCCGGACGCCCGGCCGCCCGGCCGCGCCCCCACGGAAACCAGGCCACCATTTGACAATTTACTAAATACTATTTGCAATACGAACATCATTTGTACCTATATTGATCCATTTAGCTATTGTATAAAATTAATCTATATAAATAACGCCAATAAACACACTTGTGTAAGATAGAAATCTTCAAGTTGAAATATGTCCCTGGGAATAAGTAGCTAACTGATCGTTGGTTGGAGTCACATAATTAAGTCAACCCCAAAGTATTGTGGGACACAGCATTTACTAAATATTTATTTACATTAAAGTTAAATAACATGTTAATATAACCTAACTAACTAATAACTTCCGTTGGTAAACTTTTCAAACTTCGGAAAATAATATTTCACAATTAAATTAAAACAGTCAAAAGTACTCTAGGTAGAACAATTAACTTTGTTACGCGGTTGTGGAAACTTTCGTTTTGTCTCGTTAAAATAACAATTGGTACAAAAAAAGACAACTTTCCAGCGTTTAGTTGAGCTGAAATTTGGTATACCTGTGTGACTTGGATGACAATACACTAATATGGTATCATGGAGCTGGTCTGACGATGGAGTCGGGAGGTGGTCATAGGAACTAATGAACGCAACAAGATAACCCATCAGGTTTGGGCTCTTTGGAATGGTCTAGCATGATATGTACCGCACAATAAGCTTGATAGGAAAACATTGTGTTTCATTTGATACTTGACAACAATAACTTCTGTGACTAGGTTGCGAAGAGCGAAGCGACGAGCATGTCGGTTGTCATGAACCACCGCGCCCGAGCCGAGCGAGCGAAGTGAGCGTGCCGGCAGCGGCCGGCGAGTACAAGAACCAAATCTACTATGTTTCGGAACGACATTAACTTTTTAAAAAGTGGCGCTTGTTTGTAAAATCGACTTTTACAGCTCTTGAGTGTTTTTCGAGCGTCGGGGCAGTGGAATTTTCTCGTTTTAATGTCAGTTATAACCGTAAGACATACATTTACTGCTACTATTTAGGAATTGCGTACAATGCCTAGGAATTACATACATTTCCTAGAAAATGTAAACATTTGACAAATCATTTTACACATTTGCTAAATTTGCTCGCCGTTATACATTTCCTAGTAGAGTACACTTATTAATGACTAGTGACGCGGAGCGACTTCGTCCTGCCCCTATTCTATCCTACCATACCCTATATCTATCCTACACCTACTCTACACGTATGGCCCTACCCTATTCTACACCCACCTACCTTTTTTCTTTCATACAAACCTTGCCCAGACAATTAGAAACACAACAAAAAAGAATTAGTTAAATTGGTGCAGCGGTACTGAAATTATACGCGAACATGGATACCTTGAGTAATATTATAGCCATTTTCCTATTGAACTCTTATTTGTTACAGATAAAATATGCCTATGTTACTCGCTGGTAATCCAGCATTCTATATGTGAAAGAATTTATAAAATCGGTAAGCATTGTTTTTATCCAATACAAACAAACAAACCGACAAACAATGAAATCTTTGCTCTTTAATATTTGTACAGATGTAATTATTTTAGTGGTTTATTGTACTCGACTGTGCTTTATTAAAAGAATCAACTTTTTTGCGAATTGCCTAATTTTCGTTTATTATGCGAGTAGTTGTTGTCTAGTACCTTCTACGAAACAACTTTCACAACCAGACGAGCCTAATGCATCAAATAGTGACAAAAACAGGGCATTCTTTCGTTTTGAGAAAGCCCTCAATTGCGGTAACATTCATAACATTGGTTTCTTGTGTCGAATCACAGAACGAGACGCGCGGCTCCATGCAAGTGTACCTACACATGGGACTGTCATGAAATAGCGTGAACAGTTACAACCTAAAATTGACAGGCACTACGCATGTCAATGTAAATATTGTAAACTGCCAGCACGTACAAATAGTTATGCAGTGTGGATAACAGCTGTGCTACGTGTTGCACAGATTGCAATTTGTAAGACAAGACGTGAGTTTAACTGCACCCGCACTATATAATATTAAATCTAACGATAACTAAGGATCTAGCGATCATCACATGTTTTCGTCTCGATTACCGTGGTGTCTCAAGACGAAGGTCTTTGACCAGTGCGTTGCCAGAGATGAGCTACGGAACGGATAAGTGGTCGCTCACAGTGGGCCTTAGAAGAAAGCTCACTGTCCTCAAAGGGCAACGAAAGGGGCTATGCTCGGAGACTCAGAGCGTGATCGAATCAGTAATGAGGCGGGCATGCGAACCAAGAACACTGACATAACCCAAAGGATTATCGGGCTTAAGTGGCAGTGGGCAGCACAAAGCTCACAAACGCACAAAAATTGCAAAAGCACAAAGTTCTCGAGTGGCGACCACGTTTGACGTTAACAAAGAGAAAAGATTTGTATCTTTGTGTTTTTATTTGGCTCAAGTAACGAACAAACTAAAAATCTGATACGATTTTAAAATGATATAATGCTACATTATCAAAGAGTAACATAGGCTACTTTTTGTCAAAAAATAGGTTCCGCGGGTAAGTCGATTGTTTACAGAGATACAAACTGAGCGCGGACGAAAGCCGCTGAGAACGGCCAGTAAATCACAATATTTAATTGTGGTAAAACGTATATCTTGTTTATTATTCAATTTTGTCTCCTTTTCGGGGAAAGTTTTAATTAAAGAAACTAGTCTTTCTATAGTTTCTTATGTTTTGTATATATGTTATATTTGTAAAAAATATGAATTGTTAAATAATCTGTGTCAAACAGTGGTATACGTTTTGAACTGCTATTTTAGCCATAACGTGTGACAAGCTTGTTAGCCGCTAGCGTGCACTGGAATAGACTAAGTGGCCAAGTTGTAGTTGCCGCGTTTAGACTGCTTGCATACTTAAGTAAGACTTTGGAACCAATCGATATGCAACAGACAAAGCCAGTGCCGCAGGGCATATTATGCCGCTCTTTAGACTTCGATCCTTGCGTCACCAGCCAGGTATTTGCGGAGATAGAAGATGTATGCTAGTTCTGCCAACGACACTGTACACTCTATCTGCTTAGCAAGTAAGATTGGGAGCGTGTCACGTGCTACGCCGTTGCGGCTGCCACGTGGCGTTTGATCCCGAACTCAACCGGGCTTGTCACAAGGGTCTTTCCACACACGTACCTAAACCTGGATTTGACATTGACCTGGGCTGGAACTGGACCTAGACCTAGACCTGGCCCTGGTAGTTTTAACCGAGTCCATCTCAGGCCTCCCATGCCTGCCTATTTACCGGCCTATTCCGATCGCGCTAAGTACAGATTCCAGGTATCTGAAAGTGAGCATGCGCTTGACATCATCTTCGCGAACTGGTAGGGGGGATCTGTACTGCAGGCCAAGAACTCGGTATTCGACATATTTAGCTTCAGACCGCCGTCATCCACCAGATCATCTCACGAGGGACACAGTCTAAGGCCTTCTGCATGTCCAAAAATAGGTAATGCATGAGAGTTCTCAGTGCAAATACGGGGTCTATAGCCCCACACCCTGTTCGAAACCCCTATTGACACTCCGAGACTGAACACTCTTGTCGGATCCGAGAGTCCATAAAACGTTCGAAGGGATGCTTTTTTTCCTTTACGCGATTGTCATTAGTGCACTCCCGCGCCGACCGTTACCTTTAGAGACTGGAGTAATTATACTCAGCCTCCATTGGTTGGGAATCTTCCCGGTGAGGAGAATGCGATTACAAAGGTCGGTAAGGATGCTCATACCACCAGAGCCCATCGATTTCCACGCCTCAGTAGGGATTCCATCGGGTCCGCCAGCTTTCCAGTTCTTCATGCGGCGAAGAGCTTAGTTCGGAGGGAGGTCCGGTGGCTGCTTGTTCAGAAATAAGAGCTCCATTTCTCCTTTACCGCGCGGTGGTCGCATAACAGGTTACCGTGTGGGTCATTTACACAGCCGTACGTGGATGTCATGTGCCGCTTTGACCCTTGATCGAACCAACTAGAAAATGTGTGTTTGCCCCTCCGACGATTCCAACTTATCGTACAATCTCTGTTTGTGTAGCAATAAACTATTGAGTCACTCCTTATCAAACCACTAAACTTTACTCAGCTACCACACCAAACCGTTCCTACTTATCTTTTTTGAGATATGTTGTTACCTGGCGAAGTGAAGAGAGACAGAGGAAAGCGGATTTTGGCAAACAAAGCAAGCAATACGACGTGTGACACAACATTGATAAGTGACAATACCGAAAATCAATCAACCATCTTTCCCTAAAAACTTTGTTGAGAAAATTAATTGTAAGTGATAAACATGATCCCGCAATTAAAAGTAACCCCCGTCTACGGTACAAATAATAACACATATCTTGATCTGTGAGAGCTGTCATCACAATAGGGTATGAAAAAATAATGGCATTTAAATTTTTTTTAAGATTTTTTCTATTTTTATGTATCATCATAACCCTCGCCCTAGCGCTTATCCCGGCTTTAGTTTTCATACTCATTCGCCTCCACGTCACCCGGTCTCGCGTAGTAAGCCGTTAGCTCCCGACTCAGCGATGTTAATCCATCGCTTCTTGGGCCCACGGGGCCTCTTTCTTAATACCGGCAGGGTCAAGCACCTACGTATCTCTGGGGCTTATGCAATACGAGACCATACCAACGCAGGCCAGCCTGCTCAACCTTATTCGCGATATAATCTCACGATAAGGCTGTTACGAATGTACTCGATACGTACTCGGTCGAGTCGCGTAACTCCGCACATCCACCGCAGCATTTTCACTTCGTTAGCGTGGAGTCCGCGGACGTGTTTCATGAGCGCCAGCCATGTTTCTCAGCTATAAAGCATTAGCAGGCCTAATTATGCTCTTGTATATACAAGACAATAACGAACCCTAAATGAATGCACATTTTTGTCTGTATTTACTGCTAGGTATATGTAATTGTATTCACTTTGGGCAATAAATGAATATGAATCTGAATCTATAAGTTCCTTGAGCTTGACAGAGATTTTAGGGTCAAAGATGACCGCCGTAAGCTCCCACCAGTTGGCCAAAGCTGCAGAGATTATGGACTTGACATCGGGGGCCGATATCACCGGACTCGTGCAGCACGGATCCGAGGTATCTGAATTTATCCGTTCTATTGACAGCTTCATTCTTTCAGCTGTATTGGCTGGCGACGTCCAGCTTCAAACCTCCGTATTCTAGCACTTCCTTCCAAGTAATTACCCTGGTCTCAAGATCCCTCCTAAGCTTGCTAACCAGCGCGATGGCATCAGCATATTTCATAAGCCAAGAAGGCGCGTCCAGAATTTCCGCTGAGAGGACATCGAGCACAACGCAAAACAAGTAAGGGCTTACCACTGAACCCTGGTACCCTACAGTAGGGTCGGGAAGGGATTAGTATAGTCTACGATGGTTTTGTCGACGGCTTCAGTGTTGGCGTACTTGTCCTGGATGATCTTAATGTACGCCTCGGGCACAGACTTGAATCGGCCCTCTGCAGGTCAAGAAATGCGAAATGCAAAGGTTGATTCCTACTGCAATGGGACTCCTGCAGGACTCTTGAGGGCAAAGACTGGATCCATGGCGCTGCAGCCAGGCCTGAAGCAATCCAACAAGGAGCATTGCTAACGAAGTCTCTGGTCTATAATACGCTCTAATTGCTTTATTGTGTGGCTCATAAGGTTGATACGTCGATAATTGCCGCACTCTTGCACACTGCCTTTTCCTTTATAGATTAAAGTAATATTTACGCGCCACGCAATAGGTATAAGCCCCGTAGCTACGATCCTGTTTAATAGCTTAGTGAGCAAGAGTACGCCTCAGGTCCCTAATGTTTTCCAGGGTTCTATGGGTATTCCGTCATTGCCATTCTTCATACCTCTCCACGTCATCAGGATTAATCGTGCTAATCAAGTCGAGGTTTGCAGGAAGCTGTGATGATGGCACGTGGTTGTTAGCCTCGTTAGAAAGTTCCTTGAAATGACAGCACCAACGGTCTTTGACGTTTGAGGTTGGACTTTTGCAAATCGCACAAGAGCTCATTAATGGTTTCGCCTTTTACGCTCTAATCGAGTCATTAGGTTGCCTGCATGAACTCCTGGCTTTTGCTTTCCAGAGTCCACCGTTTATTACGTACGCGGATGTCCATGACGAGGACTCGGTGCTGTGCAGTGAGGCATTCCCCCTGGATGACCTTGCACTGAGATACATGGCCGATGTCACGTCTTCAGATCAGCAGATAGTCGATCTGTGATTCTTGCGGGCGACTTTTGTAGGTGGTGAGGTGTTCGTGTCTTTTCTTGAAGAAGCTGTTTACCACGGCCAAGTTGGCGGCCAGTGAGGTTCGGATAATTTCTTCTCCAAACGGAGAAGACGCTGGCCATAGCCAAAGCCCCCGTGCACCCGACCGAACTCCTCGCTACTGGGGCCCACTTGGTCGTTGAGGTACGCACCAACCACGATCTGATCTGATGAGGTTAAATGTCGATCCTTCTCTCAGAGCCTTGACCAGCATGAACCGATCACTCACCATGCTCACCTCCAAGGTGCCGTTCCGCAAAGCGTCGCACACCACAATACAGACCCCATTTCTCCCCTCTGCCGCTTCGGTGTACACAAACTTGTCGCTTGCACGATCTTCCGGGACTTGGGAGCCTCGCCACCTGAGCTCCATATAAAGGCCACTTGTACTCGCTGCTGGTTGCCGGTAACGCAGATCGGCCAGCTCTCTAGACTGACCCGTGAGCGAGTCATAGTTGAGCGTCGAGAAACGGAGTTTTCTCGTGGGCGCTCGCCTCTTTCCGCGCGGGCAGGGTAGCCATAACGAACTTGTCACAGGTGATGCGCCCGCGCATTGTTTTCCGGCGACGACCTATCTCTATACTTATTTACACATCCATAATCATCATCATCATAACAGCCGAAAGATACCCACTGCTGGGCATAGGCCTCCCCCAGAGACCTCCACAAAGGCCGGTCCTGTGCCTTCCGCATCCAGCTGGTACCTGCGATCTTACCAGGTCGTCGGTCCACCTTATGGGACGCCTACCAACGCTGCGTCTTCCGGTACGTGGTCGCCACTCAAGAACTTTACTGCCCCATCGGCCATCTGTTCTTCGAGCCATGTGCCCTGCCCACTGCCACTTTAGCCTGGCAATTCTTAGGGCTATGTCGGTGACTTTGGTTCGCTTGCGGATCTCCTTATTTCTGATTCTATCGCGCAAGAATAGCCCTTTCCATTTCCCTTTGGGTAACAGTGAGCTTTCTTATAAGGCCGTTCCGTAGTTCATCACACACATTGGTCATACCTTCGTCTTCAGACACTGCGGTAATTGGGACGAAAATATATGCCGTAGCTTCCGAACGCTGCCCAACCGAGTACGAGTCGTCGATTGCTCTCTTTCTCGAAATTGGACCTACCTAGCTGGACTATATGGCCTTTTTCACACAACTAGACCTTTTCATTCGAAAATTTATTGGTGATTCGGCTTTTTACGTGTGGTGACTACCATCCAGCCCGCACAACCTGTTAGGAAGAAGTCGATTTTCACCAGAGCCTCGTCGTTTTTTTTATATACTTCACTGCGATCTCCAACCCGCGGCAAAAGGCGTGGAGATTACGGCAATAACCTCCCTTCTCCTGGGAGAAGCCTTTAGTCCTGCAGTGGGCTGCTATAGGCTTTGATGTTGATGACGACGAAATATTGCTTAATTTATGTATTTAATAAGATAACGTAGTTGTACTACGTACCATACCTATTTTTTTAACTCAAGTCAAATCAAGGTGTCAGGCACTATAGAATAATTATGGGGGCACCATTCTAAATTTTGGCCAGAACTGATTGCATACACAGTCCGCAGTAGGTGCATTGTGTTTGGTTAGAGATCATAAAATCGAAAATAGTGATGGATTCAATGACAAAATGTTTATATGCTATGAAAATAGTAAGGAAACAATTCTACAGCAAAAATTAAAATCAGTTCACAAGAAAGCAGTTAAAAGCGTTTAAAGGCTTTTTCTCACAAAACGGAGATTTTGAGTGCAATTTATAATTTTTTTATTATTATTGTTTTATAAATTGTTCTGTTTTAAAATCCTTTAATTGAAGCTATTAAAATCAAGTTTACACCCCTATTCAAACGTAACTCACAAATTACTCCCCTATGTATTAGTATGGTAGCCTAAAATAGTTTTCACAATGAGTCCTAACGTAACTTTATTCAAATCATATGCTGAATGAAGATAATTGTAAAATGTACAGCTAAACTTTAGTATATGGACCGTCGAGTTGGGCGACCGCATTATTATGGCGATCAGGTCTTAGAGACCACTTAAGTCTTTCTGAAAAGTTTCAGATCGCGGACAAGTTGTTTTCCGAAAAAAAAATTCGAGGTTATGAAATTCGCTAAAACTCTATCTATTCCTATCTAACCCTTTAATAAAAATCGATCAAAAACGCCGTTCTGTCACAGAGGTCGCGAGGAGAATGCCAGAACCATATCCACAATTTTTTGAAGTACCAATTAAAAACTGGCGCGCTATTGTAAAATGACTGTTGCGGCTGCGGCTACGACTCGAGTGGTTTTGAGCGCGAGAGCAGAGGAATCACCTGTGTTATTGTCAACATAACCTCAAAATCGAAACAAAAGAAGTGATATCAAAAAACGCGGGCCCTCACCTCTCGAACGGTGTTTCTCCACCTCCCCCTCTCCACCCATCCCAACCCCTTAATTGAATAGTCTATAGACTAAAGTTTTGTCAAACGTACCTATTGAATATGCACCCCATTAAAAGACCCAGGTATTTGTGTGTAAAAATAAACAATCTCATCTGTCATCATTATAAATTTCGCTAAAAGGCAGTATGACTGATTTATTTAATACTTTATAATACTGATTAATTTGAAAAAGTTGGCAATACTTCATTTTTATTCAAAAATATTAAGTTTGGAAATAAAATATAGGATTGCATTTAATACAAGTCTAAATTATGATTATGATTTAATACTGTAAAGCCAACCATTTTTTTTTATTCGCATTGCACAAAGAGCAATGATCCATTTTCATGAAAAATTTCAAGCTCTAGTAAATACAAGAACATATGAGATTTCATGATAATGAATCAGAGAAAAATCAAATTATTAGACATTCACAATGACTAAAACATAGGAATTTAATATTTTCGCAAAGTAAGTGGATAAAGCAGATGTGAAGAATAACTGAAAAAAAATACTACACTTCTATGAAGTTTACATAACTTTGAAGGCATGAAACACCTACATTGAAAATGGTACATTTTGTACAAAAAACTGACTTGGGAGAATTTTTTAAGTTTCTTGATATCTGATCTGTTATTTACAGGAAGTTCTTCAACTGATAATTTACTTTTATAAACTAACAGAACATCAAAATAAAATACTTGTATGAAAACTTACCATCACTCCTGTCAGCACCTAAACCACGTTTTTTATACTTGTCCTATTTGTGACACTAATATTACTTTATAAACTGATTGAAAGCAGATTTCAGAGCAGTGTCTTACCTGTGTTATTGCCTAGAGTCATTTACTATAATACATATATGTAAAATACACTAAAAATCTGCTAAAAGTAAAGTTGTTTGAGGTATTGTTTCAATCCAAAATAGGACAAGTTTATAAAAATGTGGTACCTATACACCAAAACATAAAACACTCATAAAACTACAAAATTCGCATTTGCAGTAAATATTCATGGTCAGTTGAAAGTTTATTTTGGTTAAGAAAACGTTGACTATATTAGCACCATATAGTTTACTTATTGAAGATATGAAATATAATTCTAATCACTTTCTTTTTTACCAGCTTTAAACAAAATTATTTAATCAATAAGTATACATCTCTTTTAAAGACTAAACTTTCAACATTATGTACCAAGAATTAGGTACATTTTATAGGGATATAAATCAATCTCAGTACATAAGATGACAGATGAGACAACAAACATAAAAATTATGGGATATAGCCGTACCTAGCAGAAATGAGAAGGTGTATATTTTAGACATAAGACTGTGGATTATTAAAGTGAAATAAGCAGAAAATGTGTAATGTGCTTACCGTGGAATTTCTATAAGGGCTTCCAGGAGGGTTGTATGGTGGCATGGGTCGTTGCGGTGGCCAGCCGGGTGCAGGTCCGTAGCCCGCCGGCGGCTGCTCATAGCTGTTCGGGTAGCGGTGTGGCGGCGCTCCACTTGATTGTAGTAGAGAATTGAGCGTTGGTGTGGGCCCCGGCGCTTGCGATGCCGGCTGCGCATGAAAGAATCGTTGTTGTGCCTGTGGAGGCCGTGGCTTGCCAGGAAACCCTGGGCGAGCAGAGTAATATGGATCGCCACCTTCGGGATATCGATACTGGCCGTACTGGTCTGCTCCTGGCCTCTCTCCGGCCCGGTCATGGCCGGGCGCGTCGCCACAGTCGCGTGGCTGCCCGGGATCGCTCGACATCGGCGATTTACTCTTTGTATTTAAGACGCCATCGGGCGGAACGCGCCCGACTGACTTGTCGGTACCATTTTGCAATAATGCGTTCCGAGATTCACTAAGCTCCGATGGACTCTCCACGTTTGCTTCGCTGCGCTGAGACTCTGCCTGCGTTGCAGCCATGTTCGGCTGGTGCGGCCGTCCCCGCTGACTCGCTTTACGATCAACCGGCACGCTTACGTTACATCGAAATCAGGAGTCGGATAGGTTAACCGCGACATAAATACTTCCATAACTATTAAACTACTTAATAATAATCTAGATTCCAAACGGACGAAATATCGTTCACCGACGCACACACATCGATCACATATCTACTCCATTGGCGTAAACGAGGTTAGGGAAAAGGTTACATATCTACCAGGCGCTTATATTATATCACCATCACATGTATAACACTATGAATGAAATCACTAACAGAAAACTTCATTCCCTTCTAATTGAACAAGAGCAAAACTCAAAAGAAGAACAATAGATTCTCGAAACTCCCACAATTATTAGCGTCCGCCATTATACGAACTCCAAATTCTACAGCGAGCGAGCGACAGCGCTTGATGAGGCTTCTGGCTAAGTTCACTTCGGTTGTAAAAAATAGCCTTACAAAGGGGCACAGAGGAAAACTGTATTTTTATTGAAAGCACAGTGTGTAATAAGTATCGTTATTGAAATTATATTTGCACTAAGTTTCAAAGTTCTTGCGATTTTAGATAAATCTTGTTTACATTTCGTACTTTGAGACCACGTAGTTGACGCAATGCTGCCAACTAAAAACAAAAAAATTCTTGTGACAAGTTCCGCTGGCGCCAAGAGTTATGTTCCGAACTTCACACTGCCAACTACTATACTTATAACTTTTAATTCTAAACATAATATTTCTCAACTCTCACCAAATTTATGATGCCCAAGTACAATTATTTTATTTTAGTTTTTTAATTACTTTCACAGATACGTTTAGTCATTAAATAACAAGAAAACATAATCGCGTGCGTTGATAATGCCAACCTGACGATTTGAAATGATACCACTGGATACTAAAGATAAAACTCCTTCCAGACGACCCGATTCATTCGAATTGTCATTCAATGACCTTCAATATTTTGTCCGTCACCGTTACCAACAATATTAAAATTTCGCCATATTTGGGACAATGCTCTAATGAGAATATTTATTTACATTTATTACAACTATTATTAGGTACATTATAATAGGACTACAATAAGTCCCAATCGACTGACAGTGGTAGAAATGATAAAATGTGGATATGGCAATAATCTGGGGATAATCTGTCCTTGTCAGTCCTTCTTGTAAACATTCAGTTATTTGGCTTGAACTTGCAGTTTTAGTTTAACGAAATTATTAATGATGCTGAAAAATATCTCTCTCACTTCCTTTTTAATTGTTTTGGTCATTATTTAAGATTATTTTTTATACCTCACGAAAATAAACAATCCTACAGAAATCAAATTGTTTGTTATGACTTTTATGAATGACGTCCTAGTACTTTTTAATAACTTGTCATAAGTTGCTATATATCTATTTTATTTTATTAATAAGAAATTCGGACTTAGCGTGGTCTTATTATAAATGATTTCAGTCGGACTCGAAGTAGTGCCAGGCTTACGGCGGGCAAACTGTGACAGACTTGGGGTTTTAGTAGGTTAAGGCGGGTTTCGACATATGGGTCATATGTCGAAACTGGAACTAAGAGCTGCCATTTCGAAATGTGTCAACAACGGCGATGCCGTCACCGGTTCAGATAAGTTTGTGACATGTCTGCACTTCCACAGACCAAAGGACTAGACGTCGCATGGACCAATTTTTACTCGATAGCTTTCATAGCATTGAGTATAGTTTAATTTCTATCTTGGTCCAAGGAGGGCTGTTCTAATCGTCGATTATGGCGCTATTACATGGTTCAACCTAATAAGGTGCGGACCTAAAATTTGGTTCTCTGGGTGACAAAAGATAATAATAAAATGTTCAATGAATAGCCAATTAAAGTATCAAAACATTGGCCTTTATAATAAGGCAATCAATAAGTAAATGAGGGAGCGGAGCGAGCTTAGAAATTTTAGGTTTAAAAAATTGGGTGATCAATTAATTAAATTAGGAAACGAAGCGGGCGAGAAGAGATAAATTGCACCCTAATTGCGCTTGCCACCGACCGGGGGTCGTACCGCCAATCTCCAATTGAACGCCGCCATCTTGTTAAAATACTATACAGTGACTGCACAAGATCAGTACCGCCTAACTCACTATCGGTCACGAATGAAATTAATACCGTTGTGGAGTACAGTACCGATTCGTTACGCATTTACATTTTTTGTATTTGTCGTTTAACACGTTTATTGTTATTGCCTTTTTTTGTCACTGCGGTAATCCCGGATGAACATCGAGTAAATTAATAGTTCAATTCTTGAGCATTTTCATATGTTCGCCGTAAGTTTCGTTAAAACTTTCAAGCTCTCTATGCATTTTGTACATTTTGTTTATGAATGAATTTACTTCTCTGTGAATTCTGTAAATTTTAATGGACCTAGTTGATTTTCAACTAGGTCCAAAATGATGTGATACAGCACAAGGCGAGACGCCAACAAATAATTGAATAATAATCTCTACTTTGTTTATGAAATAGACGGGACATGGAAAACATGCACGGCAGCGGAACCGCCAATCTAATTCCAATTTAATTCCACACCAAAGGATATAGAATATGTCAAGTGCTTTTGCGAGGAATGCGCATCACTTGGGCATCGCTGCAGGGCGGTAGGACGCCGGCACCAGGCGCCGCTAGTATTGAAGAGGCACGCGATAACACGGTTTATCTACCTAATATTTGTTAGAGCGTCGGTGGCCGAGCGGTTACAGTATCCGACTCGTAAGACAGAGGTCCCGGGTTTAAATCCCGCTCCGGCCTAGTACCAATGACTGTTTTCTGAGTTAACTAATGTACTAGTTGAATACTAACCGATGCTCTAACGGTGAAGCAAAAAATCGTGATGAAACCTGCACATTCAGGCGACTGTATGTGTAACCATGATCCAATCTGGTCGGGTTCCCCTGGTAGCAGGGTCATGGAGGTCAGATAGCAGTCGCTCCACTGTAATTATCTGACCTGTCCATTCCTGGATCATGGTCAAGGCGGACCCCGGGCCCCGTACGCGAGAGCACAACCGGGACATTAACGCCAAAATGATGATGATCTACCTAATTTTGTTTACAACAATGTACAACGTTGAATCGGGACTCCTTTAATTATTACCACAATACCTAGACCGAGGACCCATAATGAGAGAAAACGCTCATGATTCGACATCAGAAGCGGGATAAATCGGGCTTCTGAAGCCAAGACACTTGGCGTTTACTTCTTAATCTGCAAAACCAGAATTTAAAACAGTTAATCGGGGCGGTCAAGACTCCTGCTGTTCCTGCATTGTCGCTACCAGAAGCTGATCCACGCGTTTAGTGTCGATATGTGCATTAGTGAATGACTGATAGAAGGAAGGACGCTGATAATTGCTCAAAGCAAATAATTAAAATGTCAGTGCATCGACATGGCTTTCACAAGTGACGTTTGCAGGTATGTTACCTAACTAATTACCGACCAAAAGATGGGGAAAGTCTCCCTACATACTCAAGTCGCCTAATTATCTCGCTAATAACAATATGGAAAGAACTATCGATGAAAGAAATAGCCGTATCAGTTGTGCTTGCTCATACTGTTCAGTTCGACGGACGCGTACACCACTTGGCCTACACTACCTACATCACTACCAAGGTCAAACTACAACAAGAAGTTAAGGCTCTTTCATCTCTGAAAATAAAATATCAAGACTCCGAACAGGAGGAAGCCACGACTTACATTATATGTAATTACTACTGAAATCCGGGACATAGAGCAAATGAATGTCGCGCAAGAACAACAGCAGCAAATTTTTTTTTCAAAACGTCTAAATCAAATAAGACAACCACAAAAAACTGTGCGGCGCCTAAAATCGGCGTGACAACGGCAACGTCACCACGAGCTGGCAACGGTGCAGGCGGCAGGGGTGCAAATGTTTCCGTGCAGCGCCGCGTCCATGTCTGTGAAATACAGCCTGTGGTGGGCCGACTAATCGAATAGGGTGAGTCCTATTCATTCTGCTACGATTCTGGTGCCAAATGCTTTCTCATTACGAAAGCCATGTTCAATAAGTTATATGATACACGCCATTACACATTAGTGACCATTGTAGGTACCTATAGGTAATTCGATAGTACAGAGTGGTAGATAGTTTCGATTTACAACTTTTATTTCATGTAGTGCCGGATCATCATCTGAAATAAGATTCTAGAATGAAAAAAAATAATAACAAAAAAGCTTTAGTTCATTACTGGCTCGATTATTTGTCTCAGTATGACATTTCCAAAAGAGGAAATCATTCCGGAAAGGTTCCAGACTATATCTTCTTTTGTGCCAAATCGTTCTCGAACGTGTTTAAATGAAGACCCGAGCCTTGGATAGTGAGTGCAGCTGTGGAGTGGGCTACTCCCAGCCTTCGAACTAGAAGGTGAATCAGTATCATAGCCCAGAAGAAGCTATTTTCATAAACAAAATGAAATACAAGTGACCGGTCAAAAAATGCACATGGCTGCATCATTATCTTTGAAACTCTCTAACTAACATAGTGCCGGGTCAGTCTGCAATTTGTACTTTTCGGCCCGCTTTAACGAAATCCAAGTGAACTGAGTGATTCAACCTGGACAAAGGTTATGTGGAGTAGACTTTCGTAGGAACTTTCGTGCTTAACTTTTTAAATTCCTTTTATAAATTCATTGTATGTAGTTTCTATACTGAACGAATAGAAACCCATTACCCTGAATTTTTGTGTTGCTGCTGCTAAAGAGACAGGTCTATAAGACCATAATTAGACCTGCTCTCCTATACGGCAGCAAGCCCCTGTTAGAGCGACACAAGCAGGAGCTTAGCGTCACGGAAATGAAGATGCTGCGGTGGATGTGTGGAGTTTCACGGAAGGATCGCGTTCGAAACGCCCACATTCGGGGTCGCCTTGGCGTCCATGACATCGCAGATAAGTTGCAAGAGTGCCGCCTTCGATGGTATGGCCACGTCTTGAGCAGACCGGCAAGTTATGTGATGAACAAGTGTCTCGCTGTGCCGCCCCCGCCGGGCACGGGAAGAAGAGGCCGGCCCAAGAAGCGATGGCTTGACGTAGTCAAGAACGATATGCGTGACAATAAGCTCACCACGAGAGATGTCGAAGACCGAGCGAGGTGGGCCAAGAAAAGCAGGAAGGCACACCCTAGGCCCTCGCGTTCTGCGCGGGGGGGCAACCAGGACATGACGCCAGGATGATGATGATGACCCTGAATCTTTGTGTTTCTTTATTAACTATATCTGGCACTCTACGTGGGACAGTGTTACTTTACATGGCATACGGTTCATAAATTACCTAAAAGAGTACGTTATAGTATTGATAGACGCTTTCACAAAATTTGTATTTTTACAGCACTCTCCGTATCGATAGTAAAAGTGCAAAAAAAAGGTCTCCGACCCAGTGCAGATCTCTTCGGAGCTCCAATTCAAGTCATAGCGGACCAAGGTTTCGGCTTTGCAGGTACAGAATTTAGAGATTTTTGTAACACCCATGACATTCATCATCATAGACCATAACAGTCCACTGCAGGACTAAGAGCTTCTCCCACGAAAGGGGAGGTTATTGCCATAATCTTCACGCTTGGCAGGCGGGTTGGAGATCGCAGTGTTATTAATGGAATATAATGGAAAATCTTTTTCCAGACTACTTTTGCCTCGAAAACATTAGTTGCCTTTTACGACATCCACGATTGTCAGGGTTTGTGCTATTATACTCTGCCGGACACCACACAGCCACGTGACATTCACTTGCATTTAATATCTACAGGCTCTAGTCATGCCAACGGACAGGTGGAAGGGGTAATCTGTACATTTAAGGGCATGCTTACCTCTGTCGAGACAAGTGAACGTTTATGGCATGATGTCTTAGATGACATTCAGTTAGCACTAAACTGTACTGTTCATCGCGTTACTAAAGCTTACATTAGAGCTTATAATAAGGTCGTGTTGCGTGACCTAAACATTTACTAACTCTCGATGATACTGAAGTAGACGTCAATATAAACCAGGTGAGTAAGTAGGCGACACTGAACATGAAACAAAAAATAACCACATACGATAAAAAAAAATTATTCGATAGCACTAAGTGCAAATTAAAAAAGTTTATAGTGGGAAACTATGTACTGATTCAAAATAAATAACGCAATCAAACTAAATTGTATGCGAAATATAAAGGTCCACTCAAAATTATGGAACCTCTTGACCGCTATCTTCTGAAATCATGCTGAATCGTGCTGAGACAGAGTAAGGATTTTTCAAACCCAACCACTCTGAAGGCTCTATACAATGCATTAATTAGAAGCAAACTGGAATTTAGTGCAATTGTTTGGAATCCTCATGAGGCAAAGTACCTACATCAGTTTGCTGGAAAAATTACAAAATAAGTTTACCAGATACCTCTAATCGAAAGTGTATGGAGTCTACCCATTCTACCCTCTAATATATCCAACACTCTTCGTGTTGGGTATGGTGGGATATTTTAAGTTGGAGGTTAGACGAAATGTGGCGTTAGCACATTTAAGGTGTTTCGGGGTATCATAACAAACCTGGAAGTACTAGAGTCGTTGGAATTACTGGTACCACATTCAAGACTGCGAAGGAATTGTAGAGACGAGACATTCGATACCCCGCAGTGCAGAACCAACTTACTCTTGAACGCCTCGATACCAACAGCATTAAAACTATTAAATGAAGCAGGAAAATCGGTTGATTTGTTTCACTGTTCAATTCAAAAATTTAACGAGGCAGTAATTTTTGCAATGTGTAATGTGAACGGAATATAGATAATATAGAATATGTAATTAATTAGTTAATAATCTTAGTAATGATAAACATATTTATAAATAATATTTAAATAATTTTATTGTATCTGACGTAACTTTATATTTTATTAAATATAAGAAATAGAAACAAGCTACAGAAACAGGCTCGCGATGATCCTTTCAATGAAATAAAACAAATAACATATAAAAGATATAGAAATTACTGCAACAATCTAATATAAAAGCTAAAGAGAGATTATGAGAGAGACTTATTCATATATCAAAATCGACTAAGAATAATTAACTATTGTGATAATAAATATTTTATTAAAGAAATCACATATACCAATAAGGTGAATCGCACAAACACAGACCTAATTAATTTAAAAACATCTCCAACCGCCTCTGCGAAATTTGTTAACAAATTCTTCGCTAATGTAGGTACACAACTAGCCCAAAACATAGAACCTGACGTAAATGAACAAAACTTATATCTACAAAACCTACCATCTCAGCCAAATAGCTTCGCACTTCTCCACACAGATAATGATGAAGTCAACTGCATCCTAAACAACTTAAAAACAAATAGTGCCCCAAGATGGGATAATATCTCTACAAGCTTTCCTAAACTGGCTAAAGATGAAATTGTCCCGGTGATAACGCATCTAGCAAATTTCTGTTTTGACAAGGGCCTATTTCCGAGTCCCCTTAAACAATCTATCGATATTCCAGTGTACAAAGGTAGAGACAGACACGATATCAATAACTACAGACCTATCTCCGTGCTTCCCGCTATCTTAAAAATTCTAGAGAAGCTGCTCAACAGAAGATTAATTAGAATAGAATAGAATAGAATATCGTTTATTTCATACTTCATGCACACACAGACAACTTAAACCTAGAAGTATTTATACACCTTTAACCTTTTATCACCCTCTCATATCGGGTTTTTAGACCAGGAAAATCAACAGAGGATGCGGTAATGGCTCTGAGTTCAGCTATAGTAGAAGCACTTGATAACAAAGCGAAGTGTATGTCAGTCTTTCTGGACCTTAAAAAAACATTTGATACCGTGTCTCCATTCTCCTGCGCAAGCTTTGCAAGATAAGAATAAGGGATACCGCACTCTGTCTTTTTAAAGACTTTTTAACCGATAGAACCCAAAAAGTTAAACTGGGAAATTTCATCGGCGGAGACGAGAGCGTGACACATGGCGTCCCTCAAGAAAGTGTACTAAGCCCAACGCTATTCCTAATATACATAAACGACCTGTGTCTTATGAATATCCATAAAGCTAAAATCTTCTCATATGCTGATGATACTGCCATTGTTTTTACCGGTGATTCCTGGGAGGCGGTAAGGACAAGTGCCGAGAAAGGGCTGGCACAGATAAACATGTGGTTAAGAAACAATATTCTTACATTGAACATCTCAAAAACCAAGTACACCAGTTTCAGCATCTACAATAACAACCAACCTGCTGATAACTTCACTGTCAGTATAGTATAGTATCGTATAAAAGTACTTTATTGTAGTATATTTTCAGATTAGTTCCGTATTTTTTATTTTGATGGCATCCCAAGTATTCTGCAATGTTAATTTTTTTATAAAAACAAGTTCAAATAAAACGGAATTGAAAGTGAAATGTTAGTAGAACGGAACATAGTATCCACTCCCATGAAGTTAAGCGCACTCCACACGTGGACTGTATTCGCCTATATTGATTTTATACTTATATTCCTAGCGCTTTTTCCCGTAACAGGTTCGGGGTACACCTGACCATGATCCAGGATATTAGTAGATCAAGTAATTACAGTAGAGCAGCTGCCATTACCTCTGTGACCCTGTTTAAAGCAGATTAGAGATATTACACCGATGAATCTATATAATGTCGACGCGTTTTAACACCCACCACATCCCTAATAGGCGTGAATGTAGAGGGTCGACCAAAGTCCCGGCAAAAGTTTTGGCGGACATGTGGAGTACGTTTTAGAGTGTAACCAACGTTGTGTCGTTCAAAATCGTACATGTCTGTCTATTTTACTCGATTAGATCAAGATGGCGCCATCGTAGATCGGCGGTAAGGTCCCTAGTGGACCTTTAGATAAATTCAGAATCGTGGATTCTTTGTCGTGGCGTCAGTAGTAATTTTTATTTTGTTTTACAACATGGCGACACTTGAGATTTTGTGACAGAGCGTGAGCCTAGGTTGCCAAAGCCATAAAACGAATTACCTTAAAAAAATTGGATTGAACGTTTTTTGGGTTCATAGTGTGTGGTTTTTTCATTCTTCTGTTGTTCCTTGTGCTCTGTAGAAGTCGGTTTTTTGCGGATTTTACTGGTGCTGACGAATCTACATGATTAAATTGAAGTTCTAACGATTTCCTAAATAACTAGTAAAAGTAATACGTAATTCATTTGGAACTCCATATGTCGGTACATTTCTTATGGTAGGACAAGATGCAAGACATTGTCATAATTTGCGCGGGAAAGTAATTAACATTGAAAGATAATTTTAGCCTTTTGTAGAAATTGTAAAAATAGAAATTTTTCCAAACATGACTGACGCACTTTGTCATTTAGTGGAGGACGGTAATGATGTACTGGAGTTGAAATTGGGTATGTATCCATCTACCAACATTTTAGTATAGAAGTATATGGTGAGCATGCGGGGTAGATATTATTTATTGTAAATCATTGGTTTCAGTCCAAAATGAGAAAGATGTGGACGATGGCGACAAGAGTTTTTGCACTGAGATGTGTCACCAGGTGTTCGGAGAAAATGAAAATATTTTTGGGTATACAGATCTACACATTAAACTATTTTACACTGCTGGTAGTCTTCATACGTATTTGAGCATTGACTATGCAGATAAGGCGAGTATTTACCATGTTCTGCTTACAACTTTCACATTGCAGAGTATTATCAAATATATAACAAAAACATCCATATATTTCAGGTAGAGCCAACTAAATCAGACGGCATGCAGGCCGATGATATTGAAGGGGCAATGAGAAAGGTTTTAGCTCCTGGTTTCACAACAAATATGGACACTTTTCTCTCGTGGGTAAAAAAAGATGAAACATTTGTTCCATATGGGAAACAGATTCATGCTTTCACAGTAACAAACAGTAAGTGATTTTTGTCACTTTTTAATTAATTATAGGAAGAAAGATTTTTACTTATTTACCAAATTGCATAAATAAATTCTATAACTTCATGGATCTGACTGGTTTTTCTTACATACTGTATATAGATTTTTATATAATTAAATGCCTTACATTGCTTGTCACAAGGAGACACTGAGAGAAAACGGAAATTTGAAGTATATTACTCCGAAACATCAACACCAAAATTTATAGATTACCACCAGCGTTTACAAACATTCCTTTTATGGTATGTTGATGCAGCTTCTTTTATTGATGTTGATGATGACCGATGGAGCTTTTTCACAGTGTAAGTATATTTTTCATCATTATACTACCCTATACTTTAATTTATATATACATACATGCATTGCAAATTCATTGGCATGTGATTGTCATATTATGTTCATGTTATTTTAGATTTGAGAAGACTCGGTCTGATGATGGTGGAAATCGTTACTGGACTGCAGCATACGCGACCGTGTATCGGTACTACGCGTATCCTCGACACTCCCGCCCTCGGATTTCGCAAGTGCTCACCATGCCTCCATTTCGCAATCTTGGACTTTGCACAGAGCTATTACAGGTATGAGATTGTACAAATGTGATGGTTAATGTAAACAATGTTATTTTGAAAAGGGATATTAAGATTAATGGCCCATCTATACCCTGACTGGACAGCATTTTGACTTTGTGATAAAATATTATTTTTTTGGAATCAGTGATGATATTGATCCATGAATTGCAAGAGGACACTTAGATCACTAAATATTAGACAGATTTATCAGAAATAAACTAAATTTTATTCTGATAAATGTCAAACCTGTATCAGAGAGAATGCCGGACAGACAAAGTGGAGAAAGTAGAACAAGAAAGCAGATCCTGGCAGAAGTCGAGATTGACTGCTCGGAGATCATGAAAGTAAACTTAAATGCCCACGCATTAAATGTAATATAATTTGTGTTAAAGCGTAAGCTTTATGTATGTATGTATGATAACCAAGAGGCCACCTCTAATACATTTTTAAGGAGAGCAAGCCTTAATATAATCGTTCCATTTGCAATCTGCTATTATAGCCTCGCTTTACTTTTTTACATTATATATTTAAAATACTTGTTATCTTTTTTATATGGTCAAAAGCAGGGCTGAGATTGGAACATTTATTTATTTTACTTTTGTAGGCAATTTACACACACTTTGTTGGTTCACCTGAAGTAGTGGATATGACAGTGGAGGATCCATCAGAGGATTTTCAGAGGATCAGAGATTATGTTGATGCTAAGAACTGTCAATCTCTTAGTGCATTTGAACCTGCAAAGCTTAAAGATGGGTAAGCTTCCTTTTTAATAACTCTAGTACCGAGTAACAGTTTAGTGTAAGTTACTGTATTTCATATAATGCCTAGTTATTAGTGTAACTCAGATCAGAGAAGGCAAATAAAAGAAATAGAGTTGGAATGATATGGCATGAGCAGAGTAATTAAAGAATAGGTTGGAATGCTTTCCCCTACGCATAGCTTTCCTTTCTCTTCCCACACACAGTGTCGTTTGGCTGTGTGCTGCTGCTGGCATTGTCTGGTACGTTCCGGCTCTGCCTGGCATTGACGGGCGAGGTCCAGCTCTGCCTAGCGTTGTCAGACACGGTCCGGCGTACCATCTGTCCCCTGTTGACGGCATGGGGTGGGTGTGCTCCGCCTCTGGGGCGGACAGTATGTCACCGTGTGTTTCCTTATTGCGTTCCTATCACTGTCCCATTTGAAGATTGAAAGAGATATTTAATGTCCTACTCAATAAAGAAATTTAGTTGTTTCAATGGAAAAGATTGGAGGAGGTCGTCGCCGACTGGCAAACCAATTAGTGGATCTAAATTTATGTTTACCCTTTTAGCCCGGTCGGCGGGCACTTTCGACTTAGACACAATTCCGATTTTAGTAAAATGTTGGAAGTTTGGTCGGGAATGGTGTGGGGTGTGCAATTCCAGTTTTCGACCTCGAGGAGCCTGTGTTACATTTTCCAGTTTATTTCTTTTAAGTCGGAAACGGCGGCCTATAGCAAAAAATGCCTTAAGACTAATGTAATCTACATAAAATTCTCTAAATCTTATGCTTTTTACACTTTTTCAAATTCCAAACCGTTTGCGATCGTAGATGGTCGTTGGTAAAATAATTGCTTTGCATAAAAATAAGTCCTGGTAAATGTCCAAAAATTTCTGGGTTTTTTGGCCGCCCTCAAGGTAGCACAGGCTTCTCGAGGTATAAAACTTAAATTACTCACACTATTCCCGAAAAAACTTCCAAAATTACATTAAACTTCCAAATTATGTCCAGGTAAGGCCAATAATTTTTACCTGACAACCGACCGGATTATTTCAATGGATGGACTGCAAACGCGAATCAAAATTATTGCAACCGACTTTTAATATGCAATACTTAACTGGCCACACACACATCATCAATAGCCCATAACAGTCCACTGCTAGATTTAGCCTTCTCCACTCTAGTAGTAGGGTTTTGCCGTAAGCTTGGCAGGCGGGCTGGAGTTCACACTATCAAATACATTCAACAGAAAAGTTTAATTATTTCTGTACTGGTCATTTGTCGCCCTTTACGGCAGGACTGGTATAACAAGATAAAAAATATCAAAACAGACGAATGAGCATCCATTTTTATTGCAGTTTCACCGCAGAAATGGCTAACCAGGCTCGCATCAAGTTGAAGGTAAACAAGAAACAGGCTCGGCGGGTGTATGAGATACTGCGGCTGATGAATACCTATACCTCTGACAAAAATGCATACCTTCAGTATCGGTTGTATGTGAAGAACAGGCTCAATGCCCCTTTCCAGGTAATGCTGATTAAGTGTTTCCATAAATAATTTTAAAACGAAAAAGCGAATGACGCCTGCTCCTAGCGTTTGTCGTATTTATTTATTCATTACCCTATCTATGCCATAATCTGGGATCATGGTCGAGGCGGAGCGTGCACGTGACCGAAATTGAATCAATACTATAATAGAAGAAGAAGAATACTATAATAGGATTAAATAGATCCAGAAGTATAAAATCCCAAAAATGGCACTTTCTATTTTTACTTCGTCGTCCCGCCCTCACTAAAATAGATCTCGACCCCGTCGCCACATTAACGCCTCCGTCTGTCCCGTACAGAAAAAGAAGCTGGAAATGAGGAAGTTGCAGAAGGCCCTGAAGCCGGAGGAGTACGCCGCAACGGTGAACTCGATCAACGCTGGCGAGACGCACGCGCGGTTGTCGAGCCAGTACGCGGCTCTGGAGCTGCAGTACCGGCGAGTGATCGAACGCTTGCAACAGGACTAGCCGGCGCCCGAGTATCGCCGCCGCCACCCCGCGCGCCGCTCTAGACCCCCGCCAAACTATTACAAACAGTAAACCCGGCCATCCCCAACACAGACTACGTATCAATGTTCAACGCAGAGGACAGTCAACCCTGGCCATCCCCACAGACGTTACGGTGTTCAACGCAGATGGCAGGACTTTCTTAGACATTTTGCCGGCGTTAGTTGCTCTCGGGTTGGTAGACTTACCGAGGGTTGGGAACGGTTTACGCGCGAGTCCCAGTTAGTGTGTCGTGCGCAAATGTCCCGTTCTTAAACGTTCCCGTTTTACTGTGTTACTTGAAAAGTTTGGAATTTGAAAAATGTATCTGCTTTTCCTGGAATTTCCGAAACGATAATGATTAAATATAATTATCAATATCATTGATCAAACTAACTATTAGGTGAATTTTCCTTGTAAAAAGAACAATGTTGTTTAAAATTGTCAATTGTTTATGACGTAATTTTAAAGTATTTACCTATTAACGATAAACATTTTCTGTCGATTCATAAAATAGCAAGATATGTGATGTAGGTAACTCGACTGTTGAATGAATGGGACAATTTGCGAAAACTATATTTTTCCGCAAACGGGACGTTTTGCGTGTAAACCACACTTGTAGGCGTAAACGATACGCAGTTCGTTTTGCGGATTTCTCAGCCAGGCATAACCAACGCCGCAAAATGTCAGGGTTTACTGGTGTGTCGTTAGACTATTCATTGTTATTAACCAGCACAAGTACGACGTACATAATTGCATTGCTGTAATTTATCATTTTTCTGTTTCTGTCGACACTTGTCAAAGTAGTAGTTGTTGTGTACTAGATTATAATTTTCCATAAATAGAAGTCTAACGACGCTCCACTGTACGGGCTGCCATGCGATTGCTGTCTTAATGTGTAAATCATATAAATGTTTTCTGGAAACTCACGATTAATAAATTTCACTGACATTTCACTTCAAGTAATAGTGTCTCGTATCGTAAATTTTTATGACAATGACTGTTTAAATAATGTTTTTACATACATCAACAACTAATATCGTTTTTTTTTTATTATTTGTACTTTATAATTTAAAAGTTACTGTATGCACTGTTGCATGTTTAAGCATGCTTACTTACGTATTGCCATTTGAATTTGATATTATGTTAATGGAATTGTTTATCTGTAATGTTTCACTGGTAGATTTAATAATGTTATAATACAACAGGTGTTTTGGAGTAAGGAGCGATGCACACTGATGCACAGCGATGTTTTACGAGTGTTGCATATATATTATATAATACTGCCCACCCTAGTTTGCACGGGTGTTCTTGGCTTTTCCCTACTATCAATACGCATGTATTATACAATAAGCGAAACGAATTCTTTCTAAAGTTGTTTAGAAGTAAGCGGAGAAACAGACGAACAAAAACAACGATTTTCTAGAAAGACTATTTTAGATATAATCACAGGCCAGCCCCGAGTTGTGTGCATAGCTCCTAAGCGTAATTATTGTTTTCTGATGTGTCTTAACTGTTGAATTGGGTTTACTCGCGATTGCATGTTGCGCGGACATACATATTATACACATTATTGGATTGTTTGTAATTGAGGTATTAAATGTTAAATATCCACTGATAGATTTAATAATGATACAGCTTATCAAACATTCATAACTGCGAAAGTTTTATATGTGACAAATTCCTTGTTCTGACTGTGTAGTAGTTTTCCGAGCAACTTGAGCTGTTTAAACAATTTGGAATAGAATAACTCAAATACAATGTTCATTTTAATAATTTAATGTTGTTTCATTTATTTTATCCCATTTATACTTATCAGCTACATACAAAAGGATTAGAGCTCGTCTAAGCTGAAATGACGCGCCCCACTATCGCATTACCGCACACAAGCAAATTTAAAATATGGACGCAATACATATACAAATGCCGTTGTAATTGGTCATTCAGTTGCCGGTGAGACTTAAACGTAGGAGCACGCGTCGTTCAATTGAATAGTCGACGCTCCTACACAGATGAAGTGTCGTTATTATATTTGCACTCACGCATCGAAATCAAGTAGTGGGGCGCGTCATTTCAGCTTAGACAAGCTCTACATGATTATTGTACTTGATTTTATAATAATGATTAAATAGTAATGATTCATCATCATATATTTAAGAGTATGACTTGTCGGTGGAGCAATCGCCACCCTTCTCTCCTGTCTGCCAACCTCTTCATCTCTGTAATCCCCGGCGCTCACCTTTTCCTTCACATCCTTCCAGTATTCAAATTTTGGCCTGATTGATTATATAATATTAAATTATATAATAGTAGTGATTATATAATAATAATACTTGTCCTATATCACGAGTAGAGTATAATAAAAACCTGATTGTCAGGTGCGCCCGAGTGCGGTTGGGCGTCGCCGTCGGTGGGTGGGCACTGAATGCGATTGACGGTCTAATTATTATATAATAATAATAATAGTTGTCCTATATCAGGAGTAGAATATTAAAAACACCTGATTGTCATGTGCGTCTGGGTCCGACCGGGCGTGGTGGATGCGATTGACGCATGATTAGTCTAGTTCTATGGGAGTAGTGTGATTGTCAGTGTTGGCGCGACTACTGCTGGAAGCCTCACATTGCGGGCTCCTTGGCGCTGTGTCACTCAGGCCGCAAACTGGTTTCGGCAATGTAAAACGGCTCGCCGAACCACTCGCTGTGTTCCTCCAAATACCTGTCAGAGAATGGGGGTTATAAAATCTATGGCGTTGGGTATTTTGGCGTTCATAGCACGGTGTGTTAATCACAAAAACATTGATTAATCTTTTTAGTTCGCGTTCATATCTACATTTTACCTGAATTCCTATCGATTCAGGTAAAATTTATCTAGTAAAGTCGACGGAAAGCAAACTGGTGGTAAGAATGATCTCTTGGACAGTACGCAGTGCCGTGACGGTATGTCCATACCCTAGTGGCTACTCACTGTATGAACATGTCGACGTGTTTCAGCACCAACTTCAGTTTGTAGTCCGGCATGTTGGTGGCGGCCAGGAAGTCCGGTAGTCGTACAAACAGCCGCGACAGATGGACGGCGCCGTACACGCGACACGGCAGATGCTCGGTGCCCTCACGCGGGACTATCTTCCACGCTGACACCTGGGGTAAACAAATAAATCATCATCATCATCATCATCTTGGCGTTAATGTCCCGGTTGTGCTCTCGCGCACGAGCGCCCGGGGTCCGCCTTGACTATGATCCAGGATTTGGCAGATCAGATAATTACAGTGGAGCGACCGTCATTAGAACTCCGTGACCTTGCTACCAGTACCTCTTGCTTACGAGTCGGATACCTTAACCACTCGGCCACCGACGCTTCGGTCTTAATAGTAATATAATAACTAATAATTTGCAAAATTTTTAGACAATTTCAAGGGCACGGGTGTAGATTTGTAAGTTGATTAAATGCATATTACCTATCATTTAAAACTGCAGTTCCACCTCATACTATATTTTCGGTTAATTCTACTGCACAATCTTAACATACTTAGTATCAAACAAAGTCGCTTCCCGCCGTCTGTCCGTATGTATCTTTGTATGCTTCGATTTTTTAAACTACGCAACGGATTTTGATGCGGTTTTCAACAATAGGTAGAGTAATTCAAGAGGAAGGTTTATAATCAAGAAAAAAAAGGGTAGGTAAGTGGTAAAGTAGGTGTATGTAGGGGTAGGACGCCTCGCGAACGAAGTCGCGCCGGGTATACAAGTACTTTGTTTTTTATGTTATACGGCAGGCAAACAGACAAGCGAGCCTGATGGACGGTGGTCACCGCCGCCTATGGACATCAGCATACCAATGCGTTGCCCGCTTCTGGAGTACTACATAAATGTCAGTTTGAGTGGCCTACGATACCTTGTCGAGTAGCAGCGACAGCGGCGTGCGGTTCGAAGGCGGCGCGGGCGCCTGCGCGGGCCGCGCCCAGCACTCGCTCACAGAGGACGCGCTACTGCCCACGCTGCGGCAAACACGGGATACAGATACACAGGGGTCCACAGATCACCATATCAGCCGAAAGACGTACACTGCTGAGCATAGGCCTCTCCCAGAGATCTCCACAAACGCCGGTCCAGTGCCTTCCGCATCCAGCTGGTACCTGCGATCTTTACCAGGTCGTCGGCCCACCTTGTGGGAGGCCTACCCACGCTGCGTCTTCCTGTACGTGGTCCGCAGACAAACCTTATCTAACCGACAGGTGTCGGAAACTAGCCGACAAAGTTTACGTATACTCAGCTGTAGTATAACACGAGTGTCTGTTTATCTATGTAGGATAATCAATAAAAAAATTAAGGTGATGTATAATGGTAAAAAGCTATTTTATGGTACAGCTGATTGGTAATGAAATGCTGTGTGTTATAGTGCTTACTTTTTAATTTTATGGATTGACGTGATTAAAATGACATTATACAACTTTTCTGGTGATTTATGAGATGAGTGTAGCTAAAAAGCATTATTTAATAGGAATACGTTAATTATTAATCCCGAAAACTAATGGAAAGCAAAGGGAAAGTTAAATAAGCTTATGCAGGTACAGAGCGGCGATGTAGTATAACTAGGTACAGTTTAAGATATGGATTATCTTTTATTCTATTTAGAAAAATTATCTTCTAGAAAGGGCTCGCAAGCAGCGTCCACATAGACGTCTTGGCATTTTTTCAATTTATGGACATTAGAGCTGAAATTATAGAAGTACGTACCTTCAGCTTACAACTACAATGATGTAACTAACAACATAAAACGAAATATTAATTCGAACAACCGTGCGCAAGCTTTATGACAAACCGAACAATGCATTCCATGAAGTAATTTAATTTGGTGTTAAGAATTATGTCGCTTTGCTAATGGTATGTGATGAGAAGAATAATGTAATTAACAAGAAGTACGAGATACTTTGTGTCCTTACAGGGACCCAATAGTGTCCTGTAAAGACACCAATTTGTTAATGTTAATGTGTATTCTGTCAGCGAGCGCAAAGCATAATGAAAGAAATAACAGATTATAATGTGCCAAAGAAGGGTGTGAAATTAATAAAAAATTGTGAAATGAACCAATGAAATGCCATGTTACGAATACGATGAGTGTGCGGGAGCACCGTGTCACAATTGCCAACAATGACTTGAACGTAGATGAAAGTGCGTAACGTAACATACCTGAACATCCAAGCGAAAAGTAAGGTGGATGCACTCCTGCTGAATGTGAAATGTGCCAATGAATGGTAGGTGTGATGTGATGACGTCAACTGGGGGCCTTATTTTTTCGCAACGATTCGAACGGTTTTCAATAATTATTTTCATTACTTTTTAAATCACATTAGCAACATCGAAAGAGTACAGTTCAGAAATAGGGAAAATCAGCAGCATCATAATATTTCATGGCATAAATCAAAATTTTAAACCGTTCGAATCGGGGCGAGCGATTCAAAAACAGAGCCCCTGGTCGTTGACAGGGGAATGATAGCAGCACCCGTCCGTAGCGCGACGGGCTTTGTTCCGCGCATGAGACCCACATAACCCAAGCCCTTTCTATTCGCTTCGCAGTAACCACACGAGCTTACATCTCGCGCGCCACAGTCTGTCATGCTACTCATGCTGGTGTGCTGCTAAGCGAATGTTGTGCGTGTCATGACCGAGGGTTACCTTGAAGACAGCGTCTCGAAGGCACGCGGCTCCCCGGCGGAAGTCGATGGCGCCGGTTCTTCCTCCGAATGCGACACTGCAGACTTGTGCGATCGCAGCCTGCCGGCACACGCCACATCGTCACAATACACACTCCGCATTCTTCACATTCCACACCACATACACACGGCTCGAGCTAGGAACATAAAGCCTGGTTGGAATATATGAGGTCGATCGAGTGCCAAGGGGAGCTGCTGTTCTTAAATCCGCAAAATGTAAGGCACCTCATATATTCGTGGTCGGGCTTTACACAGACGGCAGGGGTACATTTAACGCGCGTACTGTTTAATGCGACAGTGCAAACTTCGGAAGCTTTGTGGCGGAAGGAGGCACCAGAGTATTAGTGTCCAAAGAAACGAATTACTAGACTTACAGCAAACGGTTCCGAAGCTTGCACTAGAGACAGTACCGCACGCAATTCTCGCAAAGCTTAACTACGAGCTACATTCGTAAAAAGATCTACATTCGTATAAGGGCTACCAAACGCATTTGCATTACACTAGGTACGGAATACGTGAGTGGGGGGTACCTCCTAGCGAAGCCGGGCACCCTTGCGGCCGGGCGGGCCTCCTTCGGTCGTTCGGGCACGCCGAGGGTCGCCTGCTCGCCGCCGGGGATCTCCTCCACCTTCACCTTGTCATTGTCGTAGGGGTCATACTTCGGGCCCTCGGCCTTATGCGCCTCCTCACTGTTGCCGCTCTCGGAGTTGCCTGCCCGGAGACACAGCACGTTAAAGTTATACGGAGCTGGAATGTACAATGATTACAAAGAAGAAACGACGGGATTTCAAAATACAACAGATGGCGATAGTGAGAAGTAAGGTCCGTTGTTAATATACTGCCGTGCACAGGGACCAGTGCTGATAAATGACGTATCTATTCTAACCAATGACAGGACTTTATTTTGACATAAGACCTCAGTAGAGCTCGTCTAAGCTGAAATGACGCGCCCCACTATCGCATTAACTCACACAAGCTAATTTAAAATATGGACGCAAAACATATACAAATGCCGTTGTAATTGGTCATTCAGTTGCCGATGAGACTCAAACGTAGGAGCACGCGTCGTTCGATTGAGCAGTCGACGCTCCCACACAGATGAAGTGTCGACATTAATATTTGCACTCACACATCAAAATCAACTAATTAAGTAGTGGGGCGCGTCATTTCAGCTTAGACAAGCTCTAACCCCATCTTTAATCACGAAACCCCTCACTAAACGCTACAACGATAGTGAAGCCATAAAGTAAATTTTAAAATTTAGCGTAAACTAAAGTTTAAAACTATTCGTATGGCTGTATAACAAAAGAAATTAACTGTGAAATTGTGAACGCGAACTGTTCGTCACTTTGGCTCAAAAGGGCTCGTGTCTAGACCCATGAAACAAGAAATAAAAGCCCGTTCCTCACCGCGCGCGGCGTGCCCTGATCGGTTCTCAGGGTCGGGCGGCAGGTGCGAGTACTCCGGCAGGTTGGGGCTGGTGATGACGGGCGGGGCGCGCTTGCGCCGAGGGCTGCCCTCCTCACTGCGTAACGGACAGACAAACGTAATAAAACATTATATTTATTTATTAACGAACATAAAAGTGGCATAATATATGTCGCCGTTTTCAGGAATAATCTAAAACACATGATAGAAAGAAAACAGCTAAGAGGGTTTGCAGGTTCGAATCCCATCTCATATGTCGAAGTTAAATTAAAAAAAAGAGCAAGTAGAACCGCCGACCTTATTGGCCACCGGTTTACAATACTAATTCAAACTAAAACACTCGAAAAAGCTATCTAACATAAACCGGAATACTAGATTGAATCTACAGACTCCGATCGTTTCCCGCCGTAATGTTTTGAGCTGTCACTTATTGTCCAAATATGATTATAGGTGGCGCTTTAAGCGATTGCAACACGCAAAATGACCTTCAATTATAATTAATTTAAATAGCAAACATCATTACAAAATGCATAAGCTATTTTGGAAACAACGTTTAACACAATTCTTCTAATAGAATTAAAATAGCAACTTCAGTGCTATTGATTTGTCCATCAAAACAGACACTTTTAAGAATAGAAATTAATCGTAAATCAAAGTTATAACAGAAATATTTCATTCAATATTGATAATCGTTTTATTCATTGTTTTAGATTGATAATAGGAAGTATAGGCGGTATCGCGCGGCGATATATATGACTATGAATGAACATATATAAAGAACGCGAGGTTAGTTTGAAACGAATATTTAATGTTATGCTACGCAGTGCCAATCGAGCAGACGGTACGCAGTAACTGTCGCCCATAACATCTACGATTCATGCATTTAGAGCGAGGCCCCATTAGTGCGTTGCGCTGCGTTGCGTCGCGTCGTCGCAACGGATAAACGCATAGTATGCCACACCTGCGTTGCGTTGACGCTGCGACAACGCAACGCAAGAGTGTATGCACGCCGTCGCAGCTGCGTCTCAGTTCAGCCTTCACAATGGATAGGCACAAACGTGTTCTTTTGTTGCTTTTATTTCGCCACCGCCGAAATAAACGTAGAAACCACAGAAGATTCTGGATATCTCCTTTCATAGCATTAAGAAATAGTGATGGTCAGGTTAGCGCTCGTCTAGCATCCTCCGCTAGCAGTGGAACACTATCCGTCGTCGCAACTGAGCTCCGACAACGCAGCGCATCACCTCCCTCCCGCTTCGTCTCTTGTCCGTCGATCCGTTGAAACGTCGCGCGCGACGACGCAACGGTCTAATGGGGCATGTCTTAAAAAATATATGAAAAACGTCGCAGCGACGACGTGCGACGCAACGCAGCGCAACGCACTAATGGGGCCTCGCTCTTAGGTTGCAGGCAACAAAAATTCAGAACTGCAGGTGCGTTATCACTGTGAGGACTAAGATGAAATGCGAATGTGTGCGGTGTGTACTATAGTTTAAGGTCCTTTGGTGTGCAATAAAGAGTTATTGTATAGTGTGTATACGGCATTGTAATGTCAGTCACCCGTGCTGGTGGCGTCCGCATGCGTCGTAGTACTGCGCGTGTTCCTGCCGGTAGAGCTTGGGGTCTTCAAATCAATCACGCGTGCTACATCTTCGACCTCTTCGTCGCTTTCCATCAGGTGAGTTGAGGTCAAATGCAGGCTTATTGGTTTAAAAAGAAAAGGTGGCCGCGCAGCACGAAGTCGAAGAGTGTTATTGTATTGTATAGTGTGTATACTGTGATGTGATGTGATGTCATTCACCCGGTGTGATACTGCCCGCACGCTTCCTGGTACTGCGCTTGCTCCTGCTGGTAGAGCAGGTGGCCGCGCAGCACGAAGTCGAAGTACACGCGCAGCCCGTCCGCCACCTCGCGGACCAGGTTCAATCTGCATTGTTATAACAACAAAATCTATATTTTTTGCGCCCCATTTTTATTTCCATAGTCAATGTTTCAGTTGCTCCCGACCATTTTTTATCGATTTAGATTTTTACCGACAAAACTTATGCTCGATTTCACTAAACATAGGAATCGTTTAAATCCGATGCCCAAATACTTAAGGATTGACAAAGATACGTTTCTGCAACACTAGGAAATAATTATCGCCGTTAGGTAACGCTTAAAGTTAGGAAGTGGATTTTGCAGTGCTTAGTCCCTAGGCATCGAAGACAATTACAGTTGCGTTTTTTCCTACAGCAATCATATCTGATCCGGTGGCCAAAATAGGAACTCAAAATGTCGCTTTGTTGTCAACGACAGCGACGTCGTCACCGGTTCAGATAATTTTGTGACACTAACATTACAACGTGAATCCACAGATAAATCTCGCCTAGAGGTAGGTTTGGTGAAATAAGTCAATATTGTGACCCCCACCCACCTATGTCACTAGCACACGTGTAGGTACTAGCCGTGCTGACCCCCACCCACCTATGTCACTAGCACACGTGTAGGTACTAGCCGTGCTGACCCCCACCCACCTATGTCACTAGCACACGTGTAGGTACTAGCCGTGCTGACCCCCACCCACCTGTGTCACTAGCACACGTGTAGGTACTAGCCGTGCTGACCCCCACCCACCTATGTCACTAGCACACGTGTAGGTACTAGCCGTGCTGACCCCCACCCACCTATGTCGCTGACACACGTGTAGGTACTAGCCGTGCTGACCCCCACCCACCTATGTCGCTGACACACGTGTAGGTACTAGCCGTGCTGACCCCCACCCACCTATGTCGCTGACACACGTGTAGGTACTAGCCGTGCTGACCCCCACCCACCTATGTCGCTGACACACGTGTAGGTACTAGCCGTGCTGACCCCCACCCACCTATGTCACTAGCACACGTGTAGGTACTAGCCGTGCTGACCCCCACCCACCTGCAAGACACGTCGTGCAAGTCCGGCCGTTGCGGTGGGTCGTGCCGCGCCCGCTGCGGCCGCCACGCGCCGGCCCTAGCGAACCACTTCACGAACGACTCCAGGATCTCGGCCGCGCATGGCGACGCCGGCAGACGGGAGAGCCGGCCACGCTTCACTACCAGGTGGTAGTCGAAGGTGAGGCGGTCCCTGCGGAGAGGGGTTATGGTTAAGGAGAGCCTGGACAGGTTTTTGGATTCGAATTTCAACTTCGACCGATCGGAAAGCGCGATGGTTATTATTATCACGTTCGACGGACAATGGTGTCCGGCACTTGATTATCATGAAAATTAAGTCTTTTGTGTGTATTTTTCGTTTAGCGTAACACGTTTTTGGTTAAAATATGTGGTTTACTATTCAATTTTCAACAGTTATTCAGCGCCGAGAACACTATTTCGAAAATTTACGTACATTTAAATTAATTTAACTGAGTGGCAAGGATTTGATCAGATAGATTCCCATTCCCGACAATGTTGGACGTATTGAAATAAGCAAAGCCGTGAAATCCTTATTACCCGCTGAAAAGCATCCATGGAAACTAAAATTGAAAGATAAATATACACATTAGAACTCATGTTACCACACTGTAGTGAAACTACAAGTCAGAACACATTGCGTGCGTCATAAGCGATATTGTCAGTGCAGTATACCGAGCATGGCCGACATGATGAACCTAGATAGACGCTAAGATGCTGATCATTTCTGATCATGCTGACTTTTTACTCAATGATTTTCCGTGTACAGGTCTCACATCTAAAAGCCACACTTTACACAGTAATAATAAATAATAAATAATAATATAAATAAATATTCGTGGACAAATTCACACAGCGCCATCTAGCCCCAAACTAAGCAAAGCTTGTGCTATGGGTGCTAGATAACTGATAAACTACTTAAATACTTTTAAATACATACTTATTATACATAGAACACCCAGACCCGTAAAAGAAATTAAAATTCATCATTTCAATTTCTGCCCGGCCGGGAATCGAACCCGGGACCTCTTGCGTGACAGACCGGCATGTTGACCACTGAACCACTCAGGTCGTCAAAATGTATTCCGATTTAGCATAAGCAAACTAGTTACACAAATACAGTACATGTATTTCCCGCCATACATTAGGTATTGGTAAGAATTTATTTTTCACACTTCGCCCGGTCCTCGCGTCGTACGCCATTGGCTCTCGCATCCGCTTCGGCGATCTCAACCCATCGCATCCCAGCCATCGCTAGAACACAAAGCAGAGAATAGTACCTGAGTGCGGCGGGCAGGGTGATGTGCGCGCGGCTGGGCTGCTGCGGCGGCGAACGCGGCTGCGATTGCGGCTGCGCTTGCGCGCCGGACCCCGACGACGAGTCCGTGTCGGCAGGCTCGCAGACTGCGAGGAGGTTAGCACACTCAGTACTTATATCGGAGATGGAATTCAAGATCAACAGTGTAAACAAATGGCACTAAAAAAAATTGAAAGGGTGGTTATTTAAAATCATTGATATACATTCAAAATGAAATTAAATCGTACAAATACAATATGTTTCACCCTTTTGATCTTGAATTTCATCTCCGAGATTAGTATTCGCGGAGTTTCCCTATTCTAATATGCATATATTTTATTATTATTTCTGTAAAACAGTGAAAACCACATCAAAATCCGCAACGTGGTTTAGGAGTCAGCTAATGTATATTAGCTGACAGATAGATATGGAAAGGTTTTCGCCGCGCGCAGTAATTACCCCGCGGGACGCTATTCTTCTTCCGGGATTGAAAGCAGCCTATATCGCTCAGGAATAATGTCGTTCCAATTAGTAAAAGAAACACCAAAATCGGTTCAGTACTTTCGGAGATTACCACCTACAAACAAATTCATAAACACACTAACTTTTCCTTTTTATAATACTAGTAAACATATACATCCTTACAAACTCTCGCATTATATAATTTATTATTATTGCCTTTAACAAAGCCTGGTAGAGATCGCTTGCAGCGATAACGCCGCCTTTGCCCGCAACCAGTTACGGTTTTCGCCGCAACTTTTTAATAATAAATCTTGTGTGAGCAATAAAGAATCTATCTATCTAAGTTTAGTAGGATATGCCGTTGCAGAACTTTCGCATTAATACTATAAGTAGGAGATCAGTAGGTCATGCCGTTGCGGCGTGCCGCTGCGTACCATCGAGCGGCGTGCTGCTGGACGAGCCGTCGTCGCTGAGGCCGTGCCGCGCACGCTTGGCCGCGCCCGCCCCGGCCGACGTGCTGACGGCTTTCTTGCGCTCGCGTCGATACAAATACGAGCCCCTGTCGGTGACATGATATCGGATGAGACGGGATGACCCGATACTTGTTATAGACTGTGAGGTGAGAGTACAAGAAAATAGCCATTTTGCAGCGGTAGTAGACGTTTAGGAGACCCACAAAAGGTTGATCTGCCCGTGTACAACTTGGCTCTAAGAAATTCACATACAAAGTCACTTTTCTTTTTGGTGACTAAAGCGAAACTGCTGGAAGGATGTGAGGCAGACCAGGTTTATTACTTATATAACCCAGACGAGAGGTTATGTAAGTCCTATCGCTAAGAAAATTCGAAGTTTGGATAAAAAAAATTAAAAAGTTTGCGCTAGGTTGTGCCATGGCAGGCCAACGTTTTGTGGGTCTGGTAAACGTCTACTATAGTTACAAAGTGAAATTTTTCTCGTACTCGACGACCTAGGATAAACTACGGCGCCCTCACAGTCTATAACAGTTTTATTTATTTATTTATTAAACTGTTTATTGTACACAATAATTATATACAGAAATATACAGTATAGAAGACACAACAGGCGCTGCTTATTTCTAAAAAGAATTTTTTCCAGTAGGCCTACAGAAGAGTGATGTTAGACTAGAGTAACGCAGATACGACGTGCACAATAATCGAATATATAAATACATGAATATATTATACAATGATATTAATAACGTATCTGTACCCGTAGGGAAATACCTACACGTAGAGTTGTTCTACGAATTAGCTGAAAACATGATCATAAATATGATAATACATCATCAAATCATCCTTGTGCAGTTTATAGTGGCCTTACAGTCTTTAGATGATGGTTGATGGTGCAGTGGTCAAAGTAAGCTGAGTGTAGACTAGGTTGCTTGTGGTTGGTAGATAATAACTCACACTTTATCTTGAATACTGATTGGTTTAATGGTTATTGCTAACTCCTATCCTCCACACTTCCATTTAACCCTATCATAATCAGTGACTGTGAATACATGAAAATAAAAATATGTAGGGTCTATCTTTAACTCCAAAGAGTTGTCCTAAACAACCATTTTTTTGTAATTTTAAGCCTGTTATATCTGGGGCAATTTTCGCCTACATATGTTGATGCGAAAATGGAGGCGTTTTATAGAACAATAATTGAGACATCTTAGGTCCAAGTTCCATGCACGTAAACAGCTGTTAGTGGCAAATGAACCTTGGATCAATAGTCGAGACAACAAAAAGATATTGTTCAATGTTTGTATTCACCTGGGATTGTACCTTATACCTTAGTTTTAGGGTTTTCTTGACATTTCAACGCAGTTTACGTGTCATGATCGAGGTAATGATAACTGGTTATCGGTTAGTAAATATGAGTTGTCGGGTCGTTAAATCGGTAGGTACGTAACAGATATTATACCCTCATTGTTGCAAGAATGTTGGGAGCCTGGAGATCAGTAAACACAGGTAGCTAAACCTAGCACAGACTCCACTCCAGCTCTCAATAAGGATTTTATACTGTTGATACTAAACTTACAATATGTGTATCGTAGTATTTTTGAGAGAAATAAACATATTTTTGTATTGTACAATTTCTTCTGCTAGGTGTTACTGGATGAAACTTACTTCAGTGTCTCTGTCAATTTGAGAGTTGTCAACTGTGTTGGGGTTTTCTAGTGTTTGCGATTCCAATGGTTTAACACTTTTATTCGTGTATTTTAATACACGAATATGTTGTTAAAGATCCGTCGCTCCAGAAACAAGGTACGCGTACAAAATACGGTGTAATTATAAAATGTGTTTTAGGATCCGCCATAGTAATTGCACTATCATCATGTATAGATCATTGGATAATGTGTTCAGTTTATAGGATATCGCGACTGGAACATATTGAAATAAAATCGTAATTTGTTTGTTTTATAGTCACACGGCCATCACACAATCCTTGATTCCGTAGTTGAAAACCATTTCAGAAGTCAGAAGCCAAGTTGGCTTGAATAAATGTATTACTTCCACATGAAGAAACTTACTTGCATTAAGAAGCAAGGTATAGTAGTAGGCCCATACCAGTCGATTGCTGGACTTTACTCTCATCCACAGTAATGGAGGGTTCTCCACGCTTGGCAGGCGGGTTGGAGAGGGAAATGTTGACAACAACAGCAAACGCTACAGCCCATTTTCAGGTTGACCTAGGTCATAGTCGGTCTATCTCTGAGCGATTAGTCGCCATGACTCGTGTCTCGAAAGAGTAAGTAGTATATATTTCTATACTGGATACCACGTGCAAGGCTAGGTAGATTGGGTAGAGACAGACAAAATTATATAAATCCACCGACAGCTGTTACTAATTCTATAGTTGGACATGAGTTTACTGAGGTTTTGCCTTAATTTCCACATACAACAGCTGAATTTAGTTAAACTCAAGAGGTAAAAGGTACAGGTATATCCTACTCTAGTGTACACACAGCCCAAGAAATTATTTAGGTGTTTGACATCATCACACACACACATTACCTTAAAGAGCTGGTCTATTAACAAACTAACTGACAGAATAAAAAAAAACCCCATAAAGTCTAGCTAAACTTTTATTTCCCAATATATGGCACCAATTTAATTAAACAAAGATAAGGACCATATCGAAATAAAGAAAACCGGAATGAAGTCAGTCTCAACCTCTCTTTTTGTATTGTGAATTAAAAATAATAAGAATAATAATAAATAATAATAAGCGTGAGCGTGAGCGTCACTTATATCACCGGTCACACTAAGTGGCTGAGATAAAATAAAGAAAAGCAAAAATAATAATAATAACAATCATTTATTACATCTATCTCACACATGGCACAGTACATTTGGTCACAGCATACAAGAAACAATGAGAAAGGGACAATGCTATCGTTACTTCGTTACCTGTGCCATAAGGAGACGTGCAACGGGGCCACACGCATAAGCCACGGCTCACGCCATGGCGCTGGTTTTCAGTGTGTCCCTCAATGAAGCACAGACGTAAGTGGTTCACATGCCCGTAATAAATAAAAATAGAAACAAAAATACTTATCTACAAAATACTATAGGTACATAATATAAATAAATGAATTCTAAATAAATAAATTGTAGTTTGTATAGTGGAGAGTGTCTGCGTATTGCGGAGTGTAAAAAATTAAACGATTAATTTTAAAAGACAAACCTTCTCGTCGGTCTGGAACAAAGCCATCTAACCACATCCATGTACTTACATTCGTTCCCGGTCGCCATGCACCTATATCACGCTCTCATTGAATATTGAAAATTGCAATAAATTAAAACTATAAAACATATTATACGATTCATCATTAATTCAATTCCATTCTAACATTCGATTCTATCGACATTACATTCAATGGCAGGATTCCATTTACGTGTAAAGTCGAGATGATTACAACCGACCTATCTACAAGTCACGGCAAAAAAAGTGCGTAAAATTTTAATGGTGTAAGAAGCGAAGACCTACTACCGTCACGTTTGTCCGTCTGCAGCCTTTTGGGTGAGAGATATTTTTTTATTTTATAGTATAGTGGGTGCAGTATACTCACAGCTGCAGCTGGGACTTTTCAGCCAGGTCTCTTTGCAACAGCCGGTTCTCCTCGGTGTCTTTAAGCACAAAGTCCTCCCCGACGCAGCGGTCCCACGACGAGTTCCAGCCCTGGAAGTGGATCAGGTACTCGGTCGAGCGGCGGCCTTTCTTGTCTTTGTTCTCAATCACCTCCAACACCTTGACAATAAACATCATTTTACAATTTCACTTTGTTCGCACAATCGACTTGGTAATTTAAAAATAATTACAACCAAATAAAATACATATATTAATAATAAAAACATCACATTATATTTTTGTGTTGTAGGAAAAGGAAATAATATTCGGAAAATTTTACAATATATTTTGACTTGTCTTATAAAATATGTCAAAATCTTTGCATATAAAGTAATTTATTCATAAACTAAATAAACTTAAGTGTACGTTATAGACCTATTTACTAGCAACAATCTGGTTGTTTTTTACATTTCAGTTTTTTAACACCAGTCAGGGTTTTTGTTTAGCATAGTTAAAAAGAATTAATAATAACCATACACAGAACAGGCACATATGCAGGTCAAAAACATAACCCCTCCTTTTAGGCTTAGCCTTTGGGATAAAAAACAGGACAGGAAATATTTTTATTTCTCTTTTTATCATTAGTTAATATCTACGTGGATAACTTGTATAAACTAGATTAGAATTTGTTTGTATGCTGGAACTAGCAGAACTTAAAAAAGCTAAGCACATTATAGTTTTAAATTATTATTTATTTAGGATATTTTATACATTTCAATGTATGTGTAGCTCCAGTATTATAATCTTATGAACTTACTAAAAACTTCTCAGCATAATTTGTGGGTATTTAGGAGAGCTTCTAGTGAATAACATCAGTGCTAAATTGGGTTAAAATCAGATGGTCTAGTATCCCTTGTATGTAGGTGAAATGGATAATCGACAGCTTCTTACCGTTCAAGTCACTAGGCCCAGACGGAATATTCCCGGGCCTGATGAAATGGAGTGCGGGGGGGCTGATCGACCACCTTGTTAGCATATACAAGGCCTGTCTAGCCAAAAGATACATCCCGCTCAAGTGGAGAAAGGTATGGGTTGTGTTCATCCCCAAACCCGGCAAGGGGGACTATACACAACCCAAATCCTTCAGACCGATCAGCTTGACTTCGTTCATACTGAAGGTAATGGAGAGAATATGTGACAGAGACATTAGAGACTCTACTCTAATAGATTACCCTCTCCACAAAAATCAACACGCCTACTTCATAAGTAAGAGCACTGAATCAGCACTACATAGCCTTACAGCTCACATTGAACACGCTATGGTGTCTAAACAATCCACCCTAGGGGTCCTTATAGACATTGAGGCTGCGTTTGATAAGACACATTTTGGAAGCATCAGCAATGCCCTGAAACAGCATGGAGTAAAAGATACCATTACCGGGTGGATCGATTCCATGCTAAGATACAGTTCTGTACAACTAACAATGAATAACTACAAGAGCGGTGGTTGCTAGAGAATGCTCTCAAGGAGGGGTCCTTTCCCCGCTCTTATGGAACATAGTGGTCAACGGGCTTATTAGCCGCTTAAACGACTACAACTTCTATACAGTAGGCTACGCTAAGGTCATAGCAATATTAATTAGCGGGCCCTTTGAAAACGTTCTATGCGATCTCATGAGGTCTGCTTTAAGAATATTTGAAAGCTGGTGTCATGAACAGGAACTTTCCGTGAACCCAACCAAAAGAGTAATGGTTATGTTCACGTACAAGAGGAATCTGGGGGAACTCAGACTACCCAAACTGTGCGACACAACCCTATCCTTAACAAATGAAGTCAAATACTAATATAAAGAATATTATACCTAAGTACATTAAGGCTAAGACTTATTGTAATCAATAAAGTGGGCGGAAAGGGATAATTATCAGATAGACAAATATTAAACTACTGTAACACACAGCTGAAACAAATAGATTTTCCATTTGAATTTACTGGGTGTTGTGATAAATTGTGCAGTAATACTAGTCATAAGCTGCTATTGAATGAAATGTATTGTCGTATAAAGAGCGTAGGCAGAACCACCAATGTCAGCAACACCAACATCGGCTACTCCATAGAGGAAGTGAGCGTAAATAATATCAGTTTCGCTAATGACATGGTGCTGCTGAGCCCATCAGCAAACTGCTACACATATGCGGAGGTACATGGGCTCAGAAACAATGCCATAAAGAGTGAATGTATGATATTTAAAGCTGATACCAAATGTTACTCTTTCATACCCATTACTCTTTGCGGAATTCCTCTGAACAGGGTACATAAATTTAAGTATCTGGGCCACTGGGTCACCGATGACTTGCGTGATTGCGAGAACATTGATAGGGAGCGCAGGGCGCTGTCCGTCTGCTGCAACATGTTGGCTCGCAGGTTCGCGCGTTGCACGACAGAGGTCAAGTTGACGCTCTTTAGAGCATACTGTCAGAGTTTTTATACGTGCAGCCTGTGGACCAACTTCACGCAGCGGGCGTACAACGACGCGCTCAGGGTTCTGTTGAGAATGCCGCGTTTTTGTAGCGCCTCCGCAATGTTTGCGGATGCCCACATTGACGACTTCTATGCCGTCATTCGGAAACGTAGCGCCTTATTGCTGGCTCGTCTCCGGGCTAGTACCAACGGAATCCTGGTCGCGCTGTCCGACCGCTGGGACTCGCTTATGATCCGGAGGTGGATGCAGCTGCATGCTAGTTCATCCCCGTTTATTCAATAGTAAGATAGTATTCAAATGTTGATTATAATAATTCAATTTCATTCATTTAGTTGACATTTATAGTTGTATTGACATTGTAATTTGTGTTGTAATTGACATTGTAATTTTTATTGTATTTGACATTGATATCTTGACATTGTAATTGTTATTTTATTTTGTATTTAATTTGACATTGTACTTAATTTTGTATATCAACATATTAGTGTACTTATTTTATGGGCTATCATGAGTCTGAAATAAATGATTTTAAATTTTAATTTAATTTAATACCTTGGGGGTTATCTTTGACAACAAAATGTTATGGAACAAACACTTGGAACACAAATTGGCCAAAGCCAGCATCTCCCTGTTGCAGTGTAACAGAATCCTAGGCAAGACTTGGGATATTTCCCCAAAAATCGCCAGGTGGCTGTATACTGCGGTAGTGAGACCGTTTCTAACATACAAGGCCTGGTGGACAAGAACGAAGCTGGCCACATCAATCAACAAGCTGCAGCGATTCCAGAGGATGGCCTGTTCCGCCATCACTGGCTGCATGCGTTCGACACAATCAGCAGCCCTTGAGGTACTACTGGGACTCGCACCACTTGACCTGTATATACAACAGGAGGCAGTGATGACAGTTGTCAGACTCAAAGTATCAAACCTCTGGTGCAACAAACTTGGTTCTCACCATACCTCGTGGGAAACAATGGTGTCAAACAACCCATTGTTTGAGGCTAACTCTGACAGAACTCTGTAGCAGTTTACATTTGGCAAAAGATACCAAATCCAGACTGCTGACACGGAGACAGACTGGTCTGGGATACGAGAAGTCTGAATATACACAGATGGATCGAAGACCAACCTGAATTTCAGATCGTCACTAACACTAGTAGAGCATAGTACCATCTTTTAGTGCAAATCTGTGGCAATCACACAGGCCACTCGGCTAGTGCCAGCCAGATGTAGGCAGTTTGTAAGTTTGTTGTGAGTGAAAGATCACCTAAGCTAACTAAAAGACTACTAAACCTAAAACAGAGAGAACATAAGACAGTAGTTGGCACAATTACAGGGCACCTCCCCTGAACAAACTACTGCATACCATCAGAGCTACAGACAGCCCTCTGCGCAGGGGATGTTTAGTAGCTGAGGAAACAACAGCTCACATGGTCCTGGAGTGTGAGGAGCTAAAGGACTACTGAGCTAGAGTATAAATAGGAGAAGTCTGTGAACATCCCGAGACTAATAGACTTCTGGAAGGAGCTGGGCTGGCTACAATATCCGGCTCTCAGTCACGTATAAAGGATCGATTTTGAGTCCAAGTATGGAAAACGGGAGCCCCAAACCTAAACCTAAATCCCTTGTGTGTATTAGCATATGATTCAGGTCAACTACCATGTTGTGGTAGGTCTAAATCTTGTAACAATTAGACCGCAAAATGCCCTTAATGCAAAATAGCAAAGAACCCCATATGCATAATGATAACTTAGACACATTTTGCCTTAAATATGGTTGCTGGTTTTGAGCCAATCAATAAGGTTGGTTCTTCAAAAGATTATATTTTAGGTTCTTCCTATCACTTTGTACACCTAGACATTCCAAATAGGCCTTGAATTATAATTTGTAGGCATTAATTAATGCAAATTGGTTCAATTGCATACAAATTCAAGAATTTACCTTCAAAATATATACTTTTATGGACAGCAACTGTTTGATTGTAACAATTTCACACTAACACTACTATGCTAAAATGTCGACACATTGGGTTTGGATTAACTCATTCATTAGAAAAATTTGTCAAATTACAGATTGGGTGGCGATTGCGCCGGACGGCGGCGCACGGGACGCGCACGGCCCTGTACGCACCTGTCTGGACACACGCCCAACAAATCAATATACTAACCTTAGAATCGTAAAGCACTTTAGCCTTGGTCGGGTCAGGCTCGTAGCACAATACGCGTTCTCCTTCACTAAACTTGTAGCGAATGCCTCTAGTTGAAACCATTCTCCGGGGACGTTTATTTAGACAAAGTGTATAGTTCAACTAATACTAGGACATTTCAGTTACTCACAATGGAGTGTGTTAAACACACAAGGAAACGGTGTCCACTAACTTCAGCACGGATATTAATACAAAATAACCAAGTGCACCGTTAGAATGAGAGTCATAAATTTCATAAAACCGAATTTTCGAAATCAAAATAAAATATCACACGCTTGGTTCAGCGCCCAGACCACAAACTAAACAAAACAAATTAGGAAAGCAAAAATACTCAGACCAATTATCCTTTCTTTGAATAACGTCAAACACCACAGACTATGTAAACGGGTCTTGGACGACCCTCTACATTCTCGCCTATTAGGGATGTGGTGGGAGTCAAAACGCGTCGACATTATATCGATTCATCGGTATAATATCGCTAATCCGCTGTGAACAGGGTCACAGAAGTGATGGCAGCTGCTCTACTGTAATTACTTGATCTACTAATATCCTGGATCATGGTCAAGTGTATCCCGAACCTGTTACGGGAAAAAGCGCTAGGAATATAAATATAAAATCGATCAAATCGAGACGACAACCAACTATCTCTACATAGTCTATGTAATAGGCGAGACATGCCAAACCTGCACAGGACTCACAGACATACCAGACTAAACACAAATCACAAATATTCCCTGTTCGCTCGCTCTACAATGATTATGAATCTTGCTATCCCGTTTTTTCATCCCTTGGAATAAGTTCACGGAAAATGACGTGCGCAATGTTTTGAACGTTCGACATATTGCTCGAGGGCCTATCGACCTGACGTTTTTTTTCGGTGTAAATTTTATAATTTCCTAATAAAATTTAAATTAAACCATTTAAAAGATTGTAATTTTGTGTGTAATTTAGTGCACATTTATGTGAAAGCGCAAAGTATGGAAATACACCTGGATTATCCTTTCACCGGTAAGTAAACATTCGTGGTCGAGGCGATCCGAAATAAATTATAGAAATTGTGACAAAAATATGCATCGAAATAGTGTGAATTTGCATTAATTGAAATGCTTTACCTTAAAACAACATGTCATTAGAGATAGATTTAAAATTATTGGCAAATTGAGCAATATTTCGGTGTCTAAATAGGTACGAAAATATTTTGATGCTAACAGGGTCGGACTTAGTATTTATTGTATAGTATTTTATTACTCAAATCTTGTGAATAGCGGTCCACAACTTTATATGTATCAGGGTTCCATACCAAAAATGTACCTAGATGACATTTTAAATGTTCAGACATTATATGAAACAACGGATTAATCGCGTATTTACGTTTATTTACATAAATATTTGTTTTTCTAGATTTCCTAAATACCAGACATGGTTATGTCTGGGTTGCAAATTGGAAGTGCTGCGTTGTAAACATTTTGAAGAACAAGATAATAATTAGATGCAAGTCCCTTCTGTCCTGCTGCACCAGCATAATATGAATTTTTACTGAAAATAAAAAATATGCTGCTTGTTTAATATATTAATCTATCTATCCTTTTCATTATTTTTTTTTTTTCATGACATGTCCTCTAGAGGGCATCATATTAAATTTAGGAAGTCACATAGGCCAACCTGTGAACAATGAAGACGCTTTTAACTATAAGTAAGTAGGTAGGTACCTACTTAGTTTAGAAGTTATGAGGCAACAAATAAACATTAATACCGGTCAAAATCATAACCCTCCTTTTTGCTAAAGCAAGCACTGCCGATTCACGGTATGTAGGATCGAGAGATCGAAAAGACGGTGGTAGGTATTAGGGCATGGCTTTGATTCACTAGACACCTTCCTTTTATTATAATGTCAATATTAAAATATTTAAGGACAAGCTTTAAAATATTGCATAGTCATCTGGAGCGAACAACAAGTCAGATTTGTTTGTGTTCGTTACGAGTAGAAAGTCGTAGCAAAATATAACTCATGATGGGCTGCCTTGTTCCGTCCCTGCATTTGCATTAGTGTGTGTGATGTGAAACTCGGTTGAATTGAAACTCGGTTTCTACTCTCTGCTTCTGTATATAAAAAATTGTTCTCTATGGTATTCGCCTATATTCGTGTAGTCCTGTCATAGAGAAAAAATTTTCTATACAGAAGCAGAGAGTACATTTAGAGTTTAAATATGAGACAAAATGTCACACATCTCTATAACACACACACACTAACACAAATGTAGGGACGAAACAAGGCAGCCTATGCGCAGATAAAGCGTACTCCACATGTCCGCCGGCGAAACTTTGGCCGGGACTTTGGTCGACCCTCTACATTCTCGCCTATTAGGGATGTGGTGGGTGTCAAAACGCGTCGACAATATATCGATTCATTGGTGTAATATCGCTAATCCGCTTTAAACAGGGTCACAGAGGTGATGGCAGCTGCTATACTGTAATTACTTGATCTACTAACATAAAATCGATCGAATCGAGACGACAACGAACTCTCTCTACTTTGTCTATGAAATAGGCGAGACATGCCAAACATGCACGGGACTATACGAATGTAGGCGAATACTGCCTCCACATTCTCGTGTTCCCGCGGAACTGTCCACATGTGGAGCGCGCTTAAGTTATATTTTACTACGAATTTCTACTCGTAACGAACGCAAACAAATCTAACTTGTGGGCGTATTTAGCTCCGAGCGACTTCGTAATATTTTTAAACTTGTCCTAAAGGTAAAAGGTAAGGTGTCAAGTGAATATTTTTTTGTGAGAAAAGTAATTTTTTTTTCTGACTATGGAGGACATAGTCATGAAAATAAATTAAGCAGGCAGCATATTCTTTATTTTCAGTAAAAAATCATTTTATGATGGTGCACCAGGACAGGAGGGACTTGCATCTACTTATTATCTTGTATCTTGTAATGTTTATAACGCAGCACTCCCAATTTACAGCTCAGACATCACCATGTCTGGTCTTTATGAAACCTAGAAAAATAAATGTCTGAACATTTAAAATGTCATTTAGATACATTTTTGGTATGAAACCCATATAAAATACATTTAAAATTGTGGACCGTGTTTACAAGATTTGAGTATTAAAATTCTAAACAATTAATACTAAATCCGACCCTGTTAGCATCGAAATATTGTCTTACCTATTTAAACACCGAAATTTTGTTCAATTTGCAAATAATTTTATATCTGTCTTTAATAGCATGTTGTTTTGAGTTAAAGAATTTCAATTATTGCAAATTTACACTATTACGATGTATATTTTTGTCACAATTTCTAAAATTGATTCTCGATGCCCGCGACCACGAATGTTTACTTACGGATGTAAAAATAATCCAGGTATATTTCCATATTTTGCACTTTCACATAAATGTAAACTAAATTACACCGCCTTTTAAATGGTTTGTATTAAATTATATTAAATTGTATTAGAAAATTATAAAAATCACACCGATGTTTCAAAAGAAACGTCAGGTCTATAGGACCTTCAGCAACATGTCAAACGTTCAAAACATTGCGCGCGTCATTTTCTTAGAGCTTATTTCAACAGACGAAAAAACGGGATACCAAGATTCATTATCATTGTAGAGTGAGCGAACAGGAAATATTTGTGATTTGTGTTTAGTCTGTTATGTCTGTGGCGAATACTCTACACTCTCGTGTTCCCGCGGAACTGTCCACATGTGGAGTGCGCTATACACGGGACTACACGAATATAGGCGAATACTCCCTCTACATTCCCGTGTTCCCGCGGAACTGTCCACATGTGGAGTGCGCTTTAATAAGACTCACATCTCTTTTGTGCTAGCTTTTATTGTTTACGGGAAAGGCAAAGGAATTGGCCCGTACAGCCAAGTCTTATTCTGCTGAAAAATAACGTTCAATGACGTTTATTAAAAGGCCGCAATGCAGTGGTAGCGTAGTGGCAAGTTGCACTACTGTACTTGTCCACAATACAGAAGTGCAACTTAAAAGCTCAGTTCCGTGCTTTCTATTGCATTTCTCCATCACAATACACTTTTACAGGTATTTGCCACTCATTACACCATCACAAATGAGAATCAAAACCCGAAATATAAAATAAAAGAGATAATAATAAGAGGCATAACTCAGACTTAAAAGGAAAAAAAAATATTCATCTGCACGTCTGTGCCTTCACATATTCCGCCAAAAAGCTCAAACACCAACAGGTTTTTATCAATAATCATACGCTGCTGTGGCCTTAGACGGTGGTTGTGCTGGGATTCAAAATGAATGCCAAAAGGGCAGATAGACCTGTGTGTGACCTATGCCCAGGCGGAGCGAATAATATTGTTGTGGATCGCCTAAGTTCGAGGCTGTTTGAAACTTGAAGGCATAAATTGTATTTTTACAAGAACAATAAAATAATTTACATGAAAGGATAGGAGACTTTTATTTATAAATATGCTATCCTAATGAACACCTATTTACAATTCATTAACAGATAATCAAACAGAACAATACTTGATAACCTTATCATCTACATGAAGTAGTTAAACCATGTCGAATAAATTATTTCTATATTTTGGCATCAATCTAATGGTGATAGACAGGGGCAGCATAGGCAAGAGGAGCAGCCACCTTAGCGACGGGCGCAGCATGGACTACGGGCGAGGCGGCGTAAGCTACAGGCGCGGCGTAGCCCAAGGGCGCGGCGTACTTTGCGACGGGGGCGGCGTAGGCCACGGGGGCGGCGGCCACCTTGGCTACGAGCGGCTCCCTATGCACGACCGCGTTGAAGCCGTTGTGCGGGTCAGCGGTGTACTCGACGGTGCGCTTGGTGCCGTCCGGGTCCACGACCGAGTACGCGCCGCGCACCACGTCGCCGTCGCGGGTCTCGTGCTGGCTCTTGGCGTCGCCGGTGAGTCCGTCTTGCACGTCGTACGCGAAGCTGTACTGAGGATGATGGTCGTACTGCTCTACTGGCACTGCTACCTTGGCCACGGGTGCGGCGTACGACAGCGGCGCGGAATAGGCGACGGCCTTGGCCACGGGCGCGGCATATGCTATGGGAGCGGCGGCTTGGTACGCCACAGGAGCGGCAGCCTGGTACGCCAAACGAGCGGCGGCCTGGTACGCCACGGGACCGGCGGACTGGTACGCCACGGGACCGGCGGACTGGTACGCCACGGGACCGGCGGACTGGTACGCCACTGGACCGGCGGAGTGGTACGCCACGGGACCGGCGGACTGGTACGCCACAGGAGCGGCTGCGTGGTACGCCACTGGGGCGGCTGCGTGATACGCCACGGGTGCACTGGGTACTACGCCAGCGCTGACCGCAGCCACCAAGCAGGCGAAGGCTACAAACTGAAACGAAATAATGACTTGGTTATTTCATTTGGCTACGTCCAATATAAATACACTACGAGAACACACGGTAACTGTCGCACCTTGAATGCCATTGTGTGTTGTGTAAGTTGATCGAGGATGTTGAATGATGCCCGTAGAGGAGTGCTTTAGCTTTTATAGCGATGGCGGGGGCGCACCCTTTCACTCGCCAATGCTGCTGTGACCTCACTCGCCCGCGAGTCGCAGCCCTAGGGCACTGTTTAAACTCCTGCGGATCATTAAAGGCCACAGAGGGACGAACGACATCCCTACGCAGTGATGCTCGGGACATTGTAGGCTATAAAGTAAAGTAAATTATGGTAAGGCACCAAAAAGTGGAGGGAGTTAGTTTGCAAACTTGGTATCTCAATAATTTTGCAAATTGCCATCCGAAAGCACCAGGTTTTTCAGACAAATATCTAACTCATATCATTAACACATTGTGTCAACAGTGAAAGGCTAAAAGCTAATTTATGACTTGATTGGAGAATCGCTCTTCATTACGAACATATATTTAGAGCAAGTTATTTACATAAGTGGGTCACATCACGTACCTTTCTACCTGCCTAACATTTAATAAAACTGGTTGGTAAAGTAAATGAAAAAGTTATGTATGTATCCGGTGTGGCGCCTTTTCCTGAGTCAGCTGCATGTAGAGTTGTCGAGCCGCGTCGCGTTGGCGGTGCATCGCTGCGCGTGCGCCGCGGGCCGAGGGTCGCGCGGTCGATGCGCCCACGTTCCCGCCAACCGCAAAGTTCAACCTCATCGGGCAAATTGTTAACCCATCGTGTCTTTGTCACATTTTAACGTAACCCCACTTCGGTTATTAATAGGTATAACTGTTCTTACTACTCTGTAGGTAGGTATATCAAATATCTTAATAGTAAAGTCTTTAAGTAAATGGTAAAAGTAAGTAAATGTATCTTGTTTCACGTTCCTAGACTGGACTTCGTTGTGTCGCGGTGTTAAAAGAGTTAGTGAACGCCTGAACGGTGCGCATCGGGAGCTTTAGCACGTAGTATGTAAAAAAATATTCATCAGAATATCATTTTCCAGTAGCAGTAGACTGCTGGACTAAAACCTCCTCCACATCAGTGACGAGGACGGGGAAGATTTTGCCATAATCTCTGCATTAGACAGGCGAGTAGCAAATCGGAGTGTTTCAAAATCCACGATCGTCATTTTCTGAACACGTGTGCTTTTTATGTACGTGTATGAGACACTGTATTATGTAGAATGATACACCGTGTCTAAGGTCTTCTGGGCTCAGGCAGAGCTAAACTTCTTAAAACCATTACAGTCCAACAGCCAGGTTAAGTTTTTTAAATAGCTGAAGGTAGGTAATTATGGCAGGGTTTTAGGTAGGTACCTGAAGCCTAAAGCTAATAAAGGTGATGGAAAGGTGTTGTTGCCAAATAGATGTATTGTTACCTACTATACTATTTAACTAAAGTGCAGTAGAGGTGATGTAGTCTTATATCTAAGTCTAATTCATTTCTTGATCTATATTGTCCTATAGCCCAACCAATAAACCGTCGGACAACATCCGTTAATAATATTCAAACGTTTGCCAAACTAATGAACCGATGTTAACGAACCATTTCCCCCCAACTTCCAAAAGCTAGATTGACATGATTCAGATCGAGCTCGTTTCCGTCACTTCAGAGAAAGAGACGAGGCTTTGGCTGCAGCCAATTCCATCTCTTAAAACAGGTACCCTCCTATCCGGACCCATACTTACACTGTCAGTACTCGCGTGTAAAAACGAATGTACTACATCGCAGTCATTGTGGGAGTGAAGTTGACTTTGGGCACCACGGACTGTCGTGCCAACGTCTGCCTTCTGTCGCGTCACGCATAAACGACATCGCGTTGGCGCGTACCTCGGGCAACGCTTGAGTTTGGCCATCCAAAGATGTAACGCCGCTAGCCTCCTAGAAACACTCCCAATTGGCAGCTATCTGGAATCTTTTTTGGATCACGTCATCTCAAGTCAAACTGTTGTCAACCCTCCTTTTGCGTCGTGGGCTAAAACACAGTCTAGTACTTCCTATCACGGGAATATCGGGCTTGGGTTTCCCTGTGACACACTGAAGTCTGCACAACGCTTCTAAAGAGCAAGGAGCAATTACGCATGCTACTTTCGCAACGTGAGCCTGCTCCGCTTAGCGCTTGGTGTAGGGGCAAGTCAGTAACCTTTGATTATGGCTTCGCTCTCAATTGGACAAGGTCTAAATTGCCTTAGACTGAATATTTTAATACTGCTAGGAGAGCCGGTGTGTATAATGCGTCGTTAAATATCATTGCTGTGTAATTTGGCCAGGCGACCATAAACGATAAAGTCAAGTTCAAGTCGATGCAGTTTTTACCGCGGCTGTAGTTATGTAACAGGTAATGAACTATAAAGATAAGAAAATAAACTTCGCTTGACATCTTAGTGAAGGCCCGGGTGCTTTGCAATTGAAAAAATAATTTTTAATCTAGCACTCAATATAAAATATGCCTTGGATATTATAATTTTAATATTAATTGTCAAATAATAAATAACTTTGTCAGTTATTATCAAATAACCCACCCCTGATCGGTCCCGGTGCAAAGGTGAACATGACGCTCGCCGCATTAACGCGTGGAATCGCAATGGCCAACCTCTGCACCAAGAGCGACCTAGAGCGGGAGTCACCCGTGATGTCCCTGTGCCCACGGTCTATTTCCCCCACAAAGCTCTGCACACAAACAACCCAAGGTCTTCACGGCCACCGGTACAAAACGGTAGTGCTGTTTCAAGAAAGCATACTGGAGAGTGGACGGTGCGACTCAGGTGGTATTACTGCTTACCATCAGACAGGCCGCAAGCTTGTTTGCCACTAAGGATAGTGGTATATAAAAAAAAAGGTGTCTGTCGGCGATAGTGCTGACGCAAGTACCGTCCCAATAGCGTCATCTAGTACAACGTCTCTCTACGTGAACAAAGCACCCAGAACTCTCGTTAGTTGTGCGTTCTAATATCACTGGCGAAGCAAGGTTCACCAAGTTCTTCCCCTTAGGATCCTGAGACTGATTGGACGGTCTCGGTCGGGAGCTCTATGGTGGGGCCGGGCCGTTTGGCCCCTTGACGGTTTAATATTGTAAGATTAAATTACACAATTGTCTTGCATTACACATAATTGATTAGCGTACGGTGGTGTGGTTTTTACAGTAGGGTTAAAATAATGAACCCTCTTCATTTTAAGCTATCTATAGACACGATTTAAAAATTGAATCGATACCAGGGGTCCTATTTTTAAAACCGTTTTTTTTTGGCAGGCAGCACGGACAGACCAATATTTGTGGGTCCAAACGTCCACTATCACTACAAATTGGATTTTTCTTGTATTCGAAGACATAGATAACCAACGGCGCCCTCACCTCACAGTCTATTATAAAGTGGCGATTTTCACGATGTGGCATACCTTCCTAATAATACCATGTCAAGATAACTTTCTGAGTATTGTAACAAAAAAGCTTGGTTATGATTATAAAAAAATGGGATCATCTGAGAACGGGACGATCTGCAATGAAAGACCATTCGAGAACATGTGATGAGTGTCGACTCATCACCTGTTGGACTATATCGTATGCTAACACAATCAACAGGCCATAGCAGCATAAGTTTTGGATAATTTTACAACCGAGGGAGGCAAACGATCTAGCGGATCACATGCAATTTAAATATCTTGTTCTAGGTAAGTTCAGGGAGACGACGCTGTCAGTATACCTGACGGTCAATGTAACTGGTTTTCACTCCAGTGTGCCCTCATTGGCGAAATGTTAGGGACAACGGGCGGTAATCCGCGCGGCATTTTAAACGCACACGTGTGTTCTCGTTTACGTTGCGCAAGAGTGGCCACGCCTCGTCTCTGGGATGGCCACTGGAGCAGTCCGCAGCATTAGTGTGCCGCTCGGTACTGGTATGTAGCTATAAATTATCGCAACGTTCCTAATCTAGAGCAAATTGTTATGATGTAAATTAGAAGCAGGATGGCCAAGGTAACTTAATCGTTCACAATCGCGAGACAGATAAATGTGAAATGAATATTGATTGAGAGGATCGTGGATAAATGTTTTGAATAACATAAGATATAAGGTAAAAGTTAAGGGAGCGTCGGTGGCCGAGTGGTTAGGTATACGAGTCGTAAGCGAGAGGTACCGGGTTCGATCGCAATGACGCACTCCACTCACTTGTGTTGAACCAAAGTGGTTTGTGCGGATAGACCCAGTCCCCTAGTCCGCCCGGATCGCATTTCCTGATGGCGGAAAGGGGCCGGGGGATGATGGCAATAATTAATAATCTAGCATTTCCTGATGGCAGAAAGGGACCGGGGAATGATGGCAATAATTAATAATCTAGCATTTCCTGATGGCAAAAAGGGGCCGGGGGATGATGGCAATAATTAATAATCTAGCATTTCCTGATGACAAAAAGGGGCCGGGGAATGATGTCAATCATTAATAATCTAGCATTTCCTGATGGCAAAAAGGGGCCGGGGGATGATGGCAATAATTAATAATCTAGCATTTCCTGATGGCAGAAAGGGGCCGGGGAATGATGGCAATCATTAATAATCTAGCATTTCCTGATGGCAAAAAGGGGCCGGGGGATGATGGCAATAATTAATAATCTAGCATTTCCTGATGGCAGAAAGGGGCCGGGGGATGATGGCAATAATTAATAATCTAGCATTTCCTGATGGCAAAAAGGGGCCGGGGAATGATGTCAATCATTAATAATCTAGCATTTCCTGATGGCAGAAAGGGGCCGGGGAATTATGGCAATCATTAATAATCTAGCATTTCCTGATGGCAAAAAGGGGCCGGGGGATGATGGCAATAATTAATAATCTAGCATTTCCTGATGGCAGAAAGGGGCCGGGGGATGATGGCAATAATTAATAATCTAGCATTTCCTGATGGCAGAAAGGGGCCGGGGGATGATGGCAATCATTAATAATCTAGCATTTCCTGATGGCAGAAAGGGGCCGGGGGATGATGGCAATAACTAATAATCTAGCATTTCCTGATGGCGGAAAGGGGCCGGGGGATGATGGCAATCATTAATAATCTACCTAACTATCTATACATAGTTTAAAACAAAGTCGCTTCCCGTCGTCCGTCCCTATGTATGTATCTATGGACGCTTAGATCTTTTAAACTACGCAACGGACTTTAATGCGGTTTTCAACAATAGATAGATTCACAAGGAAGGTTTATGACCAAGAAAAAAAGGGTAGGTAGGAGTAAAGGTGTACGCGAACAAAGTCGCGCCGGGTCCACAAGTATATAATATAAAAATCGATATATAAAAGTATATAGAGGTGCGCGAATCCGTTATATTCATATATTTTAACAGAACGTTGTGCTATTATAAAATATTATGTTATTTTTAACGTTATAATATCACCCTGGTATAATATAACAATGATACCATATGCATTTTTAGCATTTTCGTCAATATCACTAATCACTAATTGCTGTAAAATTGTGTAATAAATAAATAAATACCGCAAAATTTGTCCAGTTTGAGGCATGAGGCAAAGAATTAAAACCATGTAATGTAGTTACTGATAAATAAATACTTAAATCGCACAACGTTATTCGTACAGCACACCTGAAGTAACTGAATATATTATAACAGAATATAACGGAAAAAGTAACAACAATCGAATATTTATATCCAAAGGTAATTAGAATAATACTATGCTCTACTGTAAATGCAATAGAATACAGATTCTAAATCCAGGTGTGAATTGGCAATATATTAGAAGCAGAAAATATTATGTATTAATATTAGGTGTTATAGATATATTCTTATACAGTTATAATATACCCGTTATCTAATATAACGAACACCTCTAGTTATATATATGTACTCTGAAACGGCTATACCGATGTTGATGAAATTTGCAGCCAATGTATAGATCAGACAAGCGGTTGATCCTATGAAGTGTGGCACGCGTGCGAAGCCGGGTATCCCTAGTACTTAGTATTACTTAGGTGCGAGTGCAACCAATCGATTCTGTAAATCTATAAATAGCCCGAAAAGTGTACAAAATTACATATTATTTATTTCTTTCTATTGATGGACTATAGAAAATTCGAGCCGCGGAGATAGCGCGTAAGTTGACATCGTAGAAATAGAATTGTGGATACATCAGACAGCATAATATACCAAGGAACGCTCTCAAAATTATAGAGTTACTGCTACATTCGCTCAACCTAAACGTTTTGCTTGCCTTTCATTTTGACGGACTCACAGACCTCATCGCCACTCAAGTAAATAAAAATAATCATCGTTGTTATCTCGCGCACGAGGGTCCGGGGTCCACCTTGACTATGATCTATGATTTGTCGGATCAGATAATTAGATCTGACCTCCGTGACCCTGCTACTACGGGAACCTTAACAGATTGGAGCATGGTTACCATTCAGTCGCTTGAATGTGCAGGTTTCATCACGATGTGTTCCCTCACCGTAAAAACATCGCCGCTCCAATATTCTACACCAATAGCCGCTCTTCATATATACTAATTGCCATTTTCACTAAACTTAGGAATCGCCTAAGTACTTTCTTACCTCAATTTCGAAGTTGCTGATTATCTAAAAAGGAGTCAAGATGGAACTTAGGCGATTCTTAAGTTTAGTGAAAACGGCCATTAACGTTGAAACAGATTATAGCACGCACTGTGATACCTCATAGTAACGTTTCTAAATACGGGTCTTATTTCAACGGCCCATTGAACCCCATTTAGAAACCAAAGTCAACGTTAAAACACACTAGCATGTCGAACGTAGTCTCTGTATCGATTAGTCATGAATAATGAAGTACAGATCATGTGCGACACGGTAACCAGTGGTCGAGGCCCATTTGGAACAATGTGCGGGGCCTCGCCTTGACATATAGTTGGCTGCGATTACCGCCCGCTCAAGCTACGCGACCACCACCCACTTTACTACGGAATTATTTTATACTTTTGCCCGCGACTTTGCCCGCGTTATAAAGTTCGGTATCTGTTCCTGCGAGAACCACATTAAAATTTGGGATAAATTATGACCTATGTGCTGGTTATCATGCTTCCATCAAAATCCGTTCGGTATGGTTTGCGTTAAGAAGTAATTAACATCCATCTAAACTTACAAACTTTCTAGTTTATAAGTTAGCAGGAAGTAGGGTAGGATAAGATTAATAGGTTTAGTAGGCGACACCGCCAGTCGAAGGGGTTAGTGAGATTCTACTCTACCGGGCGCCACACGGCCAACGACTAAGCAAAGCAACATCGATTCGTATGTTCGGTATTTGCATGAGGCTCTTCGCTTTGGGCGCTATGCGGCCTGCCGCGGGCTCTTCGCGGTACGGCGTGGGGTGACACAGTCGGATTGAGACCAGGGCTGCCAGATCAAATTAACAAAATTACCGAACATGTCTTGACGAAAAACGATCTGGCTCGCCGCGTCTTCGTTCGTGTGTTGTCCTACCCTATAACGTAAACCTTCCTCTTGAACCGCTCTATTTATTGAATAAAACCACATTAAAATCCCTTCCTTAGCGTACCTACATACAGACGACGGGAAGCGACTTTGTTTTATACAATGTACAGATTTATTGGTAATCATCATCATGGTATCCAAAAGACGTCCCCTGCTTTGCATAGGCCTCCCTCAAAGGTCTCCACAAAGTCCGGTCCTGTACCGCCCATAACCAGCTATAAAATATTCTTTAAACATCACTCACATTTCGGTAATTTTATAAAACAGAACGCCTAGCTAAAATACCGAAAAATTTGGTCTAAAACCGAACACCTGGCAACCCTCATTGGGAGTCCACACTCCACGGCCGTCAAGAATACAAATAATTAATGGCCAAAAACGGGCGGCCGCTTATCATGCCTATTTATCTACGTAAACATTGTCTTACAAATGCCCAATGCCCATCTAATAAATATATACACGTCGGTGAGTCTTACAAAATGCAGTTTGGTGTAGTTTATTGGATATTCATGCTACCTACGTCAGATATAATGTGTGTAGAATGCCGTGGCACACGCTGAGTGAGATCTTTTCGTTGTCAGGAGATAATAACACACCACAGCAGTTGTAGATATCTAGGAAGGTAGAGTTGTAGGTAAACGATAATGTGCTGTACATGTGTATTTTATTAATGCGCTGTCCTATGGCAATTATAAATGTTAAAAATATGTCAAAATCTTTGGTTAATGTTTTTCTTAATTCGTTTAAAAATATAGAGCACACGGAAAGTTCTGCGCTCCTGGCGCTCATTAATGTTTGAATTTAGGATATTATATTTTATTAAACATAACAAACTCAATTGGCGACTCTTGTTTTTATCTCAAGTTGAAGTTTCGTCCATAGCAAAAGATTTTAGGGCGATGATTTTTTATGATTTTAAAAGTTAATTGTCTCCGCAAGGCGGCACTGCTAGTCTTCAAAGTGATTTTGGCAAGGAAGCACCTCATTTGAGCACGGTAAGGCGGTACTGGGCAACCAACTAAGCTGGAATACCGGCTTGTCATCTATGAAGGGCTTTGGGGATTGGTATGAGCCAAATTCAAAATTCCTTACATCAACATTTAAAAGTTAGAAAACTTTCTTGTCGCTAGATTCCTCATGACCTCACCTTTGACCAAAGACGGACCAGAGTTGATGTCATTCGTATAGCAGTACCAACCCAGTTACCAATGCGCATACGTCGCATGGATGGATACCCAATACATACAAAAGACATCAACGAGCGATGTAATAAGCGTTTCATCGCTAATAGGTAATCTTAACTGCTGATGTACAATTTTTTCTCTCTGTTGGTTATACTGACAGTATTCCTAAAAGAGAACTAAAATTTCATCAAGCAGAAATATTTGAAGGTAAAGGTATATCAATAAATGAATTATTAATAATGACGAATCACACAGTAGCGAGTCAACTTGGCTTGCAAGCTGCTTTGCAAGCAGATCCAAATTGAATCGCTTTTTATTTTTTTGTGAAGAGTGCGTAAGTCACGCGCCCGCTCATCCCCCTATGCAGCACTTGACATTTGAATTGAGTACGAAGAGCATTTAGCGCAAAATTGCACGTATTTGTTGACGTAGCTCATCCATATTATTAATGTAATCATAATAATTAAATAATTTTATTATGTAAAATTGACATTGTAAATGTACTTAATATGTAAAAAAATTGCTTGGACTTGTAACGAATGTTATAAAGAATTTATGATATGATAAGACATAGAAATGATACTAGACTCTCTGTAGTGTAAACAGTCCCGCGACAATGTACTTGTACTCACCACTTCCCACTGTTCTTGACCTACGAAAATCGGGTATTACGTAACATATATCTGTAGTAGGAAACCCGTAGTAGCATCCTAGCATCTTCACCTTAGACTGGAAGTAAATAGCTGCCAATTTATCAAATCGGACAGCGTTATCGTTACCCGGGGCCTGTCCAGGGACGGGTTATGAACTGACAGGTGGCAGTAGCTACGTCGTGAGCAGTCCAAGGTGCGCCGGAGGCTCGCAACCGCCGACAGGCGCCCTGACCCGGCTTGACCCCATGCGCTGCATGATATTTGTTTCGGCAGTGCATCTAAATTATATTGTTGAAGAACGTGTTTGACTACGACATGGAAACGTAATAATTCGGTATAAGAAATGTCTATAGGTCGCGGTGACCACTTTCCGTCAGCTGGCCCGCTAGCCTGTTTGCCAACCTACATACTTTCGTAATTATTTTTATCTATTAACTGCTTATGACATAAAAAATATAGGCATATCGCTGTTTATAGGAAGCCCCCTTTTATAGGTACAATAAAAGTATGATATTTAGTTTGGTTTAATTTATTTCGCGCAATCGTTGGGATTGAAATATACAAGAAAAACTAAAGACGTAATCAAACTAAAATATTTAAACCTATTTAAAGTTAATAATATAACCCCAGGTCCCCAGTCCTAGAAAAAGTGCCCACAGAAGGCTGGCCACATTGCCCCGCTAGATGGCGAGGCGTAAGACATTGGCCCAAATAAATGCCAGCCATGGTGTTTAGAAACATCGACCAGGCGCTTAGCTAACTTCTTAAAAGTAGTGTACCTCAACTACCTACGTAACTACAGTAGCTCGCCTTCGGATAGCAATGATTGAAGACCGTTTGAAACTCGGCAGGACTACGTCGTTACATTAGTCATCGGGCATCGAGTGCACTTTCTAAACACGCGTCCATTTGACCTTATCGGCAAGTTCGTAAAGATGGCTAGAGAGATAGGACCTGTCTATACATTTATAAGTATTTTATACTTATGGGTAATTTATTTATTAATTAAATACAGCTGCAACCGCGGTTAGTTTTAGGTCAATCCATAGCGGGTGGATCGATTAGCTTCTTAGAAAGCTGTTGGGCAGGGGATGTTGAGCTTGGGAGCAAAATCTGAAGAAACACGTTTCTTTTTCATTTGGAACATGCTATCCAATAACTCGAGTGTCGAGTACGATAGATTGTTGATTGATTAGAGTAGAATTAGGTGACATTCTGAGTAGGTCCAGTCTAGAGAAAATAATGCCCCAATTTTTGCGTCTAACCCGGCTTATGGCAGGATCCGCTATCCTACCTTTACTCCTCAACTTCGCTCGATCTTCAGCATCCTCACTTCTTGACGTTCTCAAATCCGAATCAACAATAACAGTCTATTACTTATTTTTGATCCCGCTGGATCTCTAAAGAAACCTTTATAAGTAAAGATACCAACGACAAGCTTCAGGCGTCGTGGATCGAGCCTGGGTACGGTAAGAGGAAACTCTTCTGTCAAGCTAGGAGTCGCCGCCAAATATCACGCTTTATTGTGACGACCTGAGTGGTGCAGTTGGTTAACATGCCGGTCACCACGCAGAGGTCCCCGGATTCGATACCCGGCCGAGCATAAATTGAAATGATGAATTTTAATTTCTGTTACGGGTCTGGGTGTAGTAAGCATAATACGTATGTGTATTTAAAAAAAGTATATTGGTTATAGTTCACCAGTTATCTAACACCCATAACACAAGCTTTGCTTAATTTGGGGCTACATGGTGTTGTGAGAATTTCTTTGAGCATATTTATTTATTGTGTTTCTGTTTGAAGATATTCTATACGGCAGCTAGCCTCATTAAGAGCCCAGAGTTAGATATACCAGCTTCAAGTTGGCTTTAACGTTGTAGTTACATGAATCTTTATCTCTTGTTTTATAGGCATGGGTTGTTGAGACACTCATTTATCAAAAGGGTATACTAAATATAACTATAATGCAAATCTTTATAGTTATATACTTAACACTGCTCTCTCGCGAGTGATAAAACCTGTCATTCTATGACTACTGATCCGCAGTTACCCGCCACGGACTTGAAAACACATGAAACAGGTGTTTGCCACTAGGAAAATAGCCACCAGTCCGGTGCAGCCCCACAGCACAGCCCGCAGTAAGGAAAGGACAAGGAAAGCGTTCGCTGCGCGGACGCGTCGCGCATGCCAAGCAGCTGTGACGCGGCTGACGCAACGGCGCACGGAACGCGGTCAATGGTGCGGTGGATCGCTGCCCGCTTGGCAATTAGCCCCAGGGGCTACTAGTGGACTGCACTCGAGGGTAGCTCTGGACAGAAGCTGCGGCAGCCAATCTGACGTTTGTTTTTAGTGCAACTGTTATGCGTACTATCTAGTAATAATTATAAATCTTTGATTGGAAAAATGAACATGAAAGTATGTCAAATAATAATATGAAAAATTCATTAAAGTATGAAAAAAATTATTGAAGTCTTTCTTTCAGTATAAAGTTTGCAATTTTTACAAGATCATGACTGCTTCGGCTTGCTGGGCTCCCAAGACATTACTTCCATTACTTTCTTGCACCCATATCTATCTACAGTTCTATACTATTGTAAATGAGTAAAAAGGCCGTGTCTGTACATTGAAGATATTTCGGAAACAACAGTCGGGATAGGATTCGGGGACGTAACAATTTTTTTAAAATATGTTTGTCTGTCTATTCGCGCATCGCGTTTTGATAGTTTGGTAGTTTAAAGTCTAGGGTACAATCTAAGCCATGTTTCATCTAATTCGGGTAGGTAGAACCAGTAATGACCTCCTCGTAGTACTAGCATTCATAAAATTCGGAGGTCTTTTATAATGGTTAGCGAGCATAAGCTAAACTGTCATAAAACTATTTTCACGCGAACGAACTAAAGCTAGCAAAAGCTAGTTCATTATACAATCAAAATAACCCTTATATCATTTGCAGTGCAGGGTCACCTATGCAACTGAGGAATCTAGTTCAGTAAGTTGCAGTTGTTCTCGAATGACCTTGGAACACGACGCACCTCAAACTGCCCCGAATACACAATTGTGATGCAAATGTCCACTCTCGCTTCTGCAGTGCTCGGAATAGCTTATCTAGGCTTTCTTGTGACGCACAGTTACCGAGTAAACTGTTACAATTACGTTGTTCGCATAGTTGAAACTGTTCTAGAAGTTTTATCACAAGACTTATTACTAGACCACTTGCTCGTTTATATACGACAAATGTTGGAAGAGCTCCGACAAAGAATACTTATAAAGTAAATATTTTCCACCTAAACCGACTTTTATGAAATGAAAGAAAAGCGGCATTAGACGAATGGCGACGGATTATCAAGCTTGCCATCAGTACAGAAGTAGACCGAGTTTGATAACTACGACCACCGAACTCTGCACAGAGTAACAGCCTGGGAAACTCAGGATGAAAATCATCTGTCATCCATATGATCACATCAAGTGAAAAACATCACTATCCGTTTGCCCTGTCGTTCGTATTTTCATTACCCAAGACGAACTGAACGGAGGCGGTACATGCGTTAGGGGTTAGAAATTGCTTGTGTGTTTGTATTTACTTGTGTTACCATTTTTCTCGAAAACTACTAGGCCGATTTCGATGCAGTTTGTGGCATTAAAAAGCTGTCATTTCAGAGCAGCTTCTTAGACATGTTTTATGGCAGTACACCACCAGGGGATTGTCTTAATTGAAACTACTTAGGAAAAGAATATAAGAATAGATTTTCTAGTCGGGGGTTTAAAATATTATTTTATCCCTTTTCCTTTACAACACCTAAAGCGTGAGTTGGCGTGGGAGACAGTTCTGACTGAGGGCTAGGAGGTTGGGCCGACATGGTCTGAGTTTCAATCTGGGGACAGGAGGTACATGCAGCTGCACTACTCGGTTTGCTAGATCCAAACAGCCCGTCTCACCAGAATGATATATACCTTGCCCTCCATTAGTGCCAATGGGTATCGGGCTAATATAGTCTACTCAAAACTACCAGAGGAATAACTGTGCCAAGTTTTGAGCCTTTAATCACAAAATGCAGGGTTCCCATACAACGTGTTGCACTTCCACTAAAAGGTTAATTCATATTTGATGACGATGCATGCTGGGCCATAACTTTTATGCTTTTAAGGAATCGCGTAAAAATCCTTGAGGAAGAGAGCTATAAAGAGTACTTAAGATCAGTGGAGTCGTCAATTGAAAAAAATCCTAAGTATTTTTGGTCCTATATCAAATCAAAGACGAATAATAATGCAATACCTAGTACTCTTAACTACAATAATTCTATCTATAATATAGGTAAAACAATTTGTAATGCCTTCTCTGATTATTTCCGCTCTAATTTTGTTGACACCGCCGTAAACTCTTCTGATCTCATCTCGACCTTTTCATCATCCACAGCGGATATATCATCGGTTAATGTGGACCCGGATATGGTTCGTAAGTTACTTGTTGACTTAGATCCCTCTAAGTCTGCTGGTCCTGATGATTTACCCGCGGTTTTCCTTATCAAGTGTGCCGAATCAATAGCTGGACCAATCGCTTTATTATTTACAATGTCACTTAATAGCGGCACAGTACCGACTATTTGGAAGAGGGCTTATATTACACCAGTTCATAAAAAAGGACCTAAAACAGAAACAGTAAATTACAGACCTATATCTAAACTGTGTATAATCTCCAAAGTCCTTGAAAAGGTAGTCTACACGCAAGTGTACGCCTCGCTGCAAAGTTATTTCAGTCACTTCCAACATGGGTTTCTGAAAGGTCGTTCCACTGTGACTAATTTAACTCTTCTTAATAATACATTGACTGATGCTATGGAGAGTGGCTCACAAGTTGACGTTATTTATACAGACTATAGCAAAGCCTTCGATAGAATCAACCACAAACTGCTTTTAAATAAGTTGGCTGCTATCGGGATCAGTGGTGATCTGTTCAGATGGTTCACCTCCTACATTTCAAATAGATCTCAGGCTGTCGTAATCAGCAACTATATGTCTGGTTGGGTGACCATTCCTAGTGGCGTGCCCCAAGGTTCATTATTGGGGCCTCTGTTGTTTATTGTCTTTATAAATGACATAGAATCATGTTTTTTAACAGCTAGTCTTTTGGCTTATGCAGATGATATGAAGATATATGCTACCATAGATTCATTTGCTGACGCTGAGGCCTGCAGGCCGATCTCGAGCGTCTTGACGACTACTGTCTGATAAACAAACTGGATCTCAATCCCGCTAAGTGTTCAATTGTGACTTACGGTCGCAAGCGAGCTTTCATATACTTCGATTATGTTCTTAAAGGACAAAAACTTCAAAGAGTCTCTGTGGTGCGTGATTTAGGCGTTCTGCACGACTCCAAACTTATTTTTGACTCACATATCAACGCTATAGTAGCTAAAGCATATAAGGTGCTTGGTTTCATAATGCGATGTTCTAAAGAATTCAATTCCATTAAAACTATGAAGATATTGTACTGTACGTTTGTTAGGAGTATTCTTGAATATGCATCTCAGGTTTGGAGTCCGTGCTATGCTATTTACAAGTCACGTATAGAGGCTATACAAAAGAAGTTTATGCGTTATTTATGCTATCGAGCGGGTCAGTATTATGAATCCGACAATTACTTACGCCTATGCAAGAAACACCACCTTCCTCCACTTCTCAAACGAAGAGAAATAGCAGACCTGAGACTACTCATCAGAATTGCATCTGGTACTGTTGATTGCCCGGAACTTCTCTCTCGTATTTTTATTAAAGCGCCTGCAAGATCCTTTAGACACCACTACCCTCTTTATGTTCCCGAAGCTACCACCAACTATAGGAGAAATACCTTTCTGTTACGTGCAGCTCAAAATTTTAACGTCTTGTCCAAAGTTGTTGACCTTGACCTGTTTAATATGAGTTGTGAATCGGCGAGAAATCGGGTACTTAAGTATTACTTTGATACACTGTAATGCAATTTTTTTTTTTTTTGAAAAATTGAATCGAGCAAAGATAATTTTTAGGCTTAAGTTGTTGTGTCTCATCAACTGTTGTACTTATTTTTATTTATTGTGTGTTTTATCAGTGGAAGCCTATAATTGGCTATGTAATGCTATTATTGTTTTTAGTGTAATAACTGCTGTTGGCTTTCCTTAAGTAAATAAAATAAAATAAAATAAAATAAAATCAAACTATTCGCAAAATCATGTACAAAATTGCTTTAATTTCTCACAGTGTTGTTTTAAATCTATTTATGATCGACCCAAATTAGGTTAACCGGACGCCATGATTCATAGAATGTCCTTGCCTTCGGGTAGTCATGTGTTTTGGCAATAACCCGTCCTCTAGCTAAACAGCCTCGGACTCAATACGAATACATGGCCATATGTACAAGTATTTCGCTCTTCATTATTCCGTAATTTGCACTTCCACATTGTAAGTTGCCCTTGTTTTACTTTCTTGTGTCGCCCCTGTTCATCTATTACAACTTCCGCTTCTATACATCTATACATAGTATAAAATAAAGTCGCTTCCCGCCGTCTGGCCCTATGTATCTATATATGATTTAAATGTGGTTTTCAACAATAGATAGAGTTAATCAAGAGGCAGGTTTATAAGCAAGAAAAAGGGTAGGTAGGTGTAAAGTAGGGGTACGCGAACGAAGTCGCGCTGGGTCCACTAGTTTTTATTATAGACGAAGGCAAACACCAGCTGATATCAGGGTCACCTGATGGAAAATATTACAAGGAAAGAAGGGGATTTTTTCCCGGTGGGAACGTAGAAACGAACTAGGAAGTGGGTGTAATTGGGCATAAATAGCGTCAAAGGGTCGCAAGAAGGTAGATCGGATGACGATCGACGTAAAATTTCATTAAAAAAGCAGTTTGGAATACTTACAAACATTTCGCAGAAATATCTTTGTAAGAAGCAGAACCGATGAGAATGTAAATGATTTACACAACTTTAACATAACACACAAACAACATAGAATTACATATTAAAACTACTTATCAATAAAAACCTTAATCTAAATTACTTAATGGATGGCGAGGCTCATACGCTGTCCCAATTAGAGGCCAGCCTTCTCGTCATTACTATTGTCGATCAGCCGCTTGGCTAGTTCCCTATATAGGGAGTGTGCGCCTGGTCCTCACGGCCCAAGTAATGTAAATTATCTTAAAAGTAGATACCTGTACTTTAAAATAAACAACAATACACAATCCCCGTCTCATTATAATACAGCGCAAACCACAACAAATTAGGACAATATTAGAAGACGCGATTATACGTTCAGGGACACCCAATCTACATCACCGGCTAATAGACTAAATTAATTCACATCGCTACTAACTTTGAGATTAATTATCAACGATTAATTTGGCTTAATCGTATCGCGTTATTGCAATTGCATTTTGTCCGTCCGTCTGTCGACACGCGGGTCTAATGCAAGACTCGGACTATATATTGCCAGAACCAGTACCCTGACCGGAACAAATGTCATTCTTGAGTGTTGATCTTTAGAAACTAAGTAGGCCGGTCACCGCTCTCGATTGGTAATCTCTTTATTACTGCAGCGACCGGACTCCGGTGCAGCGATACTATCGCGTTTAGATGAACTCTTCTGCTGGTCGTATTACTGGTACACTGGTTTTTAAATGTTTATAAGGTTTACTTTCGTGCTAACATTCTTTAAACTGATACTTATCGGTGTGTGTTCAATGGTAATGCGTTGTCAATTATGGTGATGTATGACTTGCTGCAAATGTTATCAGCTAATGGCATACCATTTTTGTTGAGCCGCAGCAGGCTAAACAATCCGAGCTCTGATCGACAATTCATCATCATTGCATCATACCATAACATCCCATAACAGTCCACACCTGGACTTGAGACTCGGCCACAATAGTAAGGATTTGCCCGTAATCGGGTTGGAGATCGCAGTGTTTAAAATACACTAGGAGATTGCTAACCAACTTCTGGCTAAGTCCTAGGTTAGCCTTTAAAGTCGCCTTTTACGTCACCGAAGTCGACGTCGAAGGGGTTTACATGTCTGCTACGCTGCCGGACGCCCCAACGGACAACACGTGGCTCGATAACGTATCGACAATTCCCGTCTGCCGAATGCATAATATTAGTATTGGGGAACATTTTTCCCCGCATAGCGGTTCTATGGCGCGCGAGTTCGCGCCGGGACACCGTCCGCGGTTGCGCAAGCGCGCTTTGTCCTAGCGGCATTGTGCGCCGCGCCGTACGTGCGTACTTGACTGTATTTAAATTTGGAGATGCGGCCGGGATGAAGCAACCTCTCCTCAACTACTATAAAAGGTTTCAAACCATGTCAGGGGGTACAGTCGACCGCTCTTAGCACCCCTGCACGCACCGCACTCCGCACGATGGCACTCAAGGTACGCAGCTGCAGACCGCCAGTGATTCCTGTGTTAGTGAAAAGTGATGAGAAATACTGTGAAAAAGTGACCAGTGATTACTTCGCGATATGACGGAGTCTAGTTTTGCCTCCTCCTTAGACAGAAACTACAATAAATATTTCTTTACAGTTTTGTTCAATCTTCCTTGTTCCAGTTGGTGGTCCTATGTTGCGCGATGACGCTGGCGCGGGGCAGCGTGGCGCCGGCGCTGGCCGCGCGGCTGGAGGAGTTCGACCCCCTGCCGCAGTACCGGTTCGGGTACGAGGTGGCGGACTCGCTCACCGGGGACTACAAGAGCCAGCAGGAGAGCCGCGACGGCGACGTGGTGCAGGGATCGTACTCGCTGGTCGAGGCTGACGGTACGCGGCGCGTGGTGGACTACGCGGCGGATCCCGTGCGGGGGTTCAACGCTGTGGTGCGAAACGAGCCGCTGGTGGTCGCGCAGCCCGCCGTGGTGGCCGCCGAGCCTGCCGTGGTGGCCGCTCGGTACGCTGTGCCCGCGCCGGTGGCGGCGCCCGTCGTGGCTCGGTACGCCGCCGCGCCCGTGGCAGCTCGCTACGCCGTCGCTCCGGTTGCGGTCGCTCCCTTCGCAGCTCGCTTCGCCGCCGCACAGGTTATAGCAGCCCCTGCCGCCGTCGGCTACGCTGCCGCACCCGTCGCCCGGTACACCGCAGCACCTGTCGTAGCGGCGCGCTACGCCGCCGCCCCCGTCGTAGCCGCTCCTGTCGCCGCGCGCTACGCCGCAGCCCCCGTCGTAGGCGCTCCCGTGGCCGCGCGCTTCGCCGCCGCTCCCGTGGTAGGCGCTCCCGTGGCTGCACGCTACGCCGCCGCCTCCGTGGCAGCGCGCTACGCCGCCCCCGTGGCCGCCGGGTACCCCGCTGCCGATCCCGTGGCAGCGCGCTTCGCCGCCCCCTTGGCCGCCGGGTACCCCTCCGCCGGGTACCCCTCCGCCGGGTACCCCTCCGCCGGGTACCCCTCCGCCGGATACCCCTCCGCCGGGTACCCCTCCACCGGGTACCCCTCCGCCGGGTACCCCGCCGCCGGGTACCCCGCCGCCGCCCCCGCGCGCCTCGTCGCCGCCGCCGGTTATCGCTACCCTTAACGCTCTGCTGCTTTTCTCGCCCGCTCAACCTTTCACAAAGACTTAATATCTTTTATACTTACATTTAATTATTATAGTTGTTAATAAAGTGATATAAATTGAAGTTTGTTTGCTTTTTCATTATTATGTTTTTCATAAGTTTATATAAAAATGCATTTGCGTATCTACTTTGTGGGCAACTACTTGCGATATACATATCAACAGATCTTAATTATACACGCGAATTTCCTGTGCTCGAACTAGTAGTATAGTTGTAGAAATTTCATCTTGGTTTAGCTCTTTTGCAGTTTTGTGCCTTGTCTTTAGCTACCAATCAGATGATTGGAGTCAGTCAGTGTAGCCTGAGTCCGTCTGTGTGAATACATCCGCCTTATCTATTTCTGCCGCCAAGCAACAATGCTTGCATTGCCTTCCGGTTTGCAGGATAAGGAAGCCAGCGGAATTACAGGCATGAAGCATTTCATCTAAGTCCTCACAGTGATAACTCACCTGCGGTTCTGCATTTAAGTTATCTGCAACCTAAATGCATGAGTTGTAATATTGTGGACGACAGAACACTGTCTATACTTTCTTTCTTGCTATTCTGTAAGGTTGTCTTGCGGAGCAGAATAGCAACAACTGCTTCTACTCATTGATAGCTGTAGTGGAATCTACGACTTAATTCGCGCAAACGAAGGCTTGGTTAAAAATAAGCGGCTAAAACGTGTCTGGCCACGTACAGCATAACGTACTTGACTGTTGAAATCCTGAATTTTGAAAATTATGGAGGTGACTGCAAACGCCAATAGAAATTAAATTACAAAACTTCATTAATATTATATGTCAAATGAATGAAAGTAATATCGGTACATCTTGGCGTCAATATCCTGGTTGTATTCTCGCGTGCGAGAGCCCGGGGCCCCCCTGACCATAATTCAGGATTTGGCAATCCGGGTAATTACAGTAGAGCGGCTGCCATCTGACCTCCGTGAAGCTGTTAACAGACGTACACGATTTCTACATAATTTGTCCTATATGTGTATGCAAGTTCTGTACGGAAACAACACTGTGACAAAAAGCTTATCCTATTATTTGCAAACAAATGCGCTGCGTCCGCATAGTCATCGCACTGTATTCGTGTCGCACCGGCATCATCACTGCGTCGTATGCGCGTCGATAGGGTAGACTGCACGGTTTCTGTCCGGTTGCTACGCGGTGACTACGCGGTCACGACGCGTAGGCGTTTACTGATCGGTTTTTTAGCGCGGGCTGGCTAGGTCAGCATCACATTTCCACGGCCTCTGAACAGGTTGAATTGCTTGCGTGAATTGGAATACTGTCTTATCTAAGTATACGAAAATAGAATGATAAATATTTCGTTGATATTGCTTCAAAGCAGAATAGTAGCATCGAAAATGGTCCTAACGTAATTAGTTATAGAAAATATATTATCGAGTAAAATGGACAGTTCATTTAACCAGAATAACAAATAAAATTTTTAAGAGTCTTAGGCGCTGTCCTAATTGTCTCACGACCGTTGCCAATTAGGACAGCACCTTAGAAATATTTGTGTAGCAAAACCCTCTTGATATAATGATCATAATCATAACCTGTCTACGCCAGGTGACCCGGCCGATTGGTAGTTGCGGTTAAAGTACGAATAGCCGAGTTCGTGAGGTTACGTGCGCTGCCAGCGGTTGTGGTGCGAAAGAACGGTAAAAAGTATCTTAACTTTTGGGACAAACCTTGTATCTAATTGTCAACAGGCGAGTTGTCCTGCCCATCTCATAATTATGTAACCAATGCTAGGCTTTTAGGTTATAAGGACAAATGTCCTATCCGACAGATGTCTGCCCAAATTTTCCAAACTACTAAACAGATTTTTATAAAAAAAAGCTAAGGACTATCTCTATCAAACTGGTTTTCATATATAGAGAGCCGCATCAGAATCGGTCCATCCGTTCAGGGCTACGATGCCACGGATACACGCGTCAAACTCCTTTATGCATTGGGTATTTATTTCCCGGACATAAAAGAATATAGCCCTCCCACTATATTCTGCTGAGCGTCGGTGGCCGAGCGGTTACAGTATCCGACTCGTAAGCCAGAGGTCCCGGGTTCGAATCCTGCTCCGGCCATATACCAATGACTGTTTTCTGAGTTATGTACATTAGTTGAATACTAACCGATGCTCTTACGGTGATGGAAAAACATCGTGATGAAACCTTCACATTCAGGCGACTGGATGTGTAACCATAATCCAATCTGGTCAGGTTTCCCTGGTAGCAGGGTCATGGAGGTCAGATGGCAGTCGCTCCACTGTAATTACCTGACCTGCCAAATCCTGGATCATGGTCAAGGCGGACCCCAGGCCCTCGTTCTCGAGAGCACAACCGGGACATTAACGCTAAGATGTTTTTTTTTTTACTATATTCTGCTGAAGCAACGTAGTTTTCGCACTAATCCTCATGCGTTATTCGTCCTCACTTGTTCTTTTTTCTTGTTCTCGTTTTGTACACCAACTGTCACCGATGCGACTAGCACCCATTTGATGAGCTGCCCGCTTAATAAATAAAGCTAGCTTTTTCTATTTGCGTTGATGTAAGCGAGACAAAGTTATATTATGCGCACAAAGCCCGCTACCGTCATCATATAATCATCTCTAGCTACAAATTATAAAAATGTGACTGAAAACGATCTTCGACAATAAAACATATATTTTAGTGTCGAAAATCGTTTTTGAAATAATGCCTAGAGATAATATAGAATGGAAGATTTACACTAGCCTAGTAGTCGTTTGTTACGGGCTGTTTATTATGAAATGGTAGTTACCTACATACGAACGAAGGGATTTACATAATTATCTTTAGTAATAACGAAGAACTTGTCCTGGGACTTTTAGAGCTCTAAACTTCTACATAAAACATTAACTAAAGTTCTATAGGTCTATAGAAGGTATAGTAACAAAATAAACTCTAAAAGTCTAATTGACTCAAGCAGGCAAACACGACAACTTAACACCGCGAGCTAAAATAATCATGTACCTGATCAACAGTTTACTATACCACACTTGTCTTTCATTATTATTCTATACATACTGGCACATATCGCGTTGCTTAACACTGTTGGACCTATAGGTACACATGACCGATCGAGCACTCCATCGCGGAATATGATGTTCATAGATTGCAAAATTACGAGTGACTTCTAAAATATCCCGGATTCAGATGTCCCATACATAATACCTGCGTAGTACATCCGAAATTGGTGATATACAGTTAAATAGGTCCACTGAGGACCTCTGATGCATCGGTGCTTGATTTTTCTGCGCAGTAACGTTACGCCAGCACTTTCTTCAGGGCTGCGTCGGTATGGGGATCACGTCCCGGCTCCGCGCGGTTCGCTATAAAACCTGCGCCTGCGACGTTACCCTGCACAGTTCGACCAGGACTCGCTCACCAAACCTACGCCTGCAGACATGGATTCCAAGGTAAGCAGTGATACCCAGCTCACGTCGAGCTACCAACCACGTTAGGACTGTGCTCTGTGATCCCAGGACCCGGATATGTACTTACAAACGTATCGATTGCATTTGAACCACTTATGTTTTGCTGTGCGACGAATCCTTTGTGCGCTTGCGTAAACTTTTGTGTATCTATATGTATCTAGCCGTGTGGTGTCCGGCAGAGTAGAATAGCACCAACCCCTTACAATCATGGGTGTCGTACAAGGCGACTAATGTTTTCGAGGCAAAAGATCAAGAGTCTCCGTAGTCTGGAAAATGGGTAGCAGCATGTTCCATTGTTATATTTAAACACTGCGATCTCCAACCCGCCTGCCAAGCGTGAAGATTACGGCAATAAACTCCCCTTTCGTGGGAGAGGCCCTAAGTCCTGCAGTGGACTGTTACGGGCCGTGACGATATGTATCTATAACGGTATGAATACTTGTTGAGGACTTGTAGATACTATTATTAGTGTTTTTAATAATCAAACTGTTTAATTACTATAATTTAGCAATATTATGATTTTAATTTCGTTTTTGAGATTGATCGAACATTCTCGAGAACCGATTGGCACTCCGTGGCGGTGTATAACTATATTAATTTCGTCCTTTGCAACAACAAATAGTGAAGTCATTCCATTGTAGACAGAGTTCCTTATCTGTAGTCTAATTATGAAATTGTATGTGGTCCAAAAGTGGAATAGTGTCGACGGTTTGGCAAGTGACAATGCGCACGCGCCACTTTCGAGGCGCGCCGCGTCCTCCATACCAATTAGACACTGTCCAGCCTCATCAGTTTTACTTTCCGTCTGATGAAAATAGAATATATATTATTTAATTTTGTCCTCGTTGCTTCAATTAAATAGCCCTCGTTTTTCTTTTGTATAATAATGGATGAAACAGCTTTGAGTTCAAAATTTGAATATGCCCCTGGAAGGGTGTATACAGTCAGGGATGTGGCTATTTAAAAGAAGTGGACGTTAGCTAGAAATGGAAATTGATTTCGATGCCTTTGCCCATTGTTGTGAGTCAGGAGTCAGCTCCATCTCTGATAAATAAAAATAAAGTGATCACTGTGTAGCAACTAATATGTTGCACTGATGCGTGTAATAGGATTATTTTTGCAACACAGTCGTGTATTGTCTGATTCTAAATCTATCATTGTATGGTAATGTGCCACCCACACTAGGGACTACTGCAGTGTTGCGCGGGCGCACTCTCCAGCCACGGACACGAAAAGTATATCTGACCATGAATCAAAAGCTAACTCAGACTAAAACATACAAGGACTTCGAGGGACGTCTAAATTGGTCAGGTTTATTGAGTGGTCAGGGTCGGGACTCATTTACACAAGAAGCGAAAACTTGGGTGACTGTTACTAGGTCGCATTCCAAAGTCAGTTTGAGATGGTTCTTAGTTTCGTTATTTAAAATCGAATGGGTTACTTAAAAATAAATATTTTCGCTCATCGCTCGAAGTGCAGGGGTTCTAATTTTGAACCGCTCGCCTCGAATCGAACGGTTTCCAATTTTATTTTTGACATAAAAAATTTTATATTTTCTAAATTACGTTGGCGACACCGAAAGCCGTCATGTAGCAAGTTATTCAAGCCTAATATCAAAATTGAAAATTGTTTGATTCGAGGCGAGCGATTCTTAAATAAAGCCCCAGTTCCGTTTATCAACAGCTTGTAGAGTTCAGTGCTAGCCTTGAGCCTACTCAGAGTTAGTGGATGATTTTACCGCAATCTAGGCACTCGGTGTGGAGACCGCAGCAGTATTTGCTAACTAGCTAGCGGCCGGCCTGATTTAAACAAGTCAGCACAATACAATTTTCAATGCTATATTTTATTTGTGAGAGGCTGGTTAATGAAATATTCTGTGTACTTGTGATACAGTAGGTCAATGAATTTAGTACGATGAAAAGGTGAATAGGTACTTTTTAAAACCTATGTAAAAAAATTTCGTATGTATCCTTGCATCACGTCAACCCCATATCACACGACCTTTCTCTTGCAGATGGTAATATTGATTGCGGCGGCGTGCGCGGCGTGCGCGGCGAGCGTGGTCCCCTTGGCGGTGCGGGACCCTCTGCCCCAGTACTCCTACGGATACGACGTGCAGGACGCCCTTACCGGCGACTACAAGGGTCACACCGAACAACGGAACGGAGACCTGGTGACTGGGTCCTACTCCGTCGTTGACCCTGACGGCACGAGGAGAATAGTCGACTACTCAGCGGATCCGCTGAACGGCTTCAACGCGGTCGTGCGGAGGGAACCAATCTTCGCAGCCGCCCCCGCACCCCTCCTAGCCCCCCGCGTCCCCGTCGGTCCCGCCCCCGCGCCTCTCTTCGCGCCAAGACTACCGGCCCCCTACTTCCTCTAGATGAATATTACGATCTTGTTTAGCTATTGTACTGTCTTTTTAAGAGTTTTGTAACGACTGTTTGTTAACTTGTAATGTTTTTGTTGATAAATTAAAAAGCTAATATTATAACAAGGTAACGTGACAAGTTTGTCCAGTGTTTAATTTAAACTTACGTGAGATACAAATTGCAGTTCAAAGCAGGAGACTACAATGAAATCACTACACTACAGTATAGTGTAGTGAACCAACCTTGAACAGTTTCAAGGAACAGCAATCCCTCTGCTTTGGAAAACTTGTGCCATGGTCAAATCCAGGATTTGGCGAATCAGGCAATAAAGCGATTGCCACATGACCTCGGTCACCCTGTTACAAGGAAAACCCATAGAAACAAAATAGGTTTTCTGTTGTCCCCTCAGGTTCCCACCTGACCTGATTTCGTCTGAATGAATAGGTTTCCTCACGATATTTTCCCTCACCGTTAAGACCATCGACTGGTGTTAAACGAAAAACGTTACAAACATAACTCATAAAATGTCGGCATCGTTACATCGGCACTGGCGATCGAACTCGGTACGACTCGCTTACGAATCCGACCCGTTAGCTAACCGATGTTCTTGGTTGTCGCAGAATTGTACATATATAATCATAATAAAATAAAAATAAAACTTAACCTCAGTTTATTAAAATTAAAATTACAACTTCAAATTAAATTACACGTATACAAATCTGCAAGATTTGAATAATTTTCTTAAATACAACAATATAATAAACAAACGTAATACTAAAATATATCTTAAATTTTTCCTAAACAAAGTTATGTAAGAATAGAAAGCTTCTAAAATTAGGCGTGTAATGAATAGAACTGGGCAGTAGCCTTAACCACTACTTAAACATCTAAAATTCTAAAATATATATCCATTAAAACTCCATAAAATCTAAGGCGTGTTTACCTTAACATAAAATCTATTATAATATCAATACGTCGAAATTCCATACAACCATGTTCAATGCTTAAAATGAACGCGTACGTGCGGAAGCAAGACTAGCGCGTCCAGGAAGTATCATAGAGTATCCACCCGGTGCGCTAGAAATCGAATGTCTGTAATCCCGAGACGTGCGACTTGGGTGGCCTCGGCAGCGACACGGTCCGGCCCGGCACCACGGTGAGACCGCGCTGCCGGAAGCGGCGCCGCTCGGCCGTGGGCATCGGCTGCCGCCCAGGCAGCACCGGGAACCGCCGCCCCGCCGGCACGCCCGCGATGCGCTTGAACAGGTGCTGCGCACTCACCTGCAAGTTCTCGTCACACATCACCTTCAGAATCTGCTTTTCCCGCTCCGCCAACAACTTGTGCTCGTCCCCTCCGTGGGTCTCCGCCGCTATATCGGTACATTTCATCAGGTACGACTGGATGAATTCCCCGCCATCCAGCTTTTTAGAATATTGCAACGCCTCCTCCACATTGGCCCTTACTTCGTTGATGTTGCCCTGCTGCATATCAGCACTTATCACTACTAAAGCCCCGTTCAACCACCAGACCACGTTACCTAGCTCGTCCGCTTCTCGTTGACATGCTTTGCCGTAAACTTTAACGAGGGCAAAATTCTTCTGCGTACAGTACAGTCTCGCCAATTCGTAATATAACCAACATTTCATAGTAGCATTCTCGCACATATCCAAACACTCGGTGACTTTGTCCATAGCATGCGATAATTCTGCAAATCTGTAAGGATAGTTGGACATGACAGAGTCGTAGGAGCCGTGCCGGCGGATCGGCATCCCCATGAGGAAGGCGACGCGGCGCCGGTTGCCGCGCTCGCTCAGGTTGTACGACAGCCGGTGCTGCGTGAGGTACGCCTCGCCCACGGCGCGGTACAGCCGGTCGATGAACTTGGGCTTCTCAGGCAAAGTCCGCTTAGTTTTTCGGTCCAGGAACACCTGCAGGCGCTCTGCTTTCGTGACCAAATCCATTACGTTGGAACTCTCCTCCAGGGACCTTTCGATTTGACGTAGCATTCGGTCTGCATTTCGTTTATTGATTTCACGTTCAATACAGAGCATTTGCTCTTTGTGCTTAGTCTGGTGATTAGATATTACGTGTTCTGCTCGTTTTATTGTGTAATATGGCCTTTGAGATCTCAGCATTTCTTGTCTCTCTGACAATGAACGATAAGCATGTTCGATTACTTTTTTTAATTCGATGCTACCCGATGCATTAGCTGATTTAACGTGTTTGCTATTCATCAATTTCTCAAGAAAAAATTTGTCATGAGCCATTGAACCCAAGTACTTCATCGCCAGTACTCTAGAGATCACATTGTGCTTTCTAGCTTCCATTTGCGTTATTTTTCTCTTATTTAAAGCTTGTGGAATACGACAGTTACTGTGTTTCGGTCTATGAACTTCATCTTCTAAAAGCTCCATCTCATGTTTCTTTATCAAGGGCAAGAATTTCAGCATCATCGGGCCGGCTCTGCTCCCGACGCAGTCCTTGATGGTCTCCAGGCCCTGGTTGATGCCCTCCGTGAAGTAGGGTGGCTGGGTGCGTTGCCAGGACCCGCGGTAGTTTTTGACGACGGAGTGTTCGAACTCTGACATGGTGTAGAGCGCGCGCGCCTGCGTGTTTTGGGCGACCATGTTGTAGGGCTCGAGCATGAGCGCGAGTTCGGCGTCGGCGAAGGCCTGCTTGGGCTGCACGGCGTCCGCGCAGGTCCGGCTGCGGCCGATCAGCATCCGTGGGTCTTCCGGTACAAAGCGGTACGCCTCGTCGTACGCAGCCTTGGCCTTCTCGAACTGCTCGAGCCGCCGCAGGTACATGCCGCGCTCGCGGTACACGGTCAGCACGCCGTATATCGGCCTCTCCTCCAGCATGCTGGCCTTTTTACGCATGTCCATGGCTGATCGTTTCAACATTGCGGTGTTTATAATTAATAGCTACACCAATTAATTACAAGAATGTTTATCAAATTTCGCAAAAAACAGCTTTGCGCACATACGTCTTTGTGAAAAGTGATTTTTGTGATTGATCTTCAAATGTTTTATAGAAAAAGATGTTCGCAAAGAGATAGGCGGTCTAAAAAGATAAGTCAAAAAGATCATTATTGTTATTACTAATATCTTTATTGTACACAAAGAGCATTATAAACACTGGTTTACAAAGGCTCCTGCTATTTCTGAGAGATTTTTGAAAAGAGAAGCTGCCTACAAAACTGAACTTGAAGATGAATATACAGGCCCTAGGCAGAATAATAATAATAAAATAATCTAGCCATCTAGCTCGAAATTAAGCAAACTTGTACTGTGGGTGCTAGCTAACTGATATACTACTTAGATACATTTTAAATACATACTTATTATACATAGAACACCCAGACCCGCAACAGAATTTAAAATTCATCATTGAAATTTCTGCCCGGCCGGGAATCGAACCCGGGACCTCTTGCGTGGCAGACACTCAGGTCGTCACCGTAAGGTTTTCTTGAAGCGGCTCGTCTGATATTGCCATGAATATCAAATTTTGAAGTAAAGATGCACCGATACATCGAATTTAACACTGAATCTCTGATTGACTGTCTGACTTTTCATCAGAACATCTAGGGCACTTCTCGAAGTTCTAGGAAGCTGAAACGTAGGTATGTAGGCTAGGATTTGCGTAAAAATAACAAAAAAATGTAACGTTTAGTCTCTAACCCTCTTGAAAGAGGGTGCAGGTCAGCAGTGAAAATTGAACTTATAGAGCAGTCCCGAAGTCGTCCTAGGAAGCTGTTTGGTATGAATGCTATAATTTGCAGGGAAATAATAAGAAAGGTGCAAGTCTAAAAAAGAATTAAATCTAAAAGGTACTTCCAGAAGTGCTTGAAAGCTGAAATGACGACTAGAATTTGAGACAAGTGATAAGAAAATAAAAAACATCTGCAACTTTTACACTCCATCCCTATTAAGGAAGATCAGGTCTGTACATAAAATTAAACGTATAAGGCACTTTCCGAAGTGCTAGAAAGAAAGCTGAGTATGCAGGCTAGAAATAACAAGTGCATTCTTATTACAAAAACATATGAAATCCTACTAAAGGGAATTTTCCCTTGCTCTCCGCACATAACCAACTTACATAACTATCACTGGGAGAGGACAAACAATTACTACTACAAAACCGGGTGTTGTCCGTGGGGCACCTGCTCAGTCCACCCGGGTAGATGACGGGCATTTTCTGTTACCCGTGGTCCACCCCTGTCTACTACAAAATCAGGTTTTCTAAAAGTGTTTTTTTTTCTTTTTGTGCAAAACCAAAGTGATGTAAAATTGATTTATTAATCCTCGCTGGCTCATAATAGTTTTACTATGAATAAGTAATCAGAGCTATAAATAACTCTACAAACTCTATATTTTGATCAGAAATAATGGTTTGGCTGTTTCATAGATGTACACTTAGTTTTACAGTGATCATGATCTACTACAGTTCAGAGCTGATGGCGAAGTCAGCCCTGACCGTCGCATTGGTCGATCATAAATCATCTTCATCATCCTGGCTTTAAATCTTGATGATGAGTTTGTTGGCACGCCTGGCAAGCCATCGCTTCTTAGGCCGGGCCCATCCCGTGCCCGGCAGGGGTGGCATGGCCAGACATTTGTTCCTTACGTAATTAGGTTTGCGCAAGACGTAGCCATATCGTCGAATGTGGCACTCTTGCAGTTTTCTGCGATGATTTAGACTTATTCAATATCTCATTTTACAGTATTTAGGTACTTACATGTAAATATTGTATAATACTTAAAACTATAAAATGCTTTCCCAATGCGCTAAAGTCATACAAGTAATTAATCAATAATTATGTGCTCATGATAACAAAATACTTTTACCATGGCACCAACTCCAAAATCACGAAAACCATCAGTTGTTTCCAGATTGCTCAATGGTAAACGGACGTTGATGACGGATGTCACGGACCCTAAGACTATCTTCATTTGCTGAAGCTCTTGCTTGTGTCGTTCTAGCAGGGGCCAAGTCTCACTGTCGTATAGGAGAGCAACAGACTGTAATCGCCACATTTAGTTTCAAATCGCAATTCTCAAGTGTTTATTTGCACCTATTCACACGTTAAATGTACTAGTTGGCCCTTGACAGAGTCAGTGTGCAAGGGTACGAATGGAAATAGTTTTGAAGATGAGGCAGCCAAGGAAACGGCTGCCACGGCTATAAGGCTACATAGGAGATGTGTGCAAAACGAGTGCTATGTTTGCACGACTAAGTAGTAAGGTCTGTCTGTTCAATAGAGACTAAATTAAATCGATAATGTTCGAAATCGATAGAGTTAGACAAGAACAGATATATCAAACCAATCGCATTTCTATGTATATAAAATATTATAAAGAAAAAAAAATTAGATTGTTTGTTTGTTTTGCTTGCAATGGATAAACTCAAAAACTATTTAACCGATTTTAAAAATTCTTTCTCCTGCAGCAGACTACATTATCAGTGAGTAACCTAGGCTATATTTAATCTTCAAAAAATTTGCGATCCCTAGGAAAATTGCAATATTATATTCCAAGGTAATAAAATGTTCCAGTTTCGCGCAACATTTCAAAACTTGTGCACCCATTTAACTAATTCTCTGTTTCAGGACAAGGTTTATACAGAATAAAAAAGGGTAGGCAGGAGTAGGGTAGAGGTAGAGTAGGTGTAAGGTAGGTGTAGGGTAGTACGTGCAGCGGAAGACCTTGGTAAACCTCCTCCTTCGCCAACGGTATTAATAGGCACATACATAAATAAACAATGCATAAAAGAAGTAATAAAAACTGCACCTATACTACTTAACATCTTCGTATTCGGCCTTGTGTGCTTTAATTTAATTTTGTTAGAAAGCGTTATTAGAAATATACGTATTTTCTAAATTGGCAATGACTTCCCCTTTCGTGGGTGAGGTCGTAAGTCCTGCAGTGCACTGTTATGGGCTGTGATGAATTATATTTCTAGTTTTACTATTACGCCCGTGGCAGCCTTGCAGTATCGCGAATAAGATCGAAGAAGCTCGCCTTCGGATACTAGGTGCCTAAACTATGGGAAGCATAGGAAAGAGGTCCTGCGAAAGACCCAAGAAGCAAGACATCGCCGAGTCGGACGCGAGGATGTCCAAGAAATTTAAGAGAATGAGTCGGAAAGCGGACAATGGCAGGCGCCGGAACTGACCGCTCGGATGATGATGTTCATGACGTATATTTTTAATTTTCGAAATCCATAAAATCCGGATATCCGCCAATTATCTGAATAAAACTGTTGTACCTACCTATAATACATTTTCATTAAAAAATCTTAATTAAAAATATTTAACCACTTTATACTTTCGCTTTTAATGGCTCCAAGGGCAAGAAACACTTCGCAAAAAGGCATCATATTTTAGCAACGTGGATTATTTGTTGAATAGTTCGCAAGACAATATTAAAATATAACGTTAACGCAAATTAAAAGCTTTCAAATAGGTATCATATAAAAAAACAAACATATAATTAAAATTTTTTTTATTTGTTCATTTGCTTTCTTTAAACTTACGAGAATATTTTACACTATAAACAGGACTAGATAATAACAATGTTAGTGGTGGTAGACGGGGGCCGAGTAGGCGACAGGGGCGGAGTAGGCGAGGTGAGCAGCTACCTTGGCCACGGGCGCGGCGCCGTAGGCCACGGGGGCGGCGAACTTGGCCACGGGGGCGGCGTAGGCCACGGGCGCGGCGGCCACCTTGGCCACGAGCGGCTCCCTGTGCACGACCGCGTTGAAGCCGTTGTGCGGGTCGGCGGTGTACTCGACGGTGCGCTTGGTGCCGTCCGGGTCCACGACCGAGTACGCGCCGCGCACCACGTCGCCGTCGCGGGTCTCGTGCTGGCTCTTGGCGTCGCCGGTGAGTCCGTCATGTACGTCGTACGCAAAGCTGTACTGCGGGTGGGCGTTGTACTGCTCTACCGGCACCGCTACCTTGGCCACGGGTGCGGCGTACGCTACGGGAGCGGCGGCTTGGTATGCCACAGGAGCAGCGGCGTGGTACGCCACAGGAGCAGCGGCGTGGTACGCCACAGGAGCGGCAGCCTGGTACGCTACGGGGGCGGCAGCCTGGTACGCCACGGGGGCGGCCGCGTGGTACGCCACGGGGGCGGCCGCGTGGTACGCCACTGGGGCTGCTGCCTGGTATGACACTGGGACACTGGGTACTACGCCAGCGCTGACCGCAGCCACCAAGCAGGCGAGGACTACAAACTGAAATCAAATTGACGATCGTAAGTAATTGAATTAACTTAATACGTAATATAGCTATAAAAAAGTATTTAGAAAGTACTATAAACTGCACTGATATCTCAAATTGGACTAACCTTGTATGCCATTGTTTGTTGGATGGTGTTTTACAAGTGTCTGTGATTGAGCGGGTGCGAGCTTCGTTTAAATACCAGTGAGAATCGCCCGGGGGCGAAGCGGCGGGCTTGCATGTGCGCGTGGAGGCCGAAAGCGCTACGACGCAAACATCACTCTATACGCCTGAGCTAAGGATCATATTGCAACCACCCTGTATGATGTTCAGATCAAAACACAGGTACAGTCTGCCCGCCTCAATGTGACATAGCAAGGACCTTTTAAATGTTAATATCATTCATGATCGAGATCAGATGTCTAGAAAGGTAATCATTTTGCTTTTTATTACTTACCTCATAGATAGTATATTAAATATAGGTAGGTTAATAGTAGGTACATTTAATTTTACCATGCATTACATCAAGCGATTTTGATGGACCAAAGAAGCTACACTCGGTATTTCTCTAAAGTCTAAATTTTTTGACTGAGTTCAAGGAATCTGAATGCGTTTGGTCTAATATCCTCTGGCGAGCTGAGTCGATCATCTTGACCAAATGGTAGTCGGTTCATATGACTATAAATAGATGCTCAACACCGAGCGTAAAGATGATGGTGCAACCGGTGCGAATGCAAACCGCGCCGTGCTGTGCAGCGTAAGCATAGCGTAAGTGCGTGTGGACTATTGCTGTGTCATTGCTGTACCCGTAGGCTGTACCCCCTATACTCGATGAACTATGTCGGGATGATAGCCAGATCCAGTATCTAGTATGAAATTTGAGGGTTAAACTAGTATTGGGAGGGCGCACCAACTCTAAAGTAAATGATACATAACGTATCTTATCTATACCTAGCTTAAAACAAAGTCGCTTCCCGCCGTCCGTCCCCATGTATCTATATGGCAGTATGTACGCCGAGATATAATATAAAAAGCTTATTCTTTACATTTTGAAGTCGGTTATTAATTTCGTTAAAATATTTTTTTATAATTTCCCGCGTTTTCGGTTACAATACGTAGTTATGCATGGGTTCCAATCTTGCGAATTTTTCGTTCTATAGCTCCAACGGGTTTCATCTTCGAAAACTTTTTACTTACGGGTATGCATTTGCCCACAGTAAACATTTTTCTCTATGGCATTTGCCACAAAGAGAATTTAAATAAATACTCTGTGGCTCAAATTGACGAAATTGCCAGAGATAAGACCGTAGAGAAAATAAAGATGGAAAATAAAAACCACGCTAAAAACGCCTAAAAATTACACAAAATAATTATTTTCTACAAAATCAGTGTTCATTACAATTGGTAGAAAAACGTATATATTTATCTAAATAGAGGGAAATGCTGGTTCAAGGACAGAATATTGATACTCGAACTACTGACCAAATACTGAGTGATATAGAGAAATGCTCAAGGACCAGCAAGATAATCGATTTGCTTGCTAAAGCAGAGCACATGCAAATGTTCCTGGATATGCATACACCCCATACATTGCCAGACAAGGAATTGTACGTACATCGGCTATATGGCGCTGTGGGCGAAGGGTACCTGGCACAGAATCGGTGGTCCCACAGGCTGAGTGAGCGGGGCAACCGGCGTCGCGTCGCGTTCCTCATGGGACTTCCAGCTGGACGATCTACATCACATGATTCAGTAATAGCAAATTTTCCCAACAAGTGTACCGACATTAAAAAGGCCACAGAGAAAGTCATGGACAATCTCGATATGTGCGAAAATTCAACAATGAAGTGTTGGTTGATGTACGAATTAGCAAGGCTACTTTGTACACAGAAGAATTTCGGACTTGCCAAGTTGTATGGGAAGCAATTGCAGAGGGTAGCCGAAGAGCTGGGTAATACGACGTGGTGGTTGAACGGATGTTTGGTGCTCATGAGCGGCGAAATGCAGCAGGGCCACGTCAACGAAGTCAGGGGCCTAGTAGAGGAGGCACATGCGTGGATTGGGAAGTTGCAAGATCCGGAACCTATGGAAGCGTTCTTCCGAAAATGCATTGATGTGATATCGGAGACTAAAGTGGCGGATGACCGCAAGGCGATCGTCGAGCGTGAGAATCAGATTCTGAGCGTGATATGTGATAAGCGCACCCGGGGGGATATGCAGCGGCTGTTCCGGCGCATCGCGGCCGTGCCGGCGGGGCGGCGGTTCTCCGTGCTGCCGAGCAAGCCGAAGCCCGGCCCGCCGACGTCCGAGCGCCGTCGCTACCGGCAGCGCGGCCTCACCATCGTCCCGGGAAAAGGGAAGGTGCTCATGCGGCCGCCCGAGTCACAAGTGCCAGGATTCCAAACGTTCGATACGTAATTAATGATATTAACTTTGATTGGTTTACGATTTCACCTGTGTTCCAAATTATATTTCTGCCAAGTACTTAATCGCAACATTAGTTAGGAGGTGAAAATGTAAGAGACAGGCAGATTGAATATAACTCCATAACATTTCATAAGATAAGATACGGATTACACAGCTTCATTGAGTTTATCCATTACAAACCAACAATAAAATCTTTTCTCTTTGTAATATTAGTATAGATTTGCATTAATTTACTATAATGATTTATTTTTGTAAGAAATATTTTAGATTTTCGGTGACTTCGTTCCTGGGTCAGTTCAGTCGAACGAAGACGCGACGCCACGATGATGCTTTGTAATGGCGTCCATCTAGTTTCGACACTGCGTGTTTCTGCGGATTTTCACGCACGGCGGACTGCCACAGATGGCCACGTGTAGAGTGCCACAAACTTATCTGATCTGGTGGCCAAAACTGGAACTAAGTGTCGCCATTTTCAAGGCACTATGTTGTCAAAAACCGCAACACTGTCACCGGTTTAGATACGTTTGTGGCATGTCTGCGCTACCATGGACGACCATGAACGACAACAGTTCCACCGTCCAACAACGCGGACCAATCCGCACCCGTCCGCAAAATCACGCACCGTCGATATCCGCCTTTAGAGCAAAACGGCCGCCAATACCTCGATGGCCCTTGTCTCTCGTCGCCTCGCGTGTCGATCCTGACGTGACCCTAATGAGTTTTAATGACTGTAATTTCTTTGTATTTCCTTCTTAGACAAATAATAATATTTATAAGGCCTTTATTTTAATAAATATTATTAAGCTATTTACCTATTCGATTGTCTGTAACACGTAGATCTGTTCCACTTTCATCTTATCCGCAGACTCAGCCTTTGTACAGTCAGCAGCAATTAGTTGAGTGAATGAGTAATAAACATACCATCCACCCTTACATCCATCCTTATTCACAGAAATCATAAGTAATTTTCATTTAGGATATTTGCAGGATATGAACTTTTATACTTACCTAAGTATAGTAGACTGCTCAGTATTATAATAAAAACAATCATAGACGAACGAAAACGCATCTCCTGAAAGCAAAATGGAACAGCTTCTCGGCCCCCCTACATTCTACTAATGGATACGCTAACAATAACGAACGTCGTACGACTTCATTTCAAGCTCTCTCCTTAGCTCAATTCTAGAACCACATTACATAATTTTATGTCATCGTGTCATTGAATCACCGTATCATATAATGGCTGCTGATTGTATTTTCTTCATTCACAAGCTTCCTATGATCTTCAGAAGATCTTGATACTTATTCGATTAAAGTAAATACACACATGTGAGTTAAAAGATAATGGGCATCAGTAAGTTGATCTGATGATGGAAATGGGTGGTGGCAACGTTATTCCGGATGTCCAAAATCAATACTAGCCAGCGTGAAGAAATGAAGGAAGGACGGATGCTTCGGGAAAACCCTCGTCTCGTTGTCTCTTTGATTACTTATTAGTAGATTAATAGCCAGGGGGTAGATGGGGCCTTACTACCATCCTCTGAGCCCAAACAACCTCCTCACCAATCTCACCTGCACGCGGTCCCCCTGCCGATAGCAGCTGGCAGCTGCTTTGGCGAATCAGCATTTCCCTAACGGCCCCCACAAATTTTTAGTTAAGGGTTATAGACGTAGTCGCTTTGTGAGTCATGACGTCTATCCTTCGTACACTAGGAAACAAGCAGCATCGTGTTCAGAGTATTTTCAACACTGCAATCTCCAATCCAGCAGTATTGTCAACAATGCGATCTCCACACACATACCATTTTAATAGACTAACAAACTCGTGGCAACACACACATCACCAAGGTTTCCGAAGACCGAGCAAAGTGGACCAACAGGTGGACGTGCTGCGCGGGAGCACAACCGGTATTTAACGCCAAGATGATGATGATGATCTTCAACTCGCCTGACAAACGCCAGTATGATAGCGAAATCTAATTTGGAGGTACCACCGCAAGCCGACGACCTATCAGCCGTCGACGACCAGTCACACCGACGACGATTACACCTTAAATATCCTTATCAGCGACAGGGTGCGCCTCTTAGTCGTGAGAGGCAACCATATGCTTCTAAATAAGTACGAGAAAGAAATACTGGTCGGGTAGCTAGAACTTCATCCATATGAAGACCCTTGAGCACGAGGTTCGCTTCACAGGCCCCCCGACCCTTCTCGACAGAAGGAGGGAAAAGAATGGTGGTAAAGCAGGGATATAGAAATAAACACGGTACCACTAGGGCTACATGCGGTGGTACGGTGGGTATGGAAAGAATTAAAGACGTTCAGACGCGAACTACATTCATACTTTCAAGTTCCTGATATTTGTGCGGGGCGCTGGGTGGTCAACGAGTGTAATATTTTTTTAGCAGAGGTACAATTGATAATTTTTTACATAAAGATAAGAATACCCCCCGTTAGAAAATATTTATAAAGAGGTCCTTAAGATGAAGAACCTCCTTGGATCAAGATCGTCTATGTTTGTTTTTTTTTCTTTCCTCTATGCAAAGAATTGTTGTCAAGCTCTGTTGCCCTATAAAAAATTGATTGATTGAAGAATTGCTCTATGGTCAAAAATCTTTGCTTCTAATTTTCGATTCATTTTATTTTCAGAATATTAGGCAGAGCTTTCAGTGTTTGTTATTTTCATGAATTCAAACCCATTTAAAATAAGAGGAGGAACGATACATACTCAGAGTTTCTCAGATTAACCCCGGCCGTCAAGAATAAAAGGAAAATATTTCGATTAACCACACCAGAGATAGTCTTAGGTGGTAATTGATTTACAGTACATAGAAGTCTTTGTATGTGGTCAAATAGGTAGTTAAATACAGCAAACACGATGCACGCGGAAGAAAAGGTGATGTACGGAGTGTTGACGGCGTACCGCGAGCGCGGCATGTACCTGCACCGGCTCGAGCAGTTCGAGAAGGCCAAGGCGGCATACGACGAGGCGTACCGCTTTGTACCTGAAGATATGCGGCTGCTGATCGGCCGCAGCGAGACCTGCGCAGACGCCGTGCGTCCTTTGCAGGCCTTCGCCGACGCGGAGCTGGCACTTCAGCTGGAGCCCAGCAACATACTCGCCCGAAGCACGCAGGCGCGCGCGCTCTACATTATGTCGGAATTCGAGCGGTCTCTCATCATGAACTACCGCGGGTCCTGGCGACGCGTCCAGCCGCCTTGCTTTACTGAGGGTATCTGCCAAGGGCTGGAGACCCTTAGGGACTGCATTGGGGTAAATGCCGGCTTTATGTTGCTGGACTTTTTGCCGCTGATTAGAAAACAGAAGGTGATGAGTATGGACGATGACGAACCCCACAAACGGCAACATGTATCTCGCATTCCACGTCCCGAAGCTGTAAAAAAGCTTACTCAAGAACAGGCGAGAAAACAGACGATTTTGGCTCGTGTGTTAGCGTCGAAATATTTGGGTTCAATGATGTATGATAAACACTTTTTACAAGAAATATTGGAGGACCATAACATAAAGTCAGCTAATACTACAGGCAGTGTAAAATTAAAAGAAACAATACAAGAAGCACTTCAATCAATGTCAGAAAGGCAAGAAATGCTGAGAAGTCAACGGCCATATTACACAATAAAATTGGCAGAAAAGACTGTATCGCAACATCAGAATAGGTTTAAGAGAGCAATGCTGTACGAAGAACGAAGGATCAGCCGAGCCACGGCCGAGCAAATGCTGACCGATATTGAGACATGCCTGCAGAGTCAAAAGATAATGGATTTGATTGCTAAAGCGGCGCGAATGCAGAAATTCCTGGATTCAAAAACACCGCGTATTTTGATAGGTAAGGAATATTGTATTGATCGTCTATATCGCTTAGTGGGCGAAGGTTACCTTACACAACATCGGTTATCCTACAAGTTCAGCGAGCGAGGCAACCGACGCCGCATCGCTTTCCTCATGGGACTTCCGTCTGAGCGGCCGACTTCATATGACTCAGTAATAGCAAATTTTCCCAACAAATTTGTGGATGTTAAAGTAGCTACAGACAAAGTTATGGAAAATCTGAATATGTGTGAAAATCCAACTATGAAGTGTTGGTTGATGTACGAATTAGCAAGGTTACTTTGTACACAAAAAAATTATGCACTTGCCAAGTTTTATGGAAAACGATGTCAAAGAGAAGCAGAGACATTGAGCAACGCAACGTGGTGGTTAAATGGATGTTTGGTTCTTATTAGTGGCGACATGCAGCAGGGCAATGTCAACGAAGTCAAGGTTCTGGTAGAGGAAGCATACACATGGGCTAGGAAACTACAGGAGCCGGAGGCACTGGAGGCTTTCTTAGCCAAATGTGTTGACATAGCCAGCGACCCTGTTCTTGGGGACCATCGTAAAGCAGTTCGCCGTCGCGAGAAGCAGATCCTGAGCGTGATTTGTGACGAAAAACTTAGGGTTGATACGGAGCAGCTGTTCAAGCGCATTTCGTTAGTGCCGGCGTTGCGACGCATGGCCGTGCTGCCGAGCAAGCCGGTGTACGGGGTGCAGAAGTGCGCGCGTCGCAGATACGACCAGCGCGGCCTCACCGTGGTCCCGGGCAAGGAAAAGGAGCTGCAGAGGCCTCAAAAGGCAGGCGTACTAGGTTTCCAAATATTCGAATAATTTATGAAGTCATTTGCCTCATCTATGATAGAATCCCGTGACACACAGCCGGGGTCCTGGCTTTCATGATAGTTTTAGAGGTTTCAAAACACTTACAGATTTAAGTATACCTAGATGTTCATCATTAGATTTATTTTAGTATGGCATCAAAGGGACCGCAGCGCTGTTAACTTGCTTATAATTGTTGCATTACGATGCAATAAAACAAAAAAAAAACGTACGTAACCTCATTCGTTTTTTCAATATTCATCAGCGCTGTGAGATTTTGTGCCTATAAGATAAACTAGTATACATACAATATGTAATGAGGAAGTTTCCAAAATTTTTTTTTAATAGAACGAATCAGAACTCTGAAATTTTTTTGAAATATCTCGACTAACAAAAAAGTTATGAGACTTTAAAATTGCGATTGCAAGAATAATTTCATTAGGTGCGCGAATTCGTGCGTGACGTCACCAGGCCGGCATCCCGCCCGCCACTATGGCGCTACCCATACGCTGGTAGAGTTCGTCTAAGCTGAAATTACGGGCCCCACTATCGCATTAACGCACACAAGCAAATTTAAAATATGGACGCAATACGTATACAAATGCCGTTGTAATTGGTCATTCAGTTGCCGGTGAGACTCAAACGTAGGAACACGCGTCGTTCGATTGAGCAGTTCACGCTCCCCCACAGATGTGTCATTATTAATATTTGCACTCACACATCGACATCAACTAATTAAGTAGTGGGGCGCGTCATTTCAGCTTAGACAAGCTCTACTCTCTGTGACTGTATCTTCGGAACCGTAATAGCTACACACTTGAAATATTCACAGAGTATGTGTTACTATGGCCGTTATAACAACAAATAATAATAATAATAATAAATTTAAAATAAGGGAGGTCTCCATACATGAAATGTAATTTTAAGGCGTTTTCAGATGTATTAATTTTTCTCTATCGCATAGTGTATAAACTTACATGCATCACACTTTGGGAGAGCGGCACTGGTCTAGTGGCAGCGTGCTTGCGAGACCGATAACCGAGGTTAAGCAATGCTCGCTATGTTCGGGAACAGGATAAGTGATCGGTTCGTACTTTGAGGCTAGTCTAACTGCTACGAGCTTGCCACTGGCTAGGTGTGCCTCCTAATATCGTCTTAAATCGGCTCAAAGTACGAAACGGTCACCCATATATGTGATGCATATAAGTTTAACCACTACGGGATAGAGAGAAATTAAATACCTCTGAAAACGCCTTAAAATCACATTTCATGTATGGAGACCCCGCTTATTTTAGATTTATTATTATTATTTGTTGTTATAGCGGCCATAGTAACACATACTCTGTGAATAGTGAAAGTGTCTAGCTATTACGGTTCCGAAGATACAATCACTAAGAGTTTCAGTGTATGGGTAGCCCCATAGTAGCGGGCGGGATGCCGGCCTGGTGACGTCACAGCTAGATCGCGGCAGCAATAATTTCGCGAAAAAATATGTATTAACTCAAATATTGTATAACTCAGTAATTTCTGGACGGATTTCAAAATTTTTTTCACCGGCTTGTTAGTTTTGATCTATATTTTAACACTATGATTAAATATGGCAAAATCGATATTAGGAAACTTCCTCATTATCTACCTATGCTCCTTCTACTAGTTTTATTTACTTATTTTATGGACATATTATGTTTTATATCGGTTTTGTTATTGATTTCTAAAGTGTTTTTCTTTCTGTATAACTTTATAATTTAAAGTTTTGATTTGACTGACATTCCTGAATGCGTTTTCCTGAATGCTCAGAGTATTTGTACACATTTGGATATTTAGATACTTATTTATAATTTTGATAAGATTTTTTAGCTTTACTTATACGTAATTCGTTTTTCTTGGTTTTCCTTAATTTTAATTTGTACTTCCGAGTATTTTCTTTTTAGACTATTACCACATTAAGTGTTAATTTTTTTTTACTTTGAATAAATTATTTTATTTCACTGAATTTTTTTGGATTCCGTACCCAAAGTGTAAAAAGGAACCCTATTAATAAGACCCCCCGCAGACTGCTGACTAAACAATCGTGCCGATAGTTTAGTGGGGTTGACCGCAGACTTTTTAGTATAGTCGAGATGGGCAGGTAATGCCTACACTTACGTATAGTAACTCTATGGTGCACACTGAGCCAACTAAACAAACAAATTGGTTGGTGATGAGTTCTCGAAATAATGGTATTAATGGCCTTAATGGTATTTCGAACGCCAGTTCGCAATTTATTTTTTACCAAAATGATGTTTCGTCTTGGTGTTAATATCCGCCTTGACCATACTTGATGATACAGGATTCGACTGATCAGCTAATTATAGTGCAACGTACTGCCTGTAGTAGGCTGTATTTTATTTTCAACTAGCACTTCCCAACGGCTTTCACCAGCGCACAGTTAGAATCGTTAAGCTTTTCTAAATGGATAAATTAGTTTTTAAATTCATTCAATACAAAAAAAAATAGAAATCTTTTCTCTTTAGAATATTAGTAATTGAAGTAAAGATCCCCAGGATAATTGCAATAAAATAACCCATTTATCAAAATGTTGCATGTTCGTGCATAATCTGTTTTTGATATGTACAATACAGAGTATAATTATATTTATAACAAGTGGACCCGGCGCGACTTCGTACTCGTACACCTACTTTTTTTACACTCACACTCCCCTCTTTTTCTTGCTTATAAACCTACTGCTTGAATCACTCTATCTATTCTTGAAAACCGCATTAAAATCCGCGTTGCGTTGCGTTGTTTAAAAGATCTAAGTGTACATAGATACGTAGGGACAAACGGCAGGAAGCGACTTTGTTTTACAGTACATATAGAGGTGGATCTAAAGATTCGGTTAGTTCAGGTGCAGCTATATATGACCACCAGTTAGATGTTCACGCCAAATTCAGGATAACATCAAATATGCCTACTAGTACACATAGAATTAATTGCTTTCGCAGAAGCATTATTTTATATCCTAGCTATTAACAACATAGATCAGATTGTATTATTAGTTGATTCTAGAAGTTTTTTACAACATGTAGCTCGGTGTACCTCAACTTTTCGAGGCTTTTTCATGGGGGTTTCACAGTTTGGTAGTTTGGGGACCAACTCAAAATCTAGGTCATGTTTCACCTAATTCCGTTGGGTAGAACCAAAGATACAGCTTGACCTCTTCATAGTACTAGCTTTCATACATTAAGGAGTTCATTTAAATTGTCGTTAAGAAAAAGATAAACTGCCTTAAAACGATTTCCACGAGGACGAAGTTGCGGGCAAAAGCTATCGGGGTAAATAATAAAACTTACACTGCACCCAGTTTCTTCTGATATTTATTTGTGGTAAGTATCCAATATTATGCAGTGCCAGTACGACGAGAGGATGCCGAAGACCGGACGAAGTGGAGAAGAGTGAGTAGGAAAGCAGACCTGGCAGAGGCCGGGATAAGCGCTAAGACGATGATGATGATCAGGTCTATGAGGACACATATTTCCGTTCGGACTACCTTCGTTACACATTTAAGAAGCGGAGTTATAAATTTGTAAAACATAATAGGCCGGAAGTTACAAAAAACTTACTTTTGGTAACTACCTGCCGTACCCTCAAATGATAGGTAGGAGATGGAGAGTTTTCCAAAAAAAAGAGACGGTGAGAACTTTTAAAACTGTTTCACAAACAGGGCTCGGGGTCCGCCTTGACCATGGTCCAAGATTTGGCAGATCAGGTAATTACAATGGAGCGACTGCCATCTGACTTCCGTGGCCCTGCTGCAAGGGGAACCTGACCAGGTTTGATCATGGTTACACATTTAGTCTCCTGAATGTGCAGGTTTCCTCACGATGTATTCCGTCACCAGAAGAGCATCGGTTAGTGTTCATCTAATCGTACATAACACTGAAAAGAGTTATTGGTACATGGCCGTAGTGGAATTTGAACCCGGTACCTCTCGCTAGCGCGTCGGATACCGTAACTACTCGGCCACCGACGCTCTCGTGTACAAAATAGGTATCTACCTACACTATATGTTGGTTATGTATAAGTAATACAGATTATGAAATTGTAATATTCAGTAACTTATAAATAGCACACCATCGGGTAGAAGTTATTAAATAACACCGCGGAATACCGCAAACGGTGTGAAGGGTTTTCTGGATATTAAACGTCTCGCCCGAGTAATAAAACTGTCATCCAATATTTTGGATTTTGTGTCAGACAGCGAGGAAAGAACCGAGTGGTGAAAATAGAATGGATACCTAAGTATGATACGCACGTGTTAAATTTAATAAAATATAAAGGTACGTAATGCATGTAGACATTTTTAATACAAACCTTAATTTTTATAATTAAGCTACAGAATAATAACCTAATGTGAGTATGTCGCCAAAAACCCAGCGAAATATATGGAAAAAGCTAAGT